>OX457125.1:18511766-19861141 GCA_949752895.1 Dendrolimus pini | reverse complement strand
TGTCTCTAGGGTTGGTACAATAGCAGACATATTAATATCGGAAGTTGGTATAGATACTTTAATACCGTCAAACCCTTTAAGAGCTCCTTTCGTTAACACTTGTGTGCTTTGATGAATTTTCTTCATACTCTTTTTAGCTTTCTTTTTCTCCGATTTCTTGCGTCCTTTGTAACTGAAAAACGAAAATTATTATTAAGAAAATATCCCTATTAATATTCTAAACGTGAAAGTACAAGTCTATTTCGTTTTGACGGAAAAACTACTGGACCGCTAGTATATATATATATATATATATATATATATATATATATATATATATATATATATCTCTTATATATAAAATTCTCGTGTCACAGTGTTAGTTACAAAACTCCACCGAAACGGCTTGACCGATTCTCATGAAGTTTTGTATGCATATTGGGTAGGTCTGAGAATCGGCCAACATCTATTTTTCATCCCCCTAAATGTTAAGGGTAGTCCACCCCTAAATATATTTTTTCAATTTGTTGATAATTTTTTTCATTTTAATTTTTTTATGATACAGAATTAAAAAATACATAGAAACCTAAATTTTCAACCCTCTACGATCAACCCCTATTTTTTAATAGCGATATTAATATTTTTACAATTTTCTACTGGGGTGATTTAGATTTTAATTTGAACGATTCTCATGAAATTTTGTGTGCATATTGGGTAGGTCTGAGAATCGGACAACATCTATTTCTCATCCCCCTAAATGTTAAGGGTAGTCCACCCCTAAATATATATTTTTAGTTTTTTTATAAAAAAAATATTTTTATTTTTTTATGTTTTATACAACCCTAAATTTTCAACCCTCTGCGATCAACCCCTATTTTTTAATAGCGATATTTGTATATTTATAATTTTCTACTGGGATAATTTAGATTTAAATTTAAACCAGATAGATGGCGCTGCAATCGGGTAACAGAATTTAGGTGTTCTTTTTTTTTGTATGTGTCGAAGTTTGTCCCGGAATGGTTTAAATAAACGATTGGACCCAGTAGGTGGCGCCGCGATACTACTCCTAAACGCTGGGCCTGATTTTGATGAAATTTTTTGTTTGTTCAAGTGGATTTGAGAATCGTTTAGATTAACATTTGGTCCCGGTAGATGACGCTGGAATCGGGTTCTAGATTTTTATTTTTATTTTTTTAAAGCAGGACGACATCTGCCGGGTATATAGGTATATATATATATATATATATATATATATATATATATATATATATATATATATACTAGCGATCCAGTAGTATTTGCCATTTTGGTTATTTTGGTCATATTGGTCACTGGCTATTTTGACTGACCATTTCGGTCAATTTAGTGATTTTGGTCTTAGTGGTCATTGTGGTCGTTTTGGCCAATTTAGTCAATTTGGTCATTGTGGTCAATTTGGTTATTGTGGTCACTTTGGTCATTGTGGTCAAGTTGGTAATTTTGGTCGTTTTGGTAATTTTTGTCATTTATGTAGTTTACAGATAGATAGACGGGGGATAGACAAATAAAACTAGAACGGCTTGAAATAGAGGATGAAAGTTTGTATGGGAGACCAATCATTTCTCAAGTTTATAGATATAAAATTTATCATCTATAAAAAAAGCGATAGTAACTCGATTTGTCTGTCTGTTAAGCCTTTACAGAAAAACTATTAGGAATACTGGATCGGTTTTGCTGTAATTTTGTTTAAATGTGTACCGGAAATACATACAAACATAAATAATTTTCATTCCGGGATATAGGATAGTTTGCGATATTAAATGACGTAAAATCTTCCGGGGGCAAATAGCGCCTTAGTAATATCAAATGTTTATCTTAATAAAAATTTAATACAATGTAAACTGTATTAACGCCTCCTGTTTAAACAAGAGGTACGAATTAGCGTTTGACTTGCGGCGCAGCCGCGGGATAAACTAGGAAAAGTACAAAAGATAAACAAAAAGTTACAATAGAATAATAATTCACCTGGAAGTAGTCTCGATCACTGTTTGAGCTTGTTTTGCAGCAGCTGCTTGCGATCTACATTTGCGTTTTATCTTGTCGAATTTATCTTCAAACATGTCTATACTGTCTATGACATCAGGATACATTTTTTCTTTTACTTCAGTGTGCTTCTTTGGTTTTCTAATAGCCGGCTCATTTGTTTGTCTCAGGCCTTGATTTATTTCACTAAATCGATCAATGTGTATATCTGAATTCGAAAAGTTCTGAGGCAATTTTTGTGGATGGTCAATGATATCGTCTATTGAGCGGGGAAAAGTTATATTTTTTGCAATGCTGGCGTTTGCAGCTTCTTTAAGACCAGATATTAAATCATTTTCTAAATTACGTACCTCTTCACTCTCTAAAATGTTCTTGGCTGTAATGGAATCCACATCACCATCATTCTTTATACTATCTTCGTTCAAACGATTTGTTATTAAATCCAATTCTGATATAGTAGCTTGAGTTCCACAGCCATAGGCATTTAAATCACTAGCTAGTTTTACTTCTGTATTAGCCAAGTCATTTTTATGAGATTCTTTTAATAATTCACAACAATCTAAAAATAAAGCCTCATCTCGACTGAGTCCTCTTTGTGATAGTTGTTGCTCTCGTACAGTTTTATTCACTTCAGCTACGATTTCTTCCATAGTCGGGAGAATTATTTTTGAGGTTGATTTTGAATTCTTTTTACATTTAGCTACTTTATCTGTTAGTATTTTAAGACGATCTAAATGCTGCTTATAAACTATTAGATAATTTGGTTCCTCGTGTACAGGAGCAGTTTTTACTTTCATTTCAATTTCAGATAACTTTGATATATGAAGCAAAGACATTTGATGTCTTAAGTAATTGTCTGAGCGCTTAAATTCTTTTTTACATATACCACAATAGCATGGCACTATCTTCGTGTTACTTTTCTTCTTTCGTCCACGTTTACTTGCTTTTTTCAAGGACGAATGTTGGGATGTTTTAATGCTACCACTTTCTTCTTCAATCGACTTTCTATTCTCATTTTGTAACGACTTTTTAACTGGGCGGTCTTTTACCCCATAGTACATATCTTCACTTTCATTAGCTATAACATGGAATGTTTCAGAAATCTTTTTTGATGCCAACAAATTGGACTTTCGCGGTTTTCGCTCAGAAAAGAAACCAAAACTTTCCATAAATTGTTCCGAACGAAGTTGTTCCTCAGTCTCAGTGGTAGAAGTTGCAACAGTTTCAACGTTGTTAAAAACTGCCAACGTTCTTCGACTTATACGATCTTCTTTCTCATTTTGTTTGTCATCGTCAATTTCACTTTGATCCATATCAAAATCATCCTCAGTTTCTCTTAACGGCACAAGATGCTCCCCTTGTTCTTGTAATTTCTTTTCTTTTTCTTCAAAATACTTTTTCAAAGGTATGTCACTTTTTGAAGAATCATCCGAATCACTGATGTGATTATTATCATCCCGCGCTGGTCCAGCCTCTAAATTATTTTCAATTAAAGAATATTTTTCTTTCTTAGCTGACTTTCTTGTCTCTGCGTCTCTAATTTCTTGTTTAGTATTCTTGTTAACGGTTAACTTATCAGAATCAGACAACACAATATTCTTTCCAAGTACTTTTTTGTCTATTTTCTTTGAAAATGGTTCAGGTTTTTCGATCATTTCATCCAAATCAATATCGTAGGGGTCATAAAAGTCACTTATAGATTGTTTAATGAAGGCCGACTTAGAGCGTGTACGTCTAGCTGCCGGTCTATTGTAACATGCTGTCCGAGTTTCAGTATTGTCATAAGATTTATCTTTCTCCGCAGATGAACAAACTTCGATAATTTTGTGTTCTTTCTGAATACTTTCCGATTTAATCAATTTTTCGTTTTTGTTTAGTTTAGTTTTCTTTATTTTCGGCAAATGACCTATATCAGCAGTTACAGTAGGAAGATTTAATTTCCGTTTTTCTGTTGTTGTAGATAGTGTATTATAATTATTGGCGTTATCCATAATTTTATGCAAATCATTTTCAACACTATTATTTGCAACAGAAGTTTCTATATCTAATTCGTTGAAAGGAGCGATCAAATTTCCTTCAGTTGCTCGTTCTAACACTATTGGTGACTTGTCATGATTTTCCTCAGGTTGTTTAGAATGTGCTTCGTCTTTACTTGAAGCCATATTATCAACTGATAGCGAATTATCTGTGTCTTCTTCCAAAACTATAGAATCTATTGATTTCTTTTTCTTGTTCTTGCGCTTTATTTCAGGTGAAACTTTTCGCTTTACTGGCTTCCTGCTTTCAATTTTATTTGACAAAGTGTAAGCATCAATCTCTGGAGGCCCAGAATCCAAAATAGAATTATTGCCTAGATCACAATTATAATTTTCCTCCCTTGAAACTTTCTTTATTGGTAGATTTGTTTGAATATCAGATTGATTTTCTTCATCCAACAGTAATTTGGAAAATATCAATTGTTTTTTAGTTAGCGGCGCTTTCTGTTCAGTTGACACTTCAGGTACGTTTTCATTACATACGTTTTCTATAAACAAGGACTTTCCACGCCTACTGCGTCTCAACGGAAGTACGGGCTGTTTTTCTAATTGTCCAATAGACGCTTTTGTATTAATTTCAATGGGAGATTTAGGGTTTTCACTTTTTTGTAAATTTCCGCTACATGATTCATAGTTACTTTTAGAAATTTCAAGTTTAGGTGCCCCGTTTAACACGCTTTCTACCAAACCAAGCGGTGACTCTTCTTTTTGAGTAGTATTTTCTTGACAAGATGAAGTTGCTTTGTCAAAGACATCTTTCTTTTGCGTTTTTTCTCGGTCGGGAGATACAGTAGGCAAACCATGTACGGCCTCTTCATAGTTTACCTCATTAGTATGTGAACACGGTAACAATTCGTTAAATTTATTATCACCATCGATTTTCATTTCATGTGATGCTTTTTCCACAACGTTAAGAGATTCTGTTTCTTTCGTAATCGCTGTTTGTTCATCTTGTATAGATATACACATTTTTTTCAAAGACATGTGTTGATTCTGATCTTTTATCTCTTTAGACACAATTTTATTTTCTAATTTATCTGAAGGTTTCTTTGTATCTGTTATCATTACAGTAGCTATTGTAGTCATCTCTTCACAAGCTGTAGTTTTCCTACAAGGAAGCATTTGTTTGGTACAGTGAGATGAGTCTTTTTCTTTATTTATGTCCATCTCAAACGACCCAGTGTTACATGGCAGTTTTGAGAGATCACATAAATTGTCTGGAAAATTAATATTATGAGACTTTTTTATTTTCTTTTTAATTTGACTATCTTCGACAGCAACTGGTTTTGCAGAATTTTTTTCGGAGCCATTTGCATGCAGCTCCGTATGCTCAATTATCTTAGAATTGCTATTGTTTACGTTATCTAATAGACCTTTCGTATTATTAAGTATAGATTCGTTATTTTCTGTTTTATCTATAATAGGTAATTCCATAGACCTATTTAATGAATCGTCAGACTTGATTGTACATTTATTAGCTTTTTTAAGTTTCTTTTCCTTCTTTTTGATACTTTCATTATTCTGAGATTGCAAGGTTTCCTCAGATATAACACACTTATATTGATCAAGTTTCTTCTGTTTTACGATTATAGCTAATGAGATATCATCCTCAGAATCATCGTCTTCATTTTTTGATAATTCAGTAATTGATTTCATTTCTGACGTTAAATGTTGATTAGGCGTCGAGCTTAGTTTTGGAGGTTCAATTAGGCAATTATCTTCAACATCATCATTTATGGAAAGCGTTGTATTATTCACAACATCATAACTTTTAGGAGAAACATTAACAGTAACCGCTGTTAACTCAGCTTCAGCTTCTTCGGTATTTACAGTCATGTCATGCTCTTCACAGTGTAGATGCACAGGTAATGTTGACTTTACAAATGTTTGTATACCCGTAGATGAATCTTTGTCCATTTTAACAGCCATTTCAGACACAGATGGCAAAGTTACGGTTGCTTGTCCACCACTTAACTCTTCAATGTTTAGTAGATCTACGGGAGAAACAGAAGCCGAGGACTTGCGGTAAATCGCAGTGTTTTTGTCATTATGTTGTGGGCTACTTATTTCTGTTTGTCGAATCGCTGAAGACACATCAGAACCCAATAATGTGCTAGCTACATTTTTATCCTGATCGCTTACACTTAATTTTGATGGTAATTCTATTATATTCTTTGGTTGCACTTCTATGTCGATTACATTCGATTTATTTCTTTCAGACGGAGCTTTTATACGTACGGCTCGTAAACTTGCAGTTTTTTTGTTGCCACTGTTTTGTTTCACTACTTCAACTGCATGTTCTTCTCTTGTCACCTGAACCACTGGCTGTGGTACTTCTTTGTTTAAATTTGTATAGGTTAGACACAACTCTGGAGTTTCCTCTTCTGTTAAGTCGATTATTGTAGGCTCATTTATAACATTTAAAGTATTTTTTAGACCTTCAGAAGCATCGGATGGCTGTTTGTCGCTGTCTAAATCTTTTATAGTATTTATGACACCACTTTTATTATCATCTACACTTGTGTTATTACTCGTTAAAGATTTGACATCTTCTGGGCTTGTGTGTAATTGATCATTCTTTTGGTTCGTTGAAGAAGAATTTAAAGATAGGGTAATGGAATGCTTATTATCATTTTCAAGTGCTTCAGTACTTGTAAATAGTGGATTTGTAGTAGGATCATTAATTACTGCCGACACCGGTGGCATTTTTACAAAAATAGTTTCCTGATTTTCTGTTGCGTCAGAAGCCCTATTAACATCTGAAGGATTAAATTTTGATTTGTCACAGGTCGTTGAAGTTTCTATGCTTGTTACACATTGTACTGTTATTTTATCATTAGAAGTTGAACAAGATCCTCCAGCAGAGGTTGAAACATACTGTGGAAGTACATTCAATAACTGGTTTCGATGTCCAACTGGCATTGTACCTAAAATTTCTACTAATTCTTTAGGTAGCATCGCTATCTTTTTGGCTGTCTCGGGATCTTGCTCAATATTTATTGGAACATTGTCTATTATGTTAGGATTGTCAATATCTTTATCAATAATGGAGGAGCTATTTTGACCATAAAATCTTGAAATTTGACGGATAGTTGGCGTAAGCAATGGATTAACGAGATTTATTGTACTGTGGCCAACTGGAGGTATTAATACATTGGGTATACCTCCATAACTCATTGGCTGTCTGACTGTGGTTCCTGCTAAAGTGTAAACCGAAGTCGTACTGGCAATTGTAGTTCCAGGAATACTTAACAAAGTGTTCGTCAATGTAGATGCATTTGAAGTTTCTATTTTTGTTACAGATATACAAGCATTTGCTAATGTATAGACTGCTTTCGTACTCTCGAATCTGTTCACAGGCATTGGAATCGTAGGTTTCGAAAAAGTATAAATAGGGATGCTTCCAGTAATTGTGTTTACATTCAATGAAGAGTCTAGAAAACCATGCGATGATTTTTCCCGTGATAATGTTTCGATATAGTGATTTTGTGTAGCTGAGTTGGGTGAATGCGGTACTACGTCCGAATTCACATTCAAAATCGACGTTAACGTTTCTGTCGATGAACCAGTTGTTTGTATTTTATACTGGGGAATCTTCAATGTTGGATCGTAAACCGGTTTTGAAATTAGGCTTGGACTGGATACAAAACTCTGATTATAATGACGATTAATTGTATCGTCACATTTTGTAAATTCGACAGTTTTAGATTGTTCAATGGAATTCTTGATAGGTACTATTTGGAGATCGGTTAAAGTTTCTGCTGCAATGTGAGATCTTTTTTCAGATAAATCAGCTGGAGAATCTTCTGTACCATCTTTTAGTGTTAAATGTACAGAATTTTTAATGGCATTATCTGTAAGACTTTCCGTTGTATGAGGCGAAACTAAAAGTGGTGATAAGGTTTGTGTGTTCTTTCCCGATAAATCTGTTGGAACATCTGTTGACTTGAATTGTTCAGTTTCTTTCGGTCGAGAACAAGTTTTGCACTCGTCTATTATGAACATTTTATGCCCCGACAAATCCTGTACATCATTGTTTAATGTGTCTGTTGGATGTTGCCTAAATTCAATATTATAATTTCTTTTCATAGATAAGTCTGTGGGAATAAATTCTTCTTCCTTTGGTCTCATAGACAAATCTGTAACATCATTATGGATACCAGTCGTCTGTTTTGTACATATATCCAATGATCTCGCCTGACTCAAGAATGGTGCAGACTCTGACGTCTTGATGCGTAAATCTACAATAACATCACAATCTGTCTCTCTGTCTGAACTTGCATCACTCGCGGTCTTTTTGTTTGACAAATCTAAAGTTTCATAATTATCATAAGGATACATTGCATATGACATTGTATTTTCTAGCTTAGAGTGAGCCTCGGGACAGTCCAAAGGCACAGATTTGCCAGATAAATCTAAAGGTGCAGTTGTTACAAAATCTATATTAGTAGTACTGCTATGTGCAGGTGTTATTCCCGCTGGAATGTCACTGAAGTTACTTTCCCCACAAATATCAACGGAAACTCTTTTATTAATATGTTTTGAGACAATTTGTTGCGGATTTTGCATGTGAACATTATCATTAGAATATGAATTATAACTTTTTTGTTTTGATTGATTAGTTTGGATATAAATCTCTGGGGATCTTTTTTCCGCTGGTTTAATGTTATTTAAAGTATATTCAGACTCAAGCTCGACTTGAGAGGGCGATCGAAATTCTGGTAGCACTGGCTTATTTACTACTGGTTGACTTACAACGTTAATTTCTATAGATCTTTGTTTTGTTTCTGTTTTCTTATTGGAATCACGACGTGAACGGGTGCGAGTGCCTTTTGTGTTAGGGGTTTCGTTTGCATTCCTTGGCACATACGACATATTAAAAGGTGTAAGAGACATCTCTGTGAATCCTTTGGACATTTGTCCTACTTGTGTCAGCTGAAGTGCTGGTGGTAACTGCAATAGTTGCAGTGCCTGAGCCACATGTGAAGCATGCGTAGCATCTATTCGTGGAGACAATGAAGTTAACTGTGTATTAATATTATGGTCATGGCTAGCGTACGAATCAGACCTAAGGCGACTGGATTTACGTTTTACTGGTGTAGTGAGTGATTTTTGCTTAGATTGTATAACCTCAAGAGTAAGTAAAGGTTTTTTGGGACTAACTCTAATTCTCTCATTTTGAGGAGCGTCGATGCTTAGACTAGTACTGCGTTGAGATGTAGCAGACTTATTTCGACTTGATCGAATGGGTTTTATTGCAATATCTTTCTCAGGAACTGGTAAACAATGACGTGAATATATTTCTGCTGGACGTAAATTAATATTCGGTTCAGGCGAAATTACCCTCGGTGTTATAATGATCGGCTCCATGTCCAAAGGTTCATCGCTACCACATTGCACAGACACTTGTCCTGTGGAGGGTGGTATGGGATCTACCAATTTATTTTTTAACATAGCAATACAATCATTCAAACCTTTACGTGGTTTATTTAATTTGCTTTTTTGCAAAGCTACAGGATCAAACTGTGGTTTTTCATATGGTAAAGGTGGTTTGTCTGGACGTGTAACTGTAGCTTCATTTTCGAATACCTGTGGTCGTCCTGTAGGTACATGTTGAGTTACATTATTACATTCCTGTTGTACCAGAAACAGATGATGGAATTGGACAGATTTATCGTGAGTTTCAGAATCAGCTGTCAAACGAGCAATTGAATGTTTAAGTGGGGCATTTTGGGCAGGCACATGAGCATTGTTCGCGTTATTTTCATGGCGGCCATCATCCGGTTGATCACCGCGGTTGGTTGGTCCACCTCGGCCAGCGTGCTCACGCGCATTCACAGGCCCACCATTCACATCAACGCGCTGGGGCGCGTGGTCCCTCGACAAATTCATTTGCTCATTGCTGACTTGATCCAACAGGTTTAAATCGTGCGATTTCTTTATATTTTGGTTTTGTGGTTTTCTCTTAGCTCTGTTAAGCAATGTCTTTCGCTTAAACGCTTCACTTTGTCGTGAAGTTTTACCATGTATTCGTTTAATCCTTGGTTTTAAAGGCAAATTGTCCTCGTCGTCCTTATCGTTATTTGCATAATCTTTATCCTGGTCTAATTTGGGCGCAGTTTCTTTGTTGTTAGTAGAATTGTTTGTATCTTTTATACGGGATCTTCGTATTCTTTGATCATTTGGCGCTCTTTGTTTTCTAATAAGACTAGGTCTTTGTTTATCCAATTTTTTTCGTGGTCGTAAGTTTGAGTTTATGGGATTGACCATTACCCGATGTCTCTTAGCAGGCAAATCTGCTATCATTTTTCGTATGGTTTCGGCTGAAACAAAAGAAAAAATAGTTTTTAAACCCATTCTTGCAATTATATATAAAACGTTAAATATGATATGTATTGACCCTAAGAAACTCGGTTTTTTAAACCCACTGAATGAATATTACTAACATGTAAGTACATTTTAGTAACAGTTTTAGCCTAATAATATGCCCCAGACCATGACTGGTCATTATGTCGTTCTAAACTGCTATGATCATTTTATGGATAATAATAGTGAATGACTTGGGCTTAATAGAGTAATTTTTAGTATCTCAGTTGTTTTCTTCCCATGACAATATTTATGAACCCTATTTTAAACTCCATCTACCCACGAGTTAAGAACTTGAGCAGCCTTATATTATACTACTGTTTAATATTAATTCAGTGTGTTTAAAAGTATAGTAACGAACAAACGATAGTAACGATTATATAAATAATGTTCTTATTTTACAAATATGATAATAACAACAGTAAGATTATGTTAAAGTTAAACCAAATGTCCTTCAACATAGAGTTTCAGAAAAAAGCCAATGATTGTCATAAATAAATTACCATCTCCAACTTCAGTCCTTATCCTCGGTCTAGACCGCATATGTCCCTTCTGTCTTTGTCTGGTTCGTAAGTCTTTACGTATCTTCTTTCGGATAGTATTGTCGGGGAGGCGTGGACGGCGCCTGCGCACTCCAAATGGACGATAGCGACACTTTCTGCGCACAGTCGGAGTATCCCCAGCACAATCCAACATATGTTGATGTAGTTCTTCGAGGGTTACAGATTTTTTGCATTTGGTGCACTCTCGAAACCCTCTCAATGGTCTCGTTCTGTTAGATACTTGGCTAGGGGGTACATATAAATGTTTTTGTATATCTGCATTCAAAAGCATTTCACCAGCTATCTCGTAATGTTGTACTTGCGCATTAGGATGTTGTGCTGAAATGTGAGAGGAGAGAGCGCGCGAATCCTGCGTCTGTGCACCACACGCGCAGCACACATAGCACCTTGGACGTACCCATTCTCCACTTAAAACTGCAAGTTTCATTTCATATTGTGGAATGGCCGGTTCCAAGCCCAATAGCGTAAGGAATTCCAAGGAGTTAGAAGGCGGTGTCGGTTTCATATGTTTTACCAGCTGCGATGATGATGTTGGAATTTCCCGGCTCTCAAGTATTTCTTTCAACTCTTTTCCTATTATATTTTGCTTCTCAGTTTTTTTTTGAATTGGTAAACAACTGTATTTCTCTTCAAATTTACGTTTCATACATAACTGAGTCCATATATCCAAACTCGAAACCAATGTTATAATACAATCATTCGCATGAGAGTCACGCTTTATCTGATCAGGAATCATAATATTTTTATCATTGTCCAAGTTGTCCCATTTCCATTTATGTTTAGGAGCGATGGCCCGCGGCATGTAGCCGTCGAAAACGTTACGTGAGTATTGCTCGTAGGCAAGAAGGATCGGAAAACCTTCGGCGGTATTTATTACCACACTGTTCTTTGATTTTCTCGTCTTTATAGTGTTATCTGGATCGGGATTAAAATTAAATGATCCGTCTAGAAATTTGGCTAAATTTTCTTGAACATTACTAGCAACTTTAGAGTAAAAGCTAGTGTCAAAACACTTCTCGAATTTTTGTGTGGATTCGTCTATAGACTTGAACCAATCACGCCGAGTGGATTCGCCGGTCCTTGGTGATCTATGAACAACACCTAATCGTGAGAGAATCTGATCAGCATCAGTATTATGAAAGGTGAAATTAGGCGGCATTCGCTTGTTCCACTGTATATCATCAAGCACGATGACTGCATTCTTTTCTAGGACATTACTATTTCCTAAATTTTTGCTGGGTGGCAAAATAAGATTCGTCGTAATATTATCCTCAATGTCAGCCTCGTCATGCACTTGTGCTGGTTTAAGCTCGCAGGATATAACAACACCATTGAAACCATGCCGACTAGGATATTCCTTCAAATCGTTGCTTCTATAAGCATCCTTTCTATCAACATTCAACTTCTTCTGGTTTTTCCTCGGTCCAGTTGACGACTTCTGTCGCAGTTTACTTCGGTAAGACGGTTTTTGTTTCTCGCATACATTCAGTTTGTGCTCAGCAAGTTCCGATGTAGAGGGGAACCGAGTATTGCAGTCCAAACAGGCAAAATATTGGTTTGGGTGACTGTCAACCATATGGCGAATGATTTCGTTAGGCTCTGCCTCATTGTGATTACAATACAAACAACAAATAAATGACTCTTGTTTGGATGCCGAGAAATGAACACGGCGAGCATGTTTTGAAACAGTTTGTTTATAAGCGAATTTTCTGTCGCAATAAGGACAAAGAAGTTGTTGCTGGGCAGGAATGATTTCAGGCTTGTCGAGAGAGAGATCGTCAGGTTTGATGGGCGATACTTTAGCAGGACTAGCGGTCCGCTTGACACGATCAAGGGCACTCCTTCCGTCACTTTTACGAGAAGTCTTCGATTGGATTGAAGGAATGGTAGACTTTCGAGGTCTTAGCCTCCCGTTTAAACCAGAAGATGGCTCATCTTCACCCGTATTCATTGTTTCTATTTTATTCGTCCTAAAAATAAAAAATTAGTTAAAAACTTGTTACCTTCGCTTATGAAACTCAAATATGACAAGTAAATTTAAAGACATAAATATAAATTTACGAAAACTCAAACTATATAACAGGGTAGTAATCAAAGCATTTACAGTATCAAAGATTTATTTTTATTGTAATATAAGGTTATATTATATTATTATAATATTAAAATTTACAATCAAATATTTGAATATTTTTTTAAATGAAATATTCTCATTGTGACCATGATTTGTTAGTAAAAATTACCAAGTACCTGAACATAAATATCACATAATTTTATTAAGCTTTAATCCAAACCTATTTGTCATAATACACAGATTTCGATATTTGACATACACAATATTGAAAATAAATATACATATAACTTAACTGTGTATAATAATAATATTTATTAAACACAGTTATTATTGTTGTTATATATATATAGTATATATAGACCAGGGTCGATAATTTCACATAAATTTTGAGGTTATGTGAAAAAAGTGCTAACGCAAAAGTTGTAAATCTTTTAATTACCTACGACTTTGCTATTTAACTTTTTTCCATTGTACTTGTAATTTTGGCGGAGATGGATATAAACCGTTTTTTACCCCTAAAATTCACCCCCTTCCACTTCCCAACCTCAGATCGGCCGTAAATTATTTTTCCTTTTATTTTTGTTATATTCTCTTCCTTTTCCAATGGATTTCATCCTACTTAAAAAAAATTTCACTATTTACCATTTCAAAGGTTTTAGCCCTGGTCTAAAAGTATAACTTACTTATATATTATTAATATATAAAAGGAACTTATATAAAAATTATAATATAAATCTATATGAAATTAATTAGGTTGGTTTAGAAATTTTGAAAATATAGATGTACTAGGCTACTCAGAAAGTATAACGAAATAACGTTTTTTGTTATGAGAGATTGACCAGTTATAATCTATTTTGAAATTATGATTATTTATTACTAGAAATAGTTACGTTCCAATTTCAAAATAGCCCTCCACAATGTTTACGAGCTTATTTAAATTATCGTGTCTCATTGAAAAATGGATCTGTGCCGGGAACATTTTCGCGCAATGATTTTTTGCGATTCACTTTAACAAGTCGTGTCGCCTGAAACCGGACGAATCGTTCAAGCGCGATCGACTAACTTTGGGGGATGAAGAACGAAGTGGTCGCCCTTTGACGGCTGTTGTGGAAGAAAATGTGCTAGCAGTGAAAAATTCTAGTCCAAGACAACAGGTGAGTAACGTATTCAGTACGTACTGCAAAGTGTATCGGGAAGCCTTTACATGTGCATCTTCGCGTGACAAGGATAGTTTCACGCTGGGTGCCGCACAGCCCCGCCGATGCTCAGAAGCAGGCACGGGTAGAATGGTGCCGTGATATGATAAAATTTGGAGCGTCTCGGCATGTTTACGACATCATTACAGGTGATGAGTCCTGGATTTATGTATACGATCCAGAAACGAAGCGCCAGTCGACGGTTTGGGTGCTACAAAACGAATCAACGCCTACCAAAGTGAAGCGAAGAAGCGATTTTCAGATCGCTTCACTTTGGTAGGCGAGGGTAAGATTTTAATCGCGAGCTTTTTGACTCACGCAATTTGACTGGCTACTTGGTGTCAATTCCTTTACAGAACCAAAGAAGCATCAACGCCAAATGGTATACTACCAAATGCATGGCAGAAGTATTCTTTGTTGTGAGCAACAAGCGACCAAACAGGGCTACGCAGGCTACGGCTCCACCACGACATCGCCCCCTCCCAAACCGCGCTCAAAACGATGGACAGCACGCCGGAGAAACTCCTGGGTCACCCTCCTTACAGCTCTGACCTGTCACCGTGTGACTTCTTTTTATTCCCGAAAATAACAAATCAGCTCAAAGGGATACAATTTTCGTCGCCGGAAGATGCGCTATCAGCGTTCGAACAAGCTGTAAATGAGGTGTCTGCGACGGACAGGAAAAAGTGTTTCGAAAACTGGTTCAGTCGCACAAAACCTTGTATAGAGGCTGGTGGAGAGTACTTTGAAAAGATTTAATAAAAAAATATTTACCTATAGAACATTTTTTATTTCGCAAATCTTTCTGAGTGTCCCACGTACTAAAGCTTTTCCCTAGGTCAAACCCTAGGAAGTTACTCTATTTTACTTAGATAAAAAAAAATAAGTTTTCTGTATGTATATATTAACCTTCAGTGAAAAATTAACTAACCAATTGTGAAAACGGCTTAAAAATCCTTTACGTGATTCAGGTGCAGTTAGCGGATATACACACGGGTTGACAGACGCGGTAAGCGTATGTTTACATACTTGTTTTATACTATGTAAAGGTATAGGTAGGAAAGCGTCTTAATTCATTTAGCTCAACTCACGTAGTCAGCAGGATTGGAAAATAGTCGGGTGGAGAATCATCTAAATAATCATCCGATTCGTACGGGTCCGGTTCAATGATGATAGGTCCAAAATCTACATCATGTTTAAAAAGTTCCGTTGTCAATAAACCATTTGGCGGGTATCTGAATAAAACAAAACGAGAACGTTACGAGCCCTTCCATGACGTCACCTAAAATATGTAAAGCACAAATAAAAAACAAAACAACAATTAAATAAATGTGTATAAACGTTTTAGACAAATTTATTTATCGCCAGAATAAAGTGACAACTGAGATTTGACACAGATCGAAACACAATTAATAGTGCATTAATATCCATTTCTATATAAAGTACTGGGTGGTTTAAGAAAAATACACAGCTTAGCATTTTTCACTATTATAATGATATTAGTATCTCCTCTGGTTTGCATGTTTGGTTTGATACCAGACTTATATAGCATTAATTTATTTTCTTGTATTTGCCTGCGACTACGTCCACGTTGCACACGTAATAAAGATTACTTATTATTTATTTTATTTTCGCAAAACTATCTGAGTGTAAAATGTGTGATATTTACGTACGCACGTAATAAAATGTATGTGATATTTTTTATCCACGGGAATCCCGCAGGATTTGCAATGTACAATATATAAACGACGTTCTGTTTGTTCGGGGTTCACATAAAACTACTGGGCCGATTTCGATGGATCAACCGTTTTCGCAGATCGATAGCTAAATCTAAGTTTGCGCTACTTTTTATCCGGCGGGAATTTTTCTGGGAGCGGTTTGTAATTACTCGGATGAATAAAAATTTGCTTATTCCAGCAGTTTTCATTAAAACGATAGCTTACATTATTTTATAAATGCTGTGCTACTTTGTGTCCCGGGAATCCGGAAATTTCAAGTCAAGCGTGGATGAAGTCGCGGGTATATCCTAGTATATCAATGAGTAATGTTATATGTAGCACGTAGTACAAGCGTAACCATCGTAGCATTGTGTAGTGTAGCATTACTTAACACTGCAAGTATTCATCTGTAAGTTAGTGATATATCTGTGTTTTGTTGGGTGATATAAATTGCTTCGTGTAATCTTGAAAATTAAAAATTTAGTAGTGTTTTTTAATTCAGAAAAAAAATTGTATCTAAAATACATTTTAGATCGTCAAAAGTTATTCGTTTCGATACAATTATTTTAAAAGCTAAAGAAATTCTTATAATATTTCAATTTTCAAGATCACACATTATTGAAGCAGAGTCGAAATATACTTAGACAAGAAAACTGACCTGCTCTATAATAAAACACTTTAAATCCGAAATGAAAACCAATAAAAAAATATTTAATATAGTACAAAAAAGACAAATTTAATTATTATATAATAGAGTTTGAGCCTAGTTTATTATAAGAGCAAGCAACCAACACAGATTGATTTCATTGCATTAAATTTCTATCTGGGCACTATCCGCCCCCAGAAATTTTCATTAATTTTATCCGAGAAATTGATCTATTTTTAGGCATTGGCACCACATATATACCAATTTTAGCAAAATCGATAACAAACTTCCCATTAAATTGTAAATCGAAACCGACAGAGTGATAGTTACTTTCGTATTTATACCATTACTATGGAAGTATGAATTTATTTTACCTGGATAAAATATTGACCATTTTTGTGCATTAGACTAATTTAAATGTCTTACTATTAGCTTCGTAAATAAATAATTAATTAAACGTAAAGACATATTCTAACATATGGCATACGATTTTCATGCTGAGATGAAAAGTAAATAACTAGGTCAAAAGATAGATGTTTTCATATTTGAAGTCTTGTTTTGCGCGCAACGCAATAGCACGGCGGCAAACCATAGGCGGGTGGGCGCGTAGCCCCGGCGCCACCCTCAGGATCGACCTATTTCCCTACTATCAAAGACACCACCGATATATTACGTTCATAACGACATTTCTTATGCAATTAAGCATGTTTTTGAACACGCATTATAAATAAAATATATAATAGGTCGCTAGATAATATCTAATAATAAGCCAGTTTTGTATAAGTACACATTGAATACATTTAACACAACAAGCTAGATGTATAACATAATAAAGAAAGAAACAAAACAAAAATATAAAATACAATCATAAATAAATTTCAATACATTATATAAATATTTATTTTTATAGGATATGAACATAAGAGTATAATTCAAAAATATTATAACGTAAAAAATAAATAGTTCGCTACTCTGAAAAACTTATGAAAAGTAAATTGGATGGAATATAATATGTTTACAAACAAGCAACATAAGTGGGTTGTAACGAGATTCGCGCAACAGGTAAATGCATTCGCAGTGTCGAAGGGCGCCCAGCATGCTCGTCTTAACACACATAAACATAAAACATATATTGCGATAATCTGTAAATTATGAAATATAAAAAAAATAACCTGCAGTGCTGAATCCTCATAGATACGTCAGGATAACACATTTTTATAGAATTGTTTCACAATTTATTTAAAAAAAAAGCACTTTCTAGACTTTCTGTTTATTGACTGTTGACATAATGAAGTAACGTCTACAGTCTATTATAATTCATCATGTAATGATTGATATATACCAGTAAATGGAGCACCAAAATACAAATTGCATACAGGTTAATACAAACCACCACTATGAAATCAGAATACATTTTATAAAATAATTTTAGACAACTCTTTGTGCAGTAATGATTCAACGTTTAATTAGACGTCCGAACAACCGCGCGGTCGGACAGTCAGTAACGTACTCGCAATGGCACTATTACAGGTGAAATAGCACACAATATGTATAGGCAGCGTAGATAAGGGAGGCTGTATGCGCGCTGTGCGTGTGTGTGTACAAGCGATGCACTTACTTATGCAGTTGAGGGGCGGCGCAGAGCGCCCGCCCCCGGTTGTACGCAGGCCCACACGTGGCGCCTTCTCCTCGCTTTGGCCAATACGCAAATTACGACTATAGACAACTTCACAGGAGGCACACGTAATTACTGCCAGCTTGATGTAGCCTCTCGCTCATGTCAACCGATATTACCTGAAACATCACGGTTAGCTGTTAGCTTCACTACAGTCACCTGCATTCGAAGCACGGGAAAGAGAAAAGGGTTCGCTACCGCCCCTAAAACCCCTCACCGCCCTACACCCCGCCACAAACACCACTCAGTATTACTCAAAACTTTACCCGGGAAAACCAAAAAAATGTGAGCCAACATGAAACGTGAAAAATATTTTCAATCAAATGAAATTATCATTTGCAAGAACATTTTTATACTTAAAAATAATTGTACTAAGGCGCATTGAACGAGCCATATTAACAATAAAGCTGTGAAATTATGTAGTGGAATAAAATTCAATAGGAGCGATACGATAATGTTTAGACTATCTAAGACTAGGTAAGATTTTTTGAAAACATTCAGCCTTAAATATAAGTTGCTCATCTAATATTTTTTTATTTAAAGTTATTGGCTTAATTTAATAATATGACAATTCTGTAAACTAAAAAAGTACGCGGTTCATAATTATTGCCAATGTAAACCTACTTTCCGTATTATAAAAATCAATGCTTCGATAGCAACTACTAGCTGGATCAAGATTGGAAAGTTTCATTCGCCATATACTCCTGTGCTAGTACTTCCTGGGATCATTAGTAATAATATATTTCTCTAGAAATGATACTCATTCTACAGCTAGATAAGTATGAGTTACTTTAAATTTGAATTTACGAATGTCTTGTAGTTTAATCACATATTAAGTATGAAATCACAGTCAGACACTTCAATTTTATTAATACAGATAGGATAATATTATCAAGTACTTTATTATACTGCTCACCAACCCGCTCCCTTTAAAGTCCGTTAAGTATTATTCCTCGTGTACCAATTCCCGGTATTAATAAATTGTTCGGTTGAAAGAAATAATGCAACAATTACAGTTGTGAAATTTAAAATCATTTTCATCAAACGTGTATTTGTATAAATAAAAACAAATGCTATTTTTGTGTTCTCAATTTTTAACCTTTTGGACATTTGTCGTTGTTTTAAGTAGTTTCTAAAATAGCAATTTAGAAACTACTTAAAACAACGATTAGCAATTTCCCGAAATTAGTTTGTATTATTTTTCTTTTCACATAGTATCGAAAACAAACAAACAACATACAATGAAAATTAAATGAATAGTACATTGTCTTAGGGTAGATTGTGGTTTTAAAGTAAAAACAAGTAAAAGTAAACCGGGCTCAGATACACAGAATTCAAATTCCCGTGGGATTCCCGGGATACAAATTATCGCAGTATTTAAAAAAAAATATAAGCTAATATTTTAGTAAAACTGTGTCGAAATAAGGTGTTTTATGCACACTAACAACTACAAACCATTCCCGGGAAAATCCAGCGGGCCTCCCGAGATAAAAAAATATCACACTTTATTACTTATTTATAAAATTTACTATCGATCAGTAAAAAAATCATTTTGGTCGATTTTTAAATTTGGCTATTTAAAATCAATCCCAGAAAATTCTCGCGAGATTCCTGTGATAGAAAACAGCGCTGATTTTAAGACTAAGAATTTACTATCGATCAGCGAAAACCGCATCAAATCGGCCCAGTAGTTTTTACGTAAATCCCGAACAAACTGACAATCAGACAAGAAATTTAAAAAAAATGCATAATGTTCTCCATTGTTTACACATAGTCTATTCCAGTTGTATTTTTTAAATAGCTTTAATATAGGTACACACAATAGGACAAACCACCAAGACACCACAGAAGGGGTACGGATAGAGTGCTACATTTTGAACCGAATAAATTAATAACAATACTCGGAAGTTCACATACACATTATGTTATATTGTATCCCCCAAACGGCTAGCTCCGTTTTACTCCGTTTTACTCCGTTTACGCTTGTGTTATGGGCAATATTCTACGGATCCACTTTGGAGCCGATCAGACACCCAAAAAAGTTTACTATGGAGTAACAACGGAAAGTTCGCTTACAAAATTTACCATGCCGGAAATCGAACCCGGGACCTATGCGTTTCGGTGCGCTAGGCCGGCAAGGCTTAGCCCACTGAACAACAGAGGCTATCAGAATTGATAGAAAAAAATTCTGGCTTATAAAATTATTATTTTTTGACAAATTCCTCATTTTATTCATGCTAATAATTATATTAAATTTATTTCGTTTCGCAACTAATATCTGAAATGGATTTTTTTCGATACATATAAACTGTTACACTCATAGTTTTATAATAACCATAGAAAATGTAATTTTGTAATATGGGTTTAATTTTAATGTTAAAGATTAATACTTATTTATTTATGGCACACCAACAGCAAACAAATTATTATGCAACATTATAAAGCATCTAATTCCTGGTGTTGATCACCTTAGATTAGAAGAATGCACAAAACCATAATGAAAACTGAAATATGTTATTATATAAGTAATACTGCACTGCATTTACGTAATGAAACATGATGCACACCTGCAGGAAGCGACATACCTCCATATTATGCTGTGCTAACACGATTTAAATCCTGTTTATGACTATTTTATTCTTATGTTGCAACGATATAAAAACTTCAAAATCAAGGTCAACATCAACTATCTCCTAAATGACCACTGAAATTTATTTTTCAACAAGCATAGGGCGGACTAAATTATAGCCTTTCGTAATAGATTGTCAAACTATAACATCTAGTACTGAAAACACTTGTAGTAAAAAACGGAAATGCAGTAAAATTAGGGTTTGTATTACACTGATATCAGTTTATATTACAAACTAAGTGCACTTAGTGTAAACCTGTATATGGCTGTAAAAGTGTCAGCAACTGAAAAAAAATATTATCAACCTATAACTTTAGAAGTATGAAGTGAAAAAATCAGGTCCGTTGTAGAGCTTCAAAGATACCTTCTATAAAAAATAGTTTGGATATAATTCGTTGAGGTTTTGTGATATGAAGTATTTTCGATTCAATGATTTTTATGGATTCGTAGCTAAACAGCGAAAATGGTAGACATTCATCATCTCACACAGTTGGCCGATTTTTCTCACCTACGAAAAATATCCCTTCATAGAATTGCGTAGCCTACGGAAATCATAAATGTAATACCTATTCAATATTTTTCACCAACCTAATAGATTGAACAAAACCTTTTGAGAGATTTCCCACGTATTTTGATGCTATGCAACTTAATGCGCGAGTGTTAAACTACGTCGCAATTGGAGATAATTACCACTTTACTTAATCTTTAAGGTATATGGTAGACTTCCTCCATTTTTCTTTATTTCAACTTACTATACTAATAAACAAAACCGACATAGCTGTCTGTGATTACAAAATAAATATGAAATTAGCATTTTTGTCTGCGTATTGAGCCACGCAATGTAGCCACGAATTTCAATAAAATTTTAAGAATCAAAACTATCTAAGTGGGATCAACACTTCACTAGTCTCGAAATGCATTCTGTCAAAAAAGTATGAATGAATGATTTGTTTATGGTTTCCAATTCAATCTTTTGTTTTTTAGTTGTTGTTAGATTGGCACAAGTGTTTTTCGTTTTGGCGCGGAGTTTGAGTTGCATTGGTCATTTAGATTAAATATAGTGCTGTTTTTAGTTAGATCATATCTAGTGTGTATTGGGAATTTCATAATCGAACAAGGAATGTGTCTGAAATTTTGCATCGCCAATGGAATTTCGTGTTCGGGGACACTGAACATGTCACAGAAGGTGGTTGACCTTATTCACCAGATATGGCTCCAGTCGACTTCTTTCATTTTCCTAAACTTAAATTACCACTTCATGGCACCCGATTTCATTCGGTAGAAGACATAAAGGAGAATTCGCGACGAGAAATAATATCAATTCCGGAAAAAGCGTTTGAAAAATGTTTTGATAATTGGATTATACGTGGGCGTAACTGTATCGTTTTTGAAGCATACTTTGAAGATGATAAAATAAATTTGAATGAATAACTAACATTTTGTGTATTATTCCCGATACTACTTTGACAGGGTAGTATCCCTACGACGTTTTGTTTCAAGGTTAAATGTGGTATAATTCTTGCAATTTACAACGCGAGCAAGCGTATGGTAAATACTGTGTGTGCGTGAGACCAAAAGAGGGTTCCGTCAAGCACGTGCAGTATCGTAATGTGCATATAAACATTCAACCAAGAGCAAAGTGCACTTGCCTTCGTGAATTGTAAGAACTAAAGTCAAGCAAAATGTTTACATGTGTTGTTTATCTAACAATGTTTATTCTTTTGCCTCGACTGTATTCAATGAAAACGTAGTCAGAGTTGCTTTAGAAGTATTAGAAGAATTATTAAGATTTTTTTTACTTTTATTATTGAAATTTTTATGTGCGTAATGCGTATTGCTTTACCTTAAGCATTGCAAATAAGTACCACTCCAATATTTATCAAGTAATGTTTATTATATGCATATTCTATGTGTTAGTAGCTTACCCATTTTTGTTTACATCGATGTAACTTATATGTCAAAAATAAACAAATTAGGAACTTTCAAGCCTTAATAAACTTGCGGTATCTTAATCCTGATAAAACTCGCGTCTAATTCAACGTCGATTAGGATTCTTGGCTTGGACTTAGACAAGTTTTATAAGCTAATGTGAATATTGCTACAATTACCAAATGCGGACGGCAAAAAGAAATATCGTGATGAAATCAAAAAATCTAGATATCCGATGTGCGAAATCTGCTAATTCGCTTTGGAAAAGTGTGGCTAGTATGCTATCCGTTACCCTAAAAAATGGTGAGGCCAAAGACCAGTAGTAGGACTCTTATAGTCTGTTTATAGCCCGCGCGAGATTATATCTAAGAAGTTAGTTTACGTACATTGATCAAGCTTGTAACAACAATGTATCATATGGCACAAGGCAAAACTAAGTGATACAATTGGTTGGAAGTAGAAAAACGCATATTATCAAGTATATGCACTCCACATTGTCCGTCGACACAAGGAATCGTACAATCACGTATTGCGTTCTCAATACGAGAGGGAGCACATTTTAAGACAAGTGTTTTCTCCATGTAATTTAAACGGAGCTGCTCCGATCATCTCGCAATTTTATTCAATGCGCTCTGTAAACGGATGGGCAATTTGCATCAACAATGCGTGTATATATTCACAACAAAGGACGGATGATATGGACGAAAACTAACTGCACAGGAGATAAGAAAGAAAATATCTATATATAATCCGTGTAACACGAAACGGCAATCTTAAGACTGAATATCATTAAATAGTCCTCCTAATAATCCGTAAATAAGTAGCCTCAGGTAGCTTACCGTAGCCAAATCAGAAAACGGAGCCATGTTATATGTGGGTCCATCCGCAGTTGTGCACCTTTTATACTTAATGTGTATGTTACAATTACCACGATGATGATGATGATTCTGACGATGATGGAAGTACATAAAGATTCCCGAAACGCGAAACCCGCGATTTCACTTGGACAAGCAGGACGGGTAAATTCCTTCTAAAAATGGAGAGCCTCGAGCTGAACAACGAGACTTTAGAGATGGGTTACTCTTTGTTAATAAAATTTAAGGAGATCGGTTGTATCCTATGATAGACTTTTTTTTTAATGTGAAGTTGATGAAATTGGTAAGAAAAGGGAATAGCAGGGTTTCTAAGAAAAACAGCACCCTAGCCGATTTCTACTTTTACTATAGGGATCGTTTTGTTATGAAATAAACATAATTCACCCAAATTTTCAGCTTTTTATCTTAGATCAGCCTTCACTACGTCACTCCAGCGATATCTGGGCCGACCAACCTTAAATGTGTCTGGCAAGATGTAAAAACTATTACAACGGTCAGTTTTGCTATTGAGGTAACATTTTTTATGGGTCCCCAAGTAACATATATAAAATTTAGCTTTTATACTATAACGAAAGTATAATTTATTTAAGTTTAGGGGTGTCTGGCAGGGGGTAGCATAGTTCATAAGTGTCCGGCAATGGATGACGCGATTTCTAAAGTTATCCCGAAGAAACTATAAAAAAATTGAGCTTTATATTTTAACGAATTTAAGGTTTTATACACGTTTACTGCCTGTTACCTGTCCAATTAATCACAACCCAAACTCTATAGTCGGTGGTCGTTCATATCTCTATAGGGGACATGCACAGACAAACTTTCAGGTTTTATAAAATGACGAAGGTCTGACAGTCCTGGGCTCTTAAGCTAATATAATGTATCGATAATTGAAGTCAATACTATTATATATAAAAATCTCTTGCAGTCCATTAAACATTTTTATATTAAAGTTAATACACGTGTGATCCAGATCAGAAACCAGGAATTAGGAATGCGCAATTCCTACTGGCATAAAACTCCAATAATTACAAAGAAATAATTTCTTTTTTTTGTTCACATACACATACACCGGTGCTCTGTGACAAAGATCCTTAATAAAATGTTCAATTTTCAAAATAAATAACTAACCAGTCCGAAGACTATTAATATAAATAAATTTTGTATGAAGTTATTGGAACCAAATCAAACAATTTTATTATTATATTAAATTATTACATAAGTTTAAGCAGAAAAAAAGAGAACGTATAAAATAATGTATTTGTGCTAGTGATTATGATATAGACACTAAGAAATGGAAGTCGAAATTTAATTACCATTAAAATATATTCCAAACACGTTTTTTTATATTATTATAATTTTTAATAATCTCACAAATGAGTTGCGATAGCAATGAATCAACAAAGAAATTGTATAACAAAGTAAAAGTTTCCATACAATGCAAAGGACAGAGAAGCCATAGCATATATTTCTTGAAGAAACTGCGCAACTCTTTTTGTTAACAACAAACTAACTTTAAAAGCAATTTTCAAAATGTTTATCATACTTTAAGAAAGTTCTTAGTGTATATTTGTAAGGCATCTTTTTTACTTTCTATAGGTAGAAAAAAGTTGACCAATACTTCTTTTATACAAAACATCGATACTTTGAACAATAGCTAAACACTAAAAGTTATTATTTTTGCACTTAATTTCGATTACGAATACGAATTACGATTGTATTAACAATATTACGAATTCTGTAATTACGTAACGTCAATTGATGTTCCGCGATTATAGAAACTGAAAACTGAGCAGACGACGTCGCGTCGTGCAGTAGACTATGAACATTTTAAGGTCGTACATATATTCATCCATAGATTCAGTTAAACTATCCTAAGGACAAAAACTTATATAAATCAGAGGTATTTAACCGTTATATTCCTTTCAAAATTGTGCTTTTTTTTTAAGGAGGAGGTTCTCAATTTGATTGGTTTTTTTATGTATGATGAGATTATGATCCGATTTACGTGATTCTTCTTTGTTGGATGCGGAATAGTTGCCAATTGGTCCCCTAAAAATTTTACATAGTTTGGCCCAGAAGTTTTCATTTTATAAACATTTTTTTATACATTTTCCGTTCCCGTTCTTGAGATCTAATTTTTAAGGCGCGCAGCACCTTTCGTAGGTATTGTAATAAACCTCTCATAGCTAGACACTAAAAAGAAACAAATAAAAAAAACTCCGTTTAAAAAAACCGACTCAAAAACTAAAAAATATAACATAAAAATTACAATATTTTGGAATTTTGTCGTTATAACAGTGTATATGACAATTTTTATAGTTTACTTGGCACAGACTTCAATATGTAGAAAATTTTATATGAAATGAAATGAAATTTATTTGCATATGACATGGTACATAAAAATACAGGTCTTAAGTTTACAGGGTTTGTTTATATTATTTTGTCTCTTAATAAACTAAATTATTTTATACTTTTTAGTTTTTGAAGTCGATTTTTTTGAAACGAAGTTATTTTTATTTGTTATAAATATATAATTACATTATAAATTGCAATAAAAAGATACGTAATTATAGCAACATATTTTTACGATGAATAATTTAATACTTGTAAAACATGCAACAGTTTGGTATATTCATTTAAATAAAATCTGCGTGTGCTTTTAGTTGCTCTGGTCACCGTGGTTTCTAACCAGCACGTTAAGACGATCCAAAAAAGTTAATATATTATTCCGCAATTGCGGCAATACTCAAAAACGTACTTGATCCCTAGACACATTTGATACGTGTATATACGAGTAAATGATAAAAGCAGTGGATGTTCGTCGGCATGGCTTCGGAACCCATCACGTCAGTGATCTGATATATAAATCGTGCGCAGAATGTTTGCCGATGGTCGCCCTTCCCGCTTCCCACCGCTGGGACCGGGGCTTGTCAAGTTCTTAGTACTAGAACAAAAAGACCGCGGGTCGTGGTTGTGGGAGGCGGTAAGGGTTGTCATCGGGAAACCTGCGCACAACTTATACACTGTTTGCCGATTTATTATATACTAACACTTGTAAGTCTCGCATTACAGTGTTTGTTATACGTAGCTCAATGCAATGTAAGTTAGATATTATATTAGACTTTCAAATTAATTCTCCCTGTTTAAGAGGTATCCACTAAATACAAACATGAATTCGAATTGGTCTTGTTACCAAATCGTCTGGGGCCCGAAGGCGCTCTCTAAACCCTGACGCCCGAGTGCACCACACCCTAGGTTAAAACGACGCAGGATGTACCGAAGTATACTTATAAGCAACCCCACGAGGGTTTGGGTGACCTAATCTGCCTATTGTTACAATTACCACGTACTGAAGAAAAACATCACGAGGAAATCTACACACGGAAATTACAACATGCGAAACGTGCCAACATTTCCCCTAAAATGGTGAGACCTGATCCCAACAGTGCGACATTCATTATTTTTAATATATTATAGTGTATATTAAAAATCATTATACCGACAAACAATAAGTATACTTCGGCGACATCAAAGTATATCGCGGTGTGTTTGAAATTAGAGCTAACCTGCTTTTATTTCCAATGGAAAACTATAATAATTATGAATTATGTATTATATTATTGTAAAATGTCTAATAAGCATTTTTACACTTATTGCAGTTTGGCAAATGTGATACTGTTAAGGATTATTAATAAATCATGCTCTGTGGCTTTGCTCATTCTAACTTTGATTGCATTCTCCAACCATCTTGAACTTTAAAGACACAAACATTTTATTATACGTAGTGTTCTGAGAAACCATATACAGTAATTTATTAATTACAAAAATATTAAACATTACCTAATAACGACGATAAATAAATATATGGTTCCTGAAACACCGTGTCGGAACTTTTCGTGTGTGTGGGGAAACTAGAATATTTCAGAACAAATTTTAATAATATCTCGTGTTCATTTATAGCCATTTAGGGATATAAGTGTGTAATTGTGGAGATAGAAGAAATAAAGAAAATTTTTACAGTACATTAGATGTCGCTTGGTTTAGACTTAAAATGGTTAAAAGAATATTGACGAAATATACTAATGTTATACAGTCAGCGAAAACAAAGAATATAATACGTATAAAACGACATACCTTTAAAAATCAGAGAGAAAATTCAATTTACACAAACACACCACACTCTTTTTCAAATGACAAGTTAAAATCAACTAAATAGTGAGATCTCTCACCAAGCTTTTCGCTTAACGATCATTTTGTTAGTTTAATGTTCTAAGAATCGTGATAAAAGATATCTTATTACCATTAGGTAGTAATTATAACAAGTAACTCGTGAGAAAGTTGGACTGGTACATGGAAGTATCCTGAATATAATGCCATATGGGCATTAAATGTATTATTATTTTTAACTTTAAATATATATAAATAGATCAAAGACAAATTATACCGCAAAACTAATCGATAGCTCTGTTGAGCTATCACTGTATCGAAAACGTAATATATTTGTATACTATATATATAATATAATACAATGTAGTTTGTGTTAAAAAACCACGCGTGTAGGCCTCGCCTTGCCTCCTAATTTTTGGTTATTAATATAAATTACATAATTAGCCGAAATCAGGCTAAAGTAAGCTTTGGCATAAATTATAAGAATCGAATGATAAATTGTAATGTCATAATACACGTGAAATTGCCCTTGTTACAGTTTATACCGATAAATATTATTAAACACATTTACGCAGTTTTGTTTAAAGCTATAAAAATATATTTGGGGAATTCGTTCATAACATAGACCAAATTGGAATCGGTGTACTTTTTGCAAACTTTTCGGTTGGTAAACGTCTGAGATAAGAGCGGAACCTTTGTAAAATTTATGAAATTGAAAAGGATTTAATAAGGACTTCTGATTTATTACTGATTTTTCTATAAAAATATGTTTTTAACAGTAAGACATCGATTGAATTTTTATTTGAGATTCATCTATAAAAACAATTATAGAATATTTATTCTATAAAAACAAAAAAGGTTCGTGGCTCCAACTACGATTGTTATGTGTCTGTTGCAAGCAGAAAGTTAAAGAAATATTTGGTTCATTAGCCGTTTAAAAAGCACTAGAGGTTGCGCGCCATATTTCTTCAGTCTACAGACTTCCTTAGAGGATATTAACTACGTGACGAAAACCTAACCCACCCCCCTGTGACCAAGTGTGGTATTTTGAAGACCGCACCCCACCCCGGGTTACGGGTTACGTAGTATGGGTGCGTTCTCTTACGTTCATGTTATGGGTAATATAAACGCTGGGGCGGTAGAGGATATTAAGACTATAGTAAATAACGGATTGTTGGTTAACGACTAGAGCATGTATCGAACTCAGGACCTTTGCATTCCACTCTCCTGCGTTTGCATTCGAATGAGCTAGTAGGGCAAACACTAAGACCACTAAATTTAATCCACGCGCCCGATTTGGTATACGCAACATAGTGATGTAATGGAATCGCGAAGTAATTAAAAAATTGGAGATGGCGCGCCAGACATGTAAAGCCGCTTTGACTTGTCAGTTCAGCAACGGTGCGTGCGGTGAGCGATTTCCGATTGGCTCGATCTGTGCCGGTACTTTTTCGGTACCACGTATAGCATACCGATTCCACACTTTATTGCATCAACGAAACAGAAAACGGCCTATCTGAAAGACGTTTTTTTCCATTATGAGGCTAGTTATATACCGGTTGTTTACGAATAATCCGCTTCGAAGGATTTCGCTTTCCTACTTTTCTTTCCCTAATCGCGTGGACTTCGAAATATTAAAAAGAAGATTAAAGCCAAGAAATATGATAAATCTGTTAGTTAAATAATAGTCAACATTTAGGCTCAGTCTTTGCAGAGCGATGGGCCTCGCCATTGCTACATAAATGGATGCAACTCCACACCCAGTTAAAAGCGTAAGTGAGTGTGTTTGATTCATACTTATCTCGCAGCCCCGGCGGCTATGTCAAGTTTTAAATAACATTTTGGTATAGTAAAAGTATATGTAAATTCGATTGTGGAGACTGAACACCATAGGATATATGAGGCCGTCAGCGCTAAAGCGGCCTAACCCTCAATTTATTATATTCGGAGATAAATACTGGAAATTATGTAAAACGTGCTAAAATATAATACAAGAATGGCCTATCTTTGGTTTTGTCACTTGATAATAGATGGCGTTCCAAAGACTTTTTTTGCATTTCCTTAGTTTTACATAATTTCCAGTATTTATCTCCGAATTAATTGAGATTGAAAAAAATAATAAATTGAGGGTTAGGCCGCTTTAGCGCTGAGGGCCTCATATATAATACCAACTTTAAATAGTGACGCGGGTGAACTACCTTAGTAATTGTATTATAATAATTTAATTTCTAATTTATATATTTTGAATTGTAATTTCTGGTCTTGAAGCATGTATCACTTAGTATTTATCTCAGCTAAGGAGTGTGTTGTTATCATTACACGCATATAATCTCAGCCCATAAATATCCCACTACTGGACTCGGGCCCCCCATTATAGGGAAACAGACAGTATACTCGCCACGCTTGTCCAAGGCGGCTTGGCAGGTTTGACTCATCGGTTAGCTCGATGTGCAAGCTGCATCACGATGTTTTTCCTCGCCGTTGTTAGCACGTGGAAATTGTAACAATATGCACATTAGGTCAGAGAACTAAGTGTTGCATGCGTTCCGGCCAGAATCGAACCCGCGCCCTTTGTGTTTGGGACGCGTGCGCTAGCCATTACGCTACCACGACTTCACCACGGCTAGCATGTGTTGACGGACTTATAATCGTTTCTTAAATTTAAAGAAACTGCTCAGCAACTGATTAGTGAAAATCTTACCCATAAACTCCTCTTTAGTCGAATATTTTGGGTACAACCTATATTAATCATTCAAATTTCATTTATCTGTGCTCCTCGTAGGTACACAACAGGTAATAATGGTTTATAAGTGAAAAAAAAGATATTAATTGATTAGGGTCTCTGATTATGATTCTCTTACTTAAGAGATGCCTAATCGTTTCTTAACGAGATTATTATAAGTAAGGCCGTTTATTAAGATAATAATATTAATTCTTTTATTTCAGAAAATTGAGTATTTCCATATTATACAATTTTATATTATAAAACTATTTCCATGTTATCAAGGTTCAAATTAATTCACAGAACAACAATTAAGTTATAAGACATATACTAGGGCATTACACCCGTGTTACTATAATTATTAAATGTATTCTACTCCATGGCGTGAAAGGGACATGTTTACTAAAATCACTTAAAGTATGGACTTGGCCACAAGGCAAGGTGGTGGCAGAATACAAACAAACTCATAAACAATCTGGATATATGTACAATTATACATACAATAAAGATTAAGCTGGTGCTGAGCAGTATTTAATAATGGTCTGCACTAATTGTACTGTGTATCTTGAATCAATTATTGATTAAAGTACTAAAAGGGCCTTGTACACATTTAAATTGTACACAAATTCTTTATGTTGGTAGATGGAGTGGACTTTTGACTACAGTTCCAAGATAATGGTAATAAAATGGTTTATAATATAAATCTACTACTGTGCCTCAATTTTATTATGTATAATCTCTCCAACATACTATTCTTTTATATAATTTTGTATTTAACATTTGTTACTAGCTAAGTTAACCCTCTAAAAGGGAACCACCACAAATTTGTTGCCGCACTGTCACACATGGTTAATTGGGAAGCACCACATTGTGGTCATAAACAGGTAATTGAAACATTGAACTGATGCTTTCTCTCTCTAACTACATAGAATTTGTATTCAGATAAGAGAGACAATATAATTCTCTTGGTTTTGGTGCAGCAAATCTGATGCCAGCTTTTGGAAAAAAATGTTTTTGGCCCCCTTTTGAGGGTTAACATAAATATAATGTATGAATGTTACTAATAATAATCATGTATTTGTTTCAATTACATTTTACTTTAATTAACATTCGAGCATTTTTAATTTTATTTGTCAGTGCAGCAGATAGAAGATCTATTGAGCATAAATCATGTTACTTATGCTGATATTACATGAAACAACTAAATTGAATCAGTTTGATTGAAAAGCACAGAACTGAAAGATCTAATGTCATTCAATAATATTGAATGTTTCAAGTTTATGTTTATATGGATCACTTTGGTTGATTCATCTAAATTGATAAACAGAAATAAGTCATCTAATATTGGCTTTAGATATTATCATTCATATTGTTGTTCAGGAGATAAGTGAAGACTATATACTTCAATCTACTATGAAAGAAGACTTCAATATCACTAATATCAGATCAATACTAGTAAAATAATTTGCCATACTTGAGTTTAGCTGTAGTTATAAATAAAACATTTGAGTTTAATTTCTATATTGTTTTTAAATTATTTTTTAAAATAGAAGCTTTTTAGCATGAAATTTGAATCTATATAATTGATAAGTATTTATAATAATTTGTTCTTTGTGTTCTTTATAGTTGATCAAATATTATCAATAAAAACTAAAGGCTTTCATGTCACCAAAGTGATAAGAAATGCAATAATAATTTAATTTGAATTTTCAATTATAATGTTACAGAATTCCATACTACTTTCAAGGAGATGTCATATGTAAGGAGTTGTGGAATCAATTAAGAGAAACAATAACGAGTGAGCTATGCAAGCTTGAGACTTCCAGCAAATGACCAAAGGATAAGGATGAAATAAGGTTCAACAGACTAATTTAAAGTGAAAATTGTTTTTGAAACTAATCAACACTTTCTCATCATAAATTTGAAAATTCTTCTCTATATCTACCTTTCTATTCCATATTAGCTGTGCCAGTAAAACTTCATTTACATTGCTATGAAGATATGTGTTAGTAAGCTACAATGGTAGTATCAAATGAATTGTGACTGCAGTGCTACTTTTTTTCCATATAAACTAGCTCTGTTCAAAATTTCATTTAAATACATTCTTTAGTTTTTTTATGTGGCTGTAATAGACAGACAGACAAAATACTCAAAATTTTCAGAATCTATTGGACGAATTAACCAACTGATATTTTACTATTTTAAATACATTGTAGATACTGGGGTACCCTGTACAGATTTCTTATGTTATAGATAAAAGATTGTAAGAGCTGTTAATTATTATATAGACACATGCTATCCAACCTCAATAATGTATAAATAATTTACATAATGAATTTACATATGGGCACCTTTGTTTTATGTAATGGGAGATGTGTGTAGGGTGGTGGAGGGGGAGGGTAGGGAGGCATATGTACCCCTTCTGTCACCCCTATGTCAAGAAAATGTATATATAGTTCATGAGATATTAATGTTTATGTCCAGTGTCACAACCAATTTGTAACCATCAGTTAAATAGTTTATAATATAGCCTTGAATCTGAAATGAGGTAATTTCCAATGGTTCTCGTAGATCAGATCTCTCTTCTCAAAATGTCTCCTGGTAAAGGCCTCCTCCAGCTTATGCCAGTGCTATCTGTCTAAGGCAGCACATCGACAGTAGGAGTGACCAGCCTGTGTTGGCATTTGCAGACTGCTGCTGCAGCACGCTCGCTAACCTCATGCGCTTCAGTCTAGTCTTACCTAACTTAACCAAACTCACTGTTCTAGTCACTTGTCACGACTTGTGCCAGAACAGACTGACCACCATTTATTCATTTATAGCTATTTAAAAGATTGTTACAAATCGGTTGTAACACTCACTGACTTGAGTTACAACAACCCCATTACTTAAAAAAAAGGTGCCCTATATGTATACCACACCCAAAACTTGTAATAATTGTATATTTAAAGTTGAAAACTGAAAATACTATATAATTGTTGTAATTGTGCACTGTACAAATACAATATTTCAAAATATGTTCAGACCTCTTGAAAATATTATCATCCATAGGTCCTGCTTGGAAAGAATAAATCATGAACTGTCAGCTGATAATCTCTGATTCTTGTGGTGGAAACAACCTATTGTTTTTGCCACTGAATCAGGATGTATGCTTAGCTAAGATAGGATATATTTTTCATCATATATACATGATTAACTCTGCTATGGGAATATTCTTCTATAATAAACGCTGACCTTATCAAAGAATACTATGGAGCTGGCCTTGTGACATAAAAATATTTCTCAATAAATAACGGCGTAAGGGTTTAGACATTTATAAAGTGTTCAATAAATCCGCAATGTAAATGCAAAAAATATATCTTAGATTAGGTGTCAGTAAAATGCAATTCTGATGAAAACTAACAAAATATTGGGCACGCAAGCTAAAAAAGCCTCTATATCTACATATATTATGTAGTTGGTATCATGCACGTAGCAGTAAAATATGGAGGCTGCATATCCGAAACAATCGAAAATCACATCCAGGACGAAATGTCTCACTAAACAACTACTTAATAATCATTTTTTTAGGTTTAGTTAATGATTTAACATTGTTCTTGATAATATTAGACACTAAAAATTATGAAATGCTATCAATTGCCACACTATCGTATCGCCCTACGCTCATGTCCATGGAGCTGTTATTGTCACTTACCACGCTCGAGAATGACATATTCCACAAATAAAATAAATATGTATGAACAAAGATCAAAACTATAGAGAATTTAAGGACTATCTCGTTAAGATTGATTAAGTTTCACAATTTTTTCACAAAACAATAACACTACGCGCAATCACTATCGCACCACCACACTGAAGTTATTAACACCGAGATCAGTTTAGCCAACTTAACAAAAAACAAATCAATTAATCCGCACTAACTTCATGACCCACGGATTATTTTTTTATACAGGTAATAAATTGATATTTTTTCAGCAATTCAAAAATAAAAGCATGAAAGCAATAATCTTCACTTTACCCAAATTTTAATTGTAAATTTTTATTTGGAAAGAAATTTTTGATACAAAAGCCAAAATTGAAAAAATGAACACAAAAAATAATTGTGTGTAATTTAAACATTACGTGAAAACAAATATACTTAATAATAAAAGATGAGAGTTGTAATTACAATTATTGTTAACCATTGCTTCCATAAAGAAATAACAAAAACGGAACCCTATAGTACGTACTTTCGTATCTGTCATTGTACCCGTGCGTCTCTGTGTCAAGGCCATTTTCCCAGAAAACGATCACAAAGCTTTCAACTACCTACATTCTTCAATCAAATAGATCAAGTTAAAATAAGGCAGTTGTTATAATTTTAACTAAAGGATAAAAAATATAATGCAGATAGGTGCATCATAGACAGGTTTTAATAAATATTTTAAGTTATATTAGAGCGCCTGACAGAAATATAATAGTAGTTTTGCTAAAACTCATCATGGTAAGCGAACTATTATAGGAGGGGTGAACATTAACATAAAACAAAGATTATACAATTAAATAATTAGGTAATTAACAAAAACAGTCGGATGTATTTTTTTGTTCGCTATATCTAATATAGATGTGATTGCGATTTAGAATTACGCTTGTATTATTTCACACCTCATAAAATTTCTTATATGAAAATCAATTAATATGGACTCCAAAAACTCCAATAATTTAAGTCAGTAAATGGTGAGGTATGTATTTAATTCAAACATACATGACATCCAATCAACCCATTCAAATATCCAATCCAGTCACTCATCCAAACACAATCTCACCACCCTTCCTTCATTTTCATCACTTACCCAACCTATGCATCATATATTTACCCTTAGTAATACGAAAATAACTAGTAGCAAAACGTAAATTTTTAGAGAATGAAAAAAAGATAAAAGTAAAAGATAATGAGAACTCTGTCCTGACCAATGGTAGAGGAGCCATTGATAATATATATAAAGTGTGTAAACTTCTCTCTTAACTAAATCATGGACAAAATCACAATCAACCACAGTGACGGATTCCTTAGAAATGACGAACGAATGTCCATTGAACATTCACAAAAACATTCAATGGAAAATTGACCATATCACAAAAACTACACAATGAATCCAGCATAAATTAAATTTTATCGAAAGATGTTTTAAATAAAGCATTGGATCTCAAATTTTGTTAACAATAAAAAAAAGGAAACATATATTTCAAGTTAAAATGTTCATTATATACGAATGTTAAAAAATTTGAAATGAATAATACATCTCTATAAACTTACATATAACAGTGGTACAGACTTAGGGAGGCCTACGTCCAGCAGTAGACATAGATTGGTTGAAGAACAAGAACAACTTACATAAAAAAATTACATAAATAATTATGGTTTTTAAGATCTTTCTAACAATTGTGGCAGATTATTATGGCACCATCTATCTAATATTCGTTTCACATACGTTGGTTAAAAATGTGTGTGTGTGCAGTTCACACGCAGCAGAAGTTGATCAAAGTGTGACAAGGGGTGGCAGGGATTATAAATTTCGTGACGTCACATTTTATATATTATATCGTTGTAATATAAGTGTGTAAGCTTAAAAACACGGAATTTGAAGTATTAACGAAAACATTCCGTACGGGCATTGGGTTTAAATGATTAAATATAATGTATCGTATCTTATTCTTTCGCAGTCTTAGTCCTATAGATTTATGGACTTCTCTTTTTAGTTTCACTTTTTCGATTCATCGAGTTTGAAATCACAACACAAGTCAAGTATATAATTTTACTTCAAAAATAAAAGTTAAACAGCAGAAAGCTAAAATTTACGTAACTTGACGTTTAACACTTATTTATATACTTATTGGGGTTCCTATTTAAAACTTTTCCAAGCCTTGCAAACGCTTCTTTATGTAAGGCGTCCTTGAGCAGTCGTTACCTTGCTTCTTACTTCTAAGAATACCCCACGCTCATAATTATGTCAACAACGCTTTTTCGCTAATCAATTTCGCAACAATTTTCCGAGTAGCAACATGAAAATTAATATTTTCTACAAAATGTTATGTATAATAATTGTATGTATGTAGGATATGCCCGCGACTTCATCCACGCCTGACTTGAAATTCCCGCGGGATTCCCGAAACACAAAGTACCACAGCAATTAAAAAATGTAAGCTATCATTTTAGTGTAAACTGTTCCCTGGGAACTGGTGGAATAGTTCCCAGGGAAATTCCCGGGAAAAAATATTTCTTGCATTTTGATACACAAAATTTGCTATCAATCAGTGAAAGATAAATCAAATTGGAATTGATCTGGCCATTTTAAATAATTCTCATAAACGTTCCCACAGGATTCCCAGGATAAAAAATAGCGCAAATTTTAACTCTAAGAATATGCTGTCGATCGGTAAAACCCGCATCGAAATCGGACCAGTATTTTTACGTAAATCCAGAACAAACACCACCTAATGTAACCGCTTTCCATCAGGTGGGCCACCTGCCTGTCTGATGAGCTCATTCAATAATAAAAAGCTATAGAAACAACAGTAGTACAGAGTAACAGCTCCTTTATTCATATAAAGTAGTACATATTGATGAGTCTGTGTGAAACAAAAAAGTTGAATGAATGAATGAAAACTCTTTATTGTTCACCATAAACTTAATACATTTGTATTAGAACAATCGTCGGAGAATACGTCCGGTTACCGAACGACTAGTCATACTCGTCAATACTTTTTAACAGACTTCAAAAAAAGAAGGAGGTTCTCAATTCGTCGGAATCTTTTTTTTATGTATCTTCACCGATTAAGATATTATAATTAATAATAGAAATAAGTTATTTTATACTTTTTAGTTTTTGAAGTCGCTTTTTTTAAACGAAGTTTTTTTATTTATTCATTTCTCATATTCTGATAGTACGCTTGGAGTTGCTGATCATAGGAATGAAAACAGCACTTTTTGTCCCAGGAAGTGAGTGCTATCAAAAAATTTAAAAAACTATGCGAACCATAGGTTATACATGCGACCTATGTCCCAACTTTTTTTACAGCCAAACATATCAACAATTTTGTAACATCATTTTATACTTATAAATTATTTTTCACCAAGTATTATTTAATGTAATAAATTTGAGCTAAATATTTACTATCACCAGTGACAAAAAAAGTGGGTGGTAGAATGCCATAGAAAAAATAACTTTACGTTTCATATATGAGGTACGTGACGACGTTTCATTAGATTTAGATATGAATTTACCACGTGATTTATTAGAGAAGTAGTTGTTTGTTTAACTAATTAGTTTTAGTTTACTTTCCTCATATTCGAAATGAAAAGTAGTCTTATCCTCGGGTGAAGAAAGGCTTACTAGTCACTCAAATTATTAGCGCCCTCGCTATGCTCGTGCGACAAACTATCTCGTGACTAAATATGTGAATTTCACCTCTCGTGTAACAATCTACTATTAAAACATGCTAGTATTTTGTACCTAGTCTGAAAGCAGTGAAACTGTCCAAAATGGTCGGATAATTCAACATAATTGTATATCTGTAACCGTTACTGAAATCAGTATAATATTATTAATATATCCCAGATTCGAAATATCATTACCTTTAACATCCCTGAGGCCTTACCTACTATCAAATGTTTTTCGTCATTCGTCTTCGTCTGACTAGTCCGAGAGTTAATGAATAGAAGAAAGAAAAAACATAAAAATCTCTAAAACTACAATAATATATAATACAATACAGTCTATATAAACAAAATTAAAAGGAACGTGCAAAAGAAAACCTAATATATAAAAAACAAGCCAAAAAGTTCTGAAACGATAACGAACGACGAAAAACGTTTGTTAGTAAGCCCTCTGGTCTCTCATTATTCTGAGCAGGTAATTGCGGACATATTACCAAATGTTACCAAAGAGTACATTGTATATAAAGATATGTTACAATAAATTCTAATATCGTTATTTAAAAAAAACAAGCGCTAAATGAACATCTTATCTCCTGACTTTTAAAAGACCATAATAAAAATAATTATAATAAGTTTTCAAATCATAATTAATCTTTTACTTGTCATAGATTATCTCCAATAGATGCAACATCCTTATGCAACTTGTGCTGGAGGACGGGAAAGGTTCCCAACGACTGGAGGCGCGCTGTCATCGTGCCCTTGTATAAAGGCAAGGGGTCACGCCAGAGTGCGCCAGCTACAGGGCCATCAGTTTGATCAGCACAGCATCTAAAGTGTATGCGAAAATTGTTGAAAGGAGAATGAGAGTGGTATCCGATGGATTACTGTGGGATGCACAAGGAGGCTTCAGAAATGGAAGGGGATGTATGGATCAAGTTTTCTCGCTCCGCAATATCGTGGAGAAGCAGCTGGCTATGGGCCGGAAGGTTTTCTGCGGTTTTGTGGATCTAGAGAAAGCATTTGACAGGGTTGTGCGGAAGGACCTGTGGGACATATTGCCCGGATATGGGATTGATGGCCATTTTCTGCGTGCTGTACAGTCCACTTACGAGGACTGTATGGCATGCGTGCGGGTGGACGGCAGCCTGTCGCCCTGGTTTGACGTCAATATTGGCGTCCGGCAGGGCTGCGTGCTGGCGGCTTTGCTGTTCATCCTATATCTGAACAATTGTCTCCAGAGATTAAGATTGATGGATGTTGGGGTGCGGATGGGTGATCTAGTTGTTAGCAGCTTCCTTTATGCGGATGATGCCGTGCTTTTAGCCGAATCGCCATCAGAACTGCAAACACTAGTCACAATGATGAAAGATGACTGTCAGGCGAGAGGCTTACGTTTGAATGCGAAGAAAACAAAGGTGATGGTGTTTGAAAGAGAAACAACCAGAACGAATGCAAGGATAATGGTCGATGATGTTATGCTGGAACAAGTGAATGAGTTTGTATATCTCGGATGTGCTTTTAGCAAGGATGGAAGGTACACCGCTGATATAGAAAGAAGAGTGAATTTGGGGAATAGTGTGAATGGAGCGTTAGGTAAACTTCTAGGCGCTAAGAACCTCAGCCAGAAGGCCCAGCTTGCTATACACAACGCGGTGCTGGTACCTACGCTCACGTATGGAAGCGAGAGTTGGGTATGGAATAGAGAGCACGAAAGTAGAGTAAACGCGGTCGAGATGCGAGCACTGCGCAAAATCTGCGGAGTGACGCTCGGGGACCGCGTTCGTAATACCGAAGTAAGAAAGAGAGTTGGTCTGAAAGAGAGTGTCGGGGTGAAGGTTAGAAAAGGAATGCTCCGGTGGTTCGGGCATGTGGAAAGAATGTATGATGAAAGAATGACTAAACAGATATACAATGCAAAAGTGGATGGATGCAGAAGTCGCGGAAGGCCACGACACACCTTCCATGATCAAATTGATCGTGTATTAGCAGAAGGTGATGTCAGGAGCCTTAAAAACAGACGAGCGTGCATGACAAGAACTATGAATGTCAAAGAAGCAAGTGAGGTGTGTAAGAATAAGCCTAAATGGCGCTCTGTTGTTCGTGCCTACCCCGCAAGGGACCTGGCGTGAAGTTATGTATGTATGTATGTATGTAGATGCAACATACAAGGCGCCGCTCGTGGGACCAAACGTATGTGAAAATCATCCTAAACATACGCTGTTGATTCAAAGTACGGGTTTAGTCAGGTTTAGTAGTGACCAAGGAACGTAATATGTTCCATGGTCACTCTCTTACGAGAGGTAGTGTTCAAACCGAGCATGGCTCAAACACGTGCATATCTGCACGTTTACGATCAAAATCCTAATTTAATATTCATTTAATTGTAAATAATATGCCTACCTATTCCATGAAATTATCTAGGAAGACTTCCAGAAGTTCAAACTACAAAAAAGACGGAATAACTTTTCATCAGTAAATAAAATAATTAATTTTAATAAATGCTTGTAGAGGAGCTTAAATTATAATGGTCGCTAGCGGAAACATGTTAATCACGTCGGGTTCACCATTAATGACGGATATTTGCAGGAATGAAACCACCCGATCAGTTACAATATTTATAATTTCACTTTTGATATATACATAGCCAAAACAATTAACATATACTGTACAATTAGATTAATTAGGATTTAAAATATGTACTTTATGACGACATTTCACTCCTTAATCTGTGTTGGCAATGTATAAAATTTGATAGTCGAGTTTAAGGAAGTTCTATTTGCCACAAACGTACCTATCTAATAGAGGAATCCTTCAGGCGCGAGGCCCACTCGCACACCGTCACTTGTTTATAAATAGTCAAACGGTAAACAAATTCTATTATATGGATGGCATAAGCTCTATATGTTAAATTTGTTACAGTCGATATTATATGAATATTGATAAGTTAATCAATAACTACTGCATTAATTAAGATGTCCCCGCAACCCTCACCTTCTTCACTGATCGTTGACTTTGGTTTTTGGTGGTAAGTGAACCGTGACTTGTATCTACTTATGACTTACAAGTAGTAGAACACACACTCGTACCAAGTCTACGAGTCTGCGACGTTCTGTAATTTGACTGTACGCTTCCCTATTACCAATCTTCTGATTGGATGAACGATATTTTAAGCTCGGACGAGAGCTTGGCCTGGGGCAATGGGGCAACTTATGGGGCAATATTTTATTATTTTAAATATTACTTTATTTTATTCACAATGAAATAATAATGCATCCGTAAAAGAATCCGCATGATCTATTGAATCCGCTATCGCCCGAAAACTCAGTACCGAAAAAGTTCTCAAGAACGTTGGCGTTGATAATAAGCCTTAATGTTTAGTTTTATACTAGCGGGGTCAGCAAACGTTTTCTTGTCCTAAGAAAAATTAGAACCCGATTGCAGCGCCATTTGCACGGTCCAATAGTGAATTTGAACCCACTTGAACACATACACAAAAAGTCATCAAAATCCGTCCAACCCTCAGGAGTTCAGTGACTTACACACGAATCACCGTACATTATGTTACCAGAATTGTCTGCTTTCCAAATCAATGTAGAGTTTGTCTTTGATTTGTGGAGACAATTAACCACTGTTAATGTTATATTTATGTGAAAATGCGCGCATTATTTTAAGGTTTTACTTTCGTAAATCATGTATTTCTAATGGAATATTTTACTTATTAATGGCTAGATAAACAACTACTAATAAGCCATAATAAATAAGATCAAAATTGATTAGAGATCACGCCATGAAAGAATTCTACGGCTGCAGCGCTGCATTACCGTGCATAATGTTACCAGAATTGCTGTCTGCTTTTTAAATCAATGTATAGTTTGTTTTTATTTGTAGTCTAAATTGACCATTGTTAATGTTACATTGATTTATAATGTCCGTATGGTTTTTTTTCGTTAATTGTCAGTACCAACTATAAATAAATTGCACTTGGAAATATAAAACAGGATATACATTTTTAAGGAAATAACACAATTTAAAAAGGTTAAGCTTCCGATTCAAATCTGTCAATCCCAACGTAAAAAGTTAGTAAAACTATATGACATTACCGATTGGCGTGGCAGGTATATTGATAGAATGAGGAAGAATAGACTAATTGATAAGAGACCGGTGGTCTTTTTAAATGACACCTACATTCATCCCACCTATTATGCAAAGAGTTGTTGGCAAAGCCCAGAAGAAGGTAATTGTTTCACACGCTGGGTCAAGTAACGGATTTGTACAAAATACGGTTATTATTTTTTAGATTACAGTCTCAATCTGGACATTACCATAGTGATATGAATGCATCTCATTTTTATGGATGTCTGAAAAATTAGTGCCAAACCAGCCTGAATAATCTTTCGTAGTGATGAATAATGCTTCTTATCATTGCACTCATATTGATAGGACACCTACAACATCCAACTTAAAGTCACAAATGCAGGAATGATAACGATAAAAATATTTTTTCTTTCAAGAGTACTTGACTAAAACAATATTATGTGATCTTATAATAAAAAATAAAAACCTCCAGTGCTTACAAGTGACGAATTGTTAAAACAACACGATCGATCACGAAATGGTAAGATTGCCGCCTTATCATTGTCATTTGATCTTGTCAACAGACACGTTATCGAAAAAAGGTTGCTTAAGACTCAAAACAAATGATTGAACTAACACAAGCTGCTTTCGCAATCATCGCACCTGACAACCGACACATTCAGTGCCACAGAGTACATTGAATATATGGAGAGCCATTGATGTAGCAATAATAAAAGCTTCTATTATTGCTACATCAATGTTCAGTGCACATTGAAGAAGACTATTTAAAAAATGATGGAATACTAGATGTGGAAATGGAGAACTTCATCATCATTTCAACAGAAAGTATGATGACCATAATAATTATATTCAAATTCAAATTCAAAAGTTTTTATTCAAAATAAGTTCCACTGGAGAACACTTTTTGAAGGTCATACATATAGGTTAAAATTTAATTTTACTTCCTAGTCTATGTATACCGCTTCGCAACGTGTTATTGCTGTTAAGGAGAAGAAGCGGCAAGAAACTCCCCAGCAACACGTCTAGCTAAAAATTGTTTTTCTTTATATTTGTTGTTCTATTTTTTATATTTAAGTACTTTAAAAAAAAAAGATTTTATACAGAATTATGTTACAGAATAACTTTTGAAGAATTAATGGAGTTGTAGCAAACAGTGCATATTTAATAAGACAAAAGCGCAATAAAAGGATAGAAAATAATTATAGTTATAAATATAAAGACGTAACGTAACATTTTTTTTTTGCAACATATCTCCATATATTCCTTACAAGTACGGCAAGATAAAAACGTTATATTCGTACAAAACACAGTATAAGAGGTTGGAGCGAGCTGCTATGTAAATGAAGTTTTGTCATTTATATTTATTTTCCTTACCATTACATTCTAAGCCACTACCCTCAGTCTCGCCCATCAGTGGCTGCGTATAATATGTATATACCTTTATGGTTATTTTACTGGCAACATTTTATTATGCGATTGCAGCGCCGCGGCTACCGGACTTACGTGATAGCGTGACTTTACTTTGTAGTATATAATTAGTGTTGCCAACTGCACCGTAATTACGGTAAAAACATCGTAATCAGCATAGATCTACCACCTACCGTAGGTTTATTATTACGGTAGCAAAAAACACCGTAATACCCACTGAAGATCGTATTTCTTTAAATCTTGTAGATTATATTATATCACTAAAATAATTTTTATATTATACCAACAACACTGTTTTATGCGTCAGGAATTTCCCCAATAGCAAGGTACTAGCTTGGAAATATTACGCGAACGAGTTCGGTGGTGCTTTATATATATGAATTACTACTTACCTAGTTTATTTGTTTCTTAATCGACTATATTAGTATATATTGCATTCATGCATATCATTACGTAAAAGTTTCTTGTGTTGTGTTGTGTCTGATCTGAGTTTTAAAATAATGGTTATGATTAAAAAACACATTTTCTTAAGTTTTCGCGACTTGTAGACATAACAAAACTACGTTTTAACGGTTTTAAGCGCGGTAATTTATTAAGTTTTGATTTGTCCGACGTTTCGGCCGCTTTTCAGTGGCCGTGGTCACAGACGACAAAGGTGACATTTGTGCAACGAGTATTGTTTAAAGTTTTATTTAGCCTACCGCCAACTTGTTCATTTTAATTATTTAGTTTTAATTTTGTTTATGGTTATTATTTACTCTATGGGAGCCTAATCTAATTTACCACCGCTTCACAACATGTCTAGTTCTAAATTTTTTTATATAATATTAAAAAGGGTCGAAGGAAAAAAATGTTTTTTTTCCTTCCACCCATTTTAGCCAAGCGGTGGTAAATTAAATTAGGCTCCCATAGAGTAAATAATAACCATAAACAAAATTAAAACTAAAAAATTAAAATGAACAAGTTTCCGGTAGGATAAATAAAACTTTAACAATACTCGTTGTGCGTTGCACAAATGTCACCTTTGTCGTCCGTGACCACAGTGAAAAGCGGCCGGAACGTCGGACAAACCGCTTAATAAATTACCCCGCTCAAAAGTGTTAAAACGTAGTTTTATTCCAATTATATTGTCTGATTCTGATTAAAAATATATTTTTTAAATTATTCTGACCTTTAATATGCTGCTAAATAAACAAGGTAATTCTACCGTATTTGAAATATAAATTACACCGTAATTTTGCAAAATCTACCGTATTTTAAGTACGTAATCTACCACTCTCTAGAATTCAGAGTTGGCAACACTATATATAATCCATAGACACAGAGTATACGAGTACATTATAATTATTATTGACGTTAATATAATACTCTATGGTATAATAATAGTATTTTTACTATTTTGCATAGATATTTATTATAGTGTATTTGAAAATGAATTCATTGGATGAAGATACAATTTAACAAACGTGTTTTTCTGGTAAAAATACAGTTCAGTTCGTGAATGGAAGACGACTGGCGTATTGCACTTAAAGAGACGCCTGCTTTAGAATCAGTATATAATGAAAGCAGTTAATTTGTTTAAAAAAGTATTTGTAATGGCTCTGCTAATCAGTGCAATCATATTTATTTTTTTCTGGACCGATATGGAGATGATGAGGTAAGAATTATTTATATATCTAAATATATATTTTATACCACTTGAAATTTATGTTTTTTGTATTATTTGTAGGTCCAATTTTTGACCCTTTAAATTTGACTACGCTTTGACCCAAAGCGGCATGAGATTTAAAAGTAATTTGAGTTTAGGGTAGATTAATGAGAGTTTACATATGCCTTTTATATAGCCCCTAGACCTGTTATTTGGGGCAGGAAACACGTTTTAGGATTTTTCGCTCCCGCCTTAACCTTCTAATAATCACAGTTCATAAATGTCCCACTACTTGGTTCGGGTCTCCCACTATAGGGGAATGGACAGTATACCTGTCACATGGTTAAACTTTACAATAGTGGTCACTGAGTTTTAGGTAGTTGGGGGCAGAGGGGGCGTGGGGGGAGTACATAACAAATAGGCCACTCACACAAATATGGCGATTCATACAATGTGTTATTTATAATTCAACATTATTAATGACCTACTAATAATCAAGAAATAAAATCCCAATTAGACATGTCTATAGAACATAACTTTGAATGAAATGGAAAAGTAAAAGCCAATAACATTTCATTTATTTTGTTGATAGTATAAATAATAGTTTTACTGGTACATTATATAATGTTATAAAACACATTGCAATCATTATTTTCCTCCAAATAATGAAATAGCATTAAATGTCTATTAATTCTGTTATGTCCTATTAATTAATCATAAAGTCCCAAAAATAGTTATGTAGTAAGGTGTTTTAGTTTTAATTTTAGTGTTGCTACCAAAGGGTTGTTGCAGTTCATTAACTCCATTTGATTCAAGAAAAAAAGTATATATCTTTTTATTCCAAAACCTTACATGAATTATGTGTTTATACTAAAACAACACTACATCATTGTACATACATTTTGGATCCAGTTCATATTTGGGTTGAGAAAATATGACCATATCTCCGAATTTAATAATAAGCTTAAATGGTTACACCGGAATATTCACTTACTCACTTCTGCACAATATCCTTTTCAATCCCTGTACTCCCCCATATTTAAAGGAACATTTAGTTTCATTTACGTATCTCATTCCTGTAATTTGCGCTCAAATGAAAATCTTCTACTAACAATACCTAAACATACTTCACTTCATCCTTCATAGGAAATTCTTTTGCCGTTTGCCAGCTGTGGAACTCCCTCCCCTTGAAAATCAGACAAACTAGATCCATTACTACATTCAAACACTTGATCACAGACCATTATTTGTCCATTAAATAAAATTTCCAACAGTAAATTTCCCATGTAACAATTGTTATGCTTCATTGTTCTAAGCGACTAGTAGTGCCATTTTGTGAATCATCTAATGTTAATTGTAATAAATCATCTTGAAATGAAAATGTTTTAATTAAAAGCAAAAAATATATCATTTATTGAGATTCAAAAAGTCATGTTATTGCTTTTATTTCACTTTAAGTATAAACATAATTGGCCTTACTTATAATAATCTATACAATATAATAATATCTTTTTTTTAATGAAATTTAGTGAAAACTTGCCTTTTTATGTCCCAAATACACTGTAGTTTTTTTGATTTCAAATATTTATATTTTCAACTTATTTTGACTTAATATCAAAAAACCACCCTAATTTTGAATCGAAAATTCTCGCGTCAAAATATCAGTATTTTTAAAGAGTCAGTGGGCTTTTTGTTTGTTGAAATCTCTTCTTTCAGATGGTGTAAAAAAATATACATTATTATGGTAAATTTTCTCAGAAAATGCAAAGAAATAACAGGTAGTAAAGCCTAAATCCTCCTAGCTCCTTCCCTACTTCTCTATGATATACCTCTTGGTGGGCTAAAATGTGCTAGCCTAGTTCTAAAATCCTAGTGCTCCACCTGGAATAATTCAGTCTTATTTCACACAGATGTAGCTAGAGTTTTAATGGTTCGCATATTTGTGATGCAATATTTATACCTAAAGAGATGATACCTCCATACTTTATTTACTAAGCATCGAAATATTTTTTATCATTTCAGCATTGAAAATGTAGGCACAATAGTTATATCGAAAACTGCTCAGTTAAATGTCAAAAACAAACTGTGTTATGTGAACTACAATGATGAAAGGCATCACATGAACAACAAGACTGATCTGAAGATGATTTACTTCGTCACTCCAACATATCCAAGGCCAGAACAAGTTCCTGAGTTGACCAGGCTCGGGCATACACTGATGCATGTACCACGGATTCATTGGATCATTGCTGATGACCAGCCAATCTGCTCAGATCAAGTGTTGATTATTCTTAGGTGAGTTTTTATTTTGCTACTTTTACTAGACAGTCTTGGATGTATTTAGTTTGGATTATACACATTCTGGACTTTCAAACCACCACACAACTGCTGAAATTGGAATAAAATAGATTTAAATATGATGTCCATGTAAATATATTTATAGTATCATTGTATCCTAAAAGAGAATATAAATTAATTTACAATTTCATATGCAAGAATTAAAAATAATTCACAAATTTATTATGTCACAAATACAGTCAACTAATGGCACGATTGGTGTTGGTAAGATACAAGTACATATTATATATTATAGTATTTTTTCTTTAATTTAATGTTCATATTCTGTTTTTTGTTGTTGGAAGTTTGGCAAGTTGGTTATAACAAACCCACAAAGAAAGATCTATGAAACTTAGGTTGTATAAAGTATTAATTATATTATTGATTATAGTTCTATTTTTGTTTACTAATATGAAAATGATTTGGTACTTTAATAGCTATGGACCCTGCATGTTTTCCCAAAAATAGGGGTTTGTACTCTAGAGAGGAAACATGCACTATTTAAGCAGTTTGCATGTCTTATGTGCATATTGTTTTCGATTATTTTATGCTGCTGATAAAAGAAACATTGTGAAGAAGCCTACATTATCATAATCAATGCATAAAACCAAGTTAATTGGCCATAAACTAAAGTACAAGTATGTTATCTCCTTCTGATATCAACAGGCCTGAGCATAGTAGTCAGACCTTTAACAGTTGTTATTATTGCAGTTTATTTATCCAGAGTTACTTGATAGTGCGATTTGGTGATTATAGACGTACAGGGTTACCATACACACACATATCGAGCCCGAAGCCATACGTCTATCGAGGTTCAAACTTCCCTCGAGGTGTGGCTAATCGAAGAGCAGCTTTGTCGTGGTTAAGAGACAATGTGCAGGAAGGCATCCTGTACTTCGGCGATGACGATAATACAGTGGATCTGCAATTGTTTGAGGAAATTAGAAATACCAAGAAGGTGTCTATGTTTCCTGTGGGATTGATTGGTGATTATGGTATTTCTGCTCCTATAGTTAAGGATGGCAAGGTATGTTGTATTGAAATAATATGGGTATATGCAAGAAAAGCACCAGTTTAAATAACTGGTGCTTTTCTTGTATAAGTGTATCAGCTTTGTACCAGGTGGGCCAGTGCTTACAGCCTGGCCACGGTTTTGTACCCACGCAACAAGCGATAGAGACAAAATTATTAAAATCAGTGTTAATCTTCCGTCCCATTGCTCGTTGATAGGGTGTGGACGAACCTTTAGATCACTATACCATAGAGGCTTAGTTATATGTTAAGGTTCTTGAAGAGCGCCATCTTATGTAAGTTTCTACCTAATAGAAGTATTTCATTTATTTATAAGATCCCTATGCTCTATAAAAGATGCATGGTTTCAAAATTATTTTCATCATATATATCAATTTTGTAACGAAACATTTTAAAATATTTTCAGGTCGTGGCGTTTTTCGACTCGTGGCCAGGTTCTCGTAAGTTCCCTGTGGATATGGCAGGATTTGCAGTTAACATGAAATATATTACCTCAGCCGTAACGATGCCATTTATTGCAGGCCATGAAGAGGATAGATTCCTTTTAAGTCTTGGACTCAAACTAGAAGATATAGAACCTCTAGCAGATAATTGTTCAAGGGTATTTGTATGGCACACAAAAACGGTGAAATTCAAAAAACCAAATTTAAAAATGAATATGAGAAAACTGCATGAACTGCCGAAGTATGATAGTTTTGTTAAGTTGTTAAATGAGACTAATAAACTTGGTATGGCTAATATATTTCCCGGGAACGGTACAAAAGCGTTCATTATAAGGAATCGTAAGACTTATGACCCGATACATGGGTTGCAATAAATTTCATATCATATAAACGTAAATGACTACTCATAAAGTTCATTGCCGGATTTCGTACAGAGTGTAGACACAGACAAATTGTGTCTGTGTCTACACTCTAAATCTTTATTAATTTCTCAGCTAAAACTTACAATACCCAACAATAACGACTCAATATTGTGGTCATACATAATATCTTCAGCCATTAAAGACAAAATTGTTTAGTAACAGACTAAACAACATATCAAATTTGACAAGAGAAATAACATGTTTTTATTGCAATACTTTTCTTGCCCAAATTGTCCCATTTTGCCTTTAAATTTTGATTATAATTCTTCAAACTGTTTTAACTTGCTATAGATACGATATTGTAGGTACATGAGCAAGCTAAAGAAATAATTAATTATTATAAATTTTATTGTAGCTTTTTATAAAAATCATAGAATATGAAGTGGCAAATATTCATCATGAAGATTATGTAAATTTGAAATAGATGGCAGTAATAAAGAAATTGTTTAAAAATGTTCACTATGTAACATTATGTTTAGATACGAAATTAGTAAACCAAGCACCCATTTAGTAACTGCTAGGTTTAATGTTAATTATTTTTGAATCTTACTAATAATTAAGAGATTTTTTAGGTAAACAGTGGATATCAGAATATATTGACATTGTGACAAATCATCAAAATGAAATTTTGCAACGAAAATAAGATTTGACTTTATTATATATGTCTGTTTTGGGAAAATGTATAGCTCTTAAATTCGTGGTTAAAGCTTAAGTTGTAAATGCCGAAATAAAAATTGCTCATAACATAAAACACAATATAAAAATAAAACTAATCTCATATGTAATAGAACGAATGAAAATACGTGGTGGAACTGATTTATTATCACTTAACAACTTTGTTACATTTGACATATATGACGATATTAAATAACACCAAAAACATTAATTAATCTAATAATAATACTCTCACCTGACAAGGTAATGAAGTAGTCTAAAAAAAGTTAATTTGATTTTGAATGGAAATTAATTTGTAATACTTTATACCAATATTTTTACTGTATTATATATATATATATATATATATATATATATATATATATATATATATATATATATAACCTGTCTGTACATTAAATATATTTTTTTAAATATCTTTAATGTACAGACAGGGCACGTTTAGAATTTAATAATAATATAGTTTTCTTATTTCAAGGCACAAAAATTATTTGGTCCGAACCTATTTTTTTATAGTTAATATAACGCTTTATATGGACGAAGTCGTTTTTTACTTAATTATGTGTTTGTGTGTCTTAAATCTTCACGTCGTTTTTCTAGTGTCATTACAGGCATATATTGAATCTCTTTAATTTGTGATTATTAGAAATATAACGGCCTAGGTGTTTAAGGTCTAAATTAAATAGTATATCGGTATTAGTTTAAAGTGATAAGTTTCCAAAGGCTGTAATGAGTGGCATATTTTAAACCAAAAATTATACATATATTTTATTTTTATTCTAATGCTAGTGTGCAATTTACATTATATTTAAATACTATAAAACAAAAAATAATTATACTTTAATCAGACATATACGTTAGATTGTGGGTTTAGTTATAAAAATGTGTATTTTTAATAATTAGGGCAGCGTTATAGATATATGGTACTAGAATTGTAAGTAATGCGAGAGGGCTTATGGGGGGATTGGAGCGCAATACTTACCCCTTCTGCAACCCCTACGTCGAGATATAAAATGAACTTTGGGTGGTTATAAAAAAAATAAGTAGTAACCTATATTTAAAAAATAGGATCTAAAAAGTTATTGGTATTAAATAAGTCGTAAATATTAAATTCATCTAAAATTCAAATACCCCATGTCTACATCCAACCCAATATTTTCATAGGACATCGTAAGTGTGTACGTAATTACTTGAAACTTTTTAATTTTTAAAGATTTTTTTTTTCATAGGAAGGAATACAACTTATTAATGGACATTTTTTCATTATTCACTAAACAATTGTAAAAGTACATATAATCGAACACAATAAAAGAAAACTTATTTATATTGTCTTCTACCTATAGTCCCTCAAGACTTTAAGTAGAATAGTGAGCCCAGATCACCGACTTCTATGGGTAAGGTGCCCAGAAGGCTGGCTACGTTTCCTCGCTGGATCGCCATACTGATCCGTTGGCCGAGGTAGGCACCAGCCTTCTGATCACCTGAAGAATTGTATTGATTGAATTGAAACAAATTGTATTGATTGAATTGAAACAATGTTTCAAATCAATTTCGATATGCTTTAAATTTGTATTTAATTTTTAAGATTTTATTTATTGATATGGTCGTAAAGTCCACAAATAGTAGTGTTAAATTTGCTTTAATGTACCAAATTGTATAAAAAGACTTAGATTGTTTTTTTATGGTCCTGCTCAATAGAAATCTTTAATTATTGGAGGCTATCACATATGATTTAAGTGTTTAAGGGCCGATTGTTTAATCATCAGATATAAAAAAAGAAAGCAGAAAATAAGGACTGTTTGAAAAAATAATGATTAAACTTATTAAAACATCACATTTAAATAATAATTATTGCCTAACTTATTCACGCTACTGTAATTTTAATTTATTTTATGATACTTTTTATCTGGTGATTGAAACATCGGCTCTGAAATGTTATATTATGAATATAATTAAGGTGTATATTAGATGAGTTCTAGTTTATATAAGTCACTGTACTTTAAGTATACTATAAAATTTGTAAACGAAACGTGAAATATAAATCTGTGTTTACAAAAACGTAACTTATTAGAGGAGGTATATAGAAAATATCAGTGACAGGTTCGGTTGTATACTTAAACGAAATAAAAGTACATCGAAAAAATGCTTATATTACTTATGTATTAGAGGAGTTTGTATTATTTTAACACAATATATTTTATAAAATAATAATACATATGCGAACAGAAAATTGAGATGTGAATCTGTAAAATTAAATTGTTCCGTAATCCGTAACATCTCGTGAATTGAAACATACTTTTCAATTTAGAAGGATTAATGTCTCAAACCATTTGATATATATTATGCCCCTGTTACACTTGGGGGTTAATATTAGCACCTGAGCCACGCAGGTGTAGCCAAGGGTATAATACGTTATTTGAGATGATGAAGTTAAACATTGACAGAATGTTGAATGACTTGAATAAATTAAGTCGTTATATTTTAACGCTATAAGTAAGTTTCATTTGAACACAGTTACTAACATTAATGTAGGTGTAGTATTGGTACGAGGGTGAAGCAGCTGAACTGTCCTGTCATAATAACAATCGGAATTGGCCAGAAAAGACCCTGGTTTTTTTAAAGTTTTTATTAGGTAAGAATAAGTCGACGGGTGCAAAGTAAAAAGAGATATCTGCAAAATAGCTACTTTACAGGAGAGCGAAAAGATGGTCGTATTAACTTCGTAGTATTTGAAAGAACATACGTAGCTGGCTTTTTTTACGTACGAAAATTTATTGAAATGATGTGATATATGCAAAACAAATAATGTCATATTGTAAAGAATTGTTTTATTAAAATGATTGTACAATAAACTAAAAATCATCATTTTGTAAATAACTTTATTTACTTTGCACCCGTCGAAGTAAGATAGTGTATTTATTATGACTTTAATTTTTATATTATCGTTTTCCAGATTATAGAAATTTTTAATTAAATTTTAAATATTGATCTATAACGTCATCACATTTGTATTCTTTGTATTGCAAGTTAGTAATATGTAATTCTTACAATAATGACGTTGTTTATTCTAGAGTTTATTTAGACTTTAGAGTTATAAATAAAATATTAAAAATAAAATCGTAATTTTTTTTGTTAAAAATAAAAATAATCAAAATTATTTTTAGGTCACATTTACACTAAACATTTTTTTAAATTATTTTTATGCGTGACGGTTTCTTTGAAAAAATACGAAAATAATAAACATTTCAACTACATAGAAACGATCAGCAAAAATGTTTCTTAAAATGATTTTCAAAAAAGGGTTATAAATAAATAGGCAATCCCAATTAAGACATTATCAATATAGAGTTTGATAATGTAATAATAATAATGATTAATACATAAATACTCAAACTAATCTAAGAAATAAATATACAAATACATACATATATACATAGTCATATATATACAATAATATATAAGTTATTATAATAAATAAAAGTCTTGGTTTAAATGGTTCTATAAAAATAAAGTTTTATATTAATTTAATAATTTATTGTTTGATTAAATAATGTAATTATAGCCAGGCACCATTACAATCGCCTGTATTGTACGTCCGAAAGGACAAACTGTCGTTCCAACAAGAAACTCGAACAACTTTGTAATTTTATAATTGTGACAGTTTATACAATAAATGTTTATTCTATTCTATTCTATTCTTAGCAGGATTATATTCCGTAAATCAGAAATAGCTATTTGTGGACAAATAGTGTTTTCTTAGCAAATTTCTAAATGTTGGTAGGGATTTGGCCTCTCTGACAGTAAGAGGCAGCATATTCCAAAGTTTGACAGCCTATCAATATGTTATAAAACTGAGCAATATTTCATATTTTGGTAATTAATTTGACTATTATATAATTGAACTCCAAATAATTACTATACTTAGTACAGAAAACAAATTAGACACATTCTGTCATCTCATAATAAAAAGTCGCTGCCTTCTAGACCTTGTATGAGTGCATAAACATACGAAGTCTTGAGTTTAAGAAGCCAATTACCGTATTTGCTATGGCTTGAACAGTATTTAAAATTATATTTATCATATTTTAAAAATAAGATGACAATAAATTCAAATTCAAAAGTTTTTATTCAAAACAAGTTCCACTGGAGAACACTTTTTGAAGATCATACATATAACTCCTATAGCTATATATATATAATAGTTCCGGGTTCGATTCCTGGTATAGTAAATTTCGGAAGCGTATTTTCTCCGTTATTTACTATAGTTTGGGGGTCTGGGGTCGCCCCCAGAATAGTCCGTTGTTTATTTCCCAGAACACAAGAGTAACTTGCTTAATTTGGGGATATACAATATGTGAGTTTGTCTGCCGATTATTTACTTATAAGTTAAAAATTATTTTTTCTTCCTATTCTATGTACAATATCTATCATTCTATGTAAAATAATATGGTTTATGATGTGTCATCTAATCATTATGTATATATGAAGTTTACAATTTTTGAATACTCTTGAAATTATGAAATACATCTATTTTGAAAACCGGGTTATGTAATAAACAGTTTCAATCAAAAGATATTTGTTGTCAATAAAATTTTATTTGTTATAATAATAAAAATATAACACTGACACTTTATCTCAAAATATTAGTTAACAATATTTGGTGTAATATAATGAGATTAGATAAGTAACATGATCGTTTTGCTAACAGTTGCTTAGTTTAGATATAAGTAATAAAAGAATTACTTAAATTATTGATACTTCATAATGATGGTAGTTGTTGTAAATCGTGGTGGCTTGTTGGCGGTTCAACTGTATCTCGGTTCTATGACTTGTTTTCGAATCCTGGCCGGGAAGTATGTACCGCTTGCTCAGTTTTTGGGGTTATATTTTTACAATGACCACGTGCTTATGGTGTATAAAAACATGACCATGAGTCATGATGACTCCTACACATCGAGGTGATCGTCAGTTACCTTCAAGATGAGCAGTCCCGAGCTCAGCGATAGGACGTTATGTTCTGTTACTTTAATTATGACTAATGAATACAAAATATGTTGCGTACCCGGTTTTACCAATACAATGCAATAGTCCATAGGCGATGGTAACCGCTTTCCATCAAGTGGGCCGTCTGCCTTTCTGCTGAACTTTTGCAATAAAATAAAATAAAAAATAGTTTAATTATAGGATTAACGTTTTAGTAAAGGAGGCGGTGAAGATCTACCTCCACTCATGTAATAACCAGATGAGACATATTTTTTTTTAAATCAAATATTGATTTATAAACACGACTATGATAGCTTGCCAATCGTACTCATGCCTATGTTTAATTTCATAAGCTTCACTCTTTTAAGAACTGAACAAATTTAGTTTTAAACATGGTGAATATGCCTTGATAGGCTCGCCTACTTATTAATTTTGTCCTCCATGGACAAAATTAAGTAGGCAATCAAATGTGCATAGACGATGGTAACCGCTTTCCATCAAGTGGGCCGTCTGCCTGTCTGCTGAACTCCTGAAAAAAAAAAACATGTAACACCACACATCCATCTCAGCTGAGTGGAGACGTTTACAGTAAACGGATATAAAGAAATGTAAAACCGGAAATTATAGACGATAAATCTTTTTTTACCTTAAATGAAATAATTGGTAGACTTTTTACCGGGAAATATAAAATCAAAATATGTGTTTTTAATGCTGAAGATCAACAGATAGGCTTACCTTATGAAAAATGGTTACCGTTTTCTATGCACGTTTAACCATACCAAATGTTTTACTCACGCGCTGTCAGCCAGGATATTTTATAACACCGTTCTATGTGTGTGTAATATTGGCTACTGTTATTACGAAATTATGTTACTAATGACTTGTGATAGAATCATTTATTATTATAGTTGTTGTATTATTATTTTATTCATTGTGATAAATGTACTGTTCTTGTTGTAGTCTATACATTGACACGATTGTGATAAATTTTATTCAATGAAATAAAAAAATAAAGGTTATTCTATTGTATTATTTTTAATGGACGTTATTTTATATCCCGATCATAAAAAATCGCTTAAACTTAAGCTATCCTATGATTGTAAAATTAATTAAGAACATTCCAGTTAATAATTCGACATTAAAGGTGATTCACTTCCGTCATTCATTTTGGATGAAGCCACCAATTAATTGAGTTATTCAATGTCGTCGTTTCCTTTCTTTTAGCGCCTTTCAACTAAATTGATTCAATTTGGCAAATCTGCAATTCGATTACAAATCCTTCTAATATCAATACTAATAATAATCTTGGGGTAAGATCTGAGAGCCCAAAGCGGTCGCTTTAGTAGATTCGCATGACGAACATGAGAAGTATCAAAATAAAATAGAACTGTGCTCGGTGTGTTTTACAAGTACCAGTATGTCGAGATACATGTCAATATTACTACTTATCTCCGAAAGTGGCCACTTGAGCTTCCTGATCTAGTGTTAGCGTTCGAGTAGACGGTACCGCTAACGCACTGCGGATGCATAGATAATATACTATATGATGCGGATGCGCCGCCACCCCGCTGCAGCTATATACTGTATAGATACTGCGAACGTTGATAGCCTCCGCCCCTACTATAACATCGCCCCACCGCTGATGCCCACTTCACGGTCTACTTGGAGCCCGGCCGCGTACTCGGGGCGCGTGATGTGCGTCTTCCTCACAGACTAATAAGATATTACGTATCGTCGTATATCACTCGGGCCCGGGATACAGGGTAAGGTCAAATGCAGCACCTAGTGCCCCCTTCACGAGTGCGTGTGGGACTCTTGTACTTGACGGTCTCGGTTCCTCTTCCAATGAAGGAAAAGGACGGTCGAACCCACCAAGCGTACCTGCGTCCCGAAAAGAGAAAACAGTAAGAACGCCACAGGATCTAGGACAGAGTCACTGCACTGTGAAGTTCTAGTGTGCCAGATTTATACAAACCCAGGGAAACAGCGCTGTACCACTGCGTAAAGCAGAAGTAAAGGTCCACTGATACCCCTGTAAACAGCGGCCCTCTGCCACGGAATCATGAGAGATGGTTCAGTATATAAACGGCGTCCTCGAGCCCCGTCTATGGACGGCGGATGAAGGCCGCTTGTAGCCTTATGTTCTGTCCCTCTCTCAGTGGCCTCCTTTTGAGACATTAGTGACTCGACGTTATGTGGGATTATGTTACGCCGTTACGCCCACTGACATGCTCTTAGTTTGTATGGAAAGTATAGCTCTCTATTAGGGGCCGGCATGACAAACTTCTCTACTCTCTATTTGGTAATGATAAACAATATAATAGTTTATAATATTATTGTGCTGGCTTTCGCCCCGGGGCTTCGTTCGCGTTAATGTTATATCACGGGAACCGTAAATTTTTCCGAGATAAAAGTACCCCATGTGCTATTTTAGACTATAATTGGACCGATTTAAGCAAAAATGTTCCAACCCACAACCTCGAAAATTTCGAGTTTTTGTGATCCATGTACTCCAAATAAGGTATATTTTAACATATCATAACTCTATGTCAATAATTGACGAAAATCCGTATGGTCCAACCCACAGCTGAAATGTCGAAAATTTAATTAAATTCGATTTTTTTTTAAATGAATAAGTGTTTTAAGCTATTAGAATCGTTTTTGCATTTTCTTGATTGCCCTGACACAACCCTAACATGTGTTAAATTTTTTTGCTATAATGATTCAAACTACTTGGAACAATCATGCTTTTATACAATATGGAAAATATTACAAAAATCATTTAGCTTAAATGTTCCAAATGGAAACTACTGGGCCAAACTATGTCAATTTTTTAGGGGACCAAATGGCAACTATTCCGCATAAAACATAAGAGGACTTACGTAAATCGGATTATAAATCTCAGCGTAATCAGTGTACGTATGGAACGGAATGAATTTTTTTTCATAAAAAATGTTCATAAAATGAAAACTACTGGGCCAAAGTGTGTTAAATTTTTAGGGGACCAAATGGCAACTATTGTGCATCGAACTAAAAAAGAATCACGTAAATCGGATCATACATCTCAGAGTAATCGGTGTACATACATAAAAAAAAATACCGACCAAGTTGAGAACCTGCCTCCTTTTGGAAGTCGGTTCAAAAAGTTGTTGATTTGGGTGTCGTAGAAGATTTAAAAGAATTATTATAGCTGTCAGGAAAACGGGTTGACAAAAAGAAGTTACACGATTTTAAATCATTATTTCATCTTAAACCGAATGATTGCATTGACTACTATAAGAAACTGAAGGGAGACGATGCAATAATAGATGATATAGATGGTTATTGTGATGAACCTGACTTTGATTTGGATTAGGAGTAGGGTCACTTTGGTATTTTTTTAAATAAAACTAGAATAATAAACAGTTTTGAGTTTCTATTTTTGATATTTTTGAAACATTTTTGCATTTTTCTTTCCGCAGCCTACACAGCAAACCCCATATAAAATTTATTTTGTTAAAATGATCCAGGCGCAAGTTTCTTGAATATCTACTAAACTATTACAATTTATTCACTAAATACATGCATGTATATTAGTTTAGTACACTTAGAATTACATTTAAAAAACACAACGTTAAGTATTACAAAGCCAGAGAAAGACAGCAATAAACTTTAAAGTCAATTATCTCGAAATGAGGTTTGTGTGGTTTGGAACATTTTTGCTTAAATCGGTCCAATTTATCTCTGCGCCAAATTTCATCCATATCCTTTGAGTCGTGATATCAAATTTCTACCGATGGCAAGGTAACTACACGAGCACCTAACAATATTTAGGAATCGGCCATCATCATGTCGCTTACCAGAAGCCGGGATAAATGCACAATATTTTAAAACTACAATCAGAGGCCTCTTTTACCATATGGCCGGTTCCTATATCTTACTATTCATACACTTGCCTTATGTTGAATCATATGATCTAAGTTTTGAATTCTGGCATTACTTGTATGGAGCTTAGGTTAAATTTTAAACGATAGTAAGGTAAATGGACGGTTGATAACATATAAGAATTTCAAGAACCGGCTATTAGTTAAAACTTTTGTTTTTTTTTGTCACAAACGGAAGTCTCCCAGAAAACCAAGCAACTAAAAGAGGCGACTCCGCTATTTGCTATAATTTTGTTCGTACAGTATTCAGGAAATAAATTTACCGCTTTAATTATGAAATATTCTGTATTTATTGTTCAATAATTAGCTCCAGTGATTTACGCAGCATCAGGACTGACTGACAGGTCTGTAGGGACTGCAATTGCAGTGCGTCTGTGGGATTTTTTTGGTGTTCTCTCTTTATCGAATTCCATTGAATTTTTCAGGCAGCTCTGACCAAAACGAACTTCGAAAGGCGTATAAGAATAGCTCTCAGGTTAGGCTGAAATCGTACCATCTTTTGACAACGGTGCGTAACGCGAAAACAAGGCAGTGGATTGGACTATTTTCCAACCATGTTCATAGGTCCATAATTTGATTCCGAAAAGGTAGATGTACTATTAGAACTAACTTCCGTTAGATGGCAGTACACGCAAATTTATGTAATAAATATTTAACATACGCTTGTCAATTTCCGGGAAAAAAATCAAAGTATAGTAGTAGTAGTACAGCGGGAGCGGACATAAAAGACCTGGCGTTAAATTGACAGCTTATCATCTAACTTTTAAAATATTATGATATAAATAATTTTAGATATTTTTTGACAATAATTAATGCGCAATGACGTCATAAGCAGCTATAAGAAAAAGAAGTCGCTTTTTTATATACCCGATTATGACGTCATACAAAATTGCTGCTGCGACGTTCTATTCTTTTGTCCTCTTGATATCGTACTAGGAATATGACAAATATAGCGTATATAAGCGGCACTTATGCTATTTCGGTATTCGAATATTAAAAATAGTTAATAACCTTTCTGACGGTAAAAATTACGCTCATACAGTCCAGAATATTGCGAATATGAGATAAGAACAGCAAACGTATCCTTATCACTTCCAGGAAATTTGTAAAATACTTTCTGGAATACATTATCACAGATTTTAAGGCACCTAATTTGACATCAAATAATGAGAGCCGCATCGACGAAATTAGCCCTGTATTTATTTACGGGAATCCCAAATAAAACCAACACACAACTTCCGTCGTGAGCCAATCATAGTCCACTACTGGACATAGCCTCCCCGAGTCGGCGGCACTCATCCCGGTCCTCCGTCTTCCTCGTCCAGCGCCTACCGTCCATCGGGTTGGAGGGCATCCAACACTATGTTTACCGAGACGCGATCTCCACTCCAGGACGCGTCTGCTCCATCGGCCATCGGTCCTGCAGCAGATGTGACCGGCCCGCTGCCACTTCGATGAAAGCGGAAAACGAAGTGGTAGAGCCATGTCGGAATTATTGTTTCGATTTAGCGTTTAGGGCCGGTTCGAACGGTGAGAACTACACACTCAGAATATCGGCGTGAAATGGTGAGCACACGTGTTAATTGTATTTCGTGCGATTAGTAAGTTCCGATGGCCCATTTCTCCCTTCCCCTATTCCAATCCCATATCCCAATCCTCTTATATCTCTTGTCTTATACCCTCCTCTTTATTCAGTACTGAAGGCTGGCAAGGCGCTGGTTTTGCCCCTGGTGTTGGAAATGTCTATAGGCGACGGTAGCCACTTTCCATGAGCTCGGCTCTCTACTTGATTGCCAGCTTCGCAATAAAAATGCGCAGATTTATAAATTTTGTAATGCAATGATAGATTTGTATTAATCTAACTGTTTTAAAAGTATCGAGAATGGATGATTTGTTTAAGGTCCCAAATTCAATTTTTCAAAAAGTCAAAGTCATGTAGCCTCTTTTCTCTGACTATCGCGGTGTTGCACACTCGTTTTTTTGGTGGAAGTTAAACGGTAGGGTTACCAACAACAACAAACATGCTTTATAATAACGTATCCTACTTTATTTTCCGTAAATATACTTTATACATTAGCTTAAAAATGAAGATGATGAAGAATGTGAAAATACTCTATTTTCATTCATTACTGAGCTATTATCGATCCAGGTTTCACTTAAACAGTTTAATCAGTAATGAATCTAAAATGGCGAGAAAGGATCAGGACATCTATAATTTTAATAAAAAATGAATTATTTGTTTATTTAAATTTAAATTCGGTAGTCGACAGTATGAAAAATATAGAATGATTTTAATATATATCGTAGATTACGTTCTAAATATGACAAAAATAAATTGTTTTAACTTAAATATTAAATATAATAATTACAACAATTTTTGAGAAATAAAATTGTTGTATTGCAGCCATTAGCCACGTGACAATAAACGCCGATCAGAGCGCGTGACGTCATAGCGTGCAAAACACAACAAGTTATCAATGACTTCTCAGATAACACTTCAATGAAACAGATGTTTGTTTAGCACGCTGTGACGTTATGCGAGACGCCATGACAGCGTGACGCGTTTTTGTGACGAAATGTCAAAATATTTATAAAATTGCTAAATTAAATATGTTAATGTTGTTTTTTTGCTGAAATATTAATATTTTGGCTAAAATAGACCATAAGGCTCAAAATAAACCCGTTTCTCAAAAATTGTCAATTGTGTATTGGGAATGTAAAGATAGCTTCCAAAAATTTAAGGATAGTGAAAAGCTGTTAGTGCGTAATAAAACTAAGTTATATTATGTATACAAGTCGCGAAAACCTAAGAAAATATTATGTTAGTGCGTGCTAGAAGCACACAAAAATAGTGACTCCAAGAGAAGAAATAAATAAAATTTTGAAAAATATTTTTTTTTCTTCCAAATACTTAATTTTTTTCCTACTTAAAATATGTAATACGTACCTAATTTTTCTCAAAAATAGTTGGCAGCCCTATTAAACGGTAAATAACGTATATTATTTGAGCGTTATGCAGCCAGCGTTTAAGAGAGCAAATTCGACGAAAAAGGTTAGATTTGTGGAAAGATAATTCTTGGATTTTGCACCACTACAACTATTATAATAAAATAAAAAGTAATGCGGCTTCGCACAAGGCCATCATTATGAACGAATTTTTGACCCAAAACTCAACAAATACCATCGAGCAACTACCTTGTTTTTTCCTAAACTCAAATTTTCATTCGGTACAAGACATGAAGGAGAATTCGCGGCGAGAACTAAATACAATTCCGGAAAAAGCATTCAAAAATGTTTTGATGACGGGATCATTCGTTGGAGTAAGCGTTTCTGAAGGAGCATACTTTGAAGGTGATAAAATAAATTTGAATGAATAACTAACATTTTGTGTATTGTGTATTTAATATCGACCTTTTCCCGGTACTTTTTTGACAAAGTAGTATATAATTATTTTTATATTATTGTTTTTCCCATGAAATCTTTAATTTGGTGAAGCCTATTGCCTTGTTTATACTTTCAAAGCCGGATACGAATATAGAAGTGATAGAAACATACTAGTTAAAGAGGAAATGAGTATTCTGTGTTTGTTCTAGATTCTAGAATTTACATAGGTACTGTAATGCAACGAACATCCTGTTTGGTTGTTTTTAGCTTAAAAAAGTTTGTATGTTGGTACCCAAATATAGGATACCAAGAAACTACCAGTATATATAAAGTACTCTGTGCAAGAAACTGACACTGCTCGGTGGGGGGGTCTATTGACGTATGTAAATGATAATTGATAACAAAGAGTATATTAAATATATGGAGAATTGATAATTATATTGGGTTGGCAACTAAGCGATTGTGAATTTGATTTTTTTTTGATAGATTATACTTTCTTTTTTTGTTTAGTTTTGTTTTTATCCCCATTTAAAAATGTAAGAACACGTAGTGCACTTCAGGCATATTTTATTGTAAACTTTTCAAAAAAGCAAGCACGCAAGAAGTTATGTGCCGATATGGGAATGAAGCTTTGAAAGAAAGGCAGTATCAAAATTGGTTTGCCGGATTTAGTTGTAGTGATTTTTACCCGCCTTAAAAAAAGAAGGACGTTATCAATTCGTCTGTATGTTTTTTAAAAATGTTTGTTACTCGATTTCTCCGTCAATTTTTGATTTTTTTTCTTTATTCGTAAGTATGTAGTCCGAGGCGATTCCATAGTCACCAAGTTAGGATCTGATGGATGGATCCCAGAGAAATCAAGAGTAACCCTTATTTAAAAAACGCTCAGAGCGTTTTTAATTTAAAAACAAAATTGTATATGCCTGCCAGTATTACACTTTCTACGGGCGTTTAATTTTTTTGTAGGCATGATACACGATTTTTCCATCAATGTGGACCGATTTCCAAATTGTTTTTTTAACTCCCGAGGTGGTCACGTAGTCACTAAGTGAGGAATTTGTGGATCACAAGGAAATCGAAAGAAACCCTTATTGAAGAGCATATACACGGAGAGTGAGATGACAAATGTGTATATGCGTGCTAGTTATACAATTTCAATAGACGTTTGATATATTATATCTAAAGCTATTGAAGTATTTACGCAACCAAAATTTTTTTTTTAAACAAACATAAATGAACAACAACAAATTTATAAAATATTGTAATTTTTATATTTAACATGACACCGACTTCAAGATGTTGTAGAAAGAAGTCGGTTAAATATTTATTTTTTGGTTTTTAGTGTGAAGTGGATTTTGTTTTTGTTAAACAAAAATTATTCACTGAAAATTTTTCAACAATCTGGCCGTCCAGTTTAAATTGATGAGATACATAGGTATCAAGGCTATTATCGATGTAGATCGTCATAGCCCGACACGTGTTAAGGCCGAGAAGGTCAGTGCATACATGTATTGAAAACAGTTATATTTTAAGGAAAACTTATGAATTTTTATTCTTATTTGAAATTCCAATTCACTTAGTTCGCAACTCAATAAAACCCATTTTTTAAACGCTAAAATTAATGGTCGTTTTGAGAATTTTTGATTTTTAGTTTGTTTCGAATATATCCCTCCCGCTACTGTTTTATTCATTTCAATGAAAATTGTATGTATTAAAGTTTTTGTCTATGTTTAATTTCGATATCTTGCAGATGAGGTACCTATAGTGTATATTTTGTTCTTCGTTATCTGTGTCTTTCTTGTAATTTTGTATATAAATAATATATAATATATTAATAATATATATATAATATATATAATAATAAATAATTTAAAGTCAGTCAATATTTTAATTATTACAACTATAACTATAGTAGAATATGAAAAGAACCTTATTACCACCAAAACAAGAATTAGATCTACCATCACATTTTAATGATCCTACTCTTATTAATGACTGTTTTCTTAATGTTCCCGGTAATGCTACAACTAGCATCTCACACATGACTTACTACGTATTTCACAGATATAGTGAAGCGTCATTCAAAATCGTCCCTGTAGATAAAGATACTATTTCTCGTATCATACTAAATCTTAAATCAAATGCTATTGGTTATGACGGTATATCCTTGGAAATGCTAGTTATGACTTTACCTCATACATTGCAATACATCACCGATATAATAAATAAGTCAATTATATCCTCAAAATTTCCTGACTTATGGAAAATTGCTACTGTTAGGCCGATACCTAAAAAGTCCAATCCGGTTGATGTTAAAGATCTTCGACCTATTAGTATTCTTCCCTGTCTTTCTAAAATTTTAGAAAAGGTAATCTGCAACCAATTAACTGTTTATTTGGAAAAACATAGCTTATTACCTGCATTACAGTCGGGATTCAGGCAGAAACGTAGCACTTCAACTGCACTTCTAGATGTTACTGATAATATTATCTCAGCCCAAGATAAAGGCATGTGTACCTTGTTAGTGCTGTTGGATTTTTCTCGTGCTTTCGATGCAATTAACACAAACCTTCTGTTGTGCAAACTTGCTTATTATGGTTTTGACCAAAGAACAATTCTTTGGTTTCATAGTTATCTGACAAATCGACAACAGTTCGTAGAATTAAAGACAAGAAATGGGAATTGTGTATCATCACCACTCACTGTGTTAAATAGAGGTGTCCCACAGGGATCTATTTTGGGGCCTATTCTGTTTATCCTTTATAGTGCGGATATTACCAATTCAATACATAATTGCAAGTATCATATTTATGCTGACGACGTCCAGATTTATATCTCATTTAAACCACATGAATGTCAGCAAGCTATTAACGATCTAAATGAGGACCTACAACGGTTAGCTAAATGGTCTAATAATAATTGTTTATTATTAAATCCTAATAAAACTAAATATTTAGTCTTTGGTACAAAAAATCAATTAAAGAAATTGCCTTCAGCTTTAAATGTTACATTGATGGATAAACCTATAGATAGAGTAGACGACGCGCGTAATCTTGGACTACAATTAGACGCACACCTGAGATTTGAAAAACACATAGCTGAGTCTGTAAAAAATTGCTTTTATCGCCTCAGGGTCCTGTACAAAATAAGGTCATATCTGGCAGTGGATTTACGTGTACAGCTGACTGAATCACTAGTCTTGTCCAAGTTGAATTACGCTGATACAGTTTACGGACCTCGGCTTTTAAACAAAACTGATCGATTAATCCAGCGCGTTCAAAATGTTTTTGTTTTTCAGTACCTCCAAGGAGCCACGTATCACCGTTTCTAAATAAGCATCATGTACTGAAAATGAAACTTAGGCGCAAACTGCATTTGGCTTGCCTTCTATTTGGTGTCCTTAAGTACAAAGAGCCTCAGTACTTGTATAATAAGCTCAGCTGGGTAGCCAGAGGAGGGGTAGTCAAAGGTAGACAATGCTCCCGTCAACTAGCGTTCCAATTACATAAATTGACATGCTTTAGAGGTAGCTTTCGTTATGCTGCATCTAAGATATGGAACAATATACCACCACCATTAAGGCAATTAAATCACTCGACTTTTACTTTTCGAAAGAACTTGAAGAATTACCTCTTGGATGAGCAACGGAAGCTAGAAAATGTCAATATTAATCTTTCTTATATAATATAATATTTTCTTCTGCCTCTAACAATACTATTTCTGTTTATAAATATGTAATATATATCATGTGTATCATATATAATGAATATTTATTTTATCGGTATCCCCCAAATATTTGTTTAAATTCTATGAGTTCATATTTATTTATTATTATTCACACTATATGTATATATATACATATAAATAACAGTACAACATCCGTTCGTCCTAGGGTGCAGTTGAAAACCAGCGTCAGGCATCCGCAGTTGCCTGGCACATGCTGAACTGCACCTATTTGGTACCACCGCGAGACTTTCTAAATCTTATTACCGTACCGTGTAATTCATTCCATCTCTGTCTCGTTGTGTGTTTACTAAATAAACGTCTTTTCTTTCTTTCTTCTTCTTTCTTCTTTCTTTCAGAATTATTTTCGCCGTGCAGTTTGGGTCATAAATCAAACTCGGCCTCAGCCCGGCTAGGGCGATGATCATGTTGCGCGGGCGCAACGCCATTATCGATAAAACTCATTCTTATCAAAGAAAGATTATCATTCTTATAAAAATCATTATTATCTTTTTTGCTGTTAATTTTAAACTTAGATATAAGTATTTATACAGGGTGGCGCAATAGAACGTGCATATTTAAAATATTGATTAAAAAATAAATACAAAAGGTATAGTTAAAATAAAACTGAGGTATTATTAAGAAATAACTGAAGTTTATTTTTTTTAAATAACATCGTCTAAATGATGACCCTGTCTACGACGACACTCCTCTAATCGCAAACGGAAGTTATTGAAAACTTTCTTCAGTAATGCTGGTGTAATTGCTGCCATTTCACCACGGATATTCTCCTTGAGCTGATCGATGTTTTTCAGATTATTGCTGTAGACTTTGTTCTTGAGGTATCCCCACAAAAAAAAGTCAGGAGGCGTCACGTCTGGACTACGTGGGGGCCATGGGATATCACCTCTTTTCGAAATCAGTCTGCCAGAGAACATCTGTTTCACAACCGCCATGGAGTCATTTGATGTGTGACAGGTAGCTCCGTCTTGTTGAAACCAAGTCCTAGAATTCACTATTCTTGAATTTTCAAGCTCTGGAGCCAAAAAACCTTCCAACATCGCAACATAGCGTTCGGTATTAACAGTGACGTTTTGCCCCCGCGCATTTTCAAAGAAAAACGGTCCAATTATTCCTCTACCAGAGATTGCTGCCCATACTGTCACTTTAGGACTATGCAGTGGTTTCTGGTGCTTGAGTTTGGGATTCTCACTGTTCCAGTAACGACAATTTTGACGGTTTAGGAACCCATTGATATGGAAGTGGGCCTCATCTGAGAAAAGGATATTGTCAAAATTGGAAAATCGATTAAGCATTTCATTAGCAAATGCGAGCCTTGCTCCGAAGTCAGACTCTTTCAATTCTTGTGTTAACTGCAGTTTAAGATCCAAGTTTAAAATTCGTTGCAAACTTCGTCGCGATAAGTGTAAGACAGACGATCTCTTGCGAGTAGATATTTGTGGATCTCCTCGTACAGACTGCATAACTCTCTCAATATTGTCGTCGGTCCTAGATGTTCTTGGACGACCTTTTGCTTGTGGTTTAAACGTTGAACCAGTCTCTTCAAAACGCTGTACCCATATTTTAATTAAATTAGCACTCGGAGCTTCACTAATTTGCCGTAGTCCATATTCAGAACAATATAAACGCCTAGTAACGATGTATGAACGAGAGTTCTCGTAAAATGCGCGCACGCAAAATGCGCGACGCTTCCCGTCAAAGTGACTCATAGTGACTAAAACTCCATGAGCCCGCCTACCCAACGATGCAGGCTCCCCCCCCGCCCGCGCATTTTCTACCCCGCGAAAAAAGATGATGCAATATGCACGTTCTATTGCGCCACCCTGTATTTATTTTTAATATAACTTGTTACATTCTAAACTTTTGTACTTATAGTTTTTTATACATAGATACCTAATTAATAATTTATTTTAAATCATTATTATTCTTATTTCAATAAATATGTTGTTTTATCTATTTTTTTCTTTCATTTATATCACTAACCCACAAAATGATAAAACTAAATACACTATCAATAACGCTTATCGACAACAATAATGCGTATCACTATGCCTGCCCATAAGGCCCGTGAGTGGAAGAGAGAGCGAAATACTCGCTTCACCGCTCCGATTATTTATAACCCAAACTGCACGGAGAAAATAATTCTACTGTAGTCTGGCCATAAATACTGTTACATAAAAACTTTTTTTTTTCGACTTTTTAATTATTTTGAATTTGAAACACGTATATTATTTTAAAAACTTCTTTCGATTTTGCGCCATTTCACATATTATTTCGTGTTCATTATCAAATTACAATATGGAATGGGGTGTTACAGAAAATAGGATTGCAGTGATCGCCTTGCACAAAGTGGGTATGGAGCCGTCGGTTATATTCCAGACGCTTCAAAAGCTTGGTATCAGCCGTACCTATATTCGTATATCGTACTATCAACAGATACAACAACACTTCGTCTGTCGAAGACCAGAAAAGATGGAGGCGGATGCCTGCTGTTAGAACTACAAAGGCTGTTAAAGCCAGAATTCGTCGAAACCCCATTAGGAAGCAAAAAATCTTATCGCGACAAACGAAGATTCCCGCTAGGACTCTGTCGCGTATTATAAAACAAGGCCTGAAGCTCGGTGCTTATAGATATTATTTCTTTCTTTATTTGCTTATCGTCGATATACAGGACATGCCCTAAATCAATCTTTATAATTAAAGAGAGTGGATCGATCAAAACGCCTTCTGTCGCGATACGCAAGTGAAAGGCACAGAAATATCCTATTTACCGATGGAAAAATTTTCACGATTGAAGAACACTACAATAAACAAAATGATAAAGTGTACGCTCACAGCTCTAAAGAAGCTGCTCAAGTAGTCGGAAAGGTACAACCTGGCCATCATCCTGCGTCAGTGATGGTTTGGTGGGGCGTGTCTTATCAAGGAGTCACAAAACTACATTTTTGTGAAAAAGGAGTGAAAACTTCAGCGAAAGTGTATCAAGATACAGTCTTGGGTCATGTTGCGACACCTCTCAGCAATACACTTTTTTAAAATATACCGTGGACTTTCCAGCAGGCTCCTACTCTCACTCGACACCTAGTCTCAAGGCATGAACAACACAAGCCTGGCTTGAAACCAACCTTCCGGGCTTTATAAGAGCTGAAGACTGGCCCTCATCTAACCCAGACCTTAACCCTTTAGACTTCAAATTATGGTCAGTTTAAGTGGACATAGCCTGCTCTAAACGACACGGTTACATTGAGTCTCTTAAAAAATCTTTGGAGCAAGTTTTGGCGAAATTTCCCTTGGAAATAGTGCGTAAATCCATAGATTCGTGGCCAAACAGATTAAAGGCCTTTATAAAAGCCAAAGGTGGCCATTTAGAATAGAATATTTTTTAATTTTTTGCTGAGACTTTAATAAATATGTAGGTATAAATTTTAATAATATTACATTACTTAATTTAAAAAAAAAAGCATTTTCATTTTAACAGAACTGGCTGGACTAGGTGTATAAACCATCAACATCTCCCAAGCCAAATATATAACAGCAGGGTCCAGAAGATATGAATATAAATTTCAGGTTCCGTACGAATGTCATGGCGGGTACAGCTGGTTATTTATAATATTCTAGTATTGTAAAAATACCATGTCTTAAAAATAACAGTTGGGTTAGACTATAATTATGAACGATGGACGTAAAATTTTTTGTCTGCTATTTTGCAGTGATCTAAAATCTACTGGGCCGATTGCGACGCGACTTTGTAATTTAAATTTTACGAAACTATTATATCTCGGGAATCCGGTGGAATTTTCCTGGAAACGGTTTAAAGTAGTTAGGTTGATTAAAAATTAGTTCATTTGGTTACCGTTTATACTAGACCACTGGGTTACGTTCTTTTCAATGCCGCGCTATCCTATATACAATGAAACCTGGTTAAGTGAGACATCAAGGGACCTGCAATGTGGTGGGGTTTCACTTATAGAGGTACTTCACTTACCCAGTATCTCAGATCATCATCATCATCATCCAAGCGTTAAATCCCGGCTGCGTTCGGAGCGTTCACTCCGACACCCAGGGTCCGCTTTCCTACTTTTTCTACTACACTTCGCGCGGTCTTCAGCATCCCCCGTTTTGAGACCATTGGCACACTACCATGTATTTGACACACACACACACACACGCATATATACTATTTTGTTTATTGTTCAAGTCAAATAACCAGTGTAGTCTTGGTGAAATCTGTCACTAAATAACGCGTCATTATTATGGCAACGCAAACGAAGTTTCGTTAGTACATGCTGGTCAGTGAATAAATGTATGTCACTCAGTTTTGACACCCGCCATGTGCATGATGCTCGTGGTGGTTTACGGAAAATCAACTGCTAGACGCAACCTTCAGCCGCGACTCGTAAACCATTTTTGTCCTTGTGTGATTGGAAAGTGATGAAAAATTGTTTAATCCGTCGTCTGGCGTCATCATGCAGCATTTTCGTTTCAATCGCAACTCCGATCGATCGATCTCAAATTCAATTTATGCGGTCGTCAAACATTATTGTTATGGATTTTCATACTACGCCTACCTAGTCCTAGTCTAGTATAGCACGTTATTGCTTAGGTATCTTGTTTTAGGATTGTCAGAAACCTAACAATATTTCTATAATTTTCTATTTGATTTTGAGGAATTTTGTGTTACATATTCAAAACTCAGGTTCTAGTATCAATAAAATTGATATGGGATCATTCTAAAGCTATTCTAAATCGAATAAAGAATGATCAAAATCGGTTCAGAAACAAAAAAGTTATGGCTGAATCACCGCAAACATTTTCCAATTTTTACCTGATTTTAAGGATTTTTCTAATTTACCTTCGGAACCCAAAGTCCGATAGCAATAATATTAATTTTTGCACCATTTCGAAGCTTTACTAAACTGAACGCAATAATTCAAATCAGTTTAGAAACAGAGAAACTATGGCTAAACAATGACCATACATAAACAATTAGTTACACGAAGAATGGTGGACCCCACCTTCTTTTAAAATCGGTTAAAAAGCATACAATTTAGTTGATTCCGATATGATTTCTACAAAATAGCTAAAGTTCGTTTTTAAATGTAGTGTCTTAAGGTAAACAGACCATGTGATTAGATAGGTACATAAATTACATAATATGTGCAGCGTAGCGAAAATTGACTAAAGTAACTACAGCGCCGCGAGGCACAAGCCTGGTGATAGGTGCATGTATTACATACTATACGCTCCACGGTCCGCCAGACTGGCTTTGTGGTGTAGTGGTCTAAGCGTTGGTCCACCTCGTTCAGTAGAACGCAGAGGTAAATCTCGTAAACCAAATTTCCCTTTACCTACTCTGGTCTTGGTTTGTAGGATAGGCCCCAGCATTGTTTAACAATTGCTTGTTAAATTAAATTAGGCTTGTTCAATTGTTTAACAAGTTTATTATTTCCGAGCTAAGAAAATTACAAGTGCTTACTAGCGTAACTTGCTTAACTTGGAAATAATTATAGAATAAATGTATTTCACTTGTAGATTTTTTATTAGGTTAATCATTATTAGTTTACAAGTGTATAGTTTTCTTCATATGTAGTTATTTGCATTGTCTAGCTATTCTATAATTAATGATATTAGCTAACAAAGTTCCCACTGCTGTCATCCAACCCCCGTCAAGGAAATGGGAGTATACAATCACTAAATTTGTTCAAGGGAAATTTACTGATTTCATAATTAGTTAATCTCGGTATTTATAGTATTCACCGTTAACCGCGTTAATAGTAACGTATATATTTATAATATTCAACATAAGTATAAAAAACATTCCTAACCAGGCTATTTTGGAGCAGAGGTAAGCGTCAGAACAGTTACGGGTTATTTATTAATATTTGTTTGGAGGAAATATGCATAAATAAAACAACAGTTACTTTTTGTATTTTTATTTTTTACACATAGGTACATTAATAATTAATATTATTTCATAAAAAAATATAAAACATTTGGGACTATATGGTCTTATAATAACTACATGCTAATTATTATAAGACTCAAATAACTTGAAAATCTGCAATTTGCCTTTAAACATTTGCACACACACATTTGATGGAATAGAATTTATTTTATGTAATCTCTTGCCAAAGAAAAAAAAACAAAAAGTGAAGTGAATATCAAGTTATAATGAAACCCTACAGACTGCACAATATTGAAAACCACAACATCAAGAAATTGAATAATGAGGACCAACTGGTCTTTAATAACGTGTAATATTTTAGATCATTTTCGAATTTAGATGGCTACTTCCTTGTCAGCTCTGTGTTTGAGAAGCTCCACGCCGTCCCAATGCATCGGCTCGCTGTCAAAGAACCTGTAAATTTCAAATGTAGCATTATTTTAAAATCGGTATATACCTCAAAATTGCACCTTAAACAGTTTATTTTAGTGATCGATGGTTTATGGATTCTTTATTTTTTACGGAGAAAAAGTTCTAATTCCTGCTGCCGGTTGGCGTCAGAACAATTCCACAGCCGAGCGGTAGGATCTTTAACGTTGTGAATGGCTTTGTAGCCTTAAAGAAGTGGTCTTATAGACTAGTTTAGAGTTTGCTGTCACAACAATCTTAAGTTGTGTTTCGGCATCAGTGGCCCCGTAGGTAGGTTCTGGCTTCGAGGCCTCAGCACATTGGTGCCACCTCTGGTATAGTAAATATAAATAGGTAGCAACCATTACGTGGGCCGTCAGCCTATTTGCTTAAAGAAAACTTTTAAACATAAATCAACAAAAAAAATATTTGTGTTAAAAAGATTTCTCATTTGATACAGACACTGAAGAGATGAATTCAAAGCGTTTTTAAGATAATATTCAGCTGTGGGGCTAAACAACACACTGTAAAGGAGTAAAAGAATATTAAGTATTCCGGCGAAAACGAATTGGCAACCATTTGAGTTTTTTTACGGAATTCAGAGACGTGGTCATATTAGGTCTATACATAATATGAAATTGGCGTTTTGTAAGGCAGGAACATAAAGTCGATTTTTTTAAATATAAAATATTTATTTAATCAAAGTATGTATGTACTATTACTATCTATGCACTTCTGCCATTTTATAGGTAGTTCATTGATCCCTTTACTAAAAAAACCATTCGGACGGGAATAAATAAAATTTTTGAAGGCGCTTTGGACTGCCCCATCGGAGTTGAATTTTTTCCCTTGAAAGAAGTTATCCAAATTTCGAAAAAATTATAAGCTGTTGGAGCAAGGTCCGGGGAGTACGGTGGATGTCTTAGTCATTCCAATTGAAGCTCCTCTAATTTAGTAGCCGTCTGTTATGCAGTGTGTGGTCTAGCGTTGTCCTGAAGCAGCAGTGGCCTAGAGCGACTGACCAGCCTCGGTTGTTTAGCAGCTAGCTTTTCCATCATGGTTTGCAGTTGCTGACAATAGACATCCGCCGTAATCGTCTGGCCAGATTTAAGAAAGTTGTAGTGAACGACACCGGCACTAGTCTACCAAACGCTCACAAGTAATTTTTTAACCGACTTCGAAAAAAGGAGGAGGTTCTCAATTCGTCGGGATCTTTTTTTTTTTTTTTGTTGCTTTTTTTTATGTATGTTCGCCGATTACTCCGTCATTTATGATCCGATTTACGTGATTCTTTTTTTGTTCGACGCGGAATAGCTTCCAATTGGTCCCCTAAAATTTTTACATAGTTTGGCCCAGTAGTTTTCATTTTATGAACATTTTTCATGAAAATAATTTTCACTCCGTTCCATATGTACACAGTTTGGCCCAGTAGTTTTCATTTTACGATCATTTTTTTGTTCCCGGTTCTTGGGACCTATATTTTTTAAGAAGCGCGGCACCATTCGTATGTCGTCCACCCATACATAGCTAGACACTAAAAAGTAACAAATAAAAAAATTAAACTTCGTTTAAAAAAACCGACTTCAAAAACTAAAAAACTAAAATGTATAAAATAACTTATTTGTAAAGCTATTAAATATTAATATATATTATCTAAAACATCTTGAAGTCGGTGCAAAGGAAAACATAAATATTACTATATTTTGAAAATGACTAAGCACCGACTTTAAGATGTTTTAGATAATATATATTAATATTTAATAGCTTTAGAAATAAGTTATTTTATACATTTTAGTTTTTGAAGTCGGCTTTTTTTAAACGAAGTTTTAATTTTTTGAGTCAATATTCGCTTGGGGCAGGATTTGGCTGGTTCGCCAGGGTTCAGCCATTGCGATGAGCGTTTCCAATTATTGTACAGGATCCACTTTTCATCACAGGTAATGATTCGATTTAAAATCCCTTCATTATTGTGCCCGTTGAGTAATGTAACGCTACAGTCGACGCGCGTTTGTCGGTTTGCTGCACTCAATTCATGAGGTACCCACCTTTCAAGTTTTTTCACCTTCCCAATTTGCTTCAAGTGGATTAAAACAGTTTTATCACTAACACCGCAGCCTGCAGCTATCTCAGACGTGGTTTGCGATGGATCCGCTTCCACAATAGCCTTCAATTCTGCATCATCAATTTTGGTCTCACGGGGCTCGTTCTGCAGGTCGAAATTTCCATAACGAAAACGTTGGAACCAAAAACGCACTGTGTTTTCTTTTGCGACACCGCCGCCATACACATCATTAATCCTTCGAGCCGTTTCGGCAGCACTGGTGCCACGATGGAACTGGTACTCGTAAATAATGCGATATTTCAAGTTTTCCATTTTGTAAACCGAGTGACGCAAAGAAAAAACCAAAAGAGGAAAAAAACAAATGAATTACGGTTTTCGAAACACAAACAACAAAAGCATAAGTAAATAGCTGTTTAAATTTGAAATTGGAATTCCTAACTAAAGAGGAGATATTTGAGATCAAAGTGGCCAGTACGACAAGACGCCAACTTCATATGTAAGGATCTAATATTTGCGTAACCCAAATATGAACCTTATACAAAAATTTTGGATGCGCTCAAGTTTATTAAGTTGCTCTTGAGTCAAATCAATTTAAACTCTGCAAGCTTAACTTTGGTGGCTATGGCCAGGAAGTTTTTCAACCTCCCGAGGGATTTCGAAGAGAGGAAGAGACGTCAACTCAATTCGGTGTGATCGCAGTTAAAGTGTATTGTTAAGACTGCATCCTGTAATGTCCCAACAGGTGATTGTGTATAGATTTGAAAGACCATTTTGTTTTCTGCTGTAGGTTTCATTTTATACTTAATTTTAGTTTTAGACTTCTTATGCATTAATAATCTAATATGGTCAGTAAGCTACGGTGCCGGCAGATGCTTTACCTTGATACGGGGTGGAGGTGCATGAGTATCGTACAGTTTTATCAGAGCGGCATGAAATGCATGCACCTTCTCATAAATAGTAGATACATTGAAGACCCCTGATCAGTCGACTTCCTGGAAGTCCTTAAGAAGGGCATCCAGGTAAATAGTACCTAGCGTAACTAATAAAACAACAAAATTTTACCTGTTTTGCACCACATTCAGTACTTCGACCTCTTTTTCATTAAGTCCATATTGTAAGATGTCTAAAGTGCTATTTAGCTCATTGCAATCGTGGAAGCCGCAGATATGGGTGTCAATGCCAGGCTGGCTCAGAGTGAACCACGACGCGAGGCGAGCTAGTTCTACGCCATTTTCCTAAGATAATGGAACAAATTTAACAAATAAATATTTTTAGAGAAGAGAGATAGGGAAGATATAATGTATTATATTAAGCAACAGCCACCTGCCTACTTCCATCATAACCACGACTTAGTCGCTTGGAAAATTTAAGATAAGGATCCTTAACATAAATCTTGAAAAACGTGGTTTAGTCTGGTTCCGAGTTTCATTTTTGTATACGGCCCTCCACTATGCTCGTCGGTGGACCGATTCTTAGTCCAGGGCAAAATGGAGGGCACAAGGGCGCGCGGTAGATCAATAATACGCTGGACCGACCAAGTCAAAACCGCACTAGATGGTCCACTCCACGAATGCACGAGGCAAGCTACAGTACAAGAGGAATGGAGACGAATTGTGAAGCTTGCCACCACCCCTGTCATGAGGACCACGACCACTCTAACAAGAGTGTAACGACGGAGAAGAGAAGACTATGCTCAAAACCGATCTCAATGGAAGATTGAGATCTGTTTGATTGAGGAGTGATTATTCATTGGCATAAAGGGCATGATCGTCAACGGTGAGGGACGACAGATGTGAAGGCACCAGCTCCGATATGTATTCTGAATGGTAGTTGTTAATCCCTGGGTGTTCATCTTACTCGAGTCCTCACTTTGTATAATGGTAAAAGTTTTGCTATTGTTAGAACATGTACTATATATACCCTCTTAGGTGACCAAAGAAATCAATGGCAGAACTAGCAATTAGAATTAAAATTGAGAATGTTGGAAAGTATACAAAGTGGATAAGAATGAGTAAACAGGTAGGTATGTAGTTTTCGCATAGAAGAAATAACACTGACTATAGAAAATGAAATATGTCATAGATGAATGCTAAGAAACAAAAACAATCCATAAACAAAATACAAAGATCGGACATAGACACAAAGTAAAAGTATTGAATTGGAAATTTATTCATATAAAAATTGATCGAAAATAAACGTCAAGCAAACATTAAAGTTCAATTTGAATTTCTCAATAACTCGATAACTTACATTTTAAACTGGAATAATTATTTTTAACAAGCATCTTTGCAGTAGATATTGCAAGGAAATAAAGCAAATATCTATTTCCGGCAAAGTACGAATAACAAGCTTTTCACGATGCAAAGCCTATTAGAGGTTGCGTTATTGTATTTCCCTTATAGAGTGCATGCCTAAAGTGTTTTCATGTTGTCATGAAAGGTTAATGTATTCCACGTGCGGGAATAACATTATTGGACCGCGTATAATATAATACTTAGACTATTTTGTTTAGTTTGATACTGTTATTTACTGAATATGAACTATTTTAAAATACAAGGAACATAGAAAAAACAGGCCTGTATATATATATATATATATATATATATACACACACACACATATACACCCAAACGCGTGTGTATGTGTGTGTGTGTGTGGTATATATACGTATAAAAGGCACGGCTGTTGTTTGTTTGTCATTTTTAAAAAGACGTTTGCCATGAAATAATACGTGGCATGAAAGAAAGGGTGGGACTCACAGTATGAAGTGTAACGATATGGGAAAATATTAATGTTTTCTTTAAAAATCTATTGAGCCGTTTTGAAATCTTGTCGAGACAAATTGACAAATATTTTTTTGAATTAAATAGACATGTATGATTATAGATTAGTCACCAAATCAAGCAAATAGCAGTTATGACTTAAATTTTGGCAACAATTTTGAAATCAAACAGACATTTCAATTTTATTGGTATACAATATACATATATTGTAATTTGAGGATTTTAACAAAATGTTTAATTAACCAACCTTATCAGTAACAAGGAAATTTCTTTACGCCTAAAATTAGAATATGTAATTTTGGAATAGTGTACCCCACTGGAACGACACCACTTAGACAACACCACCCACTGAGACTTTCAGTGATTAAAAGTGTCTCATCTTCAGTTCCTATATCGAGAGTACTATAAGTTGACCAAATTTTATAACTGGTATTCTTAATACCGTGAAGAAGAAATGAACAAACGTGTTAGTATGAGGTCGATGATTATTTTATCTTTATTAATTTAAACCTGAAAATAGATTATTATGTCACAAAAGACTGACCTTGCAGAAGGCTGATGCTCGTTGACAGCGAACCTTTATATCATCACTAGCTGGGTGCCACGGCTGGGGTCCCTTGTTGGTCAACAAGCCCATGCCAGTCATAGCTGCGTTGATTACACCAATGCCGCGGCTCTATTTAAGTTAAGAATAGTTAAAGGTCGTAAAAAAGAGATTGGTATGAAGATTATTGTTGCGTACTCCTTTAATTTTCAACTTTTTATGTATACAGGGTGTTTGGCGCATGGACCGACAAATTTTTTTGGGGGATTGGGTGGATCAAGAGCTATCTTTAACCCATAGATACCTACGTCCCAAGTGCCACTGTAATCGAGATACGATTTTTTTTGTTTGTTTTTGAAAATTACCTGGTTCATCGTCTTTAAAACGACATATTTTCTAGTTTGTTGTTGTAATTGAACCAAATAACTTCTATCGCAGTCTTTAATGTATGATTATTCTAAATTAAACATTAATTCTTAGCATTAGACAACAAAACGTTCTTGACGAGCTTTCAAACTCTTAAAAATGAATTAATTTATGAAAAAGGTCAAATTCAAAATTAATTATAAAAAAAACTAAAAGGTATTAAGAATTTCATTTGATTGAAACAAAATCTGTACTTAATATCCTTTCCAACGATATACCACATGGCCTTGAAATTATTCATGTGATCACAAAACAAGGTATTACTCAACCAGTGTCAGAATAAAGAAAACACCTTGTTTGTATTTTAAGACGTTTTAATTAAATTTTATTCACAGATTGGGTTCAAAATGACGGCCTCCATTATGAATGCATGCACGACATCTTTTTCTTATATCCACAGTCGTCGTTTTTAATCGCATTTCTTCTTTCATTATGCGAAAGGCGCTATTTATTTTTTCTATTAAAATTTCCCTTGTCCGTACTTCTGTCGCATAAACAATTTCTTTTGCGCGCCCCCAAACATAAAAATCCAGAGGTGTTAGGTCTAGTGACCGTGCAGGCCAAGGAATCGGACCGCCTCTTCCGATCCACGAATTGGGAAAACAATTGTCCAAATGTTCTCGAACGTCTCGTTGGTAATGTGCTGGGCAACCATCATTTTGGAAAATAAAATCTTCTTCTTCTACTATTGGTAATACCAATTCAGGTAAGTCATTTATTAAAAAAGAAAAATAACTTTCTCCGGTTAGGCGCTCCGGTAAGAAATGTGGACCGATCAGGTGTCTTCCAATAACCCCAGCCCAAACGTTCACACTAAACTTACTTTGAAATGAACTTTGCCTTTTCTTGCGGGGATTTTGTCCTTTTATCCCCCAATGATGGAGGTTGTGGAGATTCACAATCCCCTCATGATTGAAATTGGATTCATCGGTCCACAAAATTCTTTTAAAAAAATTTGTATCTTCTACGTCTGTATGCATCATAAACCTGCAAAATTCCAGCCGCCTCCTATGATCATCGTCTATGAGACCTAGAACAATCGATTAAATCCGTGAGAATTGTACGGACGCTATTTATTTCATCTGTGAGCTGACCCAAGGGCCACAATGAATAAATTATTTTTTTGAACAAAAACAAACACATTTGTTTTAACTATTAGAGTAAGAATTTACTTGTTAAATTGTTGTACTTGAAATTAAGTTGTAAAAACACATGCAATGATTTTTGAATTGTTTAAAAAACATACCTTGAACAGGAGTGTAGTGGAATGCATGCCTTCCATCTTGCCGAAGAACTGACCAGACTTTCCAAACCGACAAGTTAAGTCTTTTAGCTACAGCTCGAATACTTGTCGTTGGATTCTCATCAAAAGCTTGTAAAATACTCTCATCCACTGCAACATTATGTTGCCTCACATTGACTCGAGGCTCTAGAATATTTATGCTTCCAGTCTCCCTCAGACGCCGGTAGGTCGTAGAAAACGTCTCGTGGTGTGGTACACGCCGATTAGGATATCGCTCCTGGTAAATTCTACGCGCTTCACGAGCGTTACAATTGGCGCTGCCATACGCCAACAACATATCAGCATACTCTTCGTTACTGTAGTTAGGCATTGTAACGAGAACAGTGAAGACAAACACACCAACAGTTTAACAGAATAGTTCAACCAAAGAAAACTTAACAAAAACAGAACGTAACAAAAACAAAAATACTCCAACAATGCAGATGTGAATCGCGACAATACCGATAGCAATGATAGTAAAATCTCAACTAATACTAAACAAAAACCACGACACAAATTACGATCCAATGACAGACAAAGACAAGGGATATTTTCATGTGCAAGAAAGAGACAGTGTTTACCTGCGTACCATTGTTCTAAAAAACGGGTTCGGTGTTAGAGTGCGTGTTCGTCCCTACTTTGATTTTGATAATTTGATCACATAAGGAATAATTTCAAGGCCATGTGGTATATCGTTGGAAAGGATATTAAGTACAGATTTTGTTTCAATTAAATGAAATTCTTAATACCTTTTAGTTTTTTTTATAATTAATTTTGAATTTGACCTTTTTCATAGATTAATTCATTTTTAAGAGTTTGAAAGCTCGTTAAGAACGTTTTGTTGTCTAATGCTAATAATTAATGTTTAATTTAGAATAATCATACATTAAAGACTACGATAGAAGTTATTTGGTTCAATTACAACAACAAACTAGAAAAATATGTCGTTTTAAAGACGATGAACCAGGTAATTTTCAAAAACAAACAAAAAAAATTGTATCTCGATTACAGTGACACTTGGGACATAGGTATCTATGGGTTAAAGATAGCTCTTGATCCACCCAATCCCCCAAAAATTTTTGTCGGTCCATGCGCCAAACACCCTGTATATTTTTAATTGATTTGAAGTTGTCAAATGATTATTATTATTTTCTCTGTCTGCCACATACCAACGATCATTGTATTTTACCATTTTTACATTAAATATATTTATTATACCATAGCCTATCATTCCCCTGGTTATCTCCGCAACAATTATGATAGAAGAAAGAAAGAGATTTTTTTGAAGAATAGCTGTTTGCAGTATAACTAAGGAAAAAACTACTCAGTATTGCGTTTTTCGTTTTGGATTACAGCTCACTGAATACAAATAATATTGCGTTTTACTAATTTTTGCATGTCCTCGCTGTATCTTTTAAATTATTTGAATAAATAATCTGAGAAGAGCACGTAAACTGTGAACATAACTTGGACATGAAATAACACGATTTTTCTTACAATATTTATTTTAACAACGACAGGATACAATTGCAAGAACAAAATTATTCAAAGCAAAAAAATAAAATAAAATACAAAATAATGTTGACACTCGAATCATAAAAAATGCAAACTACTAAAACTGTTAACTTCAAAAAGTGGCCATCGATATCAAATCGAAATTGGCTGAAGACATAAATTTATTTCGATTTTTTGGTACAATCAGTACAACTTCTAGAAAAATATTTAATAATAGTATCGTGAAAAATAAAAAAAAATATTTTTGTTCTTATTGCTAATGAATAAAGTTTCGCAAAAGATACGTAGCAATCATTCTGTAACTGCATGAAAGCAAGCTCTCAATTCTTTATACAAATAACTCATACCACGAGTCTAAAAATATTGAACATCACCAATGCTCGAATATATCAAAGGTTTTAAAGTGGCATGCTTCAGGTGCAAACAAATTCATTTTTGTTTTCATTTTCAGAAGCGGTGCAATCTCGATAATTGAATAATGAAATTGTACAATATACATTTCAGTAAAAAAGCCGATGTGAATAAATATTGTAACAATTTATTGAAAAACACATCCGTATTATGTAGGAAATTCAAGTTTAAAGCTGGTATGGAGTTATGGTGTAGGTAGGTCTAGGTAGATCTATGCTTTGAACGAGACAGTTAATATTTTTTCTAAGTTTCACGAAGTATATAATGTGAATAAGCGTATTTTTAAAGGACTTCCAAATGAAGGAGGTTCTCAATTTGGTCGGTATTTTTTTTAATGTGTGTACACCGATTACTCTGAGATTTATGATCTGATTTACGTCATTATTTTTTTGTTTGACGCGGATTGGCTGCCATTTGGTCCCCTAAATATTTAATATACTTTGGCCCAGTAGTTTTTTTTATGAACATTTTTAAGAAAAAAAATTCCATTCCGTTCCATATGTACACCGATTACACTGAGATTTGTGATCCGATTTACGTGATTCTTCTTTGGTTTGATGCGGCATACTTGCTATTTGGTCCCTTAAAAATTTGACATAGTTTGGCCTAGTAGTTTTCATTTTATGTTTTTTTTCCGTTCCCGTTTCTTGGGACCTATATTTTTTAAGGCGCGCGGCACCTTTCGTAGGCCTACCCATATATAGACACTAAAAAGTAACAAATAAAAAAAAACTTCTTTAAAAAAACTGACATCAAAAACTAAAAAGTATAAAATAACTTATTACTTAAGCTATTTTTATTAATTATAATATCTTATTTTTAATATATATTATGTAAAACATCTTGAAGTCGGTGCAAAGTAAAACATAAAAATTACTATATTTTGAAAATTACTAAAGCACCGACTTTAAGATGTTTTAGATAATATGTATTAAAAATAAGATATTATAATTAATAAAAATAGCTTTAGAAATAAGTTATTTTATACTTTTTAGTTTTTGGAGTCGGTTTTTTAAACGAAGTTTCTTTTTCTTTATATTTCAAATAAATTATTTACATTAGTAATAATGGCTGTAAATTATAACTTTGATAAAATGTCACAGTTACGCTCCAAAAATATACTTATTTTAAAACTGCAACTGCTTATGGTTACACACGTTTAAAACACAGCCATTGGCGCTTTTTTACTAAACTAGGACACTAACTTCAAAAAACAACATTGGTATTTCGTAAACGTGGAACGTGATGAATCTTTTGTAACTACCCCCGAAATTAAACTTTATTAATATAAATTGAAATCCTCGACTTGTGTCCATATGAACTTATATTATCCCCGAATCAATTTGGTCAGTGCTATTCTGCTTTTAGGCTCTATAATAAATAATTAATACAACTGAGGTTTCTCATTTGTCCATACGAAACTGCATCATAGGAAACCAGTTTAATATTTTCTTCTACAAAGACATTTTTAACCGACTTCGAAAAAAGGAGGAGGTTCTCAATTCGTTGGGTTTTTTGTTTTTTTTTGTATGTTCGCCGATTACTCTGAGATTTATGATTCGATTTAAGTGATTCTTTTTTTTTCGACGCGAAATAGCTTCCAATTGGTCCCCTAAAAATTTTACATAGTTTGGCCCAGTAGTTTTCATTTTATGAACATTTTTTATGAAAAAAAAACCCTTTTCGTTCCATATGTACACCGATTACTCTGAGATTTATGATTCGATTTAAGTGATCCTTTTTTTGTTCGATGCGGAATAGCTGCCATGTGGTCCCCTAAAAATTTGACATAGTTTGGCCCAGTAGTTTTCATTTTACGAACATTTTTTTGTTCTCGTTTCTTGGGACCTATATTTTTTTAGAAGCGCGGCACCATTCGTAAGTCCACCCATACATAGCTAGACACTAAAAAGTAACAAATAACAAATAAAAACTTCGTTTAAAAAACCGACTTCAACAACTAAAAAACTAAAATGTATAAAATAACTTATTTCTAAAGCTATTATTATTAATATATATTATCTAAAACATCTTGAAGTCGATGCAAAGTAAAACACAATAAAAATTACTATATTTTGAGTAATTTTCAAAATATAGTAATTTTTATGCACCGACTTAAGATGTTTTAGATAATATATATTAATAATAATAGCTTTAGAAATAAGTTATTTTATACATTTTAGATTCAATCTTTGTTTCATTCGAGTAATTTGAACAGCTATAATACTTAATAAGATTTAGAAAGAAGGTAGACATTTCAAGAAAATACTATATTTTTATTTAATGTTACTGATGCTTAGATTAAATACAACGGATTTGACATGTATTATGTATTCTTCTCCCGCGCTAAAATTATAGATTCAGAAGTAACAAGTACTGGGAAGTTAATATGGATGGAAAGGGTATCGAAAAAAGGAGAAGAGATATGAAGTAAGATACAAACGTGTGTAGGATGCGAAAATGGAACTGACGAAATAGAGATGTACCGTTGGACAGTCAGATTTAAACGTGAAATGGCCAGACTGGACGTGTGAAACCCAATTTACAAGGCCCAAGGGGCCTTTCAGCCCCTTAACGCACATCTATATTCAATGAGAGAATGGTAGAAAAAAAGCCGTATTAGACTGTAGAATAGGATATTGTCAATAGACATTAACTTCCTTACGACATCTATCTTATAATGACGTAACCTGTCAAACGGTTGCTAAGATATATGAACTGGTAAACTGGTAAAATCATTTAAAGGATAAAGTTTGATATATATATATATATATATATATATATATATATATATAATATATATATATATATATATATATGTAATTTCTCTACAACGTAACATAATAGAAGCTTTGATAGGGTGTGGTGTCAGTGAGAGAGTTTTGACTTATATATATAATATATAAAGTAGATAAGTTTGTTTCTTTGTTTGTTTGCTTGAACGCGCTAATGTCAGGAACTACTGGTCTGATTTGAAAAAAAATTTCAGTGTTAGATAGCCCAGTTATTGATGAAGGTTACAGGCTATATATATATATATATATATATATATATATATATATGATAAGATTAATACGGGTTTCAAGATACATTTTCAAACAAGACTGGACACATTTCCAGCTTCTTTGGAACTGCTACGACAAGATTTATATCGCTTATATCGCTTCGATTTATAACTGTGTTTTACTTCACACTCTCGATCCACAGAAACAAAATTACAGTCTATGATTTGGAAAAGACCCCCCCCCCCCCTAAGAAATTTAAGATAAGTCGTTCCGCCAGAAAGATATATAAACTAGCGAGGTAAAGCGAGGCAAAAATTGTTTTGTTCCATTAAGATAATATCCCGACTCCCAACTCCGCCGTTGCTATGAATGCAATTCGAGATACCGCCTTCGAAATACTTGCATATTAACCTGACCTTGCTCCTAGTGATTTCTATCTAATTCCAAGGTTGAAAGAGTATCTGAGAAGACAAAGATTCGAAAATCAAAAAGCAGTAGTCGCTAGGAATTTTTAGATGCTGAGCATAAGGACTTTTTTAAGAGAAGAATTTTAAGTTTCTGTTGTGTGCATGTCAATGTGATATTAGGGCGATATCGGGTATGCGGCCTCCCTAATTTAGCAGTAACTAAACAATATTTCAATCTTACCTTGAAGTAGGAAGTATAGTTTTGTAAACGATTGTCAAAGAGAGTTGACTTGGAGTACGACAGGACAGTTGAGATTTTCGAATCAGTTTCCTCAATGATGTCTCTCATAAGTCCGATATCATAGTCCGCGAGGCCTATACAATAGACTAATCCTTCACTAACTGCTTGCTCCAGAGCCGGTAATGTCTCCTTTATTATAATATTAATGTCGTCCACAAAGGACAGGTCGTGTATCTGAAAAATAACATATTATAGGATTTTTTTTAAGACGCGTCTTAACCGAATATATAATAATAATTTAAATGAAATATGGTTTGGTAAATGATAAACAACACATTTATCTACCTTTTTTTAAATTAAAACAAAATAATTACAGGTATGGCATGGCGGCCACACCTAATTAAGTAATAGAAAAAGTTATAAGTAGGTAAGGAAAGGAATGCTTCGGTGGTTCGGGCATGTGGAAAGAATGAATGATGAAAGAATGACTAAACAGATATACAATGCAAAAGTGGATGGATGCAGAAGTCGCGGAAGGCCACGACACACCTTCCATGATCAAATTGATCATGTATTAGCAGAAGGTGATGTCAGGAGCCTTAAAAACAGACGAGCGTGCATGACAAGAGCTATGAATGTCAAAGAAGCAAATGAGGTGTGTAAGAATAAGCCTGTATGGCGCTCTGTTGTTCGTGCCTACCCCGCAAGGGACCTGGCGTGAAGTTATGTATGTATGTAAAAAGTTATAAAAAAAAATGTAAATTTAATTTTTATTTAATTTTTTTTTCTAAATAACGTTTATATATATTATAGGACTAGTTGAAGGATTGTGAATTAAATTAGATATACTTAAAAATAAAGGTGGGTATGAATTTCGACTACCTTAAAAATTATTAAGACTAAAGAATTACAATGTTATTCAAGAACTATTATTTATTATACATGTATGAGATCTGTAGACTTGTTAAAAAAATTAAAAAAGTGTGCTATTCACAATCGCACTCAGAATATGATTATAAATAACACATTTTTAACAAGTCCATACATCTGGTATAACTATTAAGAATAAGACCTTGATAATATAGATACATAGCCTGAATTTATTTGTTTACTATAGTATACTACTATATACACCTTTAAACGACATATTTAGATTGTTATAAAGATAAATTGACTGGCTAAGGTGACTTCGAATCATGTATCGAGTTATCAACTCAGTTTATTCAAGCAGTCTGTTTTAACAATCTACCATTCTATCATGAACTACATTTTATTTATCAGAGCAAGGATTTCTAACGAGATGCTTTCCTAAGAAACGGAAGCTTTAATAATTTACAGATTTTATATTGAAATCAAAATTAAAGAGTGTTGTACATTTCAAGAATATGTGAAGAAGAACCGTATTATAACAAACACGATACTGAAATTGTCTTGATTGGATGACGATTACTTATCTGTTACGATAATACTTGGAGATCGCAAACATTTAAACAACATTACAACGAGTCGTTAAAATATCAATGTTTTAGCGTTAATGATAAAATAAATACAATTTGGCAACCCTACATTGTATTTTTTATATAGGAACTTTATAGTTATACAATTTCAAAGCGTCATATAATAACTTCAAAATTATAAATGAACCGTTTCACTTCACTTGGGATATTGTTAATTTAACAGATAACTTTTGCCTGATTATATAAAAAGTCTAGACTTTATTGTTTTACAGCGGTAGTAGCAGGAGAAAGCCAAAATATTGTTCTCTGTGAAAATTTACTTTAAAGAAGTTTCTTTTGATAGGTTTTAGTCAAAAGTCGGCGTAGCCTTTTCTTGGTCTAGTTGTTTTTATATTTACCTAGAGGTTTAGGTAGACGTTGTTCTATACTAAAAAAAAGCAGGACCCGTTCCCAGTGCCATCTACCGGTTCCAATTGTGTATCTAAACCATCCGGGCACCCACTCAAACACACACAAAAATGTCATTACAAAACGTCGCTGTCTCTTAAATTTTGTGCTAACTTCCAAACTTATGACGTTGCTAGCAACTAGGCTACTGTTTCGGCCCGAGAGGCCTAAACAATGACTCCAAGGAAAATTTAAATGAAGATATCAGTACCATATTAGGGGTCAAGAACATAACAACCACTGATTGATGCATAAGTAGTCTATTAGTGGTCTCGTTTATAATGAACGCTGTGAAAATGTGTTCAAATTGACTGCAGCGTAATATCGAATTTAAAATCATTGCCCTTTACAAGAGGTGGCATTAAAACATAACATGAATTTATTAATTTTGTAGAAGTGAAAGAATCGCTATTTTTCAGAAACATTTACAGATATAATTTAAGTTTGAATGGCAGCGATTTGTTACATTCTTTATATTTATTTATTTTTAAGTATTTAGTGAAGTTTTCCACATATGGTCATTTAAATAAATTCTTAGTTTTAATACTGTTAAGTAATCAGTTTGAATCAACAGAAGAAATAATTGTAATGTTTGTAGATTATATTTTCCAAGATGTTGCGGTGTAATTGAAATGTAGCAATTCTTTTTTCTAAGTGCATCATGGATTCGTACAGTTCGTGATCTTTTTTTGTAAATTTAATTATTGCTAATTATTTAAGCGATGAATTATTATAATGATTATATGTTACATTATTTACGATTTAAACATGGTTAAGTATTGTTATAAATTTAAGACTTTATCAAAACACAGGTACCCAATATAATTTATAACTTCGTTTCTACTCTTATAACTATTATGTACAACCTATCTTGTTTCTAGTTTTCGTTGACAGTATCTTTCAAGATCTAACCCCTATTTTATAATAATTTTGCACTTAATAGGTCGAAAAATAGGGAGACATATTTTTATGACTTAAAGAAAAATGACAGTTTTTTTAAGAACTGAATAACGACAAGCACACACAACTATTATGAAAAAAATTGCAATTACATGTAGGACAGCCACCTTTAAATATTTTTAAATTTAAATGCATATACGTTGACTTAGTAAGAATATAATTCTTACTAAGTGTGATTTATACACATATAAATGTACTATTTATAGGTATATTACATATTCCTATTGAAAATAATCCATATCGACCCAGTCATTTCCGAAAATAGTAACTCTTATGTTTTTTTAATTACTTTTTATTGCAGTTCAGCAGACAGGCAGACGGGCCACTTGATGGAAAGCGGTTACCATCCCCTATAGACATTAGCAGCACCAAAGGTGCTACAAATGCGCTGCTGTCCTCTTAAGGGAGACTGGAACCTGGTCACTAATGCAGGAACACAACTCAAGGTTGTTATGGCGACATACTTAAGACCAGGGGTGGTAGACATCCAGTCGGGCCAATGCCCTCCCACCTGGCTGTGGGTTGTTTTGTCGCCTCTTACGACAGGCCGCCCGGCCGCAGGAAATTGTATTCTTTCTCAGTTCCTGCTGCTGACGAATATAAGAAATTTGTATTTGCCAAAATACTTAAGGAATCCTAAATAGGTATAATACCGAATATCCAACATGCAACACGCTTTTTTCTTGGAACTACACCCTGTACGCTACAGTGGTTAGATAAAAACGACAATAAGTTATTTAACGTTATAAAAGATGTATTGGCGTATATTTTTTATCCGTGCAGGAACGGAGAAAGAATACAATTTCCTGCAGCCGGGCGGCCTGTCGTAAGAGGGGACAAAATAACCCACAGCCAGGTTGTAGGTCATTTGCCCGACTGGTTGGCTACCACCCCTGGTCTAAAGTATGTCGCCATAACAACCTTGAGTTGTGTTCCGGCATTAGTGACCAGGTTCCAGTCTGCCTTAAGAGAGCAGCAGCGCATTTGTAGCACCTTTGGTGTTGCAAATGTCCATAGGCGATGGTAACCGCTTTCCATCAAGTGCACCGTCTGCTGTCTGTTGAACACCTGAAATAAAAAAATAAAAAAATGATTATCAAATATGCCTATAAAATGATTAATCTACACTTTGTCTGTTAGCTAATTATTGTATTTGTTGATGCGTGCTGCAATTAGTTCAATATTAATTACAAATCAAGTTCAATATCTTTTTTTTTTCACCTTCTCTCATTATCTGTGGTCGGCACAATATTTATTTTCCTTTCAGAAAATAGAGAAATGTTTTGACATATATATATCCTTTGTCATATCACAAAATACAATCAAGGGGCACAATTACAAAGCCAAATCGACGAGATGCAACAGGGGCGTTTATTACCAAGTGATTGATTGGAATTACATTTCGGTAAAGCCGTTGCTATTCCATTGCAACATAGATTGTGTAGAATCTATTTGGACTAACTGAACTGACTATAATTATTTTCTATCCTTTTATTGCGCTCTGTCTTATTGAATATGCACTGTTTGCTACAACTCCATTAATTCTTCAAAAGTCATTCTGTAACATAATTCTGTACAAAATCTCAAAAAAAAGAACTTGAATATAATTAGAACAACAAATATAAAGGATTTTTTTTTTAGCTAGACGTGTTGCTTGGGAGTTTCTTGCCGCTTCTTCTCCTTAACAGCAATAACACGTTGCGAAGCGGTGTACACAGACTAGGAAGTAAAATTAAATTTTAACCTATATGTATGACCTTCAAAAAGTGTTCTCCAGTGGAACTTATTTTGAATAAAAACATTTGAATTTGAATAGCTGAAATTCCCCAAAATAAGCTGAAACGTCATCAAAGATAATGTCGTTCTATGTAAAAGCTGTGTTTGGAATAAACCTTTAGAACTTTATATTTAATTGAAAATATTAGGAATTCATAAAGGAAAATATATTCTATTTTCTAAGTTTTCTTGACTTGTATACATAATAAAACTACGTTTTAACGGTTTTAAGCGCGGTAATTTATTTGATTTTGGTTTGTCCGACGTTTCGGCCGCTTTTCAGTCATCAAATAAATTATCGCGCTTAAAACCGTTAAAACGTAATTTTATTAAAATATATTCTGTTAGCTGTAATTATTAATTACAGGAAAAAAATATCGTGTGACATAATTATGTCTCTCTCTTTTTGCCGCTTCTTCAAAGCGATATACATGGGAAGTAGACAAAAGAATTTTGTCTTAAAATACTTAAAGACTAATTGAGAAACTTTTTCTAAACCGGTTAAAATGGCTTTTTTAAATACACACTGCATATCCACAAGCTAAGCAAGTTACGCTTGTGTTATAGATAATGTACAACGGACCACTATAGGGACCCATTAAAGCCGTCTATATTAAAGAGTAGAAAGTTCATTTTACGAAATTTGCCACGCTGGGGAACGAACCCGGAGCCTCTGCGCTGTAGTGAGTGAGATAGGCTAACAAAGGTTTAGCCCATTTAACGTCAGACGCCGTATAATGTAATAAACAGAAACAAAAATGAGGAATATCTAGGTTTAAAAAAGAAGGATGTATTTTAACATACCAACCCGATGTAGTAGAAGTTAGCTTTTTGTAAAGATAAATAATAAAATAGAAAAAGGTTAAAAAAGATAATAAAAAGCATAAAAAAGAAAATAATAAAATTAATAACAAGAAAAATAAAATAAAAAAACATAAAAAACCCTAACGATACAGAAAGCCGGATAACCTTGTCCGTCCGGTGGAAGGAGAAAAAAAAGTGAGACGCCGTCAAGGCCGCTTTTGACTAATATATGAATGACTTTTAAAAAAGTTCTAAAGTGTAATTTCAATAAATACTATAATATTTTCTTAAGTTTTCGCGACATGTACACATAATGTAAATTAGATTAGGCTCCCATAGGGTAAATAATATCCTTAGACAAAATTTAAAACTAAATAATTAAAATGAACAAGTTGGCGGTAGGCTGAATAAAAACTTTGACAATACACGTTTGACAAATGTCATCTTTGTCTTCCGTGACCACGGTCACTGAAAAGCGGCCGAAACGTCGGATAAACCAAAATCAAATAAATTACCGCGCTTAAAACCGTTAAAACGTAGTTTTATTATTCAATAAATACTTTTGAATTTTGGTAGAAATCCTTTTAATGGAAATGCTAGTAGTAGAACTCTTTATCGATTTAATCATTATATTAATACGTTAAATTATACGTAAAATTATGCATAAAAATACATTAAATCGCACGCATATATACTATTTTGTTTATTGTTAAAGTCAAATTAACAGTGTATGGTCTTTGACAGCAGGACCTTAATAATATTCAAACTTATAGTATAAATTAATTATGGTCGATCACTGGGCGAACACTAGTAATAAGTAATATTCCTAAAATGAGACAATGTTAATATAAAAATTAAATGATAATTTATAGTTTCAGGGTTCTGTATCAATTATGGCAAAAGTAGTAACTATTTGTTTATTTATTTATTTTAGTATAGGTTCGCGTTTGACCACAATCTTGCCCTATGTGGAGCGAAGATGCGGTCTAGGATGTAGCAGGCTTACCTAAAAGGTACCTCCTATTCACACGGGACTTGAAGACACCCAGGTTATAAGTATCGGGAAAGACAGACTCCGGCAATGAGTTCCACTCCTTTGCGGTGTTTTCGTCATATCGGTTTCGTCTTGCTTTTAAAGCACCGAACCGAATACCAATACCGAAGCTAGCGTATTGGTTGCGTCTTTTGAGTGTTAAATTCATTCTTGCCAGAAATTACCGTTTAAAAAGACATACATCTTCCTGTCAAATTCATATCTATGTACGACATACAGGCGGTACTCAAGTTGCAAAACTGTCCCAAATTAGGGTTGGCCTCCATACAGGGTACAGGTAATCGAGGGTTGAAATTATTTTACATGTATATATAATGCATGTTTTATGAAATCGTGTGTAAAAATCATCGTCATATTGTTTAATGACTTATATTTAAGGCAACAGATGGGACAACTTAGAGGAATGCATACAAGCTAAGCTGGCAATGCCTCGAGTAAACCTGCGTTTCTCCAGGAATATCTTAAAGTTCAGTCGGTCCCGGCTGAGACTAGTTATTAGCGCAGCCACTGGACATGGCAATTTTAACAGACATCTTATCAATATAGGTGTCACCGACAGCCCCCTGTGCAGAGCATGCCTGGAGGCAGAAGAAACAGCCGCCCATGCTTGAATGAGGAGGGGTGGCCCATTACGGGGCGAAGTATCTGGACGCCCCAGGTAGACTCCGAGAAGTCTTCAGCAACGTCAAGAAGCTGGTCGACTTCCTGGAGGAGCTGGGCTGGATGGAGTAAACCCTCATCCACCCTCGCACGCAAAATAGGCGCTATGTCGTCGAGTTGCGGAAACCGCCCGCTCGCAAAAGAGGAAGAAGAAGGCAACAGATTAAGATGTATTAGTATAATTATATTAGAGATGTATTATACAACTATATAATATAATTATAACCATTTAAATTTTGAACTATGAAATGGAAAAATAAAAATAAATTGGTTTGTAGACTGCAGAACTTGCAAAATACTTTTGGTTAATATGTAATTGTGTAATGGTTAATATAGACGAAGAATCCATTCCATTTTGGCTAATATTAATAATACAGAAAAAAAGCAAACATTTGTTTGCCAAATGCAACAAACAAAATATTAAATAGACGAAACAAAACAGTTTAATCCTATATGCGGGAATTTTCCAAATGAGGTCGGCACTCGGAGTTGCTCCGCCGCAGCAGTGATTTTCAATGCAATGCCTTGAGACGCGTATAAAAGAGTTTTTGGAGCGAATTGAAAGACGTTGTGCTGTGCAGTTTAATTATCTAATAAGCTTTTTTAAAGAGATTTTTAAATACAAGCTTTTGAGATCCTGGATATCATGTAAAAGAGTGCTATCCAAGACAAGTTAAACGAGCCCAAACACGAAGGGTCTATCTTGTTTAGTACAGGAGTTCCTGGCCAGGGCCACCTTCCGACTCCATCATCAGATCAGCTCCATGGTACCAATCATTGCATTGTCACGCGATATAGATATGCGTGCAAAATTTCAGCTCAATCGGGAACCGGGAAGTTGGTCAAATGTAACTTGCAAGATTCCACCCGAACTAACTTACATACATACATCCATTGCAAGTTAAATAAAAGCTTGTAAAAATGTGGTAAATAGCTCTAAAATGAACGGGTAAAATAAATGATATTTAGGATATTGACATTTTTGAGTAGTAGTTATTGTGTTTTGTAAGAATTGTGAACTGTGTAGTCAATAGTGACCTTTAGAGTTATAAGAGCTCTGTTGAATAGCATTTGTTGAACCTACAATTCAGCTGAGCTAAGAGGCCATCCACCAGTTACGTCATACGAATATCATGGTTTTTCAACGCCTCCCCCGTCCTTGTGACAGCTGGTCACATTAGTGACATCGTGACCCTCGCTAGTGTGATATCGCATATTTTGGAATTTTACATCAAGAAATTAATCAATTAAACCAGCAGTTCCGTAATTAGTTTTATTGCCATTTAAATTATTTTTTATGAATTTAAACACTATTATTATTTAAAACGGCAATGCACTACCAGAGTCCGCGTTTCTCGAAAAGTACAATCCGGGTATTTCTAAGAATAATAATAACCTCCAAGTCTCGTGTGAATAGGTTCTATCTAGGTAAGCGTGCTCGATCTTCGACCGCATCATCGTCCGGCATTAGACGTGATCGTGGTCACACGCAAACCTATTTAATATAAAAAAACGCCTCCCGCCCCCTGTCGTGTTGTATCCTCCATAACGTGTGACGTAACTTTTGCCCCTAAAGTAGATTTAAGAAAACGAAGAAACTATGTAATCTAAGATCTAACTTAATCTTAGGGCGCGTTCCCACTTTGTCGTGACGACAGATAATCGTGTAGTTTTAAGTTTCGTGGCTTATATGTTTAAATGGAGGTGTTCACATATAGAACGACACGATTTACTGTCGTTTACGACATTTTTTGCAGTAACGACAGATTTTCATGACAGTGGGAACGGCTAGCATGACAGTAGTAAAACGATAAAAAATCGTTACGACTAAATCGTGACGGCATATCTATCGTAGCTACGATAAAAATATCGTCTCGTCGTTTAGACGTGTTTTCCTTTTCCCCTCGCTATTGATGTGTAAACGACAAAGCGACTGCCGTGAAACGATAGAATGTCGTCGCGATCCAATGGGAACAGCTAGGATACGATAGTCGCTAAACGATAAAAAAATTGACGACAAACAATCGTTATAATGGGAACAGCTAGAGACGACAGTCGTCCAACGATAAATTAATCGTTACGACATAGTGGGACCGCGCTCTTAGATCTTACGACTCTGACTAGCTGCCAAGCCATAAACCCAAATAATATTATATTATAATATTAATATTTCTATTTGATCTAAAATCATGTAATACAAAAATGCAATCAAATTAAATACGTATAGGACCGCGTGCACTAAAGATTATTAAGTAAGGGAAACGTTTAAATTCCTGCTATTTGGAACCCTAATATCAGTGTGTAACCGACAATATTATTGGAACGAAGTTCCTTATCGCGCGTTGCGAAAGGGGGCTAGACGGAAAAAATTAAGACCAGAAGTTGTAACGACACTTTTGCTATAGCTGTAAGCCGTGCGGCGTTATCAATGCATATGTATTTAGCAAGCCGTGCGTGTTCTAACCTATACGCTATTGTGTTTACGAAGTCAAGAAAGTATATATATATATATATTATGACACATCAGCGGAATTTCCGCTGATGTGTCATAGGTAACTTAATAATAAAAGCGTATTTAAAAAATATTGCTAGTGTATTTCAAAGAGTACATTGTATTGGTGAATTTAGTCGATCTTTCCGCGCGGTAGGTTCCTGTGGTGTGGTAACTTATGTATACACTAATGTAGCTAATCGTTAACACAGTCACGTCACAGTTCTCGTCGTCTCTATCGTCTACAAACACTAACGCAGATGGGCATAAAATTAAATTTGTTCAACATTAACTTAAATATATACAATAAGAAAGCAAGAACGTAAACAAATAACGACTAAATAATAAAAAAACTTACCTGTATTAAATCCAAATAGTCCAGTCCTAGGCGCTGGAGGGTGCTCAGAACACCTGCTCGGGTTCTCTCGGCGGAGAAGTCGAACATCCCTCGTGGATCTTTTTCATACCGGCCAACTTTACTTCCGATGAAATAAGACTCTCGCTGAACTCCTCTAAGAGCCTGATAAAAAAAAACAAACCCAGACTTCATGTTTACTGCTTTTTTAGGTATCATCTCAAATGTGAAAAACGTCGTCAACGTTGCTGCCGCTGCCTTACTTCTCTCATTGTTACGCATGTTTTTTTTATATATTAAATAGGTTCGCGTTTGACCACGATCACGTCCGATGCCGGACGATGATGCGGTCGAAGATGGAGCACGCTTACCTAGATAGTACCTATTCACACGAGACTTGAAGATACCCGGATTGTATTTTTCCGGAAACACGGACTCTGGTAGTGCATTCCACAATTCTGCGGTACGCACAAGGAACGTGGAGGCGAAACGTTTAGTACGCACCGGCAGCGTTTCCACTGTGAAACGATGGCGAAGACCAGAGCGCCTTGTAGTCCGAAGATAGAATGGTGTTGGGGGAATCAGGTCGAACAGTTCAGTCGCACACTCTCCGAAATGAATCTTGTAAAAAACCGATAAACTGGCAACCCGGCGTCGATGCTCTAGGCTTTGAAGCCTTGTAGCGACAAGCTGGTCGCTACCTATCAACCTCTTGGCTCTTCTCTCATGTCTGCCTCATGCATGTCTGTTTTAGTGGGTGTTAAAGAACGAGCAGCGCCAACGCGATTATGTGTTTACTGCTCTCATGCCCACTTGCCGAAGAGCACTTGGAGATTAACAACTGTACAACGTTCCAGTACGATGAATTGATATCATCGATCATTTTCCACAACCGTGATTATTGTTTTTTTTATGTACATCTATTAATAAAACACGAATACATAAACTCAACAACTTTGACATCTGCCTTTGGCCATAATGGAGCGCAAAGTATACGAGCAACATATAAACACTCACTGCCTACGTCATTGCCGCTGAAGTACTTTGAGAAATATTGCTGTAAATGATACTCTTATTGAATATGTTATACAGATTAACTGAACTCGTCACAAAAAAACTATAATAATACAATAAAAAAATTACTACAATGCTTCATAAATAACGAATTTATAGCTAAACATAAATAAAAACGATAGATATAGACGAATTGAGAACAAGAATACAATATTACCTTTCCGATAGTCCTTTCTGATGTGCCTTGGCCGTACCAAGGCCCAGTTTCCAGATAATTTATGCCGCTCCTGAGGCATTCCTGGATCAACACGAGGCTACGATCCTCGTCGAAAGTTCTAAAACAAAGTTAATGTTAACAAACCTATTCTAAAATATATCCAAAAATTATCCGTGCATGAATGGACTAAGAATATTATTCTTGCAGCCGAGCGGCCTCTGGTTAGACTACAATACAACTCACAACTAGATTATACTATTTTGCCAGCTTTGATGGCTACCACCCCTGGTTTAGATCAAATTATTATAACAATATTGAGTGGTGTGCCTGCTTTAGTGGTCAGGTTCTACACCTCCTTTCGAGTATATAGTAGATATTGGCAGTACTTTTCTCATGTTGCTAATGCTTATATAAAGCGGCGGTAACCATTCTCCATCAGATGGGTTACACACTAAAATTTACCGAATTCTCAAAGACAAAAAATTGATTATTTAAACGTCATTATAATAAGTACTATAATGCTACAACCACACTTGCGTTACTTAGTGTTAAATATTTAGATTGTGGCCAAATGCGATTTATTTAAAGCATTATGGTTTCGAAATTTTATATAATATTACGATTTATATAAATTATTGTTTGGAAATGTTAAATAATATTTTATATATAATATAAGATATTATATAAAATATACGTAAAAGTTAAGTAAAAATCTAGCGCGCCTGCCAAAATGAAAATAAAATGTAGTGAATACCGTTTATATACGATTGAGAGATTTTGAATTATAACCTACACAATTACCACAACATATTCGAGATAAATATTTTTACATAAATTATGGAAAAGTACTCTGTATAAAAATATAACATTGTTCAATTAAGGAAACGGTCGATCATATCATTTAGAAATAAGAGGGTACATAATAAAATACTACTTACTTACTAACCTTAAAAAGAAAACATGACAAGAACAACTACGCAACTAAATAAATGTAACAAAAGGTATTATTTTATTGTATTGAATAGAAATACAACAGGTAACACAATAAATGTTGAGTAAATAGAACTTTTACACGTGTAAGGTGCTTATGTTTACTGTACCTTCATTGAATCTTTTTAATATTATTTTAGTATAATAAAAGCCAATTTATGAAATGGGCACGTGTGGGTAAGTATTAAGAACTAAGCTTTTTTTCAATGAAAATTGATTGTATATTTTTAAATGAAAGGCCTGTTCTAAATATAAACGAAATCCGCTTATATTTATATGAGGCATTTTTGTATAAATATTTTCAGGACGAATTTTCTTGAAACGTACTTATTTTTTATTTCATTGAATTCGCTAATTGAAATGTAAATATTTCATTTTAGAAAACATTTTAATTACAAAATAAAATAAATTTTGCGATTTGATAGAATAGGATACAGTCAAAGTATAATATGATATACGTTTTCAAAGAAATGTTATCTTTTGCTTTTTTTTATTGCAGGAGTTCTACAGCCAGGCAGACGGCCCACTTGATGGAAAGCGGTTACTATCGCCTATGGATATTTGCAACACCAAAGCGCTGCTGCTCTCTTGAGGGAGACCGAGACACTAATGCCGGAACACAACTTAAGGTTGTTATGGCGCCATACTTTAGCCCAGGGGTGGTAGCCATCCAGTCGGGTAAATGCCCTGCCACCTGGCTGTGAGTTGTTTTGTCGCCTTTTACGACAGGCCGCCCGGCCGCAGGAAATTGTATTATTTCTCCGTTTCTGCACGGATACATTTTTTAATCTACGCCTAAAAACTGTATTTGTAAGGCTTGTGAATTATGTTTTAAGGTTCCATAAATGTTTTGGGAAAATTGGAACACGTACAATGGTATAGAGAAAATTAAAACATGAAGGATGGCCAACATACGTGTAACTGAGTGAAAAAAACAATATTGTATTACTACGTTACTACGTTACACTAAAATGTTTTCAACCTCGTTTACATATTTTATATAGCGGTCACAGCCATTTATACTTTTGGTTTTCTTGCTATTTCCCTACCACACTATTGTGCAGCAAATGTTCATAGAACCCGCAGCATTATGCGGCGTATAAAATACTAGCTTTTGGCCGCGACTTCATCCGCGTGGAATAGATAAAAAAGTAAGTTATAAAAACCCCGATTTAAAAATATATTCTTCATTGGTGCTCCGCTTATATTGGTCTTAGCGTGATGATATATAAACTATAGCCTTTCTCGACAAATGGGCTATCTAACACTGAAAGAATTTTTCAAATCAGACCAATAGTTCCTGAGATTAGCGCGATCAGCCGAACAAACAACTTTATATATTAGTATAAGATACTGTATTACCTATAAATCAGTTATTGCAATGACTGTGATATAGTCATAGACAGATGCTCATGTGGACACGTTAGACGGACCGACACGTCATATACGAGTTATTTACAATGCATTAAACAAACGTACCGCTTATTAAAAAAAAGCATAGCACTTTGAAAGTTTGTAAAAATATCAATATTATTTAAAAGACATACTAAGCTCTACCTGACACGCTTATTTCATTAATTTTATCATGAGGCTACACACACACACGTGGCAATTTTTTTAATTCTGTGATTTTAATACAAGTAGCTTTTGAGGGTAAAGACTGTCAAACAACTATATATAGAAGACTGACTATTAAACATCATGATTTACTTACTATAATAGCGCCAGATGATAATATGACAAGAATTCAAACTTATATGATAAAGAAAAATTAACCAAACTGAAAACCAGGAAAAAGAAACAAAAATGATTATTTAGAGTTTTTTGAAGGGAAACTTCTTTACTCGTTGTGATTTGAAACTTGTACAACGAAACAGCGATACTAAAAAGAAATGAACACATTAATGTATAGGACTAAGCCTGCGAGAGAGTGAGACACGAGTTTTATATTGTGCAGCACAGATTAGAGAGTATAGACTAATACGACCGATGATTAAATATAGGTCCAATTTGGACAGAAATAAAACTGATAATAATTTTTTTAGACTAAAACAATGAAAAATCTAAAGTAATACTTAAGAAGTTTATTGAAGTGAAACTTCTTTAGAATCGTTGTGATTTGAAATTCGATGAAACGAAAAAGCGACACTAGCTAGAAATAAACACATAAATCTATAGGACTAAGCCTGCGAGAGGATGAGATAGAATGCATTATATTTAATCATTTAAACACTGCTCATACAGACAGAAAAGTTTTAAAGTTTTTCGTTAATATTAAAAATGCGTGTTTTAAAGCTTAAATATATTACAACGATATAATATATGAAGTGTGATTCCACGAAATTTAGAATCCCTCCCACCCTTTGTTTCACTTCTACTGCGTGTGAACTGCACACACACAACTTTCTTATTGAGAAATTGGCAAACGTATTGAGAAGTGGTTTCCGTCGTCTATTGACGTGTGCAACTACAGGGGGTCCAATTCTGCTATTACAATATCATCATCGTCCGAGCCAGGTTGCGTTCGGAGCGGTCGCTTCGATATCCAGGGTCCGGTCTTCTACTTTTTCTTCTCCACGTCGCCCGATCTTCAGAATCCCTTATATTGGGACCATTGGTACGCATGTCTTCCTTCACAACGTCAAGCCAGCATTACTTGGGCCTACCCCTCGGAACGGGATCTGGCGGAGGTTTCTGCTATTTCAATATCATGTTCCTTAGCGATAGTGTCAAAAATTCGTAATCTACAGAACCCCTAATCTTCTCAATATCTTCGCGACGGAGTAATAGTAGAAAAAAAAGGTTATTACCATTATCAGAAATGGCGGTAGCCGAAATGGATATTGAAAAGCTATTAACATTTACAGATAATCGAATACAATAAAAGAAAACTTAACTTATTTGTATTGTATTCTACCCATAGTCCCTCAAGACTATAAGTAGAGCCTAGATCCAGCGGCGTAGCGTGGGCGACGGCCGCCCGGGGCTGAAGACAATTTGACCGCCCTTTTATATAGATATTTCAATTTAATGCATACTATATCTATACAAATATTATAAAAGGTAAAGAGATATCTAGATCTACTGAACAGATTTTGAAAATTCTTTTTCTTTTGTGATCCCAGCAGTCGCTACAAAATAACATTCAAAGAAAGGGGATTCCCCGAATTCGTCAAAGAATAAGTAATGAAAACTTCCCTGCTCTTTTCAATCGGTCCGAATTTGTAGTTGCGATAAAAATATGAAATGGTTCAAATATTTATTGTGAAATGTTGCCGCCGCCTAAAAAGTGCCGCCCGGGCCGGGCCGCCCCTGTCTATATAACCGTTTTCTATGGTTAAGGTCCCTAGAAGGCTGGCTAAGTTTCCTCGGTGGATCGCCATACAGATCCGTTGTCCGAAGTAAGCACCAGCCTTCTGATTACCTGAAGAGTCAATGAGTGGTTTTATAATTTTTGGTAGAGGCGCATTTAACATTTTAAACATTTATTTGGCGAATTTTGACTAATTAATATTTATGAATATACGAGTGCCGAACCCGTGGCATGCCATTGCGATTGGCAAAATAGCGAAATCAGGCAAACCTGCGATTGGGACGATAGTATCCGGCGATTTTGACTAGATAGTAATAGTAGAATCGGGCCCCACGTACGAAGTCAACATGTTGCCAGCTTTAGGAAATAGAGAAGATGGGAGAAGCACACAGGACGAATGAGATATGGATGGAGTAGGTAGAGATGGAATAGAGAGAGAGGTGGCGAAGTAGGCCGTTGGAACTCACTCATCGCACGAAACATTAGCTAAAGGCTAACCGTTTCACGCCGATATTCCGCGAAAGCGTGGTATCACACCGATCGCGTAATCAAGATAATGACTCTAGCATTAATCTATATAAATAAAAATGAAATGTATGTTCGCGAATAACTTGAGAACGACTTTATCGATTTTGATGACATATTTTGTGTGTTTGAGTGGGTACCCGGATGGTTTATATTCTCAATTGGAACCGGTAGAAGGCATTAGAATCGGGACCTAGATTTATTTTTTTAGGCCCCGACAACGTCTGTTGGGATCGCTATTAAAATATATTATAGATATTACACAAAAAAATTAATCGATATACTAAATAAAACTTGATTTTAAAGTTCCTGACGTAAATAACACAATTGTCAGCCAGTTCATATTCATTGCTGGATGTAGGCCTCCCCTAGTTTGTCCCCGGTCCTCCGCCCTCATAGTCTAGCCCCAACCGGCGACCTAAGGTAAGTCATCGGGCCACCGGGGTAGAGGGCCTCCTACATTATCTTTACTGAGTTGTGGTCGACACCCCAGGACACGGCTGCTCCATCGACCGTCAGTCCTGCAGCAGATGAGGCCAGCCCACTGCCACTACGGCTTACTGATTTCATGAGCTATGTCAGTTTCTCTGGTTGTCTTACGGATATCCTTGTTTTTTTATTTTATCCCTCAGAAAGATGCGCGCTCCTTAAATTGTATTTCCGTTGCATTGGCGCGTCGTATAAAATTGTAATACGTAATAAAAAAACAGTGATTTTGACAAGGTGCGACTTGTTCGTAATTTCATAATTTATAGTTTAATTTGTTCTTGCTCATAATAATTATTTAAAAGGCACGAAATGATTTCAAGACAAAAGTATTCAAGTGTCATAAATCAGAAAAAGTTTGAGGTGGAACGGTTTATAGGCAATGAATTCATGCTCGCGTTTATTAGAAATAATTTTCTTTCAAAACTTTCTATTAAAAATAAAAACAATTGCAATATAAAATAAAACAATTGTAATCACATATATGTATTTAACATGATTAGAAAAGACATATTTAGAACTATTATAAACGTAGTATGTTGCCAACGTTCTTTGTTAGATTTGTTTTTAAAATACTTTATCACATGCGAATTATTAGGGATAAAAATAAAACTTTTAAAAGCAATTGATAACTTACCCATAAATGTCGCTGAATGATGCACCACCCAAGCTAAGTTCAGAAACTCGCATATGAGTTTTGCCAAGCACGTTGTATTTCATTTTGGTATAGTTTTATACTCTTTAAATAAACTTGATTTCAATTTCAACACACGAGAACCTGCTCGGTGCTCGAATCTTTTGCAACTGGTGGCAGCTAGTCGGTCGTGATAACTTTATATGATAAGGCCGCACCACACTATCAAAATTATCGACAGTCCGTTATTGAGTAGTTCAAATTATAGAAAAAAAAAAACAAATGGCGGTGAAACTAACATTGGTTCTGTTATTAATATAAATTTATTAAATAATTTAGATTAACAAACTTTGACTTAAAGATATTTTCTTTATTTAAACTTTAATATCCAATTGTAGACTTAGTTTTATGTTCTATAATTGTTGTTGTGGAATAAATACTTATTTGTGTAAATATTTTAATACTGGCCGCTCGATTTTTTCACTGAACCTTCATCAACATCCATAGCAACAACATTCTCATTATTTGTATTCTTATTAAGACTCTTAAAAGTCTTATTAACGACGTTGTTAACAGGATCACCTACATTACTTGCATTTTCATTATTTTTAAACGTATCAGTGACTAAACTAGCAATCTCATCCCGTTTAAAGAATTTTGAAGTTACAGTACTACGATCTTCCATTATATTGGTGTTCCTACCATAAACAAATTGTGGAGATAAGCTTAATTTCTCCTGTCTTAACATTATTTCCTTTATTCTGTTGGAATTATCAAAACGATTGCCTTCTTCCATTACGCTGTTAATGCTTTCATTAGCTTTATCCTCAATAACTTTATCTTCTAAGTTAGGATTAGGGTTATTAACTTCTGTTTCTTTTATATTTTTCGAAACAGATGTGTCAGGGGATACTTCTTTATTATCATCCATAGGCTTTTCATCTTTATTTATTTCGATTGGAGCTACTATATTAAAGGATACAGCTTTCTTTTTTTCTTGGTTTTGTTTGGCAATTTTTGAATGCACGTCAACATCTTTCCCAATAGCTTCGCGATAACCCTCAACAACAGTTATATCTACAAATTGGGTTGGTGGCATCACGAGGTTTTCATTGAAAGACGTATCAATTTCTTCTATTTCCGCTGATAACAATGGCTGAGACTTTTTGAAACCACCAACATCAGGATTAATGGAATTAACACGTTGTAATTTTTCTATATTTGCTTTCGACATATAAGCAAGTGCGTCCTTTTTGTCAATTTTTACATCCTCTAATATATCAATTAATTTCCTTTTTGGGTAACGCTGAGTTTCAACTGGTACCTTGTAGCTCGTTTTCTTGAAATATATTCGCATATAATCGTCCGTTTTTGCAGTTTCGCTAGGCTGCTTTTTATTATCCGAATACGGGTTAGTAAATTCTTTATCGATTTCATTTATAGTAATTTCCGATTCAATTTTCTTGACCTGGTTCAACTTCAGGTGTAATGTGTTGAGATCAGGGTAGTCAATTTGTAATTTTCTAGTCAATAATGAATTATCTATAAAGTCTTTCCCAATAGATAATTTATTAAAAAGCTCATTATTATCCTCATTATTAGTTTTATAGATATTTTTTTTTAAAGTGTATATACTCGAGTCGTTTCCCATTTTATTACTCAGCCGTTCTTTTGTTAAATGGCTTATTTGTTGTTTCTTTTCCTCAATCAATTATAATTTAGACGGCATTTCGTTTTGTATGAAATATGCTATTTCTACGATACGTTTCTTATCACATTTTTAGCAGCTATTTCTTCATTGAGTTTTCCTACTTTATTTTGCAATTCATACAACTCGTTTCGAATATTTTGCGCTCTTTTATTAGTATCTATATAAGTTTTAACAACTGGAATGCTCTCGTATCGGGTTTTAGATTCAATCCAAAGCCTTTCGTAATTGGCCTCCTTGTTACGTTCAATAATATTTGGTTTATCTTTTAAAATTATCAATTCTTTTCGGAGATCGACGTTTGCAGCTTTTAAGGTTACTTCAGCGGCAAATAAGCTTTTTATTTCGTCTTGAGCAGTTTTAATCTCAGAATCCAATATTGAGTTGGCCTGGTAAATTGAATTACACAATTCCTGAAGACGTTCTGATTCTTTTTTTAACTTATTAATCAAGAAATATTGCGCTGAAGTAAGATGTAAAAATTTAAATTCCAAACAACAGTGGTTTTATCACTCACATATCTCCTGTTCAATAATACATACCCTTATTGCATTGATTATTTAATATAATTTTTAATTGCGATTCAGTCACCGTTAGAAATTCTTGCCAAAGCTTGGGTTTCGTTTTTTTTAGTAGTATCATAAGTAAAGTTTTTAATTTAAAAGATAATAATAAAACTAAGTTTTAACGGTTTTAAGCGCGGTAATTTATTTGATTTAGGTTTATCCGACGTTTCGGCCGCTTTTCAGTGGCCGTGGTCACGGAAGACAAAGATGACATTTGTCCAACGTGTATTGTCAAAGTTTTTATTCAGCCTACCGCCAACTTGTTCATTTTAATTATTTAGTTTTAAATTTTGTTTATGGATATTATTTACTCTATGGGAGCCTAATCTAATTTATTTCTGTTTGGGATCCAATCATCAAAACTATTAAGACCCAAACCCAGCAAAAACCAACTGCCAGACCTCAAGACACTGTGAGCTCTTTCTGCGTGCAACGAAACAAACCAACTTGACTGATAATTTCTTTTATTTTTTCCTTCCACTCATTTTAATATTATATAAAAAATAATATTTAGAACTAGGCATGTTTGCTGACTAGTTTCTTGCGCCGCTTCTTCTCTTCAAGCCACAACATGTTGTGAAGCGGTGGTAAATTAGATTAGGCTCCCATAGAGTAAATAATATCCACAAACAAAATTTAAAACTAAATAATTAAAATGAACAAGTTGGCGGTAGGCTGAATAAAAACTTTGACAATACACGTGGGACAAATGTCATCTTTGTCTTCCGTGACCACGGCCACTGAAAAGCGGCCGAAACGTCGGATAAACCTAAATCAAATAAATTACGCTTAAAACCGTTAAAACGTAGTTTTATTATGTGTACAAGTCGCGAAAACTTAAGAAAATATTATATTAAAAGATAATGTAATGACAAATTTATTAATGTAATTAAGAATCTAAAGTAATAATAAAACTTCACTTAAACATATTAAGCAATGTGCTTCTATTATTTTTCTCTTGAGAGCCAAAAGTAAACCAGAATTGATTGCTTTGATTTTGAGCATTTTTGTCTGGTATAGACTCAACAGCCTGTGTTTGCTCAAAAAAAGGGAATATAGTCCTCTTCTTCAAACCAGACAGGAGATTGGACACCTCTGTAGATGGTTCTGTATGGTTTTCATTTGGTATATCTGCTGTTGGTGAAAGTAAAAGGCTTGAATCAATGCAATGAGCATAATCAGCGTCACCATCTTCAAGTCCAGTTGTATTCATAGATATATTCAAAGAAGCAGGAAGTCCTTGAGAAGTGTGGGTAAACAAACCAGTTATAGGCTTTTTAAGCTCTGTATTAGAACAGAAAAATGTATATATATATATATATAGAAATATATGAAATTAATCATTATTTATACAAATAAAAATAAATTTCTACTTACATAATATGACCTACAATCGCTTTTAAAACTACCAACACAATATTTCTTGATGTTGGTAACATTTTCCCTTAAGTGCGTTCAATTTGCACGACAAATTTTTTGTCGAATAAATTCCATTATCTATGTATTTGAGAACTATGACAGACTTCTACATTTATTAGAATATCTAATACAATTAACAAATTTAAAATATAAATCAAGTTAAATATATCTCTTATAATATGATACATTTTATGAAACTTATGTTCAATGCATACCTGATGCGATTCGTTTCAATGTTCTGAACGTAACCCGTGTATTTCAATGTTGCCAGTATTTAAAATAAATTCTAGAAATGTTATGTTTTCAATTATTACTTTATAAAACTATTTATTAAATAAGATATGTTTTAGACGTGAGAAAATTGTTCAAACAGTATACCTTTCTTTAAGAATATTATTAGAAAATTTTGTTTGAGATTAACTAGTATATTTTGTAAATCTTAAAGGTATCACCGAAAAGTTATGCCAGAAGCCAATCGGTATCTTTGTACTGTAGTGCTCCACTCAATCGGCTTTGGCATTTTCAGCAGTGGGGTTTACTTCACTGTAGTAATATTTTAAATATAATAGTAAACGTAATTTTTAACAGGTTATGTTAGTTTTTACGTTAGATTGTGAAATATGAGCATTGTCTTTTATAGGAATAAAATAAATTGGTACGTAAGTAACCCCATGTTGTGGTATCTGCATGATTGTTTACTTGTTTACGCGAAGTTATTTTAAGATGATCAGTTATTTCTTTTTGTGATGCTTTGTTTTTATTGACTCAACAATACTATTGCGACCCGTTACTTGCGAATTCTAATATTTATAAGTTCTATCTATAAGAAATAAGACTTCAGATTTCTACGTAATAAGGTGAGCATATATTTTTTTTTTACGAATTTTTTCGTAACATTGTTTTCAACTGACTACGCAAAAGTTCTTTGACTCTCTTCCTTTACCAACGTTGTGCTTGTATATAATGCAATTTAATCATCACTTTGGAAGTTAGTTTTTTTTTTTAACTTTTCTGTATGGACCAAAAGTTTTTTAATGTGGCTAATGTTGTACTTTTAATATTTTTCATTCATACCATAATAGTTTTTTTGTGTTTTGGTTAGATTTCCATTTATATCAGTGTAGGAAAATAACAATAATTTTACTATTTAAAAAATACATTTAGATGGTTTAGGCTATACATATGAATTAACTCACTGGCTTGAGTTATAAAATATTTTTCCTGTAATCTTCTTTAATTAATTTTATTTATAATCAACAAATATGTTTATAGTTACAACAGAATACAAATATAAACTGGAAACACATGTTTGCTGTAATAAAAATATAATTTTAATCTTAATAATTTCCTTGTAAATACCTATACATATTCACATTCTATCAAACCAAAACAATGTACAGTAACTTTATTTTTTTAATATGACTTATAAGCCCAAAAACAAGTAAACCTATCTTTCATAATTGTTTTAATTCCCATTAAACTTTTATCATAAATATACACCTAAATATGAGTATAAGTATATATGATTATTACAATAGCAGCAGTATATGGTAATTAAGAACATTATTCTCACTGAATCATGAACATATACTGAATTTATTATATTTCTTATTAGTTACCACTAAAATATTTTGGATGGATGAAAAAAATGTTATATTAATATATAATCTATTTGTATGTTTAATTATTTTATAAAGTTGATGAACTGCTTTTTTATTGTGGAAGTACCGCTGATATGCTCACAACCTACATGATGGAAAGGGGTTACCATCACTTACGGACTCTTAAAACACCAAAGATGCTGTCAATCTCCTGCCTCTAAGGAATTCTATGGTTCAAAATTCTCAATAGCTTTAACATGATGTGTGTTTTCAAAAGATCCATTCTTTTATAATAATTTGATTTTAGATCTCACAATGAGGACACGGGTACCTCGTTGCAGACCTTTCTCTAATCGGGTGTTGGCTATCCTGTTGTTGGTTCTTGGCTTTGGTGCATACTGCTACTACTATAGCACACCACAGCGGTTTGGTAAACCAGGTAAGTCTAAAATAAGATACTGTATAAATTGTCCTTCAATGTCTTTAGGTTCCTAGAAGGTGCGCATGATGATAACCCTTGCCTATAATATGAAGAATTAAACACCACAACTTTATGCTGTCAAATTCCCCATAGGTACATATGATGATGACACTTGTTAGAGTCAAGCTCTAGTGACATTTGCTTGTATAGATATCTAAGTGCCTATAACAACATTTACATTTGGTACCTAACTGTTAAATATCAGATTTTTGATTGATAATTATTGAGAGTGGTTAAAATTTATTATTGTGTTTATCCTCCAGTAACATTTTTCTAATGAAAATAATTGAACTGTTAATAATTTATTACTTTGCTTTAAGTTATTAAGAAGTATATAAAATGCTAAAATGAGGAATTCAGTCACAAGTGACTGAATTCCTCATTTCATCTTAATAGAGCATTATCCAACTTCAAACAAAAATTTCTGTTACATAGGTTTTTATGAATGTATGAATACCATCTAGTAAAGTCCACTGCCTTTACTGTAACCATACTGTTTTGAAAAATGAAAAAATGTAATATTAATATATAATCTATTACTATATTTAATTATTTTATGAAGTTGATGAACTGCTTTTTTATTGTTGAAGTATGCAGATACACTCACAACCCACCTGATGGAAAGTGGTTACCAGTGTCCAGTGACAGTAACATTCCATGTTATGACAAAGAAATAAGCTTTGAAGTCAATTAGAGTTATGATTCCCTTTATAAAAGATGAAAATCTACCAATTTAGTTGTTTACTAAAACATTAATTTGCCATGGTAAGAGATTTGATATAATATTTCACAAGCATGTATTAACTATCCAAATATGATATTCAATTTGAGATTAACTTAATTAGAAGGGCATGCATCATAGTGATGTAATGATATCGTTAACGGTTCAATCCCGCTCCGGTTTCGGTCTGTTCCGGCCCGGTTAAATATTTATAAAAAAAGAAACAGAGTATTCTCACTACCGTATCACTTAGTTCCGATCCCATATTGCGTCGGTTCCAGTTCGTCCTAAATAATACTCGACGGAAGCAACACAAACTAACAAACAGCAAACTACAATAGTAGCAGTGTACACATATTTTGATCGTACCGAGACCGGAACAAGATTGAACCGTAAACGCCATCGTAGTGTGAGAATGTAGCCTTCATCGTCATCACTTTAGATTAAGCCACTATAAATATAACAAAATAAGACGACCTTCTATGTATCCGTGGTGTGAATTAAACATAGATTCTTACCCCTGCCTTCGAGTTTTACTTCATGCCTCGTTTACATTCAACGTTTGCTGCTACTTCTCGCGGTGTCAAAAATATTTCTCGAAATACTTTTATCGCACACAGTGTTTACATGCTACAATCAATCAGTGATAGCAATATTAAAGTTCAATTCTTACTTCATACTCCACAATTAACTGTGGAAAAAGTTGATGTCGAAAAAGTTAGAGATGTTGCAGCTACGGCGTTTTGCGTACTAAGTTTCTCTAATTGGGTAGATGATATATTCTACAATCATATAAAATATGGGGCGTTAAAATATAGTACTTTATTATCTCCATACTTTTCAAATAACACGATAGAAAAAAATCGTTAAACGGTAATATTTATACGCATTTTGACACTTTCACAAGACCAACGATGATCTTGAAAGATCAAATGACGTCATCATCAAATGATGACGATGAAATGATAAAAAGTATCTCACTTGATTTGTCTGATAACTACCTATATTAGTTTAGTATTTTGAATAGTTATATTACAAGCCAGATAAGCGGTTTCCTCATTTCTGAAGCCAAGATACATTATTACAAAAACAATAATCAACGTCCTGGAAGATGGTGGTTGATAATTAATTCACGGTAATATAGAGCTGTAAGTATATGTGTATCCTCCAGCCAGTCTGTGGCAAGTAAGCATGAGAACAGTAGGTATCTATGTAAACACGTCCCGCACTAGCACTACTTGTTTTGAGTTCCACCAGACTTGGGTAACTAGCGAATGAGAGTTAAATATGTGCCAATTCCCAGTATAAAACTTATCTTTTATTAAGTCAGTAAAAAATAGCTTACTGGGCTCATCTGTTAAATCGGCTTAGTTGCCGACACAGAATACAATGTCGTGGATACGCACAGTGTAAATAGATCCTTGTGCTTATAAAAATAAAGCTAAGAATAGGTAAAAAAACCAATAAAATATATTGTATAATCGTTTATACCATAATAATCTTTATTTCTTTTAAGTAAGATCAAAATATATTTTAATTACAGCAATATAACATAAATTTCACTTCCGTCATGCAACACGGCCGCAATGTATTTCGGCTTTTTTCAAAAGACAGAGCGAGAGGTGTCGTTCCGATTTCATCTCTACTGCTCCCCTAGGCAAGTGTCATTAGCGGTAACCGAATAGAATAGAAAATATATTGGAATGATATATCGATACGCTAAGTATTGTTACGAGTTGCAAGACTCGAATTAAAATGCCGTTAATGCATTACTATAAAATTTATTAGAACTATACAGACACGTACCCACACATAACACAGGTACAAATATAACCGGACGCAAAAAGTCCAAACATAATGCACAATTCAATAACACGCGCAAAGTCAGTCACTAAATATACACACGTCTTGCCTCGCTTGTGTTATCGCTCTGACTGCCTCACCCCTCCGTTCGGGTATTATTTTATACTAAACTATACAATATGTCTCGACACAATACTCGACCGCATAACAATAAGTTCTAAGGATCACACCTGGCTAATGACTATCATAAACATTGCAATACACGATGGCCTGTTTTTATAATTACAAATTTTAAACACAAAGCAAACAAAAGAAGTCCAAATGCCGAAAAAGGTAACAAAATGTGTTTCTAGAGACGCAGGTGTGATTTTATCTTTTGTCAGCATTCGGTCGCAACACTATTATATAATTACCATACACTTTCCGCTGAAGAGCTAAAAGCCAAAGGAATGATACAATTCTTCATAGCTAAAGAGTTGCGATGTCTATGTATCTTTTTTATTGTGAGTTAGCCGATTTGCACTCAAAAAACCGATAACAAAGAGGGCCGTAAGACAGTGATAGGACGAGAGTTGTGTTTACAGACTAGCGCTGCCCAGTGTCCTTCTGGCTGTCGCGGAAGTGGGCTTGATGTACACGAGGGATAACGATGTGTACTGCGCATATTCAATATCCCGATATCTATACGAGCAGTTTGTATGTGCTGCACAAAAGCAGTTATATACTTCGGATGCATAGGTCGAAATGCTCTTGGAGTATATTAGATGCGCAGGGGCAAGGATATGCGCACCCCACTGATTGATTGAATAGCCGTCAACTATGACGGTAACAGAACACTTATTCACCTAGTGAACTGTCAGCCCACGAACGAAGCATATGTAATCTAAATGGTAGATATAACCTAAATATTGTACTTCATTTAAGAATATTCTTTTGTAAGTATTTTTAAACAATATGTTGCTCAAGAAATAATTTAACGTTATAAAAACACATCTTATCCATACATATCCACATTAATATTATAAATGCGAAAATAAACTTGTTTGTTACCTTTTCATGACTAAGTGGATCCTGCTGAAATCGCCATAAAGATATTATGCATTTTGAGGTAAGACGTAGATTATCTTTTATTTATTTAGGTTTATGGCTTGGCAGCTAGGCCTTTGAGCCAGATCTTAGATTACAATATAGTTTCTTTCTTTCTTAAGCCTATGTATGTATAGCTCAGCCGAACTGTAGGTTATAAACTGACGCCATATAACGGAGTTCTTGTGACAACTGGAAAGTCCACATTTGACTATACAGTTCACATTTCTCACAAAAACACATAATTACTACTCAAAAACTATCATTATCAACTACTGTTCATTTTAGGGGAATTTTACACATTTTTAGAAAACAAAACAGCACAGCACACCATCTTTCAGCTCCCGCCAAAAACTCCAAGTTACCTTTTATCTCTAAAACAAATTTAGAGAGAATTAATTAAATGATGGTAATTTGTTTGGCCAACCTATAATTTCCCAAAGTAGGGATATAAAAATACTTTCGAAGGCTTTTTTTAAGAATGCGTGTTCTCTATAACACGCATTCCTTATAGGTACATTTTCCTTCATTAACAAAATAAAAAATAAATGAATGTAGATTAACTTGCGTTTAATATCCCATGTGTAATATACTGTTCTTATGTGCTTATTTGAATATCCTTTTAGATAGAATTTCATACGATTATTGGATTATGCTAATATCTTAGAGATAACGCGTTGACATAAATAAGACTTCTGTAAAAAGCCTTGCAGAGATTTGGGCAAGAAAGTACCGAATATACCTAATATTAACTATTTGGGCAGAGATTCCCCTTTTACCACTCAGTAAGCAATGAACACTGTCTACACGCCACACCGCCTTTTATACGAAAATACTACGAAAACTACCCTACATAATAATATTATTATCTATGTGATATTAATATAATCTATGGTTCTCATAACTGCTGTGATGGACATCGCGTAACATTCGGCCATCCTACCGCAGCCGTGGTCCCCCGCGGCGTACCAACTATTGAGTAAGTTTGCCTTCTGTCACCAGAGAATTAGTTCTCTTCGCCAGTCTGCGAACAGAAAAAACAAAACACAGTATTTGTTCACACAACCACTGCTACTCCTGACCAATAATGATTCTACTTTCCATCATAGTAACAATAAACTTTAAATTTTTTTTACGATTATTATTTCAAGAATAATAGTCACAATTTCATGATCTCTATGTACCAACTCTTCTATGTACCAAAAACTTATAAATTAACCAAGAATACTAGAACTTATTGTTCACGGCTACAAAAATTCCAACAATAATTAACCACAGTTAAAAAAAAACCCAGATACTAGAATGAAGACTATTTTAAACCTTTAGCATTATGGACCCCTGAACTTATAAAATACGTGTTACAAAAATTAACTGCATTTACAACGTTTAATAATAACTGAACTTGGGTTATTCTAACTTCAAACAAAAACCGGGCGAAACTTGAGTCATTTTAACTTCAAACAAAAACCGGATGAAACTTACGTTATTCTAACTTGAAACAAAAGACATTAATTTACATCATTATCGTTACATTACAATTATCGCTAGTCTAGGTATTTCTTCGATATAGAAAACCTCTTCAGTTCGAAGATGCCGGTCTAAATCGTCACCCACTAAAGCAGGTGAGATTCCTGCAGCGCATCACATCAACTGAATCTAACGCTCGCAAACTTTCTTTTTCAAAAGAAAAATACCAACGGAAAAATTGCACACTAACAATGTGTCAAAACCAACTTTATACTATACATATCAAAGTAATATCAGTCGAATGGTAGACTCGATTGCCATGTAAAATCTAATGAAAGAAACCACGACTTGTCGTTCATGAGATCTATTTACATCATCTATACAAACACATTTCTCGATAGATATGTAACTCAAAATAAAATTGAAAAAATACTAACTACGCGATTTTTCGTAATTTTCCATGTTCGAAACATACCATAATATTTTCGTACACGAAAAAATATGAGGGTAGTACAATTTCCTACCACGACCGATGAACCATTACTATCACTTATAAAATTAATTCACTTTACTTTGCATAATAATTCACACAAAAATAATAATAAAAATAACCATACCTTCTGTGCCAGGTAAAGTAGATACAGTGGCCAAAGTTCCCAACAGTGTCCCGTCCACGCATAGGCCGACACGCCATCGCTCCATAGGCGCCTTCAGGGCACCACCACAATGCAGCCTCTAGTTCCGCCGATGGCCGAGTCCCGTTGACGGCCCCGATATGTCGATCCTAGAGCGTGGTCACACATACGTGGTGACACATACGTGGTGACACATACGTGGTGACACATACGTGGTGACACATACGTGGTGACACATACGTGGTGACACATACGTGGTGACACATACGTGGTGACACATACGTGGTGACACATACGTGGTGACACATACGTGGTCACGCAGACTCGGTCACGCAGACTCGGTCACGCAGACTCGGTCACGCAGACTCGGTCACGCAGACTCGGTCACGCAGACTCGGTCACGCAGACTCGGTCACGCAGACTCGGTCACGCAGACTCGGTCACGCAGACTCGGTCACGCAGACTCGGTCACGCAGACTCGGTCACGCAGACTCGGTCACGCAGACTCGGTCACGCAGACTCGGTCACGCAGACTCGGTCACGCAGACTCGGTCACGCAGACTCGGTCACGCAGACTCGGTCACGCAGACTCGGTCACGCAGACTCGGTCACGCAGACTCGGTCACGCAGACTCGGTCACGCAGACTCGGTCACGCAGACTCGGTCACGCAGACTCGGTCACGCAGACTCGGTCACGCAGACTCGGTCACGCAGACTCGGTCACGCAGACTCGGTCACGCAGACTCGGTCACGCAGACTCGGTCACGCAGACTCGGTCACGCAGACTCGGTCACTCAGACTCGGTCACGCAGACTCGGTCACGCAGACTCGGTCACGCAGACTCGGTCACGCAGACTCGGTCACGCAGACTCGGTCACGCAGACTCGGTCACGCAGACTCGGTCACGCAGACTTTCGCTCACGTAGACTTTCGGTCACGCAGAGTTTCGGTCACGCAGAGTTTAGGTCACGCAGAGTTTAGGTCACGCAGAGTTTAGGTCACGCAGAGTTTAGGTCACGCAGAGTTTAGGTCACGCAGAGTTTAGGTCACGCAGAGTTTAGGTCACGCAGAGTTTAGGTCACGCAGAGTTTAGGTCACGCAGAGTTTAGGTTACGCAGAGTTTAGGTCACGCAGAGTTTAGGTCAACTTATACCCAACCCAGCAGCATAACGGCCTGCCATTCTTGGGTAATCCCACTTCTGAATGTAAAAAGCCTTGCAGAGATTTGGGCAAGAAAGTACCGAATATACCTAATATTAACTATTTGGGCAGAGATTCCCCTTTTACCACTCAGTAAGCAATGAACACTGTCTACATGCCACACCGCCTTTTATACGAAAATACTACGAAAACTACCCTACATAATAATATTATTATCTATGAAGATTATCTATGTGATATTAATATAATCTATGGTTCTCATAACTGCTGTGATGGACATCGCGTAACACTTCACAAGCTAGACAAGCGGGGTTCTCATTTCAGAAGCCAAGACATATTTTAAGTGGCTTAGCCAATGGCAAACATTAAAGAGAAAATATCTTAATATTAATTGTAATTAAGTTATTAATTATTTTTACAGGTTAATTTCATCGAAATGATTCGACAACCAATAAAAATGAGGTATATTTGAAAAGAGCTGCATTTCTGTAATGTAAATAAAATGTTTTCAACCGGTTTCGTGTTGAACCGTGTGTGCAGTGTGCTGCAATATAGCTGTCAAAAATAATAAAATCTATTTGTAAAGTTTTTTTTAATCAATCCTATTTTCACTGCTAGGTGTTAATATTTTGCATAGTTTAAACTTCACATTTTTTAGCTGTAATGCAATGGAATCGAATATACTTTTGAAATGTGATGCTGAAAACCTAATTCACAAGAGTTTTTAAACTGTCTAGTTAATTAAAACCTATTACGTACATTGGAGGAGGAAAAAAGTTCGTTAGTTTTCAAATTGATTCATTTTGTGTTCCGCGTGCACATGTCAGCTTTTCAAACTAAACCACAGAGCAGACTGTTCCACAGAAAATTATGGTTAATTGTTTGACAATAACATTAAAAATTACTTAGATCAAAGTTTTTTGAATTACTATCTTGTCTAAGAAGATTGTCTAGAGATATAAAATATTTTTATTGGTTTTAAATATATATCCTCTTTGCTTCTTATTGTTAATCGTAGCGTTTGTCATTTCCAACAATACAATTTCTTTTTTCACGATTCCAGCTATACCTAGGAATAAATAAAATTAAGTGTCTGTTTGTAACTTCAGAATAACAGCTTAGTAAATCCATATGAAGTATATACGGTATCACTACCAATAAAATTAATTTTAAACATTTTTGTCTATCTGGATTTTCCGGCTAATCTCTGAAACAGCTGGACCGATTTTGACGGGACTTTCACTGGCAGATAGATAGCTGATATTATAAGTAGTAGTTTGCTTTTTAGGATTCCTTTTCATAGATATGATGTGCTAAATGTATTAGTATTAAATAAAGGCCTCAAAAAAAATATATAAAAATAAATAATACAAAAATGAAAAAGATATAAAAATAAATAATACAAGATCCCTGACAAGCGTGTGCGTCAGGAGATGGAGAATTATAAAAAAACAAACCCATAACCGTAAATACCCCATATTTTCCTAAAAACAGCTTGTTATAATTATATTGTCAATCATAGGGTTTGTTAAATTTTACCAGCTTACATTTGCTTGGAAATATTTCCGTACAGTTAAAAGTAAGAGGGGAGATAAGAGAGAGCGGCATTTTCCGACTTTAAAGCGCTTATTGAACCAACTGTGGACTTTAAGATTCATATCAGCGATACCCTACAAACTTGTTTGAATTCATTTTTTTCATCTCTAGTTACATATATGATTGCTCACCATTGATCTAGATAGATTTAGTTTAGTTTTGCCTAATGGGAATGATGACCACGTAGACAAAAATCCCGAAAAAGATAAAGAAAAAAAAACTCTAGTTAGTTATATGTGTCATTCCTAATTTTTATTATTACACGACATAATAGCATATTGGCTCATGCAGACATTTCGTTTCCAAATTAATTATAAATAAAATCGACAAATTACTGTGATATAACTGAATACGGACTGTTACGTTTTCCCATTAGCCTACGAAACCTTAAAACGAATGAAATTAATTGTCCATAGCGATTCAAATCGACTAATAACTAAAAATTTGTGTTGTTATATAACATTTGCGATCACCAATGCAGATTTTAATAATATAACATTGAAATGAGACGACGGATAAAACTGGCAAACTACCATTGAGAGATAAAGCTATTGTGCTTGCTGAAGTTGACCAGTTGCAAGCAAAAGTTGGACGTGTGTTGAATAGAAAAGTTAGTACGCTCAACGCTCTTGAAAGGGCCCGACGCTATTTGAGTAAGATGATACTAAAGTGACTGCATTTAAGCATCTCTTTGCGATATGAAAAGCTTGTACTAGTTTACTGGTTAACTGCAGCTTTATGTATTTTCCATTAGCTGTGTCCGCAATTTATTGCTGTGCTAGTCAAGTTGAAGCAAGATGTATTTTTGAAATCGGACTGGTGGTTCAAATTTTAACACATAGTAAGGCAAATGATCGGTTGTAAAGTTACAGGAATCAGCCATAAAACAATGTTTTAGATTAGCAAAAATTAAATAATGCCCGAGTACAAATACAAAGAACTAAGTCACAAATTAACTCTGTGTAGATATTTGTTACAAAGAGAGACTAATGCACAGCTCAAACAAATTAAATTTAGCCCACATCGATACTGGCAAGAATGCGAAATGGCTTAAATGATACCACATCTGCTAACTCCAGGGCTGGATTTAGTAAATGAGTTTCTTAATATAAGGACCACCTCTACTGTCAATTTCTCTGTACAATAGTTCACCAAAGCTAAGAAATAACACAAAATAATATTATAATAAAACTCTTATATGTCTGTAAAATATAGGAACCATGCTTAAAAGAACATTGTCGTCATTTCTGCACGGAACCCTAATTAGACGTGAAACCGAAAATATTTAGTATCTGAAAAAGTAAGCAACGTAAATATGTGGCTTGAATTATACTTTCATTATATCTTTTTAACCGAGTTTGAAAAAAGGAGGAGGTTCTCAATTCGTCGGGATCTTTTTTTTTGTTTTTGCTTTTTTTATGTATGTTCGCCGATTACTCCGTGATTTATGATCCGATTTACGTGATTCTTTTTTTGTTCGACGCGGAATAGCTTCCAATTGGTCCCCTAAAAATTTTACATAGTTTGGCCTAGTAGTTTTCATTTTATGAACATTTTTCATGGAAATAATTTTCACTCCGTTCCATATGTACACCGATTACTCTGAGATTTATGATTCGATTTACGTGATTCTTTTTTTGTTCGACGCGGAATAGCTGCCATGTGGTCCCCTAAAAATTTGACATAGTTTGGCCCAGTAGTTTTCATTTTACGAACATTTTTTTGTTCCCGGTTCTTGGGACCTATATTTTTTAAGAAGCGCGGCACCATTCGTGGGTCCACCCATACATAGCTAGACACTAAAAAGTTACAAATAAAATTTAAAAACTTCGTTTAAAAAAACCGACTTCAAAAACTAAAAAACTAAAATGTATAAAATAACTTATTTCTAAAGCTATTATTATTAATATATATTATCTAAAACATCTTGAAGTCGGTGCAAAGTAATAAAAATTACTATATTACTATATAAAGTAACACAATAAAAATTACTATATTTTGAAAATTACTAAGCACCGACTTTAAGATGTTTTAGATAACATATATTAATAATAATAGCTTTAGAAATAAGTTATTTTATACATTTTAGTTTTTTCGTTTTTGAAGTCGGTTTTTTAAACGAAGTTTTTAAATTTTTTAAAGTTTACTATCTTAAATTTTTCTGAGTATTCCACTGATATGGAAAATAGTTGAGAGACGCCCAAAAACTTTTTATGACATTAGAAATGAATATCTTCCTTACCTACTCAAATGAAATATCAGTCAAAGGTCTGTCAGTCCATGCACAGTGAAGAATGCTTACTGTTTTTGTTATTTGACTACGGAATCCTCAAAAGAAACTTTTGTTTGTAAATACTTATTCCGTCTCATTCTTCCAAAGTTTGAGGGCATATTTATTTCATTTTATTTATTTATATCACCCACATACTTTTTACGATTCTTGTAGTGAATATCCAAATCACATATAGGTAGGTATAGACCTAACAAGTTAAGTAAAACTGTCATAAAGGTATATTAATTATATCACATACTCCTCCTATTCTAATTTCATCCATGTATGAGAAAAGCAACTACAACATGCATAAACATATGGAAGGGCAAACAGCAACTGTATAAGGGTTCCATTTTTTCAAATATGGCCACAGAAACTTTTAGAGAGTGATTAAGCGTACACTAATACAACAATTAACTTACAGTCTAAAACTATATCTAAGTTTATTGTTGTATTAGTTAGTATATGTATAGTCTTATCGCTAAAAAGCGATGTCTTCCAGACAAGCCCATTTCAAAAAATTGCGATTCATTTTACCACTGCTCCGTTGCCATTCGTTTTCCACTTATCCGTTGCCATTCGTTTTTTACTTGTCCGTTGCGATTCGTTTTTCCACATGTCCGTTGAAGTTTCACTTGTACTATGTGTCCCACCCAGCACACAACTTTTTATATACACTATTGTATAGTTGTTTATATACGAAATTATACTTTGAAGTATTATATATCCATGACTTACACAGATAGCTGGACGGACGACTACGCAGCCTTGTAACTTCGTTTAATAGCCTTGTATGATATTTATTTATTAAATACATGAAGGTCTTACTTAATATTTAAAAGTATAATTGTTGGTAACTTTTCTACTTGCCGACATCAACCGACATATTCGTAATTAATATGTAAGAAAGTTAACAAAGGCATAGCAAATTAAGTTCACGAACTCATACGTACTGTTTTTCCACTCACTAGCGCCAGTAACAGCACGCCCAGTATCATGTATTTATTCACATTGATTAATATAACAATACTGTCTACACACATATAACCTTATTGGAATATACACATGTATTACTGCCAAGATTACTGCAATAACCCAGTAACTTGCTGACAGGTAACAGTTCCTATCCTTATTACTGACACTGATTTAATTGGGCATGGTCATATATAGATTCCGGCTTTTTCTTGATACATTACGCTGATTGACACACTCGCTCACGGGCCATGGAGCGAGCTGTATTTGGTGCTTCTCTTATGGGTAGAATCGGAAATGAGGATATCTGTAGCAGAACTAAGGTAAGCGATATAGCTCGCAAAATTAGTAAGGTGACGTGGTAGTGGGCTGGTTACATACGACGCAAGACCGCAGGCGATGGAGTTATACGTAGTGTCGGATGGTCTCCAGCCCGGTGGGCAGATGATTTCCGTACTGTCGCCGGCAAGGGCTGGATGAGGAGGGTGGGAGACCGGGACATGTGGCGCAAACTATAGGAGGCCTACGTCCATCAGTGGACATCTTAGACCATTAAACCAATGGACAAGCCTCGTATGAGCATACCCCTCCGCCAAGGTACAAGATTATAAAATCTAACGCGTTTATAAAAACTAGTTCAATAATCGATTTCTAACAGTCTTAGTATCGTTATGGCTGTGTGAGGAGCTCCTCAAAAATGCCAACCTGTGCTGTTAACGTGTGCGATAAAAAGTCAAATACCTCAAATCTAGAAAAAGATGGTGTAACATTTCATATGTAAGTATTTTCTTGTCTAATAATTGCTTATTTTTAATAAAATAACTTATAGTTGTTTATTAAACTTGATGTTTAAAATATCGATTCTATAATCGAATTAATTAAACATCTCGCATCGACTTCCGACGAATCTCTGTTTTACTTTGAACTATTATTGCGAAGAAATTGAGTCTATATTTGTATAACAATGCCCAAATAACAAAATATTCAAAGTCTTGCCCAGTTCACACACACACACACACGAGTCTAATGCGAAATTCTTCAAGAAATTATAGCCCTTATTGCGTTGGAGACTAATTTGAAATTTGAATATCGAAGTTTGTTTTTTTGGCTACACGAGTCTGCCTAAGTGACGTATAATCTGTACATATAACTCGTGTCGATATCGATAAAACTACCTTTGATACTGTTAGTCGAAAATATGTTATACTAATAACGACCCACTTTTAGGGTTCTATTGTAAAATAAGGAACCCTTATGATTTCGTCGTGTCCGTCTGTCCGTCTATTTTCCGAGATTAGGTCTACACTGCTGAAATTTGGTACATTTAACTGTAACCTATACTAGGAAAAATATTCAAATGTGAGAGTTTTTTTAAGTATTGCTCCCACAACATGAAAAGTTACGATGGTAAAAAGTACTGCTTTTACCCCATCGAATTTAGATTATTCATATATTTGTATATATTTATATAAACTTTTATAACACTACAATGTCATAAACATTACACTATACAACAATCATGCGACGTGTTTGGGAAAGCTTGACGGACTTTAATAAACTTAAAGTTTATTAGGTTTTACAATTTTTTTAATGATTTAAATACTTTCTTGTTTAAGAAGGTTTGCCTTCGGCATTTGGCATGGTTTAGTGCAATAGAGTTGTTTATTTTAACTTTAATTTTGCTAATCAGATATACTATATAAAATTATATTTATTTGGACAAATTTGAAAATCCTGACTGAATTAGACAGGGTTATTAATAAGAAATTATATATGAGCAGTATTACTGATGTTGACACCCTTGATGAAGAGTACCACCATTTCATGACTATTTCAATTTAAACCTTTCCATTTTACCTTTATCTTTACTTCATATTCACGGAGGAACATCCTGAAACTCTTCCACTAATAACTTAATGGGAATTTCATGAGATGTAGAGGGTGTCACTGCTTAATCTTTATTTAAAATTTATCTTTACTTCATTGTGATACTCTTCTTATCTTGTATCTGGGGAGGTCGCTGAGGTATTATTCTTCATATTTACTATTTTATTTGATATTTTGGAAGAGTGACTTTGATGTGATACGTTTACTCAAGTCTTATGGTTTTCCCAATTCATTATACACTTAAGGCAATCCAAATGTGTTTTCTAAAATGTTAGGACGTACTGCTGGAGAGTTTCTTGTCGGTTCTTCTCGCCAGCTATAGTACGTTGTGAACCGACGTAGCTTTAGATAATATTTATAGTTGTTTCAACAAATTATAATTAAAAGTTTGGAGGTTCTTCCTTAGTCTTGATGTGAGCTCGTTGACTGATAGCTAATGATGTGGCATAGCATCAGCCGGGTGGATAAGGAGGGGTGCCTTACACAAAATTATATAATTTGTTATGAAATGTTCATAGAAATACTTTTGGCTTAAAGGCAAGGCGTACTCAGGTGATGAGCTTCTGTCATGAGTTGACATATTTGTCATTGTTCATAAAAACAATAATATTTTACACTTACAATATAATATTACTACAAATGATTATATATATTATACACCGATCTTTGAGAGTCTACCTGTTTCTAGATCAGCGCTTCTATATAACCTACTTTGTGAACATAGGGTTAACGGTATTGCAGCGAAGGGTTCTTACTACTAGATGATATTATTTTTTATTTATTTATTGATATTATGTTTTATTCATTTAATAAATTTTATTAATATTCACTATATCAATTCTTTTATTTCATATCAATGCTTCGGCTTGAGTATGTTTCACATTCCTAGACATCACAGCTTCCAGCCATGGTTACCCGGGAAAAGGGTTCTCGCCCGCCGTTATGCCGTCGAGATGGGGGCGCGGCGTGTTCCGCGCGCGCTCACTTCTCCCGCGAGCGTTACAAACCGCCCCACGCTCGGATTAATAATTTTTTAAACCTTACTAATTGATATGTAGCCTCGAGTTAAACCGTGATCACAGCTGCTATAAAGTAGCCGAAACGTTGGCAAAATAAATAAATATCGCGCTTAAAACCGTAAATAACTTAGTTTAATTTATGTGTAACAGTCGCGAATATCTAAGAAGAATACTATAAAATAAATGAATTAAACTTATACTTTAGTTTAATTCCACTGTCATCATATCTATAGTATTCAAAATTATTTTTCCTAGTTAAAATATCGACATTAAAGTATCGATATTTACTATCCCTATGAAATTCACAGTTTTGTAGTAGTGATACCAGCATTTTTTCCCTCAAAATAAAGGGCATTTAAATTACGTTGCAAGTAAATATTTGAATTATATGTACATAATTATTTATTATGTTCATGGATTTTTTAGCGATTAGGATTAACATAAAATTGTGAAAGTGTTAATATCACACATCACAATTTTCATCACACAATAACTATGATCTTATTTCAACTAGTGCTAGTTTAATAAATCATCTATGTGGTACTGTTTAATTATAACAATATTAAAGTTTATTTCATAATCCAATATTATAATAAAAAATAATAATGAATATTTAGTCTATTATGATTAAATTACGAGGCAAATTGAATAATGATATGGCAATTTCTTGTATTTTGAAATGTGTGAGTCGTCTTTGTGTGCGTAACGAGTATAAATATACGCTGTCTCTACACTAATTTGAAGATTTGTACATGTTTGCGTTTATGACAACACAAATAATATTTGGGTGTGTGCGATTGCTTCAATGTGTGCTTTACTCTTCCCCCCGCAGCAAATGGCTGAATTTTTTGTTAGCTAAATTAGACGCGAGGCTCGTCCATGGTTTAATGGTCTAAGGTGGACATCGATTGGCTGAAGAAGACAACCCTAATTTAGTGAAAACGTCCTTCAATAATAATCAATGTTGTGTAATAAACGCTTGCTTAGCTTAATCAGCGATCCTTATATGTATGTAAATTCAGCTTTCGTTTATTTTCTGTCTGCAAAACTCGAAAAGTAGTCGATATATTCGGGTTAAAGAACTTTATTTCTCATAAAAGAATTTTACAATTCACTTAAACTATGAGAACATTTACAATATAAGTTGTTAAAAATAAGTTGTAATTTGTTTCGAGATAGAAAGCACAAATACTAAAATTGCAGGTAGTTTTGATTTATTTTTTGTACATGCAAGTTACAAGTTCCTTCGAACCAAAAGCAACAAGGATAAAGATTCCGTGGAAGTGTCATTGTGTAATTTATTTAATTTTTATAATGTATTTATTTTTATATGAGTAGTGATTTATATAATAATATTTGCAGTTATTGTATTTATATATATTTAGTATTGAGACAAGTTTGTATATTAATTTTGATAATTTAAATATTTTGTAACACGTGATTTTTTAGGCATTTTTTAAACACGTTTATAGATTTTGCTTCTTTTATGGTTTTTGGAAGTTGATTATATGTTTGGGCTCCTTCAAATAATATACTGCTTTTACCGTAATTCGTTCGGGGAGTCGGGAGAACTAAATTATCTTTATTTCTTAGAAGAATTTTTTGTATTTCGTGCCTTTTGATAAATTTTATGTCGGAATGAACTTTTTTGTTTAAGATTTTATAAATTAATGTACATATGTTAAGAGTATACTGTTGTTTAATGTTCATTATTTTGGTGTTTTTGTAAATTTGATGTGTAGGTGTTAGAAAGTCAAAATTAAATAATGCTTTTATTAGTTTATTTTGTGTTACTTGTAATCGTTGAAGGTTTGTTTTAGCTGATGAGCCCCAAATTTCTATCAGGTAATCAATATGCGGCTTAACCAGACTGTTGTAAATTGTATAACGTACTTGACGCGGCACACATCTTGCAAAAAATTTTAGTCTACCTGTTAGAGATCTCAATTTATTTTTTATTTTATCTATATGTATTTTCCATGTTAAATTAGTGTCTAAAATAAGGCCTAAATATTTTTCATTGTCTACTTTATTAATAGTTTGGTTATTTATAGTTAAAGGAATATAGTTATTAAGGTGTTTATTTTTTGCCGTAAAAATCATATAGTTTGTTTTTGCTGTATTTATTGTTAACAGATTATACTGAAACCAGTCATTAAGTAAGTTAAGATCCCTTTGTGCATCGTCTATTAGCGTATTAATATTATCACCAAAATAAAATAAAGTCGTGTCATCAGCGTATAACGTGATGTCACCATTTAAACCTATGTCGTGTATATCGTTTATGTAGACAAGAAACAGCAGAGGTCCTAGAATAGATCCTTGCGGCACTCCACAAGCCACTGTTTCAGGTTGACTTTGAGACTGGTTAATTTTTACTATCTGTTTTCGATTTTCTAGGTATGACTGAAAAATATTGTAAGCAGTTCCTTTTATACCTATTTTAGCTAACTTTTTTAGAAGAATTTTGTGACTGACTGTGTCAAATGCCTTTTTCAGATCTATAAATATACCTAGAATTACATTTTTCTTATCGATATTAGTTTTTATTTTAGTAACAAGATCAATAGTGGCTGATAATGCGTTTGATTTAGGTCTAAAACCGTATTGCTTATAGTGCAAAAATTTTATAGAGTCTAAAAACTGTTTGAGCCGCAAGTAAAGAATCTTTTCATATATTTTGGATATGATCGGAAGGACCGATATAGGTCTATAATTTCCCGGGTCTAACTTATTACCAGATTTATATATTGGTGTAACTTTAGCCACTTTAAGGTTGTCCGGAAACTTGCCTTCATTTAGACTTTTGTTTATACAATTGACTATCTCACTTCTAATCCAAGTTTTAACGCTTTTAATGCATTTTACTGATATACCGTCTATTCCTGAACTAGTATTTGTGCTAAATGTGTTAATAATTTTTATGATTTCTTCGTAGGACGTATTTTCTAGTGAATATAACATCTCTGTTGGGTTTTTTGAGACTGACTTCTGACCAGGACAAGCGTTATAGCAATGGTATTTTGCAGGTATTTTGTTAGCCAACTTCTCACCAATAGTTGAAAAATAGTCCACAAAACATCCGCAGATGTCATTTTCTGTCTCAAAACTTTGATCTCCTATTTGTAATTTCAATGGCAGTAAATTGTTTTGAATTTTGTTATTGGCTATATTATTTATTAGAGACCACATCTTCTTTGGCTTGTTTTTAGTACGTTCAAAAGCTTGGTAGTAATAGTCCTTCTTTGCCTTTTTTATCATATTGTATACGTTTGCTCTTGTCTGTTTTAATTCGATTCCTAAATTCTCGTCTGTAGGTGTTTTCTTGTATTTGTAATATAGTTTGTTTCTTCTGTGTATTAACTCTATTATTTCTTTGTTTATCCAGTCTTGTTTAGGTGGGTTTAGTATTTTTTGTTTTGGTATTTTACTTTCAGCTATATTCAGTCTTAAACGATTTTCCAAAAAGCAATAGTCATCATTGTTTTCATGTTGACTTGTTTCGCAATTTCTGTAAAAAATATTATAATTTGTCGCGTCGTAATTAACTTTTTGTAATTTCTCTTGTTTGTAGTTCATTATTTCTAGTAACAGTTGTTTATGATCTGACATAGCTGATTGAATGATTGTTAGATTAAATATAACATTTCTGAGGTTCGTACATATATGATCTAACAATGTCTTGCTTGTAGCAGTTTCCCGAGTACAATATTCCTCGCTTATCTTATTAAGTATTGTATATCCGCATTCTGAGATATTCATTTCTCTATAAATTTAATTAATATCGGGCCGAGCCACAGCGACGCGTGGCTTAGCTAGTAGTATTATATTTAGTAAAATGAATTTCGTTGAAATTGTTTTTAAAGTTAAAAACTTGCATGACCTAGGTACAAGAATCCAAGCTATTTCTCCAGGCTCAGTGACTAATTGAACGTTCATTAGGATAATCGGGTTCAATTCAACAGTGGAGGTCACCGTGTCGTATTGTTTTTGTTCTACCTATTTTATTCTTTGATAATTACGAGTAAATGAAACGGCTGCAGCTAGCGTTGTTTTGGGTTATTGGTTAAATTTACTCCATTCAAACAAAATTTGTTACAGATAATTTATAAATTAAATGAAATAAAACTATAACACGGACAAAAGCCCCGTTCTTTAAGATTAACTTCCGTTAACAATTATAATTGTTCAATTTTTTAAAAGAATTCACTTATGTTCGCTTTCTTAATATTAAATATAAATAATCAAATAAATGTACCTGAAATCATATCATCTTGTAGTAGTTTTATGTTTAAACGATTAAAACTGTCTTTTTATGGTTAAAGTGCAAAAAACAGGCTGACGACCTACTTTGTGAAAAGTTACCATCGCCAGACATGAATCATGTATCACACCAAAGGTGTTAACAATGTGTTGGCGGTCTCAAAGAAGGGACCTTCTTTACCAGGGGAAATCCGATTGAGGACCATGGTGTATGGGATTCGCCTCGTCAGGGTGGCGCTAACATCCCTACAATAAATCTCTTAAGTAAATACAATATGGATTTGCAGTTCTATAAGAGACTGTATCTTGATTCATGAACATATGTTTAATTAATATTCATTTTGTGAACAATCCTAAAAAAAACCTAGCTTACAAATAAAAATAAAAAACCTATATCTATAATAATTTATAATAAATTTCGCAAGATTTTATCTATTATAGAAATAATATGAAACCAAGTGTATAAAAACATCATCGCTTACACTCTTAAGTTAAAATGTGTTCTATGCATTTTATTTAAAATGTCCTCTTCAATTATTTTTTTTTACATATTTGCCAATAAATTATTGTACACACGAGAAACTTTTACGGGTGCCAAATTTTATATATAGTCTAAGGCTGGTGTGCACCGACTTTTAACCGATGGTTAAAATAAGATAATCGCCAAAAATGTATGGCAAAACAGTGATTATTTTTGGTTAACCGTCGGTTAAATTTCGGTGCACACCAGCCTTAGTAGTACCTGAGATAATCAGCTGTGACCACAGAATACATTAATATAATAGGAGAACTATGAGAAACAGACTGACATTTTACTGCGACTATAAAACTTTTCTTTTTGAAGTGCAACTTCTATATAGGCGGGCTGTCACGGAAAAGCGCTACGGCCACGTGGAAGAGCGGCATAAATTTAGGCTAAACGTGGTGAGAGGCGGCATAAGTTTAGATTAGACTATGGATGCGTTTTTTGGTTCCGGATCGAATTCAGTTTTTTTTGTTTGATAAAATAAAATATGTTTAAATAAAAAATGCATTCATTAAAATGTACCTAACCTAACCAAATCATAATTTTGCAGTAAACCTAAAATCGAAATTATCATTAGGTATCGGAATCATAAAATATATAAATACGAACATGTGTAGTTAAAGGCAATCAATATAATATGTTAAAGCTGATATTCGACTCGATATCCGTTTAGAATCGGTCAGCGACTTTATAGCCGTCCAAAATCGGACGGTGTCCGATTTAAGATCGATTGATTGTTTCCGTTTCTTAAACTCCCGATTCATAAATAAATCCGCGCGTTAAATAATACTATGCAAAATTTCAATGTTATGCGATCCTATGCGACGTCTTTCGATGAAATATAATTTCTATGTTGACAGATTAGCATCTCGAACGTCAGTATTGCTCTCGAATACAGGTCTTATTGAAAACCTGTTTAGTTTATTTTTATATTGTAGCAGGCAGACATGATGGAAAGTGGTCACCGTTGCTTATGAACACGGTTGAAACATTAAGGACGTAGCTCCAATATTATGACGCGCTTCTTAAACATTAACAAATCTTAAGTTCTTTTGAAAATTATTGTTTTTTTTTCTTCTCAGACTGGTAATAACAATTAATAATTAATGTGTGCAACAATTAAAACGGTTTAATAAATTAAAACAACTTACAAGAAATGTTTTCAAATTACTATACTTTATAATAAAGCCCGTGATATGTTATAATTGGTAGAGATGTTATTTGAATAAGTTACGCTTTTGGATTTAATTGCTTTTTCTCGTGTGTCAATTAGTATACCTCGCTCTGATTTTCGATATTTACAGGTACCGTATATCGAAGGTAAGCTTTGGCTATATTTCAGTATAAACATGAAATTAATGTATTTGTTAGGATTTTAATGCTGTTGCTACTCTATATTTTCGATGCGTATCTCGTCCTAAGCTACCCTCCATCTTTCTTTTGTTCATCTCATTATATAACATATAATACTTTATTTATATGTATCAATCACTGTCATGTTTACGTAGTTTATCATTATTAAAAATTTATAGTCCAAATAGACTTATCTTATTGGTAATTATAAGGAAAATTTATACTTTAATATCGTCTCGTTGAACTACAAACATCTTGTAGGTATATTATACGATATAGATTTGTTTCATGTCAAGCCACAATCTGGAAATAATTTTTGGTAAGACACTGGTTTCAAAAATTAATCACTTATTTGAAATAATCTAATTTAGTATGTAAATTATTTAAATATAATTGTGGTTAGTAAAGCAAAAATAAGCACGTCATATAGCGAACAATGTGTGAATATAAGTGGTTATAGATTTATATATAGTAAGTATACTTACTTGTAAACTCTTTATTTTCAGAATAAAACAAAACAATTGCTTTATAATATCAAGCGTTACAATTTAAGGCTACGAACCGCGAACGAACACTCACAAGGCATATTGGTGTAGTTTTGTTTATTATGTGTGGATTATCAAATTATGTGAATTAGGTCAGAAAAATTGCATATAATCCCCGATTAGCATTCAAGTTGAGGCAACTAAGCTGCTTTTGCTCACCGTCTATTGTAGTCTATGACTTAATCATGAGTAATAATTTAATTAATTATTTATAAAAATGGTAATCTGGAAGAAATTTCTTCTGGCAAGATAGCCGAACAATTGCAATTTAGTGTCTATGATAAAATAATTCATTCGCTCAGATATATTAATAAAAATCTGCCATTGGCCCATAAGAAAAAAAAATGGGCGTTTATCAGTATTTCATAAACTAAGATAACGCGGTTTCTACGCATTCGTGGTGTTAAAATATTTTTGCCAACAATAATAAGTCCAACATAAAAATCTACTAGTTTCGGTAGTAGGATGTGAGGCTTGGACCCTAACACTGAAGGAGGAAAACAAGCTCTTGGTGACTGAAAGAAAGATCCTGGGCCCGACACGGGGAAGCGATGGCAACTGGCGGATCAGAAAAATTGCTGAAATCGAAGAACTGGTCACCACCAGTTCTTCGATTTCGCCAATCCATCATATATTATTGGGCATGAGCCCAATATATTATATGCCCAATATAATAGGCGAAAGCAAGGCACATCGCTTGCGCTGGCTTGGCCACTTAGAATGGGGGAGGATCGCGCGGTGAAAAGAGCCTATCTGGGCAGACCAACGTGACGGCGACCAGTTGGTAGGCCCAGATATCGCTGGAGGGACGTAGTGGAGGCTGAACTGCGCGAGCTTCATGCCGATGACTGGCAGGAGACAGCGCTGAACAGGAAGGTGTGGAGTATTCTCATTTCGGAGGCCAGGACTCATATTAGGTCGGTGAGCCACAGCAGTTAGTTTCACTACATAGCAGACAAAAATAAAATGCGCTGTCCGTAATCCGATTTTGCTTATTTTTGCTTACTTTAAATCACGTGTCCATACGTCTCCACTCCTAGGTTCTGATCTCTCCATTTTGCGCGGAATGCACGGTACACCCGCTATACTCATTTGTAAACTGGTAACAGTCTTGTGTATGTGATCATTTCATTCGCCGTCCGTACGTAGTAATTGTAACAATATGTGTCAGGAAAATATCTCGGTGAGGATTCGAAATCACTTATTGGAATAAGACACGGGTTGTCTTTGTTACGGAACTACCACAATTAATGTAAACCAGTATTTAATACTTTATTCTTCAATACCACCATTTACTAACAAGGAAAACAACGTAACTTTTGTAGAACATCGAGGTGCCTGTTTGTCGAAAGTTGATATAATGTGGGTGTGTTGTCTTCTCTAGAGTGGTCACCTTTAATATTTTCCACTGTTTTTCTAGAATTACTTACTTGGCCTAATATTTTGTCATCAACTAATGGATTATTAGTTTGCGCTATTTCTTTTGCACAATTTCGTTAAGTTGTTATTTCATTTTCTGTACAAATATCTATCGGTTTGATTAGCTAGTATGGGTGTGGCAGTGGAAAAGATAGGAAAGCCGATATTAAATGGAGTATGATAGATAGTATCTACTGATGATATGTGAAGAATCACATCATAGGCTTTCATTCTATGCAATGTGCGCAATATCTCTAACTTTGGAAATAAGTGAAATAACAAATAGATGTGACCCAATAAAATTGTCACGTCAGTCTGTGTAATGTCGTCTCCTAACCTAAGTAATTTATTTACTTTAATTTTACTCATAAACTACAGAGTCTATAATAACATGAAATTTGGAAGAGCATATTTTATATGCTGCTACTCAAATCTGTAACTTTTTAGGTCAATAAGTGGTCAAGTATTCGCGTTCAAAATGGTAATAAGTTTATACGAGCCTTTTAGTTTTTAACCATGACGCCGAAATTTCTGGAAGAATTTAGTAAGATCTATTACGTAGATTCCACAGCTCAATGATCAAATAGTGGGTGTTCCTTATCTTATGGACCTCAGAACTCATCACTGCACGTCGTCGATAGTACACTTGGTCGGTTTTCTCAATGATCAAACAGTCGGTGTTCCTTATGTTACGGACTTCAGAACTCATCACTGCGCGTCGTCGATAGTACACTTGGTCGGGTTTTAATTGTTCAAAGGTTGCGTTTTTGTCAGTGAAACTTTCTTCAATCTTCAAGTTATGTCCTGTTTGTACGATGGGTGAATCACTATAAAGTTTAATTTCTTTAGCCCCCATTATTAGTATATGTAGTCATTTGGTGACTTTTGTTTCGCTAATACTATGTGTAATTGTAACATAACCCGTGACACGGGGTTTCCTGACGACTCAAGTTACTTTGTATGTTGACTTACGAGTTGAAAGCAAAAAAACAAAACAATACCCGCCTAAATGTTGTATACAAACACTTTCGTGTGTGACTGTCGTTTTTCATCTTAAAGTTCGTTATTGCATGTCTGAGTTCAGTGGTAGATCGATCTCAAGTGAATTACTGAAACCACTCGGAGTGCTCGTGGGTAACCTTTATATTAAAAGTGACAAGCGGGGCTGAGTTCTCACCTTGACGTGTTGCTGGACTTTGTTGGCGTCTTTTACAGTTCATAGTTGCACCCTATTTAGAAGCTGCGTATAATATATCTTTCTCTCTTTTTGATATCCATCACTTCTCTTGAAGTACCTGATTTTTTTCCATCTTTAGTCCGAAGTAGAATATTCTTTGTTTTATTTATATATACTATATCGGTTGTTTTACAAGTAAGCTTAGAAATACAATACAAGAGGCGAAATATTATTTTAAATTGGTAGTATTAATTAATTATTTTACGCCGATGAATTATTGCCTTTTCAGATTTTTTCTAACCAAATAGCAAAATAGCAAAGTCAGTAGGCAGTCTTCGCTACTATGGAACGACATTAGACTGATTATTATTTCTTGCAACAGCAGTAGTAGCGCCTTTGTCAGAGTTTACTTCTATAAATTTGTTCAAGTGAGAGATGTGGGAAAATTTACCTATTTCCAACATTGATCCCTCTTTTGTATTTCAAGTCTTTTGCGATATATATATATGATGTACCTACATCTCTCATAACGTGATTCACCATTGTGTATTTATTAGTTGTAAAGCTTTATTAAAACAGTGCTTGGCTTTCATGAAACTGTATTTTTTAACCCTTCCTGGAATCTGTAATCTGCGACTGAAAATCTCAATAATTTTTTAAATTTGCATATCATATGCTGTATCCACGCCTTTGTCTTTTAGCTTATTTAATAACTATTGCAGTTTCCTGAAGCTTCACTTCATCGCTTATAAATATGTGGACATTTATTTGTGAATGTACGCATATATCGAGACAACGTCGCGAATTAATGTACATATCCATGCTAACAGTGTAAACTTTATTATTTTATTATTGCCAGTCCTGTACAATGCGCATGGATAATTAATACGGATTGATCATGCAATAGAACTTGACGCGTCCATTATTCGTAATATCTCCTTAACACTCAGGTAGTTTAGACGATCGACGGAAATATAAAGTATTACATGTCGTTCAAACTGTTGATCATTATACGCGTATCCTACGCATGAGCGAAATAGTTTAAATTTAATTGTTCAGGGTATTACCAATATTAAGTCAATTTTTCCATGCAGCGGTGATTGAATCATGCAAAATTATAGAAGTGGCTCTTATCCGTGCAGGAACGGAGTAAGAATACTAATTCTTGCGGCCGAGCGGTTTGTCGTAAAAGGTGACAAAAACACAGCCATGTAGGACATTTGCCCGTCTGGATGATTACCATTCCTAGTCTATGGTATGCCACCATAACAACCTTGAGCTGTGTTCGGCATACGTAGTCAGGTTAATTCATCGAGGTCCGCAACACATTGGTAGCAAGCACCTTTGGTGTAGCAAATATCCATAGGTGACCGTAACCGCTTTCCACCAAGTAGCCCGTTTTCCTGTGTAATCTATTCATGCTTAATAACAGCCAATAACTGTCCCACTGCTGGGTTCGGGCCTCCCACTGTAGAATGGACAGTATACCCGCCACGCTTGTCCAAGGCGGCTTGGCAAGTTTGACATATCGGTTATCTCGATGTGCAGGTTGCATCACGATGTTTTCCTTCACCGTTTTTGGACATTAGGTCATAAAACAGCCTAAGTGGTGCATGCGTTCCGGCCAGGATCGAACGCTACCACGACTTCATCTATTCATGCAATATAAAACAAATATTGTAGATAAATGTTAAAGTATTATTTCTCTTTTATTCAAATTTTCGATAACTTCCACTTTTCGTCTTTTTACATATGTGTTTTGTATAGTAAATATACTGCACTGCGATAAGGTTAATTTTTATGCCTTGTTGGCTTTCAAGCAATTAATGTGCACAATTGCAATTATATTCGACGATTTTCGTTACTACAATATTTTAAATTGATAAACATTTGGCAGTTCATTTCACGAGTATTTTGACAAAGTGATTTTAATATTTTTTGTTATTCGAGAGTAAATATTAAATTACTATCGTGGACTTCGTAATGTCCCTGTGCCTTATACAATTAAATTCAACGGGGAATGCACTTTTATCTCCTGCATTTCTCTACGTCTACAGTACAGTAAACAAACTAAAGACCATAGCTTATGGATACTTAAGGAGAAAGAAGAGGTTTAGGTAACATACTTACTGCTGGTCTCTAAGTAATTTCAACAAAAAATCCCACCTCATAGCGCTACGTTGCCAGTGTTGGATATTGATAAGTAACCTAAAATTGTACTTAAAATATTTGCTTTTTGAAAATTGTATCAATGAAAACTCTTTATTGTTCACTATAAACTTAAATCTAGACAATTAATATGGATACTATTATTATTAACAATAGTAATAAAAGAAAATTTATTTTTTCTTTTGTACCTTACTTAAACCAAAGCCTTGTGCATCACCATGTCCGGCGCTCCGTCACTCCGTCTGTGCGTGTATGCCACAGTCATTTTTCTCGTAAACTACATAGATGTTATTTGACAGAAAGGTATCTATTAAGCGCTACAAAGTTACATAGTGAGATTGCGAAAAAAGTAAATGTAATGTTTGATCCCTAAAGGTTCATCGATTTAATTGTTTATATTTGAAGTTGTCACATAGGTTATCATTCGGTTATTAAAATTGTATAAAATGATAAAGTTTTCGTTTTTTATTATAGTAAAAAATATTAAGGGTAGCGGCCATACATGAGGAATAAAGTGAAGTGTTTTTTTGTATAGGTCAGGGGTAGTCAAACGGTCGATCTCGGTTGGCTTTTAGTCCATTCGATCGTGGCAAGGCAAAAAAATATAAATGTATTCATAGATCAGACTGCGCAACGTAATCACAAAGTGCTGCGGGCATCATCGTTATCTTGTATCATCAATAAAGTATATTACTTATGTCATTGGTAGATCGCAGAGAGTTTGGTCAGTAAACAGTAGATCTTGGTTCTAAACGAGCTGGCCACCCTGGTATAGGTATATCGTTAATCAGATCTTGAAAAAATATAATGATGTCTATTCAATGATATTTTAGCTAAGCCGGTAGCGAGTCTCTCAAGTCGTGAAAATTGTGCCAACTCGAACTTTTAAAGTAAGAGTGGAGAAAAAAACTAATTATAAAGCTTAAAAATACTTTCAATAGAAATAATTTTGAACAATATTTCCTTCATAGTTTTTAAGATATGGTGTAATTTGCATTTAATGTTTTTATAGTTCCGTAGCCCAATAAGGAAATTTTGTTAAGAAAGCGTTTATCACCAAATCTTTAACCACAATTTAATTTTGTATTAACATGCACCGTACTTCAACAGTAAACTTAATTCGACTTACATATTTGATTGCTAAAAACCCCGCAGTTCAAAAGAATCTCGTCCATTTACTTAAACTAAAATATGCAAAGGGCACGTCCGGCGCAGGTACAGACTCGCTATCAGGAGTTAATTCCTTGTGACTTGAAATTTTTCTCTTTTAATAGTGCTAAATTAAATTGCTCTTCGCAATCAGAATAATTACACAAATGCTTCCTTGCTCAGTACAATTTAATTCGTCGCTGCTATAGTTTTTTTATTTATAACAAAGTACAATTGTTCTTTTATGAATAGTAAAGTGCATTGCATGGTAGATAGTGGCTCATGGAGAATAATAATACTAGGAATAAAATTTGTCTGTTAAAAACTTAATTCCAAAAAGTTTCTGCATACATAATCTAGTAGTCGTGTGCATTTAGGAACTTTAAGAACAGATATAGACAGATAATAGATTTATTATTTAAAACATATTGTTTACTAGTTGGTCTATTCGTTCTTGTGATGACGACGTATTTGTTAGTGGCTTAAAAAGGCGGCCCCGAAACCCGACTGAAGCCCCAACTCATTACCTTTACCTTTATTCGTCTATTCCACGGAAACTAAGTCATTTCTTAGGATAAAAAGCATCCTAAGTGTTGATCTGGGCTATAACATCTATATCGAATTTCAATTCAAACGTTCAGTAGTTTTCACTTGTTGCTCTAACACAGACAAAAATTCTAAAAATTATATTTTTGGAATCTGCTGATGCGAATTGAAATGACAATGAATTTACATTGTCAAAAACTCGTCTCTAGAAATGTATTTTTTAATTAGGTGGGATCAAGAAATGATAGAAACAACCTTATTGAGTTTCTTTTCAATAGTAGGAGTTAGCGATATTTAATACTTACTTTTGCTGTTTAGAGTTTGTAATTCCTGTAGAATACTTTTCGTTTTTTTATAAATTGGCAGGCAAAGACACTCCTAACTATACTGTATACAACGCACCGCTCTGGGGATGACACGGTGACACCAGACATCCAGGCTATAGTAAATAACGGAAAGTTTATCAAATTCACTATACAAGTAATCGAACACGGAGCCTCTGCGTTGCAGTGAGGTAGACTGTCACAGGCTTACACCACTCAATCACAGAGTCCGTCTATGTTGGCAATTACACATCTATTAGTACTAGTAGCTTTTCTAATCTCTTTTCTTTTATGTAACCTGTTGTATGTATTATAGATATATAGAGTATTTCATTTTCGTTGCTCCAATTAGATGTAGTCGGGTTTTAAATCTTACTCCAATAGGGTCCTTTTGTATGAACAAAGAAATAAATGTACTCAAAGCGAGGACCAATCGTAAATTGATCGAAATCTACATTCGTCTTTACTCGCAGACAACATTGAGTGTCTCTGACTGCGTTCTATTACCATTTCATGCGATGAATTTTTGCGATTTTTTATACCAATGCATATTTGTCAGTCTTTGGCTAATTTATAGGTTTTCCGATACTTTTTGCTGTCTGAAATATTAAGCTTTATCGCAAAACCTATATACGATATAGCTCACAGCGACCTCCTTAAGGAAATCAACGTCACCGCTGTACAATAATTTCAACAAGTCTGGACAAAGCTGTATCGAGTTGACACCTGTCAAAAGCATTATGTGGAAGTGCGTGTCACATAACAGTCCCGCGGTAAAAAATGGCACTAATTTTAACAGATGATCCACGTTATTATGTTGCTTTTATCGAGTGTTTTAAGGTAAATGTTACATTAGATTATTATTCTATATACTAATACCATTAAATCTAAATCTCTTTAAAATTATTTTCTCTTTCTAATCATTACACGACCGCAGCTCCTGCGGGTCTGCTTTCGTGAGACAGAGACCATTTGATTTTAAATTATTTCTCGAGAAAAATTACCTTTTCCTCCTTATTTCCGAAGTCTGCTTACCGACAATTAAAAAGACGGAAATTATCCCTGTTGATCTATTTTTGAATGAAATATAGTAATTAATAGCACTAATCGTTCTGGAGAATGTCGCATAAATATATTAAAGGTTTACACGTCCTTCTAAACAGACCAATTTCGAGTATGTTATCATTATTACTACTATGTATCTGTTTTATAATTTTTTGAATAAATAGAGTTATTTATGAAAATGGGACAAAAAAATATTATATTAAAATAAACCGGTAAAAACTACACGGGCAAGTGCCGCGCACCGTGACGGTGGCGGCGAGTGATTTGATTTGGTTGATCATCAATATTTAAAATTTCATGCAAAAAATAAACTTTTCGAATTGAAATTGCGTAAGACTTCATATTCGTATTATATTAAAAGAGAAACCCCACGTGCGCGAGTTGGTCACTTACTCGACCACCTGTTGTTAATATTATCTAGCTAATAACCCAGTTATCCCTAATAGATAAAATAATATTCTTTCAGTTATAAATGTAGTTAATAACGGGTTTCTGTATCTTACTCCCCATTCATTCACCTTACCATTGATAAAAATTTGACATAGACTCGATATAATTCATCATCACATCGATTAAATTGCTTTTTAAGTACTGCGTTGCAGGACTCGCTGATAATTTTTCCTAACAACGTATTTTGCCGATTTCATGCTCTCCTCAAGTATCTTGTTTACCGAGTTGTTTGAATTATTGGAATTCGCTATTAAGCTTTCAATTATAACGTATTTATGATTCAAGTGGTTCATAACGAGTGTCGATGAATTTAGCGTCTAAAAGTTGATTGGTTTTCAGGCACCTTAGTCAAGTGGATATTGATTCTAGAAGTATTAGTGACTTAGTTGGTTAACATCTGCCTCTTTCATGAATTATTTTCTACCCTGGGAATATACACCATTTAGACCGGTTTTATAACCTATTGTTGTACATTTTCTTACAATTATCACGTGCACAAGTGAAGGAAAATGTTGTACTTGTATATCCAGATTACCGGTTTTGAGAGCCACTAATCCGCTTTGGACAAGCGTGTCGGATATGCTCATTCCCTTAAATTTGCGGCCCGAGCCCTGTAGTATGGTTTTAAATGCTGACTTCTATGAGTTATATAAAGCCAATTAGTTTTCAGAATCAAAATATCTATTCGGTACTTTGTGAATATGACGTTGTGACGTAACGAGACCTTGTTTGTAAAAGAACTTTACTTTGCCCGAATATAAGATATCTCAATCTTTCATCAATGATAAAGTGTTGATTTATAATATCAGCCGTGTATACTTCAATCTATGTAATTAATCTTGGAATATTGACTTTTATATTGATTTCAGTTTTTGATAAGATGTTAAAGGGTGTGCATATTTATTAACATAATTGTTAATTGTTAACAATGACTTATATTTTTGTAGGGTGTTGATTGTGTTTAAGCAATAATTTGTCGACTTAACTGTTTAACAAAATTGTGAATATTCTAAATGCCACAAGAACTCCGTAGTTTTGTCTCAAACATACAATTTGATTGGCGTCTGAGGCTTGTTCTAAAACTGAAATTTGAAAAATAAGACATATGGAAAAGACTTTGTAGTCACTATGGAATTGTAAAAATAAAAATAAATGTTTTAATACAAAAACGTTCTTGTGTCTAATTGAACACTGCCGACCATCAATATTTTAATAAGTCATAAAATCTAGCGTACTAATATTGTTCGGAGCTAGCATGTTGTCAGTAACTCCGGACAAACGTTGTTAGTGCATTGTAGGTCGCATAGACATTAGAGATGTATCTACTTCGCTAACTAGATTACTGATCAACGTCTACTACGTCTCCCCGTTATATTATATTATGATAACATAGTTATTAATTATTGAGAGCTACGTACCGGGAGTAGAGAGATGTTCTAAAATTAGAGGCATAATTATGTAAGTATAAGTTGATCGTGATATGTTTTCCTAAGGCATTGTCTAATTACATGTTCCTGACAGATTTATATAGCTAATTAAATAAATAAAAAGATATTGCAGATGTAGGTAGTATGTACATTCATAACTTAAATTGAAAAAGCATTTAAGCTTAAATGCTTTTTAAATAATAATATGCAGCCATGCCATGCCATATTATAATATAATTATATAACAAAAAATAGATTGAAATTTCGTAGTATCTTGGAATAAAGTGGCAGTATTGTGACTGGTAGAGTCGGTGCCGGTAGACCATGGCGTATTAACGATCGCGAAATCGCGAGATATTTTGAGACAAAGTTAGGTTTCAAAGCATTCCAAATAAACGTGTATTCATCATCAGATAGATAATTTTTCAAGGAATATTTATATACATACATATACTGGCCTTTGCTCGCGGCTTCGCTCGCGATATACACGTAACAAAAGTATCTAGGGATTAAGTACGTTTTAGAGAATCGCCGTAATCAAGGATTTTTATTTTATCTTTATTGGATCGTTTGCTGGATTTCATTATTTAAATTAAGAATTTTCTTTTATATTTTGTTTAAATATAGATAATCAAATGTTAACCAGGATTCCTATAAAAGCGGGTAATAGCGTTTTTACAAAACCATTAAGATGTATAATGCATACACTGCATGAACTGAAAAAAATTGCATCGATACGGAGCGACGACATCATTTCACACGAGAAGAGAAGATAAGAGCCGCTGAAATGGTGCAAACTGCCAGCTCTTGACACTACACAGAGCATTATAAGTCGCCTCTGGACACGCTATCGTATCAGGGGCAGCGTGGCCGAGCGACATGGAGGTCGATCTCGCATCACCATTCGTAGACAGGACCGGTACGTCTTAAATACTGCTTAACAGAATCGTAAAATGACCGCTATGATATTGGCTACAAGGCTCCACAGCTCTCCAGGTTTGCTGATATCGCTTAATTTGAAATCGTTTACGTTAAATGGGTTTGCGTTCTCGAAGGCCGCTAAGAGTTCCACCAAAAGTAACCCGCCATTATAGAGCTCGTTTACATAAGCTCGCGAGCACAGAAATTGGGAGAGAGAAGACTGGTGTTGTGTTTGCTTTTCCGATGAATCTCGTATGAGGCCGGATACAAGAAGAACTCGAGTTTGGAGGACGTAAAGAACGTTTGAAATTTTGTTAGGTAGTTCAATCATATGGAAGGAAACAATAATGCTCCAAAGAAGACCTCTGCCGAGTTTGGATGCCGTGCATACCATGCAAACTTTTTGACTAGTTAGAAAGAACGTGGATGGGCATCACTCAAAGTGATTTTGATGAGCTGATTTTAAGCATGCCGAACCGCAGCGATTGTGTGGTCCTTGTAAATGGTGGAAACAAAGCATAAATTTACTATCCTTGTTTATATATATGTACTCTAGTTTTTAAGATTACAACTGTTAGCCCCCCAAATACAATACAATAAAATAATAAATAAATTACCTTTACAATATTTTTTTCAATCCTCATTTTGGCCTTTTCTTTGCCATTTAATAGAGGCATTAACTTGGGCAAACATTGCAATTTATCTTAATTTTTACAAAATATAAAGCTGTTAACTTAAACATAGGACTTAAAGTAAGAAGCCAGTTTGAAAGACTAGATTTGGTAAATATTAATTGGATAATTTTTATAGTTAACAATATACTTGATTCATAGACACTTTGATGTGTGTACTATAGAAACCTAATTATGTTTTTATGTAATAGAGCTGTCCACTAGGGTTTGACTCGAGGCGCAGTCGCGGGCTAACCTCATGTCTTAAATAAGAAAGAAATCATATATGTATAATTAACATATATGTAACAAAGTAAGGTCGAAGAGCATGCGCAATACAATATAGCTTTTGTAACTTAACATGTATGTATGTATGTTGTTACAATTATCATTTGTGTTGACGGTGCCGAGTAACAACGTGATGCAAGCTGCACATAGAAATTATTAGTGTGTGAAACCCACTAATTTGCTTTGGACCAGCGGGGCGTGTACGCCCTGCGTTTCCCTGAACTGAGATGACGTGAGATCGGCAATGGAAGTTAGGAACTGATTTATTATTATAAACGTTCAAGGCTTAATTATTCTATCGTACCAATTAGGGACCTACGGCATGAAGCCTGTTTCTGGTGTGGGCGTCTTGGCAAAGGTAGAATTCCCCACTTAGCGTAATATAAGATAGGTAATTAAATTTATGAAAAATATATTTCAGAAATATATAATATATTATATATTTCTGATAAAATAATATTAATAGAATTTATAACACTATAAATATAACCGCTAGCAGAAGGTGATGTCAGGAGCCTTAAGAACAGACGAGCGTGCATGACAAGAGCTATGAATGTCAAAGAAGCAAGTGAGGTGTGTAAGAATAAGTCTAAAGGGCGCTCTGTTGTTCGTGCCTACCCCGCAAGGGACCTGGCGTGAAGTTATGTATGTATGTAAATATAACCGAAAGTGCCTTCTGCTTCTTAGTAAGAAGATTAGAATGGGGTTCATAGATTTCGCGAAAAAACTAGTCACAAAAGTAGTTAATAAAAATTAAGTCAAGACATAATGCTAAACACATATAGCTGTATATGTAAGACTAGCCTTAAACTACATATGTAGATTGTAAATAATGTAACCGTTGTAAAATATATAAAAGTATATGTGGAATAGTGGAAATAGAGATAATATACATATGTAAGTACTTAAACAGTAGAAATATGAAATATAGTAAGAATGTAGTCATATATTAGTTAAGTTTTCGAAAAACTTAATGTAGTTATATAAAATTCTAAAAATTCCGTGTCTATACATTGAAGCTATTTTCAAAAACAACTGGAATATAGACTATATAAAAGATGGAGAACACAATACAATATTTTTTAGATTTATTGTATGTTTAAGCGCGATTCACGTAAAAAACTATTGGCCGATTTTTATGCGGCACTAATCGACAGCTATTTCCTAGACTTAAAATCCCTTTTTATCCAGGGAATCCCGTGAGATTGTTTCTAGGAGTCATCTAAAATGGCGAAATTGAAAAAAAACCAATTGCAATGTGATTTTTTAAACGATCGATAGCAAATTTTATGTAATAAAATGTGTGATGTTTTTATTTCTGGAATAAAAGAATTTTCCCAAGAGAGGTTTGAAGTTATTCAGATGCTTGTAAATTAACTTATTCCCACACAGTTTCCACTAAAACAATAGCTTACATTCTTTTTTTAATGCTGCGATACTTTGTGTTCCGGGAATCCCGCGGGAACTTCAAGTCAAGCGTGGACGAAGTCGCGGGCATGTCTTAGTTGAAAATAAAACATTTATCCTAGCCTGGGACAGAGGAGGTGGCGATAATAAACATCTTAAATGAGTGTCTTACATATTTTTTTCTTTATCTGAATGTTATTCATGCTAAAATAAATATTTATACCGTTTCTTTATCTTATAATTACGCACATTGCTGTGAGTGTGTTAACTTTTAGAGTCTTCTCATAATATTGAATGTGTTTCAACTATGTACATTCGTGGTATGAAAACGTTCGCCAGTTTTCAAATTGATTCATTTAAAGTTCGGCGAGCACGCGTTCGTTACCTTTTCAAACTAAGTCACCGGATAGACAGTTACACAGAAAATTATGTTTAACGCTTGACAATAAAGTTTTAAATTACTAAGATTAAAGTTGTTTGATTGTCTAGCTTGTCTAAGAAGATTGTTTGGAGATCTAAAACCTTTTTATTGGTTTTAATATTTATGATAAGCGTAATGATTATATCTTCTTTATCTTATTGTTGATCTCAGTGTCTGTCATTGCCAACATTGCTATTTTCTTTTTTCACGTTTCTATATTTTCCTAACGTAACATTTCTTAAAAGTTGGCAGTAATGTTTCTTGTACTCGTGCAAGTAAAAGTCGACTATAAGGTGACGAACCTTTTCATATCGCGACTGTACCTATGTGATTAAATATCGCCTACGAATTCTTTTCTACAGACTGTAAATTCATAAAATGACACATGTGAAATTTAATTGGCATATTATATATCGAACTTGATTTTGAATAAAATCATTTTATTGGTTACTTTACAAATGTATCACTTCTGCTGGTATTTTTTTAGTAATTTTATAGCCAAAACGAGACCCTAAACAAACCCCTTAATGGCTATTCGTCCATGCGGACAGACAGAAATTTCTCAGAAACTATTTTTAATCGCTCATTGGCTGTCTGTAGTTGGATAAAAGATTATGTTTTTATTTTTGATATTGTTACATCTGATCTTAACTATTTTTAATATTACATATATTAACTCTATACATTACGTACTGTGTATTTAGTATTTATAAAAAAATAACGAAAACAAAACCGACTTCATACTAAAAACCAAAAAATAAATATTTTAACGGCTTTTTCTCACAACATCTTGAAGTCGGTGCCAAGTATAACATAAAAGAACAATAACAGACTTACAAAATATAGATATATTTTTTACTTTAATCTGACTTCAAGATGTTGAAAACAAAGTCGGTTAAATATTTTTTTTTGTTTTTAGTGCTAGCTAAATGACCTAAATAGGAAGTTTGAAACTTCTACAGAACCCTTCACTGTTCCTGTTCTTACATTTGTTTGAGATGTTTTTATTAGTAATTTAGATGTATGTATATGCATAAACTGTATAGTCGTTGGAATAAACGCTTTGGGTCAATTGTTCAATTTTTGGCTATATGTAGAGCTAAAAGCTTTTACTGGTGGTAAATGTATTTGCGACTTGCACCGGCCAGATCAAAGACTCCAAATTGGCGCGATACTTGACACTTTGATAAAAGCTCAAGGCTGCTAAATCCCCCCCCCCCCACCAAACAGTTTTCTTTTGATTTTCCGGTGAGCCGCATTAGAAGGCGGTGTCGCCTTTCAATACAAATCGATGACCCGATATTGGAGTAATAAGGAAGTTTTTTTTAAAGAAAATACTTACCTACTCTTACTTTCTGTCTACTCGGAAAACGGTGAACACAAACACGTTGAACTGGTTCTATTGACTAGTCATTAACGGTCACTTATCGCTTATGGCGGTGTAAAGTTTTTATACAACCACGACCCGCGTCGTGCCGTTCACGTATTTCAACGGATAATACTAATATTTACTGTTCCGTATTACGTAGTCTGGTTACGGAGGAGTTGCACTGGTTTTCTTCATATAGCTGTATCAATGTATCGTATATATTTCATGAAGCGTGCTTCACTGTCCTATCTGTTCTCTCTTGAATGTTGAATTTATTAATATTTTTATTCGTGTATCATACATAAACTTTTCTTCGTTCATAAAACCCGAACCGTGTAGGAAAAAATCAATAGACTTTTGTGATGTTCATCTATTGAATTCTACGGTAATTTTGTTCTGTGTTTTCTTTACGTACTGTCACAATTTTGACATGGGGTAATTCTTTGTATTCTGGTTTTATTCGGTTTAGTAAGTCTACATTCGTAATATTGTTGTTAAGGTTATTTGAGTTTTGGGTCACATGAAATATAAATAACCAAACAAATCTAAATTTAGATTAACATTAATAATTTTAAGGAATTTGTGGATATGTTTCACGAGGTTAACAGTGGGCTATAGTATTAGATTATCAATACTTTTATCATAGTAAAAATGGGTTTTGTTGTGCATTCGAAGTTGACATGTACGATATATACAGTTTGGGAATTGGCAGTGTTATAAAACAGTTTCCTATCCTATTGAACAATGTCCCAGACGATAAAAAGCTTGCCGCAAATATTGAAGTTCTCGTCGTATCATTTGCGAATCCTACGTTTGAGACGTTTTCCGATGCGGTACGTTGCAACTGCTTAGATGATATCGCTTTTCTGTAGTCTTATATTTACATTGAAGTTCACTATAGTATGCACTCCACTTAATAATAGTTGCAATGGTTCTTGTTAGACATTCGTAGTTCACTGCTGGAGATAGGCTTATCCAAGGTTGCGTCACACATCTCGGTCCTCCATTTCCCTTATATCCCTATAATATCCCTTATCCAGCCTCTACCAGTAACCTTGTGCAATTCGTTGGCCCATCAGGCTCGATCGTATGCTACGCTTTGTTTTTCGAGAAAATGATTTCCACTTTAAGGCTTATCTACTCTTGCGGTTTTCGGTATTGCGACAAATTTACCCCTTTCTCGGCCCATTGCCAGTTACATTACTTATTTTATGAATTATGTCGGTAATCCTCATTTCTGAGAAACACCATACTTATCTCCCTCCATAGCCTGCTGAGCTACTATAAAAAATATTAGTGGTCTTACCGCCAGTGTTCACGTCTCGGTATTGTCCGTCACGACGGGTAGGTCGCACTGTTCAGACTCGTTTCCAGGCATTGCAGATGCTTAAAATACACTGCCACAGCAGAAATGTGGCGAAGGAAACGGGCAGTATGCGTTTGTAAATACACGCGCAGCCCAATTCCAGTTGCCTTTTTCTTGCTTGCCGCTGTGAAAGTGGGCAAAGTGTAAATGAAGGGCTTCATGTTATAGACACGAAGATAGTTGGAGTTGCCAGCGAACATGGTAGGTTATATAGGATTTTCCACGGAACTATTATTACAAAGACAGCGAGTGACATATTAAATAGGTCTTATTGTAACTTATATCGAACGACGAAAAAATATAGGCTGGTTGGGATCTTAGTTCGTTACAAATTGGCCTATATTTTCTTGACACAGTTTTTTAAAATTTAAAATTTACCTTAGTATATCTAATCATCTAAATCTTTATATATAAAAATCAATGTTTGTCTGTATGTCCTTTATAGAATCATAAACTAAACATTGATCATGTGATGATCTTTAGCAAAGTTGTTGTGCATGAGCCAAAGAACGTTTCTGAGTTGGTTCACAATTGGACACGGTAGGTGGCGCTGCTGTCAGCATATCGGGTTAAAAAAATAATCAGTTTTTATTGCACTTTAGTGTCAATATTGTAAACATTAAGTTTTACTACATTATGACGAAATAAACATCACGATAAAAAAAAACATTCCTTTCATTCGGTAGTTTTCTTCCTCTTTGGCCTTTGAGGCGACGAGGAGTTAGGGCTTCAGTGAAAACCTCCTTGACTCGGTTTCTTCTCAGCGGGCAACTACCCGTCGGTGACGGAAATCGGTGCCGTTTGGACCTTTCCGCATAACGGTGTGCTTTCGCTGGCCTATTTCATCGGCTGGAAACATAAATATTTTTGTCCGAATTCCTTAATAGTATTATTGCCTTTTAAGTGACATTGGGAAGAATATATTCCATTGCTGAGGCTCTAGATCCGTTTATTAGCTTTTCACGCATTATTCTCGGTAACTATCTACTTCTAAATAAGTTCAATCGTCTTTATAAAAATTAATGGTTGTCTGTATGTCCTTTATAGAATCGTATACTATATACATTTGATGATGTGATGATCTTTAGCAAAGATGTTGTGCTTGAGCCAGAGAAGGTTTCTGAGTTGGTTCACAATTGGACCCGGTAGGTGGCGCTGCTGTCGGCATATCGATTGAAGCTTTTCCAGGCGGGACGACGTCTGCCGCGACAGCTACTTCTATAATAAATAAATATCCTATGTTCATTTTCTTTCTCTAATGGACCTACACCTACAACATATATAGTACAAAATTTCATGACAACTGGTTCACTCGTGATCCATAAAAATTTACAAATAGCTTCGTTTTTACATTTGTATATTAGTATGAATTATATGATTTGCGAGCATGTTTCTAAACAAGATTTCGTTTTCAAATTGATTCATTTATCGTTCCGCAAGCACATGTTACCTTTTTCAAACTACGTGACAGAAAAGACTGTTCCATAGAAAATTATGTTTAGCTATTTGACAAGAAAGTATAAAAATACTTATTTGTTTGATTTTCTATCTTGTCTTAGAACATTGTTTAGTAAGTAAAACGTTTTTATTGGTTTTAATGTTTTTGTTAAGCCTTGTGATTATATAATCTTTGTTTCTTATTGTTAATCTGAGCGTCTGTCAATGTCTACATTGTAATTTTCGTTTTCCATGTTTTTATCTAATATATAAAATTCTCGTGTCACAGTTTTCGTTGCCATACTCCTCCGAAACGGCCTGACCGATTTTGATGAAATTTTTTGTGCTTATCCGGTATCTATGAGAATCGGCCAACATCTATTTTTCATCCCCCTAAATGTTAGGGGTAGTCCACCCCAATTTTTTTTTTTTTTAGAATTTTTTTTAATTTCTATTTTTTTATGATACAACATACAAAAATACATACAACCCTAAATTTTCAACCTTCTACGATCAACCCCTATTTTTTAATAGCGATATTAGTATTTTTACAATTTTCTACTGGGATGATTTAGATTTTAATTTGAACGATTCTCATGAAATTTTGTGTGCATATTGGGTAGGTCTGAGAATCGGGCAACATTTATTTTTCATCCCCCTAAATGTTAAGGGTAGTCCACCCCTAAATATTTATTTAATTTTTTTGTTTAGTTTTTTATTTTTTTTATTTTTTTAAGATACAGCATTAAAAATACATACAACCCTAAATTTCCAACTTCTACGATCAACCCTTATTTTTTACCGGGTAGGACGACGTCTGCTGGGACAGCTATATCTATATATATAAATGAAAGTCGTGTTAGTTACACTATTTATAACTTAAGAACGGCTGTACCAATTTGGCTGAAAATTGGTGGGGAACCAGGAGACAGATATAGGATACTTTTTATACCGTTGGAACCGGTAGGTGGCGTTGAGATCGGGTTCTAGAATCCTCTTAATCACCGGGAGCGATTTTGATTTGGGTGTTTGAGTGGGTTCCCGGATGGTTTAGATTCGCAATTAGAACCGGTAGGTGTCGCTGAGATCGGGTTTTAGAATCCTCCTAATCACCGGGAGCGATTTTGGTGATTTTGTTTTTGTGTGTTTGAGTGGGTTCCCGGATGGATTAGATTCGCAATTAGAACCGGTAGGTGGCGCTGAGATAGGGTTCTAGAATCCTCCTAATCACCGGGAGCGATTATGGTGATTTTGTTTTTGTGTCATGAAACAAAGTTTTTAAGGAATTCAGAAAATATGGCGGTACGAAGTTCGCCGGGTCAGCTAGTATTTTATAAACGTAACATTTCTTATAATGTTGGCAGTATTGTTTCTTGTAATTGTCGATGTCGATTTTAAGGTGACGAACATTTTCATTCCGTAACTGTACACGGCTATCTTGGCTACTTGGAATCTTTTTTATGCGATAAGAGTCACATAATGGTTATCTTAATACACGGCATGGAGTTTTCTGCAGAGATTTTCACGTTATGACATCAACGTTAATCTAGCTAGTTATATATAAATTCATAGGCATCAAACATCTTTTTTTCTCTACTATACTATACTATTATTTACATAAATATTATGACGTATCACTTTAATAAGGATAAGCTGGATTTATATACAAAAAAACCTCCCATTCAAATAAACGTTTTTCTTTTGTATAATAATATATGTACAGTTCGTATGAACTGTACATTTGTGGATATAATCCAGCAATCAATTGAAGAGCAAATTTGATTATTCCATACCTTCTTCGGTATAATAATTATATTCGTTTTATACTTCAACTAAACTGTCCTTATGTTAAATCGTGAGTGAAATAAATCATATTAGTGTCCAGTATTAAGGAATGTACAATATATTCATTCCTTTGAATATTAGTACTTGATGTGTAACTATAGACTCAATAGGTTAGTTCCCTTTGTTTGCATTTTAGTTGCATGAGTTTCAAATTCGAGTCGACCGCAAACCTACGTGTAAAACTTTTCAGTCAACAATACAGCCAGTATAACGATACTGTAAATACATTTAATTAACTGGAGTCTCACTGAACCGACCGCTCTCTCTCAACCAACGAAAGCAATTAAGTAAATTCCGAAATAAACACTTTCTCAATGCAAATTTAGAGTTTGAATTAGTGCAATGGTTTGAATGTAGCATTTCTTCTTACACTTTTCATGATACAATTCTGTTTTATTTCGGAACTATATTAACATTAAGATTGTACTACATAATACAACATCTTGCTAAATTTTGTTCATAAACTACTCTTCGAGTCTTGACGTAATTTCGATTATATGTTTTTAGGGATTCGAATACTACGAAAACGTCCAAAAATCCAAGACCCTACGTACAGTCGTAGGGTCTTGGATAAACACAGATCTTAGTTTGAATTATTAGTGCCAGCGAAACTTCTTTCGCGTTGCCTTGATGACAGTCAGTGCCACCCATCCCACGAAACCAGGTCATTTATCGGGATAGAAGTATCCTAACTATTGACCTAAGTATATCTTAGCTTATAAGCTAGGTCTGTCGAGTTTCATTTTAATCCCTTGATTAGTTTCTACGTGATGCTCTAACAGTCATTCAAAAATGTCAAGTTGTATTTTCCAAATCTGCTGGTACGATTTGGAACCCTAATTTATTTATTTTTTAATTCATTATGTAACAACGTTGACACTCCTCACAAATCAATTATGGTATACTAGAGTTTACTCCGCGGCTACGGCGCAGGTAAACTTCTAGTGCATGTCTCTTGTTTAAAGAGGTTACATTACAGGTTACATTGTATAAAATGTTTATGTTAGTGATATTAGCCCCGAAAGATTAACTTCATTCATTTTATATCGCAAACTATCACATCTCCATATACACCAAAATATAAACCAAAAAGACCAAATCAACCAATTTGACGAACTGAACGAATTCGCCAAATCGACGAAATTGACCAATGCGACCAGCTTGACCAATTAATTCCACGAAATCGACCAATTCGACGTAATCGACCAGTTCGGTGAAATCGATCAAATCAACGAAATCGACCAAAAAACCTATCCTACTTTCTGGGATAACGTTTACATAAATCTATCCCAAAATATATCCCATTATCCGGGATGAAGAGTATCCCTTGTCGACAAAAATGGCAAATGATTAAAAAACTAATCCTACTTTCTGGGATAACTTTTACATGAAAATAAATCATTCTATCCCAAAACTTATCCAAAGCGGTCGAGTAGTTTTTCCATAATAGCATAACAAACAAACAGACAAATATATTTTTATCCCCGAAACTATCCCATTTTTCGGGATAAAACGTATCCTATGTTCATTATCGGCATCGAAAATACATATATACTGAGTTTCAGCTAAATCGGTCCAGTAGTTGTTCTGTGAAAACGGAACAGACAGACTTACTTTCGCATTTATAATAATAAGGATTAAAGACACTTATCTATCATTCATTCTTTTAATGATGAAGCAAACTTTGTCACATGCGAGAACTGCATTTGCTTGTACAATCAACATAACCATCTGTGTTACGTAATGAAATCACAGCGGTGCATTGGATCAATCCAATATTACGTTCAAACATACACTTCGTGCATCCGCATGTTCGTAGTGAATCAAATACTAGCGTGGTGTTCATAAGCACAGCGATGTACCTCGTGTGTTCTGTTGTACGTAATAAATTGAATTAGTGTCCCTTTTTAGAGACTATAACTATTTAACACTAGAGCTTCGCTGCTTTGCTCGTGTAAACGCGCGAAATGCTATTCAATTTACGAGATAAATAATATTCTGTCTTAATCCCTAATATATAATATCTCGTGATTGTCGGCTTATAAACACACACATATATATATATATATATATATATATATATATATATATATATATATATATATTTTACATGTAATCGTAGAATTTGTGCCTTGTTGAAACTATTATATTTTTTGGAATTAAAACTATCTCGCGTGCATTTACTCCCAAAATTTACTTCTTTTAATTTCATTTAATTGTCTCAGTAGGTACTCGGTAAAAACGTTTTTAATTATGAAACGATATATTTAGCCAAACGTTAACGTGTCGTTATCTCGCCTTAATACGTCTTTTAAAAACTACCCAAGTACATAAGTTAGAAATCAAACGATTCTGTTTTTATGTTATCAATGGTATGTAGACTGCAATATATTATGTCTGTATGTACTGTAGTAAGGTTTCTCACGCTCTCCACAATTTCTTTGGAAGAAATATTCTAGACTTCCTACTATGAGCGCAATACAATGCCTCTTATAAGAACGCTTCCTTCACAATCGTTCAAAAGAATTTCTTCATATCGAATATTTATTTATTATTTTAAGAGCAAATTTTTCAGATAAAAGTTACCAATCGAAAATATTATGACTCGATTGATTACTTATACATTATCAAAGTAATATAATTCAACGGTTTTCTTCTTGCAACTGTAGTTTTCAATTTGTTCATGTCGTATTTAACGCTGCAGATAACTTTTACCTGGTGTTTGAAAAATCAGGCCTAAAACAAATAAATACTGAGCGTTTAGTTGATCTTACAGCGATAGGGATTTGTTCTATAAAATTACAGGTAAATTAGCTTTTCGAGACGTTTTTGCGTTTGTTGTAATGTACGATCAGAACATAAATAAAGAAACGAATACTTTTTATATGTTTTTATAGGCAGGTACTTAATATGAAACTAATTATATTCACATAATTTTTAATATTAAATTGTTGGTCCCAGCTCTGAAGAATGACATTTGCTTTCTGATAGTACCTCTCCGATGGAAGTCAATTATATACCGGTTGATTTAGCAATTAACTGCTTGGATTGATAGTGCACCCATTATCGAAATATTTGTACAAATTTGTACAAAACTTCTTTAGTTTGGGCAGTTAAAAGCTTAATTCGAGCACGATTCTACATCGGAACTAATTTTAATGAAGAAATTTAATCTCAAATAAAAACAATTGGTAAAAATAATAATACTGAACAATAAATAACAAAAATGAATAACAAATAAAATTAATTAATTAATTAATTATCAAACTAAAACCAAATAGTCAGTCCTGACAATAATTAGCAATGCAGACAATTATTACTTACTAGAGTTTTCCTCGTGGTTGTGCCGCGTGATAAATCCTAGGGAGTATAGTAGCTCTATATTACGTACATAAACATTTAATTAGGTGTTTTGTATACACAAATCTTCAATATTTTAGTTTATTGTTCAATTCATTACAAGTACAAATAAACCACAGACTGCTAAAGAAACTAAGTCAATATTGTAGACAACTGCACAGCAAAATGTGAAGTCACAGCCAACCGGATTTGAAGTACCTAAAACGCAATAAATAACACGTGGGCAACCAGACAACGTATTTGTTATTGAATTACAGCGATGGTAATCTACATTGCAATCCGTCTATTCTATAGAAACAACGTCATTTGTCGGGATAAAATGTATCCTGAGTGTCAATTCGGGTTATATGTCAGCATTATATTGAGTTTCAATCGTGCGTTTTTATTACTTCCCAAATATGAAGCGACTGCAGCGACAAATTTTTCGCCATTTTTGTCTATCCCAAAGAAACGACGTCATTTATCGGGGATAAACAAGTATCCTAAGTTACGCCCCGGGATATGAGATAGCTCTATGTAGAGTAACATTCAAATCCTTTCAGTAGTTTTCACGTGATGCTCCAACAGACAGACAAAAATTCCAAATATTGCATTTTGGTCCCCCTTGATTTTTTTTCAAATTTTAAAACGCAGTATACAAATTTGCATCATTTAGAGATTTAATGTGTAGAATTGACTTTCACTATTGACTTTTGATTGTACATATATTTTGTTCCTCAAAATTGAACGGACCTCTTTTTGCCGATTGTAACAAGGATTTTTAAATTTCAAGTTTAGCATTCCTGTACATATACAAATAACCTACAAACGCAAAAACTTCTCGAAGCTAATTGACCCTATAAGACTATGCTTAAGCAAACAATAGTTTTATTAAGCTAACCTAATGTACGAATTTTAAAATTATATTAAGCTACTACACAATAGGGAAGCCCTAAAACGTCGCAAATATCAGCTATAGGTAATATAAATAGTTGTTTGTCGCTTTTTCGGGCAAGACCCTTGGACCAGGGAGACTTGAAAGGCACAAACTTCATTAAAACCGGCCAAAGGCTTGCTCGAAGTCTCACATAACTAATCTATACCGCGTTGCATTCCTATGAGGCTTCGCGTCCAGCCTATTGGAAACATCCTTGCCGACAGCTGACTGGGGCTAGCTTTTATGCTTTAATATTATTTTCCTATATCATTGTAATATATAGTACTTTACTATGTTTGCAGAAATTAAACTAAAAGACATAATTAAGTTAACTTTAATCGTTTGAATTGATCATTTATTCCCTCTATTCTTACAGAAATTTTAATTTATTTATTAAAACAAAATTAGATACATACATACAAAGTATAGTTGTTTGTGATTCATAACCAAGTATCTTGGTGAATTTTGAAGATAATGTTTGCAACAATACAGTTAATTAGGTGTATAAGTAACGGTAATTTATTAGTACTCGCGTATTTTCCCTTTCAAATTATACCAGTGTACGAGTAATGTGTGTAGATACACATTTTTGAACAAAATTCTGAACTGATAACAACTAGTGGATACTCGTTGGCTAACTGGATGGCATAAAATGGCCTTCATACACACAAATAATGATTTCCATAATATTGTTTTTTTAATTAACGAATATGCCCAAAGGACTGCTTTTGTATATAGGTTGGTTTTTATTATACTTTATAGAATATGTTACGTTGACAGTCACGTAGTTTGATCAACAGATGAGCCACTTGCTCTATTATAACTCGCACATTCTTTGTATAGAATTCGGAGGATGAGTTGTGGGTGGTAAATTCACTCCGCGAAATTGGCCGCGTTCAATGAACGTTAACAACCAAAGTTGTAACCTGGAATAAATACAGGATTGACATGTTATGAAAATCCTGCACATAAAAACGATACCGCTAATGTAGATGTCCTTGACTGCTGAAACGTACATAACAATACTTATAATCAATTATATGAATTATTGTGCGTTATTGAAAAAAAAAATATAATTTTCTTTGTTCATCTGTAATGTTATTTATTGTATTTATAGGTCACGTCAATTGTAATTTTGATTTTATTGAACATTTGTTGCACTTTTAAGGATGAATACACGACTACTTCAATACAACGTAGAGCCTCCATGTTCGATTCCTGGCATGGTGAATTTTGTAACTGAATTTTCCTTTATTCACCATAGTATCCAGACTATGGTCGGTTGTATGTATTTACCCATAAAACAAGCGTAGTTACGCTTGTAAGCATATATGCCTAGTTTCGGGCCATAAAATGAGTGTCTAATTGGCTATAAGTTTAAAAGCTTAAAAGCACAGCACTTTCCATGATTTACTATCTGCGAAAATCGGGTGTCTAATCCAAGTCGTAATAGCTACTTCATGTTAAGTTGTCTGTCTGTGCTTACCACATTTATTTTACTTGCAAAGTATTGATACTATATGTAGATTACATATTTTGCAAGATTCTATGAAGCACTGTAGAAAGAAGGACATTTTGAAAAGTTAACACTAAAAATTAAGGGTGCGTTTAGCATCATTATAGCGTTAAACTCTGACTATTTCCACAGCATAGCCCAAGGTCTGCTTACCAGGTTTTGCTTGGTCTTAAATCAAAACCATACTATAATTAGGCGAGGAAGAGAAATGTGGAAGGAACGGGTAAAAGAAGAAAGGGACAAAAAAGTTGAACAAAGGAGAAGGCTTATAAAATGATATAGTTAGAGACAACACTATCATAAATATTATGAGAGTGTAACGGCGGTCGCGGCCGCGTACCCAGATTCTCTTGTCAATATTTAACAGTAGCACCATCAGAAGTACCGCAACTACTTTAGCGATGTACAGTAAAAACAATTCTAAAAGAATGGGGTATATAGTATTTATTACTCACGATACCCAGAATACATTTCATCTCCGCGGAAAGTGTGAGTCTTCATTTCATTTCCGTTTGTAATTTGAACCTTTAAATTAAACAATATTGCATTACGGATATACAATAAATCAAATTCTATGTACATTCAAATCCACCATATATGTAACTTGAATGTAATTTAATAGAATAGTAAAATTTTGTGTAATAAAAGAGTGGGTATCACTAATTGGCGTAGTATTATGTTTTAAATCTTTTTTGCTAACTCCGCTACACTTTAACGCATTTTCCTACAAATTTGATCCATTTGATAGATCTGGAAATATTTTTTTTGGAAAAAAATGGCTTGTAGAAATTGATTTATACAGACAAAGGGTAGTTATGTGACACTTTTATAAAAGTTTCGTTTATGTGACACTTATTGCTGAACTCTAAAAACGTTATTTAATATGACCTTTCGTAAAAATGTTCTTAACAATAACGTACATATGTAGTATGCTTTAGAATCATGGTACTTCACCTAATTTATATAATAGGGTAATGATCGATGGACATTAAAAATGCAATGCTATCGCAATAGAATGAGATTACCTGTAATTATTCGTGTGGTTTTCGTTTGTAACTTGAACATTTAAATTAAACACCTTACATTTGTGAAACGATTTGTTTACATATCAACTATAAACGTCTTGAGTTAATACTATTCCACGAAATGATTTTACAATCTAAATGGTTCTAATAACACCAGTTTTTTGATAGCATTGAAAACTACTTAATTAGATGGTTATAAACGTCAAATTGTGTTACGTTACGATTGTATATTGTACATATGATGTACAATATACAACAGGCATTTCTAGAGCTGATTACAGATGCTGAAGTCAGATTACATAAAGAAAATTCCTTTCACATTTTTACCCTGCCGGAAATCGAACCCGAGAACAAAACATACCAGTACGCTAAAAAGCTAATGCTTCAAATACCTGAGCAGTGCCATTAATAATTAAATTGATATATATTTTTATGGTAAATAACTAGGTGTACTCCGCGAGCTTTTAGATTTTGTCTCGCGTGAACATATCCAAATGGTTTCCCTGCGACTTAAATAAAGCAGAGGTATTTTAATTATAGCGAGGAATGCGCAATATCTGCCGTGGACGTGTGTGGTCGATGTTTCATTTAGCATCACGAGTTGAAGTTCGGACTGTTCGGAGGGGTTAAAATTCAACGAATTGTTACTAATTAATCATTCAATATCAGACACTTATATTTTAGAAATAAACACTGTTACAAAATTGTAATATGAACTTCATTTTGAGTGTTGGAAGACCTATTTTGTGAAGGTGTGACTTTTTAGTCTTTTATTAAAAATGTTAAACGTATAAAAATATGAAAATCATGGACTCCTTGATTGAAAGCTCTAGATATCTACTTGTAGTTTTAAAGTTTTTTTTGTCAGTAATTTGAACGTTTTAGGCCCTGTTAGTTGACATGTCCTTTTAACCAAATTGTCTTTCACCCTTCTATACATATAAAGGGGATTACAAAAAATTTACTGAGCGCGTGTCGGTGGACGTTTATCTGTAGTATAATTTCAGCCAAATTCATCTGTAATATAAAAATTGTCTTTGTCCGGATTTTTCCTTCATCACATCCTTGGAAATATATTTATTTTCACCAAATTTATATTTATTCTCACTAACAAAGAAACATACATGCACTTACTTTCAATAGTTTTTAGGGGGCATTTTCGACAAACATACGACGTCTAAAGTCTTACTCTACTTAATTTAGCATATAAAAAAGTTAGCCACTGATGAAGGACTTTCAAACCAACCAGCCGTCGTGATATTTCAAATGTGGGATCAGACAGCCAATGGACATTAGTTAGATAATTTTTATTCAATATTTCGGTACTGTCGTACGTTATTGAAAACGAGTAAAAGTTTATTGAAGTAAAGTTGCGTGAAATCCTAAACATATAAATGCATAAGTGAGATAACAATAACAACAAATGCAGTTTAATGTGAAATAAAAAAAATTGTCATCAGAATTTTATTGTATTAAACATGATTATAACATTAATTAAAACCAGCCAGGCATGAGCTAGCGAATTACCACAATCAACACTGGTTTATCAGTACAACGCAGGTCCACACTTCTGTTAACTGAGGGAAGCATGCAATCCAATCAATGATAGCGTTGTGTAAACGTGGCTTAATTTGTTGCTGTTGTATTTGTATGAGGTAGCTAAAATACAGGGGATAACTTAATGAAAAATAACCTGTTAATTTAAACCATACAAGCGTCTTCAATCATTTGGTTAAATGAATAGTTCAATTAATGAACTTATTATTTGTTTAAGCTATAGTTACACCAAGGTGCTACGCCTGCTGGATATATCTCTGTTGCGGACAGAATCACCCCCCTGACCTCTCCCCGTAAATCCCGTACCCCCACGCCCCGCGTACCGCGGATACGTAGCTCGCTCCGTTAGCTGCTAAGCGTCTGCATTTTTTGTAGTACCTTAGTAAGCGCGGGGCGAGCCTACGGCATGAGCATTCCCAGTGTCGAGTAATTCGTGGCGATGTCGGCGCGTCGGATGTTCGACCGCACCGACAACGGCCGTCACACACACCTCCACGGGATTGCTCCCCTGCACGCCCGACCACCTGATCACGAGACACCAAGCTGGCTACCGACCCCCTGTGACCTTTAAGTTGTTGTTGAAGTCAAATGTCTGCAATTATATATTCTGCATCGATTAAAATCCCAGCAAAATAAAAACGTCAAAAGTATTTCCGTTCCTATTTTTAAAAATGCCGATTATGTGAAATGTGTGCAAACAACGAATGGGTTTCATTTTTAACCGACTTCAAAAAAAGGAGGAGGTTCTCAAATCGTCGGGATGTTTTTTTTTGTTTTTTTTATGTATATTCACCGATTACTCCGAGATTTATGATCCGATTTACGTGAACCTTTTTTTATTCGACGCGGAATAGCTTCCAATTGGTCCCCTAAAAATTTAACATAGTTTGGCCCAGTAGTTTACATTTTACGAACATTTTTGGATGTTTCCGTTTTGTACCCGCTTTTTCTACCCGCAAGTCTAAAATAATAATAATAATTCCGTTTTCAACCCATTACAAAATTCAATTCCGGTTTATACCCACTGAACTGAGTACAGACAGCAGAAAAAGTTAATTCGATTAATAATATTTATTTAAAAAATAATAAAGTCAAAAAGATTCTTATACATTCTTTACAAACAACTAAAACTCACATTTAGATTATAAAACATTATTACATAGATCACATAATTAACGTTTGGTACATAACATTTTCAAAATTCACAACCTCGTCAAAATATCAAATAACACAGAGTAAAATATCAAATAGACTTTGAGGAACTATAAACTAGTTTAATAAAGAAAATGCTTATAACTATTGTTCAATACACTGGATGCATTTATTTCTTTTGGAATCAGAATATTGAAAATATAACTAAAAGTTAAGTAAAATTTGAATAATTGGATAGATTGGGTAATACTAATAATCGACGTTAAAAGCATGAAGTATTGACATAAATTATGTAATAGCTTTTTTTTAATTTAATATATAAACGAGCTATGTTTCCTAACAGTGGCCTATAAATTTTTGCCACAAGCCAAATCATTAAGCGCAGATTCTATTTATTGTCTCTCTCTAACACATCATGTTTTTCGATTCCTTGATATTACAATATCTTTTCCTTTGAAAAGTGTATTTTATTTTTTAGCGTCATTTTTAATATTTGAAAGGAACAGCATGTTAAGTGACTTTTTCTTTGCCACAACGCGGTTTACAGTCACATGCTAGCTTTCAAGAGCGTTAGTTGTTTTGTGTCGACATCCGCATGAAGACCATAAGTCTAGGGGATATTTTCCGCCAAACATATATATATGTTTTGACAATTTAATCATTAAATCTCACTGCATCTTAATGCGTGGGACTCTATTCCATAATATAGAGAAAAGCATCATCCACCATTTCTTTCGGTATTAAACATAAGGCAAGCATCAAAGATACATACATACATGTTTTTTAAAATGCCTTTTTTTGATCATATTGAACTGTTTGCCTTTTTTATATATCGCTTGGCAAAAGTGAAAGTAACAGGCTCTGGTTTTAGTTTCAGGTGAAATAATTTTGAAAAAAAAACTTGTTTTTTCATTTGCGTGTTAGGTTATTATTATCCAGTGACGTCATACACGCTTGCAGCTAAGAAGTCGTTCGTGAACTAATATTGAGTAGATTTAAACATTTTAATATTGTGAGGTGTTTATCTTGCAATTAATAAATATTTAAAAGCAATAATGTCTCTGACCGTACTTCAAAACAATGAAAATTAGTAATGGGTTGAAAACGGAAAGCTTTTTGGGTAGAAGACGGAAAAAAATATTACATTTATTTTTGTAGGTTGAAAACGGAATAGATTTTGGGTTGAAAGCGGAAAAAATGTTTTTGAATAGAAAAAGTGGGTAGAAACCGGAAATACCCCATTTTTATGTTCCCGTATCTTGGGACTTATATTTTTTAAGAAGCGCGGTACCTTTCATTGGTCTACCCATACATAGCTAGGCACTAAAAAGTAACAAAAAAATACTTCCTTTAAAAAAACCGACTTCAAAAACTAAAAAGAATAAAATAACTTATGTCTAAAGCTATGTATTATTATTATTAAATTATCTAAAACATCTTAAAGTCCGTGCTTAGTAATTTTCAAAATATAGTCATTTTTATGTTTTAATTTGCACCGACTTCGACCGAAGATTTTTATTTTATTATTAATCGATTTCACAAAGGAGGAGGTTCTCAATTCGTCGGTATGTTTTTTTGTTTGTTCGTTACGCGATTTCTCTGTCAATTGTAGACTGATATGCAAATTGTTTTTTGAAGTGAGACTTCTATACCTATAGACGGGGGGTCTTACGATATTTCGCTCACGAAAAAGCGTCACGGCTGCGTGTTCTAATACTTACATTTTTAAACTCGTGATATCGAATCGAATATCGAACCCCATATCGAATGGGATATCCGAATTGAATAATTCTAAAAGTTATATAAAGGTAATGAAGCAGTATTGAATATGAAGTAATTTATTTTGATAAGGATGAATACCGAGATACAAATAAAAAGCCTTTTCTAACGGCAGCATTTTAATTAAATTTTTAAAATAAAAAAACACTTATTGTGGCATAACTATAACAGTTTTCAAATTGGACAAATACATTAATAATCTGCCCGTAACACTTCAAGTTAAAATTTTGTTGCGATTCATTTTGCCACTTGTCAGTTGAAGATTTTCCACTTGTCCGTTGCAATTCGTTTTTCCACTTGTCCGTTGCGATTTGTTTTTCCACTTATCCGTTGCCATTCGTTTTTCAACTTGTCCGTTGCGATTCGTTTTTCCACTTGTCCGTTTTTTAACTCGCGAAATGGTTCCATAGTCCCCAAGAGAGAGAGAGAAATCGAGAGCAACCCATGTTGAAGAGCATATACACTGAAGAATGAGATGACAAATTGATGACAAGTTGTACATTTTCTACAGGCGCTTAATATATTATTTCTAAAGCTATTGAAGTACTTGCGCAAGTAAAAAGTAAAAATATTTTTTAACAAAAACAAAACCGACTTTACCCTAGAAACTAAAAAAATAATATTTGACCGACATCTTTCTACAACTTCTTGAACTCGTTTCTAATTGTTAAGTTCATTGTCAAGTAAACCATAAAATTAGTATATTTTGTAAACTTGTTGTTGTTCTTTTCTGTTTTACTTGTCACCGACTTCGATGTTGTAGGAAGAAATCGATTAAATATTATTTTTTTGGTTTTTAGTGTAAAGTCGGTTGGTTTTGTAAAAAAAATATTGACTTGTAAATGGGTCATTAGATATTAGTATATTGACATGACATACTCATACAATAATTATTCGAAATATTTTACTCATCACCAGTGAAATAACTTAAATTCACTACAACTTTCGGACCCTCCTCGTGACCTTCATGCTTAGCATGTTCGAGACGATTCTTTGACCTTTTTGAAATTATAACGCTTCTTTTAGCGTTGCCATTTTAAAATTTAAAGAGTTGACTAGATTTAAATTCATAATATAATCACAGGGTCAACTTGTATATTTAATATTTATTTTTAATTCAAATTTCTCTCCTCTTTCACCTTCTTTGATTTGGGTTCGGTACGTAGGTCTTTTCCTCCCATACTCCTCAATACAGACATGCGTCTTTTGTCACAACAGAAATCATCATCTCACCCTTCACACAATCCATACAACTCTGTTTTGGTCATCAATCTTCCAGTTTAACATTTATTTTGTAACATGACATTTTTTTAAATCGTTATAATTATAATATATTATTATATAATCAAATATCATTTTGATTTAAAATTCATTTCAATAACAATAACAATTTAATCACAGTTGTTATTGTTATTAAAGTGAGTCTTTATTTTTTGTTACCACGTTAGACACTCAAAAACAAAAGTACCGCTGAACAGGTTTCAATTTACAAGTTCAACTTAGAAACGAAATCATGTGAATCACAATAGATTGCAAATACAAAAGGAAACTATTCAAACAGCTGAAAAGCCTTATAGTGTAAAGAAGCAAATAAAAGATAATAATTTTCCCATAAATAAGACAAGTGTGATGTACAGACATATGGGATAAAATCAATTTGTTTGGTCGTGGTCGTTTCCATAACTTGTACCATACTTTTATGTATTACTAGGATATGCCCGCGACTTTGTCCACGCTTGACTTAAAATTACCGAGGGGTTCCCGGTGCCCGCTACAAAAAGTACCGCAGCATTTAAAAAAGAATGTAAGCTATCGTTTTAGTGAAAACTGTGTCGGTAATTTTTTGCACCTGAACAAGTACAAACCGTTCTCGGAATAATTCCCGCGGGATTCCATAGATTAAAATATCCCACCTTTTATTACATAAAATTTGCTATAGATCAGTAAACTTACATTATATTCACAGTAAAAATCACATTGTTATTCGTTTTTTTAATCTGATCATTTTAAATCATTTTCAGAAAAATTCCCGCGTGATTCCTCGTATAGAAAGTAGCGCAGTTTCTAATTCTAAGAATGAGCTGTTAATGAGCGAAAACCACTTTGGGGGCTTTTGAAGGGCTTGCGTGGGGCCATGGGAAGGCCAACATGTAGAGGCACCTTGACAAATTTAATGTAAATGTGGCGTGACACTGACCGGCGATTATCCCTGTCTACACCATATAATAAAGCACCCAAGGTCAAGCCCCAGCCAGTGTAGGACTATTGTGGGAAATGATAAACAAAAAGTACCGGGCTATACTGCTAGTGGTACTAGGGGTCTGGGAATATGGGGAAAAATGGGCAGACGGTGACTCGCCACTCCCTGCATGGGCCCCAAAAAATGGTGGTGGAGGTGTTGCTCCTCACTTAAGGCTACGCCATAAAGCTCCCGTGCGGAACCACAAAGCCGTGGAATTATTGTTATTATTATTCTTGTTAGTGGTAGTAATAACTCATGTCTGACCTGTGCAAGTAAGAGGCGTTTGTGTGGTAACTAAGTAGTAGAGGATTACTAAAACAAATTTCAAATGGATTTGTTAGGTGATTAGGAAAGCCTACAAAGGTACATGAGTTTCGTGCTCCTGCTAATAATTAACTTCATGGGTTATATATACATTTCATTCATGTTCATTGTAGCCGCTGTTAGCCGTTTATATATGTATTTCAATTTGAGCGAATCAACGAAAGTAAATCATTAAATGAAATGAAAGTAATCATTTGATGTCATTGAATGTCGTGATGACATTTCAGATATGTGATTCTTAATCGAATCAATTTAGTCAATTTGTTTGATCCTTCTGATATCAGCATTATACGTCAGTTATGTTCCCATTTATAGATATAGATAGATAGGTAATTTTTTATTTGTTAAAATATGTACGTACATTGACGAAAAATGTGTAATCTTATCATTAGAATGATTACTTCCATGCAACCTTATTCAAAAATATGTACTTTGTTTTTCAAACGAGGTAAATTCTTAAAAAATAATTGGATTGTTTGTTTAGCTGGTTAATCCACGTTAATATAGATGCAAAAATACTCCGTCTGTCTGTGTTACGCTTACACAGAAAAAATACTGTACCGATTTGTCTGAATCTCAGTGTATATATATATATATTCGACGCCGTGGATGAACATAGGTTACTTATTATCCCGAAAAATGGAGGACTTTACGGGATAATAATATATTTGTCTCTCTGTCTGTTATGCTTATAAGGAAAAACTGTTAGACCGAGTTGGCTGAAATTCGGTATTTATGTAATTTTAATACCGAGGATGGTAAAGGGATACTTTTCCTAGATAACGGGATAGATTTATGTAAAGGCTATCCCAGAACGTGGATCCCAGATAGGTTTTTATGATTTGTTATTTTCATCCATGTTGGTTAATTCGGTCATTGTGATCATTTTTGTCCTTACATACATGTTTGCAGATATATAGATGGGGGATAGATAAATAAAACTAGTATGGTTGAAATAGGGGATGAAAGTTTGCATGGGAGACCAATAATTTCTCAAGTTTATAGGTAAAAATCATCATCTATAAAGACAATAGTAACTTTTTCTGTGTGTCTGTAAACTTGCACGGAAAAACTACAAGGAGTACTGGATCGGTTTCGCTGTAATTTTGTTTGAATGTAGTTTTAATACCGAAAATGGACACAAATACTAACCTAACCGTAACACACAAATACTAACGTAACTAATACCGGCATGAAAACCGGGAGATGGGATAGTTTGCGATATAAAATAAACCACTAACATAAAAATTTAATACAATGTAATCTGTATTAAATTAATGTCTGCTCTTTACAAGAGGTACGCACTAAAATTTGACCCGCAATGCAGCTACGGGGTAAACTATAGTTTAAAATATTTTATACTTAAATATGCCTGTAACTTTAGTTGTTCTTTCAGTTGTTTAAAACATTTAAAAGATATTAAACAGTGTAATTGATTGCAAAAATTTGATGTGTATTGTACCAAAATGGTCTTCTGACGAAACACAATAATTGCTTAGCTAATCTTGCGATGCATGTTTTTGTATATATTTGAATCAATTTTAAATGCACATTAATTTCATAGACATAGGTAAACTATCAGCAGCTGTGCATTGTCGTGTTAAAAAACTGGTTGAGTTAGTAAACGTCTGGTAGAGGAGGTTCATTTCTATGATGTTGCAGATATGATTAAATAGTAAAAATATTTTGGCACAAAAAAATTGGAGTGTTAAAGAGCTTTTAATACTCTCGGTATTTGTGATTAGGTTGAAATAACCATGATTTCTCATAGGCTGACCTTTCATGCCTATTATTTACGGCGTCCCACCTACTTAAACGAGCAAATCCAATAAGGCTGTAAATCGATAAAAAACTGCCTTATACGCATTTACTACTGCTAACACTTTAATTAATTTTGCAATTGACGAGTGTGTCTACGGTTTAATACGCGTTTTAGATGTATAAATTCTTTACAAAGGAAAGCCGCTCTCCGCGTCTGTCTGTCTGTTTGTATAGCCACTAACTCCTCCATAACCACACACCGGATTTTTAAGCAGTTTTCACCATCAGTTGGATCATTTTGCACTGAAGGATTATATATATATATATGTATATATATTAGTGTGGTCCTTATTTTGAGTTTGTTTCAGGATAATCCTAAATCGGTTCTAAATCTAAAAAAATTCATGCCAAGTTATAGCTCTTAATTTTAATTTTAACCCCCCCCCCCCCGATAATCAAACTTTTACATAGAAATAACAAGGGAAAAATCTGTTATTACTTTGGAATTTTTTACGTCATGAACGGATGAACATATCATGTTGACGATCATGTCGATAAGTTTTTATGTTTGTAAAGCAGAGCTACTTCCTTCTTTTGTGCACTTATTCTGATGAACGTAGATGGATATCTTTCATACATATGCTAAAGTAACCTTTTACTCACACCAAAATAGCACCATTGTGGAAATTAGCGTACTCAAAGGCGCAGATAAGCAAATCTTATTGCGCATATTACTATGTAGAAATATTTTTTTGCCTGCTGGTATTATATCAAGCTTAACAAGTTTTTGAATCTATAAGTCGCAAAGGGACAAAAGACTGTTAATGCTTTAAATCGTGTTGCACCCCGTTGAACATATTATTTTAAGTTTAGAGTAAAAACTGGACTTTGTTCATGGATACGCTTGACTGCTGCACTGATTTCAAGTACATTAATATTACCTTTGAAAGGGGAAATAATTCTCATAAATAGGTAGAGAAGGAAATAAGTCAAGCGTGGACGAAGTCGCTGGACTATCCCAGTCTATGTTTAAATTGAAGTGCCTGGCTTTGATTTCAATATAAAGGACAAAATTTAAATGAAAACTGCTATTTACACAATTTTTAATCATAAACAGCTGCTTATTATAGAATTTTGGTCTGTCAGACTGTTTGAAAATTTGTCCCGAATATGTTCCGAAATTGCTCAACGCATTGGAATGAAAATTTTAGAAATCGATTATTTTGTGAAGTTCACCGCTTAGGCAGTTTTTCTGTCCTCTTGTACTATATTTTTTATGGCTTGAGTATAGCAGACGAAATTGCAAATTGAGTATTGTTATAACCACCATGTGCATAGTAAATAAATTGTTAAGAAACCTGCAAATCGAGATTAACGCGATGTGTAAAACCCGTCAATGCCATTTAGTCCAACGTCGTGAGTATGCCGTTCATACCTCCAAAATGAGGAGAATGCCAGCAACGACACATTCATAGACAAAATACATCATTAAGTTTAATTTATTGTTTGTTTATAATATTATTAATACTTGAATAACAAGTTTTTATGTTGGTCTATATGTAAATTTATTTAAGCAAATTAGTCCCACACGAAAACCAGTATTCAAAGAATCGAACAATACACTATTTTTATAACGAGTACTTTATCTTTAATGTTGCTAAATACGTTTATTTATCACGAATGAGTAATTAGAAATACCCAAAACTGTAATATAAACAGTGTTTAACCGAAAATAACAACTGATTCAAGACTGATATTTAAACCTGCTATCTCCAAAACTATATGTTCTATTGAATGTTTGATAATTTTGAAAAATGCGCTTATAAACTAAGATTTGACTCACCGATAGCTCTCTCCTGTTATATTAATCTGCTCTGTGGATAGCTCGTTGTATTTTTTTATTTTGAAGTAAATTAATGCTGTATCCTATGGATGGTGGTGCCACCCGTAAATGTGTTGAAATATTTATTTTAATGTTTATTACCCACAATTTTAGTGACGTTTGTACGAGCATCTGCGGATCGCGGAAATTTGAATACGATATCAACATTGATTAGAAATATTTGATACATGTAATAAAAATTATGTGTTTTTAACCGACTTAGAAAAAAGGAGGAGGTTCTCAATTCGTCGGGATCTTTTTTTGGTTTTTTTTGGTGCTTTTTTTATGTATGTTCGCCGATTACTCCGTGATTTATGATCCGATTTACGTGTTTTTTTTTGTTCGACGCGGAATAGCTACCAATTGGTCCCCTAAAAATTTTACATAGTTTGGCCCAGTAGTTTTCATTTTATGAACATTTTTCATGGAAATAATTTTCACTCCGTTCCATATGTACACCGATTACTCTGAGGTTTATTATTCGATTTACGTGATTCTTTTTTTGTTCGACGCGGAATAGCTGCCATGTGGTCCCCTAAAAATTTGACATAGTTTGGCCCAGTAGTTTTCATTTTACGAACTTTTTTTGTTCCCGGTTCTTGGGACCTATATTTTTTAAGAAGCGCGGCACCATACGTAGGTCCACCCATACATAGCTAGACACTAAAAAGTAACAAATAAAAAATAAAAACTTCGTTTAAAAAAACCGACTTCAAAAACTAAAATGTATAAAATAACTTATTTATAAATCTATTATTATTAATATATATTATCTAAAACATCTTGAAGTCGGTGCAAAGTAAAACACAATAAAAATTACTGTATTTTGAAAATTACTAAGCAATAGCTTTAGAAATAAGTTATTTTATACATTTTAGTTTTTTAGTTTTTGAAGTCGGTTTTTTTAAACGAAGTTTTTATTTTTTTATATATGAAATCTTTAGAACAAAAAATTAAAGTGACAACGCGGCTTACGCTTTTATTTGCGTCTAAGATTACATTTGAACTTTGACATCCCCACTAAAAATATGTCTAGATTGATATATATATATGTATCTTATCGAGACTACTCTTTAGAGTTCAGATTTTATACATACTGCAAGATATATATATATATATATATATATATATATATATATTTAATACTACATAAAACTGTTCTAAGCTTTATTAAATGAAACGTGGATACACATATTTACTTCTCCTCGCTTTCGTTGTTTTTGTGTTGAATGTAATAATAAATAGTAATTTAGCACTGACCCAGATATCTTATGATTTCATTAGAAATATCTTAAATGTTACTGACTTAAAAATGGTCGATAGCTCATATATGTATATGTTTTTAAATGACCTTAATGACCATATTTGAATAAATATTGGTCATAGATACGTATCACAACGTTGATTGTTCTATGTGATTATCTAGTCGCTTATCTTCGGCAATTAAAAGTTCATTAGATTTTATTTTAATAAAGTTCACTCGGAAGTCAAAGATAATTATTTTGATTTTAATTTAAGGTTACGGCCGTCAAATCATATTTTGCTTTAAAATAAAATATTCACTTACATTGGTAATGACTGTAGAGTTCGACTTTACGTGTATACATTGGGAGTTCGATTAATTATTGGATTTTATAAAAGGTTCCTTTCTTCTTGAACAAACAACGTTCCGGGTAGACTATTAAGATAGGAAGCAAGCATTAAGTGCCTTAGAGCACTCAGCGTGCAGACCGATTGGTTTGTTTGAAATCAGCAAATTGCAACTCTTATTTTTCGTTCTATTTTCATCACAGCTAATTGATGAAGCATTCTAGTAAAGATTTCTAGTGTTAAATAGCAACATTATAAAATATAATATTTGGTCATCTGATATTTGATCTAGACGAGATTGCATTATCACCTTTGGCAATATTCAATTCATTTTCAGAAATAATCCTATTATTCCATAATGCAAATTGAAAACTGAAAATTTTACTTCAAGCCATTTCCCATTGCGAAACAATACATCGAAACGTTAATATTACTCGTCGCGACTGATGTAACAAGTGGATTGTACAGAAATAAGTAATATTTTTCCTCGTTTAGACTACAATTAGATTACTCGTGTGCACTGGAGTAGTGACATCATTAAAAACCTAATATCTCGGGTGAAACATGTTCGAAGGTGCTCTGTAATTACTCGCAATTTCTGTATTTAGGTATGTATCTAGCTACTGTAGTCCACACAAAAGTGTTGGGCAGCTCTTAATTAGCCAAATAAGGTTGGGTATAAATGTTTTCATAGAAATTTCGGCATTCTATGGCCTTATGTAAGTAATCTAAAGATGTTATTAAGTGTAGTGCGTATTATACAGATTTGTATTGCGTATTCTCCAGTCTTTTTGTTTGGCTGATTTCATTATTTGAAGTTGAAAATCCACTCTTACAGTTTTACACGTCCTCACGTGTATCGCAGTTGATTATATAAGCTCTGTCAATTTCTGATTGTAAACATCATTAAAATTATAGGTATATGTAGGTTTCCCACCCGTGCTATTATATATAGTATCGTAGTATTATTAAGCCAATTATGATTATATAAAAATACATACAAATATCTAGGGGTGCCACATTTTTTTACATTTCGTATTATATTATTTTTGATTTGAAAGAAACTGAACAAAAAGGGGATCTATTTAATTACCGATGGAAATATAGTAAATTTCGTACTATATTATCGTTGAATTACGTAATTTATACGAAATGTATTATTATTTCCATTGCTACCTAAATTGTCGTTCTTTTTGTTCAGATTCTTATGATTATTTGAAAAATAAGAAATTTTACTGGCCAAAGCAAACAGTCGTAATAAATACCTGGACAATTCTATAATGAAATAAATAATGAAAAACAAATGTATACTATTATTTTCCAAAATATTATATTTTTACAGTTTAAAAACAAAAGTAATATATTTCCTTTATAAAAAAGGCGGCAGCCCTAGGTATATGTAGCAAAAAAAATCTTTTAAGTAATTTAAAAGGGATGCAAGACGAATGAGGTAAATTCAATGACTTTTTCATAATATATTAGTGTCATTATACTTATACACAACTATTTTTAAGGATTTTTTGTAGTTTAGCTAATAATATGCATACACAAACTTAAACCGGCCAAGCTACCGATTTTTGTAACGATTTTCGAAGGTAATATAAGAAAAATACTTGAATCATCCTTCGCAACAACTTTGATCGATGTGAATTCAATAAAATATTAAAATTGTATACCCATATATCAGTCTTAAAACCAATATGAGCATATTAACAAATATTTCTAATACCCTATTTGTAAGTAAATCGATATGTATTGATAATATCATGTAAATGTTGCCGGTATAGAGCTCCCGCATAATATTCATAAACTTGCAACGCCTGTCTGCGTATATTGAACGTGTTGCTTATGCCAGTGTAGCTGAAATTCATAAATCAATATTATTTTAATCAGACAGGATCTTTATCTAATGTATGAAAATCACACCTCTATTTTTTAAACCTTTCTGTTCTCATTCTATTTAATACATATAACATGTTACAAATATAAATAATTGTTAATGATAAGCATAAGAATCTTGATTTAAAAGATAAGATTAAATCACCTTATTAAATAAAATATAGTGAGTGTATATTAATATAGTCTAAAGTAATATTCGAAATTAAGCAAGTTCGCTTGTCTCGTGGCTAATATCTAACCGATAGTTTTGGGGATTATTCCATACACATAGAGTGTAAGTTCATATTAAACAAAGGCAAGTTCGTTTACGAAATTTACCATGTCCGGAATCGAATCTGCGAGATTTTCGTTTGCAGTGTATTAACTGGGCCAATACTTATTTGACTACACCACATACTGTCACTACAAATAAAGCTTGATAGCAGGATATTTTATCACAAATAATAAGATTTAACCTAAAAATACAGTTCATAAACTCACGATTTCTCTAATTAAACTGGTCGTATTATTTTTGGCTTATATCAAGACTTCAAATAGCTTGTTTTTTACTTAATACATTGTTCATCCACATAGAGTTCTAGACCAATGATACATAAATTGTGGTAGCTCATTATTTCTTCCATTTCTATTAAGTATATACAGAGATATAATCCAATATAGCAGCTAAATACAACTTAAATTGTAGGTCTTTTGCAGTTGATATCAGCAAAGGCCTTAAACGTTGCTCATGTTAAGTGGCAATTTAACTTCGAACAACTTTACGCTCGTATGCACCAAGTGGTTTACGGAGTATATTATCCTCAACAGTAGTTTGGTCTCAGTTAATGGGTAGCCTTGGTGAAGCCTTGGCTTTTAATCTACATGAGATTTAAGCAGGTAATAGCTCCCGATAAGATATATATTTAACAATGACATTCTACGTTGATACAGAAGCCGACTGATGGCTGAATTGGCAACAAGTAGTTAGGGATTTAAAGAAAACATTTAGCTTATACAAAACTTGTTAACTCATTAACTTAATAATTACGGGCTTATTCATAGAGAGCTAGAGTAAGTTTGAACGCTTCGATTAGAACCATAAAGAAGCGTTCAAACTTACTCTAACTCTTTATGAATAAGACTGTTAGGCTGCACTTATATCTAATGGCGCAAATAAATCATTAGCGGGAACAAAATTTGAAAATATGCACACTATATTATTTTAAATTTGCTGAATTGGCATTTGGTAATTAAGATTTACTAACCGTGCGAAGAAGGTTTGCCGCTAGCCTCAGGATGTCACGTTTCGATGGTCAGTAGGGTTGACACAATAGGTTAGGAAGTCGATTCTTTTTTGACAAATACGTCGTTAACTCGTTAAGATAATACAAAGCGATACTTATTCCCATGCAGGGCAAACACAAGATCGGAAGTAAGGCAGCACAGTAGCGAAAAAAGTGTGGTCATAAACCTAACATGCATACATTTGTCCTTCATATGATACGAAATTTGCTAGTTTAACGGCTGAATTGTCACTTACCAGTACAACAGAGCAAGCGAACCGGGACCAGATGTATGGTCGTTGCGGCATCATCGCACCCACACAATACACATACATTTTGACAGTGAGAGCCAGACGGCTGCGACTGCATACAAAAGGAAATCTTTTCAGCTCCTGCCTGGCTGTCTATTGGATGCTAACGCTGCTCTATATTCTTTGGCCCATATTCTAGAACGCAACATTTGTTTCATGTATCCAGTCTATGTAATATGGGACTAACGTGTATATCATAATTAAATGAAACGATTTTTTATACTTAACACTGTGTAATGTGTTTTTACGTTTACTGTTCCACCGTGCAAGGTCACAGCTTGATTTAACATTATTTAGATTTCTTCATTCATTGGATAATTAAGCACAAAACAGATTAAACTTGTTATAGAAATTAACGCGTTCAAACGTTATTACTATATTATTATAGAATCAGTGCCAATAATATTTGTACTAAATATTTTGTCAATTTAATATTCGGATACAAGATTATAAACCGTTATCTAACAAGTTTATATACCACTAGACTTCTTGAACTTGATTTCTTATTATGTTAAAATTTTTCTTATGACTTGATATTGTACATATAGAAAGAACTACCTGATTCACCGTACACTCAATACCGTCTAGGATAGGCTGCTCCAGTTTCTTACTTAAACTTTCCTAACTTATGTCACGTCTGTAAGTTATTTATATATTTTAATTAGGATATGCTCGCGAATTCGTCCACGCTTGACTGAAATTCACGCAGGATTCCCGGGACATATAGTATCGCAGCATTTAAAAAAGAATGTGAGCTATCGTTTCAGTGAAAACTGTGTTGGAATAAGCTATTTTGTATGCACCCGAACAATCTTAAATCGTTACCGTATAAACAGAATCACAAAATTCAATACATAAAATTTGCTATCGCTCAGTAAGAAAATCGCATTGGATTTTTTTTTTTCTATATGTCCATTTCAAAATATTTCTATAAGAATTCCCGCAGGATTCCCGAGATAAAAAAGTGGCGCAGATTTTAATTCGAAAAATTAGGTGTCGATCGGCTAAAAGCGCATCAAAATCGGCCCATTAATTTGTACGTGAATCCTGATTAAACCGACAAACAGACTAGATATCACAAAAAAATACACCGTGTTTTCAGTCGTTTATATTGCTATTCTAGTTTTTTTGTAATAGCTTCAATGTACAGACACACAAAAGTCGTGTGTGTGTGTGTGTGTGCAGTTCGCACGCAGTATAAGTGAAACTTCAGAGAATATACTCACAGAATACAGATAATTCTTCTCTAACTTTTAATAATAAAAATATAATTCCTTTAGCCTATATCCATCAACATATTATAATTCAAAACATATGGAGCGAAGTATCATTTTAAATTTTTCACTGTTTTATCTAAAAAATCTTACCAGTTTTATTTATATACTCGCAGGCTTAGTCCTATAGATTTATGTGTTTATCTGTTTAGTGTCGCTTTTTCGTTTCATCTAGGTTCAAATCACAACGATTCTAAAGAAGTTTAACTACAAAACTTCACTTAAACTATGAGAACATTTATAAATTATTGACAACTAGCTGACCCATGTCCACCTCGCTGGGCGTCATTAAAAAATACACATGCATCCATGCCCACACGCACGCATATCAAGGTTTAATTAAGTTTTGTAACCTTTAGTTAATTTATAAACGTAGAAAGCACTCGCAGTGGCTGTACTAGACTGTGCACAATTCCAGTGTGCAACATTATTGCTGTAACATATTTGACATGTGCTCCCACGCCCACCTCGCTGAGCGTAAAACATTTTTTACTTTTTGATTTATTAATCATAATCAAATATAGCATATGTCACTCGGACATAATGTAGTTTTCTACTACGGAAAGAATTTTTTAAATCGGATGAAAATAGTACCGGAGATTACCCCAAACATCCCAGTTCACAAACATTACCTCTTTATAAATATAATACATACATACATACATACATACATAACTTCACGCCAGGTCCCTTGCGGGGTAGGCACGAACAACAGAACGCCATACAGGCTTATTCTTACACACCTCACTTGCTTCTTTGACATTCATAGCTCTTGTCATGCACGCTCGTCTGTTCTTAATATAATACAATAGATAAATTGTAAATTATAACGAGATATAAAGCACAAATACTAAAATTATAGATTAGGAGCTAATGATGACGTTGTCACATTGATAAAACCTCATTATACCCGAACCAAAATTATATTCCGAAGAAAAAAATTACATACTACGTAAAAATCTGATCACTACTGATCTATAAAATCTTTGTTTAAGAACGGTATAACAAGTAAATATTATATGATATAGAACCCCGATTTTATTTTATATTTTATGAGATTACCCTTTTTTGTTGGTACAAGCATTGTTTCATGCTCATTAATGAACACTAATGCTTGCTAAAGTGAAAGCAAATTATTTTGAGGTATAAAGTAATATACAAAATTAAGAGATCGCTCTTAATTATTTCTTCATATAAAGATGTGTTGTATTCAGTAAAGTTATATTACATTTTTTGCCTAAGTTCAGCGGGCAGACAGACGGTCTACCTGATGGAAAGCAATTGCCTATGGACATTTGGCAACACCAAAGGTGGTACAAATGTGCTGCTGCTCTTTAAAGGGAGACTGGAGCCTGGCCACTAATAGTGGAACACAACTCAAGGCCCTTATGGCGGCATACTTTATACCAGGGGTGGATCCATCCAGACGAGCAAATAATTCTTATAGTAAAATCAGCTCACAGATACACCCATTGAACATTTTATTATATTCTCAAAGTAAGGTAGGTGTTATGCTTTCTACCATACACGAAAAAGCCCTGAGGCCAATATTAAGCACCCAAATATAAACTTTCCAAATTTACCTTGCCGAAAATCGAATCTGGGGCCTGTGTATTCTAATGAACCAGCCTGGCTATCACTGAGCCTAGTACACCACCAAGACCGCCTTGACCTGGAGGTGAGAAAGGTGCGTAACACCCGGGCGCAAAGACCTAGGGGACGCAAGCTGATCGTTCTATAGCTACATACTATGTGCAATCGACTACTTTTTAATTTAACTTAACAATGAACAAGCATTAGTCTATAATATTACTGGAATAGACTAAAAGATGGAGAACACGATGCAATTGTTTTTTAGATTTCTTGTCTGTTTGTTTGGGATTTACGTAAAAACCACTGGGCCGATTTCGATGCGGTTTTTGCTGATCGATAGCAGAGTATTAGTAATAAAATGTGTCTTATATGTAATAAAATGTGTGATACTTATCATCCCCGGGATTTCCCGGGATGAAAAATAGTTTTGTAGTTGTTCTGGCGCATAAAAATTAGTCTAGACACAGTTTTCACTAAAACGACAGCGTACATTCTTTTTTAAATGCTGAGGTACTTTGTGTCCCGGGAATCCCGCGGGAATTTCATGTCAAGCGTGGAAAAAGTCACGACTATTGCTTACCTATTGTTTCTATATTTTTATAGGTACTTTTTACAAAATGCGTCTTCTTATTGTTATAAGATATAAATTGATCTTAACATTACCAACAACAAATGATAAATAAAACTTAAGTTCAATTGTTCTACAAAGGCAACAAATTGATTTTCGCATCCCGGTTACTACGTGCTTAAGACGGCCCTATACACGACAATCATAATTTTTTGCAACAATCTATTGTCTACTTGAAATAAATAAAACTAGTAGATAGACAAATAGTTAGTAATGTATATAATAGTATCGCAAAAATTGTCCTAAACAGACTTCCCCAGAAATTAATGGACAATTGAATCCATAGTATGCCTAGTTGGCTTTCCATGTATGTTCCCCCGTGCCGGGGGAAAACTTATTTCGAATTACATTAGTAATTAAATGTATATATTAATAATACATTAGCTTGATTATTTCGTACAAAATTGTTTTTTGCTTACTTTAATTACCTTTAAAATTTTATTAAATTTAGTTTTATATACAATATAATTTCATTGTACTGTGTAAAAACGTATTCATAACATAACATAATACCACGCCTGTTCCCCATGGGGGTAGGTAGAGACTATATATCTCCACTTGCGACGATCCTGACAAACAACTTTCTTCACCTACTTTCATTAACCTCTTCATACACGTTTATTTGAGACGCTTTTTACCTGACCTCTCTTTAACACTTCTGATATTTGATCATGGTGTATTCATTCGTTTTTGTCTACCGGCAACAACTCTACCATTCCCAATACTGTCATACACCTGTTTTATAAGTCTACTTTTATTCATTCTCTCTACATGTCCAAACCACCTTAACATTCCTTTTTATTTTAAAATAATATTCGAGTACAATTATTGACATTGTCGCCAATGGTATTGATTTGCATGAATTCACGATTTTGCATGAAGTATAGAAATAAGAAATCAAAAGATAAATCAATATTGAATTTAATTATGTGTTCTACGACCAGATTCCTAGTGTCTGACGATTATAATCGGCAATATATTAATATACCTTTCTTCGTCTAAATAATTATTTACGGTATAATAGTATTCATTATTAAATTTAATATTATAAATTACATAGTCAATTAATGTTTTTATATCAACATCATCTACATAAGCTAGTAGAAGTCATACAATTATTACATACAAAAATTGACTTGCTTTGTTTACTTAGTTTTGATATATCAAAATGTATTGTTATGCTCGGGCTCCATATATTATTATAACAATTTTTTAAACCGATCTCTAATTTTGTGGTTTGTTTCTGATGAAATCTTACTGAATGCATGCAATTTACAATATTCTGTTCTAGTTATTTAGTTAAAAGTATATTTTACGTGTTGTTACTTGTGATTTTTTTACTTCAAGATGAAATATTTTATTTTCTTATTTATTGCAATACTGTGTTATTTATTATTGTTATTTTTTAAGTTAAAATAACATACGATGTGGATTAAAACGTAACTATCGATTTCATAAGCGTTTTATTAGAAAAATATGAATATAAATAACCGGCATTCATTATAAAATAACAAAAACAAAATTGAAGATTACATGACACTTGATTTAAACATGCACACGACACCGTTACTGCACCGTCGCCGCGCTACCAAACAGTTTAGACAAAGCGACAGCTCGTCGCTACCGCACTTTCGTTATAGAGCGGGCCTCGTGGGGCGGCGTAATGGGGAGCAGACAATGTTCACAAAATATACAGTATATATATATTCTGTATGTATACACAGAAATTGGAATAAGAGCAACGCGGCGGCAACGTGGTGGCGGCATGTGGGCGGGGCCGTCTATACGAGCGCTAATTATATAATAGTATAGTAATAGTATAATTCTATTTGTTCTCGTTCGTAACTACGGGTACAATACGTATCAAGTTGCAATAAATTTTCATTTCCTTTGTTGGATTTTCTTAGGAATGTTAATCAAAACTAAGTAGCAATAAATGAATTTAGATCAGTGAACGAATTTAATAAAGGAATACCGTTCACTATGTAAAGTAATTATATAATGTTATTAATTAAGGAGGTTCTTTAAGTTCAGTTTCTTTATTGGAGTTTATAAGTTATATATAATCTGATTGTACTATATATTATTTAGAGATATATATTATGTATGCTAAATTGGTTAGAACATTGGTTATAACAGAAAAAATCAAACGTCTTTAAAAACAAAATCAAGTGGCATGTAATTGTTTTATGAAAATAAAATTACTAAAACCATAGCTTGTAAATAATTGTGTTTTATATATACTTTCGAAATTTTAACACTATTTCGTTACGCTACGAACACGATTCTCAATGCAAAGAGCGATGTAGGTGTATTCGAACTTATAGTGGGTCAGATACAGTGTTAATTAGTGCTTTCAATTTACGTACGCAAAGTTTTTCAACTACTTGTTATGTTACCGTTTCTCGTACAAAAATATTAGACACCAGTTGTGTCCGCAACTTCGTTTACGCGGGATTTGAATTTTTACATTTATATTTTCTGAATCCTGCAAAATATCGACATGAAACAGCCAAAGGCTAAGTTCGAATTCTTGTTTAATATCTATTTATCTAAATTCGTTGATTGTTCATTCGAGATAAACTTTCAGCCAGAGATAAATATTCTAATAACGGTCATGTGTTGATAATAAGGCAACGTGTAAATAGCACTTTTCATTTGACATTTATTTCAAAATCACAAACCCAAAATAGACCCTTGAATGTTACTTATTGATATAGATAAATACAACACCCGAAAATATGTATGGAGTAAAAAGAAACAGACATCGCTGCTTAGTTTAATGCAAATTTAGCACATTGGGTTTTAAGTTTTTTTCTGCGAAGCTGGCAAACTGTCCAGTTCATGGATTGGGTTACCCTTGGTTATAAGCGTTACTCAACACCTATAGCGAAGCCAATGCGTTGCCGACCTTTAGGGCAGGATAGGATAGATAGAAGGATCGGTCAGGAGGAATGGGATATGGGATTGCAATAGAGGGCTGGGATAGGAAAGGTTGGATGGATAAAGGGAAGTGGGCCAGTGGAACGTTCACTCACAACGATCAGCTCAAGGCTGACCTTTTCACGCCGATATTATGTGAGAGCGTGATATCACACCCATCGAGCCATCCGTAAGAGCTTAATCAAGATAGTGATTCCAGCATGGCTCTACCAAATCAATAGTATATTCACTTGGTAGTTTTACCTGGAAAGTTTCCGGGAGATTTGAAAATGGGTAATTTTATAGATTTCGATGTGCTCTCTCCGAATTTCAACTCCCGATTCGTTTGATCTTATAAATTATCTGCAGTTTTATATTTTTCAGGTGTAATCATGATTAACTGCCTGTAGCTAAACGAAACTATACGTAGTATAATAATGTTTATATGCAATAGGTAATATATTTCAGGCGACATTCGTGACAGTTAATCATAAAATTTGGAGTTAATTTGTTTTTATTTAAAAAGGAACGGCTAATTAATAGCTACATATTCAAAACAAATGTAATTTGTTTCGTTTTTTAAAGTTATTCATGGCTTCCTACCCATTTTGGCAAAAACAGAATTCTCATAATATGGTCATGCCATCGAATGCCAGAGAAATACAAGAAACAAAGACATTATTATTATTATTATTATTATTATATTAAAAATATATAAAAAGATGACGTCCATCGACACCGAGGCCTAAGGTCCAGGCTACCGATGGTTGGGTTCCAGATACAGGAATTTCCTCACAATACGTGCCGTGCTCAGGGTAACCGCCTTCTGTATCTGGCCCTTCACATTTACCGAGCGAGAGCTTCTCTAGGTGTCGGTCGAGGCTCTTCGCTATTAAACCGTGACCAAACACTGCTCTTGGTACGTTACTCTCGGTACGATGATCGTTGGCTCCATTGCTATTATTATTCGTATCTGAAATAAACATTCTCTCGACTTTTGTCGGTTTGTATAGATATCTCGTCCCGTTGCCCACGGGAAAAAGATATTTATATCCCCACTATTGGTTCTGGACGGTGTGCGTGTTTGTGTTTCTTCTTCGTCTTCTTCTTGCTTTTCCTCTAACTGTCTGTGTTTGCGTGGCTAATGTGTGTAATAACAATAAATTAACTTCTCCATCTCCTCTGTTGACCCTTTCTACGTCTATGGTCGTTAATAGAATTTGTGGTCGATGTCGACGAGCCGACAGGGTTTGTGGGCAAAGCTCTACTCTGCGAAGCATCGTCTGCCCTTTCCCCGCCCCGTTGGTCGGTTGTGATTCTTTCGGGTGCCCCGACTCTCGCCCGCGTGTTCGACAGAGAGCCACTGACGGTTCTATTATTAAAATATTAACATTATTATATTCATTTCATATATTTCGTAATTATAATAATGTTTCTTTATTTATTACAAAGGCTCTCATTTACGTATGATTTATGAGAGGGGATGCTGAAAATCAGTGCTGTGTCAGTATAATGTTGTGCCTGACAACATATACTGAGTACCAACCTCATTTCTCAAGCTGCGCCATACAGTTGCTGTATATGTTTTCTTTAAATTTGTATATCTTGTGTATGTCCGTTTGGAAATAAATATATCCATTCTTTCTTTCATTAAAATTATCCATTTTAATAAGATACGTCCGACGAAGATTCCGAGCATCATATGATGAGTGTAAACGCTACAAATAGAGGTGTAGGTCGGGGTTATCACGCGGCGCGATAACTGCAGTCTGTGCAACAATCTGTTTGACCTTGTGCTGATATCAGGAGTAGTTTTGACATTCCATTTTGATACTCGCTCGTCTAAACTAAGAACAGTTATAAAGTTTGACTCGGATTACGTGAAATTCAACTGTCTAACTTTTTGTAATTTTTTGAGAACAACGGCTTGTCTTGGGTGATGTGTCTATTAGCCTATCTAAAAATCAGCCTTGAATTAAGTTTTAAAACAAGTGAACAGATTTAATGAAATTTTTGGAAATCGAAGAGGGAATTTTGTCTTAAATGTTGTTGTTAGTTTCATTACGATATCTTGAAGTGTTCAGAAGAAGGTAAAGTCCCGAACGAAGGAAGGGGCGGGCAAGCTATTTGTCTAATATAATTATTATCCTTTACCCTTTTGTAATTGCTAAAGTCATATTAGTCGTGGTAAGTCAATGGCTTAGGCGTCCGCATATTATTTAAATGACGTGGGTATGAGTCCTGGCCACGGGCATGCACAGCTCAGGCAGTTTTTCACATCGAGCATAGAGATGTGTGAAACCCGCCAATCCACCTTAAACAAGCGTCACAGTCATACAGCTCATTTTATGTACATTGCTTAAACAATAACAGCCATAACTGTATTAAATATTAACTAATTATACGATGACCAACGATACAAACTTATATTACTGTGGTCATATTACTGAGTCAATGTTTTGAGAGCAAATAACAGTTTGCACTTTGGTGTCCCCGAGTTACATCTCTGACATCAACTTTATTATGCCAATTAATTGAGGCAAATTGTATGCAACAGTAATTAATGGTAATTCGTGCAATTACTAAGTAATGCATAGTGCATTGTATGTACTAAGTGCTAAATAATATACATTGTTCTACAAATTGGTGTCAAACTAGCACATGTCAGCGGAAATTCGTTCGCGTTGCCTTGACGACGATGTATCTGTTAATGAACTGCAAAGATGGCACCAAAAAACGCGAGACTGCAGTGCTAACTTTATTGCTATATTCGTCTATCCTACAGAAACAACGTCATTTATCGAATAAAAAGTATCCTAAGTGTTGACCCGAGATATGCGTTAGCTGTGTGTTAAGTTTTATTTAAATGCTTTCAGTAGTTTTCACATAATGCTCTGGCAGCCAGTCAGACAAACATTCAAAAAATTGTATCTTCGGTATCTGCTGCACCGAAATAATCCTGATTTTTTTTCTATTTTAATAATTCATTATACAAACTCTTAATACTCTACAGAGTTATTGTATTATAGATACGAAATAAATTATTCTTTTATTAGATTAGGTTATTATTTATTTTATCTATCTGAAAAATTTATATAATGGTATAGATAAATAAGCATAAATTGGTGTTTGTATTACAACTGTTTAGTAAAAATAACCACTGGTGCTGCCACGGGGAGGTTGTAAGACTCCGGCTTTCGCATGGTACCTACTTGCTTATAAATTATTCTAAAACTTGAGGACTCATTAATACATAACACTAGCTAGTTGCACAGACCGAGCGAAGCAATATTAGTTAGCAGCATCTCTCAATAATATGATGATAATATGAAATGCATTAGACATTATTTAATTTAAGCCTAGGGTGTAATACAAATTTGCTGTTGTTTATTCTTAATAGCTTAAATTACGATCATGTCTTGTTCCGTTTGTTACGTATGACATTTGCTTTGTATAGTTATTAACCTGTTTATGAGAGATGAGTTTATAAATTATATATGTTTTCGTAAGGTGAGTGTGGTGTGTAAGAATAAGCCTAAATGGCGCTTTCTTGTTCGTGCCTACCCCGCAAGGGACCTGGCGTGGAGTTATGTATTGTATGTATGTTTTCGTAAAGTGGTCTGAAATAATCTTTGTTTAAGTATATAATTAATCTCACATAAAGACTAATAATTAAGACATGTAATATTTTTTTCAAATATTACTTGAAGCTTTGTTTATTAATGTTATTAATAGAGTATAATATAAATTACACTAAAATAAAACTATAAAAATATTATTTTTGTAATTTTAGTTTAAAAAATGTAGTATCAGACCGCTGTCACATTTTTTTCTAGTGACTATGTAAATGCTAAATTATCGGTCCCAAGATTACCTAAAACTTCGTCAATGGTGTTAAAAAACTACCTATTAACTCAGGTGTTTTCTCTAAAGCTTTTAAAAAAGCCTTTGTAAGCCCGATTTACAAAAGTGGGTATAGAGGCAATGTCACGAACACACAAACGAACAGACCAATCTCCGTGCTTAGTTCTTTATCAAAAATTCTCGAACGGATTCTTAATTTCTTAATTCCCTATGTAATTTTCTGACTAATAATAACATCATTGTCGATAACCAATTTGGATTTGTAAGAGGGAAATCAACTGAAGACGCCGTAATCTCTTTCACTAACCCTTTAGTAAGCAAACTAGATAATCAATTGAAATGTTACGGAGTCTTCCTTGATCTCTCCAAAGCATTTGATACTGTCTCCATTCCAATTCTACTAAATAAGCTAGAAAACATTAGTGTTCGAGGGATCGTGCTCAAAATCTTCGAAGATTACCTTTCTGATCGCACACAACGTGTTAAAATTAATAATCTTGTTAGTTCAGAGGAAGTAGTCGAATTTGGTGTTCCCCAAGGTAGTATTTTAGGTCCTACGCTTTTTTTGATATATATCTATGATTTATGTAAACTCCAGCTTAAAAATTGTAACATTTTTACATATGCAGATGATACTGCACTTCTAATTTATGACAAAGACTGGGAACGTGCTAGAAAAAAATTCCAAATCTGCACTTCGCACTGTCATGGAATGGTTGTCTAGGAATTTGCTAATACTTAATATAGAAAAGACAGGCGTCATTCGATTTACTCTTCCCAATTAGCATATTACAGCTAATTACCATCACCCAATGAAAGCTCATTCATGTGCAAACCTTTTAACGTGTTGTAATTGTCAAAAATTAACATTTCTGTCTAAAACGAAGTACCTTGGAGCACACATTGACGATAAGCTGAATTGGAGACCACATATTGAAATCATGTGTAGTCGAGTAAGACGTTTAATTCACCTTTTTAAATCTCTACGACGCTCTGCTGATAGGGAAACTATATTTCTTGCATATTGTAGTCTAGCAGAATCTAAAATTACTTACTGTATTCCTGGCTGGGGTGGTGCTTGCAAAACTACTCTGATACAGTTAGAACGGGCACAGAGATCAGTACTGAAATTAATGCAGTTTAGACGAATGGACTATATTACTATACCACCCAACTCTATGTTGACTCTAATGTATTAACAGTGCGGCAATTGTACATACTTCGTGTAGTTTTACGACGCCACTCAGGCCTCCCCCTAGACACAAATGTTTTTCTGAAGCGCCAAGGTCACTCACTATGTGATGTACCTGCTAGACGTACTACCTTTGCCAGCCGACATTATGTCTCCCTAAGTTCGCTTTTATATAATAAAATAAATAAAAAAATATCTATTTACTCCCTTACTTCATTCAAAATTAAAAAGAAACTTGCAGAGTATTTACAAACATCAACTTATTATGAAACCGAATATCTGCTTAATAAAATTGGAGCCTAATTGTACATTAATCTGGTCACAAATTAATCTAATAACATTGTAAAATACACCCATGAGAACCCACAACTAACTCCCAAGACACAGGTGCAAACCTAGTTTGGGGGTTAGGGAATTGACACGTGAACATACACGTAGATTTAAATCAACCTATCATTCTTTGTCATTGTATCTGGTTTTTATTGCAAATAAATTATTATTATTATCATTACCTTTTTATCTAAATACACCATATAATGATCTGTAAATGAGTCAATAATAATGAGAAAAACCTTATCGAAATAGTGACTGTCTGTTAAATAAAGCTGAGGACTAATTTAGACATCTCTTCTTAAGCACATTTTCCCTATTTAAAAAAAATGTGTCATCCATTATACGAATTCAAAAGTTAAATATTATCAAGAGAGAACGAATTCATAAATTACACAAAATTTTACATTATAAATTAGCCCATGTTTGATTCTCATTTAACATATCGTTATTAGTGCTAATATTTTTTTAATATAAATTGTATACAGGTATTTTATTATGTACGGAAGATGTATTTTACTAAAATTTTAATGGTTTTAGGCGCGGAATTTCTTTGATTTTTATTTTTATTAACACCGCGCCTAAATCGTTTTAATTACGTGTACAAAAGGAGACGAGTCCTGGAGTAGAAATTGCGTCTCTGTAAACGTAGCATCCGACGCGCTCCAGTCCAAAGGACTGGCGACCTGCGCAAAGTCGCCGGTTGACACTGAATGAGGAAGTCTGAGGACAGGGATGAATGGCGCCAACTTGGGAGTTATACGTCTAGCAGTGGACTGTTATTGGCTGACGATTATATTCCTGTTTCGCCTGCGGTTAACTTGCGATTATCTGAGTTTTCTAGACAGAGTAGAAGACTGACCGTTGGGATTCCCACACGCCCTCTGGACTGGAAACCGGGAAAACCCGAACTAGCCCGGAGATAGTGCTCAAATGCATTCCCCCAGCATTATAAGAAAGCATATGTATGTCGTGAAGTAAGCATGTTACAAATTTATAAAGTGGAGGTGGAACTAACCATGAGAACAACACATTAAAATTGCGGCATGGTCATTTTCGTTGCAATGACTATGTATCTGTAAGTGAAATGCAACAGTGGCGCTAATAAAACGTGATCGGGGCGCCATCTATTCGGCTATATTTCTCTATCCCTCGGGAACTGTATCTTTTTCTGGGTGAGAGGTTAATTTTATATTATACATCCTACCTAAGTTTTTTCTATACCCTAACAACATTTATACAAAATTTCGTCACAATCTGTTGCCTGGTTAAGGCGTGAAAGCGTCACAAACAAACTCACATGCGCATTAGGATTTCATGCATCTCAGTTGTTTTACTTTTTAGGGTTTCGCACCCATTTATGGTAACCGTTATGAAATCCTCATATTATCTATCCCTCATTCTATCTTATCTGTGTAATACAACATAGATGAAAAAATGTAACTATGTGTAAACTTACGAGTATATGCGTCTACAGGTATGGTCTTTTTATTACTGAAGCACAAATGACATGCTCACTGCCCAGCTGTGATGAAAAGTGGTTACCGTCGCCTATGGACATCAGCAACACAATATTTGGTTCGTGGACTGCCACTCCCTTGCCAAATTTATTTACTTTGAGATTAATTTTGCAATACTGTAGTAGTTTGCGTAGTCGCAAAAATTACGCATTTCTTGTCATGGTAACATTTATATAGGTTTAAAAAAACAACAGCAACTACGTACCTATATGAATACAATATTTATTTTATGTTTTCATATATACTCAGAATTGTTAGGTTAATTCAAGGTAAAAAGTTTTATAGCTATTGATTATGTTACCGCGTTTATCTTGATTTCCCGGTTATTGTACAGACCTAACAAAACTTCCTTTTAAAAATTAATGGCTACTTAGTACCGTTTAGTTAATGCTATTTAGCAAGTAAATGCATGTTGATTACCAGCAAATCATTTGTATCTTAATCCAGTGCCGTGGTTTCGTATATTTGGTAAATAGGCAATGTTTAGGCAGACCTTATGTGCACATTGTTACAATAAACGAAGGATATGTGAATCCTGTCTATTGAACTTGGACAAATATGTTGGGTATACTTTTTTACGTAGAGGCAGGGGGAATACATTTCGTACAGTACCGGGTCCTTGGTAAGATTAAGCGCCGCACGGCTTATATGGGACTCTGGTACAGCCATTCCCAAATACATCACTAAACCTGAACCTGCCTCCCATGTGCCCGCACTTGTCGTTGGAAGAACATGAGTCTTAGAACGAAGTTACGCCCATGGTCATCCGCGCATCTAGGCCTGAGAATACCCCGGAAAACAGGTTAAACTCACTTCACCAATAAAGGTTTAGTTCCACCACATCCCTGGATGCAGATGGACCCCTGGTGATTTGTGTACTGCCCGAACCTCTGAATCAGAAAGCCTGGCTTCCAGTTGTGATAATAAAACAACTAGGATTGTAAATGTACTTTAGAATGTAATATCTATACTATAATAAATCTTTAAGTGGTTCGAGTTTGTACAATGCGTTTAAAAATGTGAAATCGAACCAGGAGTTTCCGAAAGTACAATTTTGAGATACTTTGTCTGTCTGTCTATCTGTTAGAGCTCCATGTGAAATCTGTGCTACTTTATATATCCCGGGATTCTCGTGGGAACTTTTCTGGAAATGATTTGAAATGATCAAATTGAAAGCTTGAATTACAATGCGGTTTTATAACTGATCTTATAGCAAATTTTATGTAATAAAATGTGTGTTTCCTTTTATACCGGGAATCCCGCGGGAATTTTTCCGGAAGCGGTTTGAAGTGGTTCGGGTGGTTATAAATTAGTTTATTCCAACAGTTTCCACGAAAACGGTAGTTTACATTCTTTTTTGAATGCTGCGATAATTTGTGTCCCGTGAATTCCGCGTGAATTTCGAGTCGGGCGTGGACGAAGTCGCGGACATACCCTAGAGTAATATTACAAAATTATAAATTGTAGTCTTCTATTGTTTATATTTCTGTGTTTGTCTCTTTGTGCGGGATTCACGTAAAAACTACTGGGCCGATTTCGTTGCGATTTTCGCTGATTGATAAGAAATCCCAGCCTTAAAATCTGCGTTACTTTTTATCCCGGAAATTTCTTTGGGAGCGGCTTAATGTGGTCAGGGTGCATACTTTTACTTATTGCTTTAATCGGATACGAATTCCACTGTAATGATAGCTTGCGTTATTTTTCAAATGCTGCGGTACTTTATATTCCGGTAATCCCACGGAATGTAAAGCGGTTATCTCAAGTTGCTAAATGATTTTATGATGACAAAATCGAGGGCGGATCCTAGTTATTAATATTATAATATTAATAAAATTGTAGATGAATATTGTTATTGGCGTGAGCTTTAAGAACAAGAGCAAAGCTTTTATGTTAAACCAATAAATGTCTTAATTAAATGCTATATTAAAAGAATACCTATCTAAAGATATCTACTAGATTATACTGTATATTTAACGTTATAGTTATAAAGCGTATAGGACTCATAACGGAGTATAAGATTGGCATAGTGCTTCAGTATGCCAGTCTTACACTCTTCTCCTTTATTATTCCTCTCCTCCGGGGCATGCGAAAGAGGAGAGTTGCAAATAAAAGAAATTTTATTATAAATATTAAACTAAACTAAATTAAAATGATATGGAATGATTATAGAGCTTATTCTCTTTAACAAAGAAACCTCAACAGGCTATAACGTAAAAAATTAATTAATCACGGTCCAAGTTTACCCCTGAGCGGGCTCTAGTTTCAATTAATTGCCCTTATATCTCTATTATTGAGTAAGCAGTACATGGATGATGATAATGATTGTATTATCGATTTTTTCTTTTAATGTAGGTAGTAAGTATAGCAAAAAAAATTCTACTGGGTAGTGTTTTGAATAAGTTGATAAATTCATTGTTTCTACACTGCACTGTAAGCCTGTTAGTTCAATGCCGTTATCGAAGAGTAGCACCCCTATGGCGAAGTTTTATTACGACCTATAATAATTTTTAGAAAATATACAATAGTATAAATCCATTGGGCTTTTGGCCATTTTTGTAAGTACGAGTATTAACTAACCATTAACTTAATAGTATATTCATTATCTATAATCATCCCCAATTACACTGATGATAGTTTATTGGGTTAAAAGATCTATGTCCTTTCTATAGATACATTCTCTATATTGCTGTCAAATTTCGGCGTTTAATCGTAAACAGGTAATACACAAAGTTACTTGTGCATTTATATATTATTAACTAAACCCGGTCACTCTTCACTATGGCTTAGTCTGATGTTAATGCATGTACGTCTCTAAAGACCAGAGGCCATAGAAATAGCCCGAACTTTCGGAGGACTTGCGTGGTGCCATGGGAAGGTCAATGCATAGAAGCCACTTGACAAATTTAATATAAATATGGCGTGATATTGACCGGTGATTATAAAAATGCAACTAAGGAGAAGCCGCGGCCAGTGTAAAACTATTGTAAGAACTGAGAACAAGATACCGGGCTATTGGGATGAACTGTTACTGCAACTAGTGATCTGGGATTATGGCGTCTGCCCGTCGCTATGTGGCCTTCTTCTGTGGACAAGCGGAACAGAAAGCTGGCAACGTTAACTCATCTTTATCTGAAGTAGGTACTAACCCGCTATTCACCTAAGTGATTTAATACAAATTGTAATGAGTTACTTTGAATATGGTACTGATACGTTATGTGGTAAAATACAATCCTGAAATTCCTAGAAACTTTGATTTAACATACGCCTGGTACGGACATCCATCACCGCGGCCGGCTTAATTGGAGCGTAAAATTTCAGGTGTAATTCTGGGATGTGGAGTATTATGCGGAAATCTGTTGTTTTATCATTAAACTACTACGTTTAACCCCCGAAACAATGTTTATTGAATAAAATTTGAGAAATCTCCTTGCACCGCTCCTTCTCCCTTCAAGTCAATAACATGTTGCGAAGCTGTGGTAAATTAGATTAGGCTCCCATAGAGTAAATAATAACCATAAACAAAATTAAAACGAAATAATTAAAATGAACAAGTTGGCGGTAGGCTAAGTAAAACTTTAACAATACTCGTTGACACGACATCTTTGTCTTTCGTAATCACGGCCAATGAAAAGTGGCTGAAACGTCGGAATAACAAAAATCAAACAAATTACCGAGCTTAAAACCGTTAAAACGTAGTTTTATTATGTATACAAGTCGCGAAAACTTAAGAAAATATTAAATTTCAGAATTTGCACTCTGACAATAAATAACTAATAGCAACACATTATCACTCTCTTTGATTAGAATTATTTATTTAATCCAGTAGTTTAGGAAAAATATAATAATCAGGTAAAATAGACTATATGTATGACGGCCTCGGTGGTTAAGTGGGCTAAGCCTTTGCCGACCTAGCTTACTGGAATGTATAGGTTCCGGGTGCGAGTTGATAGTAAACTTCGTAAACGAATTTTCTGTTATTTACTATGGTCTGGGTGTCTGGGATCGGCCTCAAAGTGGTCCGTTGTATTAACATAGCAAGTAACATAACTAGCTTGGGGATATTTTAGGGTGACCCGTATGTTGTCTACTGATTCTTTATTGTTAAAAAAGCTATATTGGAATTACTTGGCAATCTTTTTTAGACCGAATCTCTTAAAAATTGAGTTGAAATATAATCAATATTTGTTTCAAACGTTTCTTGGCGATTATATATTGTTCTTAGTATTCATATACGGTGATAATTATCATTGTCTGTCCATTATATCAGCTGTTATCAGCACCGGTTTAAGTTATTAAGTTGTTTAGTTTAGTAATATTATCAATATTACAAAGCAAACTGGTATAACGGAGATATGTGTAGTAAAATAAAGTAACTCAGTTATATCATATGTACATATTAAACATAATATATTATATATATGTGAAGCCTCATATAAATCATCTCACATATGTAATTACTTATGTAATGTCAAGTCCGCACTAGGTAAGTGGACTTTTAAAATTATAATATTAAAGAAAATCTCCTAAATTACTATTTAACTTTTTCTAAAATATTGCTACACTAATGCTACTTTAAGCAACCTTGCATTTCAATATTATCAAAATAAAATTTTCTTCTTGATTTGGGTAACGTGGTTCACACCAGGCTAACGTTAAGAAATCCTTTGTGATTATTATAGAATTTCAAATATATGCAATATAATTTTGGCGAGATTTTTTAAAGTGTATCTCATACCCCAGGTAAAGATTTGCGCAATCAAGCAAGAAAGTATAAACCAAAAGTGTTACGTATTTTCAGCTCTAATACACTAATACTAGTAATATAAAGTCTAGGAATCACGAACCTACACATCCAAATTCCCACGTGGTACGGAGGGTTGTCCTAATAGGTACTTCAACAGTTTCAAGTGCACGGAGTACTCTTGGTGCGTCTGTGAGTCTGGAATATCACCAAAGTCATATAGTGCTGCGTTTCGATTGCTCAGCCTTTACTCGGTATAGGACATACTATATACAGAGCCAGCCATCATTGAAAAATATAATAACATGAATGGTTGATTAAAAAAAAGCACTGAGAATTCGTAATATGTTGTGTAACATATAATAAATAGATATAATAATACACATAAGGTCTATCATTTGCAAAATCTGAACTAATATAGTTAGCAAGTGAAATATTTAGTTTATATTAATATTTAATGTAGTATATAATGTTAAATTATATTAATAATACGTGATAATACATATAATATGATAGAAAAAGGTAGTAAATAAGATGTAACAGAAGAAAAAAGAGTAAAATCAAATTTACACATAAAATAAGTTACAAATATTATTTTTTTACACGATTTATCTTCTACTGTACTTCTTTAGAAGTGCATGTGCACAAATAAGATGATTATAATATATTGTCAAATACAGGTCCGAATGTTGGGCCACTACAGTGATAGACCACAAACGTCTCCACTCTGCTGAGATGAGAATATTGGGATGGATGTTAGGATGTTACACGAATCGATACGGTGAGAAATGAGTACATAAGGGGACCTGTGAAAGTTGCACCCGTGACTGAAAAATTGAGAGGAAGAAGACTAAGGTGATATGGGCATATCATTATATTCATTCATTCATTAATTTTATTTCTCATTAGGAAGGATGAAATTCACGTGGCAAAAAGAATGTTAAATTGCAAGATTGATGGGTACAAATGTGAGCTACACCAAAAAAGAGAAATGGATTGTGTGAAGGATGATATGATGATTTGCGGTGTGACGGGGGATGTATGTCAGAATAGAGGAGCATGGAAGGAAAAGGCATATTGTGCCGACCCCAAATAATTGGCAGTAGGTGAAGCAAAAAGAAGAGAGAGGAAAGAAAATATTAAAAAGCAGAGCAAAACAAATAAAGTATACTAGTGAAAAGAATAGGGCATAATAAAAATCTGTATTTGTAATAGTAACACTTTCTGGAATTCAAATAATACTTTCTTTGACTGAGAACAAAAATGAGATAAAAAGCGGGTAAGATTGACACAAGTGGTACTACAACACGAATGGACCGACCCGCTTGCACAAACACAAGGCGGTTTTTTTGCAACGACTGTTGTTTAGAGAGTGGGTGAGTCTCAATAAGCTTATGGTGACGCACATACCATAATATATTGCTAAGGAACAGGACTATCAGAGTTGATTTCATATTTATGTTATAATACTATTGATAATAAAACAATTTTTATTGTAATCAGTCTGTATTTCAACTTGGGTTTCGCTTTAAACTGTTAATTTTGAAACTTATATGTATGACCATTGATGTAGCAATGTTACATCAATGTGTATGACACCAAGCAAGGACTGAGGAAAATCCAGACACCAAATAGATAAAAGCAGTGCGATCTACATATTATTGTTTATAAACTTGCGACTATATGTCGCAAGTTTATCGATCGTCGTGTATCGTCGTTCATAAAATATTTTTCATTATCATAAACAAAATTGATAAATATAAGTTTTGAAAAATATACTAGCAATTTTTCCAAACAAAACAAAAAAGTTGGCTGAATTGTAAAACTCTTAAAAAATAACCAGTAAAAGATTAGGCAAGTCAAAACAGCCCAAAGGCTTCGCGTCCAAAAATCAGTTGCAAATTTGCGCTTATATAGGTACCATAAAATACTGGAGTAATTTTCGCAACCTGTTATTGCCTAAACTATGTTTATCCTTAACCCTCAAAGTATTTATACAAAACCAACATAAATTTAAAAAAGAACACAAAGGGCCAGTCACTTCTTAGACCATTCAGGTCTAAGAGTCACTTTCATTAATAATGTTGTTAATTATGAAGTATATGCATCATCGATGCGAGAGTTTGAAAATAAGAGACTGCAAGGCTTCTTACGAGCCACCGGCCCATTCACCTATACGCATAATTACAATGCGTTTAGGTAGCTTATTTCATTAGAAACCCATGTGTGATTGTCATTTTTTACAAGAACTTGGCCATAAATGTTTGACATTGACAAACCCCCATTACGTTAATACTAGATTTTTAGCGGGAACTTGAAATGCAAAGTTTATTGTGCAATTTCATTTAAAAAAAATGGTAAATTATACCTATAAGTAAAATATGTAAACAGTAGGTATTTGTATGATATTAAATAATTTATGCATTTGTGTTTATTAATTTATTCATGTTATTTTAATTTATTCATTCATCACAATATCAGCTAAAAAAACTAAGTCCATAAATTTTTGTCTGACCGACTCTGACACTTGACAGTGGCACAATGGCGCTTAGACGTTTTGTAGGGTTTTTCCGTTTTCTACCCACTTTTTCTACCCACAAGTCTAAAATAATAATAATAATTCCGTTTTCAACCCATTACAAAATTCAATTCCGGTTTCTACCCAGTGAACTAAGTACAAGCAGCAGAAAAGTTAATTCGAATGTAAATATTTATTTAAAAAATAATAATGTCAAAGATTCTTATGTATACTTTACAAACAACTAAAACTCACATTTAGATTATAAAACATTATTACATAGATCATATAATTAACGTTTGGTACATAACATTTTCAAAAGTCACAACCTCGTCAAAATATCAAATAACACAGAGTAAAATATCAAATAGACTTTGAGGAACTATAAATTAGTTTAATAAAGAAAATATTTGTAACTATTGTTCAATACACTGGATGCATTTATTGCTTTTGGAATCATAATATTGAAAACATAACTAAAAGTTAAGTAAAATTTGAATATTTGGATAGATTGGATAATACTAATAATCGATGTTAAAGTATGAAGTATTGACATAAATTAAGTAATAGTTTTTTTTAATTTAATATATAAACGAGGTAACTTTTCCTAACAGTGGCTTATGCAAATTTTGCCACAAGCCAAGTCATTAAGCGCAGATTCTATTTATTGTCTCTCTTTCTAACGCATCATGTTTTTCGAATCCTTGATATTACAATATATTTTCCTTTGAACCGTGTATTTTGTTTTTTAGTGTCATTATTAATATTTGAAAGGAACTAAAGCATGTTTAGTGACTTTTTCTTTGCCATAACGCGGCTTACAGTCACGTGCTAGCTTTCAAGAGCGTTAGTTGTTCTGTGTCGACATCCGCATGAAGACCATAATTCTAGGGGATATTTTCCGCCAAACATATATATATATATGTTTTGACAATATAATCATTAAATCTCACTGCATCTTTATGCGCGGGACTCTATTCCATAGAAAAGCATCATCCACCATTTCTTTCGGTATTAAAGCTAAGGCAAGCATCGAAGATACATAAATACATGTTTTTTTAAATGCCTTATTTTGATCATATTGAACTGTTTGCCTTTTTTATATATCGCTTGGCAAAAGTGAAAGTAACAGGCTCTGGTTTTAGTTTCAGGTGAAATAATTTTGAAAAAAACTTGTGTTTTCATTTGTGTGTTGGTTTATTATTATCCAGTGACGTCATACACACTTGCAGCTAAGAAATCGTTCGTGAACTAATATTGACTAGATATAAACATTTTAATATTGTGAGCTGTTTATCTTGCCATCAATAAATATTTTAAAGCAAATAATGTTTCTGACCGTACTTCAAAACAATGAAAATTAGTAATGGGTTGAAAACGGAAAGCTTTTTGTGTAGAAGACGGAAAAAAATATTATATTTATTTTTGTGAGTTCAAAACGGAATAGATTTTGGGTTGAAAGCGGAAAAAATATTTTTGGGTAGAAAACGGAAACACCCGTTTTGTATTGCCATTTAAAAAATATAAAATAACAGATATCGATAACAAATAAATAAGTGATTAACCAACTAACAAAATAAAAGGAAGAAACTAACAGAAGATGTATGTCAGAATAAAGGAGTGTGGAAGGAAAAGACATATTGTGCCGACACTAATTAATTGGGATATGGTGAAAGGAAAGAGAGAGAGAATAAAAAAGTGATAAGGAGCAGAATATTACGCAGTCTCGTATCTCGAATTTCATTAATATTAATATATAATAGCAATTGGAAGCGAGTATCGATTCTTAAAACATTCAACATTATATTTCTCCAGTTAGCGAGGGTCTTAAAATATGATATTACTTAAAAAGTTAATAAGTAAAAAATGACTTTTTTTTAATTGAAATAACACCTGAGCTTAGTTAGGCTTACGAGCGACAGCAATAGAAAATCTTATTCTCTAATAATAAACTTGTTAATAGTAATCTGGTGCTTTAGTTTGATTAAATATTGATTGATATTATTCGTTTGACCTTATATTGATTCCACTCCTACCTAATTGCAAGAAGTTATATAACGTGTTGACCTATATAATTAAATAAATAATCAGCAAATAATAGTAGCCAGACTATATATATAATTTCGGTGCATGGCGTTCTTTAATATAGGATGGTTACTATCAATTTTCCTGGAACCCACTCACCAGATCCTGACTTGGTCACCATGGCACCACCTCGGGAGTATAGACTTACGAGTAAAGAAAAAAAAACGGTTTAGAATTCACGGAGATATCGCATAACGAAGAAATCTTTTGCCAGTTTTTGTGAGTTTCTCTAATTCCTTAGAATCCACTCTTATGACCCTGACATAGTGACAATGGGACCAATTAGGGAGTGTTGTGTTACCTTCCGATTAAAAGAAAACTTTTAAAAATCAGTTCACAATTGACACAGAAATCGAGTAAACAAGATACAAAAAACAACATACAGACGAATTGAGAACATCCTTCCTTTTTGAAGTCGGTTAAAAATTCTTTTTATATTTGTCTATCCCAGGTTCTTTTTTTAAAATAAATCCAGAAGTCTATAAGATTATAAAATAGTAAAAGTGTAGTCTTTTGGTTTTCAGATATTTTCTGTTTGTCTGTTTTTTCGGGAACGTAAAACTACTGGGCCGATTTCGATGCGGTTTTCGCTGATCAATAACAAATTCTCGATACTAATATCTACGGTATTTTGTATTCCGGGAATCCTGCGGGATTTTTCCCAGGAGTTGTTAGGTTAAGTTGATAAGTTAGTATAAATAAGACATGTATTAATTTATGTATTTCGTCCAACGTGGACGAAGTCGCGGACGAATCCTAGTATATTAGTTTCTGAAGAATTAATAGAGTTGTGACAAACAGTCTATACTCAATAAGAATTAAAAACTAACTAACTCCGTTGGCTCAGCGACCCAAAGTGAGTCTTGGCCTCCGAAACGAGAACACGCCATTTCCCTCTGTCCTGTGCAGTGTTTTGCCAATTGTGGGCTTGTAATGCGGTCAGGTCAGCTTCCACTCTATCTTTCCAGCGATACTTGGGACGACCAACCGGGCGTCGACCGATTGGTCGCCCCAATTATGCTTTCTTCACTCCCCGATCCTCTTCCATCCGCTCTACATGAACGAGCCAGCGGAGACGGTGAGATTTTATCTCCCCAATTATGTTAGGCTCGGCCATGAGGTCTTTTATTTCGGAGTTCGTTCGGACCCTCCAGCTGCCATCTTCTTTTATATATACTCAATAAGACAGAGACAAAATAAGAGGAAAGAAGATATGCTTATTGTCGCAATAATGACAAGCTAAACTAAAAATTCATATACTAACGTAACATTATATTTCACTAAATTCCTTACATGTGTAGCAAAAAAATAAGTCCGGCTACATTTTCGCTTCCAAATTCTAAACCAGAACCGAGCACTGGGACGACAACGGATATTATAAGTTGATTAGTCTAGAGAGTTGGACGTTATATAAATACGATTACTACTTCATCCAATGAAACTTGTTATAATGACATAATTTATTGTTTTAATTGAATCTCAGCTGGGTGTGTAACTCAATCTAGATATGATTTAATAAGAGAATACCGCAAGACAAGGGTGAGGCGTGCATTCAATAGCATTATAACCCGGCTGCTTGACCTCCTGTTATGCATCCATTGAACTCTGCCGGTAATTAACTTAGTTATAACTATACCTATGTACAAGTATATAGTTAGATGTTTCAATATTGTTTTGTTTAGCTTTATATATTATATTACTAGATATTTTTATTGTATGAATGGCGCTCTGTTGTTCGTGCCTACCCCGCAAGGGATCTGGCGTGAAGTTATGTATGTATTTTTATTGTCTTTGTTATTTTCATAAATTACCTGTTATAGACAGATAACTACTTCTACTAATATGATTCAAGTGTCTGTCTGTATAATTTCAAAACAACTACCAAAAATAGTACAATATGTCTTGATATTGTTACGAGTTGCAGGACTCGAATTTATTAGAACTATACAAACACGTATAACACAGGTACAAATATAACCGAACGCAATAAGTCCAAACGTAATGCACGATTCAATAACACGCGCAAAGTCCTTCACTAAACAGTTTACCGAATATACACACGTCTTGCTTCGCTTGTGCTTATTGTGACTGCCTCATCTCTCAATTGGGGCATTGCTTTATACTGTACAAATGCAATATGTCAGCTGGGCCGCGTGGACCGAATTTCATAGAATCACACCTGGCTTATGACTACCATAAAAGATTACAATACACAATGGGCTGTTTTTCTAAACACAAAGTAAACAAAAGAAGTCCGAATGCCGAAACGGTAATAAAATGTGTTTCTACAGGGCTGCAGGTGTGAATTTGTCTTTGTCGGCACCTAGGTCGTAACAATATGATGCAAGATACAAGGCAATCTTTTATCTGAAAGTATGTCTCTAATAGATCCGAAATCGTGGTATGATTTTAAAGAAAATTGCAGCATTTAAAACGGGAATCCAGTAGGATTCCCATTGATCCCATTACAAAGTGGGATAGTAATCCCATTTTCTGAAATAAAAAGTATCCTATGATCATCCTCATTATCGAGAGTATGTAATGTATTCCTACTTTCATAAAAATAGGTCCATAGAATAAAAAGGAATCATAATATTTATCCTCGTCGTCGTCAGCCAATAACCGTCCACTGCTAGACGTAGGCTTCCCCAAGTTGGCGCCACTCATCACGGTCCTATGCCTTCCCCATTCTGCGCCTACCGGCGACCTTGCGCAGGTCGTCAGTCCATCGGGCTGGAGGGCGTCCGACACTGTGTTTATCCTCATAATCATAAGTAAATATATGTTTGTATCAAAATTTATGATAATCAGTTCACTTTATAGAACGTATAAAAGGAACAAAAAAACGTTCAAAAACTATCACATTCATATTATTACGAGTTACGGGACTCGAATTAAAATGCCGGTTGGAATTAATATAGTATAATAGAACAGAAGTGAGATTAAAATGAAACGAATATTATTAATAAAAACGCGATCTATTTTGTGCACACTCGCGTGAGTCCACCATCCGAGCTTATTTCGTTGTGGCGAGGGGCCCTACGCCCGGCCGCGGTTTCAACTCGCCCCGCTCTTCACTTGGGCCTTTGTGTGCAGGCCGCCGCTCAGTGGCATGATTTATAGCCACGCCCCTTTTGAGAATTGTTAGTTACACGGCCTCTCCTGACGAGCAGTCGTCCTCGCCCGTAACTCTGGGATGTTCATGGTCATCAGGTTCCGCTGAAATATAGTTATAAATTGCACGCTTTAGATTACATTCTTAAGATACTACACATCGCGATGTACTTCTTTCAGGATCAATCATCCTTTCTTTACATTCGAATTTCACCGAATCATTCTGGCTGCAATTCATATTGTTCATGCATCATCCTTTCAAGGGCCCTTCAACACACACCGGACATCTGTTAGGTATTTATGTAATACCTAATTCATTTACGGCATTAGCTAGCGTATCGTAAGAACATATACATCGAACTTCTGACACGGACGATTCCGACACAGACAGTTCTAACAATGTAACAGCCAAGGTTACTCATGTCGATCTGGACAAACGGCATTCTGACACGGACAACTCACACAGTAGACAGAGAAGCTCACTCATGTCGACGTAAATTAGAGATTCCGACAGACAGCTTACAGACACAGAGAAGGGTCATCTCCGCTAACGTAGTTAGCCACAGAACATTCTGATACAGACAGATCACTCGTTATGACGACGAAATGCACTCATAACGACGTGAACTAACGGTCCGACAGACAGTTCCAATACCGCGACAGAGAGGAACACTCATGCCAAAAATTAGTGCAGTAAGGTTTATATTGTTTGTAACTTACAGTCAAAAAAGGCTGCGCAAGTCTCAGGAGTCCATTCCCCGGCCCACAATACCATATTCTCAGCTGAGGCCTCCGTATGCTTCCCATACGAGCCAACCAATAGCTCCAACTTATAGCGGTGGTGTGGGAGCTGTTCCACCACCTTGTAGGGTCCGCGCATGCAGGAGTCCAGTTTTCCTGCTGCCTGTGCAGTCTTAATTACAAACACCTTATCGTTTGCTTCAAATATTCTTGGTGTTCTGCGTCCATTGTTTACATAGTCATCCTGTTTTCGTTGGTTAGATGACAAAAGTGATGACGCACGTTGTCTTTGTAAAGTCATGGTAGCTTCACGGTTTGGAGAAGCAGTATCTATTGCAACGTCTCGAACAAGGGCACGTATTATTGGAGTGGACGAATCAGATCCTATTAATAATTGGAGAGGAGACATCTTGGTAGTACTGTGTTTCGTACTATTAATTATGAGTTGAGTTTTCCACAGTACTTCTGACCAATTCTGCCTTTTGTAATTAACCTCAATACGGAGAAGATTTAATAAAGTTCGGCAGTAACGCTCAACTTGTCCGTTCTCATGATGCATGCCTGGCGTTATGAAGTGAATGTCACTTCCAAATGACCGGACCATTTCTTGAAAAGCAGTGCTTTCAAACATTCGTCCTCTATCCGTAACCAATAACCGTGGAGACCCAAATAGTGATACCGCATCAGTGAATACACGTTTCAGTTCTTCGGTGTCTTGGCGGTAGAGGCAGTATAGGAGACTATACCTGGTGTATGCATCAATAATAATTAGAACGTACTTATAGCCTTGTGACTCGATTAATGGCCCGAGAACGTCCATATGGACTACCGAAAATGGAGTATCGGGTTTGGTCCATGACTCGATAGGTTGATGTGGGGCACGTGGTACTCGTTTGTGGGTCAAACAAACGATACAATGCTTAATATACTTCTTCACAAATGCACGTAGTCCAGGAAACCAAAAGTTACGTAGTATTAGTTCCACAGTCTTATCGTAACCGATGTGATCTTGGTCATCATGGAACACGTGCAGTAGACTCAGTCTATAACCCTTCGGAATGTAGCACAGTAAGCGGGTTTCCTTACCGATGGAGCTATGTTTTACGTACAACAATCCATTACGTACGAGATATCGGGTAGAGTCAAGTTGACCATTATTGAGTCTGTCTATTAAGTTCATCGTTTCTTCGTCAGCACATTGGGCTAACTTAGCCCAGTTTTTAGGATGTTGTACATGAAAAACATCTATAGGATTTCTACTAAGATAATCAGCGTGGGACATCAGGGACCCTTTCCTATACTCAAAACTGTAATTGTAATCTTGCATGGATAGCCACCACCTAGCGACACGAGGAAGTAAATCTTTTTTTCGTTCTGTTAATTTTAAAGCGTTACAATCTGTTACTATTTTGAAAGATATGCCTAATAAATATTTTCTAAAATGTTGTAGAGCCTTAACTACTGCTAGCGTTTCTAATTCATAAGAGTGGTACTTGGACTCCGCACCTTGTGTTGACTTACTGAAATATGCAACCGCGCGTCTAAGTCCACCCTCATGAAGTTGTAGTAAAACTGCTCCATAGCCTATGGCGCTAGCGTCGGTGTGCAGCTCTGTAGGTAACTGGGGGTCGTAAATAGCAAGGACAGGTTCATTGGTTAAGCAATCGATTATATTTTTACGGGCTTTATCTTGTTCGACACCCCACTGAAAAGACACGTTCTTTTTTGTTAGTTGAGCAATGCAAGCTGTACGTTGAGCATAATTAGAGATATATCGTCTAAAGTAGCCAGCGAGGCCCAGAAATTGTCTAACTTGTTTGACATTAGACGGCTTGGGGGAGTCAACAAGAGCTTGAACCTTGCGTACACTCGGCCTCACCTGACCGTTACTGATAATCCTCCCGAGGTATTCAATTTCAGGACTAAGAAAAGTACATTTCTTTAGATTTATGGAGAAACCTGTCGAAACAAGTGTCTCTAAAACCTCGCGTAATAACCCAAGCCCCTCAGATACTGAATTGGATAAAAGGAGAACGTCATCAATATATACCAGTATCCTTCCTGAATCAATGAATGACTTAAGGGTCTTTGAAATAATCTTTTGGTAAACAACTGGGGCATTAGAAAGACCATAAGGCATTTTTAAATATTCGAAGTGGCCCTCTGGGGTCACGAAAGCGGTCTTTGCTATGGAGCTATCTTCCATGGGCACCTGGTGGAATCCAGTCGCCATGTCAAGACTTGAAAAGAATCTACTCGAACCCAACCTATCAATATGGTCTTCTATGAGAGGTAGAGGAAACTTGTCTTTTACAGTCCGCGAATTTAAGACTCTGTAATCTATGCACATGCGGTCTGTGCCGTCTTTCTTTTTAACTAGGATTACAGGGCTTGCGTATGGCGAATCCGATTCGCGGACAATGCCCTTAGCCATTAGGTCATTAACGATATTTCGGACGCGATTTTTTTCGTCCAAGGACAGCTTATACGGTCTGTAACACACTGGTTCACTATTACACAAATCTATTTTCATACTACCGGTCGTTACCGTCGATGAAGCGGTACCAGTTATAAAGGAACCCGAAAATTCACGGATAATCGACAAAAGTTGCTCTTTTTCTTCCCCTTTAAGTGGTGAGTTTACGTTACTCACATCAAGAATATTGTTTACGACCATAGATATGTCCGAACGAGTCAAAATTTGTATTCCATTTTTCCGTATATATGTGATGCCTTCACGATTTAAAATATCAGTGCCTATTATGACCTGAGTACTAATACAACCATGTGGCACAACATAAAAATCTGCTTCGATAGATAAGTCTGGTAACTCGATAATTAACGTTACATATGAAGTTGACTCGATCAGTTGGCTACCTATACCACGTAATGCACGATATGTTGGCTTCAAATTTACGTCGAAATGTTTCACTAAAGTATTTGAAATCAATGATATGCAGGAACCACTGTCTACCAACACGTCTACTGGTATACCATTAATTACCGCACTCGTAACATCAATTGCCTGTTTCGAGACACTGCCTTCAATTTTTCTGCAGAAGTTAACTCTATGTGAATTAAGATTTGTTGCTTCGGATCGTTGCTTAGCAAAACAATTGTCAATCGTATGCCCCAGCTTCTTGCAAAAAGAACACGTTTTTAAATCGGATAATGTAGTCTTGGTTTCAGACTTCGCGATATCTGACCTTGCTCTTTTTGCACTATTGCAATCTATTCGCTTATGCCCGGTCTTTTTACAAAAAAAACATTTTATGTCGCTAGATGCTCTTCGATCATTATTTTTAACCGTAGAAAAATCGGAACTAGAATTGAAACGTGAAACACGGGTAGCATTTAGGGCAGAACTAGAATTATTTTTGGGTTTAATATACATCGACAAGAATTGAACTAAATCATTAGGTTGTAATTTGGCATTAATAGCCGCAGCTTTGATATGAGGGTCCGAAATACCCCTTAGAATTATTGCGACGATTAATTCGTCGGACAGGCCCCTAACCAGACCCAACCGCAATAATGAACGCCTTGCATACTCGGCATAGGTGGCATAACATTTGGAATCGTTACTCATCACTTCGTATAGAATGTTCGCAATATCGACGGTGTGCGGGCACAACGCTTTAAATTCTCGTTTAAAATTAGTCCATGAACGGTCATTGCTGGACCACTCGTTAAGCCATGAGCGTGCTTCGCCCTTCAAACAATTACCAATTCGTGATAAACATTCGTTATCGTCCCACCCGTTAACTTCTTTAGCCCTATCTACCTCATTGCACCACAAGTCAATATCGTGAACACACGGATCGAAGTTTGAAATAAAATAATTGTTAGACCTTACTTTAACTAGCGAAGTAATAGCCTCCACGATTCTGCCAGCCGTGTCCACGCCCGGAGAGGTACTTTCCTGCGATACCGAAATGGGTGCGTGACTCACTACCGAATCTGTGTCCTGCACGTTATCGGCCGGTGCAGCGCTCGTTATTGCGGAGGCGACCTGTAACGGGAGCTCGGATGGCGGTGGCGGCGATGCATTAAATCTCTGTTCGATGTTACTTAATCTTGCAAGGATGCTGTCAAGCGCAGTCGCATAGCGTGATTCGCGATGTCGCTTTCGCGAACTAGAGCGTCGTTCTGACATGATTAAATCTACACAACTTTTATTTACAACTAAACAATTATTACACTTTTTATTTTTATATGAAATTAAAACTAATTAACATGTAAAGCCGAAAACGGACTAGGCAGCGTTGTCTATCCCACTTCTGATATAATAGAACAGAAGTGAGATTAAAATGAAACGAATATTATTAATAAAAACGCGATCTATTTTGTGCACACTCGCGTGAGTCCACCATCCGAGCTTATTTCGTTGTGGCGAGGGGCCCTACGCCCGGCCGCGGTTTCAACTCGCCCCGCTCTTCACTTGGGCCTTTGTGTGCAGGCCGCCGCTCAGTGGCATGATTTATAGCCACGCCCCTTTTGAGAATTGTTAGTTACAATAGAATTAATTCCAACCACGTATAACACAGTTACAAATATAACTGGACGCAACCAGTACAAACTGCACGATTCAATAATACGCGCAAAGTCCGTCACTATTTAGCTTATCGAATGTTCATGCTTATCGTCTTATGTCGCTTGTGCCTGTTGCTAGACTGCCGTACTCCTCCCGTTCGGGCATTGTTTTATACTAAACTATACAATATGTCTCGACACAATACTCGACCGCATAATGATTATTTGCAAGAATCACACCTGGCTAGTGACTATTATAAGTATTACAATACACAATAGGCTGTTTTTCTAATTACAGATTTTAAACACAAATTAAACAAAAGAAGTCCAAATGATGAAAAGGTAATAAACTGCTGGAATGAATTGGTCTTTGTCGGTCGTAACACTATGTATTATATTAGAAAGGACTCTATATTTGTCTCGTAAAATTCATATGATTTATGGAATTCTTATGTTTATTTAATAACGTTGAATTTCAAAACTATGTTTGTTTTACGCTATCAACATTTTCTGAGTGCTTTCGATAAATTTTAATGGCCTGTCATTTCGAGTCATCCCTTTATGAGATTCCTTCATGTCTGTGCTTCTTATATTGGTTTGTTCAAAAATACTTCTACCGCCATTTACAATTAAATGAATATCACAACCCTCTTATGTTATTTTTAGTAATGCCATCATTAAATGTATCTATAATTATTATTTCTGAGTATTTGGTGATACAAGTAAAACGCACTTACGTTGCGAAGCAATATTTTTGTACTAATTAATGTTATCTTATACTAATAATACCGTTTAGCCACAAATATCGTTAATATTTTATCAATAAATGGGTACGATAAGTTTCAGATGATTATTTATGCTTAGCGTCTAGAATTGGATGTATCCTAGTTTACCCTTTGACGGTTTCGGTAGGATAGGTATATACGAGTACAAGTCAAATTTATTAAAGACTCTTCAGGTGATCAGAAGGCTGGTGCCTACGTCGGCAAACGGATCAGTATGGCGATCCAGCTAGGAAACGTAGCCAGCCTTCTGGGCACCTTACCCATAGAAGACGGTGATCTGGGCTCAGTATTCTACTTATAGTCTTGAGGGACTATGGTTTTCTTACATTGTATTCAATAGTATGTAAATTTATAATTGTTTTAATAAGTTAGTTATATTCAAAATAAAATTTATTATTTGAGTCAAATTTACATTTATAACTATAACCGTAGAAATTAGGTACCTTAGAAGTAGAATGTGATTAGTGCCTGAAATTCGGTCGTAATTAATTTTTCAGATTGAAGTCTGTGTAAATAGTTTCTACACTGTGCACAACAGATAACACTTGTTTGACTGATGTAGTTGACTTTGTCTGTATCTCAGTAAAATTAAAATTGAATGTACTTATAATACAAGCCCTTATATAATATAAATAAATTAGCATTCATCACTTATAAGTTACCAAGACTGAGTCTCACAATTCTCCCTGCGTGCAAACAAGCTAAATGAATTAGGCTTAGCGCTTGGCAGTCCTCGCACGATTAAGAGATCCTTAGTGGGGAAAGATGTCGACTATATTTTTTATTTGGCTACGGAACCGAAAAAACGCTTAATCGCAAATGCCCTAAAACTCAAAACTACTCAACGAATATTATTTAAAAACAAATTATGAAAGCCGCTTTTTGTCCTGTACCATGATTTTTTCAGTATTTTCTCCTTCATTGCTTTAAAGTTAGAGGGGGATTTTTTTCACAACTTTGGGAGATTATATTTCGCTACCGCCCGATTGATTACTAAAAAGTAATTAAGAAATAGTTTCTAAATAGATCTAAAGGAGTCCACAAACTACCTATCGCGTATATAATATATCGATGTTTTAACACGCTTTTATCAACGTCACCTAGTACAGTGGTGGAACGAAAATGTCTGCCATTTTCATATTGATTCTTTAACGTTCCGCGAGCACATGTTACCTTTTCAAACTAAGTCTTAGAACAGACTGTTCCACAGAAAATTATTTTTAACTATTTGACAATAAAGTTTAAAATTACTTGATCAAAGTCGTTTGATTTTCTATCTTGTCTAAGATTTTTAGACATGTGAAACCTTTTTACTTGTTTTAATATTTATGTTAAGCGTAGTGATTATATTCTCTTTGTTTCTTATTGTTAGTTTCAGCGTCTGTCATTGTTAACATAAAAAAAAATCACGTTTCTATATTTTCTAAACATAACATTCATTAAAATGTTGGTCGTATTGTTTCTAGTCCTCGTGCAAGCAAAAGTCGACTTTAAGGTGACGAAAATATTCATTCCGCGACTATGTATATGTAACGGAACTTCTGAACATCATTTTCACCGACTTCCAGACGTCTGGTTAATTTTGTAGTAGTATTTGAACCCGTAATATAGACTAATGACAATATCAATAATTTTATAACTTTGTCCTTAATCTCTACTAGGATCATCAGGATGACAATGGAGTTTGATACAATCCTTCGATTTTCGCGATTAGTTGGTTAGTTTTTAGTTTGGGGTCATCCATAAATTACTTCAAGTTAAGTAGGGAGGGGGCCGACGAAGTGTTCTTGTGTGACTTTAAAACACGAATCTTGAACTATTAACGACAAACTTCTAAATATTTCCAACACTATCTGTGTGATCAGCGTTTAAATTATTTAAAAATAATTTAAGTGGAAATAATAGTAATTGCGGAACTGCTGTCTTAATATAATATTTTCTTGATGTAAAATTGCAAAATATGTGATGTCGTACGAGGGCGTGAGGAGTTTCACGAATGTGAATGAAGTGAATGAGCTGTAACAGGGACCGTTCGTGTGACCTTCATTTCGAGACAGAAAAGTAAGAAAATGAAATTTATAGTTTAAAAAACTAAAAGGACACACTTTAAAAAAAACTCGAATAATAGAAAATAATTTTTAAGAATGAAGAGTTTGTTCTACAATGTTATTGTGAAAAGCATGAGATTCGGTTTACTATATGCTCAGTAAATACGTATGTACATCAAGTCCATTAAGTCGTCTAACACTATTTATCAATAAGTAGTTATGTAACTACTACGTGCGTGCCTCTAGTTTGATGGGCAATCATTAATACAGGATACATTGTAATTTTTTTATATCTGCCCCCGGAAGGTTCACTTCAGTATATATCGCAAACTATCCCATCTCCCAGGATTGAAAGTATAGAATGAAATAGATTTATTGAATTATAAAGACGAAAAGGTTAAGTAAAAATGTATAATTAAGTAGTAAGTAAAAAGTATCTATGCCCATTTTCGGTATTAAAACTACATATGTACAAAATTACAGCAAATCCGATCCAGTACACCGGTAGTTTTTCCGTGAAAGGTTGATAGATAGACAGACCGAGTTACTATCGCATTTTTTATAGATAATGAATTTTTATATTTATAAACTTCAGAAATGATTGGTCTCTCGTACAAACTTTATCCCCTATTTCAACCCGTTCTAGTTTTATTTTTGCGATAAAAACTCAACTCGTCTCGGTGTCAAGTGTCGTCTATCATCTGTAAACTACAAAAATGACCAAACTGACCAAAATGACGAAAATGTCAAATTACAAAAGCAAACTATCCTACTTCCTGGGATAACCTCTACATATATCTATCCCAAAATCTATCCAATTATCCGGGAGGAAAGGTATCCCCTTTTCCATCCTCGGTATTAAAATTACATTTATATCGAATTTTATGCAAATCGGTCTAATAGTTTTCCGTAAAAGCATAACAGCCAAACAGAAAAATATTTTTTTATCCCGGAAACTATCCCATTTTTCATAATATGAATAAAAAGTATCCTATGTTAATCCTCGACATCGAAAATATACATATATCTTTACTGAGTTTCAGCATAATCGGTCCAGTAGTTCTTCCATGAAAGCGTAACAGACAGACACACAGAGGTACTTTCGCATTTATAATATTGATAGTGATTCCGCAAGCGTCAGCTGACAAATATTCAATTACATATTACTGTCGTACATAACGCGATTGAGGTGCGGATTGCGGTAGCAAAGCGGTAGTGGTCGGTTGGTTGAACCCTAATAAGCGAGTGATTGCTATAGGATTCCAGTAATGCATGTTATCCCTTCACATGATCTGGATTTTTTATTAACATGTTGATTTGTACCCTTCTGTTCTCTATGTCTGGATTCATACGGATCAGATTGGTATAATTATCAAGTATAATAATTTGCTCGTTACACGTTAAAGATTTTTTTTAAACCAAGAGTTTCAGCGATGTTATAGTTAATTAATATCCTTGAAAAACATTCAAGTAAGTGATCATTAAATAATAATCTCATTGATGTTAAAATAATATTATAACAATTCAAAAGATACGTATATTATTCATACTAATTATTCCTAGAAATTACTTTGTTTAACCTAGTATTAGTTCAAAATATATTTCAAAAAAGCCACAAATGTGTATACATAATACTAATGAAGATATCCATGTTGCGTGTCTTCTATGGTATTTTTGGGGCTCATGCAGGGAGTGGCGAGTCACCGTCTGCCCATTTGTCCATGTTCCCTGAACATTGCTACGGGCAAACGCCATAGTCCCCATATTCCCAGACACCTAGTACCACTAGCAGTTCACCCTAATAGCCCGGTTCTTACTGTTCTCATTTCTCACAATAGTCCTGCACTGGCCGGGGCTTGTCTTTGAATGCATTATTATATAGTGTAGACAGGGCCGAAATAATCGCTGGTAAGTGTTACGCCACATTTAGATTAAATTTGCCAAGGGGCCTCTACATGTTGGCCTCACCATGGCCCCACGCAAGACCTCCAAAAGTCCGGGCCATTTTCATGGCTTTAAAAAAAGTGAAGATATGTTGTTTGGGTGTTTGTTACGTCGTTTCTTCTCCTTTAACAGTAATCTGTACTATTGAAGTGTGTGCTATTTTTTATTGTTGTGATGTAAGGTTCTTGAATAAATTTAACTTCAATATTAAACTGGCTTTTTATTTTCACTTTCGTAAGTATCTTTTTTTTTGGTCGTACGAAATGGTCTCTTCCTAACTCAATTCAAAAACGGTGTCTCCTTGTATGTAACTTGTTTTATGATTAGAAATTATGATTTAAACATGAATGGTAAACATACCGTAGATTTAAAGAAAGTTGTTGCTATGTTCTTTATTAGGTAGCACTTGTCAAACGTCAAAAGTCAAATGCCAAAAGATTGACCTTGGACTTGACCGACTTCTGTTTACGAATGAGAATTAGGTTAAATAATACAAGTTTTATTCATTATGAAAGTTTCCAATAGAAATAAAATGGAATACCATAAACGTATGAGCAAATACTTGAGTTGGGAACCCGAGCGTATGGTAACCAGGATCGTAGTATATTTTACGCAAATATAATATAAAATTATCTACGACTAAACGTGGTAAGTGCATCCACTATAATCAGTTCATAACGCATTGTACAAACTCGAGCTATCGAGTTTGTACAATGCTTTTAAAAATGTAAAAAAAACAGGGGGCTAAGTCGGAACAGTAGATTCCTAAAATGCAACTGTTGGAAGTATGTCTGTTAGAGCATCCCGTAAAAACTAGAACGGATTTAAATGAAACTGGACACATAGATTATTCATACCCCGGGGTACACCGGGGTAAGTTACAACTTAGGTTACTTTTAACCCGATAAATGGTTAGATAACAATATCGGAAAAGATGGCGCTGCAATGGCTTCCTTTTCAAAAAACACTGGACTACTATATGAATGAAACTCGACACAAAAGCTGACTTATATCCCGAATCCACACTTAGGATACTTTTATCCCGATAAATGATGTGGTTTTCATAAAATAGATAGATTAGCTAAATAGATGGCGCTGCGATTGTGATGTAGACAACTATCGCTGCAATTCACTAACGAGTACGTTGTCATGTGGGCAATATGTCATTCATTACTGCAAATCAGGTTGGCTGCTGTTGACATGTTTTTCTGTGCAGTTGTCTACACTATGTCGACTTAGTTTCTTTGTATTTGTAAGGTTTATAAATATGAAATACCTATTTATTTCTTTTTTGTACATAACATAGTGATACTACTATTAGTACCCAGTGTTTTTCACGTGACTAAACCGCGGGGGAAACTCTAGTTATATTAATAATCGGCAAAACGAACACACACATTGTATATCCCCAAGCTAAGCAAGTTATGGGTACTATACAACGGACCGCTCTGGGGCCGTCCCAGACACCCAGACCACAGTAAATAACAGAAAGTTCGTTTCAGAAATTTACCATGGCAGGAATCAAATCCGGAGCCTTTGCTTTGGAAGCGGTGGTGAACTTTGACTTTCAATAAATAATTTAAAAGATTCCATTTTGAAATTCTCTGATATTATCCCATTATTATAAGGTTTATTTATAATGAGCAAGTACAGGATACAGGAAACTCAACCTTTGAAAGCAAGTTTCCAGGCTGGTGTTTAACTTTCTTACTCTTTTTAACCGACTTCGAAAAAAGGAGGAGGTTCTCAATTCGTCGGGATCTTTTTTTTTATATTTTTTTTGTTGCTTTTTTATGTATGTTCGCCGATAACTCCGTGATTTATGATCCGATTTACGTGATTCTTTTTTTGTTCGACACGGAATAGCTTCCAATTGGTCCCCTAAAAATTTTACATTGTTTGGCCCAGTAATTTTCATTTTATGAACATTTTTCATGGAAATAATTTTCACTCCGTTCCATATGTACACCGATTACTCTGAGATTTATTATTCGATTTACGTGATTCTTTTTTTGTTAGACGCGGAATAGCTGCCATGTGATCCCCTAAAAATTTGACATAGTTTGGCCCAGTAGTTTTCATTTTACGAACATTTTTTTGTTCCCGGTTCTTGGGACCTATATTTTTTAAGAAGCGCGGCACCATTCGTGGGTCCACCCATACATAGCTAGACACTAAAAAGTTACAAATAAAATTTAAAAACTCCGTTTAAAAAAACCGACTTCAAAAACGAAAAAACTAAAATGTATAAAATAACTTATTTCTTAAGCTATTATTATTAATATATATTATGTAAAACATCTTGAAGTCGGTACAAAGTAAAACATAAAAATTACTATATTTTGAAAATTACTAAGCACCGACTTTAAGATGTTTTAGATAATATATATTAATAATAATAGCTTTAGAAATAAGTTATTTTATACATTTTAGTTTTTTCGTTTTTGAAGTCGGTTTTTTTAAACGAAGTTTTTAAATTTTATAGTATCCATTTCGAGTCCTGATTCTTTTCAGAGTAGGTACATTTTTCAATTCATGATTTCCAAGTTGCATTCATTGCGTTGCTACAAATAATATCGATACTATTTTTACCACCGTTTCTTTTTACGAGGTTAGAAGTTGTTCATCTAAATAAGTATGCAAACTAATACAATAATAGTCATCTACGGTCATTGAAATATAGAAATATCATAGCTTAATCTCATTACTGAATAACTGAAATTTTGTATGGATATTGTGTATTAGTTACCATTCAAATTGACAAAATAATGTTAAAGAAGGACAATAGGACATAAAAGCTATGAATAGATTGAATGGATGATGTCATGATGAATTGTCGTTTGTCAGGGAAAGGATATATACCAGAACAGGGGAGTATGTCTTTACCCTCCTTACCAGAGTATGGAGGGAAAATACATACTTTGTCGAGATCAAATGATCGGGGAAAGCTCAAAGAAAAAATATTGCCTCTGGTTCGATTTATTTTAGCTTCCAAAACAAAAAAATGTGTCTTGACTTCTGTTATAATATATATACTTCTGTTATTATATCTAAAAGGTTTCAGAGTATTAAGGCAAAATTAGTCCAGCTAGATTCAAGGAGCAACCGCTTTAAGCGATCTTCATTCGGCAATTAGAGTAATAAAGGGTAGTTCGAGGAAAAATATATTTCTATAGCAAATTGATTTTTCGCAGAAAATAAGAATTGTTTTATTTACTCTACAAAAGCCCTGAGGGCAGTAGGTAAGTGTGCGCCTCGCTGATTTCTGGAAAAATCCTGCCTACACTTCACACCTGTCTTGATTTCTCCTATTACTGCCGACACTTTCATTCATTTTGTAAAATGAAAACTTTTCTAACAATTCTTTATTTTTTAAACATATTTTATTGCTTGTCTTTAAAAACCACGGACCATAAAAATGCCCCGGACTTTAGAAGGGCTTGTGTGGGGCCATGGGGAGACCAACAAGTAGAGGCTCCTTGACAAATTTAATTTAAATGTGGCGTGACACTGACCGGCGATTATCCCTGTCTACACCATATAATAATGCATCCATAGACAAGCCCCGGCCAGTGCAGGAGTATTGTGGGAAATGAGAACAGAAAGAACCGGCCTATTGGGGTGAACTGCTAGTGGTATTTGTAGACAAGTACACCCCACCAGACGCGATGGTGGTGTCAGCATTATTTTCGCCACTGCTTGTACGTTTTGAATTTTAGCAGTATTATTTTCACTGATGGGGTTTGCCAAGTATTCAATGTCCATTTTATAAATATTACAATCATCCTATTGTCAGGCGAGTGAAGGACTCTACGTACCGTTTATTCTTTAACAACCTTAACTTATTTCTACTTTGTTTTTATTAATGACTTAAATATTTAATCTGAGTGTACAGTTTTGATGGAAAAATTTATTTAAGCATTATATATATTTACATTACATGACAAGAGCTATGAATGTAAAAGAAGCAAGTGAGGTGTGTATGAATAAGCCTGTATGGCGCTCTGTTGTTCGTGCCAACCCTGCAAGGGACCTGGCGTGAAGTTATGTATGTATGTATGTATGTATATTTACATTCGTAATAATTATATGAAGTTTATAGTCTCGTTACTACGTACACGTGTCAGTCATGAACGCATTAATAATGTAAAGGAAATTCGCTTTCATCAAGCAGAGCTGATGAGTTAAATAAAAAAAATGCTTTGCTTATTTAATACCGGAAACTGACTCCATCACCTACTACCAGGTCTAATTATGAATCTAAACCATCGCCAGACCCACTAAAACGCTATTTTTTACATCTTGGGTTGCATTGTTGAAGTTTTTGTAGAGATTCCTAATATTTTCTAGTAATAGATATAGATTATATTCAACTGAGATAATATAGTATTCTAATGTTGAAAGAATTATTGAAATCGGTCCAGTACTTTTTGAGTTTATTGGTTGCAAACATACAAAAATCTTTCCTCTTTATAATGTTAAGTATAGATTACAATATTTCTGCTATAAAGATTATATACTTGATTTTCTTTAACTTTTACTATTTTTTATCTGTTTAAAATACTTTTCTAAGTCTATTTTTAGCATTTCATTCTTATTTACGGTACAAATTCCACCATTGTGTAAATACTCTGTAGCTTTATAATAGTTAGTTGTTTGTACGGAAATGATCCAATAATATAATTCCTGTCAAAAGACGTGTACATATATGTATTACTCAGTGGTCATTTTATTTGTGTTACGTAAGTATAAAATCAATCTATTTGCCTCTAAAGAAACTCCCTTAGTGAAAATATCATAAAGAACCCATAAAGCCGACATGAAGAGAAGCGGGAGACCCGTCCGCCGGCAACTTATCGGTTAATTAGGTATACTATGGATTCAGTCACCTGTCATATACTTATAGCGTTATAGATACTGTGAACTACAGAGCAGTCTTTAGAATAGTTGATATGAACCAATAATTTTATTTATGGGCTTGTTTTTACTCACCGGGCAATAAATAAAATTATTGGTTCATATCAACTATTCTAAAGACTGTACAAAGCAGTATCAGTAGTTCACAGTATATTGCGATTTTGGTAAAAACGAAAACGTTATAAAATCGTCTTGTCCGTTTATCTTATTATACTTCAGTAACTTTTGTCAGCTATTACTTTGTCTAAACAGATATATTTAAGATGTTTGTTGCCATGTATACCTTGTTTCAAGATAATTTTTGGATAAAATTTCAGTTAAATGTGTGTTTAAAAGTTTAGATGATTAATATAAAACATTTCCTATTTTAATATTAAACTTTAAGATGTGGTTTAAGTTGTCATTGCAAAAATCCTGTTTGTAATGTACAAAAATAATCTTCTAAGGAAAACAGTTGGGAAGATGAAACCGCAAAAAAATTAGGATTGGCCCTCATACTTGTTTTACCCTCACAGATATGTCATGTATTCAACCACACATTGTGATTGTTTTTGTACATTTATAGTATTATCTCTTTATGTAAATACGTTTTTCATTTCTCATATTCTGAAAGCATGCTTGGAGTTGCCTAATCACAGGGATGAAAACAGCACTTTTCGTCTCTGGTAAGCGTCCTACTTCAAAAATTTAGAAAACTATGCGAGCCATAGATAATATATGAGAATCATGCCCCAACTTTTTTCACAGCCACTGTTAAACCGCGTTAGAAATTGTAATAAGAAATATCAACAATTTTGTAACAACAATTTGAACTTATAAATTACTTAATATTTTCTTAAGTTATCGCGACATGTTGTGCGTTTTATTATGTATACATAATAAAACGTAGTTTTATTATAGTTATACCCCGCAAGGGACCTGGCGTGAAGTTATGTATGTATGTATTATAGTTATATTATTGTTTTAGTATAGTTTTATTACTTTTCACTAAATTATTTAATTTACATAAATTTGAGCTAAATATTTACTATCATCAGTGACAAGAAAAATAATGGCTAATAGAATGCCAAAGAAAAAAAAACTTGAGGCTTCATATATGATGTACGTGATGATTTTAATCAGATTTCGATATGGATTTACCGCCTGATTTTATTAGAGAAGTAGTTTGTTTAACTAATCAGTTATTTACTTTTCTCATATTCGAAATAAAAAGCAAAGGGTAAAAGGCCTATTTCGGCATTCGAATTATTAGCGCCCTCGCTACTCTCGTGCGCCAAACCATCTCATGCCTAAATATGTCACTTTCACCTGTTGTGTATCAATCTACTATTGTACATACCTGTGTGATAATTATTATAATGTACGAATGTTTTTTCCCCAATAAACTAAAAAAGAAAGATAATTATGACATATCCTCATAAATGAGGGTCCAATTTTATTATATTCAGTGTATGTAGGCGTGTAGTAGATCATATGAGATTTTTAAATTCTTTGCAATTTATTCTTAATAATGTTTTATATAATAATTGAGAACATATTTGCTCTCAAAGCTGTAAAAAGTAACACGTAACCTTAACTTTTGAACAATGATGGTAATGTTTGAATGACAACAGATGAGCTCTCCTTTTATAGGAAACTTTCTTTGTGCGTAGAATACATTCCATTTGACCAAATTTTTAAGTATATTTTATAAATGGATATTTTACATATATAGGCAAATGACAAAGAAATTTTGTCATAAAAATAAAAAGACCTAATAAGACTATGATATATTTTTTGCAATAATAACAACTTAGTAAAAATTAAATAACTAAACATTAAAGAGCAACTGCATCTTAAAAAAGCATCTTACATAGTAATTTTGATGAAGTCTCGATCAGATAGGTCTCTCTATACCAGAGTCACTGTGTATCCTGATGATAATCAGGCGTATATGTACTGTATGCCACGTCTGCAAAACAGTTATTTTATAAATAAATTAGTGTCTATCTATGTATATTAATTAAATTAAAGTGTTTATTGATAAATTATAAATAAACGTCAACATTTAATTGAAAATTGCTATTATGCATACATGCTGCCAGGTGGGAGGGTATTTGCCCTACTGGATGGCTACCACCTCTGGTATTGAGTATGCCGTCAAAATAACCTTGAGTTGTGTTCCGGCATCATTGGCCAGGTTCCAGTCTCCCCTAAAAGAGTAACAGCGCATTTATAGCACATTTGGTGTTATAAATGTCTATAGGCGATGGTAATCGCTTTCCATCGACAGATATCATGGGAGATTTTAGGGAAACAAGAATTTTATCTTAAATATTACATGTCTTCTTTATTCCGATATACTGCAGAGTTCCGACGATAAAAAAATAAGGTACCATGCTAAAAACGACAGGCAGCTTGTTAATAAATTTCTCGTTTGTGCTGAATTGTAATCGTATACCATCCGAACTTTTATAAAAATTCTCGCTGACTGTCGTTCTGTTGAAAATGCCACGCAACTTTTCAATTCTCATCGGCTTCTAAAAATATTCCCCAACATTCATGTAAATATTGAAGGGTTCAAAATGTATGAAAGAATAACTACTTTTTCTAGTTTTATTTTGTGTGGTTGGTAAACAAGCGGAACCAAGTTCCTGGTGCCTGCAATGCCGAGGGCTTGATTCCTAAAGGGTATTGAATATTTTAATATAGAACCTGGCCTACCCACTGTGTGCTTTTTACTTTGTTTTTAAAAAATAGCGGTATAAAACTGAATAATTATAAATTAATAATCCTTACTAATACAATAGATGTCAAAGGGACCATTTTCATGTGTTTATTTCTTCTTTTTACCTAAAGTTACATATACTATAGTATATGAAGGTTTCGATATTCGATGATTTATATGAGAGTATTTATAAAAAAAGTGAATAATGGATACAGATACAAAATTTTCATGATGTATCCAAAGCCCTGCTATAGGGTGATTTCAGTAGTTCCTCAGAAAAATTACTGCGTTATGTAAATATGAGGGACAGATCGAAAACAAGAGAGATCCTTTTATGATGTAATGGCGACGGAACCTTAATAACAGTCTATTCATTTTCAAACAATATATAATTATGCCAATAATGAATGATATTTTGTAAAGAACAATTATTATAAGGCGAATATTCAATCCATAATAAATAGTGAATACGGACTATGTCTAACTAACATCATATTATTATGTAAGTTTCATGTTTTATCCAATATTATTTATTCAACATTATGATAGGTTTCAATTCTATAGATTATTAAGTTTCGCTTTATTAATGATTTAGGTATTAAACGCATTTAAATATTTTATGAGACATTGTACCGTTTATTCAGTTGTCAAGATCAGTTACAACAAGTATATCGTTACCTTTCTTTTCGATTGTTATATTAGAATGATAGGGTAAATGTTTTTTCCAAGAGCTTTTTGATATGACATAACAATATTTACCTTAAGGTATTTTATATATTATAATTTAATTGGTCTACTCTTTTATATTCTTATACTCTGTACATTTTATTATCTATATAGTTTTGATTGAAATCTTTCTTTAGTTTCTTAATCATTATTAAAATTGTACTACAAATTTTCTAGTTTTAATACAAATACATTTTCGGTGGCAAGATAAAAACTTAATAGAAAATCCTTTCAATATTTACTGCCATAAAATCTAGACTGGCTCTTAATTACATTTTCTACGAGACTGCTGATTTTGTCATTTAATTAAAATATTGAAAATAAATTGGTCTACGAGTGTATGCTGCTCAAATGTTATCTTGGCGTATCCCCGCCTCTATCAGACTGTTTTTAATCTAAGTGTATTTTTTATATCCAAACAGAGACGTCATTTACAGCTCTTAACATTTTCGTTACAAACTTAACGTATCGTTAAAATCCTGAGCTGCCCACTTTCCTACTTGCTATAGTTTAAGCGCCTTTATTGCAAACTAGGGGTATGAATTTTTTCACGGTTACCGCATAATAAAGGAGACATAAGCAGTTAAAACTGTTGACAACGCTAGTTATTAGAAATTCACTTTGTAATAAAAAAGACTTATGTTCTCACTCCGATGTTTATCCGCCTGTCAGTCATATTCTATGAACTACTCTTTAGTTGCATCTTCAGTCTTATGTCTAGATACTTAAAGAAGACTTGTAAGATAGCCTAACACTTACTGTAAATTTAGTAAGACCAAATCAGTTATGACTTTTTTCATATTGATTCAACGTTAAAGTCAAAAAGCTTTAACCGACTACTCAATAGCCGCGTGTAATAAGATTTGTATATTTTCTACGTTTTGTATATCGGACACAACGTTATTGTTGGAAATATCACAATAATATTATAAGCAATACCACTCTCCGTGCAGAAAAGGAAAAAAATACTAATTCCTGCGGCTCTGAGGCTTGTCGTAAGATTTATTGCAGGAGTTCAGCAGACAGGCAGACAGCCCACTTGATGGAAAGCGGTTACCATCGCCTATGGACATTTGCAACACCAGAGGTGCTACAAATGCGCTGCTGCTCTCTTAAGGGAGACTGGAACCTGGTCACTAATGCCGGAACAAAACTCAAGGTTGTTATGGCGACATACTTTAGACCAGGGGTGGTAGCCATCCAGTCGGGCAAATGCCCTACCACCTGGAAACAAGAGGCGCCAAAACAACCCACAACCAGGTGCTTAGGACATTTGCCCGACTAGATGGCTACGACCCCTGGTCTAAAGTATGCCGTCATAACAACTTTGAGTTGTTTTCCGGCATCATTGGCCAGGTTCCAGTTTCTCCTTCAAGGCCGGCAGCACACTGTCTGTTGTATTTCAGCAATAACAAAATACTACAAAACCAAAACCACACGTGTCCGTATATCTTCGTTGACAGAATTTGAATAAATATAATAAAGAACATATTGGATCGTGACTGCTTTTATTTAAATCCTACTTCTAATAAACTTTTAGAGTTTTGTTTTCAAATCTGCTATGTAGAATAATATAGTTATCCTGAAATTTCCTTATACCACAATATGTATTTAATTAAATTATCGTATTCATCGTATTCAATCGTAGCCATTCAGCAGCTGAACCTGATAACTTAAGCTATACATTTCTTTTGCTTTACCTCTGATCAAGCAACATTCTATCAACTTAGAAAAACCTATTGTCTAACCCTAGCTTAACTTAAAACAAAAATTTAGTTCAATACGAATCTCTCTTTCGACCCTTATTTTCATCTTCATGTATACTCTTCTCGCCTGACAACCCCACAATTTCATCCCCAACTCTTCGTCTCTGCTCTTCCTTTCCATAAGCCTAGCTAAGAGCCATTAAAAGTCATTCTTCATCAGAATATAGTTTTTGTGAAATAAGTATATCTTTATATGAATAATATTTTTTTTAGCTAACTAATTTAATTAATTAACTATTTTATGTAACTTTCTTTACCTCAATTTTCAATACATCCAATAAATTATTTGTTAACCTAACACCCGAAATTTATTTATTTATTTCCACCCCGGAATGGTATATATACTACAAATACAATCTTGAAGTCTTCATGTCGAGTGAATAGGTATCTTCTTGGTAAGCGTCCTCCATCCTAGACTGCGTCATCATTCAACATCAGGTGAGACAGTGGTCAAACGCAAAACTATACTTCCATTAAAAAAAAAACTTATACATACAGGTGCTTCTGTGGTACACATTTTAAGGATACCTATACAGTATAGGCGTACATCTAGAGAGTCACCGACGCGTGCCTGTGAATCCATGCACGTTGTTTGCAATGGATTGAAAATCTTTGTGAAATTGAATTTCGGATCAATTTTTGCGTTTCTATAGATTATGACCTCTGAATTCAGTTTACTTTGTGAATCATCTATTAAACGCTGCATAGTGATTACTAGCACGGCCTAAGCATAGATCATAGCTTGTTTTGGATGGATTGGAATGAACTTAACTTTATATCCTATATGCACTGTCATAGCCTAGGCACTACTTTCTTAAGTGCCATACTTTATTATCTATACATATAATAATATGTAGAGGTCAAATTTCTGTACAATGAAAAACAATGCTAAAAACCGAGTCAGGGGGATGTAAGAAGTGAAATAGAACTAATTTAGAATTATTAAAAAAAATGTTTCTTTGTTTATCTGTCTGTTTGTACCGGCTAATCTCCGAAGCGACTGCACCGATTTACATGAGATTTTGTATGGTGATAGCTTATATCCCTGGTTAACATATAGGATACTTTTGATCCCGAAAAAAAATTTATTCCCGTGGGATAGTTAAAAAGCTTTAATTACTTAAACAGCTTATAACAGACTGAAAGTAATTTCTCTGTAACGTAACATAATAGATGCGGAGATTTTGACAGGGTGTGGTGTCGGTGAGAGAGTTTATTATTTTATTCCCTTTACAACGTTTTGAAATTTAAATGTTGCAAATTTGCAATGCGCATGTTTCTTATGTGAATAATGTACTTCAATAATGTAACCCAAAATAAAAGGATATTATTCACACATTCAAAAATTATGGTAAATGGTATTGGTGACCCTCTTCGTCAGTGTAGCAGACCGATTGACAATATATATTGAAATTTAGATTGGAGACTATACCGCGATTTAATTCAACTGTGGTGCCATCTAGATCCTATGTTGTTTTAAAAAATAACTGAATCTACCTTTTTATGTAATATATCTTTATATAGTATAAAACAAAGTCGCTTTGCGCGCTCGTTTGGCTCTCTGTATATCCGCTAACTTCTAAACCACGCAACGGGTTATAAGCGGTTTTCAACATAGGTTAGATGATTTTTCAACTCGCAATATAAAAAGACTAAGTTGTTTATGTTAGTAAAATAAAGCTACCTCGTAGTATTTGACCTGCGGCGTAGCTGCGGGAAAAACTAGTTATGTTATAAAAATGTCGTTTCATAGCAGAATATTGTAGGACATTTTCTCAATAAAATTTTGAAACATTAATAAAAAATACTTTTGAAATGCGCGGAAAGAGCCCTATGATTTGATACCTCATTTTGTTTAGAGTAAAATAAACATATGCGTAAATCCGGATGGAACCACCAATATCTACGTCCATATGATGGATAGGTTACAAAAGATTCCCAAAAATGTGACAATAACTACGTACATTAATAAAATAACGCTCACCTGCCGTGTCATAAATGCAACACTTTCATACATTATAATAAAATTTCACCGCTTCCAATTTGCTTTTAATAGTTTAAAAGCTTCAACTAAATGACCGTTAATGCATACTCGATACGTTAAACCACTTACTAACGCGAAGCGAAGTTGTCAGTTTAAACGGACAGTGGAAAACTAAGTTTGAAAACGCTTCCCTGCGCCCCTTTATTTCGTTATATTATGGCGGTTGAGTGTCATTGACTAATAAACAAGTGTTGAACATTTAATTACTACAAATTAACTGAAGTTTCAACACGGCTTCGCTTACACGAATTTTTGGCCGGTTACTCTGCGTAATGCTGTCGCATTTTCGGGAATAAAATGCTTTTAACAAATTTCATGACAGATTTAATTCAGTGTCGAACTACTTTTTTCCAAATATAAAGTACCATTATATTCATCCCCGTTTTCGAAAGTACGTGAATTAACAATACTGGGATTTTATTAATATGTATCAATTCAATAAAATTTATTTTATGGGTTTGTTCTAACAAAATGTTTTAACTATGAAACACCAAAAAGATATAAGAATGACCTATAGTTATGATTTCGTCGAATGATTTGTTCTTAGTATAATTCGACAGTTTTAATGTTAACTCAAAAAATACGACCCTTAAAATATATTTGTAAGTTAAACACTAAAATGAAATTCTCGACTCTTTTTCTTACTATTTTATACTAGAAACTGTCAATTTTTCGATCGGAATTTTATAAAGATCGCGAAGGCGGTGTAGAAGGAGCTTACACAAAATTTTCACGCAAAATTCATCGCGATTTTTCAAATATGTACAGTATTTGCAGGTGTAACATTTTTCAAAGACCTTTCAAACGAGCATATATTTTGTTGCTCATTTTTCGTTTAACGGTGGAAAAAAATGTTACGCGATCCGATATTACAAGTATGTGCATACACCGATATTGGTACAAATTTAATGCGTTAACAAAATTTACAAAAACTGACCTATTTTGCAAATAATGAGGTTGGGAGCTTAACAGCATTACCACGCATTTGCGCTCTTGTCCGCTTCAACTTCAGATCCATGATCTATAGAAACAATATCATATTTAGGGATTGAGAGACTTCTATTTAACCACTGACTATTAATCTTTTGATTTTGCAATATATACACACCATATAAACATGCTGCTGATTTATAATCTGTTTGACATTAACAGTATGAAAGTAAGCAACATGTTTTTAAATTATTTATTTCATGTTTTGTAATAATATTAACTCTGCACATTTTCATATAAACTTTTAACTATGCCAAATTTGACACTTCGATACCATTCCATGATACGCAATATGTATGCTTAATAAAACTACGTTTAAACGGTTTTAAGCGCGGTAATATATTTGATTTTGGTTATTCCAACATTTCGGCCGCTTTTCAGTGGCCTGGTCACGGACGACAAAGACTGAAATAACCAAAATAAAACCGTTTAAACGTAGTTTTATTATGTATACAAGTCGCGAAAACTTAAGAAAATATTATGTATGCTTAAGTTTTTTCTTCGCATATTCATATAGGTACCTACTAAAGGTTTTTAATGAGTAAAGTTAAGAGTGTTATAGGTACGGTATAGCTATCATGAACAGGGAGCGAGTAGAATAGATATTATCACCAATATTTTGAATAACTTACGAAAATATATTACAGTCTAATTCCGAACACACGTCCACGGCAAGCTCATAGAGCACGTTGTTCTTTTTTTTCTTATCAGCGCTGGGGGGATGCATTTGCGCATTTCCTCAGGCGCCGGGGAAGGACACCTAGGGGTATGTGGGATTCTCGGCCGCCGGTGTTGCACCCAAGTTTTATATAAAAGCTGGCAAGCCTGACTAGCCACTAAACCTTCAAGCGTGCTTCTGCATTATGCATTATCAATTATATAGAATAGGATAATATATAACGCTTATTTATTGGGCAAAAAGATGTATACGAGCTATGTGTTTGATAAAACAGCGAGATAGTTGTAGACCTTTATTTAAAAGCTTCAAATTTTTAACCTTACCGTGCTTACACATTTTTGAAATAGCAGTCTATGTATGTATATAAGGAGACACCCAGAGCACTACGAAAATATTCAAAGCACACGCCGATGCGACACATTAAAATTTAATAAAAACTTTAACACAACATTAATTTCCCGGAGCATATTTGCAATGTCAATAAAAATTATAAAAAGTTACTACTTGACAGTAGGAAATTTAATAAATTTAAAATTTATAGAACTAAGTTACTTGACTATTTGGCAAGCATGACATCTTACTCAAGATTTTTTTACAATAACAATTAGGATACATGTAAATTAAATGTAAATAATGTAGAATGTGGGACATATATAAAATATAAATAAATTATCGTTGTAATAATAATAAATAAATGACTATTGTAATAATGATTGTATTACCATAGTAAAACATTTAGCTAGTATTTTATAAACGTAAAATTCATTAAAATTTTGGTATTACTGTTTCTTATACTCGTGCAAGCAAAAGTCGACTTTAAGGTGACGAGCATTTTAATTCCTTGAGTGTACATTGTAAACCATACGACCATTACAATAGTATATTATTGTTGCAGGAAATGGTATGTCGAGTGGTGTAGATGTAGAATTGAAGCCATCTCCGTTTTTCCGCGAATTACTTCAAAAAAAGGTAACTAAAACAAGCTTTTGTAATAATCAAAATATTACTTTTTCCTTTGAAACTTTTGCCTGTTTTACATTGCTGTTGTTTAATTAAAATAGCTAATTAACTATTCTGAAATACGTACACCTTTTCTCTTCGATCAACAATAGTTGATCGAAGCCTTTTCTGTTATTTTATGATTTGGAAATGTTGTCAAAGTATTAAGAGTAATTCTACTATGAAGTATATGAAAAGGATAGTATTGATGAGTTCATTGGCTGAATTATTATAACTAAAATAATTGTAATTTGGTTTTTTATTTTTCCATATCCACATTCAATATATGAATGTCAGTTTTTGTTTTTCACCTTCTCATGACTAAGCGGCTATTCTAAAGAAGGGCAGAGATTATATCGTGTCTCAAAATAATCTTGAAGGGCATAAAATGGGAGATAAAAATATTATATATACAAAAAAACAACCGAAAATCTTCAAGTTAGAAATATGAAAATTCCTATTCAGACTTTTGGTAAGAAATATAGTGTGTTAACTGTAAAGCTGGTACAGTTTCGTTTCTACTTTATACAGAAAATGAAATGTGCTTAAATTTTTTACAAAAATAGTTGTGGTGTGCATATACTGACGGACGAACAAACATGACGTTTTAATAAAAAAGGTTCCCTTGTTCCAAATATGTTTACGGAATCATAATTATAAATATATTTAAATTATATTAAACAATTATTTTAATTAAATTTTTCATTAATTAACCAAAAAACGGATCAGTATAACGATCCAGCGAGGAAACGTAGCCAGCGTTCTGGGCACCTCACCCATAAAAGACGGTGATCTAGGCTCAGTATTCTACTTATAGTATTGAGGGACTATAGGTAGAATACAATACAAATAAGTTAAGTTTAAGTTAGTCTAAGTTAAGAATTTAAAAAAAAAAAAAAAAAAAACATTATTTTTGTATGTGAGAAAAAGAGAGAATAATGTACTTTGAGCGCTCTTTGATTAACAGAATTTTGTGTCGTATTTAGAAGATTTAAAAGTGTTAAGTTTTTACTTAGCAATTTTCTTTCTTAATATTGTCTCTTCCATGGTTTTTGACTTTGAATTAGTGTTAAACGTGCGAGTATAATTTCCTATTTCTTTTTAACAGTTACCCGTGGAGCAATGTCCTGTTTTGAAAGAAAGCAAAGCAGACATAGATACAACGAAAATTTACCCTCATTTTGAATTTCAGGTAAAAAATATGCAATTATTTAATTTATTTAAATTTCCTATGGTCATCCTGGGGTGTTTTACTATCGAAATTATTTGTGTACCAAAGTTTATTTAAATTGGGCTGCTGGTTTTACCATAAAAGTACTAGTGAAAGATAAACACACAGAGCTACTGTCACATACATATATAATACATAGACATCTATATATATAATAAAATTGTAGAGGTCAAATTTCTGTACAATGCTAAAAACCGAGTCAGGGGGATGTAAGAAGTGAAATAGAACTAATTTGTTTTTTTTTTAATTTTTTGTTTCTCTGTTTGTATGTTGGCAGCTTATATCCCTGGTCAACATATAGGATACTTTTGATCCCGAAAAATTAAAGAGTTCCCGTGGGATAGTTAGAAAGCTTTAATTCTAAAAGTAATTTATCTGCGACGTAACATAATAGAAGCGGATAATTTGACAGGGTGTGGTGTCAGTGAGAGAGTTTTGTCTTATACCTATATATAATATATAAAGCAGATAAATTTGTTTCTTTGTTTGTTTGCTTGAACGCGCTAATCTCAGGCACTACTGGTCTGATTTGAAAATTTTTTTCAGTGTTAGATAGCCCATTTATTGATGAAGGTTACAGGCTATAAACCATCACGCTAAGAGCAATAGGAGCGGAGCACCAATGAAGAATGTTTCAAAATCGCGGATGTTTTTTAACTTCCTTTCCACGTGTACAAAGTCACGGGCAGAAGCTAATCTTATATATAAAAACGAATCGCAAAATGTGTTGGTAAGCGCATAACTTGAGAACGACTTTACCGATTTTGATGAAATATTGTGTGTGTGTTTGAGTGGGTCCCGGGATGGTTTAAAACCACAATTGGAACCGGTAGATGGCGCTGAGATCGGGTTCTAGAATCCTCCTAATCACCTGGACCGATTATGGTGATTTTGTTTTTGTGTCATGAAACAGTCTTTTAGGAATTCAGAAAATATGGCGGTACGAAGTTCGCCGGGTCATCTTATCTTATATATAATAAAAAAAACTTCGTTTAAAAAAACCGACTTCAAAAACTAAACAGTATAAAATAACTTATTTCTAAAGCTATGTATTATTATTAATATAAATTATCTAAATCATCTTAAAGTCGGTGCTTTGTATTTTTCAAAATATAGTCATTTTAATGTTTTACTTTGCACTGACTTCGAGATGTTTTAGATAATTTATATTAATAATAATACAAAGCTTTAGAAATAAGTTATTTTATACTTTTTAGTTTTTTTAGTTTTTGAAGTCGGTTTTTTTTAAACGAAGTTTTTTTTTTGTTACTTTTTAGTGCCTAGCTATGTATGGGTAGAACTACGCAAGGTGCCGCGCTTTAAAAAAAAATATAGGTCCCAAGAAACGGGAACATAAAAATGTTCGTAAAATGTAAACTACTAGGCCCAACTATATCAAATTTTAAGGGGACTATATGGCAACTATTCCGCGTCGAACAAAAAAAGAATCACGTAAATCGGATCATAAATCTCAGAGTAATCGGTGTACATTAGGAACGGAATAGAATTTTTTTCAAAAAAAATGTTCATAAAGTCAAAACTATTGGGCCAAACTATGTTAAATTTTTATGGGACCAATTGGAAGCTATTCCGCATCGAACAAAAAAGAATCACGTAAATCGGATCATAAATCTCGGAGTAATCGGTGAACATACATTAAAAAAAACATAAATATTACATCTCGACGAATTGAGAACCTCCTCCTTTTTTTAAGTCGGTTAAAAACGAATCGCAAAATGTGTTAGTAAGCGCATAACTTGAGAACGACTTTACCGATTTTGATGAAATATTGTGTGTGTGTTTGAGTGGGTCCCGGGATGGTTTAAATCTACAATTGGAACCGGTAGATGGCGCTGAGGTCGGGTTCTAGAATCCTCCTAATCACAGGGAGCGATTCGGGTGATTTTGTTTTTGTGTCATGAAACAGTCTTTTAGGAATTCAGAAAATATGGCGGTACGAAGTTCGCCGGGTCAGCTAGTATAAAATATTTGTATAAATTAAAGAGTGTATTAGTTAATCACATTGTAAGGTGCATTGCGACGGGTAGACGCCATAGTCCCCATAGTCCCGCATCCCTAGTTCCACTAGCAGTTTATCCCAAGAGCCCGGTACCTTTTGTTCTCTTTTCCTACAATAGCCCTTCACTGACCGGGGCTTGTTCTTGGGTGCATTTTTATATGGTGTAGTCCGTGGTCTGTAAAGACACAAATACATATAATAATAAATCTTGATGGCCCGTGATCTTCAGAGATATACAATTTTTTTTATTAGACTTTAGTATTTTATAATTTAACAAAAGAAGAGACACACTCTAGAAAGATAATTAGTAAACAGTAAAGATGTGTTAGTTTAAAATACGGCTATGGAATTTAAAACAAGTAGGTGTACCTTCGACTCTCAAACTAGGAACTAGGCGTGTGTTTTGAGTCAATCAAAGGTGGGGTACCTTTGATTGACGAACTCTTCGAATATCATAGCTAATAAGCTTTCTAGTCCAGTAGAAAATGAGTGAACATTCAAGTTGGATATCGTCAGAAATACGACTTGTAGGTAACAATATAAAATGTATTGAAACGAACATTGAGATACGTTATCCGTAGTATGCAATATATTCCGAGACGCATGCTTTATTTACACATGACTGGAGAATATCCTTCTACTAAATTGGCGGAATTTAACGACTGCCGTGTGCCATGCTATTGCATGTGAGTTAGGATTTTAAAACGTACTTTTAGAACGATAAAATATATCACCGTTTTAGAGTTTCATGTCGCTGCATTGTGAAAACTTTTTCTCTATTATGTAGTTTGTTATCCTTCGATTAATAAATTCCTTTTCACGTTAACTGTCCCACAATGTTGGAAAATGAAAGCCTTCGAGCAGTATTTCCAACCCATAACTGTCATGCAATGGTAACGAGGCTGGTGGGGCTAATCCACTTTAAAAGTCGGTCAGCGAACTGTAGAACTTGTGTCGGGTGCGTTTATAATGGACGTATCAAGAAACAAAGATTTTCGTAACAGAACTAATGCAACCAACAAAGCTGCTAATAAGCGGAAGTGGCCGTATGCCATCACATTGTCATAGAACCAGGGCTGGTGTAGAAGATGCTGTATCTCAGCTTAATTAATGTAGGCGTAATACTAACTAAACTACTAGCCTACCTCTACAGCCCAATAGGGCGTCCTTTGCACTGTTGTCAGCGTTTACTCAGTGAAGAAAATAGGGGACTGGGATATATGGTGCAAATTTAAGCAGATTTACGTCAAGCAGTGGGAAACAGTTACCTAAGGACTTGTGGATTTCTTATACAGAATTATGATGCCAAAAATGAACAAACAAATCTATCATTCAAGTCAATGATTTTATATGATCACTAGAGTTTGCGTCGCAGCTGCGCTGCGTGTCAACCCTAGGCAGTACGTTTATTATACTTACACAAAACCTTAATTCGGTTTTTTACATATAATAATAACAAAGAAACTAAGTCTATATATATATAATACTAGCTTCTGCGCGCGACTTCGTCCGCGTGGATTTTTTTTTCATAAAAAGTATCCTTTGTTACTTCTAATACCTCCAAGAATATTTGTACAAAGTTTCATGATGATCGGTTAAGTAGTTTTCGCGTGAAAACGTAACAAACAATCTTACATTCACATTTATAATATTATAGTAGGGATAGGGATGTAGAGTGTAGACTATATTTTACACAACGGCCCAGCAAAAGAAACAGCCGAGTCGAAACCATCCTGATTTAATTTAAAGTAATACAATGAATGACATATTGTTTATGACAAAATAGGTATTTGTTAGTCAATTGAAAAACACGCGATTGCAACGCAATCTAGTTTGTTAATTCGTCTATTCTAAGGAAACGACTTCATTTATTGGGAAAAAATGTATCCTAAGTGTTGAACTCGGATTACGAGTCGAGTTTATTTGTATACGTTTTGTAGTTACCAATAAAGATGCGATCGGAGCTCCATCTTTTTCGCTAGTTTCGTCTATCCTACGAAAACGACGTTATTTAATGGGATAAAAGTATCCTAAGCTACGCCTCGAGATATAAGCTAGCTCTATGTTTGATGTCGAGTTTCATTCAAATCCGTTCAGTAGTTTTCACGTGATGCTCTAACAGACAAACAAAAACTCTAAAAATTACATTTTTGGAATCTGTTGGTCCGAATTAGCCACCCTGATATTTTTCACATTTTTAAACGCAGTGTATACATTCGAAGCATTTGCAGATTTATTATAGTATAGATATGTTAAATGTATGTTGTTGTTTTGAGAGCATTTCCCCAGTTCTGAATAATTGGTTTTCCCAAAAATGTCACCACGATTCTCGTTTCTGTCCTTAAATAAAATATATTTCTCAAAATAGCGACAATAGCTCCTCAAGCTAATAGAGACAATGGTTGTTTTACTGTTACCTATATATTCAGTAAATTTAGGATTTAGTTTTAAAGCTTCTGTTTATAAACTAGTAAACAAGTGCCTTTTGGACCAACTTTTTTCAGCAGTCTCCGAAAATTATAAATGAGGTGTCATTCGATTCGGAATGGCATCTAGATGATTTTTGAAAAAAATTAAGTTCCGCTTGCATAAATTGTAAAAGTTATTAACAATTAAGTAAAAAAAAGAAGGGGGGCTTAGTTTTTTGCAAATATCTCAAAAAGTAATAAAGATTTTTCAAATTTGAAAAAAGATTCGAAAAGAGGAGGAAATTTATTAAAAAAAGTCTTGACTCCCAAAACTATAAGATCAAAGAAAACGGGTACTCTGGCTTACGCAAGCCACACCCACATCGGCCCTTTAATGAATAAATATTATTTAAACATACTAAATATGAAAATTAAAAAATGAAAAAATTCATGCACTAACTGAATAGATGAATGAACAATAATCTGCTTGAAATTTTTTTATAACAATTTTTCACATACTTATTCAATAGCTAATTAATAATTTATTTTTTGCTTGAACATGAACATTGCAAGTGTGATAATTGTTAAACTATAAATTTAAGATTTTTTTTCCTTTCTTGGAGCAATTCTTGAAAGGCTTTAGAATAGAACCCCGTTGGAAAAATTAGAAAATGTTTATTTTTCATTTTTTTATTAATAATTTTCGTTGTTACAAAATTAAAAGTTTAAAACAATGAAAATTATTAATCACACCTCAGACACCTCATTTATAATTTTCGGAGACTGCTGAAAAAAGTTGGTCCAAAAGGCACTTGTTTACTAGTCTATTAATGATTGAGAAGTAATCCCATAATAGGTTTTTATTACAATATAAAATTAATAACATTTGTTCTACAGATAGTGCTTAATAATATGCAAGTTCGTTAAATATGCAAGACATTTTATGTAAAGTATTGTTACGAGCTACAGGACTCGAATTAAAATTATGTTGGAATTACTATAGAGTTTATTAGAACTGTAAAAACACGTATAAAAAGTACAAAATGAAACTGGATGCAACGAGTTCACACTGCACGATTCAATGCAATTTAACACGCGCAAAGTCCGTCACTATGACGCTAATCGAAAGTACTACGTCTTAATCGTATGGTAGTCGTTGATTGACTGCTTACCCCTCCGTTCGGGCATTGTTTTAAACTAACTATATAGTACAAAAAAATGACCGCGTGCCAGTGCACCGCTCGGCATCCGGAAACACAAGTTAATTTCCAAGAAATAGTAATTTGCACACCTGGCGGCTTCGGTGCAATGCAATAAAAACAAGGATTAAGTCGCTCGACACTAATTACAGCCATAAAATAAGTACGATAAGAATAGATGCTTTAAAGTTTAAACACGAAGTAAATAAAAGAATTCATTTTTACAACATGCCAGATGTGCGGTCTTGTCGGCATGTAACAGTATATTAAAATGTGCTTTAAAACTTTAGTTTTAAAATTCGACGTTGTCTTTTTAAGGCTTATGAATGCAAAATGTTTCAAGTGTTTACTAGTAAACAAACTGTAAGGGGATTAATTCCACGCGTAACTGATTTGAAATCTGGAAAATTTAATCCAGAGATCTATAATAGGTGGTGTTAATAAATGCATTTAACATTCCATTTGTGATGTTTTTTTGTAACTTGTTTATTAATGGTCGTAGTAGTTTAATGGCTGAAAAACCCTCTAATTTCAATGACGTAGATTTGTTTTTTGATAGGCAATCATTCACTGCTTGGCAGTTTCTTTGAACTATTCATATTGTAGAAAAACATAACGCAGACGGTGAAGAAAAATATCGTGAAGAAATCGTTCAGTGAAACTCGCAATCCGCTTTTGATAATTCGTCCGTTCTTTTCGGGAATCCCGAGCCAGCAATAAGAAATTTATTGCTATGCATATATACATAAACGTAAATAATAATAACCCATAAATGTCCCACTGCTGGGATCGGACCTCTCATTATAGGGGAACGGACAGTATACCCGCCACGCTTGTCCAAGGCGGTAGGTTTAACAATCGGTGATATCGATGTGTAGGTTGCATCACGATATTTTCCTTCACTGTTGCTAGCACATGATAATTCCAACAATATGCGAATTAGGTCAGAACATTGCCTAAGTGGTGTATGCATTCCGGCCAGGATTCGAACCCATACCCTTTAGAGCTTGGGACGCGAGAGCTAGCCATTACGCTACCAAGCTTGCGTATATGCGTCAAATTCAAAAGTATTTATTCAAAATAAGTTCCACTGGAGAACACTTTTTGAAGGTCATACGTATAGGTTAAAATTTAATTTTACTTCCTAGTCTATGAATAGTCTAGCATCTAGTTACGCTTATCTGTGTGTTTCAGCCAAGCTGGATACGAACAAAGGAGTTCTGGGATAAGACATTTGAGGATCGCTACGAAATGCTTCGTGAAGAGAATAAGCGTCCTCGACTGAAGGTAATCTTTATCCTGTCGCATCGCAACGTCTTTTAGCTAAAGTTCAATTCTTAATGTGTGAATAAAACATTAATTTCTAACCAATAATTACAGGTTATTGTCGTACCGCACTCACATAACGACCCGGGTTGGTTGAAAACCTACGAACAATACTTCGAGTCAAAGACTAAGAACATAATCAATAATATTGTGACAAAGCTACATCAATACCCAAATATGACATTTATTTGGACGGAAATCTCGTATTTGAGCGCATGGTGGGAAAGGTCGCATCCCGTGAAGCAAAAAGTAAGAAACTAATAAAATATTTTTATCTATTCTAACATTATAAAGCTGAAGAGTTTGCTTGTTTAAACGTGCTAATCTCAGGATCCGCTGGTCCGATTTGAAAAATTCTTTCAGTGTTGGATAGTACATTTATCGAGGAAGGCTATATATCATCACGCTGAGACCAATAGGAGCGGAGCACCAATGAAGAATGTTTCAAAATCGGGGGGTTTTGAAAACAAATTCCACGCGGACGACGACGCGGGCACAGCTAGTTCTATAATAAAAGTCTAATGTCTCGGCTTCCCATTATAGGAGAACGGACAGTATACCCGCCACGCTTGTCCAAGGCGCTTGGCAGGTTTGACACATCGGTTATCTCGATGTGCAAGTTGCATAACGATGTTTTCCTTCACCGTTGTTGGCAAAGTTTAAAAATTTGCTTTTCAATGCCAACAAAAGTAACTTTCGCTGACTAGTAATATAAGTGTTACAATTTAGACCCAGAAAATTGTCTTTACTCACTAGTGAGATGGGCTAAGATTTTTTTACACGGTGCAGTTTGGTATTAATTTCACTGGCAATTAACGCTTGATTTGATAAATGATATTTAGTTATTATCTCACAAAATACTATTTTAAACTAGAAATCAACTCTGCTAAAATCGTTCTGAAGATATTTATATAGTTTTGTGACAAAAAATTTAGGTGTTGCTGTTAAATGAAGTTAATAAAATAATTATAGAAATAGAAAAATATTTATATTTTATAAACTTCTAATCGCTCTCCCTGAAGCCAGTAACCAACGATATATTCTATAATTTTATTATATATGAACAAATTCTTCTCACAATCTTGGTAGTTTAGTAGCTAAGAGATTCGCTTTTTAAATATCACGTGTAATTTTTATTATTTCATTAGAAAAAGTTGTATGAAACGTTCTTGCTACTAACGTCACGTGCCAGCGATGACGTCAATCAAAAGTCGTGAAACCCGTCAATATGTTCGTACAAATGAGCTGGGTATATATACCATTAATGGATGGTATAACAACCAAGTCAAAATAACGATTCTGAAATTGACTTCGAGACTAACAGTAGAGCGTTTATGACATTCGTTTGTAGTATTTATTCTTAAAGAAACCCTACTGATTTTTTTACAAATTATACAAACTTCTTATATACTTAATTCGTTAAAACAAAATGTTTATATTTATTTGGAAAGACGAAGGCAATGAATCTACAAAACATATTGTTCAATTCAATTACATTTGTTTGTTTATTTATTATAATGAATTAAAACTTGTATTTAGGCCTTGAAGAAACTTATCAAGGAAGGTCGCTTGGAGATAACTACAGGAGGATGGGTCATGCCTGATGAAGCGTGCACACATATTTATGCACTTATTGATCAATTTATCGAAGGTAAAAATTACGTTAAGTATATATTTATTTAATTTTAGAACATCAGAGTTTTTCTAACGAACTCCTTATAACTAGCTCTATAATAGTGAACACAAACCAATCCTGAATAGAAAATGTTCATGGGTATACAAAATCTCTTGCAACTGTCACTTTTGAGCTTACATGTAGCTTGATAAATCTCTCTCTTTCTCTCTTCTTTCACCATATCCCAATTAATTGAGGTCATTCCTTTGTTCTGACATTCTGGCATACATCTTCTGTCACCTTCCGTATGTCCCACCGTCCTTTCTTTTGGTCTATCTTTACATTTGTACCCATCCATATCGTAGTTTAACATTCTTTCTGTCACGTGACTTTCATCCCTCCTCATTATATATATACCCATACCACCTTAATCTTCTTTCTCTTATTTTTTCAGTCACGGCTGTTATTTTCAAATATTCCTTGTGTACTCATGCTCATGCATAGCTAGATAAATGTATACATGTAAACTCTATTAAGTAAGAATTGTGAACAAACATGTACCACGTGGACGTTAACGTAAAAGTTGGCGTAGTCTTATTAATTTGGCAATGTAAAAATATTTTCTAATACATAAATATAAGAAGCAAATACTTGTTGAGAAATCAAAAAATTAAGAAATAGGCACGCGCCCGAACTATAGTTTCTTTGTAAAAAAATTGTAGTGACCTTTAAAACTATTCCTTTGTCGTTTTTAACGGAGATTCCATAGAAATTACCTTTTATTTACTAACCTGTTTCTTATTTTTTTTTACGAAATATACTTTTCTAATTAACTCTTATGTTTGATTGATGGACTTGGGTGTTTTCCAAAGCATTTTGTCGCGGCTGTTTTAATATATAAAATGATGAAAATGTTTATATAAATTTTGTGTAATTGTATGATTAGGGTAAGATAAGACTGACATGGTGACATCATCTCTCTCTCTCTCTCTCTTTACCTGCACCTTATCCCAATTAATTGGGATCGGCACAATATGTATTTTCCTTCCACACTATTCTATTCCTACATACATCTTCTGTCGTGACATCATCACTAAAAGCCCTAAATAAATTAAATAATAATAAAAAAATTATTCTTATGAAATATTTAACTTCTTAATGGTTTCATAAAATTAATAATTAATCAGTCAGTTTTGGTGATGAACAATATATAGTAGCAATTACGACAAAGGAGAATGTTTGTACGTATGCAAGATCTCTTGAAACTTTGATATATTAGATAATATGTATATTATGTATAAAAATATTCGTTTTTATTTAACTTAAAACGACCGAGTACTTAGGAGTTTACAGACATTTAAAATTCCCATAAATATCGAGTATAGCTCTCGAGAGAATTATTCAGGATGAATTTTATATTTTGAAAATATCAAATTATACATATAGCAAATTCCACAACAATTGATTCACAACTTTTTGTTTGCTGAAGCGGAAGGCGCTACACAATTCACGATAAAAAATATATTATGTAACTTCTCTCTATCGAAAGTATAAATATACCAAACATGACAACCGGTCCATAAACCATGAAGAAGGAAAAATCTGATATCGCATCATCACATATTAGTATGGATTTTGAATATAATGTATCTATGTAAAGTGGAAAAAAAATGTGTAGAAAACCAAAATTCAGACTTATGTTTTCGACTTATTGAATAAACTTACTTGGTTGAAACTTTATATATGCTTTTAGTATGCTACATATTGTTGCGCGATAGGCATTATTATATTATACTAGGACATACCCGCGACTTCGTCTACATTTGACTTGAAATTCCCGGAACCCAAAATACCCCATACATTCTTATTCAAATAAGAATGTAAAATTTCGTTTTAGTGAAAACTGTCGGAGTAAGCAAATTTTTACGCACCCGAATAGAATAATTATAAACCGTTCCCAGAAAAATTCCCAGAATAAAAAGTAGCCCAGAGTTTAAGTCTAAAAATTAGCTGTCAATCAACAAAAACCGCATCGAAATCAGCCCAGCACTTTTTACGTGAATCTCGAACAAACAGACAACTAATCTAAAAAAATGCAACGTGCTCTCCATCGCTTAAATAGTCTATTCCAGTTGTTTTTTTTAAATAACTTCAATGTACACGACATGTTTAGAATTTTATAATATAGATTCATCCGTATTTAATTCAGGAAGCCATAAATTCACAAAATAACTAACTAATCCTTTTAATATATATGAATAAATATTACAATGACATTACTCATATATTCGCATATGCCATAAACAGTTTCGTAACAAACTGTTCGTAAATTTTCATGTGCTTCGAAAGTAAAAATAGTTGTACTGAACTTTATTGGGAAACGCAGTTGCAGGTCACCCGTCTGCCTTACATTATGTATGTATATTAAGGCGAGTCTTTCTAAAAAATACTGTAATATTAGATTTTTTATTGCACCTACTGTTAAAACAAGGAAAATATGCACATTGCTTCCTTTTTAACAATATTATTTAAACTATATTACTAAATGCAATACAATATATTAAAACAAAATGTATTGAGCCTTTAGTGATTGTTTCGAAAATACTATCTCTTCATTCGATTCAAGGAGAGAAATGTAAATGAAAAATGAGTGTGAATGGTTCCCACTCCATAGCGTTGATTTTAAATCTTAAAGAAATTTGCTAAAGATGTTCTTACTAAATCATTCTTCTACATAAGTACTGTTTATTCTGGCAAATGCAAAAGATTGTACGAGATGCAAAGCTTTATTTCGGTAGATGAAGTCTTGGAAACGCCCTTACTAGTTTACATTATTTGGTAACCTACACTTTAATTAACGCTGCGCATTGCGCACTGATTCGCGTTTCGTCCAAATTAAACAAGTTTTACGCGCGTAATCAAATATTTCAAAACATCTATTATTTATAAAACGAATATTAGAATAGTTTCTATACTGTTAATGTAGGTTTTTCCTTAATACTGGTAGTTTCCGTTGTTCTCTGACACTTATGACTTATGTTCTTATAACTTAGTTTAGCCTTCCGAGTACTAATGTCCTGATAATAACATGTTGATGAAAAGAGTTATTCGTATAGGGGCATATTTTTCAATCGCCAGATAAAAGCAAAATAGGATAAAATTTAATACAACATGAACAAATGTAATTAGAGTTGCGCAAATAAAACAATGTAATTGTTTCACTTTTAAATTCAGTTAGGTTATAATTTGTTCTATAGATAAGTTTTGTCTGATGATTGAAAAATCAGCCCTTATTAATAGAAATTTAATGTACACTATCTGTCTTTTACTCTTTCGCAATTAAAACTAATTATGTTTCCAAAATAATAGAATAGAAAATATTTTGTTGCGTAACATTAAGATATAATTGAAGAAGTTTTACACAAAACAAATAATTATTATGATTATAGTACATAAATTCTAATTCATTCTCTTGGAACGGACCACTACCTGGTGATAAGCCGGTTTGTGGGCCTTTTCAAGAAGTGGAGGCACAGGCGAGAGCGTACCAATTTCGGGGAGCTTGAAAGAATAAAATGTGAAAAATTGGAAGATGTTAGTGTAAGGAGTATGTATGCGCGCCTAGTCGAAGAAAGGCTTGCAAAGGCGGACTTCTCCGACTTAGATGTGGATAATGACTGGGATAGTATGAAGGAAAGTATAGTGGAAAGCGCAAAAGAAGCATGTGGATGCGCAAAGAGGCATATAACAACGAAAGGTGACGAATGGTGGGACGCAGATGTTAAATCTAGCGTAGAGAGAAAGAGAAAAGCCTGGCTGGATTATATTGCATCTTTGCATCAGAATGACAGTATGAAAGAGATGAAGAAAGAAATTTATCGCCTCTGCAAGAATGAAACCAAAGCTTTAGTGAAAGAGAAGCGTGAAAGAATAAAATTGAAAGAAGAAGAGAAGCTGACGGAGAACTTCGAGGCGAATACCAAACTCTTTTGGAGAGAGGTTAAGAAGTCTCGGGGTTGTTCGTCAGCTTCCAGAATGGAAAGAATAAAATCTAAAGCAGGGGACATTCTTGCTAACCCACAAGAGGTTTTAGCGCGATGGAGTGAATATTTTAGAGAAATGTATGATAATATCACGGATGCTGGCACCACGACTGAGTCTGTGACCGACTTCGAGGAGTCAGCATCCGAGATCACTTTGGAAGAGATCGAATGGTCGATAAGAAGTCTGAAAAATGGAAAGGCAGCAGGAATCGATAGTGTGTCTGCTGAGATGATCAAATATGGTGGAACCTGCGTCCGGGACGCTTTCCTGTCCTTATGCAACTTGTGCTGGAGGACGGGAAAGGTTCCCAAGGACTGGAGGCGCGCTGTCATCGTGCCCTTGTATAAAGGCAAGGGGTCACGTATGGAGTGCGCCAGCTACAGGGCCATCAGTTTGATCAGCACAGCATCTAAAGTATATGCGAAGATTATTGAAAGGAGAATGAGAGTGGTATCCGATGGATTACTGTGGGATGCACAAGGGGGCTTCAGAAATGGAAGGGAATGTATGGATCAAGTTTTCTCGCTCCGCAATATCGTGGAGAAGCAGCTGGCATTGGGCCGGAAGGTTTTCTGCGGTTTTGTGGATCTAGAGAAAGCATTTGACTGGGTTGTGCGGAAGGACCTCTGGGACATATTGCCCGGATATGGGATCAATGGCCAATTGCTGCGTGCTGTGCAGTCCACTTACGAGGACTGTATGATATGCGTGCGGGTGGACGGCAGCCTGTCGCCCTGGTTTGACGTCAATATTGGCGTCCGGCAGGGCTGCGTGCTGTCGGCTTTGCTGTTCATCCTATATCTGGACAACTGTCTCCAGAGATTAAGATTGATGGATGTTGGGGTGCGGATGGGTGATCTAGTTGTTAGCACTTTGCTTTATGCGGATGATGCCGTGCTTTTAGCCGAATCGCCATCAGAACTGCAAACACTAGTCACAATGATGAAAGATGACTGTCAGGCGAGAGGCTTACACTTGAATGCGAAGAAAACAAAGGTTATGGTGTTTGAAAGAGAAGAAACCAGAACGAATGCAAGGATAATGGTCGATGATGTTATGCTGGAACAAGTGAATGAGTTTGTATATCTTGGATGTGCTTTTAGCAGGGATGGAAGGTACACCGCTGACATAGAAAGAAGAGTAAATTTGGGGAATAGTGTGAATGGAGCGTTAGGTAAACTTTTAGGCGCTAAGAACCTCAGCCAGAAAGCCCAGCTTGTTATACACAACGCGGTGCTGGTACCTACGCTCACGAATGGAAGCGAGAGTTGGGTATGGAACAGAGAGCATGAAAGTAGAGTAAACGCAGTCGAGATGCGAGCACTGCGCAAAATCTGCGGAGTGACGCTCGCGGACCGCGTTCGTAATACCGAAGTAAGAAAGAGAGTTGGTCTGAAAGAGAGTGTCGGGGTGAAGGTAAGGAAAGGAATGCTCCGGTGGTTCGGGCATGTGGAAAGAATGTTTGATGAAAGAATGATTAAACAGATATACAATGCAAAAGTGGATGGATGCAGAAGTCGCGGAAGGCCACGACACACCTTCCATGATCAAATTGATCGTGTATTAGCAGAAGGTGATGTCAGGAGCCTTAAGAACAGACGAGCGTGCATGACAAGAGCTATGAATGTCAAAGAAGCAAGTGAGGTGTGTAAAAATAAGCCTGTATGGCGCTCTGTTGTTCGTGCCTACCCCGCAAGGGACCTGGCGTGAAGTTATGTATGTATGTATGTATGTACATAAATTAAAATCTACGCTTCCTTTTATTCTATGTGAATCTTGTATGTATGACTTATAATATAATATGTTGTATGTGCAATTAAGAATTAAAACCCTTTTCTTTATGAATTTTCAGGTCACCAATGGGTGAAGACCAATTTGGGCATTTCACCCAAAAGTGGTTGGTCAATAGATCCTTTCGGACACGGCCCTACAGTACCGTATTTACTAGACAAAAGCGGTATTGAAGGCACAATTATACAAAGAATCCATTATGCATGGAAGCAGTGGCTGGCCAAACGACAAATCGAGGAGTTTCATTGGATACCTGGATGGGCTACAAAGAAACCTTCCCTCATTGTTCACAATCAACCATTCGATATTTACTCTATAAAAAGCACATGCGGACCGCATCCGGCTATTTGTCTAAGTTTCGATTTTCGCAAAATTCCCGGTGAATATTCCGAATATACTGGGAAACAAGAAGAAATAACTGATCGAAACCTTCATAGTAAAGCAAAAACATTAATGGAAGAATATGATCGTATTGGATCGCTCACTACTCACAACGTAGTTCTTGTTCCATTGGGCGATGACTTTAGATACGAATATGGCGTGGAATTTGATGCTCAATATACAAATTACATGAAACTTTTCAATTACATCAACAGCCATAAAGATTTATTTAACGCTGACGTCGCTTTTGGAACCCCACGGGATTATTTCAATGCTGTGATTGAACGGCACAAAAACATACCCACATTGAGAGGAGATTTCTTTGTATATTCTGATATTTTTAGTGAAGGGAAACCGGCTTACTGGTCCGGTTATTACACTACGCGTCCATATTTGAAAATTTTAGCTAGACAATTTGAACATCAGCTTAGGACTGCAGAAATTTTATTTACGCTGGTATCTAACTATATTAAACAAACGCCCAGTCAAAGATTCATAGCATCTGACAAAAGACTAGAGAAATCATATGAACAACTAATCAGCGCACGAAGAAATCTAGGTCTATTCCAACATCACGACGCGATAACTGGTACTTCGAAGGCCAATGTCATGTATGATTATGGTACAAAGCTGTTTACAAGTTTGTACCACTGTATTCGACTACAGGAAGTGGCATTAACGACCTTAATGCTTCCAGATACATCACTACATTCACAAAATGTTATACAAAGTGAAGTCGATTTAGAAACTTATGGAAAACCAATGCGAAAGCTAATGATTTCTACCGTAGATAAGAAGAAAGTGATATTATTCAATCCACTCTTGGAAACACGCACAGAAGTTATAACTATTCGCTCGAATGCAACTAACGTTAGAGTATATGATACTCGCAGGAAAAAACACGTACAATATCAAATAATGCCTAATATAGAAGTTCAGGAAGATGGTAAGAGGGTTATCAGTGAAGCTAATTTTGATATATTATTCGTGGCCACATTGCCGCCGCTCACAGCTGTCACTTTCAATTTAGAAGAACATACTAATACGTCACATCATTGCATCGTTTTCTGCAATAGTTGTAACGACCAAAAAACAGAAACCGAAAGGAATTTTACAACTAAAAAATTGATGCCGGGTGACATTCAACTTGAAAATTCTGTATTGAAGTTGTTGATTAATAGAAACACAGGATTTTTGAGGCAGATTATTAGGAAAGATATCAGGAAAAGGAATGTGGTTGAAATGCAATTCGGTGCATATCAAAGCGCTCAACGCCACTCTGGAGCTTATTTGTTTATGCCAGACTATGATACACCTGAGAGAAATGTGCTTAACTTTAACAACTTCCAAGACGATCATATCATAATAGTATCTGGTCCCGTGTCAACAGAAATGACAACGATGTATTTACCGTTCTTGGTGCATACTGTCAGAATTTATAATATAGATGATCCAGTGTTGTCCCGAGCGGTTATGATCGAGACTGATGTAGATTTCGAAGACCCCCCTAAAAATCGGGAAACTGAATTATTTATGAGGATCCAAACTGATATTCAGAATGGTGATGTCCCGGAGTTTTATACTGACCAAAATGGTTTTCAATATCAGAAAAGAATAAAAGTAGAGAAATTGGGTATAGAAGCAAATTACTATCCAATAACTACAATGACTTGGCTTCAAGATAATGATACGAGACTAACGCTTATAACCAATCATGCACAAGGTGCCGCTTCTTTCGAACCAGGTCGATTGGAAGTCATGTTAGATCGGCGAACTTTGTACGATGACTTGAGAGGTATCGGAGAGGGAGTTGTGGACAACAAACCTACACAATTCCAACACTGGTTGGTGTTAGAATCAATGCACAGTGAATCACACGATAAGGTTACAACCGGTCGCCCACGAGAAAGGCATTTTAACATGGAAAATAGAGAAGCACATTACCAACTACCATCACAACTTGCTGATTATTTGAGCAGAACATTCAATTATCCAGTGAATACGTTTATAGTAGACAGTAGCGAGGTTGGAGAAGTGATTGTTAACTCACACCAGACATTCATAGATAACTTTCCATCTGGAATCCACTTGGTAAACCTTCGTACTATAACTGACGATGACATAGAACAATTTCCGAGTTCATCGTGCTATATGGTGTTACAAAGGCCTGGTTACAGCTGCGTAGTCGGTGACCTTAACAATACCAAATCTAGTGTATTCACGGCTAACACTATATTCAACGGACTCCACATTTCCAATATAACATCTGTAAGCCTCACTGGGCTTAAGACCTACAAAAAATTGTCATCCCTTAGCGATATTGTGGTTGAACCAATGGAAGTGAATACGTATAAACTAAAGTTTTGAAAGATTTATACAATAGGTAGAATTTAGACATTTGAAAGTGTTTTTATACCCAATGCGGACTCAGTGAATAAAAATTGCTCATGGCATAGCCTCGATCACTATTAACTTTAGACAATGAATATATCTCTAACCCAATTTGAGTAATCTTCAATTTAGAGCCTTTCGAATGAATCTACCTCAGGACCAAAAATACCTGATTGAATATAAATTAAAAAGAAAATTAACTAATATTAATTAAATTATGTTTTAATTTGAATCTCTAATTTATGTAAGAACTTACTCTATTTGTATTCCATAACGAGTTTCGAAGTAAGTTGGATCTGTTGTAAGCTAATTTAAGAAATCTGTTTCTCATATATGTGATCACTCGATCTTAGTTATATCTAAAACATAAGTCTTTATTATCAATAGTTTGCTGTGATAGGATAACATGACACACTACAATTTTATTTTATTAAAAAAAAATTAAATTATAATTTTAGTTACCACTTCATGCTTCCATTTTGTAATAATATTATTCTTTATTTAATAACTTACTTTTTAAAAACGCTCGCTGACTGGCAAGGATGTTTTCTGGTTTGGTAAATAGAAATAATTAAGACATATCATTGTGTTCGACATAATATAAGTTATTCGAAAAAAAATGCTTTCCGTCTAACTTCATTATTTTCATATACACGGAGGAATTATTACGACTGTTTTCATTCACCTCGGGTTACGATAAATAACCTTGATTCACCCCACCCTACTTCAGAAATTGATTACCAAACCACGATTTTTCAGATTTGTTTCCATTTACATAATTTAAAAACATTTTTATTTTATAGAATTTTTAATTCAGTGATATTTTGAGTGACATTTATTTTTATAAGAGGTATTTTATTTTTTATATTATCTGTATTTATTATTATTTAAGTTGTTCTTTCGATGTTAAGTCGTAGATATTTATCGAAATCAGAAATATATTTGTTTTGCAGTACATAGTAACAACAATATCAGTGTAAGCAAATACATTGTAGAAGAATTTAATAATCTTTACCAATGTTCAATAATTGTAAGTTTCTGCTTCTAATGGACCAAATTTGCATTATACTATTGCATTACATGCAATTAATGATATAAACTGAAATGCTTTAACTAACGCAAATATTTTTAAGTGTTATTATTTATTTGGATCTGGCTTTCTTTATCTTATGGATATTTTTATTTAAATATTAATTAAATAATTCATTTTAAGTTTTACTGCCGTCACCTGTGAGCAAGCAATCAAGAAACATTTACTTTAAAATCCAATATAATTTTATTAAATTTATGACATATTTTTGGCATTTATTTTAATTATATACCTACTCACTAATACATACTAAAAATAAAATAAAACAATCATGTGTGATGTGAAATGTAAACAAATAATTAAAGTTTTTAGAACTTCGCTATGTAAAGACTACCATTTCTCTCTGAACGCGGCAGTTAATTATGATTTAGAAAATTAGTAACGTGATTTTTAGTACATCGGGGTTATTCTCCAGGTAGCCAAATATAGACAATTAAAACTGATTTGCCGAAGTCACTAATTTATAAGTAGCAATTATTTAAGAAATTTTATACTAAAACATTCTAATTAAAGAAAGTTGAATTGTTCCGGTAATTCTAAAAGAAAGCTGTTAAAATTCTGTCGACATAACATCTTGCCTTAAGATATTCCAACTATTATTAATTACAGAAAACGATTGCATTTAACTTTTTTAAGTTGAAGGATAGAGACAGGCCATCCATATGGGTAAAACTGGAAGTATTCTTAAACTATTATTATCTTAAATAATAGTCCACACTGGCGCTAGTATAAGTAAAGACTGTTTATAACTCAGCAGTTATAGAAGTGTGTTAAGTTGAAATAATTAATATATAATATACGGCGGCTTGACTCGCGTTAGTGTACATTTTCTCAATCAGTTCAAGTTTTTTTCTATGCCTTGGGAAAAGTAATATTTCGGGCTGAAATATACGCTATGCTAACCTAAACAAACTCGTTGTCATGACGTCATGTTGCCACGTGTCTGTTACTGGAAATGCGACTGCAGCGCCATCTATTTGGGATTGTTCCGTACTCATCTGGAACAGTACTTTTTTCTAGATAAAATATGTCCTATGTACGTTTCTGTATCTTTGACAACTAGTAAATAAAAATTATGATGGGTTGAGTAATTAAAATGAGAAAATGTAACAAACAAACGTCTTAATTATGATATTAGTTAAGATCATTAAAGGCATTTAATTATTGTGAAATTTTAATAATACTGTTCTAAAACCTTTTTTTTAATACCCTCTGGTTACAGTACCGCCTGTACAATTTAATGCCCATCGGCGGACATTTTTTTTTAACACTGATAGTCTCCTCTTTTTCTCCACCCTCCAGTTTTTATTTCTATTTGAAAATATATGTTTTCTTTGCGTGTAATACGAGAACGAATACTGGCCAAGTTTTTTTTCCATATAATGTATTTGCAGCATACCTCTTGTTTGCTCTTTATATTTTAGTATATAGGTTTACTTTACCTGTAAGAGAAGGAAGCAGTCGCCCTATTGTTAGGTATATCTCAACGGCGGCCTGTGTGGTCTTACCTTACTGCAACGGAGAGGCTCTGGGTTCGATTCCTGGCATGGTAAATTTTGCGAACGAATTTTCTGTTATTTACTATGGTCTGGGGTCGGCCCCAGAGTAATTCGTTGGATATTACCCTTAACACAAGTGTAACTTGCTTAATTTACGGATATTTAGTATGTGTTTATCTGCCGATTACATTTACTAAGGTCATAACTTATACATACCATAAAATGTTCTGTAGAGGCTTAGTCGTGTTTAATGTTCTCGTATCCAATGTTACAATAGAAGTCTAAAAATACGTTACATATTATTATATTATGTCTTTAGCATATTTACGAGTATGCTATAGTTAATAAAGTGGAAAAATACAAGATATGACAATACTCGAGTAAAAATGTAGGTTTAAAAGTTTCTAAGTCTTACACTTTCAGGGGGCGTTACAAGTCTTTCTTATCTTAGACGATCTAATCAAATATCGGCCAAGTGAAGCGCCGCCATGAATTTCCTTACGATAAATTATACCTTCAAAAATATGCCAAAGCAGAAGCGAGATAGCAAATTCAATTCATGCAGCTCTGTAATAAGTTCTTTTCGATGTAACATTTTTGAATGATTTGATTTAAAAATATGTTAATAACTCTTCTTTTAGGGGTACATATTCGAGGGCTTCATAACAAATGGGCGTACAGACAAGAGTGCAGTTTTACACAAAGAGCAAAATTGTGAATTAAACAAAACTAGTTGATTGAAAAGGCTGAAATTTGGAATACCTGTCTATTTAGGTACACTTACATACCGGTATGACTTTCTAAATTGGAACATGCACAGATTTTTAGTAAACAACAAAAAAAAAGCGTTTTTGCGTATACGCCCATTTGTTATGAAGCCTCGATGTATAGACGTGTTTTTAGTTTGTTGTTGTTGCTACAGTACAGCAAACAGGCTTATGGCGCATTTCACGGGAAGTGCTTACTGTCGCCTATTGACATTTGTAAGACTAGAAGTGTTAACAATACAAATCTATTATATTATACAGCTTTAAAGTAGTCGGTAAGTTAGGGAAACCACTGGCAAATAGCTCAGTGCTACCCCCACTGGCACTGGTTGAGTATAGCGGTTTTAATAAGAGAACGTTAGTTGACAGTCTGGTGAGTGGGGTTTCTGAATTCTGTCTCTATCTATAATCAAAAAATAATAGTAGAAGTGCTTTTAGCGCCCTCCGGAAATGTAACATTTATGGATTTTTACAGTTACATTTTATTGGGAGATAATCATCCCTTGTATTTTTCTTATATGATATTAATAAGAAAATAGAATTATTACTTGCTTATATTTTATTATATTTCCTGAATTCCAAAGCGTTATTATTATTTACCTGCTCCATCTAGGATAGTGTTAGTAACCATTTCACGCAAATGTAATAGGTATAATTTGATTTGTGATGGGACATTATTATTAATTATTAACGACGTTAAATATTGACAGATAACGATGTATATATAGGTATATACTAATGAAGCTAAACATTAAAAGCGCTATTTTAAGGCTATAAACAAGGCGTATGTGGCCAGTAACTAGTACTAACATTGTCGTAGACGAAGCAGGCACATTATTCAATATAATAACGTGATAGTCATTTTGTTGTTTTAATACTTATAGCGGTATGTTTTTTACATAATTATGAACAAGATTTTTAGTTTATATTATTTGTATTTTGTATAAGTTGAATATCGGTTTGTTTAAACTGAAGTAGTTAAATAAAAATATTAAAACATAAAGAAATTGTTTTATTTATTCATACAATACAATTATCATCATTTCATTAATCGATTCAAACAGTGAACATAAAATCTGTCGACATAATTATTTCATTATTAGAATAAAAAATAACCAATGTAAGCCTGGGTAATAAATAAATAGTAGTTCAACATAGAATCTGACACATGTAAAGTTATTGTAAAGTTTATTCACCGATGTCCATATCGAACCAAATTATTTTATTTATATATCCTTCCATTCCTTTATATGGATTACTACTAGTTAAAAATTAACATAATATCTATACAAGTAATGCAATTCTTTACCAATGCCAAGGTAAAACCAGGGATAGTATTATATTATATAAAAAATAAAACAACAACAACATAATTGTGTCCCAGCACACATTTCGATTTTTTACTAGAAGATTGTTATTCTTTCATATTATTTATTCTTTCGTCAAGATTAATAATAGCCTTGCTATTCACTTACTTGAATACCCCATATCTAAAACTAATCAATGCATATTAATCAAGCTAGTTTTTTCTTAAAAGTATTTTTGTAATACTACAAGTTTTTTTCCAAAATTTGGCACTTTATCGTTCAAAAGTAAGAGGAGATACAGACTACATACGAGTCAGTTTCAGGCATAAAGGTTTTCTCTATGAATAGGGATATGTATTATACTCAATCCCACATGCAAAATAAATGATTACGCGATTACAATACTCGTAGACAGCCTATATGTCATCCCGTGATGCGCACAATGGTTATCACTAATATTGTTATTTATATACGTTTGTCTTTTTGTCTAATTAGCATAAAATAAAGATATGTGAAAATACATACATTAATTAATACACATGACATCTGTTTTCTTTCAATTTGATTTTTATCTAAAATCAAGTAATTGGATAATCATTTTAATCTTCATTTAAAATATGGATCAAATAATGCCTTTAATTATTTTTAAATAATACAACCATTAAAAATTAATAAAAAATACATTTAAAATGTACAAAAAACCCCTAGCATTAATTGATACCTCGCTCGATAATATCTCTTTATTTTTAAATTGATTTTCCTTTCGGCCGCAATTATAGTTATAGCATTAAAAAATACCATCTCGATATTGTTGACACTACGTATTTATAGACACTTGAGACTTTTGTAAATATACGAATTTTAGTTCTTGATATAATCAGTTGAGAAAATCAGAATAAAACAAGTATTTGGACCCTAAAAATGCAAGCTGTACAATCATAGTATTTATAATTAAAAATATACTAATAATTTTCTCTTCTAAGTATAATCGATGAGCTGGTGATTAACTTGCAGCCCCTTTAATGCGATTTTTATAAAGATTTGTATTGTCACTAAAGTAAATATAAATAATTTTAAAAACCCTGTGGTAAGTATATTTAGTACATTTAAGTAAATTTTATACAACAATACGTCATTAAATAAGTGAAATAGTTGTGAAAATAGGATAGACTGATGTGCGCTGGTCATTTGGTAAAAGAATCGCCATATTTGTATTTCTTTCTCTGCCTATGAAATTTTAATTACCTGACGCCCTTGATAATTACAGCAGGGTATGGTCCTCAATATTTAGAATGTACACATTCTTCGTATCACATGACAGTTTTGAAACGTTTCAGTGATTTTAAATAAACATAAAAATGTATTTTATGTATAATAAACACTGTGAATGTGTGTAATATTCTTAAAAGCAATAAAAAAGTATTTATATAACCTCTTTATAAATATGTATATGAAAAATATTTTCAACTCTTTAACGAGCCTATACATCTCTTATAATCATTACGGGGGTTAATCTTTATTTATTTAAGGTTCACTACAGTCTGACAATTAACTCAAGTACAATAAGTGCCTGTCCGCACAGCGATTTTTCACAGCACGATTTTTATTCGCGCGATTTAAATTTCGCATTTTGCATCAAGTCACAGAAATTTTTCTCGCGCGATTTTTTATCGCCAGTGCGGATACACCTATAATATTCAATGTGTTACAGAATTACGGGAAAAAAATCGTGCTGTGAAAAATCGCTGTGCGGACAGGCTCTAAGGATTATTGCTGCCCATGTCAATACAGTATATAAGGTGAACACTGAGACTTCATTATTATTCTCTAGATGATATGAACATTAAAGAAATCGTTAAAAATAATCATGACAATTTATCAGGGTGCATATTTTTGACTAAACAAATATTTAGGCAAAATTTATCATTTGAACCAATTTCATTTTAAATACACGAATTGCGTCTCTATTTTATTTTCCCTTTACATATTAAGCCTATAATGTTACAATTATCTATTATATAACAATAAGCTAATATTTCTATGCTAATTAATGTAGTGCCCCTAAACAGCCCGATATTGAACAAAATGGCTACGTGTTTCGTAGCCTTATTCTTTACATAAATGTCGAATATATTATGCGTCACAGTTACCCAGGCTGTTAGTCAAAATATTAAAATGGTCTTACATAAAATAATAATTATTAAAAATATTAATTCACATTCATAATTATCCAACGTCAACAATTGTGAAAAGGAGATACCTAGTCAATAAAATATTATTCATCTTCTGTGCTTTGTCATTTCTTCTTAATTCTGCTCGCGATCCATTCTAAACCTAAATGTAACCTGAATCAAAATAAAAAGATCTTGTTTTAGCATACATAAATATTCATCGATCTACGAAAATATACCTAAATATATATGTAGAATATTTACTGGTTGTGGCTCATGGCTACATTAATTGAATTCCTTTATAAAGTTTTATGGCGCAAAATTGTAGCTATATTTTGTTTTAGTTTGTGTAGTTTTATTTTCTAAAAATATGTAATATTAATTAAAAGTGGACATATTGATTGTTTACCAGAATTGTGTAGTTATGTAGAAAAGCGTAACAGTTTAGTCTTTTTCAGTTCTCACAAAAATTCCCGCCTCTGGCGTCATTGAAAGACTTACGATTCGGCTGAGATTTTTACATACAGATTATTTAAAATTTAAATGTTCGTGGATACTTATCACTGGCTAGATATTCAAATCATCAGAGAATTATATTTAAAATGTGACAAAGTTGTTCATTGTTCTATGCCAGCAATAACATTATCATCCTAGCGTCAAATTTAGTCTGCGTTTGGAGCAGACTTTAGACTTCTGAGTCTGCTTTACGACTGTTTCTCTCCCACTTCGCAGCTTTATATCATATTTTACGTTAAGCACTCTACAATTATTATATTGAGATGCAATTGATATTAAAATCATCTTCGGTTTATCTATGTGTAAACTTCGATCTGGTGTCTTTAAGGAGCTATTGCATATATGGGTTTTATTATAATGTATTTTTCAAGGATGTGTATAAATGCGTTACCCCTGTTAACAGATAGAGATATACGGTAATAATTAAAATACGGTAGTTACAAAATTAAATTATGTATTTTAGTACTAATTATATAATAACAAAATTAATGATCCTGTGGATAAAACTTTGTCACATGTGATATCATTAATAATATACAATATCTAGTATCTCTATAATGAAATCTACAAAAAATGACGGCTTAATTTCATAGACACAAATTTGATGTTGGTCTGATTTTCGTTTATACCTAAAGTACAATCCGTTTAAATCTAATTTTAATCAGATGTTGACAATAAAGAAAAAATCTTGGTCAATTTTGTGAATACTCCAAAATTATTTTCATAGATATATAACTTTACGGATTAAAAATGTCCTGACCAGCTTTGTAACATACACAGCTGGTCTTCATGCTAAAGAGTGATCTCTTTTAACTAATCCGAAACAGGAAGAAAACAAGTTAAAAGGCTCAGTCAAGCGTGTGTCATGTCAGGGTAAACTTAAAAAATGACTTAATTTTTGTCTGGGCTGTTCTGAGTTGTGTTACAATCGTAAGCGTAACGTATACTTGACTCAAAATTAACTGTTCGTATGCCGATATTGAAAAATTATAATCATAATACACAACATACCCTTCACCGGTAAGCGCGCAGCACGCTTGAATATGCCACGGATGCTGCTTAATTGACGTCAAGTCCAATTGTTCTGATATCTCCGCCGCCGTCATAGAGCCTTTCACATCCTGTAATTTTAATAAAAACAATATTCTGTTAATAATCGCAATCAATATCGTAGTGCCAAATTAAGAACAAATTGCGTAGGTGCCTACTGAGAAAAATATTAATTGGATAAAAATCCAACAGGCGCTCAGCCGTGGGCAGTCATTCGGTACTCAAGCTACCGTCAAGAGTAGTTATTCGCGAGCAACCGACTAGACTAGGCATGGCTGCATACTCTTTGTGAAGCTCACATCCTTTTATAATAAATCGTGTTTTCGGAGTCGGAACATTCTCTTATTGTGACTATACACCGAAGTGAAATACTATGTTATGTACTAAAATGCAGGTAGAGAAATTAGTGGAATAAAATAGTCAACGATCTCACCAGTAAAACATTAATTAGAATATTAAGAAATATCTTTGCAAAACAAGGTTTGCCAGACTCTCTGGTGAAAGACAATAGCAAAAGCTTTATACCTGAAGAATTTCGAAGTTATTTAAACAGTTGTGGGATTAGTAATATAATACTAGTTCCTCCACACCACCCAGCTACAAATGGGCAAGCTAAGCGTACAGTTCAAACTATAAATAATAAACTTAAGAAAATATCTTTAGAGCCATTGCATGGAACACTTGCCCAATATACATGGTATTAGAGCCACGAGAGACGTTCAATAAAAAGTGGCAATAAGGTGCAAACTCTTTGGAACCGACAAAATTTAGTACTGGTTTGTAATGCTGCAATATTGATAAGATTTTTTAAAAAGAGGAAGTAATTTGAATATCTTTTGGTTTTTGAAAATAGAAGTCTTTTGTTTGCAGTCTGTCGTAGCGCGTTGTCGAAAATGGAAAAAATTGAATAACGGGCGGGTATTAAGTACGTGGGGCGTTCAATTAAATTAAATGTTATTTTAGTTTTCGATACAGTCATAGCATAATACATTTGCAATGTCTTTTTTATAAGCTTAAAATTCCTTTTGTAATAAAATATTCACCCCGAGCATCTGAAAATTCCTGTACCGCAACGCTCACCGCTTCATAATTTTCGAATCTCTGTCCTTTCAGACTCTTTCCACCCTGGACATAGGTAGTAATCACGAGACACAAGGTAGGGTGAATTTAAAAATTATGCTCAAGTGTCTCGAAGTCAGCATCTCGAATTGCGGCCCTAAACAACGGCGTACCTTTGAGCTTGGGTATTAATCATCTTGATAGAATAAAAATATTTTCACTAGTTTGTCTCGCCCTTTCTCGCTAAATTCAATACGCATTTTTTAATCTTTTCTGTATACCAAGAACTCATAGTAATAGCTCCATGGTCGAGGATCATTATTATAGTCGAGGATATTCTATCATGACCACCCTTTTAGTGTCCCAGAAAAGAGAGTCCATGATCTTTCCGACGAAACGACTCGCCTCTATCTTACGCGTTGGAGACAATGGCCTTTTCCAAGTTATAGACAGCAATTTTGTATATAAATTGTGAATGTGTATAAATCGAGACAAAAAACGTATCAAGATCTTGTTGTAGTAGTTCCCAAGAAGCTCGAATATGTTCATTTTGGTTTGTTTTGTTTTGTGCATCGGTAAGCATTTTGGAAGCGACTATAAAACGTACCGTGGTACGACGGTCTGCTAAAATACTGTTTTCGCCTTTTTGACCATTTCTTTGGTCACTGCTGTTGTGGGCGGCCTGAGTACTCACATATTCGGTAAATGTCCTTTCATTTTTAAAATCGGTGCAGCATTTGCTCCTAAAAAATCCTATAAATCTTGATTGACTCGTTATGAAGTGACATTTTTCAAGCACAAATACTGAATATTCGCGCGCAATTCGATTTTTCCATTTAAGACAAGATACCTCGACTGCAAGCAAAAGACTTCAATTTATAAGAAACAATAGATATTCAAATAATTTCCCTGTGTTAATCTAATCAATATTCCAGCAACACAAGCCGGTAGTATCTTTTTTCGGTCCCAAAGAGTTTGTTTCTTATTCACACTTATTATTGAACGCCACTCCGTAGTAAGCGACTTCGCTGGTTACAGAGTATAATAGAGAAGAATGTTGCAGTATAAAGATACTTAGTGCCATGGAATGGCAGATTGTTGTTAAGGCATATTAACCATATGCATAGCAAAATGATGAAAACAAATAAAAACAATGAATCAGATGAATGTAAATTTGATAGTTTTTATGAGGGAAAAACCAATATCATCATCATCATCATCACAGAAATGGCCGGACGATAATGAAGGTTCGGGGCTACAAGATACCGTAATGCCTATCCAATACGAAGAAGGGTTGAGAAGAAATGCACTGTCTTTTTACCGTCAACATCAATATCTAAGAAAATATAGAGGAACAGGGAGGCAGAACAGCGATGAACGTTCTGAGACCATGTCAGATGAAAAATAAAGCAAATGATAATACTGCAAATATAAAACAATATATAGATATAAGAAATAACAGTTAAATAATTATTAATAGTTTTAATATTAGTTATTAATAATAAATATTTAGTGTATTTAGTTTAATATAAAAGTGGTAGTGTCATATACAAAGAGAAAAGTATATACTGAGAAGTTTGTGATCCGTAAATCGGTGAGTACTATTAATAAGTTTGATTCTATTTTTGAATTTTATACATAACTAGCTGTACCCGGCAGACGTTGTCCTGCCTTTAATAAATACCGGGACCAAATGTTAAACTAAACTATTCTCAAATCCACTTGAACAAATTAAAAAATTCATCAAAATCAGGCCCAGCGTTTAGGAGTATCGCGGCGCCACCTACTGGGTCCAATCGTTTATTTAAACCATTCCGGGACAAACTTCAACACAAACAACAACAAAAAGAACACCTAAATTCTGGTACCCGATTGCAGCGCCATCTACCTGGTTCAAATTAAAATCTAAATCATCCCAGTAGAAAATTATAAAAATACTAATATCGCTATAAAAAATTTGAGGTTGATCGTAGAGGGTTGAAAATTTAGGGTTGTATGTATTTTTTAATGCTGTATCATAAAAAAATACAAAAATTCCTAAAAATTAAAAAATATATTTAGGGGTGGACTACCCTTAACATTTAAGGGGATGAAAAATAGATGTTGTCCGATTCTCAGACCTAACCAATATGCACACAAAATTTCATGAGAATCGGTCAATCCGTATCGGAGGAGTATGGGAGCGAACATTGTGACACGAGAATTTTATATATAAGATTATGGCACAGATGCAGAGAGCGAACCATTATTTGCCCATGAGTGCGTACAAAAAACAAATATAAAATATTAGTCGTGTCTAAATGTTCGTTAAAATAACTTTACATTTTTGGTAAGGTATAAAACACAATGATTGTGTTTTTTTTTAAACACGCATGTTTTAAAAACCTCTTTAGTTTTATTCAACATGTTATTGGTCATCGAAATGACCTAAATGCGTAACCTCATTATAGTTTATTAATACCAAATTAATAAGCAAAATAATTGCATCAACAGTCAATTCCAATTTTAAACCATAGAAGGCAAAAACAAAACGAATGAACTGAAAATTAAAATATATAAATGATAGCGGTCTAGAGAGACGTCGTCCTGCCCTGAAAAATAAAAATCTAGAAACGATCCCAGCGCCACCTACCGGGTCCAATTGTGAATCTAAACCACTCCGGGACTCGTAAAATTTCATCAAAATCGTAGAACCCGAATCCAGCGTCAAGTAATTAATGTAATAATGTAACCCATCAATCTAAACGATTGATGGGTTACATTATTGAAGTTTTTGTAGGTATCCCTAAATTTATATAGCTTATATTAATCAGGCATAATATAGCATTCGAACGGTGAAAGAATTTTTTTGAAATCGGTCTATTAGTTTTTGAGTTTATTCGTTACAAAGATACAAAAATACAAATCTTTCCTCTTTATAAATATTAGTATAGATTATCGTCAAGTAATATATTTAATATTTTTTCTCTAAAAGTTGTTTTATACACATAGTAGGTTTCAAATTTACAACGGAGATATATAGTTGGTATTGTTTATCCTCGTATAAAAACGGACGGACACGGACTACTTTTCTTTCTTACTGGGAATCATGAGTTGTAACCATTGTCATTTACATTTTGTCTGTCCAATGAATAAGTACTTATTATTTACGTATAATACGTATACGTATTACGTATTGTAATAAGAATAGTAGAGCACATCTTGTATAGTTATGATGAGTGCATGACCTATGCTAGTTCATACGGTATATTCTTAGAATTGACGCGTAACATTGTTACGAATAGACTGGCTGTGCTCGCGACCAAGTCCGCGGGGGGGTTTTTCTTTCACGGAACCCTAACAGTTTTTTTTAATTAGCCTAAGTTACTCCTTATAATATCAGCTATCTGCCGGTGAAAGTCCCGTCAAAATCGATACACCCGTTTCAGAGATTAGACGGGACATCCAGACAGACAAAAATTCTAAATATTGCATTTACGGAATCTCCTGGTGCGCATTATTCCCCCTGATTTTTATCACATTTTTATTTTGACTAGTGGTCGCCCTGTAGTCGAAATTCGACCATAATTAATTTACATTATAAGTTTGAACATTATTAAGGTTTTGTTGTCAGACTATACTTCTATAATCACAGATTTCGCCAAGGCTACACAGTTTATTTGACTTTAACAATAAACAAAAGCGTATATATGCGTATCTGTGTCAAATACATGGTAGTGTGTGTAATGTTTTTTTATTGATTTTATGTATTTATATGCATAATTAAAAAAAAATAGCATGCTGCACTTCTTCTTTCGTATGGCTTAGTACGATATGCTTCGATTTATTCAGTACATACTCTTTAAGACGGAACCACCACAAATTTGTTCTCGAGTGTCACATCGGCAAATCGGGAAGCACCACAAATTTGTGGTCAAATACAGATAATTGAAACGAACGTTGAACTGATGCTTTCTTCCTCTAACTACATAGAATTTGTATTTAAGTAAAAGAGACGATATAATTGACTTGGTTTTGGCGCGGTAGTTTTGATGGCAGCGGGCAAAATAAAATTAACTTTGTACCCTTCAAAAGGGTTAAATTGTCTTTTTTGAGGTGTCACTACACCACACAGTAAAGCAGGATACATTTGCCTTTATGTTTCAAATTTAAAAAAAAATACTGTGCCATACAAAGACTTGTACAGACTGACGCAAGTATATGATGATTTTGTAAGGATTATTTATTAAGAATACAAAATCTTAAAAATCAAATAAGAAAAACTAGTTGAAACTTAATTTAAATTGCGTTTAGTAATAGTAAAAATTCAATCATTTTTTTATGGTTTACCTGTTTATTAGCAAAAACAAGTAGACAAGCCTTGCTAAGTTCTTCATGCGTGAGCATACGATGCAACTCTTCCCGGCTAATGCCAAGACGTTGTCGATCCGTCGAATCTATCACCATGATCACAAACTGTGAAAAACAGACATACAGTAAAACATTAATATGGTGCACGTAGCCAAAGACTTCGCAGATAAAGTAAAATACGACAAGTATGTATGTTATCCACATTTACAAAAAATTACAATTCGAATTGCTACGCTATACTGCATACCCACACAAGTTTTTCTACAGTCAAATGATTTTGTTTCGAACCCACTTTAAATCTAGGCACACATTTGCAAACAACTCTGGTATTAATAATGATTATTGTCTAAAAACTGCAAGCTAATCGACATACATAAATATATACTAAAAGAAATTTTATATAATGGACATGTGTATTTCATCCACAAGTATATGTACTGAATATCACGGACGACAATTTAATATTAATGTTTTAGATGCATTAGAATGATTATTTCTTCAATATTTTTTATTCTTCAAAGGGGAAAATCATTTTTACATTTTCAATCAATTTCACATACAAATTATATTTTAACCGACTTCCAAATGGAGGAAGTTCTCAATTCATTTGTATGTTTTTTTTCTATGATGTTACTCGATTTCTCCGTCAATTGTGGACCGATTTTTAATGAAAGGTTATACTCCCGAATTGACCCCGTTGTCACAATGTTAGGATTTGATGACTGGATTTCAAGGAATTGGAGAAATCCAGGAACATTCAATACGACACGATATCTCCGTCAATTGTAAACCGATTTTCAATCTTTTTTATTTACTTGCCAAGTGTATACTTCCGAGGCAGTCCCATGATCACCACGTCAAGATCGATTGAGTGGATCCCAGGGAAATCGAGAATAAACCTTGTTAAACTACGCTGCGCCTAAATTCTTGGAGGAAAGCTTGTGTACGCATGTAGGTATTACACTTTCTACAGGCGCTTAACTTTTTTGTAGGTATGTTACGCGATTTCTCCGTCAGTTGTGGACCGATTTTCAAATTGATTCTTTATTCGTAGTATATACTCCTGAGGTGGTCCCATGGTCACCAAGTCGGAATTTGTTTAGTGGATCGCAAGCAAATTAAAAGCAACATTTGTTGAAGAACACATACACCGAAGAGTGAGATGGCTAATTTGTATACTCGTGTCAGTTCTGCAATTTCCATAGGTGCGTAATATATTAATTTTAAAGCTATTGAAGTACTCGCGTAACTAAAAAGTAGTAAATATTTTGTTAACAACACACAACCTACTTTCCACTAAAAACCAAAATATTAAACCAATTTCTTTCTACAACATCTTGAAGTCTGTGACAAGGTAAACATAAATATTACTATATTTTGTAATTTGTTGTTGTTCTTTAATGTTTCACTTGGCACCGAGTTCAAGATGTTGTAGAAAGAAGTCAGTTAAATTATTTAACTGATTATTTGTTGGTTTTTAATGTGAAATCGGTTTGTAATCGTTAAAAATAATTTACTTCTAAATTACCTAAACAAATGTCTTACTCATATTATATAATACATAAAAAGTACTAAAAAACTATAAATATGTAATAATAGCCAATAAATCCTCAGCTGCTAATGTCAAACAATTATAGAGGAACACATGGAATGTGTTAATTTTAACAATATGCACATAAACTCAAAAAAAATCCTAACAGATACATTCTTCCTGGTCAATATTTGGACCCTTGGTATATAATCGAGACACAGTGTCTTATTCACTAGGCTAAAAAATTAAATTAAAAGTAAAATTAATATAATTAATGAAATAGCTATTTACATATTAATATTAAGGTAAACAAGACCTTGAAATTATGTAAGTTTCACAAAACCATCTGACTAAACTGAATTACTTAAATAGGAAGTGGGCATTTATACAGAATATTAAACGTAATTGTGATGTTATTCATCTATATATATCAATAAAAACTCAAACTCTCTGTATCACTATATAAAAGATTTTTTTATTAAAAAAAACTTTTAAAGTATACAGTAGTCTCTAAGCATATAAAACTCATTTGAAGATTTTTATTGAAAATTGATTGAAATTATTCTTTCGGAATATATACTTGATATTATAATTGCAAATATTTTTGCACACTCACTCAGAGTATGCCGCCATAACAACCTTGATTTGTGTTCCGGCATTAGTGAACAGGTTGCAGTCTCCCTTAGAGATCAGCGGCGTATTTGCAGCAGCTTTGATGTTGCATATGTCTATAGGCGATGGTAACCGCTTTCCATCAAGTAGGCCGTCTGCCTATCTGCTGAACTCATGAATTAAAAAAAATATATATTTCTGAATGTGTATTTAAAAATCATGTTCTAATCATAATAGGATGAAATAAATAATTGAAAAGGTCTCAGGTGAGCCAGGGCAGGTATGTTATATAATATACTATAGTATATTATATGTATATTATATAATTATCATATTGAGTGCATGTGAAAACAATTTATATACTTTCTTAAACATCAGTTAACTTCACAATTTTCTTACATAAAAACACATTTGTGTCAAGTATATTAATATAATACATTATGTTGCGATAAGATAAGAGTCCATTTATAATAGCGGAAGATAAAAATATTCGCCGGGCATTTACTTTCAAATTTTGATAAGTAGAGCATTTAGACACAAATTCTTCTTGATGCTAAATTAGCTATCACAGTATCATACCCCCTTATTCATAATAGTTATATGAAATTTATAGGCTCTTTAAATGCGTGTAATTCATAATCACAATCAGATTTAAGACTCTAAATTAAGGTATTAATATTTATTACATATTTTGATTTCAGGAACTAACGCTAAGCTCTTTATTCTTCTCTGTATGATCTCTTCTCTTTATGAACTGTATCTTTGAATAATTACAACTATGAAACATTAGTTCTAATAAGTTATCTTAGACTATATTTAGGGCTCTAATACATTTTCCTATAATCCTGCTAACAAAACCATATTAATATACAAACCCCAAAATTGCTAGAAGTGGTTCTGCTTTAGGTATCATCTCCATCCCATAATGAGCTTCAAGTGATTGGTAACCCACCACACTTATCCAGTGTATAGTAACAGATTTTATAGATTGATAATATTTATACAGAAAAGCACCATCCCTGGTGATTGTAACAATGCCCTCTAGATCAGGATTACCACCCAAACAATGTACATCTGCCATAAATCAAAGCCAAGCCCTTGGAATGACACACATATAGCCACTGGGCCACATACAAATATTCTAAACATATATTACTGATAAATACATTTACTCTTTTATCCTATATCATATATATTAGATATTACATATCTCCTAAAACTTCAACATCAAAAGGCAAATATATCAACCTAACAGAAATAAAACAATTTATGCAACCATAGTAAAAAAAAAAATTCGGCATTCGCTTTGCTTCACACTACACAATATATAGATAAGAAGAATATTTACACAATATGAAATAAGGCTTAATGTTATAAGATATGTATACTTTTTTCACTGTTCTTAGATATTGTATAATTATGGTTTAAAATGCAGAATGTAATTGACAAAATATATATTTTCTGTATAATTTATTGCCTGACTTTCATGTAGAGAATTTTTCAAATTAAAAAGCAAAAACAGAGACTATTATTTATATTGAAATGAAGTGATTTATTGTCAAAATTATTGATGAAAATAATAAAATCGTCGCTTAGGTAACAATACTGCATAAGTCAAAAATTGGACATATCATTTTTTGTATGTCATTACATATCCATTTTTTGGTGTGCATCCAATAATGGTAATATGTCCAATTTTTGACTGATGTAGTGTGGTATTCTTACCTAAGCGATGCAATTAAATTTAATACAACATACATATTGCGTTAGCTAGCTTTTTATTTGTAAATAATTTCCTAAAATTTAACTTCCTACTCATGTGTACTTAAATTAATATTTTCGTTAAGCTATATTATATAGTGTAAAAACTAACAGTGGAGCATTGCAACTGTATTTTCGCAAAATGCACTTGGCTTGCATTTAAAGTTTCATAATATTTGTTAAGTATAATTTAAAGTTGTTAATTAAATAACTTTAAATTATACTATGAATTTTCATAAATAATTTGTTTCTATGAATTTATTATTGAGATAACTAACCTCACTGTTTGTATAATAAGTGTTCCATGCTGATCTCAAACTCTGCTGTCCTCCAAGATCCCACATAACAAACCGTAAGTTTCGCCACACTACTTCTTCTACATTTGAACCAATAGTGGGTCGTGTATGGACAGCTTCCCCCAGTAGCAGCTGGTACAGTATTGTTGTTTTACCAGCATTGTCAAGGCCAACAAGAACCAATTTGTGTTCTGCAAGGAATTAAAACAGTTAGGATAAGTTTGAATGCTTCTTTATGATCCTGGATCTGCAACTTCAGCAAATCTATAGTGATATTATAAATATGAAAGTTTGAATAGGTGTTTGTTGTCAATTACTGCAGAATGACTGAACAGATCTGGAGGAAATTTAGCACAGAGATAGATAGAAGCACATAAGCTACTTTCTATTTCATTACAATGTATAGATCCAGTGGGATAACATTAACCTAAGCGAAGCCATGGGTAAAAAATCTAGTGTAATGTAAAAAAATAATGAACCTTCACTAAATATCAACTGCATTTACAAGCAATTACCAATCTGTCCGATTAACAATTTTACTATTATTTATTTTGGTATAGTTTTTGTAACATCAATCTCAGAATAATAATTGTGTATTGTGCATATTATATTAGCCATGTTATAATAGTGTCCAAGTGTGTGTAATTGACTTTGGTACAAAAACAAATTCAAACAAATACAAAATTTGAACATGTGTAGACACTATGGCAGGCCACACACTAGGCAGCTTGGCTACAACAGTTGAAATATTGAAAACCCAATTTTCGTGACCAATGATGACAGGGGCCCAATTCTGCTAAATCAAACAAACCTACAATTGAGACAATGGTGTCATAATATTCACAAAATAGTAAAAGCAGAATTGGGACCCAGGTATGCAGAATTAGTCTCTTAATTTAGGGTCGACCAGCTTATGTCACAGATTAGAACACAAATTAGCAGAATATTATAAAACCTGAGCAGAAAATCATTAGGGCGTACTGTAGAACTATGTTTGGTTAAACTTTAGCCTAGTGGTCACGGAATTTAAAGAAGGGGCCCCCCCTTCATTGAGCAGGGCTGGAAAAGTACTTTTACTTTCTGCAACCCCATGTTCAGGAGATATGTAGTTCTTGAGATATATATTTTTTTGTTTGATTGTTTCATTATATTGTGACTATGATAAACAGTCTGATCTGGCACTCACCGGGCACTGCTGCAGCATGCTCTCTTTACTCGCTTGAAAGCTTTGGTTTAAAATCTAACATAACCTAACCTAACTCACCATTCTAATCACTGATCACAACTTTCGACCAAAACCCACAAGCCAAGCAAGCATGCCCTGGCACCAGTCAGCGAGTGTCGCAACAAATTTGTAACCATTGTCACAATATGTAAGCAACAAAAAACTATTATCATATTTGAACTTAAATAAACATATTGAAAACTTGGTTACTAAACTTATGACACCTGCACACACTTCATCTTATATGATAATTCTTTTACGGTACAGGCTGTCAAACTTTGGAATAGGCTACCTCTTACTGTCAGAGAGGCCAAATGCTTACCAATATATTTTGCTGTGGAAACACTATTTGTCCACAAAAAACTATTTCTGATTAACGGAATATAATCATCAAGATCATATATCATAATCAAGACATTTATTTATTATATTAACTTATGTATTATTGTATATATATGACTATGTATATATGTATGTGTTTGTATATTTATTTCTTAAATTAGTTTAAGTATTTATGTATCTATTGCCTTATTCCTGCACCACCTATTTCTCCTGATTCAATTTGTCATTTAGGTTGCCTGGAAGAGATCGCTTTGAGCGATAAGGCTGCCTGTTGTATTGCCTAGACTAGATAATATTGTAAATATGGTCTGTTTTTGTAATTGTATATTTTGGTGAGCAATATAGTGTTATCTCTCTCTCTCTAAAAACCAAAAAAGGTATTAGTATTTATATGTTAAGTGTATTCCTAAACACAAATCACACATTGTTATCGACATAAGTGAAATACCCATTTTTATCTAATGTATTTTGTTTTCCCTATTATTCATTCAAAACTTGTTAGTGGAGTCTAAAAATCTGTTTCCTGCCCCAAATAACAGGTCTAGTGGCTATACAAAAGGTGTATGTATACCCACAAACTCTAATTACCCTTAAATCTATCATGCCACACTGAGTCAAAGCACTGCTCTATGATCATTTGACTAGCTGCCACCACTAGAAATTCCTGACTGCCTAATGTGTGAGCCTCAATGAGCCATCATACATTGGAGTGGCTGCTACAGGCAGTCTGCCCTTGTATTCAGCCTGAATATAAGTATATTAAATAATACATAATACTTATTACAAGATCTTAATTCAAAGGCTTTAGGCCTACAATTTAAGAAATAAAGTCAGTCAATTATACAGTATTTGAATTATTTGTGTCCTAACACATGTTTAATTCCATCTCAACAAAACTCTTCATACATAAATGCTCCTGTACATTTATAAACATTATAATGTTGAGTGTTAGATATTGTCAATAAGTGTTAATAGTTTATAATTCTATATAAAATTATATTATAATTCGCAAAAATGGATTGTGTTAAGTAGACAAACCAATATTTGTATTTAATATATAAGAAGGTGGTAATTAAAGATGTTACAATTTTTTTTCAAAGCCAAGAATACTTTGTGACACCTCTAATGTTGCAAATGTCCATAGGAAACAGTAACTACTCTTTGGCAATCTGCCTATGTGCTGTAACTGAGCTATGAAAATTAATAAGATTGGAAAAAAGGCAGATCATTGCAACAGATGGGAATGATACGTTCATAACTGACAGGCAGAGAAGAATTCATGACTTCTTTGTTCACTTCAAATGAATAAGACGATTTATCCTTAATTCACACACATATACACAACACAAATAATGTATGTCAAACCAAGAAATCGTACGAGATAATTTATATAGGACAGAATAAACTCGGTACCCTTGATTTGCTCTTACGTATTTATGTAGGTAGTCATTTACTTCAACTGTCTTCAATTAGGCTACATTCAAGCATTACATCTTTATTGAACTATAAGGAGAGACGTAAAATACATGAAAACAACTTACCTTCATTGCCAAATAAACTCCAAATTTTTGATATGAGCAAACCCATTTCACTTATTGCGATTATTGTAAAAACATAAAAAGGCTAATATTAAATATTTTTTGTAACTCGTTTCACATACTTTGTCCACGTAATTCACGTGCGCTGTGTTGTATCTGTTCTAAGATATTGAAACGCTCATTTATCGCATGTAGCAAAACGTTTTCTTTGTTTTGATTCACATTTAAATTCATTTTAAATAGTTATTTCTGAGAGAACATTATGTACAGCAACAGAGTACACTTTTTGCCTTCATTTTGGTCTTTTACAACATAATTTGTCTGTCGTAAACGTATTCGTACTTTCATTTAGTTTGACATTTTGTCAGTGACTTGACGTTTGACTGTCATCCACTCAGTAATAGTGAGACGTAATAACGCGCACGCAGGATTGCGTCAACTCAATTAACTGTGCCGAATATGTTGGTTTATATAATCTAAATATATTAAAGCAGAACACAGATCAGTGCAGCGTTTTTGAGTTTGAAATTTATTTCGCATCCTAATATATTGATAGTTTCGTTTCGTACATTAAAAGCAGTACAACGCGTTATAACATATTGTAAACACACTGGTAAACCGATTGATGGTTGGTTTTTATATCTTACTATTCATTCACTTTTTTTTTTGATGCGAGGGAAAATGCTTGACCGATTTACGCACTCTCTGGGCCGTCACTAGAAAACGGCACGCATCGATCGGGGGCGATAACACTAGCAATAGTATGCTTTGTTTGTGCTCCGTCCGCGATCGATTACACAGAGGAGTGTGGAGACACCGAGCGATGCCGCACGGGCGAGCAACCTCAATACCCACTAAAAACCCCCTCCTCCCTGTCGACCCTGCGCTTTTGTTTGTGTTGGAAAGTCTGAGATGTAGAACATAGTTACTCAACAGTCGATCCAGCGCAATAAAGTTCCTGGAGTGTGCCCTGGGAGAACACACCCCACTTCGAAACGGGGGCAGATGAATCCCTTGCTTTACCTAGTAGCTAAGGGCCCCCCGTACCGGAACCTAACTCAGGGATGGAAGTAATGCGCGTACCTGCCTCTCCGGGTGCCAGCTGAAGGCAGGCGACCTCGAGAAGAGAACGTAGCACGAGCTGAAGGACTTCGCTCCCTGTCCCTTTCTGCGGCCTCTTTGAGAGACATTACTGCCTCGCAAAAAGTAACCGCAGCTTCCCAGCGGTCGTCGCTCTGCAACATGGCCGTTACCAAGTCGCCAAGCGATTCGACGGCTCCTTCGTGCGCCTCGAGATCGAAACGCTGCGGTGTCCATGCAGCGCACTCGACCAGCGTGTGAAACGCCGTGTCGGGTGCGCCGCACTGGTGGCAGTCTGGAGAAGGCAAGCAGCCCACAATGCGAAACAGATACTGATCAAACAACCGTGTCCGGTCAGTATCTGTGTCGTCCTGAAGGTCAGGGTTCCGCTGGTGCGGATGACCCATCTCTCCAGCTGTGGCCTGATTGCATCCACCGTAAAGCCGCCGGCCGCAGGGTGTTCGAGGTCTCGTGACCAGTCGACGAGGCAGCAAGCGGTTTCCCGCTTCCTGACCGTCTCTATTTCGACTTGACAGAAGGTCAGTCCTCTAGCTAGGGCATCCTGCCGGGTACGTCGAACCCTGGACAGGACGTCTGCCTGGAGATGCCAGGGCAGCTCGCCTGCCAAGAGTGTCGCCGCCGTCCACGACACTGTGCGATACCCCCGTATGGTCCTCACGGCCAGAACCCGCTGCGCGCGGTGCAGCAGGGTTCGGTTGTGGCGGTGAAGCGATTCGGACCAGACAGTACAGCGCCATACTCCTCAGGATGCCGGAGTAAAGTTTCCGCGTCGCACCTCCCGGCGCCCCCTACTATTCATTCACTTGCCTTAACATCGGTTGAATTTTGGCATTACTCGTATGGAGCTTCTGTCAAAAAATCCTATAATAAGGCAAATGAACGATCGGTAAAGTAAAGTAATCGGTTATGATACATTCTATCTTCGCTGAGCTATGAGCTAAAATTGCACCAAAGTATGGTACCAGCTCTGTTACTTTATCCTATTAAAGAAACAGGTTGGAGTTTTTGGTGGGAACTGAAAGGGGACGTTGCGCTGTGCAGTTTTATTTTCTAAAAATGTGTAAAATTACTCTAAAATGAACAATAGTTGTAGGATATTGATAGTTTTTGAGTAGTGATTATGTGTTTTGTGAGAAATGTGAACTGTATAGTCAAATGTGGCCTTTTGAGTTGTCACAAGAACTCCGTTGAATGGCACTAGCTGATTACCTACATTTCAGCTGTGCTACACATAGGCTTAAGAAAATGAAGAAACTAAATGTATATTATAAACTAAGATCTGGCTTAAAGGCCTAGCTGCCAAGCCATAAACCTAAATAAATAAAGAAACAGGTGACGCAGGTCATGGGTGGCGCTCTCTCTACGATTCACTCGGTGTGGCGCTATTGGTACCGTGGGGCAAATTTGAGTTAATGCAAAGTGCTAGCGCAGAAAGCTGCGTTTGAGTTAAAAAGTTATTACTATACAATATCTTCGTTTATAAAAATTATAAATAATATTTATACTTATAAAAGACTTTAAATAAAACCTTATGGAATGTAGAGATAAGGACGACGAACTTCATGTTAAAAAAATATTTGTTGAAAGGCATTCCATTGCGAATGCTGTTGTACTAGCCACTGTAAAGTGTAAACGACTGAGGCCACTTGTGGGACACTTATAGCCTACACTGAATATGGTTCGACTTATATGGACTGTATGAGAGAGATATGACCTAGTTCCTTGCACTAGTAAAGCAGAAGCTCCACCAACCTTGAGATCCGCCCTCTCCTGGCTCGGTTACTCGGTACACACGGGAACAGCACACTGCACTAGATTACACCTTGGAGCTAACACTTCACAAAGTCCAAGTATCATAAAATTTCTTGGCACGGCCAGTCTGGTCACTATGAGTTAAAGTTTAGAATAGTTAATTAGGAAAGATGAGCGCACGGCGCAATGTGTTCTTTATCAAACGTTGACGGAAAAAGACTCAAATGGCTGCCTATACCCTGCTGCGTTAGCCGTCGCCTCGCACAGAAAAGAGGGTAGACAGCAAAATTGATGGAGCGATGTTTTACCTACTTTATACTAGGCAAGGGCGGAACATACTCCCCACCGAAATCAGTATGCTGATTTCCAGTCACGTCAGTCACAAGAAATAGGAAGTAGTCAAAAGGAATAAGGAAAGCTACGAGCTAAAGGGTTAAAGAAGTTTATGTGGTTACGAACCAACTAAACTACTACAAGACACATAGTTTAAGATTAAGGTACGGCTACGAGCCGAATAAGTTGATAGTGGAATACGAGTTCTTCAGCTACGGCCGTAAATAAAATGCACTTAAGACGAATTATAATAAAGTTAAAAATAAGAACATTACATATTTTAAACTTAATTTACTGTTAAAAAAAAAATATACTTAATATGTTTACCATATATTTATAAAATAATCTTAGCAACGCTCAATGTAATCGTTGTCACTTTTACCAATGATCACTCGGATGATCATGCTATGTCCATCGTCGTGAGAACTAGTTCTCCTTCCTTTTCATCGAGACAAAAACAAAACAACCCTTTGGAGAACAGTGTGAATGTAATCATGTAACCAACGCTTTAAGAATATTATTATTTTATGGATGGATTGGAAACGTTACAATCCATACAAAGATGTTTCTTATATCACACTTGAATTAATCTAGCATACCTTAGTCAGATGGGACTAGCAATCAAATGAGACTAACAAAATATCAATATAGATGTATGTAAACTATTTAATGATTATGAATAATCTAAATTTAAAACACGTAAACTATTAACTGAAAATTGTAATTAAAGATGAAATTTAAATTATAAAACTACTAAAACAAATCAAAATTAAATCCCAATTATAATTAATAAACATGAAAATGTACATCTCATATCAAAAGTTGGTAATGTACCTTAAATTTGACGTTAAGTTAGTTAAATTTTAATGCAATCTAAATAGAATATAACAACTCTTTAATCTCTATCTCTATAAATATTATACACGCAAAAGTTTGTAAGATTGAATGGATGTATGTTTGTTACTTTATCACTCAAAAACTACGGAATGGATTTTGAATTAACTTTACAATAATATAGCTTACACATCAGAATAACACACAAACTATAATTCGTAAAGATATAGTGTGAATTATTCAAAATATAACGATTTTCCAAGTCCACCCGGGTGAAACCGCGGGCGCAGCTAGTTACACCAAAATGAATATTAGTTATAACTGCGTACAAACTATGTAATACATGGGGGATCATACCATAAGTTTGAGTAATAGACAGATAAGACTAATTAAAACATTTAGGGATATGTATCTACTCTAGTTACGAAATATTATAATCTAAATCTAATGCACACAGGTGCGGGACTAAGCTGACGTGTAAAGTCTACATTAAATAATTACTAAGCCGAATCTAAATTAAACTTTAAGTTGAATATAAATAAAAAGCATAAGTTAAACTTAAATATGAATATTAACACTCCCCACCGTGAGGAAATATTGTCAATCAAGGTTAAAGCTAAGTTACGTAAGTCTATTTTGAGGATTATAAAGCCTAGAATGAAAATCGTAACTGAAATTGAGCATCACGGATAATCAACAGTTCTTACTTGTTAAAGAGATGAATTTAAATTATAAGAGAACGATGGCAACGTGCCGCCAAGAATTTCTTTTAAATTTAAAATAATCAAGGAACCTTAAAGTAATTTTAAACTAAATTAGAAACATAAATAAGTATTAATAAATTTAATAGTTTTTTTTAAGTTAATTAATTCTAGTTGATTTATTTTACATATTTATTATTAACGGACTATAATTTTAATTTAAACGGAGCGACTTCTAATTATCATGTACTCATGGTGGACCACGGATTCATTTCAGGGGCAGTTGTAGTGTTTATGAACTTTGGCTTTTGTATATTATTAATGTGACTGCCGGACGTATGATGAGAATTATTTCCTTTAGATTTGCAAACAAGAACGTCTTGCGGATATAAACTTGAAATGTTGCATGGCAAAGATTTCAACTCCCAAGAACGTTTGGGAATAATGGTTGTAGTATTTACGGCAGTGTGCGACACTGTATGCAACGAAGTGGCGGCAGTGGAAATGTGAACGTCACGAATTTCTGCTGGACACAACGTGCCGGTTATTACGTAGCCAAAAATACTGTTCAACGCTTGAGGAATGTCATTGCCAAACATTAATTTTTGTCCGTTATAAATATATGGAAATATATCGCCCGCTAAAATTATATCTATTTTACCATTTTTATAAAAATGCGGGTCGGCTAAAACAAGATTGTTGTATTTATTAATTATATTTTGAGATATTTGGACTGTCGGTTGATCACCGGTGATCTTAGGGAGCACAACAGCGTCCAAGTTAAATGTTGGGTCATTACTATGACGTGGCTTTATAGTGAATGACGTCATGCCAACATTATTTACCTTTTCGCCCGCGAGTCCAAAGATTTCACGATTAGATTTACGCGAAGACAACCCTAAACGATGTAAACAATTAGTTGAAATAAAATTACTTTGCGCGCCAGAGTCAATTAAAACGCGACAAGGTTGATAAAAATGTTTTTTATCCAAAACATCCACCACAGCCGTACCCAACAAAACTGAGGGGCTATTTGGTTCATTAGTTGTCGTGTGGCAATTATTATTCATCGAGTTATATCCAGGAACGTCCGCCGGCTGTTGTAGCATGGATGAAGAAGCATAGGATGCGCTTGATTCATCGCAACGCGGGCTCGAAACCGGTTTGCTATCGATGTGCAACAAGATGTGGTGTGCTCGCTGGCAAACAAAACATTTGAATTTGCTTTTACAATCTTTTACGTTATGGTTTGGTTTAAGACAGTTCTGACATAATTTAAGTGCATCAACACGGTTGATACGCTGCACAGTGCTTAATTCACGTAATTTCACACACCTAAAAATCATATGATTATTGTCGCCGCAATGCAAGCAAACACATTTTGGTTGTGATGAAGATGCATGTGTGTATGAAATAGTCTTGAGAGGCTCAGTTAAACTTGGTTGCCCTTTATTTTGTGAAGTCACAGAATTTAAACTATTAGAATATGACGCTGAATGGTCCAGAACTTTAATGTGGTTGTGAATGAAAGACATTAAATCTTTGAAGGAAGGTATTGAAGATTGATCTAGGCCCTGTTCAAATAATTTTCTAGATTGCGGATCTAGCGCCCTAAGTGCAATATGGCACATTACGTAACTGCTCAAATGATCAATGTTTAATGCCTGAATGGCTTTATATGAGTGCTCAAAGTTTTCTATAAACGTATTTAAAAGAGTTGAAGACTCATTAGTTAACGGCGAAAAGTTTAGCATTTTATCTAAATACCGACCGACGAGCAGACGGTTGTCGTGGTATTTATCCAGAAGACTTTTCCACACGACCTCATAGTTAGAGGACGTGATCGGCAAACTTTTTACAATATTTAATGCACTACCTTTTGTGCATGAAAGCAAATAGTGAAATTTATCTATATTTGGTATATGCGCTTGATTGTGAACTAACGAACAAAAGGTTTCATAGAATGTCGTAAAGTTTTCTATGTCACCGTCAAAGTTGAATAATTCTAATTTAGGAAGCCGAGGACGAGATTCTGCTAAATTAGAGGGGGTTTCATAATTTGTATTATCAACTGACGGCTTCGATTTATTATAAACTAACTTAATACGGTAATAAATTGTATCAAAACTTTTTATTTCGTGGCTGCGAATCGTGGCATCAGAGTTCGATTCCAATTCCGTTTCTAGTATTTTATAAATAATTTTCTCAAATTTTTGACGCAAGTCATCAACTTCCGATGCAACAATTAAAAACAATTCTTGGTTTTCCAAGGTAGAAATATCTTTAGACATTTCGTAAATATCTTGTAGTCTTTCAAATATTACTTGTCTTTTCTGATTCAAGTATGCAATGGTAATTGAAGTATCACGTTTTGGAGACATGATTACGTTTAATGATATTCGTAATACGATTACGAAATAATAATAATGAAAATTCTAATTTAATAAATGTAAAAGATGCAAATAAATTACGTTAATTCGTCTTAAAGTGGGAAATTGGGTAGGTATTGTAAAATGTTTTACGTACGAAGAATAAATTAAAATATGACTAAAAATGGGTAAGATGCTAAGATTGAGAGGAATATTAACGTAGTAGAAGGCCGAAGAACTAAGGGTAATCCGGCTCGAAGGACCAAAATGTGGGACACTTATAGCCTACACTGAATATGGTTCGACTTATATGGACTGTATGAGAGAGATATGACCTAGTTCCTTGCACTAGTAAAGCAGAAGCTCCACCAACCTTGAGATCCGCCCTCTCCTGGCTCGGTTACTCGGTACACACGGGAACAGCACACTGCACTAGATTACACCTTGGAGCTAACACTTCACAAAGTCCAAGTATCATAAAATTTCTTGGCACGGCCAGTCTGGTCACTATGAGTTAAAGTTTAGAATAGTTAATTAGGAAAGATGAGCGCACGGCGCAATGTGTTCTTTATCAAACGTTGACGGAAAAAGACTCAAATGGCTGCCTATACCCTGCTGCGTTAGCCGTCGCCTCGCACAGAAAAGAGGGTAGACAGCAAAATTGATGGAGCGATGTTTTACCTACTTTATACTAGGCAAGGACGGAACACCACTTCACTTCGTCTCCTTCGTCTTTTAAGATGATTATAAATGGAATGAAACTGTCGACAAGCCTTTGCCATAACTAGAGCCATTCTGGTCGTTTATTTTAGTATTATTTAATTTTATTCTCACCGACGCGGCGTTGGTCACTTTTTAGTTTATCCCCAAGGACAATCTTCCTTCTTACCTCTACCCTCCAGAAACCAAAATATTACTTATGGAGAGGGAACTACCTAACTAAATGAGGGTATCTACGTAAATAAAACACAGTATTTTCGATAAGTGTCCAGGTAGGTATTGTCTAAACGTAAAGTCATACGATAAATCGTGCGCAGAAGATTTGCCGATGTTCGCCCCTCTCGCTTCCTACGACTTGACCCGGGGCTTGCCTAAGTACTAGTACTAAGAACTAGACGACTACAGGTCGCGGTTGTGGGAGGCGGGAGGGGTTTTAATCGGCTAACCTGTGCACGACTTATAATTAAGATTTCTTAATTAAGAAATCTTATCTTTATGGCACTTACCGGTGGTTAATTTTAACCATCCGTAATCCGTAATTAAGTGCCATAAAGTTTACCGAGGTTAATAAATTTATACCATAAACATTATATTTAAAAAAAAAAGGTATACCAATTCTCTGAACTAGACTTAAAAGGACATAAAAGTGGATAAAATAAGACTAAAGCATTTTGATATAAATGTTGCGCTCTATTTTGATGTTAAATCAATATTAGAAGGAATTTATAAAATATGCTCATTTTGACGCAAAAAATATTCTGTGATGATTAATTAATAGCTTAAGTACATAACTACTGTTGTTGCCTACTTGTTTATTATAACGTTGTTAGATTTACCAAACAAGTAGATTAAATAAATAAATACATAAAACCAATCTAGCTACAAATAAAACGTTCAGTAAATTAAAATAGTATTTTTATTCATTTACTATCTTACTGATACCTATACATTAATATTTAATAATTACAACTTTATAGCTGATTCCTCTTTCATTCCCTTCTCTTACCATCGCACGCATCGCATCATTACCTACCTACCTATGTTTAAAATAACTCCGCCGCCTTTATTGTTTATGATTGACCGCAAAGAATGTATGGCTGCTTGGTAGCCTCCTTTGGAACCGAAACCTACATTTAAATGTGTAAATATAAAGAAAGTAAAAATATAAAGATTGGAATCTGTTTTTCAATTTTGTTAGTATATGGCGGCAACAGACCTTTGAGTCTATTTGTCGTAAGGAATTGCCTACGGCGCTCGGTCTAATACCACCATGTTTCTTTTTTAAAGCTATTTAATGTGCCCCGTACAAAACCTCCCTTATTCCATCGCGAACCTTTCTTGCAAGAATGAAGTTTATAATTAAAATCATTAATGAAAGTAGTGATATTTTTCTTGGTCACTTTCAGAGAATTCGTGTTGAAAAGCAATTAGTCAAATCCCTGGTCGACGTGAAATCTCAAACCAGATGGAAATTGTTGCTTAGATATTTCATTAAAACATATCCAAGAATTAGCTGCAAGGCTGCTACTTCAGTTTCGGTGTCAATTTTTATGACAGAATGTGTGCGGTTTTTCCAGTTTCTCGTAATTTTTGCGTCTATAAATTGTCGATAGGAAATTAGTAAAGCTAATTCTCCTAATGATTTTATTCTTCCATTTAGAACAGGACCTCTGGATAATAGAGATTTTTTCGTAATCAGCGACTCCCGAGTACTGACTTTCACCCAAATTGAATACGTTTCTGAAGAAGTCTCCTGTCATAGAATATCCCCCTTTTTTATTTCGAATTCGAAGGTTCCTATAATCAGCAAATCCAAAAACCCATAAGTAAAGATTTTCAGCCAAATGTAGGTTCTTAACCAGCTTTTTTGGATTCTGAACCACCATGCATCGGTTGAATTTTGACATTATTTGTATGGAGCTTATGGCCATTTTTATCGATAGTAAGGCGAATAAATGATTGGTAATACAATTATAGAAACTGTCCATAAAACGGTTACACGAAAAAAATAGGTGTAATTACCTTTTACTTAAGCTCAGTATTTACTTAAGTCAATTTGTTAAATAGTCGTTACCGATTCAAAATATGTTTACTATCATACAATATTACAATTACTAATTAAATTAAAAAAATATTTCTAATGTCATCAATTCCATAGGCGGGAAATTAGCTTTTGTGTAAGTGACTATTGGAATACCTTTACTAGTTCCAACTAAATTTGTACGGTAGACCGCTTTAACGTTACTTAGAATATCGTCTAGAGAAAAACTTGCATCACTATTGCATTGATTATATGTTAAATCATGTATTTGACACGATACGCCTTGACGGTGGAGTATCATAAGCGCAGAGCTAGGTGTATAAAGTGATAATCCACTGTTATTCAAAATTAACCTGTAATTCAAAAGAGAAACATCGCAAGGAAAAGGAATTTTAATTAAAGGTAGAAAGGGATAATTACATAGATGCGAATGATTTTTGTCAATGATAAAAACATCAAGAAGATAATTGACAGCATTAACCATATTTGTGGCAGTTAAACTGGGTAATGGAAGCGTAGTTGAAGGTGAAAATTCTGTAAAACTAGGGCCATCTACGAAGTTTTCAAGGAGTATAACATGTCTTTGACATGTTGAACTGCTGTCTGCCAAACCTTCATTTGTTCCTCTACCATCATCATACAGGACTCTTCTATCTAGAAATACAACTATTTGACCCTCTTGCAGGGCTGTAACACCTTGAGTATGATCTGTTATAAGAGTGAGTCTGCTTTTAAGATCTTGAATAAATGTCATACTAGTAAATGGATATACATTTGACTCAACTCTTCTAGTAATGTTTAAAACTCGAGTAGAATACTGGAAACCGTTATTATCGGTAAACATTATAGCAGGATTTCCATTACTTATGTCAGTTTGTATTGATAAAAATAACTCCAAATCTCTGTTCTTTGGCGACACCTCATAATCTACTTTTGTTTCTAAAAAAATTGCACGTGATAAAGAACTGTGCATTAAATTTAATATCCTCACAGTATTCTGTAAAAGTCTGCCATACACGGTTGTTAGTTCTGTGCTTAACGATCCTGAAATAATAAGAACTATCTTTGACTTAGTTCCCGTCTTAAATGGTTTTAGAATATCATATAAGGGTTTGGAAGTGTTAGTACTAAACAAAAACATTCCGGAATTTTTGTTTGCACTTTTAAACGCACTAAAATCAATGTGGACTGTTTTTTTAATATTAGTTTCTTTTTCATACACAGTTTTTAGAAAGCCATTCTCTTCATCAAAGATTAAACGTAGCTTGTAACTTTCGAGTTGTATGTCTCCGTTCTGCAATGGTTGTATGTTAAAAGGAGATATTTCATTTCCGACAGCATCTTCAATTACACACCACAAACAGTAAACAGTAGCAACATATAGCGAGGCGTCATAAGTTTCTTTTATTTTATACAATTCCAATGTTAGCGGTGGGATCACTACTATGAATATTATTTTATAAAAAGTTCTGGAGATTTTTATCAAATTGTCGGAATTGTACTTCCATACGGGATTAATTTGTATTGTGACATCTTTTTTGTTATAATTGAGTATACGTATATTAGGACTCCTCGTGATAAGTTCCACAACTTCGCTTTTCTCTTGATTTAAAGAATTGAACAAGTATATTTGATCCCCTGGCGAAACTGTTCTAGACGTGGACATAAAATCCCCATCTCTGTACACATATTTCTGCAGGTATGGGACATTTTGTTCTGCTTTGACACTAAGCAGACTAGTAGCCACTTCTTGTATATACCAACAGTTTTTAACTGTTGTAAGAATGAGACTATGTATGTACCTTAGAGTTTTCGAAGTAAGTGTTCCGCTTGCAACGTTACGATCTGATAATCTCGCTACATTATCCCGAGCTTTGATAAGATGATCGAAAATTTTTGTCATGTTGTAGCTTCTTGAAGTTTTTACTGTAAGTGTAAATGTAAGTAAGATTTCTGCAGATCGAAGGGTCGCTTGAAGTCTTCTAAGCAAAATTTTTGATAGAGGTCTTGAAGTAAAAAATCCAGTCCAGTATGCAGGCTCTCCGGAAATTATGTCGGCAAAGTTAATGAAATCTCCCTTTAAAGTAGGATAAAAGTTCTGTTTTTCGAGTATGCTGACAAAGTAATCTTTTGGAGTTCCAAACTCAATAGTGGCTTTATAAATCTCAGTATTAACGTTTACAAATTCAGCTATTTTTTGATAATTATTATATTGATAATCAAATTCAGTTTGGGATTCATAACAGTAGGGACCACCAATAGGTGCTATGATAACGTTATGCGATGATATTGTTCCTGTTTTAGAATATTGCTCAAGAAGTAATTCAGATTTTTCCTTAACATTATAAGAGTTAATGTGCATATTTTTGTTGGACTCCGCAAAATTGAATTGTGTTGTACAAATGGATTTGTTCGGTCCACATGCTTTGAAACCAGCTGAATTAAATTGTAAGAAATGAGTAAGAACAGAATGTTTAGGATAGCGGTCAATGCCAATTTTCTTTAAAGCATCGTTAAGTAACGATGCCGATTTCGTACTGTCCCAGCTCTGCAGCCAGATAAAGTCACTATACTGATATTCAGCCATATATTCTTCCCATGAATAATGTAGATTCGTAATAACTAAATGTTTTATATCAGCAATAGATAACAAATAAGTCATGGTAGGACTATGAGAGACAGTATTTGTCAGCCAACCTATTTTCGGTATATAATTTAGATGAGTTTTAAGCCATTGGTGTCCTAAAAACATACAAACAGAATTGATGTCAATTAAAATACAAATTAGTATAACGTTACCAATAATCAAGCAGTAGGTATACCTTCAATAAGTTGATGAACTAGTTCAAATAGACTCGTAGTAGCTTCATCTGATTCTACCCAACCACCTGTAGTAATCTCGAGCCTTCCGGACTTAAGTAATTTGCGAAAAATCTGTAAAGTCAATAATCATTATTATAACAACCTAAAAAAATGGTTATATATATAATCAAAGAGTTACATTAAGATATTGAATAGGTTATTTATTTATTGCCTCATGATCACACTTACCGATTTACTTTTTTGCGAAGCTTTTTTCCACCAGTGGCTTAAATGTGAAACTTCGTTCCAAGTGAATGTGCAGTTTTGGTAAAAGTTTAACTTTTTGACAACATTTGAAATAATTTTACCGACTAACTCATTGTGATATTGATCGAATGACCTTCTCCATATCGTATCCACATGGGTCCGAGGGACTAGAATAACCTGTTTTAACAGTTAATGTACATTTATGTCGTTCTTCTCAGTGTTTGGATTTTCTATTTTTAAAGTCATGTTACCTGTAAGGAGGGCCATTTTGGATTTCTCATCAGAGTCTCGTATCGATTATCATAAATACTGTTCCAAAAACTTTTCTTTGTAATCCAAGGCGGCTGTAAGTAACACAAATAAGAACTGAAACCCTACTTTCTATAAACGATCGTATAATACAGTTTTAACGTTGTTGAAGCATATTGGGATGTATGTTCCTCTTAAAAAAAAGATGAACATCTCATAACTTATAAAAGCGGAAATAATAAAACACAAATAGATTTTATTGTGACAGACGTAACAAAATTGACACTGTCAAAGAGTGTAAAATTATACCAGGGGAGCCCCTTACACCACAACATAGCCTTTTAGTAGCGGAATATAAAGCTATTATAAGGATCTTTTTTACATACATAAGCCAGAATCAAAAATTAACTGGTGGTTGTTAACAAAGATTTTAAAAGTGCGTTTTTCACAAGAATGAATGATGAGATGGATGCTGTGAATGAAATGAGTGTAAACAAAATATTAGATAAGTATTGGCAGAGTATGTCAGACTATATAAGAGAAACAGCGATTAGTGTGGTTGGGGTAACCAAAGGTGTTATCAAGATTAGCAAAGAAACTTCTTGATGGAATGAGGAAATTCAGAGAAGACTAAAAGAAAAAAGAATGATTTCAAGCAATGGCAGCAAGATCTATGCGGAACTGATATAGAAACCCAGATGTCCTACAAAGCAAATTAAAACGAAATAATAAAAAAAACAAGTAAAACAGGCGGTGGCTACAGCAAAAGCCAGGGTTCAGAATAAGCTATATGAAAACATGAGCAATAGAATAGCAAACTGAAAGGTCAAATATATAAATCTGTCATACGACCCATAACATACTTCAAGTTTATTGAAAATAATACCTCAATGTCAAGTTCTGCATATGTCTCATGGGTACTAATGTCAGTTTCCACTTCCTTAATTCCTAAACAAGTGTATTGATTAGGCTTAGTATTGTATTTATAAAACGGTCTGACTTCTAGTTGTGCTCCCTCCAAAATGTAATCAGCTTTATCTCTGTCCTCATTTGATTCTAAAATTGTTTTATGTAAATGAGCATCTTGTGGTGTCACAGTAGCCTGCGATATAAAAGTGCCATTTTCTTTTGAAGATTCAAGTGGTGGCTTGGCCTGATTGTTGTCTTCTTTAAGCTTTAGGTGCTCTTTGTTTTGCACTTCATGCTGGTCAACACGAGAGAAAATTTTTGATGTATCTGGCATTTGGTAGTAATTATCTACTGTTATCGCCTCCGAACGAGTATCATTGAGTATTTCAGGAAAGAAAACGCTATTTATACTACTTCGGAAATCCATACTTGAATTGACTATTGTGTTTCTTGCTAATCTTAAATCATTAAGATGTAAATTTTCTTCTGTTGCAAATTTATTTTTCGAATGCGCAGCCTTACTTCTTCCTGTATTTACAGTAGCTAATATAGTTGAAATCCTAGATTTTGGCATTTTATGCACAACTGTTTTCATTTGGGCATATCCTGGAAAGATTACACCCTCATTGTATTTTCCTAAAGATGAATTTTTCCACGCTAAATTAAGGCCACTGTTATCTGATAACGGTCTTTGTATCATTTTCGATTGATTGCGAACAATTTTACGTAGTGCTGAAATATTAAAATGTTTAAGTTATAAAGTAGCCTTTTCAACCACTCCTATCCTCGTAGAGGGAACTATAACATTTAGGAAGTTTTCTAGGCTGCAAATAATCACAATTAAGTGCCATATCCTGACATCGGTAGAGGTAGGCAAAATTAGACGGGTCAACAAAATTGATACAAATTTGGACGAAAGACGCAATAATAGTAAAATAAAATATGTGGTGTGACATTGTGTAGAAACCTGCAGGTTATAGTACTTCTGTACAGAACCCGCCTGGAGAATGTACCCACCTAAGTAACACAGTTAAAACTTATATCGTACAGTAAGCTCTGGAGATGTTATGGATTTAGATTTTTAACATCGTCGGATGCGGATCCATATCTTAGATAAAACTTATATAATGTAGATCTTTCGCACAACAGAACATGTTAGGAAAAGTAACAAAATCTGATTGACAAAAAACAAACTTAAAAAAATCAAATCTGTTAAAAATGCGCAGAGAATCAATTCTCCATATATTCAATGTACTCTGTGGAATCAATTAACGTGATTTATGACAAAACATGGATAAAACCTAATTGCGTCAGTTTTTTTAACGAACTTCAAAAATAGGAGGAGGCTATCAAATCTTGTTTGTGTCCGACCCGATTTTGACGATTCTTTATGTGTAGGACAGTGAGCTTATATATACTAGAGTAGCAACGTCTTACAAATAATTCTTTAAAATGCGTAGCCACTTGCGAGTTTAAAAGACGTAGCTTTGAAATCTAATGTAATGCCAACAGTTAGCCAAAGTAAACTATATTTGTCTCGTTTCTTCCATAGTCCAACCAATTACGTTAAAATGAGACAAGGCATTGCTTTCGTGTTTTTTTTTAATAATTTATTCATGACCATAGAATCAAAGTCTTTCAGTCGGAAACTTGTTAATTAATAGGTCTTCGTATAGTAGCGCAGTTGTATTGCAGGCTACAACCGACGCCATTCAATGGAGTTCTTGTGAAAACTCGAAAGATCACATCTGACTAAATTCAAATTCAAAAGTTTTTATTCAAAATAAGTTCCACTGGAGAACACTTTTTGAAGGTCATACATATAGGTTAAAATTTAATTTTACATCCTAGTCTATGTACACCGCTTCGCAACGTGTTATTGCTGTTAAGGAGAAGAAGCGGCAAGAAACTCCCCAGCAACACGTCTAGCTAAAAAAAAAATTTCTTTATATTTGTTGTTCTATTTTTTATATTTAAGTACTTTTTTTTTTAAAGATTTTATACAGAATTATGTTACAGAATAACTTTTGAAGAATTAATGGAGTTGTAGCAAACAGTGCATATTCAATAAGACAAAAACGCAATAAAAGGATAGAAAATAATTATAGTTATTATAAATATAAAGACGTAACGTATTATTTTTTTTGCAACATATCTCCATATATTCCTTACAAGTACGGCAAGATAAAAACGTTATACTCGTACAAAACACAGTATAAGAGGTTGGAGCGAGCTGTTATGTAAATGAAGTTTTGTCATTTAAATATTCTTCAATAGTGTAGTATCCCTTTTTAAGCAAGATACTTTTTATTTTAAATTTGAATTTAGTGAAGGGCAGATCTAACATTTCACTCGGAATCTTATTGAAGAAGCGTATACCAACCCCCAAGAAAGAAGACAATACTTTTTGTAATCTAAAAGATGGCAATATCAGTTTATTACAATGCCTGGTGTTGAAATCGTGAACATCCTTATACCGCTTGTAGGCACTCAAATTATTACGAATATAAATTATATTATTGAAAATATATTGGCAGGCGACCGTCATAATACCGATTTCCTTAAAGCGTTCCCTAAGAGACACCCGAGGGCCGAGGTTGTAAATTGACCTTACGGCTCTTTTTTGTAAAACAAATATAGTCTCCAAGTCAGCAGCGTTGCCCCAAAGTAAAATACCATAGGACATGACACTATGAAAATAACTAAAATAAACTAGTCTAGCAGTCTCTTCGTCAGTGAACTGCCTAACTCTTCTGACCGCATATGCAGCAGAACTAAGCTTTCCTGAGAGACTAGATATATGAGCGCCCCACTGGAGTTTCTGATCTAGGTTAATGCCTAAGAATACAGTTGAATCTACTAGGTTAAGTCTAGTGTCGTTAAGGGAAATATTAACATCGTATTCTTTTACATTGGGCATAACAAACTTAACACATTTAGTTTTATTCGGATTGAGTGATAAGTTATTTACGGTAAACCACTTAGATATTTGGGTTAAGGCGTTGTTTACGTCGTCAAAGTTCTGTTTATTTCTGTCTACTTTAAATATAAGTGACGTGTCATCAGCAAACAACACTACCTCACACATATCATTAATAAAATATGGCAAATCATTAATATATATCAAAAACAAGAAGGGACCTAGAATAGAGCCCTGGGGCACACCCATAGATATGCCAGTCTCACGAGATTTGATATTGTTAATTTCAACGCTTTGGGATCTATTGTTTAAGTAAGACGACAGAAGATTGAGAGAATCGCCATAAATACCGTAATAATTGAGCTTTTTCAGGAGGGTCACGTGTTCAACGCAATCGAATGCCTTGGACAGGTCACAGAATACACCAATGGCATTCTGTGACCCTTCCCAAGCACCATAAATGTGTTTTAGAAGCTCAACACCTGCATCGGTAGTGAAACGACCTTTGGTGAACCCGAACTGTTTAGTATGAATTAATTTATTAATATTAAAATGTGAGAGCAGTTGATTTAAAATTATTTTTTCGAAAACCTTGCTTAAGGTTGGTAAAATAGAATTGGCCTAAAGTTGGAGGGGTCGTTTTTGTTTCCACTTTTAAATATAGGAATAACTTTGCTAACTTTCATTAAGTCAGGAAATACTCCTTTATCTACACATCGATTAAATATTTGTACTAGTGGTAGCGCAATAGTGCATATTAAGTCACTTAATACTTTTAAGGATATACCCCAAAAGTCAGCTGTGTTTTTAATATTTAACGATTTAAACGTTTTTACAATATCATCTGTATCTATATGATTAAATTTGAATGTGATATTACATCGATCAACGCACTGTGTCATCAGCAGCTCAGCTTCCAGTGGTGATGATGACAAAGAGCTAGTTATTAAAGTTGGTATATCCCTAAAGTATTCATTAAATGTTTGTGCAATTTCAAAGTTATTACTAATGGTGTTATTGTTGATTACAAGTTTAATTGCATCATCTCGACGTGAACTCTTGCCGGAAGCATCATTTATAACACTCCAAGTTGTCTTAATGATATTTGATGATTTTTTAATTCTGTTACTATAATATAGAGATTTGGCAGCGATGCACACTCTTTTAAAGGTCTTAGAGTACTTTTTAATATATTGAAGGAAGTCTGGATTTTGATTAAATTGTTTTTCACTGTATAATTCATACAGTTTCATTCGACTTTTATATATACCTTTCGTAGCCCAATCACTAAACTTAAGTTTATTACTTTTGTTGATTATTTTGGTTTTAAATGTGTTTTCAAATTCAGCTTGTATAATGTCGAAGAAATTACTATACAAGTTGTTTGGATCTTCGCTGCTGAGATCCAAAGTAGGAATTGTTTTGGATAAATTATCTTTAAAGGTTCTTAAGCGATAATTATTTACTGGCCTACAGGTTAATTTGGAATTGATTTTAATACTATCAAAAGGTATTGATATAAACTGGCCACAGTGATCCGACCGTAGTACATCTAAGACTGATTTGTCGATTATTTCGCAACTACAAAATATATTGTCCAAACAGGTTGCTGAATTAGCAGTTATACGCGTAGGTTCATTAAAGACATGTATACAGTTCACATTTCTCACAAAAACACATAATTTCTACTCAAAAACTATCAATATCCTGCAACTATTGTTCATTTTAGAGTAATTATACACATTTTTAGAAAATAAAACTGCACAGCACAACGTCTCCTTTCAGTTCCCGCCAAAAACTCCCTTGCTTTCGTGTTTTGTTTTGTTTTTTTTAATTTATTCATGACCGTAGAATCGAAGTCTTTCAGTCGGAAACATGTTAATTAATAGGTCTTCGTATAGTAGCGCAGTTGTATTGCAGGCTACAACCGACGCCATTCAATGGAGTTCTTGTGAAAACTCGAAAGATCACATCTGACTATACAGTTCACATTTCTCACAAAAACACATAATTTGTACTCAAAAACTATCAATATCCTGCAACTATTGTTCATTTTAGAGTAATTATACACATTTTTAGAAAATAAAACTGCACAGCACAACGTCCCCTTTCAGTTCCCACCAAAAACTCCCCTTGCTTTCGTGAAAACGGACAGAGTTGCCAGTAGTCAGAAATATCCCCAGATTGAAGGTTTTTTTGACTTCTTTTTTATAGAATATAAAACTTACAATATATAATTACTACATAATTATTATAAGAGTCTGTATCGATGTTTTTGAAAAAATATTTTTAGTAAACTGGTTTGATTTGGTTTTCACGGCTTGCTTTGCTTCAATTAACGTTGAGGGCCTAAAATCGTCTACTTTGGAGAATCACTACGTATCTAGATATACTAGTAAGACATAGCGTAAGGTTCCACTTTATATCGATACTTGTCAACTTCGTCATATAAATCTGCGAAGATAACCTCCCTCCCTCTGAAGTAGAATGACCGCCACTTTTTACTTAGACAAAAAAATAAGGATCATTCTAACTGCTGCTGAACCTAACACTATTTTATGATAATAATTGACTATGTAGTATCATAAAAAATTTAATAAGCATATTAGAGTCTTTGCCGAAATTTTATTATTAAAGCACACAAAATTTACTGGCGCACGCTTCCATCATTCACTTTTTCATGAACTGGAGTTTATCCAAAAAAATGTTAAAAATAAAATCGTTAAATAAAATATAAAATTTTTAATTCGTTTTACTGGTAACACTGATGACAAAAATAATGCAGGATATATTATTTTGTTTATTAATGTTATTTTAAATAATGCGATCAAAATTAAGCAAACTTTCTTGTGAAAGCTAACGTCACTTGCTTTATTATCATTTTCGGACGTGATACACAACTTTTAATAGTACATTTCACCATTTTGAATACGTTTTTACTTAATGTCTAACTCACAACTGGTGCCAGATATGCCTGCAGGCATCTTCGAAGTGGCAACACGTCGGTGCCGTAAACTGCGAATCTAGTTATTATAAGATCATTGGTGTAGGATTAATTACAGCTTCATGATAGTGTCCTATAAATTTCATTTTGTATCGGTTTTCATTTTTACTAGAATTTTTCGTCTTCTGCAAAATTTTAATTCGAGTTTTCAACTAAAGTAAATTCTTCTGGGTGCATCAATTTTACATGATTTTTCAAAGATTATCTATAATTTGTTCATCAAGTTTAAAATATATCCAGATCTCGCTTTGAAACTGTACATTATAAATTAATGTGTAGGTATTGTTTATTAACTGTAAACTAATAACTGCCCTAAATTTGCTTTACGCTTTATATGCGCTGTTAGTGGGATATATTTATGATATTAAAAATTTACTTTTTATATATGCACGTGCTTTTGGTTCGACCCAACGTTATGTTCGTTATGCGACCCAACATAGTACCTAAATATGCTGACATTATAGACAAACGACTGGTAGATGTCATTAGGGTATAATGTACTAGGTACTTTCAATAGTAGATATCAGGATTCATTATTCTGTTTGTAACCTATTATTAACCCTCTTAATTATGACACAGCACACGCTAACAATACATCGCTGTTGCTTGATTGCTATTGTATAACCTGTGTTTATTAAGTATAATAAAAAACATAATTTAATATAAGGTAGCATCTCACTTTTTTCGTATCCATCACCTCCAATATTTAAATATACGATTAAATAAACTGTTGCGATTTTGTTGTAGTACATTGCTCGACTTCAGCCGCTTCCTCCTGGTTACCAGGACGTAATGATCAGTTGTTTGAAATGCAGTTTAAAACAATACTCTTGTTTTTCCTGAACCGCCATTCAACTTTGTTATATGTTTGTTGCTTTGATGACAAACTTTGGAACTTGATAATTTGTTTTGTAATTGCTGTAATGAGTAAAATGAATGAATACGTTGTTGGGTCTTATTAAAATTCGATAAATATACTCTATACAAACTACACTATATATTAACAGTGCTAACCAATTTACGTTTATATTATTATATCTGTTTACGTATGTAGAAAATAGCAGCAAAACCCAGTGACCAGTAGTGGATCTAAAACAAAGCCGGGATAGGGTAGCGCTAGATAATTTGAACAGGAGAACAGGGGCTTTTTGGTTGCCGGCAATGAACCTAGAATTAATAATTCAGAATATAAAGTACTAGCTTGATGAAAATTAATTACAATATTTTTTGTTTTTTCTTGTTTTTTAGTAAGTAGTAAATAAGAATAGAGACGCATCGTAGAACAACCATCCATTTTTGAACTCGTGCTCATTTTTGGCTATAATATCACCGATTAATGTTCTCTATTATTAGCAATAAGATCGAAGAAATTCTTCAGCAGATATAGGACTTTAAAATAACGCAGTTGCGAAAAATGATACGCAAAGGAGATTAATCCGCATGTCTGTTTTACTGCGTTTTGGGCTCATTTTCTGGAATATCAACTTTTTCATCATCCCAGTCATAAGCACTACATTGGTCTTTTGTGGTTAATTAACGTAATAATTACAAATCATGTACAATATCAGTGTTAGTGCGATGCGAGTTGAGTATAATATTAGTTAATAAATGTAAATTGTTGGTTTCAAAGAATATAAAAGAAAATATACACATAGCAAGTTTGAAAACAATGAATGCCATATGTATAATTAGCGATTTTGCGCCCCCAGCTATGATAGACGCCCCGCACCCGGGGCTAGTGCCCTGCTTGCCCCACCCTAGCTATACTACGACGCCTCCGTATAGAACTAAGCAGTGCGCAAGTGCGTTAAAAATGTCTGAAGTTAGTTTTTTACTGATGAATACCAACATGCTACGAAGAGGGGTGCGCAGGGTTCTTTATTGATCGGTTCCATCCCCGCCAAATCTATACGCGCGTATAAACACTACAAGAGATTTTAAATTATAAATGTAATTGAGTCCATAATAATTATTAAAAATGGTAAGTAAAATTTAAATATAGTGTGTTTGTAGATTATAATGTTTATTTATGTTATTAAATGTTTGTTTGTTAATAGTGTTGTTTACTTGATAAGATTCGTCAATAATTTTATATAACTGATGAAGAAAACGATTTTTGTGTTGTGGACATGAGCACGTAAGTTGTGAAAATCATGCTTCCAAAACGGAAACTGCAAGTGTAGTGTAATAAATCTTCTAAGATAAAACGGATTATATTAAGCAGGTAATTTTTTTACGAAATTTATATTTAATTTAGTGGGGAATATAATATATAATAAAATTATGTGGCGAATTATTTTAAAGAAAATTAAAAAGATTATTTTATTATAAACCACCCGCGATTCCATACGAACAAAAACGTTGTCAATTCAAAATTTTATTTAAGTTTATAAAAACGTAAATATGTTTATTTTATGTAGTAAAAAAATTTGAGTCCAAAAAAATATTTAATAATTCGCAAATTTAATTAAATAAAAAACTAAATCCCACAGGACCGTACATTTTTCAGGAATAAAAAGTAGGCTATATGCTATTCCAGATTGTAATCAAGTATCACTGTCCCAAAGTTCATCCAGATCCGTTGAGCCGTTCTGGCGTGATTGAGCAACAAACATCAAATGAATATATATATATATATATATATATATATATATATAGCATGTAAGATTAATGAGTTATTACTAAAATGTATTGTATATCAATCAATTTAAAACCCAAAATAAAAAATGTTATAATTTAGAATGATCCAATTACTTAAAATTTTTATAATAACGACATATAAAGTATATGTCGTTATTATTTTATTGACATTTTCTTTTCATTTTGTTCAATTTTGACCTAATGTAAATTAATTAGACATTTTATGTAATTTTCGTATAATTGTATTTCTTTTTTGTAATTATATTAATGAATACAATGTAAGAAAACGTAATTTATTTGTATTGTATTCTACCCATAGTCCCTCAAGACTATAAGTAGAATACTGAGCCCAGATCACCGTCTTCTATGCGTAAGGTGCCCCGAAGGCTGGCTACGTTTCCTCGCTGGATCGCCATACTGATCCGTTGGCCGAGGTAGGCACCATCCTTCTGATCACCTGAAGAGTCAATGAGTCGTTTCGATAAATTTTGGTAGAGGCTCATAGCCTCAGGACCCCACGGTCCAAGCGTCTCGACAGCAAACGGCACAAACATATAACTCTCACTGAGGGTTGCATATTTGCCCCGCTTGAGTGATTCCGCTGTTTCCGCCGCCGAACCGGACGATCTAGACGTGTTTGGTAAATGGGATGCGGCCAACGTGTCTACGCAAGTCGCATCCCACACCAAAGGCTTGCCACGCTGCTAGGGAATTAGAGTCATTCCGTCAGGGCGCCTACCATCATCACGTGCAATACCGTTCGGCTCCAATAGAGCCGGCACGTTAGCAGCGACAAGCGCCCTCCGTAAGACATTATTCAGGGCGGCGTGGCATGACCATCTGCCGACACTGCGGCGGCAAGAAAGACCATGGTATCCCGGGTCGATTACCTCTATTCCACAGACACATATGTGTGGTACACATATGCGAGAACCTAAGCGCAGATTTATAGCCAAAGAAAAGGAAGTATTATCCATTAATGTACCTATGTTTGGGGAGGGGATAGCTTGGAGCCAAAAACCAAACTCTTTGCGAGAAACGGCAAGGATGCGGGCACGTCCTGTAGAGTTAGTTGAATTTAAAAGTTCTGTGTTTAATCCTCTACATATAGGTTCATCCCAGCATCGTTGCGAATTCATTAATTTTTGTAATTAACTGTTTGAGCCAATTTTTATTTTTATTATATAAATTATTTTATAGTAGAAACTTGATTGATATATGTATTCATTTTGTGTTTTATATTTAAGAATATTAATTATTGTATGTTTCCCAAACAAATTAAATAAATAAGTGTATGTATCTGGATGTTTGGGCAAAAAGATACACTTGGATCAATTTAAGGAATCGCTTTTAAATCTTCAGGACACAAACGCCATGACAACATCTGGTTTACTCGAATGGGAGTTTTCTCTTCCTTCGGACCAGATAATTTCCCACGGTTGGTACCACGGTGCATTGAGCCGTACTGCAGCTGAAAGTCTCCTACAGAAAGATCGAGAATTTCTTGTGAGAGATTCATCTTCACAACCAGATAACTACGTACTCAGTTGCCGATCAAATGGCCAACACTTGCATTTTGTAATACAAAGAGTAAGGGCCCCTGTTTATTTTGTTGTGTTAAAGTCATTAAATTTTTGATGGCATAGATCAACTTATTTGGTTTCCAGATTGTTGTACATCCAGAGACTGTTTACGAAAGATACCAGTACCAATTTGAAGACGAAGCATATGATACTGTAGCAGATCTCATAACTTCTTACGTTGGTTCAGGAAAACCGATATCTGCTGCTTCAGGAGCTAGAATCCAATATCCTTCAAACCGCGTCGCTCCATTATCTAACTACATACATAATGATGATATGAATTCCGTAGTCTCACCAATAGGCGATGGATCTTGTTACGGAAACCCTTATAGTTTATACAGTCACTTTGCTGGAAAACCAGGTTTGCAAATGCGAGTGCCTTTTAAAAAGCAACGGTCACATTCTTTAACTCCAATTGATATGGGTCAGCATATTAACCATGGTAAGAGTGCAAGTGCTGACGGTGTTATCCAGAGCCAGACAAATAAACATTTAAAACAATTACACAGTGAGCCCAGTTCTGGTTCAGGAACATGGGACGCAAATTTGCCAACAAGTCCTCCAGCCAAGCCGGCAAGATATGATGGTCCTAAGGCTGACGATAGGCGGCTGGAATTGCAAAGGCTGTACCACGTGTCGGGGTCTGATTCAGGGAACGGTTCAGGAGATTCAACGCAAAGCTCAGCGCATAGTGATCCCAATAAATCCCGGATAGAATCTGATTATAATCTAGTGACGCCTACAATAAAACAACAGTTCGATTACGAGCTGTCAGAGGCGAAACTTCTACAATCGGAAAATTTGGATTATGTTGTTGAATCTAGAATTAATCTAGAAAATTTCAAGTCCCAAATTATACCAGCTGGTCTGACAAAGCCTTTGGAATCTGAAACTTTGCACACGTTGAAGCTGCTATTACGGACATCTGGACCAAGAATATTAGCAAATCACCTAACAAAAGTGGACCTATATTTTCTGTTTGATGATGCTATACAAATTGAAGGCTTAGAGAAAACTGCTTCCGGCCTTGAACTATGTTTTTTACCACAGGGACGGAGTTTACGTGTGGACGTTATTGAAAGGTAATAAGCTAAAAAAAATCGTATTATTAATAGTGCAGTTAGGAGATTCATTTCTTTCAAATATTTAAATTTCAGGATTGAAACATTTCGACTTCTGATAGCTGTAACAATACTAACCTGCCAAAACGACAGGCAAAGAGCAGACACAATAAATGATTGGATTCTACTGGCTGTAGAAACAAAGACTGCCCTTGGGAATCTATATGGTTTTTCAGCCATTATGTTCGGGTTATGCATGCCTCAGGTAAAGATAGTTTTAAATTACACAGATTGCTGCAGCATATGCACAATTTGTATCTGATTGTCAGAGATGCCTTAATTTCCTTTTAAGATATGTGTTCTTTCAGGTGGAATGTCTAGAAAATGCCTGGAATATTTTACGGCGAGTATACACGGACAACGCATTTATGTTCGAAGCTAAACTGCGACCATGCTTTAAAAGCATGAACGAAGGAACAAATCCATTACCTCCGAATACAACCACTCCGTACATCGTTCCTCCTGTTTTATGCTTCCACTCCTTTGGTATGTCATTTTAATACTTTTGAGTTTTCTGACAATCAGTCTAATTTGTCGTTAAGTTTTATTAAATATAAAACATTTTGTTTGGTACTCAGATGGTGACGGTGGTGGCCCAATACAGCCAGATGATACGTTCCCTAACAGCTTGATGAACTGTCTTGACTTTGACTTCAACGCTACATCAGCACACTTGGAAGCAGCGAGACATTTTCCTAATCAAGTGGAAATGTTCCGTCGTAATGCAAGGACTGTGGTTCAAGAAATGTCGTCTCTTGGGCCTGTGCTTGATCCTACATTATTAGAACTGTTTAGAGCAGAATTTCATATAAATTTCCTTTGGGGTGAACGTGGGGCATTAACAACACCGCATCAAAGATTTGCTAGATTAACAGATATTTTAACAGCTATGGCGAATAAATTAGCAAGTCAACCTTTAGATGTTGACGACGTAGTGTAGTGTAACTTATATTGGTGATATTCAAGATACCTAAAATAAATATTTTTTGTTTAAGAATGAAATATTACCATATATGAAATATTATTACGTATAAAATATAACGTAGGTGAGTATAGTTTTTTAGTTACAAACTAAGCAATGCTATGCTACTCTAATAGTCAAAAGAACTCCATACCAAATGTTTACAAGTTAACTTTAATGACTGTTTAAATAGCGACCCACAAGCAGCGACCTCAACTAATGCATCGCAAAAAAGATATTATACTCAAGATAGCCTGTTGGATATTTTTCAGGCTTTAAATTGTCATATCGTAGTATTAGCATTTAGGTCCATGTATTTTTAATTTGTTTCGTATAGTATTCGTATTAACATGGAAGGAGAATATAATTATCTAGATAGAATATTATTTATTATTACTGTAGGTATAATTTTACAAAAGGTACAGAATACAAAACAAGAAATGTTTACTGACGATCCTGCGAGTAGGACTTGCATTTAGAGGGTTCTCTAAAATTGAAAATACAACACGGATGTTATAAGACTTTCGGTTCAACTTTCAATTACTAGGAGATGGCTCTTATATTCACCGGCCGCTATTACTGCTTAGGCACGCTCCGATACAAGTAAGTATAACCTGAACTGATAGACTGAGATTAAATAAATATTAATTGTATGTATGAAACTTTACATAGGTATTTTCTTGATATTAGGCAATTTACAAATAACGTTACACTTTTTAAGTAAACACTTTTTTACTATTATTAGGCCCCTATCGTATGATAACCGTGTAGGCATAATGAGCCACTGTTGCCAATCCCACTATTTATCTGTTCAGGTTATAATAAGTTTGACTCATAGACATTTTTTTCCTGGACTGAGACCATAAGGTTTCTTTAAGAGTTTTAAGTATCAGCACCCTAAAAAAAAGGTGTAGCATCGAAAAGCTGCGAACTAAATTACGTCTCATGTTAAATTATCGTGGTTTTTGGAACGAAAATCTTTTTGCTGCTATACTCATAACGGCAGACTGAAATTCAAATCTAAAGACTGTCCAGTTTTACAAATTATTACAAATAATTTATGAATTATATTAAGATTTTAATATCTTTTTCTTTAATATATAGTACAATTATTGCGAATGTACTTTCACAATTATTAGTTGCTAGCGTGTTATATATTTCAGTTAAATGTAAGTTACTTTATTTGTATTGAAAATTACTTTTAAGGATGTAGTATATTACTTAAGCACTGCAATGTCGATGCAATTTCATAATACTTATTAAGTAAGCCCGGCGTCGGCTTCCTCAACCTAGTTAAGTTATTGGACAAAATAATCCCGTTGCTTCCCAGAAAATAAGATAGATCATAGGCGATATCCTAATTCATCTAGTCTTTTTAAAATGTTCCCTAGGTTTGAGATTAATTGACAAATATTTCATATTTAAGTGTGATATGGACCTCATTTGTATTGTATAATTAAACATATAAATAAACATTGTGTAAAAGAATTTGATAGTTAATCTATGCTCAATCTATACGAAGCATTAGCCCAGATTAAATAATAATTTTGTTACACATTTATAAGATTCTACAATAAAGAATGTATCAAAAATGAGTACATATTTTATTTAACATTAACCTATGTTACCGTAAGAATAATATCCTACTCGTAAATATTATTATATATGGTCAAATTAAAATTGAAAAGATTGTATTTAAAATAAGTTCTACTGGAGAAAACTTTTCGAAGGCAAGTAAAAATTTAATTTTACTTCCTAGTCTATGCATGTACGCCGCTTCGCAACGTGTTATTGTTATTAAGTTGAAGAAGCGACAAGAAACTCCCCAGCAACACGCGTAGCTAAAAATTGTTTTTCTTATTTATCTAGCTCAAACTCTTGTTTTTAATAAGTATACAAAAATAAATAAATAAATAATCGGCAGAATAACACACTTATGTATATCCCCAAAATAAGCAAGTTACGCTTGTGTTATGGGTAATATACAACGGACTACTCAGGGGCCGATCCCAAACACCCAGGTCCCGGACCATAGTAAATAACGGAGAAAATAAGTTTCCGAAATTTACTATATCAAATATCAGGAATCGTACCCGGAGCCTCTGCGTTGCAGTGAGGTAGGCCGGTGTCACACAATTACTTTTCAAAGAATTAATAGAGTTGTAGAAAACAGTGCATATTCAGTAAGACAATGACACGATAAAAGGAAACAAAAATAGTTATTAATATAATGACATGACGTACTAAAATATTATACTCCAATATAACTCCATAAATTCCTTACATGCTTGGCAAGATCGATAATATGTTATATCGGTTACTCACATATATTCCTTGGATGTAAACATTCGTCTCTTTTTCGGAGCCCGAAGCTTGCATTGGTTTTTCTTCTGTATTCGATGGTCAACTTAAAGTAATCGATAGTCTACCGATTTAAATTTTTAATCCTAATTTAACAATAAATACTTATTATAAGTGCGAATGTTTGTTACTGTAAACCTCGAAAATTATACCAAGACTTATTACTCTGAAATAATACAGACTTCCTAACTCCTCTAACAATTGAACGATATACATTATATTGTAAGAATTAAATCCATCCGCGTAGTAATTTGTGCCACATCCTTCTATTGTCATTCAGTCTCTATTGACTGGTGGTCAGCCGGATTTAATGTGTACGATGTAGTCGTACCCTCGTTAAAAAAATTGAAAAATTACATATACTAGTGGTCGAAATTCGACCATAATAATTAATTTAAATTATACGTTTTAACATTATTAATGTTCTGCTGTCAAAGACTTCTATAATCACAGATTTCGCCAAGGCTACACTGTTGACTTGAACAATAAACAAAAGAATATTTCAGCCAGCGTGTGTGTCAAATACATGGTAGGGTGTGTAATGTATTTATTATGCATAAATTTTAAAAAAATAGAATTTGCACTCCTTTCTCTTCTTCTATATAAACTAAGTATGTGTAATTTCATACTCCTCCGTCCGAGCAATTTTCATAAAAAGGGGTAGTTTTTGCTTCACACACGTAATACAGTCTACAGCAAAAACTAATATAGATATTAGTTAACTTACCGGACCGTAGCGTCGGGTTTTGTGAATAGCCCGCCTGGCATACTATATATTATGAATGCAGTTGTATATTTATAACACATTTGGTGTTGCAGCCTGTCTACTATGTATTTTCGTAATACAAACACCTAAATAATATTGCAGCTCATCTAGTACATCTATGTGGCTTCCTATAAAAGTTAGTATGGCCGATATAGATTCACCGACTAGTTCCTGAGAGAAATTACTGTAAAATATATAATAATGACGGACGGACGTAACAAAAACAATGGCGAGGCAAATCAATTAAAACACTTATACTCAGATATTATTTTATTATTTCGAATGACATCAAAAATTCCTTATATATTTGACCACCATATACACCCGTTTAATTTTCATAAAATATGTCTGATAAATATACAGGATTGCCAGAACAGTAACGTTCTAAAGAAAAATTTACGTAGTTTACATGAAGGGTACCAGAATTACCCCCATGTATATTATATCAACATTTTTAGTTTTTAATCATTAAGTTATAGTGATTTTTGTGAAATTTCGACTGCATCGGCTTTAAATATTTTTCATTTTATTTTTGCGTATGCTATTTGGAAGACTTTTTTTCTTAAATAAATCCGACCCGAATTTTCAATCTCAAAAGTGGCTCTTTAAGGGCAACTTTTTTGTATAATTATTATAAAAGCTTAGACTCTTGCGCAGTTTTTATGGATACTACTGAACTATGGACTTGCTTTTTTCTATTTTTAATTTGAGATAGAAAATACGAGTCTGATTCGCTCAAAATTTTTTTTTTCCACTTTTAAAAGTATAATTTTTGTAAGTTGCATTGATGTCAGTATGCTGTATTTTTAACGAATAAGCTTCCAAATAAGCTTACGAAAAAAAAAACAAATATTTAAAGCCGAAATGCAGTCGAAATTTCCCAAAAATCACTATACAATTAATAATTCGAAAATTTTAGTTAAAACATACATACATAACATAAATTCGGGTACACACCCCTCCATGTTAACTAATTATTTTTTTCTTTAGAACGTCACTGTTCTGGCCACTCGGTATAGGTGGTCACATCAGGCTTTATAATCATAATTATGTAAATTATATCAACATTTTAATGAAAAATATTAATTATACAAAAATATATTTAAAAAACCTACAAAAATCATACTTAAAATACTTTTCGTCACATGAATTTTTCTAATTAAATTTATTGCTTGTTGAATATAAATATCGTACGGAGGTAATAAAAATTTTGTTTTACAGTTTAATATTTACGAAAAATAGTTTGAAATTATTTTATTAGGATTCCGATACCTTGAATTGAACGGTTAGACGATAGGCAAACTAAGAAGTTACGTTCGTGTTAGAACAACTCGGGGTCGATATTACACGCTTGGACCATAGTTGATAATATTACTATATTTGTTAGCCGAATGGACCATACCAGGAATTGTTACTGGGACCTCTACGTTCCAATGAACTAAGATCACCAATCCATAGACCACTAGACCACAGAGGCCATAAATAAGATATATTTTTGATTCAGATATGTAACAAATAAACCTAATGAATGAATGAATGAATAATATTTAAAACAGATTTAGTTTTTTGATTTAAGTACTGCAGATATCGAGACCCCGTCGCCTTTATTACCTATTATTACCTTTACCTTAACCTAAATGATATCCTAAAAACTAATTTGAATATGACAGCTATGTGACTGTTAGAGTCTCTGTCGGTAGACCGAGACGCAGTCACCATGATCAAATTGAAGATATTAAAAAAAAAGGAGAGGTCAGATATAAAGCAGTTTAAATAAGCGTCTATGTATGGAAGCTTTAATGAAAGTTAATGAAGCGAAAAGTGTTTGTTAGGATCGTAGCAGGTGGAGATCCATCGTCTCTGCTTACCTCAACGAGAAACAGGCGTGACAATATGTTTGTATGTGAAAATTAATCTGCCAAAGGGCTGTCAGCTTATAAATAGCAAATATCCTTACAGCAAAAAGTACAATTTGCACATTAATATGTATAAGCAATATCAAAATATATTATCATTAAAAATGTTGATTATAATAAGACTTTTCTAGATATATTAAGTATTGCTTTCGGTCATTACTTATATATTATATAATTAAATGAATTATAGATAAAGCTAGTAAAAGATATGTCTACCACCAGAATAAAGTTAAATAATAATAAACTAATTTTCATTCTTCATAGTCAGGGCTAAAATTATTTTCAGTACTATAACACCGTATGTCACAAATTGGCCCATATTATGCAAGATATTACTTAAATGATTGAACATCAAAAGGCACAACAAAAATAAAAAAAACAACAAAAACAAAATATCAAATAATACAGTTACAATAAAGCTTAAAGAACTAAAATTGAAAATTCGTCGTTGATCAAAATATTGCTACACGTGAGTATTTTAGCGAGCATTATTTTTTAAACGCTGTGGTACTTTGTGTCTCGGGCCGGGAATCCCCGGTAATTTTTAAATCAAGTGTGAACGAAATCGCAGGGATATCCTAGTCAAAAATACTAACGACCACAAGATGTCTTATGAATTTCTTTTGCAATAATACGTGTTAAATCATTCATCTCTATTATTACCCCTGGATGAGCTACTCCATTTTAGTTCTGCGCCTATTTGATAAATGCCATTTTTCCGTTGATAGTTATGGTACCAAGAATCCGTAAAACAAATTTTGCAAATGGCTACCAAAGTTGACTGTTATATTGAATGGAACGTGTTTTTTTTGCTACATTTATAATTAAAAAAATCAGGGTCATTTATTTAATCAACTGGGGAATTCTCATAAGAAAATGTACACTGTATATGAAAATGAGTAAAATATCAGAACATACATAAGTAAATTTTTAGTTAATTGGTGTTCTCACTCGGTAAATTGAATATAATCGTCAAAACGACGCCAATCAAATAGGCACAGAATCAATAGATACCAGCGTGTCCAGTGATAATAACAAAAGTTTACTGTTATCGAACACTTTGTATTAACTGTTATCAGAATTTAAGCGATTTGGCGAAGAGAGCAACTGTGGCTTGAGTCTTGTCTCCATTAAAGCGTCGCAGCTCTATGATAGCCTGGAACAAATGTATGTTTAAAGAAATCTTTATCGAGATCTGAAGTGTATATTTTGCTGTGTAGTTTTATTTTCTAAAAACATAAACCAGGTTTACACTGAATAGGGACGAAAAGTATTGTTTTCATCCCTGTGATCAGAGAAATGAAAACATTCTTATAGCTTACAATTCTCATGTAGTTAGTTTTTATTAGCCGTGGAATGACGCACTTGGTGACCTGATATAAATATGTATAGATTATGTTACAGATCAGTCTAAGTCTGGAAAATCTCAACAACTTAACTCTCTTTTGTTTATTAAACAAAGAGCTACAATTAGGCGGAGACTGGGTTTTAATAGATGAAGTACCTTATAGATATGAAATTAAAGTTTGCTTAAAGGTCTTTCCTACGTGATTGAAAAACAAAAACAAAATCCTTCTTTACACTTATACTAATATAGTAAGTATGGCATGAACCTAATATGTATTTCAGCTACTCTGCTGGGGACAACCTACGATTCCAGAGGATAAGACCCGGTTTCAAAATTATATATAAACAAATTTCATATTAGTACGACTCATTCCCAAGGTGTGACGTAAAGAAAATCACTTCCACATTTATATATCAGTACCAGATTTTACCCCGCGGCTGCGCAGCGCGTCAACCTCTAGTGCGTGCCTCTTGTTTAAAGAGGTTACATTGTATTAATTTTTTATGTTACTGCTATTTAACTGCGGAAGATTCACTTCATTTTACATCGCAAACTATGTCATCTTCCGGATAAAAATTGTCTATGACAATTTTCGGTAATAAAATTACATACATACACCAAAATGACCTAATCAACCAAAATGACGAAAATGACATCCCATTATCCGGGATGAAAAGTATCACTTGTCCACCCTCGGTATTATAATTACATATATACCGAATTGCAGCCAAATCTGTCAAGTAGTTTTTCGTAAAAGCATAACAATCAGAGACAAATATATTTTTATCCGGGAATAAAAGTATCCTATGTTCATCCTCAGCATCGACAATATATATGAGTTTCAGCCAAATCGGTCTAGTAGTATTTCCTTGAACAAAGGGAAATATTAAGACAATGCTTAATTAAGTGTAAGCACGATATAATAATGACTTTATTTATCACTTATTTTAAACGGAATATTTACCTGTTCCCGGGTAAATCCAAGTGCAACTATTTCTTCAACTTCAGTCTCTCCGAACGGATCTGTGGGCAGGATCCTAAGAGTTGGATCTCCTAAACCTGTAATACATACATACATAACTTCACGCCAAACCTGTAATCATTTAAAATAAATTAAATATATTCCTGCAATTCCTACTATTAAATGCTCTGGCCATCAATATAATGTGACATTGATCAAATGCCTAACTGGACTGGAATAATTAAAATGCGTCAATAGTAAATATGTTGTAACAGCATTATATTAAGTATTCCTGCAACTGGACTTCAAAAATATAGGAAAATGAAAATGCGTGCGTGTGTGCAGTTCAAACGCAGTAGAAATAGGACTTTATATAATAGAATATACTCACAGACAATTCTTGTCTAACTTTTATTTATATAAATATAATTCCTCTTTAGCTTACATACATTAACATAATATAATTCAAAATAATCTTAAGTATCGTTTTCAATTATTCACTGTTTTAGTCTAAAAAATATTATTATCAGATTTATTTCAGTCCAAACTGGACCTATGTTCAATCATTGGTCTTATTGATTCTAATCTTTGCTCCACGATGTAAAGCTCGTATGTCTCTCTCTCTCTCGCAGGCTTAGTCTTATAGATTTATGTGTTTATCTGATTTTATTGTCAATTTTTCGTTTCATCGAGTTTCAAATCACAACGATTATAGAGAAGTTTCACTTCAAAAGTCAATAAAAAGTAGAAAAATAGAAAAAAAATTGAATATTTATACTTAACAGTCTTGTTTGATACGTGGAGGAGCATTAAGTAATAAAAATACCACCTAACTTGATGTTCTGACATGGCGCTTAGGCTGCCTGTCCATTAAAGCGGAGTGAGGCTGCGTATAAATATTAACCAATAGGATTGCATAAAAATTGCGTCAATCGACAGGCACCTAATGCTATTGGTTATTATTTCTCCATTTCTCCGCTCCGCAACCTCGCTACTCTTCAATGGACAGGCAGCCTTAATGTCCTACTAGTAGTGGTACATTGTAGTGGCAAACCCATAATATGTATGAATATTTCTCAATATTACTTAGTACCAGAGGCCTAGACTTCAAACAACTCGATTACCCATAGCCTTTGAACAAAGTACCAAGAGGTAGAAAGCGGCCATGAATTTATTGGCCCTTGCGTTTTTTTATTCGTGCATTATTACTGTTTATATGTATATCGATTTATTCGTTGAAATATCAACTCATAACTCGATCGGGTACAGACTTTTGTTTAAAATATGTGGTAAGATTGCAAAATTAAAAATTCAAATTGTAATAAGAAAATACATGGCGAGTTAGATGGCACCAACAGCAGTGTAGTGGCCGTTGCATCACACGGTGTTTTTTCAACCGGCTTACCCTAGCCGAATTTCCATACTGCACGATACTTAAGTACAAAAGATATAATAAGATTGTATAGTTAAACCAATATTTGCTAATATAATAAAATATCAATTAAATCAAAGACACATAGAAAAGCAGTCACGGAGCTTAAATGAGTCGCTATCGCAGATTCGTGAAGCAAACGTGACTAGTATCAAAACAAATTACAACATGGAACTTTATGCTACGTGTTACGTCTGCCACTACATTTAAACACGTGTCAAATTCACTATTGCTAAAAAACTTACCAACTTTCTGGTTTCCAAAACCCGATGTCTGGCCAGATATGGGCGGCGGACGATTGGAAGACGTCGGTTGCGAGGATTGACTTGCACTTGCAGCCTCTGTATAAGAAATATCATTTGTAATTTATAACAATATTATTTTAAAAATATGAAGCAACTAAAATCATGCTTACGCGAATCAGTTTTGACATGCTTTCAACAGGATTTGATGAAAATGTGAATACAACAACAAATGAAAAATGTGCTTATCAAATGAAGAAACTATCATAGTCATGATTTCAAAGTTACCACAGATCAAACTGTGATCGATAAGTCGAATGAGCATAATGTTATTTAATGTCTAGGAAACTTCCTCCAAGGACATTATTTGCAAATTCAAAATTACTCACTAAATACTGAAACATACAAATAGTAGCCAAAATGTTACTAAAATGAGATCTTATATATATACATATAATCAATCTGTTACATTGCATAGTTGGATTTAAAACATTTTTATAAGCATTTGAGTCTTAAGAATCATGTAAAGAAAAACCGAAAGAGTCTAGAATACTCTAGAACTACAAATAAAATTCATAATATTATGTACATAGTATGAAATTCTAAGACATTAAAGCAAATCAATATTGTTTACACATTTGATTTATAACTTTGATACTTTGGAATAACAGTTAAGCAAATAAAGATTCGGAAGCAGGCCATTATATTAATGAGTTTACATGAAATACTAATTAGTGGACTTTAATGTGAAAATGATAATACAAAAAAATAATCATACTTAGAATACAGGGTGCGTCATCCTCTGAAGCAATTATTAAATTAGAATTAACAAGTTTAGTCTTAATTAAATAGCATTAATATAATTCAATATAAATATGACGAAGAACACCTGTATTAGATGCAATTTGGGATATTTCGTATAGTCTGGATAAGATTTCGAAATTGTAAGCAAACATTCCATTTGTGACTGTCGAAAACGAATAAATTGAAGTATGATTATGTAAGAAGACCAGGAACAACAAAACTTAAAAAGGCTTAACTTTCAATACATAATTAATTTCTCTTTTGCTTTTTAAGAGGTATATAAAAGCATAACTAAAATTTTCAAAACCACCAACCAAACCAGTCAAACATTTGAAGAATGAATGAATCCCAAGGTTAAGGCGCGCAACACTATTGTCAATACAGGAGTCATCCTATTAGAGTATTCTAACTAAATGTGTATTAACAAAGTGAAACAACTTCCTGAGTCAATAAATGTTAGTAAATCATTAAATCCCAACTTTCACAAGCAATGTGCATCGTTAAATCATAATAAAACGTTAAATCACACGCAACAAACAAATAATTAACATAAGTTATGCGATGTTTATTGCCTTATAATAACATTACTATTTTTTAAATAACAAACCAATACTGAAACATTTTTAAAGTGAATTATGTAAAAGTGAAGGCAAATTTACTAAGCAAATGCATAACTTTAATAGTCATTATGAAAATATAAGCTAAAACTAAGCTGTAGTGTTGATAATTAAGCTATTACAAATTTAAATGTTTCAATATAGTGTTAATTTTTTTAAACCACTTAAAAACGACACCACACAATTTTTAAAAAATCATTTTCTTCTCCCGCGCCCACCTTGCTTGGACTTCTCCAATGCTTCTTTGACTTGGCGTTCCTGGTGATCACGCAACGACTGGCTGATGATCTCATCTTCAGAGCAACCTGACAAGCGAGCACATTCAGGCAGGTCAGACTCAGGGAGGAATGGAGTCTCCGTGCCCGTCGTACCAATACGAAGAACATTACGTTTCAAGTCAATGTTGCACTGTGTAAAAATAAATATTTGCATTACAAATATGCAGGAAGATACAAGTTATATTTTCCTAGTCAAACTTTAACGATATACTAGAATTAAGAGTGTTGCCAATCCAGGAATACTGTTTGCAAAATTATCCACTTCTTTCTGCATTACAGTTATAAATTTAAATATTGCTGAGGCCAGTCTTTCAACTTATGTTGTTTCAATATTTTATTATCCATTCTCTTACCTCACTATTAGAGATATGATTTAATAGAAGGATATAGAAATCCAGCATTAATCTACTCCAATTCATAAAATAATTCATTGTCAGACTTAAAATGTGTGGTTGAGATAAGGAGAAAATAAAAAGCAACAATATAATTTTCTTAGTTTCAAGAGTGAGGATTTTACGTCGCTATTCTTTATTCATAATGCAACTTAACAGGTTCATAATGTTTCAGCCTTAACAGTCAGTTCAATGGCTTGCATGTCATGTCTTATAACATCTCTCATTTTCTTTGGGGCACAAAAAGCACAAAAGGAATCTGATTATAAAATAAGCTCACAGTTAGGTGTAGTATAATAATCTATAGTCATAAGGTGAAAATGTACAGACATGCGCCTATACTATATGGCACTTCACACCCATTCTAAGCCTCGCGGCTTATGTGGTTTCATCGTCATGTATATACATTGCAAATACAAAACTATGTAACAGAATAATTATATTTAGAACATCTATGTAAGTATATAATAATATCATAAAAGTTGTCTGCAAAGTTAAAAACACACTCTAAACAATATATGTTCATGTTATGATTATGTGTTTGTTAGTTTTCTAACAAACACAATATAATAATAAGATAAACATTACTTCCTTATAATGATTATGAGATTATAAGTAATAATAATATAAAATTAATGTCAAAGAAGCAAGTGAGGTGTGTAAGAATAAGCCTGTATGGCGCTCTGTTGTTCGTGCCTACCCCGCAAGGGACCTGGCGTGAAGTTATGTATGTATAATATAAAATTACATATTATTTTACCAAAGATGGTACGAACCTGATGACGTTTAAGCATGTCCAATCCGAGCAACATGTCCATAGGTTGCTCCTCAAGAACCGAGAATGAAGTGGTCAGAAAGTCCTTTTCAATCCTCATCTGAACCATGTGAATGCGTCCTATAATCCTCTGAACGCCCACACCTTTGGCAATGCCTGCCCATCTGTAATATGATCCTCACTTTACAGAATAACCTACACCTTACCTTGAACATATACATATTTAAATCATTGAGGTCTGTTACAAGCAAAAAACAATTAAAATGGTTTATTTTGCTTTATGTCAGAGCCTAATTGAATATTGCATTATCTGTTGGGGAGGTGCGGCTAAAAGTCACTTGTTATTAGTAGAAAGGGCACAGCGAGCTATTCTTAAAGTAAGTGCTGGGCTTCCATATCGCTTTGCAACAAATGATCTCTATAAAAACTGGGATTTATTAACTGTTAGACAGATTTTTATTTTGCAATCAATCCTTAAAAAGTATACCGAGATTTTATTCAATTCTGATGTCATTATTAATAATCGTAGGAAAGACACAGTTTGCAATTTAACTACCTATCATTTATCTCTGGTTCAAAGATTTTATTATTTTCTAGGCGCGTATCTTTACAACAAAATAAATCGTTCGCTGTCTATATATCCCCTACTAAATGATACTTGTAAACAAATACCGTCTAAATGGTTAAAATCACTGAATTATGATGAAACGGAAAGTCTGCTACATATAACAATTTAATACGTCTATTTATACATGTCTTTCTCCATTAGAATTATTACATACACACACATGCATGCACGCACGCCAACTACCACGCACTCAGACATGCACACACGCACTCACTCACTCATACCCACTCACACACACACTCACTCACTGGTTATCTTATAATTAGTATGTATTTTGTTTCTCGCCACGGAGTGGAGCACTGGTGACCTATAATACAGATCTGCACAGATCTACAATGGGCACCAGTCTCACACAACAGGTCCTATATCACTTGTAAATTGTTGTGTGAGAAAATAAATAAAGTTTCATTTCATTTCATTTCAACTACTTCCAACTATGCACTGAACAAATTTTTGAGGAAAATATGTAAATGTCATAGTACCATTGATATATACACAAGTAATTTAGCAAAGAATAAGCAGATAAGTAAACCATTCTTCAGCAAGAATGTTACATAGTCTTTTAAGTTCTTCATTGATATGTATTTATTTTAATTTTTTAAATAATGTTTTACTCACTTCCAAATTTCAATATGAATAATGTTATTGGACCTATAAATTGGCCATCAATATTCTATAACCATCACTTGTATTAGTCTTCATTACAGGCTTTACTAACTGCACTAAAAAAACTATAATTATCAACAACATTTCAAATTTTTTAAGAACAATTAAAAAAATTAATATGTAACTGATTGCAGATTTTGCAACTATAATATTTAAAAAATAAAACAGTGCATTTAAACTATGTTGATGATATCACATCTTGCAGAGATAAACAAGTTGTAACAGACTAAAAGTAGTAATGATTCCAAAACATATTCCAGGCAAGACAACAGAAGAAAAAATAAATTCAAATTCAAATTTATTTACTGCAAAAAACATGGTTCAAGAGGTGTTACAATAGTTATATTTAGCTACACATGTTTTTGCCAAATTGGCGTGCAGATTTAGCTCCTACAATTTACATTATTTATAATAATATCATAATTACGTCAAAATTCAAATTAAATAAATAGTCCCATATTCAGATAATTATAACAGTCAATATAAATAATTTTGTAATTGGTAATTAAATATGATTATCATTGTTAGGTTGTATTATATTTTATCATTTATGTATTAATTTATAGTGTAATAGCATTTATTTACAAGCAACTTTTTTAGATAAAATTTGAAAGAATTTGTATTTAACGATTTTATATTTTGTGGAATCTTATTGTATATTTTTGGTGCCATGCATACTATGCTTTTCTGCAATAGAGCTGTTTTGCACGGATGCGTGCAAAGCCTATCTTTATCGCGTCAATAAAGTAGACTTTTAGTAGAAACTACATTTCAGTAACAATATCTGTTACCAAATAATGTTTTTGAACACATCTATTGTTTAACATACAGCCACAAGCTCAAAAACTAGAATAACTATTTGAACTTTATCATAGTATAATATCACAAACTAAATATAGCAAGACAACAAATTATGGAACTAAAACTAGAAATCTTGTAGTTCATTGCTACTAGCAGAGGAGTTGACACCTGGCTAACAGTAAGTAAGTAGAAATAACTCAATGAATTCTTTAATTTGGGTGGTTTTATTAACAAAAAGAATAATTTGTGACTGCAGCACTATGGCATATAATTTTTATACTTTTGTGTGAAAATTGAATTCTTGTAATGAAGACCTAAGGGACTACAGTATTATTTCTCATAAGCCCATTCAAATTATGGGATATTATTTTTGAATAATTTGTGTTTAGCCATTAACATAATTTAAGTGCTCCAAACAATGTGATTTAAAAGGATATATATACCTTGAGTCAACCAAACGCATAATGTTACACCTTTCAGCACAAGCAGCAGACATTATGGTTGTCTGTGCCCCGGAATCAATGAATGCTTTTACTGGAAACCTGAAAAACAATTGAAATATAAGTCCAATATACTACTTTGAGGATCTATGTTGCTTTGAATCTGGATGGCAGAAATGAATACATAATTGTGTACTGGCATTTACTGTCTACTTGTCACGAAAGTCAGATAATAGTATGACAAGCAAGTTTTTGGTGGGAAATGAAAATGTGTAAAATTACTCTAAAATGAACAATAGTTGTAGGATATTGTTAGTTTTTGAGTAGCAGTATGTGTTTTTGTAAGAATTGTGAACTGTATAGTCAGATGTGGCCTTTCAAGTTTTCACAAGAACTCCATTGAATGGCGACGGTTGTAGCCTGCAATACAACTGTGCTACTATACGAAGACATAATAAACATCAAAGTTGGCTGTATGGACTAAGATTCCTTTGCCTGCCTTTGTGGCGAATTCTACTACTACTACGAAATACGACAATACCAAGAGTTCTTTGAGGCTGCGTAATTGAAGGAAGGAACATACTTGTAGAAAGCTGAGAGCGAGAACTGTGTAATATTCTTGAACACTTGAGCGTGACTCGTATTCACATCAAAGAGCCGTTCCAAAAATGAAACATTGATTAATTGCCTAATGGTGGTTCACGTGAACAGAAGTATCATTGAATGTGACTTGGATAACTTTACATAATGCGACTTCCTAACAGGAATAAAAAAGATTATGCCACACTACTATAATATTCACATGGGATAAGCGGTCATACCTAATGTTATGAGAGGCCAGGACAGGATATGATATTTTGCGTAAAGTTTGTTTTGCAAGAAAAAATCCATTCCTCAGAGTGATAATATTCAATATATGATTTCCCCACTTAGTACCTTCAAGGTTAGTCGCTAGCTAAGACACTTGGGGAGTGTACGGGCTTCAAAATATTCAATCAGAAATATTGAAGTCGGCACAGACTTGGTAGTGTTGATCCGATTTCAAATCAAATTACATGATGAAACATTGGAGATACCAACCGTTAGCTGTTAGTCTCAGGCTCACATTGAATCTTTGGCTGTCTAAGGCTGGTGTGCACCAACTTTTAACCCATGGTTAAAATAAAGTAATCACTAAAAATGTATGCATAAACAGTGATTATTTTATTTTAATCTTTGGTTAAATGTCGGTGCACATCAGCATAAGTTGTTCTTAATTTCACACATGGATATAAAAAAGCCAGCCAAGCCAGAGGGGCGTATAAAAAAAAATATGTTTTATTTATTTATTCCGTCTATCATTTATATTTTTATTGATATATCACCTCTGTTTTTTCTTAATAGTAGGTTAATACTAGTAGAATTACTTTTATAGACAGACATTGAATACATTGAAAAAAACTTATTAAGTTTTTTGTATCTCCTGAAAAGTTGGTTTTTGCTTATACGCCCCTCTGGCTTGAAGCCCGCGACATTCAATGTTTCCATTATACTAAGTATGATCTTTTATTCAATATAATAGCTTTTAGAAACAAATTTACATGAAGCATTTTAAAATATGTATAAAACTAGTCATCTATTAATTTAGATTGACCATATGAAAATATAATTATTTGATTTGTAATATTTTGGTACATTTGGTTTTTTGAGAGCATTTTTCAATATCTAATGTATGACCCAAGAGGCTGTACACACCCATTAACATGGCAGTTGATATACAACATGACAACAGTTCCAAATGTTTCTGGGTTGTATTCCATAGCTGCTTCCATATTTGCTTCAATATTTTTTTGTCTAATTTCTTCAGCAATCATTCTTTGAGCTTCTGTATCAAATGGATCCGAATTCATCATTCTACAAATCACAAAGAATAGTGAATTTTCAAACACGTTAGTTATATATATCACAATTATATAATCATAAATTACATTGTGAATATTAATGTACCTTATTCTTTGTTGCTGGCGTTCTGTCCTGGCAAGTATTTGTTCATGGAGCACAGAAGCAAATGTGTCTATAGAAAATGTATGATTTGAATTTCAATACTTAGTCTCAAAAAATTTATGAATATACTAAACAAATTTCAATCTTTAAATGAAAAACAATCTCACCAAGATTACCACTCAGTAGGGCATCAGCAAGTCTGGGATTATTTTGTTTGAGAAGAGCTAGTTGGTCTGGATTGGCTAAGAACATTTCCCTGATGATACGTGGATCTTCTTCCACTGGTGGATTTCTGGCAGCCATTGAAGTACTAGCTCCAGTTGGCACTTGGATGCTACTGAAGTCTAAATTTGCTAAGCCTGTAGGCAAGGCTGAAATTTGGATGTGCTATTTTTATAATTTTTTTACAAAAAGTATATTTTTCTATAAAAAACAACTAAAAAATTATTAGTGACATTTGTTTTGTTTTTAAACTTATTAACAGCCTATAGTGTTTGACAAAACTGAGCTAGTGCCAAGAAATGACAATGCATGACAAAGCATTTTTAGACCAGTTGAAATAAACAGCGAACACAAAGTTACCTTGGCTGGAGTCATTTAAGTTCAAGTTGGATGCAGACTGCAGCATATGCAGAAGTACGATCACATCTCCGTCATGCACGCCGTGTTCCTTAAGCGATTTTTTGTCGTCCAGGAGCGGTTTGCCATTGAAATTCAAAGTGAGGTCCTTAGCAGGGAATCCGGATTCTATTTCACAAAACGCTTTAAAATTTTCCAATTCCAGGTCCTCAGAAACGTCCAAAACAAAAATCTCATCATTGAGAGTAGTCACAGTAATCTTCATTGCGAGATTTGGTTGCAAACTTGGGGCGAAATGAATACAGAAACGCAGGTTTGTAAAATGATTTTTAAATTTGAAGGATGACTGTCCAAATCATTTTAGTACACAATACGCACTTTAAGACGTTCACGAACAATAACACATGGAAAATAATAATATTTGAAATCGCTCTTTTGCCTTGGCTGCTTACAATCCGATGGTTTTTTTTTTTGTAGTCTTGGTTAGAGAAGCACACGCGTATTATTAATTTGAAACTTTTGTGCAGTAAAAATTAAGTTTCAATTCGTATTTTTTGTAGATTTTTAATTGATTAGACCAGTAACCACTAAAGTTGCTTTTTTAAATATTTGATTTCCTGTATTAAAACAATGTAGTAAATCAAATCGAAAATTAACCATTTGAAATCACAATATGCAGAATAAGCACTTCACTATTTAAAAAAAAAAACATTTTGACACTTGACAACAGGTCAAAATAAGGATACCTATGATATTCTTTTCTATTCAAAATCGATTTGGAAAGATATCGATAATAACACTTAATTTTAAAACTATACCTTCATTAAAATAAATCAAAGAAATTAATGCTTTTCCAATATTATATATTTATTTAAAGGAACAACAAACATTACAATATAATATAAAATAAATAGTTACAATAAGATCAAGTAATAATCTTGAAGCATAAAATACAAGAGGTACAAAAATATTCACAATGAGTAAAAAGGATAGGATATAAAAATTCATAAAACATATTACAGAAGAAAGATAAATTTAAGATTATTTTTAATGACATGCGATGTAACAAAGTTAAAAAATAAAACAGGTATTCCAGCTCGAATGTATTTCAAAGTAATTTAATACAAGCATAATTTGAACCTTTTAAAGGTAAGAGAACATGCAAAAATAACAGCATTTATAAATAGAGTGTTATATAAACCAATCATGTGACGGACGAAACAACGTAATAACGAGTAAGTGCGACAATTACCTAGAGCAAATAGCGTCTAAGATAGAATACCACGTTGATGGACATTTTTTAGTTGGTACTGAGAGAGTTACAAAGTTTGTACTCTTTGTGTGGGAGATACGATTCAGGTAATAATTTAATATAACGTGGATTTGTTCGGAATTTAATGTAAATTTCTACCTAAATAAATCTTATCGATGTATCGATGTTATCGAAAAATATAAATATACGATTTTAAAAACATATCGACATCCCTAAATATTATTCTGCCTGGTTGATGTTGAGGAGAAAAGTTCTGGCTTCGGGAGAAAAACTGAAAACCTTTGTTATATTTTCATCTTAGATAGTTAGTTTATGAATGTGAAGTGTTACCTTTCTGATGCCTATAAACGTAAACAATGTGTGTAATTTTGAATTAGAAATAAAATTATAATTCTTTGGTTGTTTATTTGTAAAATAGTGGTCCGGATATTGTAAATTTACTATGTGAATTCGACAAATGACGTAGAATGGTGAGTGTTCCTACTACGAATATAGTATTTTTACGTAAATATCGAATTATGTCCATATCAAATGCACGTAGGTGTCTTTGTTAACTTTTTCTGTGGTGTTAATGAACTACTAGATTTTTTGTTTGTGAGTGGTGAAAGTCTGAGCGAACGTGACGATTCTGGCGATGTAGTGTCATGTTATTATAATTTTATGTTGTGTGGAGCCTCTATTTGAGCCCCCGAGGGTCTATACCATTTCATAAAACCAAATAAACAGCGATAACTATAGAGTTATAGCTGTTTATTTGGTTTTATGAAACAAGAAACATCTTATTCTATTATATAAAGCTGAAGTGTTTGTTTGCTTGAACGCGCTAATCTCAGGGACTACTGGTCTGAATTGAAACATTCTTTCAGTGTTAGATAGCCCATTTATCGAGCCCATATATCATCACACTAAGACCAATAGGAGCGGAGCACCAATGAAGAAGGTTTCAAAATAGGAGGGTTTTTTTAAGGTTACTTTTTTTTACTATCCCATGCAGACGAAGTCACGGGCAGAAGCTAGTCAGTGCAATAAAGTGTATTTAGAGTGATTATAAAAAAAACAACCATTTGTGGTTATTTTTTTCTGGCCTATATTAAAAAGTTCAGACTTGTTTGTAATTAGTAAATGCACCCTATAACCTTACCCTACTCTGATAGTAATACAACACAAGACAACAACATAGTTATTTATAATACTAGTGTGGTAAGTTGGTTTATACAAATGAGTAGACAAATGTGAGCTCAAGACGAAATTAAGAGCTTATCATAGTCACAAATTTGTTAAAAACCACTAACTGCACATTATACATTTTTCATGTTACATGTACAAAATTTTTGTGAGAAAACAGTACAATAAGTAATAAAACAAATATATATCAGTCAGAAAGTCACAACAATCTTCGAAGTTTTTAATATGAAAATTATAGTTGCAAATCGTGCCATGTGCACAAGAGAACTACATCTTTCTTGTCATTTTCTCTAGAGTGTTAAAGTGAGACTAATGTAACTTCCAAAGAGGTTCAATTAATAAGCCTATTTATTTTCATAATTTGAAACTTCTTGGTGGAATTCTCATATATTTTTTTCACCTAAGTACCTATTTTACCACACTTTCCAGTGAATAGTGGGTAATTTTTAATCATCATACATGTATACAGGCTTCATAAATGCATTTTTCGAGCAAATGTGTTGAAAAGGTGGTTTTTGTTAATTTTTAATGTTAACAAACAACTCAAGTTTTATAAATAAAACATAAATATCAGTAGTTGCTCTGGTTTCTTCCATAATAAATTGTATGTATTAAAAATATATTTTATATTGATGTTAGAAATGAAATTTTACATTCATAAATCACACAAATTTAGATTTGATCTATGTAATATGATAAACAGATTTGTGGAAAATGGCTTGGTCACATATTTAAAACAAATATCTTGCTGTAAGTGCAGTTGTCAGAGTAGGCACAAAATGATGTTAATATCTTAAAGAGTTTCTTGCATTTCCATAATATAAATGCCAAAGGAAGTAAGTACAATTTGGATGAGAGGCATTAGAAAACCAAACATAAGCTTCATAGTTGATAGATAAAAAAACAATTTGACCTTAAGATGTCATGGTGACAAATAAAATTCTCATCTTTTTAAATATATTATTATGAATATACTAAATTACTAAATAATTAGGCTTTGCGTTATGGAATTATCTTTAATGTACCAGAATGAAAACAACTCAAGAAATACAAATGACTAGCCTGTTTAGTCTTAGATCTTTGCCTGTTCTTCAAATTATGAATAAAAAATATCTCTATATATCTCTTTAGGATTCTGTAAGCATTTTGGCAAATGTGGAACCCTTATGAAATTATCATGACTGTCTGTGTGCCCCTCTTTTTTGTGTCACATTTATTTTCCCTCAGAAACTAAAACCTATATGGATTACATTTTACAGAAAGGTGTAGTTTGTAAAGCACTCCACAATTACACTATACAACCTAGGGGTTAAATAAAGATTAACGACATATACAGCAATAACCTGCTTTATGAGAGTGATGTGTTCCAGACAAAATTGTCTTAAGTGAAATGTGCATATAGCGGACTAAGATGAAATAACAAACCAAATAAATAATTAAAGTGCTTTTCTTGAATCAACTCATTCATTGTTACAGATTTTGATTTAATGTATAAAATTACATGAGAATAGTTATCTAATGTTTTTTGAGTAGCATTTTGTTTGCGTTCTTGCAAAATTCTTTTGTAATAAATCATCACTGTCTTGTATTGCTTGCCAACACTTATAATATTGAACTTTTATAAACATTACTAGAGTTTACCCCGCGGCTGCGCCGCGGGTTAAACGCTAGTACGTGTCTCTTGTTTATAGAGCAATGTATTAAATTTGTATGTATTTGCCCCTGGAAGATTCACTTCATTTTATATCGCTAATTATACCATCCCCCGTCTATCTGTAAAGAACATAAATTACCAAACTTGACCAAAAAGGCCGGAATGACCGACATGGCCAAAATGACCAAAAAAGCCACAGTGACCGACATGGCTAAAATGACGGAATAGGCAAAAACGACCAAAAAAGGCCAAAATAATCAAAATTGTCAAAATGACCAAAAAGGCCAAAATGACCGACATGGCCAAAATGACCAAAAAAGTCACAGTGCCCGACGTGGCCAAAATGACGGAATAGGCAAAAACTACCAAAAAGGCCAATATAATCAAAATGGTCAAAATGACCAAAAAGGCCAGAATGACCGACATGGCCAAAATGACCTAAAAGGCCACAGTGACCAACTTGGTCAAAATGACCAAAAAGGGCCAAAATGATCAAAAAGGCCAAAATAACCAAAAAGTCAACAATGACCGAAATGACCAAAAAGGCCGAAATAGTCAAAATGACCAAAACGGCCAAAATGACCACCATGGCCAAAATGACCTAAAAGGCCAAAGTGACCGACATGGCCAAAATGAGTAAAAAGGCTAAAATAACCAAAATGACCAAAAAGGCCAAAATTACCAAAAAGGCCAAAATGAAAAGTATCCATTGTCCACCCTCAGTATTTAATTTACATACGTACCGAATTTCAACCAAATCGGCCCATTAGTTCTTCCGTAAAAGCATAACAAACGGAAAGACAAATATATTTTTATCCCGGAAACTATCCTATTTTTCGGGATAAAAAGTATCCTATGTTCATTCTCGGCATCGAAAAGATATATATACTGAGTTTCAGCCAAATCGGTCCAGTCGTTTTTACGTGAAAACGGAACATACAGACAGACAGAGTTACTTTCGCATTTATAATAGGGATAGGGATTAGGCCATGAAGCGATCTAATTAACCAATCAATGAATCCCCACGTAAAGCGGGGTAAATCCCTATTAATATTATAAATGCGAAAGTAACTCTGTCTGTCTGTCTGTCTGTTCCGTTTTCACGTAAAAACTACTGGACCGATTTGGCTGAAACTCAGTATATATATATTTTCGATACCGAGGATGAACATAGGATACTTTTTATCCCGAAAAATGGGATAGTTTCCGGGATAACATGATATTTGTCTGTTTGTTTGTTATGCTTTTACGGAAAAACTACTGGACCGATTTGGCTGAAATTCGGTACGTATGTAAATTAAATACTGAGGATGGACAAGGGATAATTTTCTTTTAGGTAATTTTGGCCTATTTGGTAATTTTGGCCTTTTTGGTCATTTTGGCCTTTTTGGTCATTTTGGCCTATTTGGTAATTTTTCCGTTTTGGTCATTTTGGCCTATTTGATCATTTTGACCTTTTGGTCGTTTTGCCTATTCGGTCATTTTGGCCTATTTGGTCATTTTGGCCTTTTTGGTCATTTTGGCCTATTTGATCATTTTGACCTTTTGGTCGTTTTGCCTATTCGGTCATTTTGGCCTTTTTAATCATTTTGGCCTTTTTGGTCATTTTGGCCTTTTTGGTCATTTTGGCCTATTTGGTAATTTTGGCCTATTTGGTAATTTTGGCCTATTTGGTAATTTTTCCTTTTTGGTCATTTTGGCCTATTTGGTAATTTTGGCCTTTTTGGTCATTTTGGCCTATTTGGTAATTTTGGCCTATTTGGTAATTTTTGCCTATTTGGTCATTTTGGCCTATTTGGTCATTTTGGCCTATTTGGTCATTTTGGCCTATTTGGTCATTTTGGCCTATTTGGTCATTTTGGCCTTTTTGATCATTTTGACCTTTTTGGTCATTTTGGCCTATTTGGTCATTTTGGCCTTTTTGGTCGTTTTTGCCTATTTCGTCATTTTAGCCATGTCGGTCACTGTGGTCTTTTGGTCATTTAGACCATTTTGGTCTTTTTGGTCAAGTTTTGTAATTTATTTTGTTGACAGATAGACGGGGGATGGTATATATAATTAGCGATATAAAATGAAGTGAATCTTCTGTGCGCAAATACATAAAAATGTAATATAATATAACCTGTAGCACTTGCTCTATAAACAAGAGACACGTACTAGAGGTTAACCCGCGGCGCAGCCGCGGGGTAAACTCTAGTAGTTCATATTTTAAAAATCGTGTTGTAATGAATCCTCACTATCACACACATCGCATAAAGTGGGGTATTACTGTGTATAAAAATTTTCTACACCCTAGTTCATAATTGCATGGAAAAAATGAAAACAAACAGGTGTCACTTTATGTCAAAGTGTCCCTACATGTGTAATAAATATTTTTATCCAATTATGTATTAATATCATGTTCGGGACTTACCAACCCAAGTTCAACTTTAAAAAATATTTACAGTAATCTTCATAATTTCATTGTAGACTTGTACAATTATAATTGAAGCTGGTAGATAGTATTTATTCAAAAGTAAAAGGGGAAAACTGGCAAAAATAAGGAAAATGGATATAACAACAAATTTTAAAGCAATAAGTAACGGAAATGAAAACAAAACATAATGATTACAAGGAAAAATAGCATCTGTAAATAAATGAAAAATGAATAAACAATTATCCTGCAGGAAAGGAGAAAGTAATACAATTTCCTGTGCGACAGGGCGGCCTGTCATTAGAGGCGACAAAAGAACCCACATCCAGGTAGTAGGACATTTTCCCGATTGGATGGCTACCAACTGTGGTCTAAAGTATGTCGCTCTTTTGGTGTTGCAAATGTCCACAGGCGATGTAACTGCTTTCCATCAAGTGGGCCCTCTGCTTGTCTCCTGATCTCCTGCAATAAAAAATAACAAAAGGCTAAAAAGTTGTTCTGAAATCTGAAAAATTAAAAACTAACTTTTTTAATTTAAGATTTTTTATTTATCTAAATAATTAAGTTAATTAAAAAAATATTAGCATAATGTTGCGAGGATATTTAATGCCACATGTACCTTATTTCAAAAAGTAAAAATAGTTTTTCACATATTTATGCAATGTATTAGCACTTGTATATTTTTCTCCTACGTTAACCACTCTTGTTCACATTTTTTCCATTGAATTATGAACTATGGTTACAAATGATTGGTTTCAGTTTTAATATCTCGATATGATAATTTCATAAGTAAAACTAATTTTTTCCTAACACCCTTAGATTTTGAGAGTTTTTACATTTAGGGCGCAGTTACATATTTTATATTTTTAACACGTCGCTTTTTAACTACTATAAGTGTATATTGTTGCAAAACGAATAAATATGGGTTAAATTTACATTCAACTAGGAATATTGGACATTCAATTTCTATGATGAAAGAATAAATATACAAATTTATTTCTCTAGTGAAACATTGAAATATGTATCTAAATATTTCACCAGGCTCTTTTACTCAATGTCAAAAGAAAAGTCAACTTGAATTATAGCAACCCTAAAACTTGCTTACCGTTAGGTAATCGTATACCATCATGTTTGTAATCATATTATTATCTGTAATTTTTATCCAATAAGGTACCTACTTATTATCTTACAAAACGCCAAAGCCATCTAGATTTTGTACGAACTGTTGCAAATTGTGATAAATCTACAATGAGTCAAATAATATAATCAGTAAACAAAATGTATTCTATCATGATATTTTCAAATTACGATGATAACGTGGTATTTGAACGCCCGTTCATTTTATAAACATTGTTTCAGAATTAATTGTGATATTTGTCAACTATCCCTATCAAGAAAAATATATGAATTTCTCAAATTTTAATTAAAAATAGCTATGATTGTTGCTATTCCACGTTTACACACATGATAATTATATGCTAGAAGTAATTTAAAAAAATTGTAATATTTTTTTGAATATTGAAAGTAAAGCCAAAACAGAAAGTTGAAAATTAATTTAAATAATTTCATTAATCAGTTGCCTGTATGTCTACTCCTATTCTTTTTCCGATTTCTATACACAATAGTGCATCAAATTTCATCTATAGATCTAGTAGTTTCTAATTAAGTGACTCTGAATTGTATATAATATGTATTAAAAAACGAACACATCCATAATTCCCAAGCTAAGCTAATTTGCTTGCTACATACAATGCAAGTTTAATTATTGCTTGCGTTACATGTAATATATAATATTTACCTGGCATAGGGGACACCGTGATCAAGAAGGCGTTTCCCCCAGGGCGAAGGCTTCACAGTTGAGGGGTCTAACCCACTTCCCCCGACCAGGTAAATAAAAATGTCGTTTACGAAATTTACTCTCTTCAGATCAAACTCGGGACCTACGGAATCCAGTAAGCTAAACGAGCCTACGCTTAGACCACTAGAGCACAGAGATCTTAATGACTTATGTCTTATTTGTTAACATGAAAGCTTTAATAAAGAAATAATAGCTAACTTTTTACAATTTATTGCCAAACTACATACCTGTGCCCGATATTTCTTTTGCGCGGGATTTGAACTTTATAATATCTTCTGAAACTTGCAAGATTTAGAAATTAAATCTAAACTAGAGATAAAATAAATATTCTATTTTAATCCCTAAAACTTTTATTGAAATCCACTGTGCACTTTTAGAAACTATTCGTGATAAAGTTTTAAGCATAGTTAATTTTAATAAACAAAAATTCTGAAAACGGTCATTTATAATTAGGTATCGCGTAAAAGCAGTTTTCATTTAAATTGTGGCGCATGTTTTGCGATCTCGGACAGATACTTGAATTTTGTTTGTGTATATTAAATACCGGATTAAGTAGCGGAAGGATCATGCTGAGTTGCAAGGGGGTGCCACCCCTCGACGCCTAGCCATCCATATTCACTACCCAGTTGTGGCAGGACGCTTGTACCTGTTGCCTGCATCTGCATTCTGCAGCCATGAATTTAATTTAACTCAGTATAGTATTTAAATTATAACAATATAAGTCAGATCTTTAAATCTTAAATAGTGATAACTTGTTACTTTTTTATTTCGCGTTATTTAGCGATAATAAAACTCTTAGCATAAGATCGTCACGTTTATTTACTGTACTTAAAATAATGTTGGATATTTTTCTTATTAAGTTAATTACTTTAAATATTTTAATTGGCATCTTTGACATTAATTTTAAAATATGTAAGTACGGTTGTTTTTTGTTCTGTGGAAAGCAAGTTTGAGAAAATATGTTTATTTACATTTTAAGATGTGAATTAATATTCTTCGTCAGACCTAATTATAAGTTTATAAATAGTTGTAATAAAGTCTATAAACTAAAAATCAAGTTAGCTTTTATATAATATATATAAAACAAAATGTTAACAGTTCTTAAGAAAAATGTGACATACCTACATATACGGTTTTTATAAATGAAATAAAATACTTTATTTTATAAGGGTTCCATTTTTTGCCTCAAAGGCTATTTGAACTTAAAAATTAAAATCTATCTTGTTTTCGTGACAATTCGGTATACGATTACTTAAGGAACATGCTTTTGACCTGTATAACAAATTTTGGAGGACACCATTAATTTTGTATTTTTTTAAATAATAAGCTATGTATATAAACATAAATGCAATATTTTATGATGAAAATTAAGCGTTATGTCAAGCCTTTCAAAATGTTACCTCAGGACTATTTTTTCAGAATATATCAGTAAGATAATTCATCATCAGAAATTTGGCCGGGAGTGGTCCTAAGATGTCATCGGTGGGTCAGCTCGTGCCTCAAGTGACCCGCAGCCCCCCAAATATGACGTACACATTCAATGGGCCCCACATCGAGGGGTCATTTTGCACGTCCATCGACTACAACTATGACCCAATCATCAGCGTCATATGTGCTATGTACATTGCTTTCGGGATTGTCTATACTCTTTTTGGTAAGTTATTTGTAAGTTGAGACGCTTGAACTTGGACAAAGAAGTCTAAAAATGCCTAAGAGACAAATCAGGTGATCAGAGGGCAGGTGCCTACCTAAGTAGGCGACGTAACCAGCCTTCTTCTGGGCACCGTACCTATAGATAACGATGGCATAGGCTCAGTATTCTACTTATAGACGTAAGGGATTATGTATCGTTGAATACAATAATTATGACTAATTAATTACGATATATATTTCCTTTTTTGTGTTAGTGATTATAAGTTATTCTTACATACTTGTAAAAAGTTAAATAGCAGATTCAGAATCCGAAGCAGTTGTTTTACACGTATTTAGCTGTGGCATATTTATAGACTGATATTATTTTTACCTATTATTGTTTGTTTTTTTCCCGATTCAACATTCGTTTTTATGCCTATTTCAACGCATGACTTGTTTTTAATATTTTTTCTTATTTTAACCCAAATGTTATTCCGTGCTCATCTCTAAGCAAAAACAATGGCCATTAAGTATGGATAGCACAAAAATGAAACTCTGTATATAATTATTTTATAAATTTAATTAACTCTGTTAGGTATGTACTGATTTGGAATTGTGTCTTACTTGTTACTGTGAATTGTGTCTTACTTGTTAACTCTATTATTTGACAATAGTAATAATGATTGGTAGAATATGGATGAAACTAAAGGAGATAGCAATTACGATACTGCCAGAGACAACAACACTTTTTGGGGACTAATTCCGTTTTTTATTGCTTCCACCCAAAAAAAATATGGTTTTCTTGCATTGTTTGCATGATGTTTCTAAAGGGTATCGATATCATTTTATCTGTTTACCAATAATCTGCGTAGAAAGTGTATCTGATACTGTGCATAATGTATATCATATTACAAATGTAATCTATAAATTGAAGCTTGAAGAATTTAATCTAAAAAAAATAAACAACTGGAATGGGCTATATGAATGGTGGACAAAAGATGTAATTTTTTTATATTTTATATTCGGGATTCAAGAAAAAAATACTACGCGTTTTTGCTGATCGGCAGCAAATTCTTGAACTTAAAATCAACTTTTATCCCGGTAATCCCATAAGAACTTTTCTGGGAATAGTTTAAAGTGATCAGAAAGAAAATATCTTATTCCTACTATTGTTTTTTTGTTGGGTTGATTTAAGAATTAAAAAACAAAATTACAGACGTAGGTTGAGTAATAAATAGAAATAGGTTGATCTAAGAAAAATATATTCGTGAGATGTGACGTCATGGGTTGAATCAGGAATAACATTTTTATATAACACGCGTTTTGCATTGTTTTCTTACAAAATGAAAAAATAATTACGTTTCAGTCATTTATAGGGTTCCGTAGACTTTGGTTAAACAAACGGAACTTCTTTGTTTTTCAGAAACTCATTATCACCCAAGCGTTACCAAATCATGAAAATTTTTAGTGTACATGCCTATGTAGGTATACTATACACGCCTGCATCCTTAGAAAGGTCTTGAAAAATTATAACACGTTTTATGAGTTTCTTGTCTTAGGCCGAAACATATTTGGTTAAAAAATCATAAAAAGTGTGGTTTAACATTTCAAGTAGGTAGTAGTAGGTTTCAACAAAAGCAGTTGAGTAGTTTTGAGGTAGGGAGTGTATCCAATTAAGATTTGTAGCAACGACAACAATCTAGAGGACTTTTCGGGCGATGACGGGGATTCCATAGACGGGGTCGTTTTTCCTATGCAATATTATTTTGATGTGAATATAATAGTATTAAAAAAAATATGTATCTCTCTTTAATAGAGATGTAGAAAGAAATGAAAGAGTAAATGGTTTCATGTCAATAATTTGGAGGTATTTGGTAATTTTTAAAAAAAATTATGATAAATCCACTTTACATCTCATACCGTGAAAATTTATGATATTTATTTGGTAAATTATTGATAATTAAATACCAACGAAAAGTTGTTTCGTTTGCACTCTAGTTTCGACCTTTTGTGGCAACAGGGGCCTTAAATAATTTTTTAGGTTACCCTTAGTCAAATGACAAAAATTGTGAATGTTCATCATCTCTGCGGAACCTTTATAGTCCGTGTATAATCACGCTATAACTACGTTTTAGTCCCGATTTTAATTGAATCCTTCATTTCCTGTACCAGTAACGCGCAATGCTTTTATTAATAAACGTTGCATTTAATTAAAAATGTTTTTGACATTTTAACATTTAATATATTTGCGCTCTCTTTGCCGGCCATCCCCAACCTTCACGCTTTCCTTTTTAGGGTTCTAAAGCCATTTTGTCGGTAAAAACCCACATATCATCTTTTGCTATAAGTTTTTAAGACTAAGTTTTTAGAGTTTCATATGAATATAACAAACACAGTGAACGTCTACGCATCCCTGCACTGTGCATCCAATAACACGCAGTTGTCTAATTTTTAAAATTAAATAATAATCAAGAGCTTTAATTAACATTTTTTTAATTGTTACAGGTTACCGATGTTTTAAAGCGAGCATGTTCCTCACTGGTTTCACTTTCGGCACGGCCGTTGTTTATTTGATATGCCTACAAGAATACCTGATGCCACCTTACGGGAATGTCGGTAAGCGATATGACTGTATTGTTCACCATCTTACACCTCACAAAGGCTAACGATTATTGTCCCAATAATGACGTAACGAAATTATATCGGGCAGACCGGTATCGATGTTGAAAACTTTAATTCACTACTTAATATTACAGTTACGGAACTTTGTGTAATAATATAAAATGATTTACTTTCATAAATAAAATAATAATATATTTTTATTAACATTAATGGTATTTATAAGATGTACTCAATCCTTTATAAATGTCTAGAAAGAATTTAAGTTTTAATTTTAATAATTTGCATTATAAGCATAAAATACATTTAATATATGAAAAAGCACTTTCATTCATTTGTCTCGACTTAGCCCCCTGTATTAAACAATTTTTGTTTGTAAATTTGACACTATACTTTTATATGCGAGATTTCTACACCTAAATGTATCTCACATATTCATATTTCGAGTCTTTCAAACAATCCCTGTGACATAAACACAACTATCGCAGTGCAAACATAGCGTTACGTATAAGTATCGGAACTCTAAGAAGATGGTAGAAAAATAATATCAACTCATAAAGATCCCACGCTTAAGGCCTCTGCTACCCACGTTTAGAGGAATTTCGGCCATGGGAGGCAGGCTACCGGTTTACCGGCCTCCAAAATTTAAAAAATCCTAGTAGCGTCCACATACCCGTGCTGCTGTCCGTTTTCTTACTATTTTCCACTTCACAAGGTTTTTATCAATTATCACTGTGAGAACATTGGTATTGGCATTGAGATTGGCTAATATGCATCACCCCTTGCGAAGCCAGGGTAGCATAACTTGGGCCTAAGCATTGTATTGCGATTTTAGAATTATTATCAATAGAATTGACTAAATTAAATAATATAATGTACAAAATTGAAAAGTCACGTTATCCTGTACGCGCGCTTTATTTATTCAAAAATCATATATATTGTTACGACCTAGGTGCCGACAAAGACAAATTCATACCTGCGTTTTATTACCTTTTCGGCATTTGGACTTCTTTTGTTTACTTTGTGTTTAAAAATTGTGATGAAAATAACAGCCCATTATGTATTGTAATCTTTTACAGCCTATTGTTGTATTGTGATCACTGCCAGGTGTCTCGGATTTAAGAGTACAAACGGATTCTAAGAAATTAGGTCCACGCGGCCGGGCAGACATATTGCATCTGTGCAGTATAAAGCAATGCTCAATAGGGAGATGCGGCAGTCAAGCGATAACCATGAGCGAAGTAAGACTTGTGTACATTCGGTAATCTATTTAGTGACGGAATTTGCGCGTGTTATTGAATCGTGCATTACGTTTGGACTGGTGGTGTTCAGTTATATTTGTACCTGTGTTATACTTGTTTGTATAGTTCTAATAAACTCTATAATAATTCCAACGGCATTTTAATTCGAGTCCTGCAACTAGTAACAATATGTAGGTACTAAGTTGTTTTCTCCTTCGATTATAGGATGACAACGTTTTGAAAGTTTTATATCAGATTCTTAAAAAACTCATTGAATAGGATCTATATTTTTATATAAATCGCCTTTGACTGAATAATCGATAGGGCATTGGTCCGTTACTCTCCGCGACATTGGAGAGATTGGATCTGCGACTTACAATAAAGTTCAGTGTCGAGTGAAACGTGTATTTTTAATTTAGCATTTCTCATTAATATGAATATATTTTAATTAAAATATAAATGCCGATTGCAATCTGTGTTAATAATAAAAGATCATTATCACATTTTCAACCATTCTTATAGTAAAAATAATTTACGTTTATTTTATAAAAATATAGCAACAGTGTTGTCTTATGTTGCAAATCTTATTAATGTGTGTAATTCTTCTGCAATGAAGACTATGCCTAATTTAACGGCAAACGTAGTAGAATGCCCGCCCTCTCGATGGACCGACGACCCGCGCAAGGTCGCTTCGCCGTCTGGGAAAGTTGCGTACTAGAGCATATGTCGCAAAATTGCAGAAACGTCCTCAAATGTCAATCAAAAGAGCTCCTGGCTTGCGGCGAAAATTCAATTAGTGGGTAAGGATCGTAAATTCTTTATTGCTGCTAAGAGTTAGAATGTACTAAAATGTCGATAAATATATTGCATTTTATCGTTGTTTGAAGCAGCACTTACATTGTTAAATATAAGTGCAGCTTCTTTGAACACACTTAACTTGCTTGTTTTAGGTGTACCGAATGTTCAGAGACAGCAGTCAGGTACTTTGAGATTCCTGATTAGCCGGCATACCTACTAAAACACTTCAGTAGTCTTATTCCCATTCATTATCCCAACCGTGAGTTTTTTGCGGCAATACATCTTCAGTCCATACATTCGTGATGCGTCTGCACTTTTGCTTATAGGGGTTACTTTTCAATTTTCGGTTTGCCTCTTGCATTCTCATATTGTGATGGGCGTGCAAAACTTCAATGTGCCATTATCTTTGGCCTTTGGTAATATGATGTTTCCGGTGTCCGCGTCGCGATGACTATACACTAGCACTGCGGTTGTTGTATGCAAAAGTCACCTGCCACTCGGCGTAGGTGGTGGTAGCTGGTTTTTCTAACCACTACACTACTGCCCCAAGATACTTGGGTGATTTTGTCTTATTGTATATCATCTTCGGCCCGCGACTTCGCCCGCGTGGAATAGTTTAAAAAAAAGTAAGTTAAAAGCCCTCCTATTTTGAAACATTCTTCATTGGTGCTCCACTCGTATTGGTATTGGCGGGATGATATATAGCCTATAGCCTTCCTCGATAAATGGGCTATCTAAGACTGAAAGAATTTTTCAAATCAAACCAGTAGTTCCTGAGATTAGCGCGTTCAAGCAAACAAACAAGCAAATTCTTCAGCTTTATATATTAGTGTATAAGATGTGCTTACATTCTATCTATCCCCTTTTTAAAAACCATCTATTATACTATCACGCCTAAATATAAAAAATTGGGTCATGAGACTTGACGTGGGGGTCTTTGAGTCACGTGATTGGGTCAGATAACTTAGTCCGTAGACTATCATCACATAACAGCGAAATTGTAATTTAGCCTAATTTTGGAACACTGTATAGTGGTCAAATTTGTAATTAATCTAATATATAAAAATCTCGTGTCACTGTGTTTGTGGTCGCACTCCCCCGAAAAGGCGTAACAGATTGTAATGATTATTTTTTTATTTTTGGTGGGTATGAGAATATCTAAAGACTTCGGCTTGGTTTCGATTGAACTTTACCCGCCCACTTTGAACCTTTTACGACATATTATACAGGGTTCCTCTTGCAGTGAACTAATAACCTTTACCCCTAAGTTATTTTTGAAAAGTTCTTTGTTTTTAAACCTCAGTGTCTCTTGTTGGTTTTTCTTTGGGTGATTTTCTGCACGAGTTGGTGTTTACCGGCAAATAGTCCCATCTATTTACAGCTCCAACTACTTAATAAAATCCTGAACATATTTTTTTTTTGTTGTGAGCGTTACTTCATTAGTGCGATACACTACGATTTTATTCATTAAATGATTTTTACAAAGTTGGTACATTTTTTATTTCCTTGTAATAATATTGTTACAAGTCGCGAGACTCGAATTAAAATGCCGTTAGAATTCTAGCGTTTATTAGAACTATACAAACACGTAAAATACAGGTACAGATATAACTGAACACAACAAGTCCAAACGTAATGCAGAAGAACGTAATTCAATAAAACGATAACAATAATATATACAATAACTGACGAGCTTAGCGAGCTCGTCAGTTATTAGATTCCCGATTGTAGTACACACGTCCTAGTGGTTCTCGCTCGACTGACTCCTCCCTCAATCAGGCCATTGATTTATACTGCACGAATGCAATATGTCCGCCCGGCAGCGTGGACCGAGTTTCCTAGAATCAGCTTGTACTTTAAATCCGTAACACCTGGCTAAAGATTACAATACCACAATAGGTCTTATGCCAATAAGTAAACAAAATAAGACGATCATAAAAGAATTTAAATGTTCAAATGCCGGCGGGTAATAAATGTGCTTTGTTTAAATATGTAGGTGGATTTTGTTTTTGTCGGGACCCGAGTTGTAACAGTATCTTTAATTTTCTGTTTTGTTACACAGGTGTTGCCCTCTGCGCTGGTTTGCTCTTTGGTTTGATTACGATGCTCATCCAGTACGTGGGACTCTTCATGACTGGTTTCCACACGGGACTTTTGCTTGCCATAGCCGGTCTCGCCATTTACGACCACTTCCTAGATAATCGTCCTACAACGGTGAGTAATAAAATTAATCATCCTTAAATTAGCTTTGTTTCTACCTAATAGTCTTGGGCTGGAGTGCACCGACTGTTAACCGATGGGGAAAATAAAATAACCGCTAAAATGTATGGATAAACAGTCATTATTTTATTTTAACTGTTGGTTAAATGTCGATGCACACCAGCATTATTAATACCGTGTGACTTACAAATGTATTAATTTTACAAACTACGGGCTGCTGGCTTTTTTAAGAAAGTTTATTTAAGAAACAAAAAACGTATTTAACACCCTTAAATAGAATACAATGCAAAAGTGGATGGATGCAGAAGGCCACGACACACCTTCCATGATCAAATTGATCGTGTATTAGCAGAAGGTGATGTCAGGAGCCTTAAGAACAGACGAGCGTGCATGACAAGAACTATGAATGTCAAAGAAGCAAGTGAGTTGTGTAAGAATAAGCCTGAATGGCGCTCTCTTGTTCGTGCCTACCCTGCAAGGGACCCGGCGTGAAGTTATGTATGTAAATAGAATTAGCGTCTTGCACAGCGCATTTACCTCTAAATATGGTTAAAGAATTGTCAATACGTTTTGTGTAAAACGTATTTAGGCAAAATTCGTTATATGATTAACGAATTTTATTTAAGAGCGATATTTATGGAAGCGGCCCTACATCATTTAATTTTCTAATTAATTCTATTTCCATTGTCTGATTGGCTTTGTCAAGAAATTTAATTCCTTGTTATACTACACTGAGTTAGGAATGTAGTATGTGTAGAAATTATAATTCCATTTTAATCGCCTATAAAAAAGAGGAGGTTTTCGATTCGTCTATGTTTTTTGTAGTATGTGCGTTACTCGATTTCTCCGTCAATTGTGGACCGATTTTCAAAATTTTTCTGTTGATCAAAAGGGGATATAGGTAGACACTTTATTGTACACCAATACAAACATGAACTTAAAGACTATAATTATGTCTAGTTATGTACAAAGGGCGGTCTTATCGCTAAAAAGCGATCTTTTCCAGACAACCTCAAGGTATATATAACCCGTGCGCTTTAACATGGCACCTGGCTCGAAAACAACCCTCCTCCCGCTGCCCCGCGTGGGGCCCCGCACGCGTCGTGCGAGATCAGTAGCGTTAGCATCACTGTTATCGTTGTTAAATTATGATACTCAAAGAACTAAAATAACATTAATTTTTTTTTGCACTAAGTAATTTAAACGTAATTTATTTTAGCCAGGTGCCATGTTAATTCGTACGGGATATACACTCGAATTGGTTCCATTTTCACCGTGTCAGGATCTGATGAGTGGATCTCAGGAAAATCGGGAGAAACCCTCAAAAATTGTTAACCGACTTCTTTGTTATACGATATAAATTGTCAATCGTGGAGCGATTTTAATTTTTTCTTTATTCGTAAGTTTATACTCCCGAGGTAGTCCCATGGTCACCAAGTCAGGATCTGGTGAGTGGTTTCCAGGGAAATCATGAGTAACCCTTTTTGACGAACGTCTACACCGAAGAGCGAGATGGCAACCTCGTTTACGTGTGTCAGTACTACAATTTCTACAGGCGCTTAATATATTATTTCTAAAGCTATTCAAGTATTTGCGCAACTAAAAAGTATTTTTTTTAACAAAAACAAAATTGATCTCAAACAAAAAAGCAAAACATAAATATTTAACCAACTTCTTTCTATAAGATCTTGAAGTCGGTGCCAAGTAAAACGTAAAAATTAGTATAGTTTCCATGTTGTTTTCTGAAATTCAGCGTAGTGTAATAGGGTAAATATCCTCAAAATATAATTATGGGGTAAAGTTTTGTTTTTTAAGAACTCGTGCCGGAGTATTTATTTTTGGCTACAATATCACCGATCTAATGCTCATTACGTAGAATTCTTAAGAAGATATATAACTTTAAAAATAAACGTGTTTGCGGATAATGATTCTCTCAGAAGCTTCGCTCAATAACCGCATTAATTTAGATTTGTTTTGTTACCACAGATTAATTCAGGTAACAGTGTTTTATAACATCGAAGTAATCCCAAATGTTTTACTGTTCATCTTATTATGAAACGAAAAAATCCGTAGAATTGAAATTATTCATCTGTCGAAATGAGTTACTTATACTGTTACAAAAAAACTTTTTCTTTCTTTCTATATATATACTATGCAATTTTGACATTTGGTTAGACTGTGTGATTTAAAGTGTACACCAACTACTTATTCAGGTTAGTAGGGAACGGTGCTAAATCTATTTATATTCCTACGCGGAGCTAAGAACTATGCCGTTTTAGATTTTATTTAACTTGTTACGTCCGTAGGTTTGTATAGAAGGTTGCGTAATATTTACTCTCATATGTATCATGGCTTTTTCTATTACTTATGCTAATACCTTTGCTGCACTGGCATGTATAAAAATCATGTATTTGAGAATGGAACAGGTAAGGTACATTTTGGAAGTAATAAAGCTCCCGTCATCAGTCAATCGCAGTCCGCTGCTGGACATAGGCCTCCCCAAGTCGGCGCCACTCATCTCTCTCTTCTGACATTCTCATCCAGCGTGTATCGGCGACCTTGCGCAGGTCGTCGGTCCATCGCGCCAGAGGGCGTCCGACACTAAGTTTACCGAGTCGCGTCTACACTCCAGGACTCGTCTGCTCCATCGGCCATCGGTCCCACGGCAGACGTGACCGGCCCACTGCTACTTCAACTTACTAATTTTGCGAGCTATGTCGGTTATCTTGTTCTGTTACGGATATCCTCATTTCTAATTTTATATATAGGAGAAAAACCCAACATAGCTCGATCCATACCCCGTTAAGCGACTTGAAACTTGTGGACCAATCCTGCCGTCAATGTCCATGTCATGACGAGCAGGACGCACTGCTCGAAGACTTTCGTCTTCAAGCATTGCGGGATGGTCGACGAGACGACTTGATGAAGTTTACCTAACTGAATCTTCCTATTAACTACTTTCTCGAAGTTGTGCCTGCCTACCTGGATTTTCTGTCCAAGGTAGCCATATTCCTGGTTAGAACGAAGTTATCTTAAAATGTCATAAAATTTCTCAAAAATTGTTAAAGACCATCGAAAAGTATCTAACTTTCGAAAACCATCGAAGAAAACAAACAAATTGAATAAAAAACAGCGTATATTACACTAATGGATATTATTTTAGATCTTAGTTCATTCCCTTAAAGTTTTGAAATTGTATAATAAAACAATAATACAAAGAGAGAATCGTACAATTTTCTCTCTTAAACAATTCTTACCTATGGACAAATCAAGGTCGTGTTCTGAGAAGGCCCACGTGTAATTTCGTCGACATTGATTTCGTATCAATAACACGAAAACATTTCCAAGAAATGTTGTTCAGTTGGAATTATTATGTTAACGTAATTGGCTTCTTAAGACCAGTATGAGATTAGCGCGTTTATGCAAACAAACTCTTCAGCTTTATACATTAGTATAAGATTAAACAATAACAAGTTATACTTGGGTTGTTACAATAACTTAAATAATCCTTATATTATTGTAAATACTAGTGTGTTTAAAGAGTGTTCTACCTTTTTATCTTGATGTATTTAAATTGAAGATAGAAAAGAACGAAAGCCCGTACAAAATTTCAGAAATATTAATTAAAATAAACACGCGAATTACCCATTATCAGGTATAATAAACTCCTTCGAATCTGACTTCATTAGAATTAAAACGACGAAAGAAACTTTCCATTTCTAGCGTCTTACTGAAAGAAGTTTAATTTTATTTCATCAATAGGGTCGTGATTGCATCAAAGGAGTACACAACAGTGGAGTAGTTTCTAATGTCCCTGCTCCATCTGAGATAATGTTAGTGTTAGTCTTGTTCAAATTAATTTCTAACATGTTTTTCAAGATATATATATAACTTTTCTCATTTGTCCCATAATGTAACATAAATGTAAATAAAATTAGAGTGATTTATAAATCAATGTAAAATATTATATGAAAACTGGCAATTACACGATGTTTAATAAAAATTATTGGTTTTAGAATTTTAATGACAGTGTCAGCGTTGGGCTTCATGTGTGCAAAAAGTTATGGCTATTGACAGTGGCTACATGCATCTTGTTTATAGCATTAAAATTAACGCCCTTAATGCTTACCTACATTAATGTATATACACACATACGTTATCTGTCAATGTTTAATGCCGTCATCAATTTAAAACTATATCTCATCACAGTACGCTTTAAAGCTATCGCTACATTTGCGTGAAACGATCACTAACACTAACATACGACATTATCCCAGATATAGCATTAATATAGCAAATAGGCAATATATTTGACACTAACGTTCTGCGTAGCTTCACTCGCGTATAGTTTGGTTATATATTACACGCCAACTAGCACAATATGTTGCAGGACTAAAACGATTATCATGTCCATTCCTTTAACCAAATACATATTTTATAGTCCGGTCAATTTAGACATAAAATTAGGTTAATTAGTGATCGATGTGGTCAAATAACAAAAATTCCCGGAGAGCCAAATCTTGGTGGAGAGCTAGGGTTTACCATTACAAATAAAAATCCCCATCGATCCCATGTGTGCTACAAAAGTTATTCGGGGTCAAAGGTCAAAATTTGAGGTTTTTTGGATTTTTCTCGAAAACTGTAAGTTTTATCAGAAAAAACCTCAAACCAAGGTTGTAGTTCTTAAAATTCTCTACAAAAATGGTTTTTATGATTTTTTTCGTAAGCGTTACCATTCCTGAGATATCGCGATTCTAAGAGTCATATTATACATCAGTGTTTTTCAACCTTTTTCATGACGTGACCCCTTTAGTATGAAGAAATATTTCGCGACCCGTTGCTTTTTTTTCATATATTTTATTTCTTGACAAATATTCAATAACATATTTATTACTATTACTTAATACATTAATAAAAAAAAACAAATACATTGAAACTAAAATGTATTATGTAGCAGATCACTGCCAACGGGGAGCGTGCCCAGAAGGCTGACTGCATTACCACGCTGTATGGCGATACTTATTTGTTGCGCAAAATATGTTTTTTTTTCATAATTACGGTTCGACTGAATACATAATTAACTACGTAAAACACATTTTTTTACATCGAATGCATCGCCAATAGATAACGTAATTTACGCGCAGACGTATGACCACGAGAAAGCTTTGCTATCGAGTAGCTCTTCGTGTATCTAAAGCAGAAAAACCGAATACTATTGCCGAAAGTTTGATTTTACCAGCGGCTTTAGATATAGCAGAGATTATGTTTGGGAAACAAGAGGTCGAAAAACTTAAAAGTATTCCTCTGTCTGGCAGTACCTTTCAACGCAGGATAAGCGATATGGTGACTGATGTTCGTGATCAAGTCATAGAAAAAATCTGAATGTGTGCTGGGACACATATTAGAAGTTTTTCCACTTGTACGTTGCGATACGTTTTTCCACTTGTGCGTTGCGATTTATTTTTCAACTTGTCCGTTGAAGTTTCACTTCTAATATGTGTCCCAGCACACATTTCGATTTTTCGCAGGTTTACTGCAAATTATGTTTTGGTTAGGTTAGGTACATTTTAATAAATGCATTTTTTATTTAAACATATTTTATTTTATCAAACAAAAAACTGAATTCCATCCGGAACCAAAAAAACATTCATAGTCTACTCTAAAATTATACACATACAACGGGACATTAACAAATGCGCATCTTTCGTCATCAACTTCATTCGGACATCAATTTATGTTAACAGAAAAAATATTTCAATAATATTTCGTTTGTTCAGTTTTGATGAAGAGGCTCCGAAACTACTGAACCGATTTGAAAACTTCTTTCACTGTTGGCAAGCTACACTATTCCCGGGTGACATATAATTACAAATAAATCAGGGGTCCTTACTAACTCCAATAATGTAACCCCAAGGTGTATAAAAATACCTAAAATCGCGTGCGCTGCGAAGACTATTGATGCTAGAATAAAATAATGTACTATGACTTTGCAGAACACATCATTATTTACAAAAAGTTTCGCGACACTATATATCTAACTATTATAGATATGCCACAATAAGTGTACTTTTATTTTCAAATTTTAACTAAAAATCGTAAGACCCCCTCTATATAGAAGTTTCACTTCAATAAAAGAAAGTACTTCTGTGTCCTTGCAATTTGATGAATCTACGGATATTGCAGACTTTACTGCAGTAGCTTTCCCAACCTTTTGCAACTCCGCCATAGAACCTTCGCGACCCTCCTAGAGAGGCCTCGCGACCCCCTAGGGGGTCGCGACCCACACGTTGAAAAACACTGTTATACATGATATGCACACATTTCCACGCCACCTGTGAGGTAGTGTAATCGGTGCGTTTTTTTTACCGTGGTTTCCCCTGTAGGCATACTCCACTAACTGTCATGACAATTTTAGGATAATTTAAGGGAACAATACCCGTCAAGTTCTAGATATTACCTTATTAATGATATTGATTATTGATATTGCTATTAATTATTGGGTTAACTATTGTTTGATTTCTTTAGATATTTTAATCAGATTCATACTCTTGAAAGTCTACTTCAACAGTCATGTCTTCTTCGATTTCTTCTTCTTCCTCTTCCTCTTGCTGGATGTTCATAAATTGTTCAAATGTGGCCGAATCATTGGTCTATTCATTAACATCACAGGAATCTTCCTCTATTGTACTCAACTGGACATTTGAGCAAGACTGACCTTGGCAATTGGTACACGCTGGAGAACACAGCAACCTGACTTTTTTACAATTAGTACAGATATGATCGATGGGGATTTTTAAAACTTTATTTGTAATGGTAAACCCCAGCTCTCCACCAAAATTTGGCTCTCCGGGAATTTTTTATTTCAAATGTCTATATTGACCGGACTAATATTGTAATTATGCTAAATTTCATGACACTTTATTTATTCAAATTTGCTCACTTAAGTTTTGAGATTGTATCTAATCTATAAAAAAAATCTCCTACGTTCATCGTCGTTATCAAAAGCCTATGTAAGTATACCAAATTTCAAGATAATTGGTACATTTCTTACATAGCAAAGAAGGAATGAACACCCAAACGAATCTTGACTTCCACTTTACCGTTTACCGTGTAATATTTATTAATAGAATTATTTGTAAAATTAACGCTTAAATTTGTTGAAGTTTGCACAAAAACACAATTTGCCAAGTACTTTCCTTAAAACCTTTGTAATAAAAAGCATAACTTAATTATTGAGTAATCATCCGCTTTTGATTTCTATTCCATTTATGAATGTTGTTGATTTACAACACAGCCCAGAATATAGCAAACTAAAATGTACCTTAAAGTAATATGAAGGAATTCGTAATAGGTTTACGTAGATAGTGTCTTTTTTGTATGAATCGTCGTCGCCGAGTTGTTGTAGCCGTAATGGCTAGTGCACGCGTCCAAAGGGCGCGGTTTCGAATACTGGCTGGAACCTATGCACCACTTAGGCAGCATCATGACCTAATGTGCATATTGTTGCAGTTACCAAATTCTAATAACGTTGAGGGAAAACATCATGATGAAACCTGCATATCAAGATAACTAATGCGTCAACCCCGCTAAGCCGCCCTGGACAAGCGTGGCAGGTATACTGTCCGTTCTCCAATAGTGGGAGGCTTGTGCCCAGCAGTGGGTCATTTATGGGCTATTAATACATATTGTAAGGCTTAACGTAGTTTACGTAGGTGGTGTCGTTTGATTATTTTACAAGTTATTTCGAAGTCCTTAATTAAAAGATATACAATGAAATACATTATACTAAATTAGTGTTTGATCCTCCTAAATATGTTATTAACCTTTTAATATTCAAGCGTCTATCTAGTTTCCAAATAAATTGAGGCGATTTGAGAACGTAAGGTCGCACATTCAACCCAATCTCAATGGCATTAAACTGCGTAGCTCATAAATTTTATACAACAAGAAATTAAACTGTAAGATACACAACGTTATTTATTCTGAAAACAATTATTTTTTCATTTAGTACGGTATCAAATAGCCATACCTATTATAGACCTAAATTATGATTTACATTATTTATGTTTTTAAGATTAGCAGTGCCTAAAATTAATCTTCAAATAATTAACAAAGGTCTTTAGAGCAAAGGAAGATTTCAAATGTAGGGAAAACCATACCATACAAATATGTTAATGTTTAATTTTACTTTTACTATAGTTTCCTTTTCGGGGCTTTATAACATTATAAGTATTTAAAAGTGAAATATATGTATACTAAACCTTTGTTGGTCTACCCCCTGGAACGTAGACTTTGCGGGCCTATATATTAAGTAAATGAAGTTTCCGTTATGTAGTACAATGATAAATACAAGTGCCACTACAAATGACAAATCTGGATTTATCATTTGTATATTATAACATAAGCGTTACTTTATTAGCTTTTGGGGACATGCATTGTTTGTGTTGGTCTGGCGACTTTATTTTATATCCAAATAAAAAAGAAAACAATATTATACAAACATCGTATAACTATATAAATTAATTGTAATAAAAATTAGCTTTTAGCTTAAGTTTTGTTCTATATATATATATATATATATATATGTGTGTGTGTGTGTGTGTGTGTGTGTGTGTGTGTGTGTGTGTGTGTGTGTGTGTGTGTGTGTGTCAGTAATTGTAATAAATATTTTATTTTAAGCCATCTCTTAAGACAACAATTTATTAGATGTGAAATTATACTTGTACAGTGTTTTCATTCCTATGGACTGACAAATGTTATAATTAATGTAGGTACATATTGTAACGTACAGTACTGGTGTAACATTTCAAGAGTCGCTGAGTTCATTAAGTAGCTCAGTTTTCTTCCTAGAATTGCATATCGCTGCGGATGTATGAATATGTTTTTATCGTATTGCTATATCGCATTTGTAACGTTAAATTATTTTCGAGACATACATACGTATACGTGTGACTTTTTCAAGCGCGCCTTCCGACCCAAATCCTGAACTATACGAAATATCGAAAAATACTCAAAGGAATCTCTAGGCCGACTTTGATGAAAACTAAAGGTATAATATAATTAGATTTTTGAAAAATCAATTACCCTTGTCAGGAATCACTTTTCTGCTTTTGAAGAAACAAACACGCCTGTCTTATTATACCAAATCATAGTATATTCGTAAGCATCAACTTCTGTCAAGGAATGTCAAACGGCAAACTAAGGGAAATAGTTGATTTTGAACAAATTGTTCTATTGTTCTTACACTTCACCAGTCATTTGTCTAAAGAATCCAGACCCCTAAGAAGAAAAATTGAAATATAAAAGTTGATCAATATCATCGAAATGGTTATCCTATGAAAGAGACATATTTCCAATCAATTTTTAATTTATTTTTAGTCATAATAAAAAGTCTTTAAAAATTACGATTCTTCTCTTAGTTCTGTGTGTTTAACGCACGCCACTTGTTTAAACTTGTAATTTATTGATAAATATATGTTAAAACATAAAATTCGCCCTTAAATAGAATTCACAAACAAATTTCCATTATATCATGATGAGGCTTGATAATTTACGTGATTGGATAACGTCCATCGAGCCTGTTTATAATTAACCGACACTCAATAAAGCTATTATTCCGCAATGGAAATTCATATTATCGTCTTAATAAAAAGGGATATATGATTTTGTAATGAAATAATGTTTTGCCAAAAATAATAGGCGAATTAATTTTCTTCTTTTCATAATAGTATGATATCCCATGTGTTCTTCTGTAATATCGGTACAAGATAATAAATAAGACAACGAGCTTATTGTATAAAGATTGTTTATTATATTTTGTTGAAGACAATAATTACGTAGGTATTTTTAAAGTTCACTAACAATAACAGAACTTTTATGAAATCATCACGTCTGCTTTGCCATTTCAGCAACTATTACCATAAAGAATGATTCTTTTGTCGTAAGAGGCGACAAAACAGCCCACAGCCAGGTATTACATTTTGCTCGACTGTGTGGCTACCAAGCCTGGTCTAGAACATGCTGCCATAACAAACTTGAGTTTTGTTCCGGCATTAGTGGCCAGGTTCCAGTCTCCCTTTAGAGAGCGGCCGCATATTGGTAGCGTCTTTGGTGTTATAGATGTCCATTGGCGATGGTGATGGTGGCGCTTTCGATCAGGTCTGCCTGCCTGCTGAACTCATGGAATAAACAAAATATGCGGTAAGGTCTGATTTGAAAAATTCTTTCAGTGTTAGATAGCCCATTAATCGAGGAAGGCTATATATCATCATGCTAAGACCAATAGGAGCGGAGCACCAATGAAGAATGCTTCAAATTTGGGGGTTTCTTTAATTACTTTTTTAAGTAATCCACGCGGACGAAGTCGCGGGCAGAAGCTAGTAAAATATATTTTATTATAGTTCCCTAATATTAGTAGTTCTATTTTAGTTCGACATTAAAAAATGAGTTTGCAAATTTTACACAAAATTTTTACAGACACGAGATTGCTGTATGTGTCAAATTTCATATCTGTACCTTGAGCAGTTTCTGAAACAATCAACAGTAAAACACAGATAGTATTTTCAGTGAGACCATTAGGGTTCTTTTAAACCTAGAGGTATAAAAAAGCCGTTTATCATCGATTTCTCATTAAAACCAGACCTGCGCTTCTATGCTGTTTTCAACTGTCCACGCGGTCTATTGAGCTCTATTTCATTTGAGCAATTACGTAAAATTAAAGGGTAGCCCGTAACTAGATTTGCGTCGGTGCAAATTGAAATTTCTATTCATGTTTGATGGTATTTAGATTTAGATGGAATCTTTATACAACTGTATTTATACATAAACCTAAATATCCCGATTTAAAAATTGTTCAAATTCAAAATATAACATTATAAATAAATAAAAGAAAACATGCATTCAAAATAATGTTCCATTGCTTATTACTGCGAAAACTTGAACAGCATTCTTTAAAAATCATCATATTTACTGTATATTAGAAATCATCTTATTACTAGCTTCTGCCCGCGACTTCGTCCGCGCTCTCAAAAGGAAAAAAACGCCCCCGATTTTGAAACATTCTTCATTGGTGCTCCGCTCCTATTGGTCTTAGCGTGATGTATAGCTTGCCTTGATAAATGGGCTATCTAACACAGAAAGATTGTTTCAAATCAGACCAGTACTTCCTGAGATTAGCGCGTTCAATCAAACAAACAAACTCTTCAGCTTTGTATAAGATTAGTTAAGATTTGGATCTTGAACACGTCCTTAAATGTTGTGTAGATTAGTCAGGTTCTTCTAGGCCAGTATGTTGTTCCCCATGGGACCTGGAAGCCAGAATCTTCGCGTCGCTGTATCAGTGGTGCAAAGAGGCCCCGGCCAATGGCTAGTGTCAAATATAATTTCATCACTAATTTAGAAACCATATTCAATGAATCTCGCAAAAATGACGAGTTCTCACTGGTGCAATATACATCAATTAATAATTATATTATCCAACTGTGAGAATAAAGCATTGAAACATGAATCAGAAAAATAAAAAGCTTAGCATAAAACTACTTAGCAAGTATAATATTGTTAAGATGGGTGAAGTCGAATATTTGGATCGCGCTTGCAGCTTGGCTCGCTTTGTTAGTTCGTTAGTTAGTTATATTACAGAAATTGCAGTCTTTTAAATAAGGTCTTTGTTTTTTTCTTTCAGTCTTTCTTTTCCCTATCGTTTAGGGTCTTCATTATGTCTTTTCTTTTATGTTTTAAAGAAGAATATTCAGATTCAAATGTTTGCCTCGCGAATTGTGTATTTAATTTTATTTATTTAAAAAAATTACATGCTCTACGCGAAAGAAATTCACTTTACCATAAGGTCTAATTATATAATATCATAATTAACCAGATCTAGGTATATTGCGTAATATTTTTTCTTCCATATATATAAGCCACAGTTTACTTGTATAATACCCGTGTAAAGGTCTGAAAAAAGAAAAAATATACACACGCATATTATGTATATTCTCTTGATCCCTTCACAAAATTGACTAGTCTTGCAAGTGAAGAATTAATGGTATTTATAAAAGCAAAGATGTGTTGTCGATCGTTATGGAAAGCCTGTAGCACCGTCGTTTACTATGTGAATTGAAGCGAACTAATTGCTAGGAACTCTTGGTACTTGTGACGGCTGCAGTTAGAAGTATCTGATAAGTCCACGTTAGCGTAAAATTTATACGTTTGTTAAACAAGTAGCGTATCTATTTTTAACGTTGTTTGTATCTTGGAAAATCAGATAATTTCCGCGATATACTCTTTGTAAGTTTATGCGAACAACTTGGTATGGGTGTATTGATTCTTGATGACGGGGAGGTCCACGAAATACGTTTTTCCACCAATAGTGTAATTATATGTACGAAATCAAAGTTATTTAAGGTGTTTAATAGCTAAATTGGCAGGAGCAACTCACGATAATGAAGAACCGATAGCCGATATTTAAAGATGGCAGACGAGCCGTGTTGGAGGCTGTGTTTTGGCTAATGGGGTAAGGATCAACTGGATATTCTGGTGAACTGGTCATGATCGCTGGTGCATGCAACCTTAGGAAGGCCATGTCTGTCACTGGTTTAGCTAACAGCAAAAGAAAATTCGTTTCATTCTGTTAAATATCAGACGCGTGGTACATACTAATAAGTTTTTAAAAGAACAAGCGTTGAAATATCATATCAGCTAATTTTTAAAGTATCATGATATATATAATTTTATTTACTTTTTATCAAAAATAATTGATGCGTTATTTATGTTTAACTCCTTTAACATGTTCTACTTCTGAGGTCATAAGTACATACATGATCTATACAGCTGCGAGATATTATAGTTTTCATAAAAAGTATTTCAGTTGATTAACTGTTCGGTCACCTATTAAATGCTTTTTAGGGATGCGTTCGACGATTAAATTGGTGGACGTTAACCAGTTAACCACCGCTACCAAACTCTTTGTGTGTGACCTAACATTCACGAAACCGATTTTTGCACATTCTGGCAATAATTGATAGTACGTAATAGAATAGAATACCATTTATTGTATAAACTGTCACAAACATAAAATTACAGAAAATACTTGTGTGTTGTGTTCTTTTGTTGTTTTATTGGAACGACAGCTTGTCCTTTTGAACGTACAATACAGATAATTTTTAATGGTTTCTGGCCGTTATAGGCATTACTGAATCAATAAATCGACTAACTCAATTAATATAATTACTAGCGTGTGAGAATGAGGGCTTGAAAAACAAACAATATCGTCTTATTGTGTTTATATTGAAAGGGACTGATGAAGAATCTCAGTAAAATGGGTATTTCCACGTACGTAAAGCCCGTATGCAATGTAACATTGCAAGACGATACGACAATTTTAGTGGTAAACACAAACGTTGAAATATCTCCAACATACGTTATTCTCGCTTTACGTATCCATTTAATTAGTACCAAAATTTAACTGTAAGCAGAACATGTTGGATACAAACTTGCCAAGTTTTGATATAGTTAGCATTTTGAATAGATACACGCTGCACGACCGCTGTAAAGCTTTCCAGAATCTATTTCAGTTTGTGAAACTTTCTATAGAAGCGATTGAATTCATCCCGCTTCAACTCATCATCCATCATCATGTAGACATCCCGCTTCTGGTTATGGTTGTTTGAACGAGTGCCATGAGGTTCGGTGAAGTTGAGATTTAATATTAAGCTTGCTAGGAAAACTGCTGTTAGTTATGTTCATGTGTAATCACATTTTAGCTGCTTTCATCATCCAATGCAATTTAATTTTTGTTTTACCATAAATATTAATTTATAGAAAATTATTTCATTGTTGTTTATAATATACTTCAAGTGGGTGGGTGTGTTATATCTTCGGAGTCCAAGGTCTAATATCAAGGAAATTTACATGGAACCGATATGAAGCTATACTAAAAAATAAACCCAACGCATAAATAATTTTTAAATCGGTTTATGAAGAAAATATTAAGGCTGAACGCAAAATATATACAAAAATAATAATACGATGAATTGAGAACCTCATCTTTTTTAAGTTCGTTAAAACTAGAATTCAAGAAAGTAATTCCATCGAAAAACTTTAAGCTTTGCAAAAGAAAAACTGAAACAAAAAGCAATGCTTTTCTGCTTTATGATAGACAGCTTTTTACGTCGAAGAGCGTCTAGTTAAAACAGTGTTTCGGTCGTTTATGACTTGTAAATATATTTAAAATATATTGCTTGTATTTTAGTTTGGACGGTAAAATAGGGTGGAATATTATATTCCCCCTTTATGCACTGGCTTTGCGTCAGACATTGCGGACAGGATAATTAGATTCTGTACATGTGTCAAAATCAGATTAGTTTCCGTTACAACGTCTGTTTAATACGAGTACATGACTTAAACAATGGCTCATTTAGATAGTTTTGGGTAATACTAAATTTTAACTACTACAGAGAGAGACTATTCTATTTTTGGAGAATAATAATTATACTATACTCATACACGTTATTGAAAAATATTCTTTCGGTTACGCTGTGGCAATCTTTTGACCTGTATCTTGACGGAACTATCCTATTATCCAGGACAGCAGTAGACCACAATTATCCCCGGATAAAAATAAAGTATCCCATATTCATCAAATGTAATAAATATATAATAATAATTGATTTGTTCCCGATAGCGAGTATGGCATCACTAATGAATAAACGTACGATCAAATGATATCATTTTCTTACGTTTGTGATAATGTGTTTATGACTTGTTAAATAAATTAAGAGTACATTTTATATTACAGTGACAAATTGTTTTTGTCTATTTTCTTGCTTACAAAATCAATCCAGTTGTAATTATATCTGCTTTTCTTTTGTAAAGCTATGTCCTACATTCCTATTAATATTCTATACTGCAAAGTTGGATTTCACACTGGAACTTATTGTGATGAAAATACACAAGAATTTGATCTTAATACAATTAATTTCCGATGCTGTTTCCGAGAATTTAATACGGAGTATTTTACTTGCATTCCGAGATATCAACTCCAATTGCAGAAGCAAGCTTCAGCGGGATCGATTTTGTTTTAATTGGATTTTTTGCATTGTTTTATGAAATTATATAAATTGTTTGGCTATTATCCTGTTCACAATAAAAAATAGTAAAATTGATTTGTCTAATTATTTGGTATTTAAGTATGAAGTACGTGTATAAGACAATTATTATTTACTTTTAAAATTTGTAATGTATATAATTGAATGTATTGTACTTAAATATTACAATTCTTGACAGTATTTATATAAATATGAGCATAAAGAAAATGCTCAGCAAATATTCTGCCGTTTCTATTATAATTCAAAATGGCGAGATTTATATATACATCGGTAATCTTGATTAACAGTTTACAGCACGTTTCCCTTCATTGATACCACTTAATAATTTTAACGATATAAAGTATAAAATCTCTAAGTCGTGGTGGCGTACTGGCTAGTGCACGCGTCCCAAACTCAAATGGCGCGGGTTCGAACCTGGCCGGAATGCGTGTACTACTTGGTCAGTTTTCTGATCTAATGTTCATATTGTTACAATTACCACGTACTTACAACGGTAAAGGAAAACATCGTGATACAAAATGCACATCGAGATAACCGATGTGTCAAACCTGCCAAGTCGCCTTGGACAATCGTGGCGGGTACACTATCCGTTCCCTCTATAATGTGAGGCCCGAGCCCAGCAGTGGGACATTTATGGGCTAATGTTATTATTATTATAAAGTATAAAAAGTAGTATATACTTAAACAGTGTCTAACCGGTGCCTACTCTTAACCAGGATTTAAAAGACGCTATATATATAATTATATATACAATATACATGACACTGAGCTGCCAAGGGACAATTCTTTGCTTACGCAGATTATCTTGACTTGCATAATTATTTGGATTCTATTACCAATGTGTTAAGGGTGAAGATAAATTTCTTGAGAGAGAAATCAGAGAGCCCGCCTGAGACCAGCAGAGGGTCGTTTATGAGCTGATATTATGCCAATTATATGAATTTAATATTTATTTTATACTAGTTGTAGCCGCCAATTCGTCCGCGTGGGACTTTAACTTTATTAATATCTGCTGAACGTACCTTGTTCTTGCTTTAATCCCTCAAAATTTCATTGAAATCCGTTAAGCTGTTTCCAAGCGTGGTTGAAAGGCATACTTTTAAATCGACACAGCCATAATATTATACAAATGGCCGTTTAAGATTAGGCATGGTATGAATTTTTAGTTAGTTATTTTTAATAAAATGTTCAAAATTTAAGTAAAACTAATTTAATTTGAAATAGCAGGTAGACACTGAAATTGTATTTATTAGTTATGTCCTTATAATATGATCGAAACTAGAATAAACCTAAAATAAACAAATAAGATTTATTTGATTATGTTTTTTATAATTTGTTTCAGTATTGGTTGTGCGTGGTAGTTTTGCTGGGATCGGGAATATTCTTCGCTGTAATCAATTTGTATTGGAAGAAAGGTAAGTGCGACTTATCGATTGCAATTTCAACAATCAGCAGTCATAAAGATTACATCGATACTTTTATCTATGGATTACGACACTTATTCTGTTTTTATTCATAAGTACCTATAGATTTTGTTTTCGGAAATTGATAATCTCAATATTACATTGATAAAAGTGTTTCTTATGAATATTATAAAGTATATACAAAGGATAAATTCTACAAATATACATTGGACATAACACAATGATAGCTTAAGTGGTCCGATCACATGAGTAATTCCATCTTTTGCTCCGGGATTAGGGTAAAAGAAAGCAGCATGGACTACGGATAGCGCCTACGATTTAAAGATATGATGCAGAGACATGAAAAACTAGAAACATGAATTATAATAGGAGTCCTAATCAACTGCTATTAGTAAATGAATAATAGTAATCCGTGGTTACACTAGATACTTTTTGGCGAGCAAAAAGTCTTACCTTTTTGAAGACAAACGACTAAAAGAACTAAATGTTAGAAAATACAAAGAAGTCTAGCCCACCTATTGTCATATTAATAATCACTGTAGCTCTGTGTTAATTTGTCCAAAGTGTAATTGCACACACTTGACTAAAAAACCTGTATTTTATAATTTTTTATTGCATGAGTTCAGCTGACGAGGCCCCCCTGATGGAAAGCGGTTACCATTGCCTATAGACATTTATGCAACACCAAAGGTGCTAAGAATGCGCTGCTCTTCCTTAAGGGAGTCTGGAACCGGGCCACTAATGCCGCAACACAACTCAAGGTTGTTATGGCGGCATACTCTAGACTAGGGGTGGTGGAAATTGTATTTTTTCTCTGTTCCTGTACGGATAGCAATGTATGTGTATGTACATAATTATGTGCTTACAATACTTAGTGGCAAATGTCAATTAAATCAGTTTAGACGAGCATTATGTTCAGTTGATTAAGTTTCATCATTATCATCACCCTAACGTAATTAACATTCGAACTGAACTTTCAGATTAGTTTATCTGGTGCAACATGATTGGATAATAGAAATTAGCCGAAATTCGTAAACAATTATATTCAATTTTGAAACGTAATTAGAATCAAGCGTAATGACTGTGTTCTTTTGTTTAGGTTAAGTCTATTTCGTCATACATCTATATTCATTATAGAAATCTAAAAGTGGCTTACTTAGGTGTTAGTCTGTTCCTTCTTCTCAACCTCGGATTTGTGTTGAGAAGTTGTGTTGTATATTCTTAATAATATGGTTACAACTCAGGTCCCAACAAAAACAAATTCCACCTGCATATCTGAAACAAAACATATTTTATTACGTGTCGACATTTAAACTAATTGTAATTCTTTTATGGTCGTCTTGTTTTGTTTACTTATTGATTGACATACATTTCTAGAAACAGCCCATTGTTTTATTGTACTATTTTATGGCCATTTGCGGCGGAGTCATTAGCCAGGCGCCTACGATACGGGCACATTGCATTTGTGCAGTATAAAACGATGGCCTGCTCGAAGGAGGGGCAGTCGAACGAGAACCATGATCAAGGCGAGACGTGTGTACATTCGGTTATCTATTAGTGACGGACTACGCGTTTTGATGAATTACGACCTACTATATTACGTTTGGATTTGTTATGTTTAGTTATAATTGTACCTGTGTTATACGTGTTTGTATAGTTCTAATAAACTATAATAAATCTAACGAAATTTTAATTCGAGTCCCGCAACTCGTAACAATATCATATCATTGTTAATATAATCGATCTTTCTTTTTAAAGCAAGTCGTATATGTGTATCCTATATAAGTTTCATCATTTATATGCCGCTTTTTCAAACGGGTTAATTATTATAATATAAAGAAAAGTAAAAGTGCTCCATCGCCTCAAATACATTTCATGGCCGTATTTAATCTCTGTTACAAAACGTTAACAATCATGTCAATTTGTAGCTTTTATAATTATTCTTAAACGTTATTATTATTTACTCTGATTTCAAATACAATATTTGTATAGTAAATCTTGATATGTTTGCTGTCAATACCACCAACGAGTCGTTAATAGTTGTTTAATATAATTGGGAATAGTTTGCGTAGGATATCAAAGATGCCGTGACCCAAATGAACGCGCAACAAAGTTGGAGTCTACATTTCCGTTTCCGTCGACAAGTAGGCCAACAATTGTATTACTTGTTAACAGGAAAGCTCCTATAATATTACGATTTAACTAATTGGAAAGTTTCTGTAAAAGATAGACTCTCTCTCCTTTTTTTTCACCATATCCCAATTAATTGGGGTCGGCACAATATGTCATTTCCGTCCACACTCCTCTATTCTGATATACATCTTCTGTCACACCACAAATCATCATATCATCCTTCACGCAATCCATCCATCTTTTTTTTGGTCTACCTTTACATCTGTACCCATCTGTAAAAGATAGACATTGTCACTTAATGACACATAATAGAAACAATTGAAAGCGAAATATATGAAAAGAGCAATTTAAATTGAAAAATAATCTGCCATTGTTTAATTCACATGTGGTGTAAGTCTGAACAGCTGCTGATTAAAAGCCGGGTTCCTATATGTTACTATTCATATAATGCCTTACCTTGCCTTGAGCTTATGGCAAATTTTAACCGTAAGGCAAATGAACGGTCGATATTGGAACTGGCCATAAGTTGATATAAGTAAGACGCTTAATTGGCCAATTAACAATATATAATCTGTCTATGGGTATTATGTTTTGATTAGGGCAATATTGATTGATCGTGAGTAACAAAAGTATCTAGTCATAGTAGTTAATATAATCCACGGACTTTGTGGTAAACACACACGTATCTTTGTATGTGTGTGTGGGATCAAAAGGGAGTGGAGTATTATTGGACGGCACGCTCGCGACTTCGTTGCGTTGCATGAACTATATCTCATAATAATTATTGACATCAAGGCTTTATGAAACTTACATACATACATAACATCACGCCAGGTCCCTTGCGGGGTAGGCAGGAACAACCGAGCGCCATACAGGCTTATTCTTACACACCTCACTTGCTTCTTTGACATTCATAGCTCTTGCCATGCACGCTCGTCTGTTCTTAAGGCTCCTGACATCACCTTCTGCTAATACACGATCAATTTGATCATGGAAGGTGTGTCGTGGCCTTCCGCGACTTTTGCATCCATCCACTTTTGCATTGTATATCTGTTTAGTCATTCTTTCATCATACATTCTTTCCACATGCCCGAACTTAATTATATAAAGAACGTTTTTCCTTAGAAGATCGATTTGGTATATCAGCTCCTTGATTTTCGTAATCAATTACAATAATGATGTTTAAATGCCTTAACATAAACAGCATCTAAAGCTTATATTAAAGTAGAAAATGTTTTAAATTAACCATCTTGACGCGCAATTTTACTTGAATTATATTCAAAATTTCTTTTGAGAGAAAAACAAGGTAAACGTTTCGTTGTTTATACTCGTACATAATTATGTACAATATACATATTTAACAAGACCATACGTTTCTATGTACATTAAATATTTGTGATCCTTCAGTTAAATGGGTGACGTGGGTGACTCGTAGTTTTTTGTTATATTTTTCTCACTTTATAGGTGTAAATAAAATACACTTACTCTCTCCATTTTATCTCTATTATTATGTTACTAAGATGTATTGCCAACAATATATCTAAAAACATATGTGAGTCATCATCATCATCCGTGCGTTAAATCCCGGTTGCGTTCAGAGCGTTCACTCCGACGCCCAGGGTCCGCTTTCCTACTTTTTCTACTCCACTTCGCGCGATCTTCAGCATCTCCCGTTTTGAGACCATTGATACGCAAGTCATCCTTCACAACGTCAAGCCAACAAATAAAAACGTATGTGAGTAACAAGCATTATATAGGTAGGCGGATTTACATGAAACAATCATAAGGGTTCTTTCTACCAATGGGTATGAAATCTATATATGAAGTCAAATATATCGCTAAAGAACATTATACCCAGGTGACACTATATATTAATACATTATTAAGACCCATATTTTCCCAGATAAAACAAAACAAAACCATGCAATCCATAGATGAAATTGTTGACGATCAATTTTCCCATCTGGCTACGGGATCCTAAAATAGGCAAATATGAACGTTTTAAATACTGTTTCATAATGTTTTCAGTCCTAACTATCTCCGGTACAAGCGTTTACGGCGGTGCAGTAATAGCTACATCTCTGGATTACTTTTTCGAGAGGATGATGATGCTTAAATGGGTAAGTTAAATATTCTCTCGACTGTTACACCTAATTGAAACTACTTTGAACATATTCAAGTGCGTAATTATTTAGATATTTTATTTTTGTTTTGCTGAAGGATTTAAGCAGAAGAATAACTGTAGCACGGCTAAAGTGGAGACAGGTAACTGGTGTGACGTGCGACAAACTAATGCCACTGAAACTAAAAGGTCGAATATAAAAATCTGTCATACGACCAGTCACGCTATACGGGTTCGAATGTTGGGCCACTAAAGTGATAAACCACAAACGTCGCCACTCAGCTGAGATGAGAATGTTAAAATGGATGTGTGGTGTTAGGCCTCTTTTTAACAACCGTTTTTGTCAACGGGTAACGGGCCGACGGGAAACGGTTACCTTTGTACACGATTCTCTAAATATAACGTGAGCGCGTCCGTTATTGTCGACATCAGTTCTGTACTTGAAGGGCGAAGAAGTACACGTACGTTATGTCAAGTGCAAAGAAAAAGCTTATTCTAGCCTACTATTTATACAAAAAGCAGCAGCTACAAAAAAAGGAGGAAGAAGCTATGGGTTCATCCTATTTTATTAGAAAGAGAGTCTTATGTAGTATTCCATACTCTCATGGAGGATTTAAAGAAAGACGGAAGAAATTTCTTTAACTTCTTTCGAATGACTCATGAAAGTTTTCGCAAATTATTAGAACAGGTATATGATGGATTAAGACATGCTGACACTAATAACGTGCGCACATCCGTCGTCATCAACACATACATACATACATAACTTCACGCCAGGTCCCTTGCGGGGTAGGCACGAGCAACAGAGCGCACAACAGGCTTATTCTTACACACCTCACTTGCTTCTTTGACATTCATAGCTCTTGTCATGTCATCAACACACTTCTATGAAATTACGTTGTCCACTGCATTGGACCGACTGCCGTCGCGCCGAGGGGTGACGTCCGCGTATCCGTTGAGTTTCGTTGCAACGGGTATGTGCCCGTCGCGTTAACAAACACTCACACTAACCTATGGAACACTGCGCGTCGGCCCGTCGCCCATTATAAAAACCGGGCCGTTGTCCGTTGTCGTTAACAAGAGGCCTAATAAGAATGGATAAGGTGAGAAATGAATACTTCATAAGGAGATCTTTAAAAGTGGCACTCGTGACTGAAAAACTAAGAGAAAGTAGATTAAGGTGCTATGGGCATATAATGAGGGGGGACGAAAGTCACGTGACAAAAAGAATGTTAAACGACAAGATGGATGGGTAAAAATGTAAATGTAGATCAAAAAAGAGATGGATAGTTTGTGTGAAGGATGATATGATGATTTGTGGTTTGACAGAAGATGTATGGCTGAATAGAAGAGTGTGGAAGGAAAAAACATATTGTGCCGACCCCAAGTGATTGGGATATGGTGAGAGAAACGAAAGAGAGAGTTTATTTTTGCTTTGACTTTTTTGCTTTAGCTTTGGAACATCTATGTATGTTTTGAAACCGTCTTCTAAACCATCGTCCAAAGAGTTGAAGTTTCTTTTCAACTGGAAAAGAAACTTCCATCATTTCACATTTTCTATTTGATTTAGACGAATTTTCTCATATATCTCCGAAGTCTAAGATCCCATAGAGATGAAAGTAATATAGATAAAACCAATTTGAAGCTATACTGAATCCAATGCAAAAAGAATTATTGAAATCGGTTCAGATATGTTTAATTGAATCTGATCGGTGAAAACGTATTTGAATTATTGACATTCTACCGAAATTTTAGGCATTTTTTTTAAATATCACATCAAATGTTAAGAGACATTCGTATTCATATAGTTGTGGGAGCGTGCGAAATTGGAACCCGCTGTAGCTCCGCCATGCCGATTGTCGTGGCTGACTTTGGCTGTTTGGCCTGCAGCCGCCGTCGTAGGCCTAGCAGCTCAATGCGCCCTTACTGCCACAGGGATTTATCATGAACAGAGTAAGTTTAATTTCGAAACTATGGATCCTTTAAAAGAATTACCATAACATTATATTAGATCACATATTTTAGCTAGGTACGTCGTTGTGCAGTATCTTGCTGGTTCTTCTTAAATCATGAAGTGTATAAATGAGTATAAGATTTGGTCTGATGATGCGGCTGCTCTGAACAGTTTGGATCATTTTTACAGTCGTTTAGGATTATTATTACGAAATTGGCCCGAACAGAACTTGAACTCGCTTATACAGAGATCTTCAATAAACAAAGTGCGAACACCTTATTAACCTTTACATAAACCTATCCCAAAATATATTCTATTGTCCTAGTCAGGTATAGGTTCCTTTATATTTGCGGCTCCCTAACCCTAGAAAGTTTGCCAAATACACTAAACAGATGTATTGATTGCTCCTGTGTAAGCGCTGTACACAGTACTAATACGTTTAGAAGTTGTTTTTTGTATCCATATGTTTAATTATTTTGATGTTGTTTTTTCGTGAATTTGTTTGTTAGGATCTAAAGAAACTAAATTTTAACGCAAAAGAAAATATGCGGAATAATTTAAAATATTTGTTGTTTTTTTAAAGGTATAGGCGCTCAAAAACGACGTTTGAAAGCTCAGCAATCGCGCCCAGTGACACGGGAGCAGAGGGCTGAGATGAAACAGCGTAAATATAGGTACTTGTATCAAGTGCGTACCGCCCACGGGGATGTAATATCACAGGTAATCTATGATCAATTATTTAGAGTATTGAGGATGTCGAGTTTGTAAAATTTATTAAAACCACTCAAACACAAAAAAACAAAATCACCAAAATCGGTCTAGAACCCGATCTCAGCGCCACCTACCGGTTCCAACGGGATGAAAAGTATCCTATGTCCGTCTCCTGGTTCTAAGCTACCTCCCCACCAATTTTCAGCCAAATCGGTACAGCCGTTCTTGAGTTATAAATAGTGTAACTAACACGACTTTCTTTTATATATATATAGATTATATATCTGAATTGCAAATTTAAACACACATATATTTGTGGATGGATTTTTATGTATACATATTATGTATATATTTTTATTTGTACATAAAGTACTGTTAGCAAAACACCCATCATCTATCTATACATATAAATAAAATTGGAGTGTCTATTTGTGATATTGAATTACATGAATATGAATATATATACGGTACTTACACCAAAATAACATTTAAAAAAAAATCTGTTTGTGTATCTGTTTGTTCCGGCTAATCTCTGAAATGGCTGGTCCGATTTTGACGGGACTTTTATTGGCAGGTAGCTGATGTAATAAGGAGTAACTTAGGCTACTTTATTTTCGAATTTAATTGTGAATTATTCCAAATATGACGATTTTCAATCACCACGCGGGCGAGACCGCGGGGCGCAGCTAGTCTTTGATAAGTTTATGAAAATATGCACGTGATTTTACAGTTCTAGTTCATTGGCAATGCATTCCATAACCTTATCGTTTATACTGGAATGTATAATATAGTAACGAGTGTTACTTATCACCCAGTCGTACGTGCAAGCGTTGCAAAAGAAAGCCCAGTGCGGCAACTGGAGCGGCAGCGGCGGGGGCGAATGTAGCACGCTGCAAAGTGATTCGACGCACCTCACCGTGCTCGCGGGGTCGGAGCACGCGCCGCCGACGGACTCCGACGACGATCTCAACCAGATCCGAGCGGCTCATTAGAATTTATGCCGGTAATACTGAACCACCTTTGCTCGTACAATTTGTACAGGATTTATTATAAGCACTTTTTTATCCGTGCAGGAACGGAGAAAGAATAAAGTTTCCCGCGGCCGGGCGGACATTTGCCCGACTGGACGGCTACCACCCCTAAAGTATGTGGCCATAACAACCTTGAGTTGTGTTCCGGCATTAGTGACCAGGTTCCAGTCTCCCTTAAGAGAGCAGCAGCACATTTGTAGGCACCTTTGGTGTTGCAAATGTCCATAGGCGACGGAAGCCGTTTTGCATTAAGTGGGCCGTCTGCCTGCCTGCTGAACTCTTGCAATAAATAAAAAATGTGTGCGTGTACTAGTTAGTGTGCACACGTAAGAAGTGAAACTTCTTTATGACCTTATTTTTCGAAAAATGATCTACTATATGCAACTTTACAGAAATTGTTTAAATAAATAAAGCCCCTACCACGGTCGAATCGACCGTGTACCACGGTCTCGATCGTGGTAGGGGCAAGAAAAAGATGGCGCGCATCGGAAAAAATGTGACGCGTAACCGAAAAATGTGACGGTAATTTTCTTTCCAACGCTGATAAAGAAGTTTCACTTAAAAAAAAACTAAATTTAGATTAGGCTCCCATAAAGTAAATAAAAACCATAAACAAAAATTAAAATGAATAAGTTGGGGGTAGGGCAAATTTTAATAATAACTTTAACATTACTTATTGACAACTGACGTCTTTGTCTTTCGTGGTCACTGCTACTGAAAAGTGGCCGAAACGTTGAAATAAAAATTGAATAAAATGCCGCGCTTAAAACCGTTAAAACATATTAAGTAGTAAAATTACGTTAATAAAATTCTTCAGAATGTCACTATAAGACTTTTTTAAAGATTGTCTTGTAAGTAAAGTCTAATTCATAACGGCACAAAAACTTTGTATAACAGTAACTATTAATCAGGTTAGGGGGGTTAATAAATAAATATGCAGAACGCATACGTTGTGTATTGCTGTGCATTTTTAGAGTAATTAAGTATGATATAAGTAAGAGTAATTTAATTCAAATCGCCTTTATATTATTGTTTACACAGGAATTAAAATTATTCTTGTCGTGATATTTTGAAATTATGTCGATAGTTACACTATTTGAGCGACTGCCCTTTTATATTTAAGTAATTTTGAAATTGATTTTATCCAAGAAATAAGTAACAACTAAGAAGAGGCGCTATACATACATAGCTTCTAAATTCGTAAAATTTCTGCGTATGTAATGGAAATTTCTCGAAAAGTCGAGGTGCAGAAATTCCAAAATACTTCTAACGAAAATTGATCTCAGCAATATTTGATAAATAGTTTTTGAGATTGGGTACTTTTCATGAAATGGATTTTTTAAAGTCCCATGCCAAATGACGAAATTAATCGTCGTTTGCCACCTCCACAGAATTCTTACGATTCATTTAATAAGTTATGTTTAATTTGTGTCATTCTAATTTCAGTGATTTAAGACGGATTAAGAAGAAAATGTTGAGGGATTGCGTGGGTGGAGTTTTATTTGATTAAATGTATCCAGTATTATTGTAAGAGAAATCCACTCATATTATTACTTATAAGGTATTATAGTTATTAAATTAGTAACATCTATATTTGTATTCGAAGTAAGTTTATTGGTGTATATTGCATTTATGTGCGTATATCTATTAAGGATTTTTTGGAGTTCAAGGCCTAATATTACAAATCTAATTTTAAAATTTATACCATTATCAAGATTTTATTAAGCGTTAAGTGTTTGTGTTTTTCCAAAATTTATATCTGAAACTGTTCTATGCTGATTATTATTTGTTTATACAATTTATAAAGTATTTTAAAAACGTATTCTTAAGATTAATGTTATTCTTTTTGGACATTCCATATGATCGGCTTTCTTTTCTATTATTATGATGATAAAATAAGATATTGAACTGTATGAATAAAGTGATTAAAAAAATAATAATATAAGGTTATAGATAAATATGAATAAGTCCGATGTAGCATCCGTTTTAATTATTAATTACTAGGTGTGGTCGCGGCTTCATTCGTGCGGGAGTAGTATTTATGTTCATGGTTTTCTAAACCTTGAAAGATACAGATAAATATAGATATACCCTTTGCGCTACAACATAGGATCACTTAAGAACTTTATTATAAAATTTAGCAAGGTTGACAACGCGTTGGCAGCGCCCTTGTAGCCAGAAACAGCCAAAAGCAACGGTGATTTTTCATCAGATCGGCCGTTTGTCTGTTTGCCAGTTTTTAGCAACCAAAGAAATATGTCGTAACGAAATATACATAACCCATAATATTATAAAATTCTAAACATGTCTGTACATTGAATCTTTAAAAAAACAACTGGAATAGACTATGTAAATGATTGAGAAATCGATGCAATTTTAAAAAAATCACCTTGAACTCTGTTCGGAACTCACGTAAAAACGACTAGGCCGATTTCGATGCGCTTTTCACTGAAAACTAATTCTTAGAAACTTTCCCGGGAGCGGTTTTTAAACCGGATATACGGACGGATATACGGATACGGACTTTAGTCCGTATGCATAAAAATAACCTAATTCCGACACAGTTTCAACAAAAATACTTTGTGTTCCGGGAATCCTGTGGGAATTTCAAGTCCAGCCTGGATGAATTCGTGGGCCTATCCTAGCTTAAAAGAAAATTCCTGTTTGATCCCTAATATTTTTATTCAAGCTTGTTGAGCCGTTACTGGGTAACAACAATTTTATAAATAGTAATTTATGATTAGGTATCAGCCATCGTATAGATAGTTTTCATTTAAATTTGGCATATATTTTTAAACCACAGGCAAATACTTCAACTTTAGCGGGATAAAAGATACCTATAAAACATATGCCCTCGTTACGAATTAAACAGCCAAAACAAGTAAATAATGCGTAACATAGAAACACATATTTGGTTTTGTTAAAAACTGTCAAAGTAATAAATCTGATAGAAATTAACAATAGTTGTGGGATATTGTTGGAATCAACCTATTTAGTTAATTGACTTTTTTATATTTTGACACTCAACATTCATTTCCGCTCTATATTCGTTATTGCATTGTACCGTATCGTTCTGTAATAAATGTTAATATTATAAGAAAATTATCGTATTACTTCATGTCCAAGTCAAAGTATATACAGTCTACATGCTCTCCACATATTGGTCCTTCGAGCCGGATGTCGGCTCCGGGGAAAAAAAACAAAAGAATGTTGACAGTGTCAAAATATAAAAAAGTAAAACTATTTAAAGAGGTTGATTCTAACTGATATTTATATCTACATTTTAAACATCTATTTAATAGAATGTGACGATTGGAGCTGCTACAAAAACTCCAGTTGTCTGAAGTGTGAGTGTGAAGATTGAATAGAGATGTTATAAATGTTTGGTACTTTGCATGGGTTGTTATAAAAATTCATTCATGATTATTTGAAACTGGGGCTGTATTCACAAAACGTGCAAACCAGTATGAATAATAAATATGTATCAGTAGAATATAAGAAAGATATGCGAAGATTCTAAGTCCATTATCGATCGTTGTATATGCGTTAAAAACACTAATCATCGTTCCCTAGTCAATAATCCAATGTAATTGTTAATTAATATACTTGGTTTTTAAAATCACTGCCATTATAATTAATTTTTAGTATGAAAACATTTTATTATAAATATTCGACTACACTGCACATACGTATAATACAATAAATATTAAGATTTCGCTAATTACAAAACTGAGTCAATAATTAATCCTTTGACGTTTTGGAATTCTTGTTTTGTTTCAGTATTAATTATTGTAAGTATTCTATTCTTTTAGAATTCATTTTCTTTTCAAATACAAGGCTGTCTTGTTAGTTTTTACGGTCTTGAACTCCTTTCTAAATGAATTATGTTTGTTTGTTCACAGCTGTTTGTATTTGATGTTTGAATATCTAGTGACTATTTTGTCCTATATGGATTTTTAAAACTCACGATACCTTATGCACTCATGTGATTCAAAATTGCCACTGGTAACGTTTGCATGGAAAATTAATCCAAAAATTGTAGCAGCTTATAATTAAAGCACCAAATGCCATATTCAGAGTTAATGAGGAACTATCTAATCTAAGACAAAGAAAAAAAATCTATAGGGATGTTTATCGCGTTTTTGAAAAGTCCTCAAGCCTTTCCTGGATGTGCCCCAACTCGTAAACGAATACTACCAAGACTGTTAACCTACGTTTTATAAAATAAAACATTTATCTTAGTGCTGAGATTATCTTTTCCTATAGGCATAAACTATTTCTTCCGTATCTTGGTTAATTTTGTTTTATGTTTCTGAAGGTTACTTGCAATCGAAACCATTTATTTATATTTCAATAAATCTTTGACTTGATTGTTTCTCAAGCTGTCTGAGTACGGTAAAACACAAAACACGTGGTGCTTAATAGAAATTAACTATAGTGCCACTTTCCTCACTGTTTCTCAATTAAAACTATTTTCAATGTTATTAAACGTTTATTTGCTATGATTCAATTTGCTCACTTTGTATAAAAAGTTTTTATATAGTTATATATGTCTATGAAATAGTCGCTGGATATTCTATTTTACTTATGTGACTATCTAAAGAACTGAATAATTGTATTTCAACGATCGAGCTTTTCGCTCTTCCACGTTCCCAATGTAATACAAAAGGTAACGAATGTTGGAACTTAAATTAAAATCAGTATAAATAAACCTATCCGAGTCGTGGACACTCGCAGCATGATTGGTCCGAAAATTTCCAAGTCGTTCAACTAGCTTTAAAGTGAACATGCTCCGAGTCTCTTTTGGGAATAAAATTGAAATGTGAGTAACCGTACAGCCGCGTTTTCACAAGAGTTGGCTCGGACCGAGTACACTCGGATGTCTACTCGGACGATACTCATATTATTTAAACACCTAATCCGAGTGTACCTACGTCCGAGTACGGTGTTTACATAATACGTACGAGTACACATCCGAGTGCACTCGGTCCGAGCCAACTCTTATTGTGAAAACGCGGCTTAAGAGAGTTCTCTTAAGTTAAGAGTTAACTAGGTTAACCGACATAATTCGCAAAAGCAGCCAGTTGAAGCGGCGACGGAACAGCTATGTCTGTCCCAGGACCGATGTCCGATGGAGTTCCAGCTCTGTGGGCTGACTGTCTATGCAAGGTCGCTGGTAGGGGCTGGATGAGGGAGAGTGGAGGACCGGGATACGTAACAAGACCTAAGTCCAGAAGTTGACTGAGATTGCCTGATGACGATAGACTTATTGTATTAGAATACTGGATGAATAAAAGCTACATAGCCACAACCCAAAACCCTTAGGTACATATTATGTAACTAAACGTAACGAAGTTCTAACAGCTGTCACCGTTTTTCGTATATCTACATTATATAGGTGTCATTTGTATAGTACTAACTGCTAAATATAAGATATTCATCATACAAATTTTCTACATGTTAATTGAACAGAAGTATGTTTCAAACAAGTGTACAAGTTATATTTAGCTCATGTCTATTATTATTCTTGTCGCACCAGAAAGAAACGTCTAAATACATTTTAATTTTGTTGTAGGGGGAATTTTATCATGAAATACAAATGATTCTTGAAGATTAGAGCCGGGTAAAGGTAATTTTGAGACAAACAACTATCGGTCCAAATTTATTTTATTTTATCTTCGTAGGGCCATACTAATGATGGTATTTCTTACTAATGCTGGGCACCTTACCCATAGAAGACGGTGACCTAGGCTCAGTATTCTACTTATAGGCTTGGGACTATGGGTAAAATGCAATATAGCTAAGTTTTCTTTTATTGTATCAGTTTGTAAAGTCACTAGAATTTTGATTGTCAAATAAAAACGCATCTCATGATTACTTTAATAATAACGAATACGGATAAAACTAATTTCTTTACACTTGAACGACAAGTTATTTCATCTTAAATTTTCTTGTCTGTGATATTGTTCAATAAGTCAATCATAGACTGGATTAAAGGCCTAGTTGCCAAGCCATAAACATTATTTAAACAAAAGTCAGTCATTGATTTGTACTTGATATAATTTGATTAAATCTGGGTATATGAACCACCCGAAGAAGTTATGTCTCGTAATTACCTCCACACCGCACTTATAAGAATGGCAGTAATGGCCGAATATGATACGAAAATTTCTTTGCATTTTTGACAATGTTGTTCGAAGCACAATTGAATATGGATGTGATGAACGGGTACACTCTTATGAAGAGTATAGGATAAGTTAGTTTATTAATAATAGAAAAAGATGAGATCGAATTTGGAAACAAAAATGAAACTAAATTGTTCGAATATATGATTTTTAGTAGGCCGATACGGTCAATGCTAAGCATATAAACAGTTATTTGAATTAAATGCATACTACTTTTTTTTAATTTTAAGACTTACGCCGTTGAATGCTTCAGGTTAGCTACTAGTGCTTGAAAGGTACTGATCAGTATTTAGAGGACAGCATTTTTGATCGTAGTTAAATAGGTATATCTAGTTTATAAGTTTAAACCATTACGAAAATAGAAATATTACAATAATTCCCAATAAAATTCATAAAAAATAGTATTCACATATTTTTAAGTATATCTTAACGATGAGCTCGCATTCTAGAACAATTTATTATAAAACAAATAGGTGATATAATACTATCCTGTTAAAATTAAAATATCTCCAAATGTATACAGGTCTATGGCGTTGTGCGCAATCATAATTTTGCCCATTGCACCCTTAACTTGGTACGTGAGTTTGGTTACACTTATAGAATGCGAAAGGAAGGAAGCATTCAACGGCTTTTTAGACGTATTACATTCTTTAAACAGTGTGATAAGTTTATTATTTTGGCCAAAGTTTATTTTAGTTATTACATCGCTATGAGCTATGATTTCAGTCATGAGTGTAAAGCTTTATTTTTTTTAGTTTAACGAAGGCAACTATTTGTATTTTTATTAATGGCCATTGTTTGTATTGAGAACGTTAATTTAGTCCACGTACAAAAGTTTCGGTATAGGTGGAAATTTTAGTCTACTATAGTTTGTATTATATGAGAAATTCGGTGTGCATAAATTGAGTTTACGGCCGCACTCACAATCTGCATTCTAGTTCATTTATCATATAAAAAATAACATCGATGAAAGCTCGCGTTATCTGTCATTTGTGGGTGTAATTCTACTGTATAGAATATAAATGTCATCATCATTCACAATTTAAATTAAAAATAAATGTATCTATTATAGATAAAATAATCGATTTTATTGCTATTAAGTTAACTGTTTTCCAAGCATTCTGAGTGCGGTAGGCAACAAGTCAACCGATAAAAAAATGTGTTATTCTGACACTCGCTTCACCTTAGACATAGATAATAGACTGAGCAATATGGTCTTCGTAAAATAATAATTCACTCCATAGAAAGACAATACGACTGTGTGGCCAATAGTTATTATCTCTTTTCGATCGTTTTATCTCTCTTAGTCATTTCTTTCTCTATTCAATTACACTTATAGTTTGCGATAGGTCGAGATGGCAATTCTCTAGTGATGTGACGTCACATACTAGGTAGTCGATATGGATAATTTATGCAATAAAATGATTATCACCTTTTGATTTGAAGTAATATTTTAAAACTAAATAATATTTAATTTTAATCTAGTGTATTATTGACATAATATTTATAACAATTATTGTTCCTTTTAGGGCACAGTTTCCTAGGTTTGATACTTTATAATACTGCTTCATCTGGGATATTTTTTATAGTTAATGACTGTTTCACGGAAACGTAGCAGTAGATTAACGAAGCCTAAAGTGAGATGCGATAATGTTATAAATTGTGAATCACCTTACATAGTGACAGATAACGTACATATATATTATATACAGGGAAATCTAGAAAAATTGAAATCATCTTTAGCTATGGATGAGTTGATAAACAAGTTTTCAGAAAAAAACACGAGAAAAGTGTGTCTTTATTACGAATTATTTGTCTAACTAAGCTCATAGGAGCATTCATATAAGTAGTAACTTATAATGAATATGTAATTATTTTCATTCGATTCGAGCATTTTTATTATTTTATAAAAAAAGCTTTACATTTCTTTTGGGTCCCCAAACACAATTTGATACAGGGCCCTTCTAAGGCAAGTTACGCTGCTGATTATACACGTATGTACCTACATTATACACTAATAGCTATTCGTTACCGGCGTTATTTTTAACGCTATAATTAAGACGCAGGTGAAGCCCAAATATGAGAGAAAGTATTGCTTCTTTATTTTAACACGTGACGAAAAGGCAACGATATCGATGAATGAGGTCGATAAGGACTCGCGCAGCTTTAAATGTCGAAAACCGATCCACGTTATTTGTATAAACGAAAACTACCGACCGGAGTTATATTTTGTATACTATTATAATATAATGTACATAGGCGATGGAGACCACTTTCTATCACAGTTGGGCCGTTAGCCTGTCTGGTGTTCTTCAGCAATAAAAAAAAAAAAAAAAATATAATTCCGGCTGACATTTCTCCGATTGCCATGTCGAACTAACACGGTTGGATAGTGTACGCTCAGTGAATTCTGTATGTCTTTGATGTTAAAGTGATGAGGGAATCAATTTTTCTAGACTCGTTAAGCACACCGAATTGACTGCTCATTACAAACTCATGTTTTTAATTTGAAAAATAAAACAGTTATATTTATTTTTAAGGTAGGAGATAACACCATAGTTTATAAATAAAGAAGCGACGCGTTTAGAAGATAATTTTACTTTTTTCTTTGTATCTGTCTCTAGACATCGTCCACTTATCGCTCAATTTCTAGTCTTGTATGTTTTGCAAAGAGTGTGAGCAACTGATATATTTTTAGGCGCGTTTTTAATACTACTTTTGTCTATTTCTCTAATGCATTTATCTGTATTTAATATTTTCATACCCTCATTTTTTATTCTATGTCCCATTTACTCAATTATATTAAAATATATATAATATAACAAAATATATATTAACATCGTTAATTTTTCAGTTCAACTTTATTTGAAATTCGTAATTATATAAAATAACAGTGATTATTATATAGGTAAAAGACTATCATCTGCAAGAGCTCAAAGTAAAACAATAATATATAATGTTTTTCGTTACACGTGGTATTTCAATGCAATCTATGTATTAGTTTATTAGAGTTTTATTGTTTATTGTAATGCCTTTATATAGTCGATCAAAAATTTTAATTTTCTAGTTTTTGTGATACATTTCATTCAAAACAGAGAATTTTATCGTAGCAAAATAAGTTTAAAAACACACAAATATTTCTCTTTCTGTGTTGACAAACGGTCGATGCATTTCCTGTCTACTTCCATTCGTTAATAAGGTCTGACTACGTTTCCACACTTATAGACAGAAAATCATTTATACTTATGTCCCATGTAAAATATGCATGATCGATGATATTTTGTGGTTGGCAAATAACTTTGGTTATTAATATATGGTTGAAACTATATTTTTATAAAGTTGTGTTATGTTTTAGAAATAATTCTTTTAATTTCGTTATGTATTGTTTAATTTTAGGCATGATTATAAATAAAAATTATATTAAATTTATTTTATATTGTTCCATTTTTTTGTATTTTTAAAGTTTGTTATGTTGTTTTGCATTTCATTAAATTTTATGATCAATATTCTTTTCAACATTAAATACTTTGTTTTATTTTAGTCCCTCAAGTCTTAATATTAACGGATTTTTTTAAATATTAAATGAACCCCAAACGCCCCCACACATTGCCTATGTGCACAATATGTGCACCCGAACAATGTGCACACTTCAACGGATTTTTCTTATCCAGGTACGTTGTAACTTGTAAGTCACGTCCACACCAGACCCGTCTAACAGCCGCGACTTATGCACATACCTTTTATGAGGTCTTTAGAACCTGGTAGCTTTCCTTGCATACTGTATTTTAATTAACATTGCTTAAAATTTGATATTTTGACATCTGATATAGCATTTAACTGTGGTAAAAGATTTATGAAATAGATTTTTAAGCTTGAACTTTTTAAATAAAATTTGACATCAGCAATTCATGTTTATATAAAAAATATAATTAATTGGTAATAGTTCAAGTATAATTACCTTATTACCCTCTAATAGTATTGTCGTTGTCAAACATCTTTTGTATTTTTGCCACAGTAATCGTCTTTATGATAGTAACCTTTATATAAACGTATTTTACAAATTGCTGTTTAAGAGCATACTGCCATTTTGACCGAACTAGTAAGTGTGAAGTGTGTAAATTTTAAGCTGATAATTTTGAGGCATCCAATATCAAAAGCAAAGATATTATATATTCAAGTTTGTAAAATTACTTTTTTTTTTTTAATCCCTCTGTAGCATATTGTGTCAGTTAGGTGCGAAAAGGCTATGTTAAGACCGGAATTTATTGATTTTGAAATACGTAATAAAAAAAATAGTCATTATTGAACATGCTCATTAGAATAAAACCAATTTTTCTTACAGAATAGCATTTTGAATGTGATTTGTATCTTCTATGTCAAACTCTGTTTTTACGTAGAGTGAAAATTATTGAGAGAAATACACGTCTGATTTATTCATTCATTATTGTGTTTATTAAGTTCATACACATTAAGTAACACAAAAACCAGGATATTTCTAGTTACTAATCATTATATCTCTTTACTTACCACGGCAATCAATTGTCATTTCATAATATTCCTACCGGTTTGAAATAAGCATTAACAGAGTCTGTAAGGTTTACTTACCAGAAGAGATTTAGATTTCTAAATAATTTATACACTGTCAACTTGCTCTTGATATTAGATGATTTACAATAGCATAACAATTTTAAATAATACAGAATTAGGATGCTAGAGCTAATTTGAAGGAAAAACTTAAGATTACTAGATATTATTTCATATAATTAAGTCATCCTTTTGCTTACCTATAGATAGCAAGTAACTAATAAAACAGTTTATTATTTCAGTATTTATTTTACCCTCGTTTTTATTTCTGTCACGCCTTTTACTTCTAAGTTACAGAATATTACTAATAAAATAATGATGATAATTAAACTTTCATGATTTTCTATATTTTATTTTTGAATAAAGAAGAGATTTATTTAAAGGAATATTAACAATAATAATTTTCGACCATAATAATGTAAAAGAATTGACACCTAGTAAAATATAGAAATTATATCCTTGCTCCATCTGGGTCCATTTCGTACAAGTGTAGGTAAGGGCTTAATGCGTTATTTGTGAAGCGACATTGTTATTAATTGTTAATGACGTTAAACCTTAACAGATAACATATGCATGTACATACACTAAGGGTTTAATCATTAACTGAACGGAATTTGGAATAAAAACATTTGAATATGAACGGCGTTATTTTTAAAGCTATAAGATATTTTTGGCCACAGTCACTAGCACTAACATTATCCCAGATGGAGCAGGGACATTAGAATAATAATTTAAGTGTCTTTTGTATTAAAAAAAATGTGTGCGTGTACTAGTGTACACACGTAAGAAGTGAAACTTCTTTATGACCATATATCGACCGTGTACCACGGTCAAATCGACCGTGGTATACGGTACGGTACACGACAAGAAAACAAGAGGGCGCGTAACCGAAAAAAGTGACGCTAATTTTTTTTCCAATGCCTAAAGAAGTTTCACTTCAAAAATGTTATGTAGCAGCGACCTCTGGTTAATAGTAGAAATGGATTTAGGTCTTTTTCAAAGTTGAACTAAGCTCAAGCTGGACGATTGTTAACTGTATTTTTCAATTTCCGTGATTGAAGGAAACTTCCTACTAAGGCCATCCTTTCTCGTTAACATATTGGGACATTGAAGAGGAGCATCATTAAACTTATTTCGTAACAAGCAGCGAATCAACTGTTTCTGGTAGCAAATTTCCATAGCGATGCTGCCCACTTATTATCAATCGAGCCAAAATATTTTCTTCATTTCTTTTGTGTTATATAGAAACACTTAAAATCATACTGCTTCTTAATTTACCAGTGAATATAAATGAATCGGTAAGCACTAGGTATATTTCTATACAAGTGGATACGATAAAATTATCAATTTTTCATTTAATAACGTGTAATGAAATAAAATAAATCAACAATTTGATAATTTTATGATATCCACTTGTATAGAAAAACATTTTTTCTCATTCAACACTTTATATCTTATGGTTATCATTGACTGAAAAATATGGTACAAGTGAATGTTTCATTAGTTAAGAAATAATAATTCTTCAAAAACGTACCCTTCGGTATTATATTCAGTAATATTATCCGGCCCAGTAATTATATACTTATCATTTTTAATAATATAAATATAAACAATAATGTTTAATGTAGTCTGAACGTCGTAATTGTAGCTAAGCTTAAAAATAACAAAATCTAAGGAAGGCAATTGTGATCTGAAAATGAACTAGTGTTAAGTATACTTCTGAAGTGTTATGTGAAAAGATAATGTTTAAAATATGTAGTGTGATTTTCAATGACAACGTATTATTGGTGGATATATTATTATTTATACTGCATATCTACAAACAATACATACAGTTCGATTAGAAATTTATCTTTTGTAGCGCGATATAAGAAATGGTTTCATTTTTTAAAACGGTCATTTAAGATTTATAACCCCCGGCACGCAACTTGGCCAATGTCGTAAGATGCGCTAAAATCGATTTTCAGGTCTCTTTGGTTGTCAATCGGGATGTGGGGAATGAGTATTCAATTGTCTCCTTCATACTCATAATCTTAACAATGCGCGAAAGAGACGGACAGGCTTTTCATAATGCGAATGCAGTGCAACGTCACACCACGCAGTTATTCACAGATACTACACAAGCACAACGTGTATACGTGTGTTGAACGTGCCATGCGCGAACTAATCCCCACTACGTCGAAACGTGGCCAAGTTGCGTGCCGCGTACTATACCATCGTATACCTAAATACAGTTTTACTAAAATTTTGTCACTTAGAAATTACAGACAAATATTTCTTATCTTATTTATTGATATAGAATAGCATAGATTATCTCCGAGTATTATAAAACAAAATAAGGCGACTAAGGATTGTAAATGTCAGTTCATATTAAAAAAATCACAAAACACGCAGATTAAACAAAATTGATCTCTTGGAGAATTGTTATAGTAAAGATATGGTTAAAGGTAAAAGCTAGTGTAAGAATGAAATCTGTTTGATAGATTTTACAATTTATCGATACTAATAGTATTGAGTTTGTGTCACCGGAATTTTCTAAAACCGTAACTTTACAATAATATTAATAATAATACAGTCAGTTTAACTGCAGATTATAATCTGGCTAGTTCAATTATTAATTTACGATTTTTCCAATATTTCTGTGATGTGTATATATAAATATAAAAGTAGTATGTAAATATATATTTACATACAAATTTTCTGGGAATTTGGAAATACTACACCAAAGATAATTAATATTGTATTTACATGAAACACAGTTAAAAATAATGGGTAATTTAACTTATCATTACCCTTAGCGTTGCTAGCATATACTACAGGACTTCTGTATTGAAATTTTGGATTAAAAGTACCCCATAAATATCTCAAGAGCATAAAAAATGGATGGAATACGGAAACTTTATTTCGTGAGGTCTAACAAAAGCTTCTCAAACTTCGAGCTAGACCATAAAATTTAAACTAACTAACTGATTGTAAATGTATTCAAATATATGTATATATAAAAGATCTAATGATTAGGGGTCTTTTATTAAAATAATATCGGGTCCTTAAGGCTATTCTATTGCTCACACCAATTTTATCTCAAGTGTTTGATTAAATAATAATTTACTTAATCGAGCTAAATTAAGTTTCAGTTTCAAGTTTTTTAATTCCTTACCTATGACAGTAAACATGTTTCAGTCGAATGTAAATAAACACTTACTCCCCTTATTCATAATAGTTACACGACGTTTATAGACTCGTTACAATGGCATTCTGAATGCGATTATGAACTATTATTAATAAGGGAGTTAGAATATTGTCTTATTGTTTATCTCGACCTCTATTAACGCCACGAAAATGTGAATTACTTAATTATTCGTGACGATTATAATATATAATTGGGTATTTAGATGACGTATTTATCTATTTTTTTTAAAGGATAATTTTAATATTTATAATTATAAGAATTATGATAAAAGTTACACGAAGGTCTCAATTGCACTATACTGTACTACCATCAAAGAAGTATTTAGTGTTATTTTTCCATGATACTACCGAATATATGGCATTGACGAAATTGTACAATTTGGTTAATTATTACCAATTTCGGCGTAACTGGTCAAATGATTATTCGGAAAGGTAAGTAAATATTTTACTTAATATATGTGTTTGTGTATACTATCGCCTTTTTTTGAGTACATTCTAGTGCAATTGACCATTGTGGTTTTGGTATTCGTGGTCCGAGATTCTTTCTTGCCAACATTGTAATTTAAGAATGTTATTTTAAATAAATAATAATTTGTTGTCATCTATTGACGTGTTTTCATGAAAATTAAAAATTACATCGGTTTGTTAAACCCTAATTTTAATAAGTATCCCAGTCTTAGGCTCAGTTTTATTGTGATGGAATTACCGGTATACACATCAGTCTTAACCTGGGTGGATTAGTGGCTTTTATGTATATGATAATCTCGTGTGTATGCTAATCTCGATACACAGATTTATTTTTACTGTTGACCTTCATCGTCAGCACTATTGTAACGAAATGCACGTTGGTTCAGAGAAATTTGCGTAAGCAGTACTAGCTCCGCAGTTACGATCAAACCCATTTCATTATAGATAGGATAAAGGATAAAGCTTTACATTTTTTTCTCATAAACGCGAGGAACGGAGCTATCAGAAATATTATCCTAATGAGTTAGAAATAGCTTCTGTGGCCTACACGCAGGCTTGCCTAGTTTGATCATTGGGATGCAGAAGCGTCAGTTCCCGACACGACAAATTTTGTCAACAAATATTGTGATAAACACTCAGGTCTGGATGTCTGGCCTCCGATCCCGTAGTTATGTAATGTAGATATTACCCAGGGCCCAAGCGGACACAACTTTTATAGCTTTCGAAGAGAGGAATGTTTGAAGTACAATTTTTTCAGAAACTTACATAATGGGATGTTGTCAATTTAAGAAATATAGAGAATTTGGTTTCCAAGTTGTATAGATGTTTTTCTTTATTTAAATACGGTACACAGTTTATTAATCACACGTTTATTTGGGCATTTTGAAACTTTAAATTCTTTTGACATATTTTTACTATGTCATTTGAATCAAATAGCTTTTCACTTTTCAATATGTATGTATGAATGTACGACTTAAGTTTGCCTGCTGAGCAATCAATCTTCATCAGGCAACTGTTCTCTACTGCTGATAGTAGGCCTCTCCTAGTTTTGTTTTACCATATCCAGGTATCCGCTTTCCTCATCAGCTCCTCCCCTATCTTTCAAGTTGAATTGAAGTACGTTTACGGATACCTCACCTCACACTATTTTTCGATGTAACCGTTTGTGAACACCCCACTGCTAAACATCCGGGTATTCTTCCTGGCATATGTCAGGGTCGCGAGAACAGGCCGTGGGCGACGTCGCCGCCATGGCTGACGTGAGCTCGCCCCTATCTACAGGTGGATAATGTTAGACTGCCGGTATGCGTATGTGAGATGCCGCAATATCTACTAAAACACCTCGTAGTTCATCAGTTAACCATTTGTTAGGGCCACGGGAATAAAGTGGAGCCAACGACATGACCTCAGCTGGCGTGGGCCTACCTTTCTTCGTGAGTACCTTGCCTGAGCCAACCAGCTCATTGAGGCGACCTTAAGCGATCATCAGTCTTACAACAATTTGACCGCCTATTGCCTCTTCAGCTTACTTTTGAGAGCTATTTCGGTTACCTTCGTTCTCTTACTGATATATTCTTTTTGACATTATCCGTTAGAGATACCCACTGACCTATATTGTTAGTAATGGACAGGCTGCAGTCACTTTGATTGGTGTAATTTTGACTTTAGGCACTGAGGGTAAAAGTTTTAGGCCGTTTTCTTATTTGTCGGGACGAAATCTTATGCTCAATATATGCTGTTTCCTGCTCGATTTGATATGTACCATATCCCACACGTACCCGATTGAAGCAAGAAAAGCTCAAAAATATACCTAGACAGTCGTTAAGCTTTTAGTTCGGCATATACTGAGTATACTGATTTCGTACCGCTGTCGCTCAAACTAAAAAGTGGCCTTATTACTAATATTATAATTCCAGAGACGGTCGCAAGTGGTTTAAATTGACACAAAATTATGCTTGTTTTATATTCAGCAGCCAGTCTTGTGGTAATAAGATGTCAGGGGACACAAACAGAGTGCAGAGCGACTTTCGATTTGTGGATTAGCCCCACTGTCAGTCAGTGTTCAATACCTATGTATCAGCATCAGCATTAATACAACAAAAATATTTATAAACAGATATATTCTTTATTACACAAAACTTTGGTTTAATTTTCTAATAAAATCTAGTATTTTACATTGTTTATTAGGTTTAAAATCTAAATTATAACACATTTTTAACGTATGACTTCTTTAACATAAATTTTATTTTTACTTGTGAATAACGTTGATGATAAATTAAACAATTTCGTGTAAATTATTATTAAGACTGTGTTTTAGTCACAAGATTTTAAAGTATTATAGATACAAAATGCTGTTTATTCTGCCAAAGAATAAGAGGACAACGTATCGTAATAATATAATAATTAAGATAGAATTGGGGTCAAAAACGATTATTTTGACCAAACAGTCACAATTTTATTTAGTAAAAACAAAGTCGGACTATTTTTTTCTCCTCCTTTTTGTATATAGATCATCCTAATACAGTGAAAGATAAAAATATGTATAATAACTAAATATTGAAGCTTGCTTCGTTTTCGAATATGGATACATAATATGCAATGACTTTCAAAAATAATTTAAGTCAATGACCATCAATATCAATACGATTACTACTAATAACGTTAATATCAAAAATAATTTAAGCCATCAACATAATCCAATATAATTCCAAACGGGCCCAATTGATATTATTTTGGTTATATGCAAGTCGTAATTTCTTCAACGTAGGATGAAGGGAAGATTCCATATGAGCCATTTAGGTCTCCGGACCACCAGCCTCCTTCTTGTTTCTCGTGTATTGTTATGATATCGCCTGAAAATATAACGTATGTAGTTTAAATTCATTTAGTCACACAACACATTGGTAGCAAGCAATCTATTTGATACCCGTTTTTATTGAATGTATTTAATTTTAACCAATTTAGTGTTTCTTAGAATTTTCCTTCTCATATCTTATAAAAGGGCTCTGCACGTTTTATCACTTTGAAAGCGTGAATCGTCCCAATTTTACGCTTAAATAAAACTGTGAGTAAATGACACGCCTAAATTAACATTTTTAAATATAAATTTAAAACAATATTGATTATACTTTCGCCTTGCATATTGCGTAATAGAAGCTTTTAAGCATATTAACATAAAAATAATACACAACGATGAATATTATTATCTCAACTAATTGACATTGTTCTCGTTTCATGTTTGATTATAAAAAAAGCTTTTAAAAACAAATCAACTAAAAAGTTAGTAAGTCTTATTAAGTTCCCTTTCAAATTATTTATTCTTATAGAAGCTACAATAAAATTGCGAAATTAGCGTTTAAATTGGATTGCAAGTTTTTTCTCTTTATTTATAGAGCTTTATCACTATAGCCGTAATGCCGGTCTGAATGGAATTACACTTACATTCTGTATTCAATGGAGGGAAAGTTAAGTTTGTTTGGATTGTTTTAAGCTAGGAAAAAAACAAGTAAGTACCCTACCTGGATTCAAAGTGAGTTCATCATTCAGTCGCGCTTCGTAAGAATATAAAGCTCGGCATTTTCCGATAGATGGCGTCTGAGAAGTAGTTTCCCCGTTTTCATTTTTTATCATATCAGTCAAATCAGTAGAACTACCGCTCTGTGACGAGAAGTCATCTGTAAAATCATCACACATTGAGTCTCATTCTTTTTTAATTTATTTACTTAAGTGAAGGTAGAAGTAAGTATTTTCTTTCAAAGTCAATGGCAGTAGAGTTAATATCATATTAGAAATCCAACGCTCTACTTTTATTTTTATTCAATAGGGCGCATAAAAGATGCATTGCATGCACACTTTAATGAAAACAAAATCAAAAACCACGAAATCGTATAAATAAATATAAAAAATCGGGAAACAAGCACACATTGTACCTATATGCCCACTCTAAGCAAGTTACACTTGTGTTATGGGTTATACACAATGGAACAGTCTGGGGCCGATCCTAGACACCTAAACCATATGCCAATGGCTTAGCCAGCTCAACCCCATTGGCCGTCAAAATATAAGGTTCTCTTGGTGTCGTACGAAATGACAAGCATCTTAGAATGCAATTTAAGATGTGAGCAACAAAATATATTTTATTTTAGACTATTTACATAATTGATCAAAATTACATAGTATGTACGAGTATTTCAAGATATTCTTACAAGTCTCTGTGAAGGCGGCGGGTGAAATTAATTTTAATGGTGATCGAATTTGAATACACTTTATTGTAACATAATGCCACACACACATGCTCACTAGATATATTACATAATTCTTACCGGAGTCGCTATCTTGTTGGTTTGAAAGGCCATCGCCAGCACCCCTTTCGCTCCAATCCACTTGTATTTCGGACATTGGAGGCGCTTCTAGCGTTTGTGCTTTTTCCATAATTATAGGTGGTACATCGACGCATACAGGGGTAACAGGAGCGCTCTTATGTTCTGTATTCCGCCTAAAAGATAAATGTTCTATTCGCAGCTTACTGGAAGCCCTACTCATGATTGAGTCTCGCCTTTCGCGCTCTTCACCCCCAGTCACGCTTTTGGTTAAAGCTGTATAGTTCGGTTGTAAGTTTTTGTTCACTTCGTTTTGATAATCTGCTTGAAGCCATGGTGGTACCTGAAAATATTACCAACAACACCATTCATATCCGGTCATCACTTGCCATAAGGGTCTAACACACTATGCAGATACGGTAGGATATTTGTATCCGAGCTCATCTTTCAATACCGCTCTCTATATAATTCAGTATAGCACACATAGTGCAGGTAATATATCGTATAAAGTAACTGTAGCCTCCGATCGATATCGTAAGACAGTGACAATATTATCTGCTTATACAAATATATCTGCAGTAAAATACAAGTAGTTGTACGCCGACCCAGTGTGCCTACGCTAAAGCGTATTGCTTTGTTCATTTTTTAGAACTCTTTTGTTTTTTTGTGTTAAATAGACTGTATGATTGTAATTTTAAAGAAATCTTTGTTCTTTCTTTCATATATCTAAAATTTCATTGACTCTTTCGGACTGATCAGACGAAAACGACGAAAGGCGTTTGAGAGCAAGACTTCTGTTTGCGCCCCTGCCGTGAGACTAAGGAGGGGTTTTATTATTATGGGATTATCTTTTTTAATCAAATCGTGTATCGTCATAAATTTTGACCTTGGGTTGCGAAAATATATTGTAAATTTATGATATTGCCGGTCCTTGTAAATATTAAATTCACATCGATCCTTTTTAAGCTTTATATATGTTGCTCTATCCAAATTCGTCGCCTTTTAGTCAATGCTAATTCAACACGCGCATTAAAATCAGGATCCTTTTCTGACGACGTGTCCGTCAATCCAGAAACCAATATACGCGAACTCATTGTATTACTCAGTGTAAACAATCCGCGCGAAAAAACTGTCTAGTTAGTTTGAAGAATTTCGACGGGATGTATACCTAATTTCGTATATTATCGTATCTGCCTAGTGTATGATACTTTCAGATAATTATGTTTTTATACGCAGATAAAATGCTATCGTATCTGCGTAGTGAGTTAAAGGTCTTGCCATCGATAGAAACTTGCTATCATTCGTATGGAGCTTATTTAAAAATTCAACGGATAGTATGGCAAATAAACTATTAGTAACATATAGGGACCGGCCATTAATAAAGTAGTACGCATGCCGAATTATTACGGTTTAAATTTCAATTGCTGTGGATTTCGGGCTATAGTTTTGTAAAATTAATTAGAAATTTAGATAGTATTCTTACGGGTAAGTATCTACTAGTAATTAATAGGTTAAGTTATTACTCATAATAATTCACCTTTTAAACTTTTCAATACATACAATACGAAATGCCTGAAGCTAATACTACTTATATTTTACGATAAGACAATAATTATAAATACTAACTTTTAATATACTCTGTTGAAGGCCTTGTTTGTCTCGTAAAATTTGTATATGTGTCGCTAACGGGTGCTGTACGGGAGGTCTATTATCCAATTCATTCATACTTGCTGTTATTTTGTACCTGACTGCTTCCAAATACGTAAGCATACTTCTCATCTAAAATTATCAAAAGTGATATTTAGATAACAGACGCATAAGTAATCCTATTATCATAAAAGTCGAAAGTTTCATAACTTGTCAAGTTTAATATTTTAGGTACGTAAGATACATATAATAAGGGTCAAGAATCATAAACCGCGCGCAGAAGGTTTGCTGGTGACTACTTACTTACTACATGAGACTATCGGCAAACCTGCGCACGGGTAGTAACACTAAGGTATGGTGGTTAAATTGAGGATGTATAATAAATTACATATAAAATAAATTTATTTTCAACGAAACCCAAAATAAAAATAATAATGTAATAACTAAACAAACATGAAAAACCCATTGAATACTTAAAATAAACTAAATTATAAATAAGTTAATGAAAACATGTAACAAATCGCTGCCATAGGGAAGCGTTCCCAGAAGGCTGGCTACATTACCACGCTGTATGGCAATTGTATTCGTTTTTATTTTCTGGTCTAAAATTGTTTGTTACCTTTTATGACGACACTGCTGAAAGGACTCAATAAGATAGTTTCTATCATGGGTACGGACGTAGGTTAAATTTTATATCAAAAACAATCTTGAAGAAATTATTGTAACGGGATGACAATATGCATGGTCTTCGATTATAAAACACGAAAGCACGAATTTTTTGATGAAATATAGTAACAATTTCGATAAAATAATAAGAAGAGCAAAGAATAATTTTAAGAAATGGAATTTAATGTTAAGTAGGTAATCAATCATTGTAAATAATATAAAATAGTCTACTTACATGATACAATTTGTCAGCAACATTCTGTTGTGAATCATCATCTCCAAATGTAGGGGTTTGTTTTATAGCCATTGATAATTTCTCAAGACCCCGCTTGGATTTTCTTTCTCGGTCTATGTCTTGCACAACTAGTTGTAAAATCTTAAGTAGTGCCTGAAAAGTTATAATATATTATATTAATCGACCAAGCGTTGTTTATTTCGCCTGTTTAATTATTTATGTTGTCTTACGCGCCTACGCGTTTTCCGGGGATCCGTAGAGGAGACCTAAACCTAAAACCTCATTAAATACTCAATGGTCCTAGCAATTCAAAGTTTTTTAAAGTATTTTTAAGCTGATCATCTTCTCCCCAAATCTGCGTCACATATCACGTCAGCGCCACGGCTTTCGCTTTCCTCATTCAGCCCCTGCTTGCCAACCTTAAGCAGGTCTGCGATGCAACAGCCGGGAAGGTCTTGCTATCATACGGAACACTTCCTTGCTTATCATTACATTAATTTTTATTATTATGTTCCAGTCCACATTTTTAAAGGTCCCCTCTACCTTTAAAAATGTGGATCTGGACTGAGTTTTTACGAATCTGAAGCCAATCATTCATTGCCCACCGATTAACAAAATATTATCGAACCAAAATTACAGAATATCAATAAACGTTTGACTATATACTCCACACGACTATATTTTGTAACTAAAATATGCCCGCGACTTCGTTCAAGCTTGACAAAATGTACCGCAGCATCTAAAAAAGGAATGTAAGCTATCGTTTTAGTGAAAACTGTGTCGAAATAAGTTAATTTTATGCACCAGAACCACTACAATCCGCTCCGGGGAAATTACCCCAGGGATTCCCGGTATAAAAAAGATCACACATTTTATTACATTAAATTTGTTATCGCTCAGTAAAAAAATCACATTGGAATTCGTTTTTTTTAATCTGGCCATTTTTAATCAATCCCAGAAAAAAACTTAGGATAAAAAAGTTTGTTATTTTGAGTCAAAAAATTTGTTACGAAGACCGTATCGAAATCGTCCCAGTAGTTTTACATGAATCAGGAACAAATTGATTAACAGACAAGAAATCTACAATTAAAAAAACTAAAAAAAACACGCTTTTATAAAAAATCCAACTAAAAAAACAAAAAATAAAATTTAATATAATATAAAAAAGCGTGGGGTGTATTCAATTAATAATATAATATCTTAAAAAGCGCTTTGAATACACCCCACGCTTTTTTATATTATATTAAATTTTATTTTTTGTTTTTTTAGTTGGATTTTTTATAAAAGCGTGTTTTTTTTAGTTTTTTTAAACTATTATTTATTTTTCATTTTTTAGTTGATTTTTGTTTAAATGTTTTTAAATACAAGCTTTTGAGATCCTGCATATCATGTAGCAGCAGAGTGCTAGCCAAAACAAGTAAAACGAGCCCAAACACGACGGGTCTATCTTGTTTAGTACAGGAGTTCCTATGGCCACCTTCCGACTCCATCATCAGATCAGCTCCATTGTACCATATTATTGCATTTTGACGCGATATAAACATACGAGCCCAAACACGACGGGTCTATCTTGTTTAGTACAGGAGTTCCTATGGCCACCTTCCGACTCCATCATCAGATCAGGTCCATGGTACCATATTATTGCATTGTCACGCGATATAAACATACGGGCCCAAACACGAAGGGTCTATCTTGTTTAGTACAGGAGTTCCTATGGCCACCTTCCGTCTCCATCATGAGATCAGCTCCATGGTACCATATTATTGCATTGTCACGCGATATAAACATACGGGCCCAAACACGAAGGGTCTATCTTGTTTAGTACAGGAGTTCCTATGGCCACCTTCCGTCTCCATCATGAGATCAGCTCCATGGTACCATATTATTGCATTGTCATCGACCTTTGACAGGTGTGCAAAGTATGAATTAAATCTGATCGTTCAAAGTAGGACAAAATCGAGCTCAAGTTACATACTGACATACTGACATACAAGTGAAGCTAATATAAAGCGTGTAAAAAAGATGCTTCTTGTTCTCCATCGTTTTTATAGTATACTCTAGTTGTTTTTTTTTTAATGTCTTATGTACAGGCACGGCCTGTTTAGAATATTATAATATTTTAAATAATGTTTCTATGGAGGCCATTCCTATTTTTTTTAATCACTACACCATTGTGCAGCGGCATGTATACGTCTTATTTCTAAATTTGATTAAATATAAATCCAGTAGGTACTTAGTTTTTGGGTAAAATAATTGTGATACAAAAACGGATTAACAAACGAACGAGTTTGATATGACATGATGTATCGGAAAAAATTCCGTCAGAGCAAAAAGCAGAGTTCCAACCTCATTTGCTGAAAACTTTGTGTAAATGGTCTCAAAACTTGTTTTTTTTACTTTGATTTGTGATTAATGTAAATACCTCGCAATTGCTTCAAATAAAGTTTTTCTTTCTCTCTTTTATGATTTTTTTTTTGTTAAAATAAGTATGTAACTCTAAATTGGGTTATGAAATATACCTGTTTACGTCGTTCTTTATTCATAGCCAGTGTTGTATGCTCGCAATAGAAGTCGGGTAACAGTTGTTCGCTAGCTCCAGCTGGCGCAGTTCTCACTCCTCTAACCACCCGCATGTCCACATTGGCATTGGCATTATTTATCGGAGTCACTAGAGCATTCGTTGCCTGAAAACCATATAAATATAAATAGTAAATAATATAATGTAGAATACTTAATTCAATAATATTAGTTTATATATATATATATATATATATATATATATATATATATATATATATATATATATATCACCATCTTCTATTATAGGTAAGGTGTTCAAGGCTGGCTAATTTACATCGCTGTATTGCCATACTGAGTCCAACTGAAGAGTCGGTGAGACGTTTTGATAGCTCTTTGTAGACTCATGGCCTCAGAACCCTTACGGTCCAAGTGTCTCAATCGTAAACGGGACGAACAAGCAACTCTAACCGGGGATTGTATATTTACTCAGCTTGAATGATTCCGTTGATCCCGCCAACAAAACAGTAGATAGCGGTAACTGTATGAATGAGTGTGGTCTGTCACACGTAGTAGCTTAGTTAATAAGGTAATCTGGTCTCATACTAATGTCTTTGTTGTAATCCTATGCGACGAACACGCACCGATTAGGCAATTTTTAGCGAAGGTAAACAATTTGAGGACATTCGAAATTGTCTTGGATAACTATATCGGGTATAAATAGCAATAGAATTAATTATTTGACAAAGTACGTACCTCTGCTAATTGTGACGGTACTGCAGCTGTAAGCCTAAGATAACAATCAGCAGAATTCTTGAGCTGAGCAAGTCTTTCCTCTTCAAGAGACTCCAGCATACCGGCTCCTTTTACAACGCTCGACTCCCATTCTAGTCTAGAAAATAGCATTAATATGGAAAAATATTACCAAAATTAATTGCATCTATAGCAGCACTTTTCTTTATTTCTAAACGTCGTATAAAATAAGAACATTATTTACCTAGCTCTCTCAGCTTGTACACAGACATTATAATATTCTACTTCTGTTTTCTTAACAGCATCTTCCGTTTTTCTCTTTTTGACTTGGAGTTTAGCAGCATCCCTCTCACTTGTCGCATTTGCCTGTCTTTCTGCACGTGCTGTATTCAGTATTGAATGGGCGTGAGGTATATGACCCACACTAGAGCTGCGAGAAATTCGGCTGTAAACAAATAACATGGGAGCTTATGATTTATACTAAAGCCCCGCATAGAACACATTCGCAAAAATAAATAGAAACAAATATCGCCATGCCATTTCGCTTTGCAGATGGAAGGATCCTTCATATGAAATTCTTGACTAAACCAGATTGTGTCTAGTTATTGCTGGAAAAGAATAAAAAAATAATAAACTCTGGTTTAATCAATAATTAGGTGACACTTCGCAATCATAATCAGACCTAATTTCCAGACTGGCATCTTGCATTTTTTCGTTTTCCCTCGCGGCTGCATGAGATTGCTTCTTTGATTTCGCCTCTGCCGTTCTCCAGTCTGTAAGTACCCGAGTAGTTTTATCCACGTTACCTTCTATCTGTAAATAAAAAAGCGTTTTAAAACTAGTTTCGTGATTACATCAGAATGTTCGCTGCTTTGAGCGAATCTTACCTTCTTCCTAAGTTTTAACTGATTGTCGATTACATGTTTCATTGGTTTCACTAGCTCCTCGGTTAAAGCGTTTGAGTAATTTCTGAAATTAGCAATTCAGTTGCGGTTAGGAAATGTGTAATGGTTAATTATAGTTTTAAAAGTTCACACGACAGAATGTCGTGTTTACCTGTGAATTTCTGACCGCTTCTCCATTTCGATGGCAACATGCTTCCATGCGTCGGCGCAGGAGCCGATGCTCTCTTTGCACGCTTTGCTCAATTTTGTGCCAAGTTTCGCCAAACATTTCGAATAATAATTTTCTGCTTCAACCCTGTAAACAAATCTACGTTAAACTCAATGGAATAAGTGCAGTTTTAAAATTTGTTGCGGAAATAAGATTTTGTATGAAATAATTGTGTCGACGTCGTTATGATTCGCTTTTTACGTTCGCACGTGTTTCTGTGCGGTTGTGTAAAAGTGTTGAGAGCGGTGTCTCGTCCAATAGGAGAAGATCAATTTTTAGATCATGATTTATTTATGGCTATTCTGGCCCACTTTGCGGAATCTGGTTGCGTATTATAGTTTATTTTGTGGCCATTGTCATGCCCTTTGTTTTGAATGTGCATAACGTAAGAACAAGACCGTTGAATATAATGTTTCGCAAATTTACAAATCTAAGAAAAGAGGGGAATATCGGGGTCAGCCCAGCGATAAAGGCAGTACCGTGTTTCGAGGTAACTGCACTTCATATGTAGGGGAGACCGAGGAGATTTGTTACAGAGGAGAGTTGTGACATACTTGATTTCTCGGAACCTATGACCGTTAATAATGTGACAACAACTCGTATTTGTTGCTTTCGAGATGGGCTATTTAATGCAGTGCGAAAGAATGGCGTATGGGAAGTGGTTTTGACACTATGACATTTGCATACAAAAAATTTGCAAAAAGTAAATTTTTCATTATAATTTTGATTACACATATATTGCTATGTATTATGTTTGCATGTTAATGATATTTTTTCTTATACAGTTTAGTTATTCAGGTTTCATAGCCTTACAATGTTTTTTTAGGTTGGCATCTTATTTATTAATTATGAATTATTATTTTGATTGGTTCGGTCATTTTTGAATTAAGGTGAGTTGTGACAGCTTGTCACAACTCTCCTATTTAGCCACTTTCTTTTGTTTGTTTTTCTGACAGTTTTTTCTTATGGTATGATGTTGCATGTTGCTTTGCCATTTTGATTCAGAATGCTAAATATATGAAGGACTGATAATATGATAGATTGACAATGCTAAGGCTGAAATTTGTGAACTGTGCCCTCTGAAGTAGTCAGGCTAATCTTTAACACTCATAGAATTGCCGCATACTATTCTAATGTCAACTGCAATGCAATGTTAAGTATATAAAAAATAAAAACTTCGTTTAAAAAATCCGACTTCAAAAACTAAAAAACTAAAATGTATAAAATAACTTATTTCTAAAGCTATTATTATTAATATATATTATCTAAAACATCTTAAAGTCGGTGCTTAGTAATTTTCAAAATATAGTAATTTTTATGTTTTGCTTTGCACCGACTTCAAGATGTTTTAGATAATATATATTAATAATAATAGCTTTAGAAATAAGTTATTTTATACATTTTAGTTTTTTAGTTTTTGAAATCGGTTTTTTTAAACGAAGTTTTTAAATTTTATTATTTGTTACTTTTTAGTGTCTAGCTATGTATGGGTGGACCTACGAATGGTGCCGCGCTTCTTAAAAAATATAGGTCCCAAGAACCGGGAACAAAAAAATGATCGTAAAATGAAACTACTGGGGCAAACTATGTAAACTTTTTAGGGGACTACATGGCAGATATTCCGCGTCGAACAAAAAAAGAATCACGTAAATCGAATCATAAATCTCAGAGTAATCGGTGTACATATGGAACGGAGTGAAAATTATTTTCATGAAAAATGTTCATAAAATGAAAACTACTGGGCCAAACTATGTAAAATTTTTAGGGGACCAATTGGAAGCTATTCCGCGTCGAACAGAAGAATCACGTAAATCGGATCATAAATCTCAGAGTAATCGGTGTACATATGGAACGGAGTGAAAATTATTTTCATGAAAAATGTTCATAAAATGAAAACTACTGGGCCAAACTATGTAAAATTTTTAGGGGACCAATTGGAAGCTATTCCGCGTTGAACAGAAGAATCACGTAAATCGGATCATAAATGACGGAGTAATCGGCGAACATACATAAAAAAAGCAAAAAAAAAAGATCCCGACGAATTGAGAACCTCCTCCTTTTTTCGAAGTCGGTTAAAAAGGAATATCAATTTAATTTAGATGTTACACGATGACCGCACACATACGAAGTATGAATTTACTTCCATAGGAAAAGAAGTTTAAGCAAGTAAAAAAGAAAAGTAATAAGAAAAGTATCGTTTGTGACTAAGAAGAAGCAGAAAATGGTTGGTTTTGCTTTTGTTGCCTTGACAACTTTGTCAAGCAAATAAAAAGGGTTCAGAGCCCCGAATTCCAAGACTGGTTTCACATAGACGAGCTCCAATATGACTTGTTTGTCAGATTAAACTTCGATTTTTAAACTGATTTCTATACAACAGGTCTCAGAAAGATGCCATACTATATTATTTAGGATATTCATGTTTTTTATGTTAATGTTATACTTTATTTTTGTTCGTACATAAGTTACCTTGTTATTCGTCACAATTTACCTCGGTATTAGGAGGGTTATGACACGAGAAGTAGTTTTTGTTTTTGTTCATTTTCTCAGAAACCTTAACATTGCTATTAATTTTGATGATTCCTTCTTAAAGCCTATGAATTAAACTACATTTACTTATAGAGCTCATAGATGTAGAATGCTTCTGGACTGAGACAAATTAATTAAATTAAAAATTGACACAACTCTCCTCGGTCTCCCCTACCATACGAATGATATTACATCTCACTAGTACTGTAGTACTTATATTTATTTATAAGCAAAATTAATTTTGTTACACTTATATAATGAAGTCGTGGTAGCGCAATGGTTAGCGCATCCGTCCCAAACTCAAAGGGCGCGGATTCGGCGTCCCAACCGGAACGCATGCGCCTCTGGGAGGTATTCCATTGTGACATTTACCCTGTGCTAACAACGGTGTAGGAAAGCATCGTGATAAAACCTGCTAATCAAGATAACCGATGTGTCACACCTGCCAAGCCTCCTTGTACAAGCGTGGCGGGTATACTGTCTGTTCCCTTATGGTGCGAGGCCCGAGCCCAGGAGTGAGACGTTTATGGGCTGTTATTATTATTATATACTAGGATATGCCCGCAAATTCGTCCACGCTTTCTTTGAAATTCCCGGGACACAAAATACCGCTGTATTTTAAAAAAGAATGTAAGCTATGCTGTTTTTTTAGTGAAAACTATGTCGGAAAAGGTAAGCAAATTTTTATGCACCTGAACAATTACAAACCGCTCCCGGGAAAAATTCCGCGGGATTTCCGGGATCAAAAATATGACACATTTTATTACATAAAATTTGCTATCCATCATCGAAAAAATCACATTGGTATTGAGTTTTTTTTAATCCGGCCATTTTAAATAATTTTCAAAAAAGAACCGCGGCATTCCCGGGACTAAAAATGGCGCAGGTCTTAGGTCTAAGAATTTTCAGTCCATCAGCAAAAACCGCATCGAAATTGGCCCAGTAGTTTTTACGTAAACTCCGGACAAGCAGGCAAACCGTCAAACAGATAAACAGACAAGAAATTTAGAAATAGTCTATTCCAGATTTTTTTATATCTTTAATGTACAGACATGGCGTGTTTAGAATTTTATATTATAGATAATAAAAAGAACACAATTACATTATGGAAAATAATTATATCATAAATTGATCGAAATTATCATAGTTAAAAATGTGTTTATTTGTGTTCATTCCTGTATTATTTTGCTACTGCAGCTTTTAATGTTTACTGCTGTTTAAAGTAAGTCATATATAATTATAATCAAGGTTTCAAGTATTATTGTAATTAATGACCAGTTTAAGGTTCATGCATTATTGGAAAAAATTAATATGTTTCTTATCTCTCTGGAAAAATACGTAGACAAACGTTGATAAGATCGCTTATCGTTTGCGTGCACGTCTCGCTCTGAAGCTGGGTTACAGAGCGTGAACCGAACGTTGAAATGATGCGTAACAATTTTACCACTTCGGTCAGTGGAAATATGGATATCTAACAGTACAGTTACGGCCATACTGTACGGTACTGCATTGTTTATTATGCACTTGTTCTATTGGCCGATCAGTGGTCGAAGTATGACTATAAATATTTTGTTATATTTCTAAATTTATTCGTTATTGATGTATAATAAATAAAAATAGAGTAGATTTTCTCGTTATTATGTATACATATACATAATAACGAGAAAATCTACTCTATTTTTATTGATTTCTAAATCATATTATACAAATTAGCTTGCTGCATCTCTAGAATACAATTTCCTGCGGCCGCGCGGCCTGTCGTAAGAGGCGGTAAAACAACACACAGCCAGGTGGTAGGGCATTTGCCCGACTGATTGGCTACCACCCCTGGTCTAAAGTATGTCGCCATAATAACTTTGAGTTGTGTTCCGGCATTAGTGACCAGGTTCCAGTCTCCCTTAAGAGAGCAGCAGCGCATTTGTAGCACCTTTGGTGTTGCAAATGTCCATAGGATGGTAACCGCTATCCATCATGTAGGCCGTCTGCCTGTCTGCTGAATTAATGCAATAAAAAATAATCTCTTATCCATATATAAACTTAAACTAAGCCAAATTTCACAGTTCTCCTACGCACAACACAGACATATATATAATCTATATTTTACAATTACATCATGACTTTCAAGGAAAGTGCGAACTGATCTTACATATAAAGTATGTAAACTGTTACTTCACTAACCTTTCTTGTAATATGGAAGCCAGTTCCTTGCTGAAGTCACTCCCTTGTTTCACATAACGGCGTAGTTCATCAAAACCGTTTAATGCCTGAAACAATGTTTAAGCAAATCAATTTTGTATATCTTATAATCTTTTGTATATCTTACTATCTGTGTAAGTATGTTACTTGTGATCTTTAAGCAATGTTCCTATATGTGTTCAGTTTTAAGGCACTTTTTAATATTTCTCAGTTTCGTAATGCCGACTCTAAGGAATTAGGTATCTATATATAAAGGTTTTTAATAACATTAGTTAATATTTCGACACTTCTGCTGATAATATCACATTATAGAGTAAGTTGTAATTTGATCCTAAACTTTATTCATAATAGGAGGCTTATCAGCTCGTAAAAATGGAGTTAAAAACATGTTATCCATAATCGAATTTTGAATCTTGAAAAACACTTTCTTGAAACTTTTCAACTCTTACCCTACTGCTTGATTTGGGATAATGTTATAGTTATTGGCCGTTCAACGCAGATATAGCGATGGGTTTAGTGCGTTATTAGTGATGCGATATTGTTATTAATCGTCAATGACTTTAAATATTTGACACATAACATAACATACACACTAATGTCGTTGTAACTCGTTAACTGCGTTTCTTTGAACTCTATAAATAAGATGCATTTGGCCACAGTCAATAACTTTGGTAGTATCTCAGATGGATCCCGAGCATAACAATTTGTCTACTATGTCACGGACATGTAGGCTGCCGCGGATATGGGACACCAATACCGTGTTTGTTCACGACTACACATCCACCTAAGCATATTATATTAATCTCCGTAACACGTAACTATTGCTTATTGCTGTTGCTATAAAGGCCATACTTCACTACCATATAAAAGTATTATATAATGGGAAATATATGAAGTCAAATCATTTATTTTATAAAAACATGATAGGTACAGGACCAGAACACAAAGGTGTTATTTTTTTATAAGGTTCACAATCATTTTTTGCAGGTTCGAATATTAATTTTATCTAATAGCATTTATCAAATTGATATTAGTAGTTACGTGTAGTATCGATGGTGATGCAATTAAAAAATGAAACTGTTGAACAGATTTCTATAAAACTCGACATAGCTTATATCCCGGATGCTTAGGATATTTTGTATCCTGATAAATGACATTGTTTCCGTGGAATAGACGAATATAGCCAAAAAAGTGGCCCTGCGATCGCGTTTTTTGGTGCCGGCGTTGTAATTCACAAATAAAATAAGAAATATGTGATTGTCATGGCAACGCGAATGAAGTTTCGCTGGCACATCTTCCCGTGCGTACTAAGTTTGATTGGTTATTAAGCCAATATAAGACGGTTCATTACTGTCTTTGAGTTTGAAGTATTCAACCAGAGTGATCGATATAAAAATACATTTTAATTATTCAATGTCATTGAATACCATCGTATGTTATCAGTTATGTGCTTTTGATTCAATTTGGTTGATGCGTCTAATATGAGCATAATATAGTCTTTCAAAAAACATATTTAAATGATCACGTGGATATGTGTGAACTATTCAACTGTTTATTTTAAGATCACGTACTTTATTTTTATATCTTACCAGCTATGCCCGCGACTTTGTCGTCGTGGTTTTTTTTCGGAACCCTTAAAAAAGTAGCCTAAATAACTTGTTACAAAATCAACTATCTGACAGTGAAAGTCCTGTCAAAATCGATCCAGCTGTTACAGAGGTTAGCTGGAACATCGAGACAGACAGACAAAAATTATTAAAAGTTCCTTTTCATAATCTCCTGGTCTGAATTATCCCTGTTTTTTTCACATTTTTATTTTGACGTTTTTTTTTATTCTCTTCCAACGGACGGTGAAGGTTATCCGGCTTTCTATACCGTTGAGAGGTTTTTATGTTTTGTTTGTATTTTCTTTTTCCTTATGCAAGTCTTACCTCCTTCATTGTCTTAAACTTAGATGTTCTACTCTTCCTATTTATACGATTTATGTGTAATTTATTTGCTATTTCTTTTTTAACACTACTGCTTTTTTATCCTTATTTTATAAATTTTTACTCTATATCTATTTTTATTACGATGTATTACTTTTTTGACTAACTCTATGCAGTAGTTTTTGGCGTTCCAAACAGACACTTCAATTCTATTAATCTGTATAGATGGACAAAAAATACTCGACATTCGATGGAGACACGGTTAAGAATGATAAACGTTATCCGTTCTGTTATTGCTTTTGCTATCATTAAAATTTTGTCCGTTATATTGTTTCTTTTTAAATATGAACTTTATGATTGTTTAATAAAGATATTAATCCTACGTCTTACTAATGACAGTTTTGAAATACACATGTATACGTATATCAGTTACGTCAGATAATTAAAATTTGAGTGACTTTCTGCGATTTCAAAGTACATGTAAAAAAAAACTAACAGCTCACTATAACAATTGTCCCATTGCTAGGTTCGAGCCTCGCAATGTCTTAGCGCAGTGGTCGGCAAACTTTCAGCAGGCAGGGTGACAAAATTTAGTAAAGGTGGGCCGCACTTGTGTATATATGTGTAAGTTATTTTTTCGGTTATTGTTCTATGGTGTGACAGAAGATGTATGTGTGTAAGAGTAGAGGGGTGTGGAAGGAAAAGACATATTGTGCCGACCCCAAATAATTGGGATATGGTGAAAGAAAAGAGAGTTGTTTTTTCGGTTATTAGGGAGTGATAAAGTTTGCTCTCATAAATAAGTACTAACATGAATTGTTATTAACTGCTGAGCAAACAGTTTTAATTCGCGTATTAGTGTGGTACACTGTAATGCACGCTTTCCCGCCTACTTAATAATTACATTATAAGTATACTAATTACACAGGTCGGCAAAAAAAATATGAAAATTCACTCCTTGTAACTATTGTACTTTTTTATAATTTCGACACTTATGAATATAAATATAGTATTAAATGCTTTGTACCACGTAATTTTTTTTGTAATAGATGTTTTAAATTAAGCGGTGTTTGTGCTTTACATACAAAATGCACATTGAAGTATTATGACACTAGCTCATTTAATTCCTTCGAAAACATTTAAAATCATCAAAATTATATGTCTAATTAATTAATAAACTCATTGCAGTTAGTAGTTTTCTCCATTTTTATGTATTCTATTGTAATTTTGTGGCGAATGAAGTAACATATAATTCTGAGCATTTACCATTCGTATCGTTTCTCTATATATGCCAAAAGGGTAATAAAATGTGTTTCTACAGACGCAGGTGTGAATTTGTCTTTTGTCGGCATTCAGGTCGTAACAATATTATATTGCTTAAAGATTTGTGGAAAAGAAAATTAAATCTACTGATATAATAAGAAAAAAGTTTTGCACAAAGAAATATTCAGTTAGGAGCAAAATATGAAAAAAAATATACGTGATAGAAAGAAACTAAAACCAAATCTAAATTCAGCATGTCAAATTCTATATATTTATCTAATTTTTATTTAAAGGAGGATTTGGTTGCCGTCAGTGTTATTTATTTTGGTAGGATGCCACAAAAGTTTTATTTATAAAACAATCATGGTCCGCATGGAGGCCTCTCGCGGGCCGCCTGTTGCCGACCGCTGTCTTAGCGAAACAGACAGTATACCTGTCATGCTTGTTTAGGGCGGCTTGGGGAGTTTCTCCATGTGCAAAATTCACCAGGATGTTTTCCGTGACCCACTTCACAGTCAGCACATGGCTATTCGTACCTACATCGTTATTAGGTCAGAACACTGCCTAAGTGGTGCATGTTTTTCTGACCAGGATTTGCAACCGTGTCTTTGATTTTAGAATGTGGCTACGTGAGCCACTAATCTTTCACGGCTTAATTTTGTACTTTTTAATTTAAATGAAAAGTCCTATTTGCTTGATGCCGAACCGAAGAAATGAACGATGAAAAATAGATTACAGAATATACAGTAAATCAATCTACAACTATATTCGCGTACTTATAGAAAACGACTTTGTTTCAAATTGTAACTCAATAGAAACATTATTTAAAAAATGGGTATTCCATACGTAGACAGACACACAAGGTAGACAGGAAATTAATAAAGATACTATTTGTACCATTTGGTTACGCAACCTAAAAAGATGCAATTTGTTATCTTTAATCATAACAAGCAGGAACTTAGCTAAGTACATATGTACTATGCATCTATACATATAATAAAACTGTAGAGTTCCAATCTCTGTACAATGAAAAAAAATTTAAAAACCTATTCAGAGGGATTTAAAAAGTGAAATAGAACTAATTTAGATTTTTTCCAAATGTTTTGTTTGACTGTCTGTACGGGCTAATCTCCGACCCGACTGGATTGATTTAAAAGAAATTTTGTATGGTGGTAGCTTATATCCCTGATCACAACACAGGATACTGTTGATCCCGAAAATTAAAGAGTTCCCGTGGGATAGTTAAAAAAACTTTCCACTTATAAAAATAAATCAAAAATTATAGTTATATCTTGTTATTATTACAATGTTGTACATTACTTGGGGTTGTCTGGAAGAGATCGCTTTTTGGCGATAAGACCGCCCTTTGTACATACATAACTAAATATAATTTTAGTGTTTAAGTTCATGTTTATATTCGTGTACAATAAAGTGTTGTCTATCTATCTATTAACTTTGAAATGTAAGTACAATTGACGTAAATGTATTTTGTTAAAATGATAAAGAAAGAAAGGGTCATTAACCGCGCTGCAAAACAATGTCGCGTCCATTCATGACTTGAACTTAAAGTAAAACACACCAATAGTTATGGTTATTAGAAAAGGAATAAGTCTGCTTTTAACACGCACTGTGGTGTTCGTTTATTTTAAACACATGTGTGAAACATGCAGTCTGGTTTTTAATACATCTTTGTTGAATGTAATAAGTCTCATACAAGAATTTTTAACTGGTAGGCTTAAAGTCTAACAATTGATATAAATAATACCATAATGACACTTTATTTATAATGGGAACTAATTACAGCACCTAGCAGGCAATATGAATTTTTGGTGCGATTTTTCTCCCACATAATCTGTTAATCTAACCCATGGAACTCCTTAGAAATGCGCTTACCACGGAATAATTCTAATTTAAATGTAGATTGCTATATATTTGTTGCATGTTATAGGCCTATTGCGTCGGTTTAATCTCCTTATTAATTAAATCTATTTATATATACTCCTAATGGAGAGTTTTGAAACTTTTAATTTAAAATCCATTTTTTTAAAGAAAACAGACCACTGAGGAGCGTACGATAGCGGACGCCACCACGTTTCTATCGCATTAGTTGTTTATATACTAAATATATAGTACAACATCGTTATTGTTCTTACAGTGATTAAGCATACAAACAAACTTTCAAGCGCCGTGCAGGCCAGGTGCTGCGCGACTGTCGTTAAAAATATATTCAAGGAGGCTTGGCGGGTGGCGTTTATCTCGGTGTGCAGATTTTATCGCAATGTTTTCCTTCATCATAAGCACGTAGTAATGGTAACAATAAGTAGGTGCAATTGCACATTAGTCAGTAAACCGCCTATGTGGTGGATGCTTTCTTTTCTTTCCCAAAGGTACGAGACATTAAAAAACTTAAATATAGAATTAATGAATGGAACTTTTACACGGATCTTCGTCACCTCGTGCACATTTTTGAAGTGAAACTTCTTTAGAATCGTTATGATTTGAAACTCGATGGAACGAAACAGCGACACTAAAAAGAGATAAACACTTAAATCTATAGGACTAAGCCTGCGAAAGAATGAGATAGAATATAATACATTTAATATTTTTAACACTGTGATACAGATAGAGTTAGAAATGTTTTGAAGTTTTTTTTAATACTTCAAATTTCGTATTTTGAAGCTTAAATATATTATAATAATATAATATATGAAATGTGACGTTACGAATCCCTCCTACCCCTTGTCACACCGTCTACTACGTGTGAACTGCACACGCATACACATTTTGTTTATTGCTAAGTTGGCAAACAGCCAATTTTTTTTCAGGCGGTGAAAATTCTGTTTACCCACAATACTGGGTCCTTTGCAAGGGATTAGACCGTTATCTCATATGGAGGCATTCCATTAAAGGTAATCCAAACATAACCGATCAGCTTGTGTGGAGACTCCGAGAAGTTGCACGGGCAACAACCAATACCCACTAAAACCACCCTTCTCCTATGTGCCCCGCGCTTTTGTGTAGGAAAGGCTGAGACTTAGAACGTAGTTACGCCCAGCCGTGGCAAACAGCCACATGGCCCAACTTATGGAAAGTGGTTACCGTCGCTTACAGACGTTTTTATTTCTCATATTATGAAAGTACGCTTGAAGTTCCCTGATACAGCAGGGATAAAAATAGTACTTTTCGTCCCTGGGAAACGTTTTTCCCTGCTATCAAAAAATTTAAAAACTATCCGAACCATACATAAAAGTTGGGACATGAGTCGCATTGCATACATTAGTATGCAATGCGACTCATGTCCCAACTTTTTTTACAGCCTAAATCGCGGCATAAATTGTAAAAAAAATTAATCAATTTTGTAACATCATTGTAATACTTATAAATTAATTATCACTAAACTATTATTTAATTTAAATAAATTTGAGTTAAATATTTACAATCATCAGTGACAAAAAAATACTGGCGGTACAATGCCACTGAAAAATAATTTATTTGACTTTTCATACGTGACATACGTGATGTTGTTCATCAGAGTTAGATATTTAACGCCTGATTACATTAGTTAAGTAGTTGTTTGTTTAACTGATCAGCTTTTATTTACTTTTCTCATATTCGAAATGCAAAGCAGAGTGTTAACCTCAGGTGAAAACCCTATTTAGACACTCTAAACTATTAGCGCCTTCGCTACACTCGTGCGCCAAACCATCTCATGACAACGCGCTGCCAGTCTTTAGGATGGGATAAAGAGCAGAAGATATAGATATATGATGAGACAGAGGGCTTAAACAAGAAGTAGGGGACAGGCGGGATGAAATGTGGGATTGCAATAGGGGATAGTATTGTGGCGAATGATGGTAGAACCAATAGTTAGTTTAAGAACTTTTAGAAAAAGCTAGAAAATTCTGGAAGGAAAAGACAAAGACGGATATATTTTAGAAAGGGATAGACTATGAACGAAAGTACTAGAATAGAAAGTTCGGGAAGGAAAAGATAGAGATACATAGATGTTGGAAAGGGGTAGATGTATAAACGAAAGTTCCCGAATAGAAGGTTCGGGAAGGAAAAAACAGAGATAGATAGATGTTTAGAAAGGGACAGTTAGTAAATAAAAGAATAACGAAATTATGGCTTCCAGAAATTTCTCCCGGGTATATAAGCAGCGTAAGGCGCGCCTACCGGGCAGTTTAAAGTTAGGTTCAGTTCAAGACAGTCAAGCGACAAGTGCGATCCAAAGAGTTGGAAGTAGAGTTTAATAGAAGACACTGACGAGTTTAGGGGTGAATTTAGTGAAAAGTTTAGTGGACAGTAAGTGAAGAAGGAGTGTAGCGTAGTTCGAGGGACGAACCAGAAGCGAGCTACACGTGGTAATATCAGAGGTGAGCACTGCAGTAGCAGGAGCTGGTCTACGCAATATCGGCGACGGTATTGCGAGCGAGACATCTTATCGTCGGGACTGTGCAGAGTTAGTCGTGCGTATAGGGACAACCCTACCCTAGAGAGGTATTACGTGCGGCTTTGTAAGTCAATAAAAGAGTTAAATTAAAAACTGGTGTTTTCTTCCAATCCTAAGTGCGTACCCCCCGCTTGCACGTAATAGTATAGTGAAAATGTAATAGAGGAGCGAGGGAACTGGACCATCGAAACTTTCAATCATCGCACGAAACTTGATTAGCACAGGGCTTACCGTTTCACGCCAATATTCTGTGAAATCATGGTCTCACATAGATCGAGCCGGCCCAAAGAGCTGTAATTAAGAAATTGATGCATGTAAAGAAAAGTGTTTTAATTTAGCTGAATGACCACCACTTCAAGTATAGGTTTGCGCATGAATAATGTAGAACACAAATCTTAGTCAGCAATGAGGAAGTTTAGTTAATTAGGTGCTATTAACTGGGTATAATTGGTACGAATAAGATCAATGTCTAGGTCAAAATCAAACTGTTATCTAAAACATGTTCTCATTTAATTCACACCCAGTCTTCATTTTTTGTACTTCAGTATATTCTAACTGGCTTTTAAATTTCTCAGCTATCTTATCTTGTTATTCACACTTATGTTATGGTTAACACAAACGACAACTCTGAAAGTGATTTCAGATACTCAGGAAAAGAATGGAAAGTTTGTTTTCGAAGTTTACTATGCTAGGGTTCGAATTCGGGACACAAATCTTAGGTTCGATATCTAGCAAGACAACACAGGATCGTTCTAGAGTGCTATACGGGGCAACTCTTAGCAACTCTAACCAAAGTGGCCGTCAGCAGAGGAGTATACATATTGTTACGATCGACAAAGACAAATTCACACCTGCATACGTGTAGAAACACTCTTTATTACCTTTCGGCATTTGGACTTCTTTTTTTTACTTTGTGTTTAAAATTTGTGATTGAAAAAACAGCCCATTGTGTATTGTAATCTTTTAAGGCCTATTTTTGTATTATGATGACTGCCAGGTGTCTCGGATTTAAAAATACAAACTGATTCTAAGAAATTCGGTCCACGCGGCTGGGCAGACATACTGCATGTGTGCAGTATAAAACAAGGCCCCGATTAAGAGATGGGGCAGTCGAGCGATAACCACGAGCGAAGCAAGATTTGTGTACAGTCGGTAATCTATTTAGTGACGGACTTTGCGCGTGTTATTGAATTACGTTTGGACTTGTCGAGTTTGGTTATATTTGTACCTGTGTTATACGTGTTTGTATAGTTCTAATAAACTCTATAGTAATTCTAAACGGCATTTTAATTCGAGTCCTGCTACTCGTAACAATATTTAGCATCTAGGATAAATCTCATCTTCAAGCTTTGAACAAATTCTGTATAAATAATATTGATTTCATTTGGTAATAATATTCAATAAGCTACTTGTATTACTTACGTAGCATATATTACGTAAAGTAATCTTATTTGCATACTTCATTTGTCACCTAATCAACAACGTCAGAACACGTTTACATTTCTATTAACAACGATCACGTCTGTTGCGAACAAATCGTTCTTTATCTGCCGCTCACGCTCCCCAACGGTGCACTTCAATAGATTAAATTACAAATTATACGTACACACATATAAAACAAAATAACTTTCTTTACAACGCGACTTTCTATATGCATTTAAATATGTATCCTAAAGTAAGGCTTATAAAGTTTAAACTAGTTTGGTTGTGATTGACTGATGTGTTGATTTCAAAAATACGCACGAGTAGAATGATGAACAGCACCACGCACGCGCTTCCGTTCGGGAAATGCGAAACCGACGAAATCCATAAGGAACGGCGCGTTCAATTCATATTCAAAAAAGTTAAGTGAATTCTTTATAGTAGCTGCACTAGCTGCGCCCCGCTGTCTCACCCGCGTGGTCGTGGAAAATCGTATACATCGAATAATCGTAAATATATTTTGGATAATTCATAGGTTTTATAAATTATAGCCTGTGTTATTCTGTGTGAGCTGTATTATTGTAATGTATCATAATCCATTCAGTAGTTTTTGCGGGAAAGAGTAAATTTCACAAAGAGTATCTTTATATCTATATTTACAAACTTTAGCGTTTATAATATTGTTAGGATTAGGATACATAATGAAAGGTTCCGTAGAGGTGACAAATGTACACGATTTTCTTTATTTGGTTAAGGAACTATATAACAGCATTTATAACAAGAATCCATATCTGAGAAAGTACTGAACGATGAAAGTAGTTTCAAGCTGTGTAACCGAAATTATACCCAGAATTTTTGACGGTATAAATCATTGATGGTATAAATTGCATGTGTCTCCTTCTAAATTTTGTACACTTGATATAGTACTACACAACTTTTACCAGTTCGTATCGTATGCATATATATATATATATATATATATATATATATATATATATATATATATATATATCCGTATTAAGTTTAGTAGAAAGAGGATCCCATTAATAATAATAAATCGAGCTAATTGATCAAATTATAATTTGCAATTGGGTATTTCGTAATTGCACCCTCTACCGTACGCCATTTGTACTTTTCTTCTTCGTCTATCAGGATTATTTTGTTCATGGAAGCCATTATTAAATGAGATCAAATATTATGGACCCATATTAATATCTCATGGACTTCTAATTTATTGCGCCGACGTCGACTCACTTGATAGCATAGTACTCGATGCTGGGAATAAAGAATATATTAGGGTTATAAAGTGTAGGCATATTCAATTATTCATTTTAATGCCTTGATTGCTTAGTTTATGAATCTGTTATTAATCAATTATCTATATCAGAACTACACGCCGACTCTATCATAATTACGTAGGTATAGACTTCACTTTCTAAGTTGTTAGCTAAACGCATTCTGACCGCAAGAAAACCTCAAAATCGAGAATAATGATGAGTTGTTGCTAATTTTCTTTATATAAGAATTGAAGACTGCGATATGATTCTAAAATCATCACGATTTATTAGACCTAGGTTCTATTATATTATTTTGTGTAATGTTATGATTACGTAATATTAAATTATGTTAATACATTTGAATACAATAAAGTGCCGCTCTGTGTTTTGAAAATAAATTTTAAATGAAAACTGTATTTATATAATGCCTAATCATAAAAGACCGTTTTAAGAATTTTGTGTTTGTAATAAAAAGATTAGAAATGACAACATTTTTCAATGAATTTATTTAATCTTAAATTCTCTTATATTTTTATTTGGATATCCTGCAGGGTTCGAAAGATATTTAGGAATATAATAAGGTTCAAGTCATACGCGAACGAAGTGGCAAGCACAGCTATTATAATATTATGTAAATACAACTGTTGTAATTATACTAATTAATAACAATATTTAAATTGAACACAGGAGTACTTTTAGAAATTTATCACTTTAACTTTCTATATGACTTTTGCATTTATTATTATCTTCATAGAACTACTATATTTATTCTTGGTTTCCGATGTTTTTATTTTTTATTTTTACATACATTATAATTATGTAAGTATTTTATATATAAATAAATCAAAGCTATCGACGAAACTTAGTTCTATGGAGTAGTTTTTGAGACATAGAATATGAATGCTTTTATGATTATGGTTCCATAGACAAATGACGAAAACAGGTGACGTTTGTCACCTTTACAGAACCTTTCATAAAAAAAAATTATTGCAGGAGTTCAGCAGACAGGCAGACAGCCCACTTGATGGAAAGCGGTTACCATCGCCTATGGACATTTGCAACACCAAAGGTGTTACAAATGCGCTGCTGCTCTCTTATGGGAGACTGGAACCTGTTCACTAATGCCGTTATGGTGACATACTTTAGACCAGGGGTGGTAGCCATCCAGTCGGGCAAATACCCTACCACCTGGCTGTGGGTTGTTTTGACGCCTCTTACGACAGGCCGCCTGGCCGCAGGAAATTGTATTCTTTCTCCGTTCCTGCACGGATACGGATAGTTTGTGGACTTTCTGCACACAGGCCAGATTTATCGATAGATACAATATATTATAAACTAATGTTAAACTGGAAGATATAGCGTGTACAAATTTAAAGGTAGAGCAAACAAGAATGGATGTGTGAAGGATTTTTAGTGTGACAAAGGATGTATATCAGAATAGAGGAGTCTGGAAGGAAAAGACATATTGTGCCAACCACAAAAATTGGAAAAGGTGAAATAGTGATAATACATGTATAACAATATTATTAATGCAATTAGCTACATTACGTACCCAATAGTTATCCTTAAATACTTGGTTATTTGAAGACCGTAAATGTATCATGTCTTCTAAAGTGTTCTGCCACCGGTCCATGCCGGCGGCTATCTTATTGGAGACGTTCTCCCGATTCATGGCACCCTCATCTTCCTCTTCTTGGCTAATGGATGCTGCATCACTGGCGCTGCTGGTGCTCGCCCTCTGTATCTCCCTTTTCGCCTCTTTACTGTTCGTCGCGCTAAAAGTCCTGAAAGAATACAGATTTCATTGAAGTGTGGTAAATTTGTATCGTACACCATAAGTACGCCAACAATAATAAGTCTGGAAGCTAAGTATGCGTAGCTTTGACCACCGATGGCTTGGACCTTAGACCCCACCACCGGTGCTGCCCAATTTTATATCTAGTAAAATTGTTGTATAAATAATGTGTTTGTAAAATAAACACAAAATAATAATACGGTCTAAATTGATTTCGGTAACAGTGACTGTTTGTTATTTATGTGAAAATTAGCGCTCTAATTTCAAAGCTTGTTGTGCTAGTCAGGAATACGCAAATAAACTTCAGATAAGATTAAAGTGCTACTACAGAAATTGTAGATCATGATAAGTGGTAATCGGGTCTTTTATTCGCCACGTTTGACATCAAGCTCCTTCTTTCGCTTTTCTTCTAAGTGTTGGGAATTTCTTCAGTTCTAACCTATTGTTAGCAGCTGACACTCGTTCGCTGACTTTCGTTTATCCTGCATTCTAAGTAAAGGTGTGGTAGAGCTACACTGGAATATTTTATATTCAAATTCAGAAGTTTTTATTCAAAATAAGTTCCTCTGGAGAACACTTTTTGAAGGTCATACATTAAGTTAAAAAAATACTTCCTACTCTATGTACACCGCTTCGCAATGTGTTATTACTATTAAGGAGAAGCTGCAACAAACTCCCCAGCATCTCGTCTAGCTAAAAAAAATCTTCATATTTCTTATTTTATTTATATATTTATTTATATGATCTCACAGATCATATTATGAAACCTTTAGTCTTAAACCTGTTTATGTTTTAGATGGGTAAGAAAGGATTATTTTCTTTTCTGGTAGTTGAAAGTTTGGGACAAGGGCACCATGTTAAATATTAGAATTGACAAACGAACCGGCTATGGCCAGCAAATTGGACAAAATACACTCTCACTGACTCTTTAATTCTTCGTCAAATTATTGTTTAAAAAATCTTATATCGTTTTACGTATCTACGTTAAAGGTGTTAACATTGTAGGTAATATTGCAAATGATTCACCATACTTCCTATTTCGATGCGTAACACATCTTGCTCATCATTTCCTATAATTATGAGAATTTTACTCGTAAATAACATTTTATGAATGCAAAGGTACTTTTGTTACTATTTTTGTTTTTTAATTTAGCAATTAGCAAATTCACTCGCCAGTGAATAATAATTGGCGGGAATGACAGTTGTTGTACTAAATAATTTTGTATTAATTTTGTAAAATTTTGTAACATTTTCCAACTCGTTTTTCGTTTTTTTTCGTTTTGAAAAATCTTTATTACTTTTTGAGATATTTGCAAAAAACTAAACCCCCCTTTTTTTAGTTAATTGTTAATAACTTTTACAATTTTTGCAAGCGGAACTTCATTTTTTTCTAAAATCATCTACATGCCATTCCGAATCGAATGACACCTCATTTATAATTTTCGGAGACTGCTGAAAAAAGTTGGTCCAAAAGGCACTTGTTTACTGGTTTATATGTCCGTCTCCTGGTTCTAAGTTATCTCCCTACCAAATTTCAGCCAAATCGGTATAGCCGTTCTTGAGAAATAAATAGTGTAACTAACACGATTTTATATATATATATATATATATATATATATAGATTGTTACTAAATTATATTAGCGTACACTACACTACATTTATATTAGCGTACTAGTTTCCGATAAAAAAATTACTGTGACATACAAAGAGAGAGATGGACAGAAGGACGTACAGATATGAAAATTCCATACGGATTCCTTTACTCCTAAAATGACTATAGAGCCGTAGGAGAAGTAGAACACCAATGTGATTCAAGCTAAGCCTATTAATGAAATCTTGATATCAGTAACGTACATATCTCGGCTCATATAAAACATAATTATTCCGGTTTGGAAATTTAAAAATAAAATTATTTATATTGACGACCATTAAAGTTATATAACAATAATTAGTATTTAAAGAGGAAGTGATCTTTATGAAATTTATGATAATAATGACTTTGACTAAATTACTTTATAATTTAAACAAAAATTATGAACATTTTATATTAATGCTCATTATTTATTAATATTGTTACGTGCGAGCGGGGGAAGGCACTTAGGATTCGGAGGAAACACCAGTTTTTAAAATGAACGCTTTTACTTATTTACACAGTTATTCTTCTCCGCAGGGTTGCCCCTACATGCATAACTAACGACGCACTGTCCCGACTATAATATGTCGCAATCACAATACCGTCGCCGATATTGCGTAGACCACCTCCTGCTACTGCAGTGATCACCTCCGAATTTACCGCGAGTAGCTTATTTCTGAATCTCCTCTTAAACTACGCTACACTCCCCCTTCGCTGAAGTGCCCATTAAACTTTTCACCAAATTCATCACTGAGCTCGTCACTGGCTTCTATTAAACTTCTCTTCCAACTATTTCGTATCGCACTTGTCGCTTCGCTGTCTAGAACGGAACTCTTCGGTATGCGCATCTTCGCTCCTTATATACCCAGAACAATCTTCTGGAACCCATAATTTCGATCTCCTTTTCGTTATTCTTTTATTTACTATTTATCCCTTTCTAAACATCTGTCCATCTCTAACTTTTCCTTCCTGAACCTTTTACTCTAGATTTTTTTTCATCATCTATCCCTTTCTAAAATGTATTTGTCTTTTTCTTTTCCTTCCCGAATTTTCTATTCTAGAACATTCATACATCGTCTATCCCTTTCTAAAATATATCCGTCCTTATATTTTCCTTCCTTCTCCCTTTTTCTAAAAGTCTTGAGACCGGCTTACGCTGCCAAAAAGTTCTGCCCTCGGTCGCCACATTATTAATAATAAGTAAGTATAAGTAATTTTAAATAGTTTAAATTTATTACTATAGGTATTATTTTATAATTTATGTAAGTGTATTTTGATTTAAAAAAATTGTAATTGCATATATTCGCTTATAAGTTTTTAACGCAGGAAAGTACTGTCTTTTTCTATTTAAATTTGCTGTACATTTTGAGAATAAGGCAATGACATATTTATTAATAAGGCAAAAAAAAATACATAATATCTTTTGTGTGGTATACTCGTAGCAAAACTATATTGCTAAACAACTTTACTACCATCGCAACTTAAATATCAGATGTTGCAAGCTAATAAAACCCTATAATTACTTTAAGTGAACGTTTAAACCAAAAGTAATGATAAAAAACTAAATATCGGCTGAGTGTGTCTGTTGATGAACTATGAATGGGTTTCGTAGAGGTAGTCAACCTCCATTATTCTGGTAATTTGGTACAAAGCATTTAAATTCTATAGGAATTCGTTTAAACTATTTTTTTTTATATTTGCAAGCTTTACCACCTTAATTTTTTACAGACATTCGAATATCTCTTCTCTTCAAATGTATAAATCACCCGGGCGCATTACTAGGCGTTAATAGGATTTTTTTAAATCTTACATCTTCTTAAGAATTGTTTCGTTTATATTGCTTTGTCTCTAATATTATAAATTTCTAAACATGCCGTGTCTGCACATTAAATTTATAAAAAAAAACTACTTGTATAGACTATTTATACGATGGAGAACACAATGCAATTATTTTTATATTTCTTGTATGTTTATCCGTATGTTTGTTTGTCGTTTTGTCTGTTTGTTGTTGTCTGCTAGGCCGATTTCGGTGCGGATTTCGCTGATCAACAGCTAACTTATAGATTCTATGGGAAGTCTCTCTGTGCTACTTTTTATCCTGAATTCCGTGGGAATTTCTCTGGGAATGATTTAAAAATGGTCAGATTAAAAAAAAGAAATCCAATATGAATATTTTACTGATCGATGGCAAATTCAATGTAATAAAATCTGTGATATTTTTATTCCGGAAATCCCGCGGGAATTTCCGCGGGGTTTGAATTTGTTTGGAATCATAAAAATTAGCTTATTCCGTAAATATACACAGTTTCCAGTAAAATGATAGCTTACATTCTATTAATGCTGCGATGGTTTGTGTCCCGGGAATCCCACGGATCAATTTACGCATGGACAAACCCGCGAGCATATCCTAGTTGATAATAATAATGAGCATTTTTATTGCCCGAAATCATTTTTCAAAGACATACAAACGAGCATTAATCAGTGATATTGTAGCTAAAAACTAATGATTTAGCACGAGTTTAAAAAATATTGAGTTACGAACAGGTTTCGCCTAAATTTCATTCATAGAAATATTTGAGAAAATTGTTTGTATGCTGATTTTGTAAGGGACCGTTTTTGTAAATATGGCTACGTAACCCTAAAAATATTCAACCTTCATCTAAATGTGCCGATGGGAACATCGACTTGTAATGACATTATCAAAGCTTTAATCGTAGAACATCTATTTATCATTATGACATCGTGTTTATTTAGATTCATTATGAAAAGTAGCATGTTGTCGGCATTGGAGTAATCATTCGGCAGTCTAATGTCAGGTTTGTACGTCTAATAATTGACTTTGATGAATTGTCTGATCGATAATAAGGATCTCAAGACATTATCTCTAAAGTTATCTGATATCAAGTAAAACCTTGTATCCTTAAAATTGCAGTAAGTTCATAATATGGATGCTTGTACTTATACCTGTACCTATTTAATTTTTTGAACAGCTCTGAATGTAAATACCTTATTGAAACTGATTTAGGGACCCCCTACACAATGTCTACAATACGTTTGCCTAGCTAAAGATTTAGAATCTCTTCTTGTTCTTACACCACTCTAATTTAGAGAAAGTGTCCGAAAATCAACATAGTGTAGTCTGAATAGCTCATAAAACTTTTGAAATGAATAAATGAAACCGTATGTCAATCTACTTTTTTTTCTGTCACTTTTTGATGGGGTTAAGCCGATATTAGACGGTTCATTTCCTTTCAACCTTTCAACTTGGATGAAGCAACTAAAGTGATCCATCCCTATTCTGCCTATTAATATTATAAATGTGAAAGTAGCTCTGTCTGTCTGATACACTTTCACGGAAAAACTACTGAACCGATTTGGGATACTAAATCTACCCCCAAAATCTATCCCCCCCTGAGTAAAGGTTATCCTCGAAAGTAGGATATGTTTTTTTGTGATTTACCATATTCGTCATTTTAGTAATTTTGATCATATTGGTAAGTTTTGTCATTTATGTTGTTTACAGATAGACGGGGGATAGATAAATAAAACTAGAACGGGTTGAAATAGAGACCAATGAAGTTCATAAGAACTCCTTTTTGCAGAATACACGCCTGAGTCTTAGAGGAATTGAAAGTAATTAAGTAAGCATTTCCCCAGTCGGAGACTGCTTTTAAAGTTACGTTCAATCGCTCTACCATTACCTCCCTAAGCGTATGGGTTACTTACTTACACCGGACTGGACACTCCGTACCGGGTCCCTAAATTAGTGTAGTTGGAATAAAAGATTTACATTCAGAGCTATTAAAAAAATGTTAGTAAAAGATACATTAACTTTTTTTAATAGCTCTGAATATTATAGACTTACTCCATTTTCAGGGATACAAGGTAAGATTACACTTACCTGTAAAATGTAAATACCTATATATAGAACCATTAATAGCGTTTGAGAACAAAGGCTGTGATGTATAGACAAGTGACCCGATTTGGCCAAATTGTATGGAACCAGTTTTTGCCATTTATCTATAGAACATTAAAATAATTTATTTATAAAAATAATGCGTGTTAAAACGATACCCACTATTACGTACAATGAAATTAAATATATAGATTTGAAATTCAATATTAATAGACTTCTACACAGTCAACTCTCCTGGAAAGTGGTTCGACGTATAACTTTCACGATTCTCAAATTCGCATATAACAATACATTGTTAAATGTTAACGTATGCTCTTTGATATCGGTATTGGGTGTGTATGCGCAATACAATCCAAAGAGTACTTTTTATATGGGACAGTATCGCGAGCCGGCTGGCCGTTACATAACATAACCGACTCAGCAGACCGTTGGCTAGAACCGCTACTCACATTGGAAGCGTTTGGCGGACTGTAAGGCCATGGATACACTGTTCAAGTGACTTCTGAAAACCGTTATTCGTTTACCGCAATTCGTTCCATAGACTATATTTTAAAGAGAAGAGTAGAAAGAAAGAAGAGTAAGTAAGTCATATGGTTGATGATACTTGGGACTTGTCAGGATATTTTGAATTTAGAACTTTATCCATGTTCTTTTGTTTTCCTCTGTCAATTATTAATCCTGCATATAAAATTCGTGTATTTTCGCACAAGCAGATTTGTAGAATATTACAGTCCAATCAAATCATAATCATTGAAGGAAATGTTCATGCTTTTTGGTCCTTCGAGACGGATTTGAACAACCGACACTAATGCGGCCTTAGTTTAAACTAGGAACACACCCAGCGTAAACTGTTATTACTACGGCAATTGGCAAGTAGGATCCTTTCGAGAATTGGTGGCGTAGTACAAAAAGAGAGTCAGAATGTTTAGCTCGGCAATGCCACTCTTTTTACCAGGTTCCTGAATTAGTGTAGTGTAATAAAGGTTATAGTTGCGAAAACCAGTTCATCACGAGTAGGGCGAATAACACATACGGCAAGCGAACAATCCGTGCGTGATTAACAAATATCGTCGATTTTAGGGAAAGTATAATGCTTAAAAAAAAAAAAACTTCCTACATCTTGAGACTACATTTTTAAAGTGTAAAATATTACGGACTTTGACTTCTGTAGCACTAATATAAACCTAGAGAGTTTTAATGCTTTGTATAAATTTAATTCTAAGGGTTGTTTGGAAGAAGTCGTTAATTAGCGGTATCATCTCTTTTTGTATAACGTTGTATGTATAGTTAAGTTGACTTATACATATTATGCCTATAACTTGTTTTATGGTGTACTGTAAAAAAATCTGTCTAATTGTCTATATAATTGCTTGTTCGTTATTTTGGTAAATCAATTAAAACTTGTGCTTTAATTGATTGCGTGTGGATTGGCACTTACAAACATCATGCCCGGACATGTGCTTCCTAATTAGAAAATTATAACCATATCTCCTCCCGTTGTGTAACGTGTAGCAAAATGATAATAATGATTTGTAACCCAAGTAGCGATGTAAAACGCCGTTGGTATGGCCACAGCCCATTTGGTTGGCTATTTTATGTTTGTATCTAGCATCTATTATAATGCAACTATTTCGTCACTGTCCATACCATTTAAATTTCGCATCTTGCGGTTGAAACGAATTATATATTATATTGCACAGTTAAACTATTCAGTGTTAAGAGGTGGGTAGTCGAAAATGCCAAGTTGAAGAACATGTAATAAATTGCTTTTTGATTATGGAAACTATAAATTTAAGATTATTTTTATATGGTTTTAAGTAAGAAGTAGCTGAAACCTGTACATAGCACTAATTTAAAAAACCGATAGAAAGGGTGGGAGTAGCCAAGCTATACATTCCGACTTTCTTTTTTTTATTACAACAGCATGATCTCGTCTAGATCTAGAAAAAGGGTCCAAAATTCAGCTTATGTAATAAGCTAATAATAAATAAATCACCGGGGTCTTATACTAATATAAAGTGCTTTCGAATTTTGCTAGTGAATGTGCACTTATGCTGATTTACTGATTATATATACGAGCATATATTAGTTATGATAATATTCGATTACCACTTGATGACAAAATAATAGATAGACAACACTTTACAGATATTACAGAAAACACGGAAGAACTTATAGCCTAAAAATATTCTAAATGTGCACTATGGGCGGTCTTATCGCTAACAAGCGATCTCTTTCAGACAACCCGTGGCAGGAATAAAACATACCTATTTTATTGGTCAAAGGTGGTATAAATATAAATATTAGAGGATATGCAGTTACTTATATATATTTTATACTTAATAGAAATATATAAATACACCTATTGATATTCATACATAAATATACACATACATAAATATACGTAGAAATATCAAACATCACTATGTTTCTAGTATATACTATACTATAATATCTTAAGAGTATTGATAAATATTTATAGTTTTAATTTTATTTATAAGTTTACTCAAAAACTACTCTTGAGATGTTAGGCATAAGATTGGCTTTAGATTTCCATGAATTTAAATACAATTCAAACAAACTCCATAGACGAGTTTCGTAAGCAAATCTAAGCTGTATAGCTTTTTGTTTCGTTTCTATGATGCAAAGATTGCCAATATAATTATCTTGGTATAATTAAAGGAGGAAAATACTCGCTCTCTTTAATTTCTTTATTGTCATCGCTCACGTATTTAATCATTTAAGTTGAAGCCCTTAAGCGGCGCAAATGTAGAACCTTAGAAAGAATTTACATATTTGTGCCAAGTAGCACAAATATGTAAATTCTTCTGAAAAGTTAATTCTATGGGGCTATAAAAAATGCAAGTAGTGAGTAATTCGTAGTTTTGCTTTTAAATATTTGGACTTAATCTTATTAATAATATTCAAAGATGATTAAATAAATCATTTAATAGCTACATATGTATAAATCCTCGTTTAATACTACACTATTGAACTTAAGCCAAAAATAAATCTTAAAATATTTGACGTATTAGAAAAGGTTAAACGATTTCAATTCGCTCTAATAGTCTAGTAAACAAGTTCAAAAACGTGATAAATAGAGATAAAGGTCCTAAAAATATGAGCGATAGCTCATTCGATTCGGAATCACCCCTAGAAAAATGTTTTTGAAGGATTTTGGGGCAGGTAAAAAAATTGCAATTGTTATTAACAAAATAAGATGAAAAAAAAATAGTTTTTCGTTAAAAATTCAAAAAATTACTCAAAATATTTTTGTTTTGCTTGAACATAAACATTGCAAGTGTGATAATTGTTAAACTATAAATTTAAGATTTTTTTCCTTTCTTGGAGCAATTCTTGAAAGGCTTTAGAATAGAACCCCGTTGGAAAAATTAGGAAATGTTTATTTTTCTTCTTTTTATTCGTAATTTTCTTTGTTTTATACTTTTAATTTTGTAACAACGAAAATTATTAATAAAAAAATGAATAATAAATATTTTCTAATTTTTCCAACGGGGTTCTATTCTAAAGCCTTTCAAGAATTGCTCCAAGAAAGGAAAAAAAATCTTAAATTTATAGTTTAACAATTATCACACTTGCAATGTTCATGTTCAAGCAAAAAAAATATATCAATTAACTATTGAATAACTAAATGAAAAATTTCAAGCAAGTTCATTCATCTATTCAGTTAGTGCCTGAATTTTTTCAATTTTTTATTTTCATATTTAGTATGTTTAAATAATATTTATTCATTAAAGGGCCGATGTGGGTGTGGCTTGCGTAAGCCAGAGTACCCGTTTTCGGCCGTATTTTCATCCCTCTGGGAAAATTATAAATATTGATCTTACAGTTTCAGGAGTCGAGACTTTTTTATCGGAAATTTCCTCCTCTTTAACGAACTTATTTCAAAATTGCTTAAATGTTAATATTTTTCGAGTTATTAACGAAAAACTAAATATCATTTTTTGTTTTCATCTTATTTTGTTAATAACAATTGCAATTTTTTACCGGCCCCAAAACCCTTCAAAAGCATTTTTCTAGGGGTGATTCCGAATCGAATGAGCTATCGCTCATATTTTTAGGACCTTTATCTCTATTTATCACGTTTTTGAACTTGTTGACTAGACTATAATATAATAAACCTTCACTTTGGCATTCGTTCAAAATTATTAACTTTTAAAATGGTACTCGAAAGCGATCAGGCCGCCTATTGTATCGTCTAGAAAATATTGTAAATATGGGGTGTTTCCGTTTTCTACCCACTTTTTCTACCCAAAAATATTTTTTCCGCTTTCAACCCATTACTAATTTTCATTGTTTTGAAGTACGGTTAGAAACATTAATTGCTTTTAAATATTTATGAATTGCAAGATAAACAGCTCATAATATTAAAATGTTTTTAAATCAACTCAATATTAGTTCACGAACGACTTCTTAGCTGCAAGTGTGTATGACGTCACTGGATAATAATAATCCAACACACAAATGAAAAAGCAAGTTCTTTCAAAATTATTTCACCTGAAACTAAATCCAGAGCCTTTTACTTTCACTTTTGCCACGCGATATATAAAAAAGGCAAACAGTTCAATATGACCAAAAAAGGCATTTTAAAAAACATGTATGTTTGTATCTTTGATGCTTGCCTTAGGTTTAATACCGAAAGAAATGGTGGATGATGCTTTTCTCTATATTATGGAATAGAGTCCCACGTATAAAGATGCAGTGAGATTTAATAATTATATTGTCAAAACATATATGTTTGGCGGAAAATATCCCCTAGAATTATGGTCTTCATGCGGATGTCGACACAGAACAACTAACGCTCTTGAAAGTTAGCATGTGACTGTAAACAGCGTTGTGGCAAAGAAAAAGTCACTAAACATGCTTCAGTTCCTTTCAAATATTAATAATGACCCTAAAAAACAAAATACACGGTTCAAAGGAAAAGATATTGTAATATCAAGGATTCGCAAAACATGATGTGTTAGAGAGAGGCAATAAATAGAATCTGCGCTTAATGACTTGGCTTGTGGCAAAATTTGCATAGGCCACTGTTAGGAAAAGTTAGCTCGTTTATATATTAATTTTTTTTTAAATATTACATAATTTACGTCAATACTTCATACTTTTAACGTCGATTATTAGTATTACCCAATCTATCCAATTATTCAAATTTTACTTAACTTTTAGTTATGTTTTCAATATTATGATTCCAAAAGCAATAAATGCATCCAGTGTATTGAACAATAGTTACAAACATTTTCTTTATTAAACTAATTTACAGTTCCTCAAAGTCTATTTGATATTTTACTCTGTGTTATTTGATATTTTGACGTGGTTGTGAATTTTGAAAATGTTATGTACCAAACGTTAATTATGTGATCTATGTAATAATGTTTTATAATCTGAATGTGAGTTTTAGTTGTTTGCAAAGTATGTATAAGAATATTTTTGGCTTTATTATTTTTTAAATAAATATTTTTAATCGAATTAACTTTTTCCGCTGCCTGTACTTAGTTCACTGGGTAGAAACCGGAATTGAATTTTGTAATGGGTTGAAAACGGAATTATTATTATTATTTTAGACTTGTGGGTAGGAAAAGTGGGTAGAAAACGGAAACACCATAAATATGGTCTGTTTTTGTACATGTATGTTTTGGTGTGCAATAAAGAGTTATCTCTCTCTCTCTCTCTCTCTCTCTCGAAATTACTTTTGCTATAACATTGTATCATACCGCAAAAATTTTAATATTCATTCATCATCTAATTTAAACCCGGCGCCAAACAATGCAAACACTTTGTTGTGTACATGCATGACTGTTATCATCATTATGACGTCATATGCGTCAGATCTGTAGGTAAGTAATACCAGTGTAGATAAATTTCATAATAGACTCGGAGTGCGGTGCGGGAGAAATGTTGCCGACGACTCGGCCGCCGCAGCCGTGTCGCAGTCGCATTCTTGCGCAACAAATCTCGGATTGGCTATTAATGTATGCACATAATTAATATTAAAAATAAGTAAGAAACACGTATATCTTAATAATGGCTCATTTGGATCGGCGCTCGTATGGAATATCAACTAACGGGGTGAATATACCGCTATATATTTCCGTAGTCTTATTTATAAAGTGTTACTGACACAGAAATAAATCTAGATAGAACGGCGAAGTGGGCGTGGCACCCGTGCCAAAACCATGCACTATATTGCATACTTTTCTAAACGCGTTCTCATTACGCGACGTGAGTCCCGCTCCTGCGCTCGCAACGTAAAAAAATAGACAAATCGATACAAATATGCCTTATTGTGCTATGGCAAACTGCAAAAACAAAAGTAGTGAAGCAAATATGAAGTTAGGAGATATTTCATATCATCAGTTAGTATTGAAATTCAGAAAATGGCTTTTTTTTGAGAAACCAAATAATGGTTCTACTTTTACTATGTTCGTTAAATACGATCATAAGTTGTATATTTCTTCGTAAAGATAAATATCCTTTGCTGTCCACATACAACGCTCGTATACAGAAGCATAATGATTGCGCGCAATGTACGTCGAAGCAAACGAAATACACAATACACCTGCTTATGTCAGATAATCACTGTTATTGGTCATCGAATGCTAGAGATTGACACTACGTGCATCGTTGAGTCTTATGACTTATCGATGAATTAATTAAATATTCATTCGAGTCTCAGTTCATGTTTTGTTTTGACCCTACTATTTACTCTGACGATATTATTAAGCCTTTTGCGTAACTTAAAGTTATTTTTTGACTAAAATTAAAACAAAATATATATAAGTCAATTTGTTTAGGACGTTTTGTACCAAAATTAATTTCAGAATAAATTATTTCGTGATATATGAACATATGATATATAATAATTGTAATATATGATATAATTATAATATGCTTTTATTTATATATCAAGCAGGAATTTCGTAAGCGCTGAATTTATTAAAAGGTCTAACCGTTAAGTATATGAAAACTGCACTGGCACCTAGTGAATAGTTCTTACTTATTCTTGTTATTGTTCTTCATCTAATATAAAAGAATTAAACCCTATGAAATAAGGGAATTGAATCCCGTTTCGTAAAAGTTATTTTTTCAGTGACTATTAATGGTATCTTTATGAAATGATAACTGATTAAACTGTATGTTACTATCGATAAACTCATTATAAAATATTTGCTTTAGAATGTTTGCTTTAATGGGAACTTGACGGAAAATATAACCGGATATATAACTTTTTAGTGATTTTATTTTTTCATTAGTTAGCTATTACTAGTTACTAATTCTAAAAAGATCGAATAAGTCAAACATACCTAAAAACCCAAAACATCATTAAAGTGATGACCTTGATGATTTAATAATTATGATAAATTTAATCGTATAAAATATAGACAAAAAAATCCTGTGTGCGTGACTAGTGACGTAAGAAGTGGAACTTCTTTATGACCTTATTTTTCGAAAAATGATCTACTATATGCAACTTTACAGAAATTGGTTAAATAAAGTTAAATTATGATTTTGCTGATCACTTTAATATATATATATGTATATATATATATATATATATATATATATATATATGTATATATATATATATATATATATATATATATATATATAGGATACTAAATAAATGATTATAAATCATCAAACTCGTATATTAATTAAAACACAATAAAGTAAAGAAATATTACAATGCTCGTCTCACAATCCATGTGGTGATTGTGGAAAAATGTGACGTGACGCGTAACCGAAAAGGTGACGATATTTTTTTTCCCACACCCATAAAGAAGTTTCACTTCAAAAATCAGTTACCTTCACTATTTTTATTTACATAATAATAATTTATCACACGCTGCAGATATGACTATCGATAATCTAATGAGTGTGTCTCCTCACTAGTGCCCGCGCACAAAAAGATATTGACGTCACGCTGTGGGCGGGGCTTGTTAAAAAATGACACGCGCGAAATGCAAGCGAATAAGACGTCGTAACCATTCTATCTAGATATTATTTCTATGGTTACTGAGGTATAATGAGCTCTCATGTGTTGCTAGAACCCTGCGCAGCGAAACCAGCATATATTTGCAAAATATTACTGATATTTCAGCTCGTGTTTTGGTTATTGCCATATGTCGTATTTCTCTCCAGACTCTAACCACCATATTTTGTAAAAGGAGTTTGTGTCCGCAAAACTCGAAAAGTAGCCGATGGATTGACATGACTAGTGTTTTATGTACTTTTTATTTTATAAGTATATAAAAATTGAGAGGAAGAAGACTAAGTTGGTATGGGCATATAATGAGGAGGGATGAAAGTCACATGACAAAAAGAATGTTAAACTACAAGATGGATGGGTACAGATGTAAAGGTAGACCAAAAAAAGATGGATGAATTGCTTGAAGGATGATATGATGATTTGTCGTGTGACAGAAGATGTATGTCAAAATAGAGGAGTGTGGAAGGAAAAGACATATTGTGCCGACCCCAATTAATTGGGATATGGTGAAAGAAAAGAGAGAGAGGTAAAAATCCAGCGTACATTTGTTTATGTACGCAAAAAGTTAAAGTAGTAGATGGAAGTTTCTTAAATAATATCAAACTGAGCCACGGTGAAGCGTTACCTTGTTTAAGGCCTGCGATACGACCTAATCTAGAAAGGGCGAATTCGCCGCGAAACGTTTCGCGCGAAATCATTCGAGCGTAAGAGCTTGTCCAGAAGGAGCGAATTCGCGAGCTAATTCGAAAAATAGAATGTATTTAGTACATCCAATTCTTAATGATAGAATTACACATAGTATGTTTGTAACTTCGTATCCAAAATTAATTAATTAAAATTCGGTTGGCATAATCAGGTGATTCCAAATCCCATATCGCCGTTCGTTTTTCTATTTCGTCTATAAACAATTCCGTATCAAAATTTTGGCGCTCCATTGTCCTATGACCTACTTTGGAAAAAGCTTCGTGAGAGGGAAGTGCCAGCAGAGCTTTTACGTATTTTTCAGTTTTGGTATTATAACCAGACAAATAGCGTTAGATGGGCCGATCAGCTGTCAGAAACATTTATGTATTGGATTGTGGTGTCAGACAGGGAGGAATAACATCACCCAAGCTTGTTAATTTGTATATGGATGAACTGATCGTTGAATTGAGCAGCAAAAGGTTAGGATGTCGCATTGATGGTGTTAGTTTCAACAACTTGAGCTACGCCGATGATATGGTCCTGCTGAGCCCAACGATCAGGGCACTCAGAGAACTGTTAAAGTCTTGTGAATTATATGCGCAATTTCATGGTCTGTCGTATAATGTCAAGAAAAGTGAGCTTATGGTGTTTAATACTATCGGTGGTAGATGCCCAAAGACAATACCTGCCGTTAAATTGAAAGGTAGCGCACTAAACGTGGTCGAAAGATTCAAATATCTCGGTCACTATGTTACCAAAGATCTCAAGGATCATGATGATTTGGAGAGGGAACGCAGGGCGCTGGCGGTTCGTCGCTTCGGACGCTGTAGTAAGGATGTCAAAATAAGCCTATTTAAAGCATACTGTCAGGTATTTTATACGTGCAGTTTGTGGACCAACAGTACGCAAAGAGCCACCAACGCCTTGCGGGTCCAATACAATAATGGTTTTAGGATGTTGATGGGGCTGCCCAGGTTCTGTAGTGCATCAGGTATGTTCGCAGAAGCACGAGTGGACGACTATTACGCTGTTGTTCGGAAAAGAGCTGTATCGTTGCTCTGCAGGATTCGGGCCAGCTCTAACAACATCCTAAAAGTCCTGGCTGACAGGTTTGATGTGCCCATTTTGAATTGCTGTGCCAGCAAATGTAAAGCTGGTACTATTATTGTGACAAAACTTTAGGCTATAAGTTCTACTAACACTAATTTTAAGTATTTCTGTTTTATGCAATTTTACTAACCAACATATGAATTGTTTGAAATAATTCGAAATAAATGATTATTATATTATATTATATTTCCCTGGATACATGCACTCGCTCTGGATTCGCACGTTAACTGGGCGCAACAAGGCGTCTCTAGTATCTCGACTCGCGATATAAATATAGAAACACGCGTGAGTCGAGAGTCTGGCGTAGTGCACGCGATTTGCGCGCGTATTTTGAATTCGCGCGATGCTTGTGGGCGCGATGTATTGGTGCCTAGTATCTCACTTACGCGCGAATGATTTCGCGCGAAACGTTTCGCGGCGAATTCGCCCTTTCTAGACCAGGTCTTAGTGAGATACTAGGCACCAATACATCGGGCCCACAAGCATCGCGCGAATTCAAAATACGCGCGTAAATCTCGTGCACTACGCCGACTCGCGCCTGATGATAGAGACGCCTTGTTGCGCCCAGTTAACGCGCGAACTCCAGAGCGAGTGCACGTATTCAGGGAAATGGAGCGCCAAAATTTTGATACGGAATTGTTTATCGACGAAATAGAAAAAAGACCGGCGATATGGGATTTGGAATCACCTGATTATGCCAATCGAATTTTAAAACGTAGATCTTGGGAAGAATTGGTGTTAATATTTTCTGATAAAGATGACTCAGAGGAAAAAAAAGAAAGATTTGGGTGGGTAATTATTATTATTTATTTTATTGATTAGTAACAAGCAGAGAAAATTAGATCATTTTGTCTTGCCACGGCAGTCGACCTTCCTTCATGAAATAATCAACGAATATATCCCTCGTGTCTCGAGCCCTTAATTCGTCCCCAAATGCTCGCGCGTAGGTACGCTCTTTCTGGGCGGAACCGTCGCGCGTGATACGCACGACAGAATCAAGGCGAATTCGCTCTTTCTGGACAAGATCTACCTATTCGTTTAGATTTTTTTTACGAATTTTAATAAATTAATGACGCATTCAAAATTACCGACGAGGCGCGAAAATCAATGCAAAGCATTTTATGCCAAGGAAAGTATTACCAATCGGAACTACTGTTGCTCTGTACATTCGGTTTCTTTGATTTCACTTTCACTGTTCAAGCCAGCGGCCATAGTGACGTCGCGATACGTAATTTATGTTGACGAGGATTAATAAAATAAATCTTGGCGCTGTCCCTGCCTGAATACGCGCTGTTAGTCGCTCTTCAAATTATTTATACGTAAGTACGAGGAACAACCAGATATTGCTGAGAACTTTTTAGTTCATAACAGGCTGGTTTATGTTATACACAATTGTCTGTTTACAACTGACTGTGTCAGTAAAACTGTATTGTAACAAATTAAAATTATATTCTCTCTGTGTATAAACAACTCGTTTCTCTTCCGTCTTACATCTACACTAGCAAAAGATATATATTTTCTTAAGTTTTTGCGACTTATATACATAATTAACCTATGTTATAACGGATTTAAATAAATAATTAAAATGAACAAGTTGGCAGTATAAATTAATTGTATTATTTTTGTTTATTTGGTTTTATTATAGTCAGAGTCGAACTGTTATCGCGTTTTATGTCCGACTTTATCGATCTTTTTATACATTGTATTAAGAAATAGTTTTGAAAACCTTGTGATGGTCACGTAGTGTCTCAAGTAGAGACTTCGAATTAAATTGAACTGAATAACTTTATAAAACCACAATAACAACCGAAACATCAGTTTGTAGTCTAAAAGTAGGTAATAATCCCGTGCGTTATCCATTTGGGTCTTTTAGTATTTGATCTTTTAATGCTTATTATAAAGAAAAAAACGAGGCAGTAATTTTTTTTAGTAGTATATTCAAACGTGATAATAGAATAATACCAGAAAAATTAGTTGTTCGAACTTCATTAAAATAGAAAAATATATAATAGTAAAATACATATTTCCGGCTAAGTGAGTTATGCTTGGAGTCGATCGCAATAACGCTCCGACCAAAATAAATATGCTAATTGTTCTTTCCTAAATCTACCTTTATAGGAAGATTGATCCGAGCGCGCCAACTCTCTAATAACTATACCACAAAAGCCTTCGTTAAAAATACAAGGCGTAAAAAAGTTATCAATTACAAATGTAATTGATTGAAGTTAATTTTTACGACAGTTTGTCACCCCGTGACCCTCGTAAATCTAAAGCTAGTTTACGAGTACAAACGTATCGTCAACATCATTTATTTATCTTAGAATCTAATTAATGTACATATCTGCACTTGTCTATCCACTTGCTCGAGCCGTTCTCTCGGCGAAATTTAAGCATTAACCTTGAAATAGTAAATTAGATAAGTGACATATCGATTACGATTTCCGATTAATTCAACCGCACTAGTCTAGGTATGTTCACCGCAATCGAATAAATAGACGCGAAATAAAACTGATTTATTTGCAATTTTAAAAGTACAGTTCAGTTTTAACTATTGTTACGAATCCCAACCGGGAGAAGAAGCTCGAAATAATATAAAACATGTAAATGTGACTTACATTTGGAATGTACACTAAAAAACGACTCAATCGCAGTTGAAACTCAAGTAACACTGTCTCAACGGGCCAACCTTATATATTCGCAAAATAGACATGGGCCTCCCAATTAATATGCAGAGACAATTGATTGGAATTCTCAAACTAGTTAGCTTAATTCAAAACATCATGGCGTCTAAGAACTTGCAGCAAAGTTTGAAAAATAAAACTTGTCTTTTCCCGAATAACATATCATAAACTATGATTTGTTATTAGAAAGCTGGGTATTAACACAAAGGGATTAGCGATAAACATGGTCATCACATGTCAATATTTAATAAATTAACGCAAACTAATGACAATAAACAATTAAGACAACCATAAAAGAATTGCAGATAATTTAGTAAAGGTAATAAAATAGCTAGGTTGGTTATGTATAAGAGCTATTCATAATACACGCTTTGTAGTCGTATTATATATCCGTAGTATAGATTTCTATTTTTGTAGGTGAACATATTTGAACAACAACGATTTTATATACGACTTAGCTTCTTATATACCTACTATACAATTAAAATATTTCTAAATCTAAATTGATTTCTTTTATAGCTATCACTATGTATTGTGTACATCACAGCTCTGATTTCTTAGCTGGTCTAGTAGTAAAAGTCACATGCGGTGACTTTTACAAACTATTTTGGCTACAAATGTGCGATCAGGCGAACAGTCTTCGTACAGGTTAAAATTCCACCTTCTCTCAGAGAGAGAGTCTTCTTTTCTTCTCGTCTGGCTTCATACTCCTTCATTTGATTCTCTTCAAAGATTTCGATTTTTTTACTAGCCATCTGCATTCACCCATATGGGTCAAAGTCATGGCTGCTATTAAGACTTCTTTAATTCTGTGGCTTAAGCAAATTTCGGCTAGGAATATACGATTATATAAAATTTCAGAAAGGTCAGAATACCACTACAATAATTAAAGGCCATGCCAATTGCTGGCAAGATCTTCATGTCGTCGTCACGCCTAATATCAGCATCTTTATTCCGATTCTCTCAATTTTTATTAAAAATTAAATAAAATATTAACTAGTATATACTGTTAGCAACTTTGAGATAAAATTGAACGGTGTAAACTACCATCGTATTAGGATTGCTTCGATGTGGCACATCTCAGATCGATATATCTTTGCATATCTTATGCTTCTGGACGAGTCTGATATTGATGTACTCTAAAATTTACATATTATTTTACTCATCATCATCATCGTCACAGTATTTAAAAGCTTAGCTCGTGTCGTTTAGCGTGGGTGTAACTACGTTCAAGTCTCAAGCTCTTCCTGCCATAAGCGCGGGGCCACATGGGAGGAGAGTGGTTTTAGTGGAGTATTGAGTCTCCACACTAGCCGGCAATATGACTCTGGTGCCGTTGTCTCACCTCTCGTCGCTTTAGTTTGGATTTGGTAGTTTGGATCTGGTAGTGTACGAAATGGATTTCCCCCGCCTTATAAAAAGCCTCCTCCAATCCTCTTAATTCCGGGCCAGCACTTTTACTTCTTTGTATGACACGATACCTATACTTTCCTTTGCTTCCTGCCTTCTATTATGTTACAGACAAGGGTATCGTGTCTTAGTAAATGTATGAACATTCTCTCACATTCCTCTTCTTTCCTTTACGGTTTTTTTATAATCGAACGCCATTTTTACATAGTCAACATTTCTTTATTGGTCTTCTTCTTCTCTGTCCAGCTTATTCTTTCCACGCACGCCTCCGAGACATTCGAATGCCTTCAACCTAATATATAATTTCACTAAATATTCATTAATATCCGCATCGAAAAATAAGAAACCAGTTGTCAAACTGTAAAAACACGCTTGTCATTTCTCAATGACATATTGTCATATATTGACACGGTGGGACCTTACGTATTAATTAATTCAATTTCAATTAGACATAATGTTAATCTCGTAATAAATGTATGTACGCGCTTGCATGCATACATGCGTTCAAAGTACCAGTTTCATTTATTTAATAGTGTAAACAGCAATGACATTTTGTCATTTATGTATCGAACAATATTTTGGATTAACATATTTAAAAATCGAATAAAATATCACACGTTCCTCTCACTCGCTTGTGAGGCCACAGCATAAAACTTGGGTTGTTGTTTTTTATTGGCTATTATTTTTTCAATTCACCATTCAAGTATAGGAAGTACGTTAAAACATACAATAGATGTCAAAGTTTACCAAAACTCCGATAGATGATGATAAGTAATTGTTAGAAAATTATAATATCAGAAGTTTTTATTATTGTTTGCAGTGTCATAAATACAAGTATTTGAATTCTTATTTTAAGAAGGCTTATAAACTAGTAAAAGTAAAAGTAATTAATTTACCTAAAATTTAATATGAATATAATACTGCTGACATAGTAAGAAATTATTATATAAAACATATGGCTTAGCTAATATCTTAGAGAAAATTAAGAGATCAAAGGATTCCATCACCTTTATGCATCAGTATATAATATGTATGTACCTTTTTAAAATATAGGAACCCTTCTGATGTGAGCCCCACTCTCACCTATCCACTTGTTTAAGGCTGGTAACAATGCCAACGGCCTTGACAATTTGAGAAGTACTGTACCGCTCACCGCGTCCGGGGGTTACAAACGTGGAGCGGGCAAGGGTAAGTAGGTAGATAAGATTGTTAGAAGTAAACACAGGTAATTCACAGTATTTTGAACACAACGAAATATAACAAATCCAAATCGTAAGACAGAAGATCAAAATAACATAAAAAGCGCAAAGTTTATTGATGAGAGATTTCCGCTCTGTCTGTACTATAATAATTGGCATGGGGGTACAGGATTATAGGTTCTCAGAATACGTTAGTTAAAATAATATTTCACGATAATTTTATAATGCTTTTAAAATGCGACATACGTTCGTCTAGCAACGCTGGCCACAGCACTGATTTTTCGGGCGATAGCGAGGATTCCATATACGTGGTTGTTTTTCATATGCATTATTATTTTATTGTGAATACGAAAAATTAGTATTTAAAAAAAACAAAAAAAAACATGTTATTTATCTCTCTTTTATAAAGGTGTATATAATTTTATATCCCGTTATGATAAAAAATGGAGGAGTAAAACGGTTTCATGCCAATGATTTGGAGGTGATTTCGTAAAAAAAATCCTTACTTGAAATAACCATAGAAAACTTATGAAAAAACCTTGTCACGTATCATATCGTGAAGATTTATTCCACTTTTTTGGTAAATTATTGATCAGTAATTACCAACGACATTTTGTTTCGTTTGCACCCCATTTTCGATCTTTTGTGGCAATTGGCCCCTTAATAGTATTTATACATTTACATTGACCGCTACCTCACCCGACTTTTTTACTAATTTTCTCGAAATTGCCATATAATGGATTTTACTGGCTTTATTCTCCACGTACCTGAAAAGAAACAATTTTACTATTATAATTTGAAATCGCAAGAATGACTACACACAACATAATATACCCATATAGAACCATTAGAACTATTTAAATTATAATCAATATGACATGTTTTAATATACATATAATTGAATAACAAGTACAATATATATTTACGTAAGATACATATTAAAAATATAACCGAACTAAATTTAGATTGTTTCTGATTATTAATTAGTATCTAGTTATTTTTATTTTGCCATGGAGTGGAGCACTGGTGACCAATAATCTATATCTATTTATCTATATCTATATATATAATAAAATTGTAGAGGTCAAGTTTCTGTACAATTAAAAAAAATGCTAAAAACCGAGTCAGCGGGATGTAAGAAGTGAAATAGAACTAATTTGGTTTTTTTTTGAATTTTTTGTTTCTCTGTTTGTCTGTCTGTTTGTAACGGCTAATCTTCGAAACGACTAGACCGATTGAAATGAAATTTTGTATGGTGGCTGCTTATATCCCTGGTCAACATATAGGATACTTTTGATCCCGAAAAATTAAAGAGTTCCCGTGGGATAGTTAGAAAGCTTTAATTACTTAAACAGCTTATTACAGACTAAAAATAATTTCTCTGCAACGTAACATAATAGAAGCGGATAATTTGATAGGGTGTGGTGTCAGTGAGAGAGTTTTGTCTTATATATAATATATAAATCAGATAAGTTTGTTTCTTTGTTTGTTTGCTTGAACGCGCTAATCTCAGGAACTACTGGTCTGATTTGAAATTTTTTTAACTTCCTTTCCACGTGTACGAAGGCACGGGCAGAAGCTAATCTTATATATAAAAACGAATCGCAAAATGTGTTGGTAAGCGCATAACTAGAGAACGACTTTACCGATTTTGATGAAATTTTGTGTGTATGTTTGAGTGGGTCCGGGGATGGTTTAAATCCACAATTGGAACCGGTAGATGGCGCTGAGATCGGGTTCTAGAATCCTCCTAATCACCTGGACCGATTATGGTGATTTTGTTTTTGTGTCATGAAACAGTCTTTTAGGAATTCAGAAAATATGGCGGTACGAAGTTCGCCGGGACATCTTATCTTATATATAATAAAAAAAACTTCGTTTAAAAAAACCGACTTCAAAAACTAAAAAACTAAACAGTATAAAATAACTTATTTCTAAAGCTATGTATTATTATTAATATAAATTATCTAAAACATCTTAAAGTCGGTGCTTTGTAATTTTCAATGTTTTACTTTGCACTGACTTCGAGATGTTTTTGATAATTTATATTAATAATAATACAAAGCTTTAGAAATAAGTCATTTTATACTTTTTAGTTTTTGAAGTCGGTTTTTTTAAACGATTTTTTTTTTTTTGTTACTTTTTAGTGCCTAGCTATGTATGGGTAGAACTACGCAAGGTGCCGCGCTTTAAAAAAAAAAAGAAGTCCCAAGAAACAGGAACATAAAAATGTTCGTAAAATGAAAACTACTAGGCCCAACTATATCAAATTTTTAGGGGACTATATGGCAACTAGTCCGCGTCGATCAAAAAAAGAATCACGTAAATCGGATCACAAATCTCAGAGTAATCGGTGTACATATGGAACGGAATAGATTTTTTTTCATAAAAAATGTTCATAAAATCAAAACTATTGGGCCAAACTATGTTAAATTTTTAGGGGACCAATTGGAAGCTATTCCGCATCGAACAAAAAAGAATCACGTAAATCGGATCATAAATCTCGGAGTAATCGGTGAACATACATAAAAAAACATAAAAATAAGATCCCGACGAATTGAGAACCTCCTCCTTTTTTGAAGTCGGTTAACCGACTTTAAAAACGACCGTTTTTAAAAACGAATCGCAAAATGTGTTAGTAAGCGCACAACTTGAGAACGACTTTACCGATTTTGATGAAATATTTTGCGTGTGTTTGAGTGGGTCGCGGGATGGTTGAAATCCACAATTGGAACCGGTAGATGGCGCTGAGGTCGGGTTCTAGAATCCTCCTAATCACTGGGAGCGATTCGGGTGATTTTGTTTTTGTGTCATGAAACAAAGTCTTTCAGGAATTCAGAAAATATGGCGGTACGAAGTTCGCCGGGTCAGCTAGTATTATATAAATCTGCAGATCTACAATAGGCACCAGTCTCACATAACAGGTATACAGATACCTGTTATGTGAGACAAATTACAAATAATACACAATTTACAAATAATAGTTAAATTGTTGTAAATAGAAAATAATAAAATATTCTATTATATTTTATTTTTATGTATAATTTTTTTTAAATATATTTTTAAAGTTAGATTAGTTTGTAATTTATTTTCAGCTTTAGAATAAGAGAGAGGGATAGAGATTTTTTCGAGCATTAAAATTAAAAACAAGTTAAAAATGGAAAAAATAATTGTTTACAGAAATAAATAACCATAGAATATAACATAGCCCAGTAGATGCATGCGGGCTTTAGTGTGATAAAATTTCCCAAAGCAGCGATCAGGTCAAGGTCGAACCTCAGAGGAGGGTGCTCCTGTATCGCTCCTTGAGCACGCTGTCCTAGGGCTGTACGCCTCCGCAACTAGGCGAATGGGATGTCCACCAAACCCGGTATCGCTGACTTTAGCCAGCTGCCGTTAAACAGCTCAGTCAGTAAATAAATGTTACTCAGGGATTTTCGATCTTCCTATGACATAGCTCAATAATGATATAATAACAGCCCATGAAATATCCCACTGCTGGGCACGGCTCTCCTGTTATAGGGGAACAGACAGTATAGGTACCCGCTTGTCCATGGCGACTTGGCAGGTTTGATACATCGGTTATCTCGATGTGCAGGTTGCATCACGATGTTTTCCTTCACCGTTATTAGCACGTGCAGCACATTAGGTCAGAAAAGCACGTGGTAATTATAACAATATGCACATTAGGTCAGAAAACTGCCTAAGTGGTGCATGCGTTCCGGCCAGGATCGAACCTGAGTCCTCTTGAACATGGGACACGTGCCCTAGCCATTACGCTACCACGCCTTATAATCGCTCAAATGAATACAAAAAGGTTACCGGTTGGTTGGTGTCACAAATTAGGGATACAGCTCAGGTTTCCTAGTGTTACTTCTCTCCGCAGTTAAGTGCAAATTAGTATAATGTAGATGAAAAACTATTTTTCAAGGTCCGTTTTGTTTATTAATAATAACTAAAAAATAGCGGATGAGGAAGGCTCTGAAATAGATGAAATATTTAAGTCAAGGAAACATAATGCGTCTATCAATGTGAAGGTGAAATTCAGTTTGAAACTAAAATTCAAAAACTGCTCTTTATCTACCATAACATGAGAAGTACACCGATGGATATGAATGATATAATGGTAGTTTAATTTTTAGCTGTGACTTTAGATTGAAGGGCTAAAGGGCGTCACACACGGCGAAGATGCTATAATATTTCATGTTAAGATGCCTAGATATAAAATATTATAGCATCTTAAGGTATCACACACGGTTAAGATGCTATAATATATCCGTTCGAGTCATTCTATCAAAGGTTTGACTAGGGGTTACACATATATTTCTCCACTGAATATATTTACATGATGAATAACACAGCCTTACTATTAGATTTATTAGATAGCTCATCAGATGATAATTCTGACTTCGAATACGACTTAAAAATTTCTGCCGCACATCTAAGTGTCGAAAATTTCAAATTGGACAAGTACATTAACAATCTGCCCGTAAAACTTGAAGTTAAAACTTTTTTGCGAGTTATTTTGTCACTTGTCAGTTGAAGTTTTTCGACTTGTACGTAGCGATGCGTTTTTCCACTTGTCCGTTGCGGTTCATTTTTCCACTTGTCTGTTGAATTCTAATATGTATCCCAGCACACATTTCGATTTTTTGTCCTTTTCTGCGACACGCTATAGCGGTGTGTATAGGTTCTACGACACGAACGCTTAGCGTTGTTTGGCTATGATTGGTTGCGAGAACATCGTGTGCTAATCACAATCAATCGATGCCAAAAATCGTATCGTGAAATATATTTTGTATGTTAAGATACAAAATATATAGCAAGCAAAATATTAAGACATATTTTGCATCTTAAGATGACATCGTTGCATAGCTCGGCATCTTAAGATACTGTAATATGAAAATATATATAAAAAAATAAGATTACATATATCCCTGGTAGAAAGCCGTGATAGCCACAACATCTAATTAAGATCATGCACCATTTAAGCAAATTTTCTGGTCTAATGGGTTTGAAATGTGCAATTTCCACGCACCTGCATATCAAGTTTATCGATCCGTGAAACCCTCTAATCTACTTTGCACATTCATAATATACCTACATCGCCCGTTTCCTGAAATATAACGTCTAGGCCCGGCAGTGAGATGTTTACATATAAATGTATTTATTTACTATGATTCACCCGAGACGCCGTCCACATTGGACGGAATAAGCTAATTTATACGTGCCCTAACAGCTTGAAATCACTCCCTGGAAAAATCCCTCGGGATATCTGGGATATAAAGTATGATATCGAGCACATCAGAATTAGATTTTTTTTCAAACGGCCCACTTAATTCCGCTCCCAAGAAAATTATCTTGGTAATCCCGGGATATCAAATACCGCAGATTATAAGTCCGTGAATTTGCTATCGATTAGCGAACACCGCATCGAAATCGGCCCTGTTATTTTTATGTCAATCCTGAACAAACGACTAACATTAAAACTCTAAAACTTTTACAATTTTATAATATTCCTAGAATAAATCACCTCTATTCTACTATGCAAAATCTAGCCATAATTAAGAAACTGCGAAGGCTTCCTAAAGCGAATATATTAAATATATCAGCTTATACACGTTTCGCAGGTAGTTCAGGGAGTTATATTTGCCATATTAGATTTATGGCCTGTTCCTACATCTTACTTCACTTCACTTCCCTTACAATTTGTTGAATTTTGACATTAAGCACTTGTATGGAGCTTATGTCAAATTTTAACCGATAGTAAGACAAATAAGCGGTCGGTAAGAATAGATACCAGCCATTACTAGTGTCAAACAGGGATAAACTTTTATCCGTGCAGGAACAAACAAAGAATACAAATTCGTACGTCCAGGCGGCCTGTGGTAAGAGGCGACACAACTACCCACAGGCTGGTAGTATTTGCCCGTCTAGTTGGCTACCACCCCTGGTCTAGAGCATGCCGCCATAACGACCTTGAGTTGTTTTCCGACGTTAGTGGCCAGGTTCTCTCAGGTCTCTCCCTCTCCTCTAGAGAGCGGCAGCACATTGCAGAGTATCTGGTGGTACAAATGTCCACAGGCGATGGTAAACAGTTCCTATCAGGTGAGCGGGCCTCTGCCTGTTTGCTGAAGTAGTGCAAAAAATCTCATGGTGCGTATTTTCTTACTGCTTTAATTTGGTAACAAGGGGAGTAGTAAGTTAATAACATATTACAGAATAGGATCTGGATATCTAATTCCCGGTTTCTAACTAACGGTTCAATAACTAAAAAAATGCGTTTCTGAACACACCATCGTACGATAGTTAATCTAGATTCAACTGAGCTGACGAATATTAGGCGTTTATCTATTCCATATCTTTTGTTTGACGTTTTGTTGTTGACGTTTTTGTTTGATGTAAATATGGAGGGTAGAGGTAAGGAGAACCATCTCAGTATAATAAAAAGTGTCCACTGAATGGCAGCAAATTAAGATGGCGCCATAATAGCAAGTGGAAAGTATTTAAAAATAGCGTCACATATAATTAGAGTAGGATACTAGATTAAAGAAGGAAAGACTGACTTCCTCTTTGTCACCGCAAAAAATTATATACATATATCTCAATACGAGAAAGTCTCAATACTTTTCCAAATTATAATTTTTACATTTTTCAACCCAGCACACTCCATTTCGTTTATAACTGCTAAATTCATATAATTTCGTTTTCCTACACTAGCGCTATTTTGACGAGTTTTCGGACCATAATTTGCTGTTTACAGGTGGATGCTTTTTCAACTGATCCCCCATACTAGATGGTCCTCCTTAACCCTACCCTCCATAGATGTAAATAAATATTAGATATTCCTTCTTAAATAGATCCATTTAGTGGCGAGATATGGTACTAGTCGTAGGTTAGCAGTTAACCTAAGTTTATCTATTACCTACATAACTTTATGCAATCAATTGTTATTGGAACTCATAACTGGTAACCTCAGAAACCGGGCATAAGTCATGGAGCCTAGCTATCCATTTTGCTGACAAGGTAAAGCAAAACAGTATTGGACATCAAATATAATATAGTATGTGTATATATATATACATATATATATATATATATATATATATATATATATATATAGAAATAGATATATAATAAGTTGGATTCAACAGTAGATGACAGCCACATCAAAATTGAATCTAATGGGTTAAGTTCTAGCTCGGCATATAAGTATATAATTTACTACAGCCGTTTATTCTCTTACTTTCTACACAATTCAAAGAAATATCGCAACAATTGTGTTCCCATCGACTTGTTAGATAAATTACTATGATTATGAGTGAATTTGAATAGAAACTGAATATCTCCGTTCTGTGCAGTCAGCCGTGCAGTCCGACCGCACGGTGCAGTCGCGCTCTCAACCGAATGGACCGTGCAGATGATGTTCACTGAAAATTATAGTGTACTATAATATACTCAAGTACTTTCGAGATTTCAACCGTACCATACTAGAACTATCGTATATGTACGATAATTTTATGCTTATGTACGATGTACGACAACACTTTGTTATCTTGGTTATGTATATTATATCTACGATAATTTCCATGATGATGTAAAATTCAAAAATTCGCATTAATCAGAGAATAAAAAAAAATAAAAAAAACTAAGGCAGTTAGTTACGTGGTCATAAATGATTTTAAATTTTTTGACACCAAAAAATAATATAATATGAAAAAAAAATGTAATAATTATTTTTGATTGAAAAAAAGGTAAATTATTTCTTCGAAATTTACCGTAAGTGACTCTCCTAGGAAATGCTTGTAATTTTTAAAACCGCACTTCGATTCTCTATACGATTATTATTTCCCGAGTTATTGACTATCAAAGTCAAAGAGGACTTTTTTCCCAATGATCGGTAATAACTCTGCACCAAATCACCGTAGAGTCTTGTTAAGCAACTCAACTTAAACATAAATAAAATGCCTACAAGAGCCTTATACTTAAATTTAATTGAATCCGTGGACCGTTTTCAAGCCGAGCAAAAATTTGAACATTTCTTTTAACCATAGTTTTCTTATAATTACTTTGAACACATATATCTTTAAAAAAATCCATGGTCGGATCTGAAGCTACAATTTCCTTTTTTTCTATTTACAGTACGGCCATTTTCCTTTGAGTTACGGCCTATTGAAAATCACATCTTGAATTTTTTAATAATAATATGTAAAGGAAAAATAGTATGTAAAGTGTTTTTCAATTAGCGGGGGGTAGATTTTGGCGGCCATTTTGTTTTGGTGAAATCTGTCAAATCTTTTGTTTAATATTCTAGCTTAAGAGCCAGTGATCGGCTACCTGTATGTATTTGACCAGACCTGAGCTTCTGTACATTGAAGCACCTATACCTACCATGCATGGTACGGGGTCTCACTAAGCTCCAAGTGGTGGACGCGACGAGCGCTGAGGCAAGACAGTATCGATTTATGACGAATTTTAAATCCATTTGACCAGGGCTGCCGTTTTTATATTTGAAAATATAGGCTTATTATTATCGGAAAATAAGAATGGCAGACCATTATCACGTGGTTAACTTTGTGGCAGACCATTTTGAAAATGATAAAAAAATTCAAAGTAATTGACCAGATCTGCCATTGATATATTTTGTTTATTATAGTCTTAAAAACGTATATTGATCGCGGCAGACGTCTACTTTGCGTATACAAATCAATAAATAATAAAATCTTAGCTAATACCCAGTTAGATTTATATATTTTCCGTTCGCTGTTTTACATCAATATAATTTACTTGCGATTTACTTTATCACTGTATTTACAGAAGTTAATATTTTTTATATTCTATATACCTAACTTCATTAGTTAGATAAGAAAGAAGACCGGGCTGTCTAGGGAAGTAGGTCTGTTATTTGATTCCTAGGTCATGCTGTAACGGTTTATGGAAACTGGGCTGTGAAGACGTTGGAGTTTTTGAATAACTCAAGCAAGATAAATGGAAAAGTATAGTGGACGTAGTAGAAACTATAAATAGTAAGGTTGCTAAGATCACATTAGTAGAATAACATTACTCGTAATTTTATGCCGTGGTAGATTACTGCTAAACGCTCTTGTGTTCTAGACTCAAGCGATATCGGTTCTAATACTTGTCAGAAAAGCGTGCCTCACTTAGATCAATTTGTGATCTATTTACACAATATACCGCCCTTCCATCTAAAACTGGTAAGACTCGTGCTCAGCAATGGGATATTTATATGCTAATATTTTTTCTACTACATTAAAATATGTAAACAATACAATGAAATAAAAGAGAATAAAATACACCTAATATATGGTAGCCAAATCGTCACCCATTGGGAACGTTCTCGAAATGGTGGCCGCGTTGCCACATTGCATTGCAACGCACGTTGGCCCAAATACAGGACAGCCTCTTGGTACTGTGAGTCTTCTGTCAGCCGTGTTGGTAAGTCTCGATAAAGACAATACGCTTCGGGACCCTATGGTTCAAGAGTCTCGACACCAACACAAATTTCAAATTCAATATCTATAATGGTAAAAAGTAAATACGACTAAACATTGAGAGCACATTTTGAAAGCTTTTGTTCTAATAATCTAATTTGTTTCTAAGACCAAACCAATAGACCGTAACTGAAATGGAAATTATCGATGCAACGGAATTGCCGTAAGAACTAAATCACGTTCAACAATGGTGTGGCTGTCTGTGCAATTCAATAATATTCGTAAAGGTTTTCCGACTATGAATATATAATAATAACAGCCCATAAATTTGTCACTGCTAGGCTCAGGCCTCCCACTGTAGGGGAACGGACAGTATACCCGTTACGCTTGTATACTGTCCGTTCCCCTACAGTGGGAGGCCCGAGCCCAGCACTGGTACATTTAGGGGCTGTTATTATTATTTAAAGAGCAATTAATCATTCTTGTTAACAACTTTGCTCTACCAAACATTAAAATTAAACATAATTATACTACTCATAAATTCTAAAAACATCACTGTAAAGGTGACTAGGTAAACGAATAGGCGTGAACGCCCTATAATCCGATAGCCGTAGGGTAATAATCGATTCGTCGTTCAGCAAAACTGGTCTTTGTTGCATAAACTACGCTTTTACAATACTAAATCTGTTAAAGAAATTACGAAGTATTAATGAGATTACCAACCATAGCAAAACAATAGCAAGACAACCTTAAGAGTGTGATAGACGTGTAAGCAAGTTGGTGTACTTATGGCTCGGTGACTTTCTTCACTTCTGAAGGTACCACTACTTACCTACTCGCACGTCTATAACTCCCATTAGAATACTCGTAAAGCTTTTAATAAAAATAAACAACTTGAAGCTACATCAGATGTAAGTTACTTAAGTACTTATTACATTATTTCTCAATTCACAATTCTAACTATAACCGAGCGATTCTAACCGTCCTAAGTTTTATTACATTATGCTAAATTCTAACCAGAAATATGAACTCCGAATAAAGAAATAACTTAATTATTAACAGAGAGAATATTATTTTATTGTAATAATAATAAGCGAGTACAAAAACAATATATTTACTTGTTCGTGAAAGAAAGATAAATGGTAAAAGTGGTGATGGGTCGTTGTATAAAGATCTTTCTTGTACTAAAATGAACTGTTTTGTTATTTACGTAAATGTGCAGCACCTAACCAGCAATTTAAACAGCCATCCTTGAATAACTGTATCCTTAGATAATCTAACTTTAGACGAAAATAATTAGGGATGCAGAGAAATTAAGTTGGTATGAGCATATATATAATGATGAGGGATAACAGTCACGTGACAAAAATAATGTTAAACTACAAGATAGATGGGTACAAATGTAGAGGTAGACCAAAAAAAAAGACGGATGGATCGTGTGAAGGATGATATGATGTTATATGTGATTGGACAGAAGATATATGTCAGAGAAGAGAAGTGTGGAAGGAAAAGACATATTGTGCCGACCTCAAGTAATTGGGATATGGTGAAAGAAAAAAGAGAGAGAGAGAGAGAGAAAAGTTGATGTATTTCGACGGCCAATCTCATTAAAAAGCAGCATAATGCGCTACTTATTTGAAAATGCGAATTATCGAACAATGTAATAGAGCGCCAGCGAACCAGCAAGGCGAATACATCTGTTTTGTAAACATAAATCTCTGAAACCTCATTGTCTAATTTAATGCTATTGTCTCGTGGCCAGGAAACGTGTATTCAGAATGTAGAACAAGTTTTAAGGCGAATATTGGTGGAGCAACTACTGGGCAGTTACTATTTGAAGTACTTGTCTTACGTTTGTGAAACACCATTAGTTTAATCACAATAACATTGGTATAACAACATAAAATAGGAATAATATAGAGTCTACTAAAATAAGTGCTATTATAGTTTTTTTTTGTCAGGTAACATAGATCAAAAATTTAAATTTTAAACACTATGATCATACAGATAGAGTTGGAAATATTTTGAAGTTTTTCGATAATACTTCGAATTTCGTGTTTTAAAGGTTAAATATATTATAACGATATAATATACGAAATGTGTCACACTTTGTTTCACTTCTACTGCTTGTGAATTGCACACACACACATACTCATTTTTTTATATGTCATGTTATTTTCAATCAAATTCTATTTTCTTCTATAGTTCTTGCCAGATAACAAAAACCTTCGCTTTGCGTGTGCATTTGACCTATTTATTTATTTTGTTTCTTAACATATATGAGCTTAATGAAATAAATAAAGTTTTAAATTCTCAAGAAAATGGGAAAAAAGTTTACATTTATTAAAACATAGGCTCTACCTGTTTCTAACTGTAATCGGACAAAAAATAGTCCTTGACGTAGTCACTCTTTATTTTTTATGCCTGCCTAACTAATGCCAAATTGATTCAATTTAGTACGTCCGTCTAATATCAGTTTTAGTAAACGAGGCCAAAAGGTACCTATGTAGCTAACATACATAATATGGCAAACAAAATACATATTTTGATACATACGTCCCCATACACAGAATCCAATTCATCTTTGATTTGCATAGGCGTATTACCTTTCAAAAAACAATATTTAATGACAGCTCGAGACTCGATTTTGTCCATTTTCATAAAAACACTCACATCAACTCTCAAACGGCTGTTACATAACAACTGCGCGTCCAAAATGGCTGAAACTATGGTGAGTAACTGTCAACAGATGAACAACGAAATTCACTAGCTTTTATTTACTTACAAGTGCTGATATCTTCATGTTTAGGTCGGAAACTTTTCAGACCACCCTAGTATTGGATTATCATTAGTCAACTACTGCTGGACGTAAGCATCTGCAGGTTTGCACCACTTAAATTCAATAATAAATAAGTGAATGCTTTCTTGACTTCCCTAAGTGCCGTATTTTTAACTAAATTACCTACCTACCTTAAAGAACGTTTTGGATTCTTTCGCCTCTCTACTTCCCACAATTTGCGCACTCATACGTATCGTAAACTCACTACACCTGCACACACTTCATCCTTTTATGATAACTCTTTTACAGTGCAGGTTGTCAGTCAAACTTTGTAATGCGCTGCCTCTTACTGTCAGAGAGGCCAAAACATTGCCTACACTTAAGAACGTACTCAGAAAACACTACTTTTCCTTAAATAATTATGCCTAATTCTTATATTATAGACTATTTAATATATATGTATGTATGTATTTAACTTATAAAGTAGTTTATGTATGTGTATTTAATTTATAATTTATGTAGTTTAAGTATGTATATTTATGATATATTTAATAATCTGCACCACCTACATCGCCAGATTAGGTTAAATTATTCCTTAAGTTAGGTTGCCTGGAAGAGATTGCTTTTAGCGATAAGGCCGCCTATTTATTCTACTATGACAATATGGTAATTGTGTATTTTGAAATTGTATATTTGGTGAGCAATAAAGTGTTATCTATCTATCTAAATTACCTTTTCGATTTCTTAATTTATTCATGAACACAAATATAACATTTATATTGGTGTTCATTCCCACATCTTGTAGCTGCTTTGTTGTTTCATATTACTCTTTGCGCACTATGAGTATTTAATCTGAACTGTGAGCTGAATTTTCCCTTAGCATTGTATAGTTTTAGGTTAAAAAAAAACTCGTCTTGGAAATGTCTATAGGCGATAGTAACCACTTTCTATCAGGTAGACCGTCAGCCAGTCTGATTTAAAAAGCATTTTCTATTCTCTTTTGCAGGTCTATCTGTTCCTTCGTAGTAGTATTAAAAAAGTATTTAATCGAATAATACCAGAGACAGTTTTGTTGTCGTTTCATATATATATCGAGCCTGCGCTCTATAATACTAACAATACCTAAGGGGCCGGAGCTCTACTAACCCGGTTACTTGCATTAGTACTATAGTACTATGTGACATCGTACAAGTTGTTATTCATACTTGTAGTGTACACCTTTTCAATAATATACTACATATATAAGACATACAATTCATTTATGAACACCAACAATCCATCTATATTTATTCAATTTAAACGTAAACGTTATTCGATATATCAGATAATATATCTCAAATTATAATTAAATATGTAAATGTATATTACAACAGAAAATACAATGAAAAATTATAAAAAGAACTGATAAAGAGTAATAGAGATGTCAGGTTTATATTAATTTAATTATTTTTATATGTGAAGGAAGTTTAAATACTTATGAGATGTCATACTTGAAAATTGTTTATTAACATGTTACACAAGGATGTATTGTGTATAATTAATGTTATTTCTAATATACATATACGAGTACTTATTTTAAAGTGAATGCAAGTTAACAATGGAAAGTGCTTTGGCCATATTTACTTTGAAATCAATTATCTTCTAACAATGACAAATATCATCTGGCGCGCGTTTGTGCCATTATTGCCTTTCTCCTAATTTAGCCCTCCCGATGGCAGCTGGTCGGCAATTTATATAGAAGTTAATATCTAATTATTGCGACCTTTACATTGGAGTCAATTGTCTATATCAGAGCTTAGCATTAGCCGTTACTTGTTAATTTATGTATCAAGCAGGAGAACCATTTGTCATTTACTGATTTTTCAAAATATAATATGGAAATAGGTAGGTAAAGATGTCACATGTAACAAACTAATACCACTGAAACTAAAAGATAAGATACATAAAATCTATTTTTTTTTTAGTTTTCGCGACTTGTACATATAATAAAACTACGTTTTAACGGTTTTAAGCGCAGTAATTTATTTGATTTTGGTTATTCCGACGTTTCGGCCGCTTTTCACTGCCCGTGAAAAGTTCGATTCCTGGTATGATAAATTTCGGAAACGAATTATCTCCGTTATTTACTATGGTCTGGGTGTCTGGGAGCGGCCCGTCCGTCCTAATCCGTTGTATATTATCCATAATACAAGCGTAACTTGCTTGGGGAAATAATAATAATATGTGTGTTTGTCAGCCGATTTATTTATAATTCGTATGATGCCCCCCAGAGTTCTTATGTAAGAATACCTGAAATGTTTCAGCGAACTATCAAATCTTAATAATCTGGTCAAATGTAAGAAGTACAATGTAAAAGTTTTTACATATTATGAGACTATCTAGAATAATTTGTAAATGTTCGTGACTAAGTCGATCATGAAAAAGAAGTCACCTCGCCCTTTCTATCTTATCCTCATATCTACTCAGGTCACCTTAGTTAACTCATAATAGGTCTTGTACAAAAAACAATGCAGCTGTTGTCTTTGAAGTGAGTGTATCTTTACAAAGAAATAGAACCTTTCACTTTGTAGTAATATTACAATGAATTGTGAGAAAAAACACATCAGTTACACGATTAAATTCTTATTATTTTATCTGTTATATCAGATGTTTATTTGGTGTTGTTTTGCTGATATTAGACAAATCAAACAAGTTAAATGTATTTGCTTGAAAGGCTCAAACTGAATGAACAAGACGGTATTCAATAATATTGAAGGATTGAAGTTTGTTTTATGTATATATTATGGATCACTTTGGTTGATTCTTCCAAATAAAAAAACATAAATGAACCGTATTAGAAGGCTTTAGAAATAACCTTTCAATGTACATAATTTATACTCAATACTTAATCACTTTTGTAGTCGTAAGATCAAAGAAATTGTCCATTTGATTTGATTGTTAACAACGTTTATCCTAATTTATAGTTTAAGGTACTATTTAAGTAAAATAAAATCGTCTGTCCTTTTTGCGTTCATAAAATTGAATTATGTATTAGCTTATCTCTTTCCAACAGCAGCTAGATCGTAATACTGCTTTTAGGTTCTTTCTCTTTCTTTTCATGCTACATAACTATGTGTAGTTGTATGTTGCATATAAGATACAGATTATTTATTGGTTCTCCTCTATAATTCAACTATGTTGACCTATAACGCGTCTACATATGTAAAATGTTATTTACTACCGTAATAAACAAGGACTGATTCATGCCCTCATACGACTTTATTTAGATAAGTATAGAAGGTTTTCGTATCCCTCTCTTCTGACATTCTCGAGGAAAAAATTAAGAACATGGGATCACAGATAAATGATTAGTTATTATAATTCGCCTCTTTAAGAAGTATATAATGTAACTATTACAAAGTGTCATTGTAATCGGTCATCGGTCAAGTGAACATATTATATAGGTGTGTATGTATGTATGTAAGTGTGTATATATATATATATATGTATATATATGTATATATATATATGTATATATATATACACACATACATATGTGTATATATATATTTTTTTCTTTATTACTACGAGAGGTAATTAAATGGAACATACTACATTTAGTTATATATGACTATAGTAGCTTCTTACTAAGTAGTACGTGTCCTATTTGACGGGCATTTTATCACTGTGAAATTATAGAGCCGTTACACATGTGACGCCGTGTCGTCTTCAGACAATCATTAGCACAATTGACATGTGAATTAGGAGATAGGGGCCTTTTTCTCGAGGGGAACTATGTCAAAGAGGTACGGTGACTCTAGAACTTAAATTACAAATTTTGGAGCGGAACATTCAGCCCTGCTTTGAGGCGAGTAGTTCCACCTTTGAGGCAAGTTGTTCCCGCTAGATTATGACAATATCTTGTCAGAATAACATATTTTTTTAAATAATCAAACATTTGTTATGAATATATGCATGTTTATTATTTTGTTATATGATAATTGAGATATTTTAACTTACTAGTGGACGCCCAGTGGTCGAAATTCGACCATAATTGTCAAATACTATATTTCTATAATCACAGATTTCGCCAGGGCCACACTGTTAATTTGACTTTAACAATAAACAAAAGAGTATATATTCGCGTGTGTATCAAATACATAGTAGTGTGTGCAATGTTTTTTTTATTGATTTAATGTATTTTATGCATAATTTAAAAAAGAAATTAGCATTCTGCACTCCTTCTCTATATAATCTTTAAGTGCACGAAATTTCATATATACCTCCGTCGGCGCAAATTTTCGTAAAAAGGGATACAAAGTTTTTGCTTCACATATAATATAATAATAAATCTTATGAGATTCATATTTGAACTTAACAAAGCAACAAAATATAACTAGTGAGCTCCAGATGAACGAATTTACTCGATTCTAGTGCCATTCTCCCAGCTGAAGACCGAAGTATATTGAGGAACATTTTAACGATAACTCTTTTTCCTGTTTTAAATAAAAATTAGCCTGGGCTTATATATAACCTGTGGCAGGAACCATACCAGCTTTTAATTGTGCGACAAATCGATGCATCATGTGAAGTTTCGAGTTCCCTTGCCACAATTTTACCAGTATTTTTCTTCGTGATAACAACATCTGCAGGTTGATGTAATGACGTTTCGAGTATTTTTTTATTTTTTTTTATTTCATGAGTTACACAGACAGACACCTGACCTACCTGATGGAAAGCGGTTACCATCGCCTTTGGTCATTTGCAACACCAAAGGCATTAGAAATATACTGTAAATATTGTTACATGCCGTCAAAGAAATGCGCACATCTGCCTGTTGCATAAACGCAGTTTATTACCTTTCTTGCATTCGGAGTTTTTTTGTTTACTTTGTGTTTAAAATTTGCAATTAAGAAAACATCCTATTGTTATCGTACTTGTTTTATGGCCGTCATTTTGTCTAACTAATCCTTGTTGTTATTGCATTGCGTCGAAGCTTGCCAGGTGTGCGGATTAACTCAGTGAACGCGGTCCCTTTGTTGTATTGTACAGTTTATTATAAAACAATGCCCGAACGGAGGGGTGGGGCAGTCAAGCGAGGATTACGATACAAGCAAGACGTAGAATCGACAAGCGATATAGTGACGGACTTTGCCCGTGTTATTGAATCGTGCAGTTTGTACTGGCTGTATCCAGACATATTTGTGTCTGTTTTATATGTGTTTGTACAGTTCTAATAAACCTTGTAGTAATTCCAACGGCACTTTAATTCGAGTCCTGGGTAGCTCGTAACAGTATGTAAAGTATGATAAAAATGATAAAAAATAATCTTTCTGACATTTAGCTATGGGTCCTCAAATGCAGTCATTGACCGTAAGAAAAGTCATTGAGATATTGAATATAACACCATATATTACATATACAGTAGCAACGGAAGTGGCTTGTTATTAATTTGGCATAAATGTCCGCCAGCAAATCAAGTATTCATTAGACGTTATAACACTTTCACTCGAACAATTTGATTACACAGCCATGTTCACAGCCGTTGGTGTTAGGGACCCAATCGCTTTAATATTATTTGCATATGGATTAATTTTAGTAGCAATGTGTAATATATATGCTATTCAAAGCTGTAGTGAAATTCAAAAAATATATAGCCGCCATGTATATAAATAAGATTTGTAATTTTTTTTAATATAGATAGTTATATGGTGCGTCCTTAGTCTTATCCGTAAATCCGTAATACATTTTCAAATATTTTTGAAATTCTTACATTTTAAAGTCAAGATAGCAGAAGATTAGCTCCAATAACATAAAAATTGTATCACCTGTAACTTTTAACCTAATAGTCCAAGAGACGCTGAAGATCGACCTTCACCCATGTGATAACTAGATGAGACATATTTTTTATCAAATTATATTGATTTATAAACACACCTATAAGAATCGAAGTCTTCAAGGCTATTTTTGAAGTCGTCAGAGTGTGGCAATAATATTCCATGAACGGTTTTTGTAGGCAAGCCTATATGGTTATTTTGTAATTAAATTATATTTCTTACTAGCTAACCCAGCAAACTTCGTACCGCCTCAAAAGTATTCTTTTAAATTTAATTTGATTTCTGAACGATGGGACGAACATCAAACGTTTGACATTGAAAACCAAAAAATTAAGGAGTTTTTGGCGGGAACTGAAAGGAGACGTTGTACTGTGCAATTTTATTTTCTAAAAATGTGTATAATTACTCTAAAATGAACAATAGTTGCAGGATATTGATAGTTTTTGAGTAGAAATTATGTGTTTTTGTGAGAAATGTGAACTGTGTAGTCAGATGTGGCCTTTCGAGTTTTCACAAGAACTCCATTGAATGGCGTCGGTTGTAGCCTGCAATACAACTGCGCTAATATACGAAGACCTATTAAACATCAGAATTGGCTGTATGGACTAAGATTCCTTTGCCTGCCTTTGTGACGAATAAATAAACAACAAACAACAAAAAATTAAAACTAAAACTTTTAAATTTAAGTTGATTTCTCTGAACGAATTTTAAATTTAATTGATTTCTAAACGACGAGACGAACATCAAACGTTTGACAGGTAGGAATAGTTTCTAAGGGAAAGCGAAATTGTTGTTTTTATCATTAATATAATTCCAAGCATTTTTTATTTCTATTAACTCACTTTTTAAACCTTCCCTGGACTTCCACAAATAATTCAAAACAAAAATTAGCTAAATCAGTTCAGCCGTTGTCGAGTTTTAGCGGGACTAACAAACAGCAATTGATTTTTATATATAAAATGATACAATTTTTTATTGGTTAACAGAATGGTGTAGTTAAAGTTACCTATATTCATTTACCTGTTTATATCTGCTTGTCAGGTGGCCATGAACAGAAATAAGTAAGCAAGCCTATCAAAGCATATTCTCCGTGATAAAAACTATCAGTTGATACTAAATTTGGTCAATTATCAAAAGAGTTGAAGGATATTAAAAAAAGGACTAAAATGTTTGAATTAAAAATTGCCCTAAATACTTTTCGATTGAAAAGCTATCATCGGCGTGTTTGTAAATAAATAAATATAATTTGATAAAAAATATGTCTCTTTTTTTTATCAAATTATATTTATTTATTTACAAACACGCCGATTTTTTTTTAACTATGGCTCCAACGCCTTCGGCATTGATTTTGCCAATTTCAAAGTCAGAAAAGACTGGTGCTATTTTAAATGCAATATTAGCCACTGAAATTTGGTCGGTGATTTATACGCGTTTTTGCGAATCTGTGGACAACACAAACATAAAGTTACAACTACATTACACATATATATTATTAACCTTTTTAGTTCTAGAGCTTGAAATATAGTTACATACAACAAAAAATAGTTTTTATAATATCAGTTGAGTAGTTTTGAGACACTGAGTATTTTCAATCAAATGTTTTTCAATAATTTTGTAGCCAAATAAGGAAAATAGGGATGTTTGTAACCTTTACGGACCGTCAAGCACTTACCCAATTATATAATGAGATTAGTTCGTAATTTTTAAATTAAATTGAGTTTTCAAATTGTAATTCGTATTAAAATATTATAAAGAGCGTACCAGTTGTATATTACAATAGATGTAAATAGCCAATTAAGAAAACTTGATTTGAATATGGTTTTATAACTTCATGTCGAAAAATAAGATTTTAACAATATTGCAATAAAGTAATCTGATTAACCGTGCGAATACAGATTTAAATAAATCCCATTGATTCTATTTCTAATGAGACAACAGCAACGTTAGGAAGGCGAGCGAAAATAAGGAGGCAGAGGAGTGGGTATTAAGAATGGTGAAAGTACACTTTTATTGCGTAGACAGAATTTAAACCACAATTGTTACAAGAAAGTGGTATACTTAAAAGTCAATTATCATAATATAACCTAACACCGCTTATTACGAGCAACTGGTTATTTCACCGCTCGAAATGTATATAATCTTTTTTTGAGTACCGAATTTCTAGATCAAATATCCAAATCATGTGTTGAGCTATGAAATAGGAGGCAGAGTCGCTCTAAGTGACAGAATAAACTGATGACTGACTGACGTTATTCTTATGTTATAGGCATATGGTTCTGAACGATTTGTTTATCTAGCAAATAGATATTCAAGAATAGGTATATTCATGATATAGCATTTTATCCGTGCAGGAACGGAGAAAGAACACAATTTCCTGCGGCCGGGTGGCCTGTCGTAAGAGGCGACAAAACAACCCACAGCCAGGTGGTAGGTCATTTGCCCGATTGGATGGCTACCACCCCTAGTCTAAATTATGTCGCCATAACAAGCTTGAGTTGTGTTCCGGCATTATTGACCAGTCTCCCTTAAGAGAGTAGCAGCGCATTTGTAGCACCTTTGGTGTTGCAAATGTCCATAGGCGATGGTAACCGCTTTCTATCAAGTGGGCCGTCTACCTGTCTGCTGAACTCCTTCAATAAAAAAAGCATGATCTTCAAGCAAAAGTTTCTGTCAAATTGAGGATCCTGCTTGAACTGACGCTTTACGAGGACTTCGTACTGACAGCTTGAAAAGAAATATTTCGTGAAAGAATCATTATTTTCAACAGAAACACACGATTCTTCGTTGAAAATAATCAATAGGTATCCTACAACTATGGTATGATTTTATGGCCGGTTCCTATATCTTACCGTATCGACCGTTCGTTTGCCTTACCGTCGGTTAAAATTTGACTTAAGATTCATACATACAAGTAATGTCAACATTCAACCGATGATAAGGCAAGTTAATAACTTGAGATATAGGATCCAACACTGTAGTTTGTGAGTTAATGAATGAAAGGAAGAATATTTTATTGCTAAGATATATGTACCCTAGTTTGTTACAATATACGTTATTATCAATATATATTTTGCCTCAATAAGCATGCAATGTCATTCTCAAATTCATTAAATTTTATAGTATGATAACTTTCATTAATTAAAATTTTCTTAAGGGACTTTTTGAACAAATTTATTGGCTAAGCTAGTATCGTATTCGGAAGTTTTATAATTACAACTCATGCGATAAAAATATGATAGGTGCCATGACTTAGATTCTTTTGCGGATCATGGCCGTTTTTGAAGAGCAAGTACTATATTCTATGCTGCTTCTACAACATTCTATGCTGATCCCTTCTATTCGGAACAACAATATCAGAGACCTGGGGAAATAAGTCCGAGTTACTCTTGACGAATACTGCAGTTTCAAAAAAAGGACTCAGCAAAAAATAACCGCCCAAGTTCTAGTCAAACGCCAAATTATTCGCCTTTACAATAATTAAGACTTTAAGGTCCCATAATGCTGTTGCTCCTCCAGTTTTAACCTGTGGCCTACGTGATCAGCAAATACTTGTCTGCTCTACGGATTAATAAACAATATTCTATATCTCGTATGATGCAGTGATTGACACCTGTGCAGTATTCTAAATTTTATTATAATCGGCTCATTTTCGAGTCCATGAAGGTACAATGAGCCATTATCACGGTCGCGGTCAGAAGTCATGAAAACTATTCTCTTTCTTGAAACATAAAGGTTAATCCCCATTATCGATACACCAAGAGAATATAAAGTCTCTAAAGTACCTTAGTGCTATTTTTAAAATTACCACATCTAATTAGGGCACGTATAATTAAGGCAACTGCCTATGGAAATGTTAGCGAGCATCTCTTTAGTATAAATGTCGTAGAAAAAGAAACAATCACATATGCAAAGGAGTGGCAACCTTGAAATACCTCGACACGCCAAGGAACCTTCTGAAAATTTTATGTAACGTCATGCAGCTGAGAATGTTCCTACGGGAGCTGGAATAATCAGCATTTCAGTCTCTAGTCTTTGAGTTAAGGAAATCGCTCGTATAAAATAATTTTGTAAGATGATATATTATAGTCGATCTAAAGCTTACGACAGTGAAACGGTTGAGGTTTGCAAGCAGACTGACAATGTACCTTGAAGTATCTCGTGTGGTAATACTAGACTGTAATATTGTCAAAATGTATACATTTACATTTGATTCTAGAACCAACTCGAATAACTTGTTCTCTGACACTCGTAAAGTGTCAATAAAATGAATATTGCAATACAGAAATCATGTTACGAGCGTGGAAAGTTTTGGACATTTAAATTGTAAGATTTAGGTAATATGTATTGTATATGTATGTTTTTCAAGACCACGGGCCATATAAATAGCCGGGACATTTGGAGGGCTTGCGTGGGGCAATGTAAGGCCAACACGTAGAAGCCCTTTGATAAATTTAATGTAAATGTGGCGTGACAGTGACCGGCGATTATAGTTGTCTACACCATATATTAATGCATTAGGTAATATTATTATTAAGTTAATTTAATTACATCAATAAATACTTTTTAACAATCTTTACGAGGGCCCTTTTTCATCAAATTTATCATTTAATATATTTCTTTTTATACTTTACTAACTAATGTTCGCAATACATTTGAAATGTACAATGCCTTTTCTCAAATGTTTTTCATAATGTTACTGTGTCATAATCCTTCACATATGTGGTTGCAGCTTTATAAAGTGGTAAATCCATCAGATAAAACGGTGTGCGGACGCATAGGAAATGAACACACAAAAATTTATTCTACATATCAGATATTCTAAAAGATTTCGTGAAGTTAATAACAAGCGAATCCGCGAATTTGCAGAAGTGTGTGATAATAATTTTCAAATTCCGATTGCTGATTGATTTGATTTTAGTATTCAGACAAATTGTGAGGCTCTTATATACCACCTGCAAGGAAACAATAATCAAAGAAAGTTGAAAGGAAAGTACAAAAGTTAATTCCGAAAATTATCTCAATAACCGGAAAACGGAAAGTAAACATGTAAACACTTCCGACATTTGCGCCAAAGTTATTATTATTACTTCGATATTATATGTTACAATTCCATCATAAATTGCTACATAACATCAATTAAAATAAACAAACAACAACAAACAATATCTACATCTTTGGGTGCTGTTTAACAGGCTGTAACTTGAAGAAAAATTGTTGTACAGCAAATTGAAAAAAAAATTGTGGCCCCAAATGTCTAGTTTACGAATGTGAACAATATTTTTTCCGAGTTATTTTAAGAAAACCATCAACAAAAAATGCTTTTTTTTCGTTTTCCTTTTCCTAAAAAATTCATGACGCCAGATTACCTATTTATTCAGTTATAATTTCTTTTTTTAAACAAAGAGTTTTTATGTTTGTTATTTCTAATTGCTCTGAAAAGTTCATAATCTTTACTGAAATGATAAAAAAAACTGAAATTATCAATGAAAGTTAAGCCGATTCGGGGTAAATTCGAAAAAAACCAATAAGAAGAATAGAAAAATTCTAAAAATTAGAAATCGTATAAATTTCCCTTATATTTTAGCGTTTATTTTGTAATCACAGACAGACATTTCAATTCTCTTTTTTGGTATAGACTTCAGCAATTCTTGATTTAAACAGTAATGGATGATTTGTTACGTTTCAACCAATCTTTTACATCATTTTAGTTACGCGCCTACATAATGTATGTACCACAGCAGCAATTGTAATATTGACGGCCTGTTTTACATGGATTATTTGAAAAACTGACGTGTGTTTCACATTTATATTACGAGTATATAGACGTAGACTATAGACAATATGACTGCAGTCACAGGTTATACCTGGCAATTATAATTTTAGTATCTTAATTCTTATCGTATGTGCCGAGGTCAAGGCTGTTTAAGGCCGATTACTTTGAGATATGATCTGTTCACTTTGCATGCATATATTGTTTACTTTGCATTTCAAAAGAACTACAATCCGTTTTGATATTGTGTTTAATAGCGATTCATGTTTTCCACGTTTATCAAGTTGATATATAACATCCGCAACCCTATAATCAACGGCTGTGGGAATCACATACATAAAAGTTCCGTAGCAGCGACGAATATTCCCTATTTTTATAATTTTTCTACAAAACCCTAAAAGAGCATTAAAACTAAATATTTTTTTAACAAAAACAAAGTCGACTTCAAAATAAAAAGCAAAAAACAAATTGGTGCATTGTGCAATTTGTTGCTGTTTTTTATGTTCTACTTGGCGCGGACTTCAAGATATTGCAAAAGAAAATATTTTTGTTTTGTCTTTTAGCTTGAAGTCGGATTTGTTTTTTTTTCAAATCATTACTTTCAGTTGCTGGAATAGCTTTAGAAGTATTCTTTTAAGCACCCGTAGACATTGCAGTACTGGCACGCGTATACAAGTTATGCCTCGAAGAGCGTAGCCACTCGGTACTCTATAACAAGGGTTGCTCTCAATATTCACGGGATTCACTCATCAAATCTCATTCAAATAAAGAAAAAATAATGAAAATCGACAAACGACAGAGAAATCGCGTAACAAACATCCACAAATAAAATACAGTCAAAGTGAGAACTTCCTCATTTTGGGAGTTGGTTAAAAATACTCCACAACTCAAAAACCATTAAAAAGATGTTGCTTAAATCAATTTTAGTTGAAAGTATTATTTTTTTTATAGTTATTCGACTGTCTTTTACATTAAAAATTATGGCAATTACTTTTAGTCTTTATTTTTTTCAATTTTATTGCACCATTTTGTAGTAGCGTATAGATTATATATTTTTACTATTTAGGCCGTATAGACTCAGTAATTACAGAGAAAAATGCCTATGACATACAAAATCATTAGTATCTATCCGCCCGTGGATAGATAGTATTGATTTTATATTAATTTCATTTTTGCCAAAATAGCTACGGAAACTTATTAGAAAGAAGATTTTGATTACAACATCGAAACCCGTTTGCTATAAAGAACCCCTTCGAATCAACTTGTTCTCATTCCGTTATATTTTCGTCGAGTAAATATTCATCAAGGCCGTCTTCTGTTCACGTATTGAGTCAGCTTTTAAAAGGTTCACTATAAAAACTTTCATTTTTACTTCAATCTATTATGTTGTACTTGTTATTGTTGTTTTGTGAAAATCATAACTATTGTATAATGTAGGTACGTTATGCAAGGTTAAGGGCGAAACTCGTTAAATGCTATGGTTCTATTCAAACTGCTCTTACAAGTTATTTATATCACCGCTAAACAACATTTAAGAGAGTTACTTTGTTTTTCAAAGGGAAAATCGTATGCGGACACCACGGCGTACGGAGACTACGACGGGACAATGTGGGACTCGTGGCTGCTGTAATACCCAATAAAACCTGTTGGTGACCTCCTGTTACTATATGACTGAGACCCGGGACGTGCACGAGCCTGTCACCTCTCCGGCTCCTCCTACCTCAATCCATGCTTGAGGGAAACGCGCTTGTAACTCCAAAGCAGCCTCTCCTCGCGGCTTCGACACGGGTAACCGCCTATGGCTCCGCGAGCCGCCACCCGCAGCCGCACTCTTACGGTGGCCGGAGGTCATAAGCCGTCCGGTGTCGAGTCTTATTGTTGCGATAGTAGAGAAGCGCGGCAGTTCGATTCCTCTGCCGCTCGGGCAATAGAGTTACTAAACGTAATTTTCATTAAGGTCTACAAGGAATCCTATTAATTGGATTTTGTTTGTACTTTGTGAGATTCGTGTAAAAAAGGACAAGTAAAAATATTTAATGTTGAGTCATTTTGAGGTAACCTTGCAAAATTAGCAAGTTTAATTAATAACCCTTTTTTATAACATGACAATTTCTGCTTCACTCTACTGTAGCCGCTAAAAAAGAACTTCGTTCTTTCCAGTTAATTTACTACAGAATCCGGTCTAAATTAATCTATGGAACAATGTAACAATAGCCAACCCTGCAAATTTACAATGGCACTCATGGACGTGACAATTAAACGAAAGGAAAAACCGACATCCATATAATTCGGTCATGAACATTACGATTTGTACAGCTCCCTACTTAATTGTAATAACGGATGCAATAATAGTTTATATCATATTTGCTTATCCCACATATAAAAGTAGTTCGCAACTTTCAAAATGTCCGGGTAATAATTGATTTTAAACGGTGGCGATATGACTGAATACTGCTCATAAGGCTAACCGTCGTTTTGTGCAATTGCACGACAGCAAGCAGGAAAGTGGGCAGGCCGAATATGCCATGACTAGCATTACCCTTTTTCACCACTTTCCTACTTGCTGCCTTGGAAGACATTATGGAAACAACAACAAGCCATGTAACGTGTAAAAATAATAGGTACTATTAATGAGAACATAACAACAAGCAGGAGACTTAATTCTGAGAATCTCTTAAAATGCAAATGAGGGGTTGCATTATGTAGGTAGTTCTAAATATTATTTTTTTCTTTCTTATGCGTATTATCACGACATCAAATAGGAAAGTAGCGAGTGGAGTGGGCAACACGAGTATCATATGCGCAAATAAGTTTCATTTACATACTCAAAATAAATCAAAAAAACGTTTTAAAAGATTCTTTTAATTGAATGGCATAAAAGTCGACAATAAAACGTCGACATTTGCTAATGAACTCCAAAACTTTGTTACGGTAATTGCTGAAAAGTTCCTTGCACGTTCTTCTTGGAACAGTGATATCTTGTTGCGGTTTACGTAGATTAAACTCGAAAATCATATATAAATATAATTTTAATGGATAACAGCTAATTTAGGTTTGTTTTAAAATAAGTTTTAAGACACTCGAGATATTTACGAGACAGGAGACCGCGACCCACTACACGTCCACTTTATATATATAAAATAAGTGGAGCGTGAGATAGAGACCAGCAACGACGATAAGCGACAGATCTTTATATAATTACATACAAAGTGGATGTGCGTTTTAATGGATCACTGTCGGGTGTCTCGGTCGACTGTCGCGGTCGCATACTTTAAATTCCTTCAGGTTAAACCTTGAAAGAATAATATTAGGAACTAAAATCAACCAATAAAAGATATCAGTCTTAAAAACTTCTAAATCCTATATGACGTCACAGGCCATTCTTTATAAGTACGCGATTCGAGAATCGGGAGGGCGACACACAACATATCCGATTTGTATGCAGAACATTAGGAGGGCGAGACAGAGTCTAGTGACCGCGACAAGCGACAGTTTTTCCCATATCGCGAACCTCAAAATCTACCTTTAATAATTTTTGACGTCTTTGATATATATATATATAGTATAAATTTTGTAACAAACCACGTGTAACTTTCGATAATTGTCATATAAAAGATTGCTTTTTATACAAAAAGTAGAATACCTTCCGTGGAATATGATATGAAGCTTACGTAAATATATATTAAACGTCATTGCTACGTTGTCATAAGTTTCAGCAAAGTTATTCTAGACTACAAGGTCGTTTTACAATGTCCTAATGAGATCGGAAACTACTCAGCGGCACAAATGTCTGTACAGTGTACATGTTACACAAAAACATACGTTCAATAACCTGTCGTCCGTGACGTCATTATGTACTCGATATTCTTACAAGAATATTGCAACCTAATTTTCCATCCATGTAACGTCAAATTGTGGGAGCTGTGTTTTTTATTTTAGTGCAAGATCCTGTTATTACAGTGGATAAGATTTTTGTAACACCTACACCGAAGCTGCTCACCGAGCTCCCAAAACTTAAATACAATTTAAGGAATAGTGTGATAAGTGTATTTATGTATGTATTTAATTTGTACACCACCATCATACACTTGCGAATCTCCCGTTCATAAAATCTCGGGTTGTCTGGAAGAGATCGCTTTAAAGCGATAAGGCGGTCGTACTCACTTTTACTGTGTTGACTACTGTAACTTGAACAATAAAGTGTTTTCTATTATATTCTGTTCTATTCTATAAGGAATCGTTCTGAATTGAAAAAAGATTCAGTGATAAGAGTTGAAAAAGGAATGTGAAGGTGTTGTTAAGGAGGCATGTAGAGATAATAGATAGAAGTAGAATCACAAACAATTGGATGAAGTCAGTGTAAATAGTAGGGTTGGTGCTGATAGACTGCGACGTACACACCATGATCAAATTGCAGACGTGTTAAAGAAAGGTCAGGTAAAAAGCACCTTTAATAAACTAGAACGTATGAAGAGATTACCTAAAGTAGACGAAGCGAGAAGTATTATCAGGATCGTCGCAAGTAGAGACCTATCTACCCCCATGGAAAACGGGCGTGATAATATGTATGTACGAGTATGTCTCTGTGGTTGAGTGGGCTAAGCCTTACGAAACGAACTTTTCATTATTTAATACGCTCTGGGTGTCTGGGATAGGCCCCAGGGTGGTGCGTTGTATATTACCCATAACACAAGCGTAACTTGCTTAGCTTGGGGATATACAATGTGTGTGTTTGTCTGCCTGCCTACTATAAAAATAAGTAAAAATATTTATAAGTATGGCAGTAAAGTTGATTTCGGTACTAGGACTACTAGCTTGTATCGCGGAGAACTGACAAGGTATTGTCAAAATATGTTCCTATAACATTACAATACAACATTTTGTGTGCGTATGTGATAGATTTTATATTAATTAGGTGACTAAAAAAGACGTTTAATGTATGAAGCCACTTATTATTATTATAACTGATCATTTTGTCAACCTTACTTAATACTAGCTGATGTCCGAGACTACGTCCGCGTGATGCGTTTTTTAACTATCCCACGGGAACTCTTTAATTTTTCGGGATCAAAAGTAGCCTGTATGTTGACCAGGGATATAAGCTACCACCATACAAAATTTCATTTAAATCGGTCCAGGCGTTTCGGAGATAAGCCCGTACAAAGAGAAAGACAAACAGAGAAACAAAAAATTGAAAAAAATCTAAATTAGTTCTATTTCGCTCTATTTCCCTGGCTCGGTTCTTAGCATTTTTTTCATTGAACAGAAATTCGACCTCTACAGTTTTATTAAATGTATAGATAACTGTGAATGTCACACTAAAATATAACTTAAATAGGAAGTGGCCAAACCAATTCCATTGACAATGTATATCGGAATTGAGACAATACAACCACGGCCTTACTTGTACAAGAAAAGATGATTATTACTTTTCAATTAGCTAAAAGTAATTTCCGTTTGATTATTATCGTTTTAATAAATACAATCATTAGTCGTTAAGTAATAGATTCGGCTTCACTGTAAGTTAGCTATAACTTTATTATTTACCGACCACGGAAGTAGTGTGCAATCTATTGTAATATTGATTTACACTAAAATACTCGTGCAAACTGCAGCTGTAAAATAAGAGAATGTTTTAATTACAACCGATTCGGTTATTTAAACATTATATAGTTTTTTAACTAAACATACAATAGAATTGATCAAGTCAGGACTTAATCGATTACTCGCTGCACTTAATAATGGACCATTACTTTTGAGCAGTGACAATTAAATTTATATAGGTATTTTTCTGAATTGCCTTCGTCTTACAATTTATCGATGTAATAATTGTTTTAAATCCATCTACCTAGAGTTTCTAAAGAATATGTTACCGATTTTCATTACGTTTGGGCTCTTGTTTGTAATATATTTAAAGCCCGGACTAATTAAAATATTGTTTTATTGCAGGAATTCAGACTTGTTATGTTTACTTGATGGAAAGCGGTTACCATCGCCTATGGACATTTGCAACACCAAAGGTGCTACAAATGCGCTGCTGCTCTCTTAAGGGAGACTAGACCCTGGTCACTGATACCGGAACACAACTCAAGGTTGTTATGGCGGCGTGCTCTAGACCAGGGGTGGTAGCCATCCAGTTGGGCCAATACCCTACAATCTGGCAAATTATAAATAAGGATAAAAACCCTTGTTTATAATAGTTACACAAGGTTTATAGTCTCGTTATTTTGTCGTATTTTTTGTACTTTATTTTTAAACAATGAGTGGTTCGTATAGGTAACAAAGATCTACTCTTTTCGTAATTTGTAGTAAGTAAATTATTAATTAAAATATTCTAGAAGCTACCGAGAGATATAGTTTCACATTTATAATGTTAGTTAAAACTGTTATTTAATTTGCCTTGATGTTCAATATCAAATCAAGAATAATTCTAAAATATGTTAAGGTCAACATAGACTAAGAATATTTATCGATTCTTTTTATTTTGTCAGTATATTAAAAAGAAATTAGATACGATTAAGTATTTTATTTCCTATTAAAACCTTGTATACTTTTACGCAAAAAACGTGAAATCTGTAATTTTATATAACGACTAGTGTTTTCCCCGCGGCTTCCCACGGGTCAAACATAGTACGTTACGCTTTTTTATTTAACCAGCAAGCTTTCACATAGGTTATGCATATGCATATATGCATGAAATTTATATCCAGGCACTATTCGCTCCCAGAAGATTTGCTTAATTGTGTATCGCAAACTATTCCATTGATCGGAATAAAAAGATCCAATATTGATTTTCGATATTGAAACTATACAATAAATGAAACATCGCAGTAGCTTAGTGGGTAAAGCACCCGCGGGTCATTTCAATTAATAGTGCGAATCTTGACTAGGGAGTATTTTGCTGATTGTTACCATTACTATGCCTTGACTCTACAAGAAAATAGTGTGTAAAAATGGCAGGCCAAGATTACTAATGTTTGAAACCTGTCAATACCCTTTGATCAAGTGTTCACTATATAGTTAGTGTTAGAATAGAATAGAATAGAAAACACTTTATTGTTCACCAAAATAAACAATTACAGAATAAATAATTGCAATAATTAAAGGGAAAACAAAAGGCGGCCTTATCGCTTAAAGCGATCTCTTCCAGGCTAGTGTTAGTGGCTGTGTCACACAGATGTAGCCAAAACTGTAATTCGTTATTTCATATGGGGCATTGTTCAATGACGTTAAACATTGACAGAGACAAATAACTCATATACACTAATGAAGCTAATAGTTAATGCGTTATTTTTAACACTATAAATAAGTCACAATCGCTCATAGGCTACTACAATTAATACAAATGCGCAGGGGCATTAATTAGGCTTGACAGCTGAGATTTTATGAAGGCGACTAACGAAAGTAGGCCGACCCGCCAAACTAAGAGGATAACAATGAAAAAAGCTTATTTTAAATATAGTTTTTATATTTTTATAACACGAAATACTGGATTAAAATACAATTAATTTAAAAAACGTTTACGCAACACACAGATGTCGCTAAAACAACGCTCGGCTCGAAGTGAAGCAACTTCATTAATTAGATTACACAATTCACTTTCCAACTAAATATTATACAAATTTTACGACGGGTTTTCGACACGTATCGTAAAATACTAGTTTTAGTTTGTATTCCATTAGCAACTAACGTTCTAGAGGTACTTAATATAAATACTGGAAGACCTAAATGTTAATGTGGTTTAAATGTTACTATGTTCCAAATACGGTTTCTTATTATTATTGTAGTTATAGTTTGCTAGTTTATTAGCTTATGGTCGTTAATCCGGGTACACACTGTTGCAAATTTAGCGACCTTATAACCAGATTATACTAAAATTTCACGTAGTCCTGCGACAGTTCGTTAACCACATTTCTTTTTTATTTGGACGGAATTTAGTCGGTTTACGCAAGGACTTTAACATGATCGCCCAGCAGATACAGTAATAGAAAGAAGGCCAAGGCAGCATGAATTGAAGTTACTTGAAATGCTCTCTTTTAGGTAACATTTAAAAAAAAAACAAAGTCACGTTGTTTATTTGGCGACTATTATGCCAATATACACGTATAATTTCTCAAGTTTCACGGTTCACCGCAGAGCTGTAGGATCAATGTCGCAGGTCTAGTAATACCTATTTTTTTATAACCAAGAAATCCATGAGATGTGAAGGCTTCTTTCTACCACGAACTGTATATGAGTTGTGATTATAGACCGACAGTGCCTGTTTTGCCTACGAGCGGTCCAACCGCCTGACGCGGTTCAACACCGCATCAAGCGGGTGGCCGCTGAAGCGAACAATCTAGGCGGGGACAACCGCTCATGTTGTAGACTTGAAAACATCATTTAGGTTCGATGGCGTTGAGCCCCCTGAGTACGGCGGGTATTTATTATGTTGACACGAAGCTTAAGTACTTTATGATATTTATTAGTAGCAACTAATAAATATCTTTTTAAAGAAAGTACATTGAAGTGTCTTTTACAAAACACAAGAACATCATATCATAATAACCTTTTAAGATTGTCAAATATGATAAGATATAACTAAGCCAAGGATGTGAGTACCGCTTTTTACTTGCGACTTCGGCTGATAAAGATTCGTTCAAAGATTGTTGCTTATCGTTGAGTCACATACATTAGACTGGGCCGATGGAGCTAACGAGTCCTGGACTGGAGACCGCGTCTCAGTAAACATAGTGTCGGATGCCCTCCAGACCGATGGACCGACGACCAGTGCAAGGTCGCCGGTAGGCGCTGGGTGAGGAAGTCAGAGGACAGGGTGAGTGGCACCGACTTGGGGAGGCCTACGTCCAGGAGTGGATTGCGAATGGCTGACGACGAACGACGACATTAGGCTGTCATGTAATCCGGGCTGAAAGCCTTAATTTTTGGCTTACTAAAAAGAACTCTTTGAGGCTGAGTTGCGGGTACAATAGGTCTGACTTTTATTACAAGCGAAAAGTAAGCGATTGCTTTTTGTGTGTAAAAACAAATACAATAAATCTTCATAAAGGAAAAATCTTTAAGCACAATTTAATTATTTAGGGCTTAGGAGCTTTTTTTTCTATTAGCTATTTTAATTTTCTTCTTGGCAATCGTTATTCTTTTTGTTCCATGATCTCTAGCGTTAGATGGTTATGGTGTTTTGGGCATATAATGAGGAGGGATGACAAAAATGTGACAAAAAGGATGTTAATCTCAAACATTTACGGAAATAAAAGAAAAGGCAGACTTAAAAAAACAGGAATGGATTGTATGTAGGTAGTCTTGTTGATATCTGGTGTGAATGTATGCCAGAACAAATGAGAATGGATAAAACACGTATTAGCCACAAATTAATGGAATAAGGTGAAAGAACAGAAAGAGATCTCTATTAGTAGTAGATATCCTGAGATAACCAAACAAAGCGACAAACACCAAAGCATTGCCATATGATTTTTTTAAATTCAGATATCGGTCAAAAGCGATTATTGTTTCTCAACATGACGTTTATATATTATTTGGACGACTCGAACTTTATGGTCTTTGTATAAAACTGTTACGCGTTGTCAAGTTGATATAACAATAATTCACATTGTCGATGATTGGTCACGCAGTTTTTGTCCTCGCGTCAACAAATTACAAATGGTGATTTCACCATAACTTCCAATAACATATTTTATTATTTGAATGGTCAATGCTATAAAAGGAATGTCATAGAGCTCCATGAGACTTCAATAAAATTATAATTTATTCTTATTTTAATTATCCGGGATGCCTGGAAGAGATCGCTATAAGCGATAAGGCCGCCCATTGTTCTAATGGAAATGGATTCATATTAAACTGTCTAGGTTTAAGTTATGGTGACCAATAAATAGTTTTATATATATTATTTAAACTCATTTATTCGTTACTGGATCATCATATTATTAAAAATTTGGCAATGATTAAGGTGTTTATCAGAAATCTTCTTATTCCTTGAACTCTATCCAGCTATAGAATATACTTGACCGCGGAGACGCCGTGTGAAAAACCCTAGGTAGTAGCTCTATGTTACTTATATAAAAAGTAAATTATTGAACCCTTTTTAGTTATATTAGTTCTTGAACTTTACTGTTTCTTGTTCAATTCACTGCAAGAAGAAAAAAACTAGTCTAAATAACTGACCAGCAAAACAGAGATGAGGCGAAGCCAAACTTATTTGAAGTAATACAAGAAATGACATGTTGAAGAAATATTGCTTATAACAAAGAATATATTTGTTAGCTGATTGAAAAACGTAATTCCAGCGCCATCTATTTTGCTAATCCGTCTATTTCAGGGAAACGACGTAATTTACCAGGATAAAATGTATCCTAAATGTTAACTCGGGTTATAAGCCAGCACTGTGTCGAATTTTATTTATATACATTTTGTAATTTCAAAAAGATGCAATCGCAGCGCCATCTTTTTCACTATTGTCGTCTATCGTAGACGTTATTTATCAGGATGAAATGTATACTAAGTTACGACCCGGGATATGAGCTAGTTTCATTTAAATTCGTACAGTATTTTTTACGTGATGCTCTAACAGCCAGGCAGACAAAAATTGTATATTACGTAATCTTCTGGTCCGTATTAGCCCCCATTGATTTTTTTTACATTTTTAGACGCAGTACACAAACTCGAACTAATTACAGATTTATTATAGTATAGATATATTATTTTACATTTTCGTATTTTATTCTGTATTGCTAGTAATAGCCGACGCCAATGTATATGGGTTATGTTGTACGTCACGAATATAAGTGTGTGTAGGGTATATGTAGGATGAAACAGGCCATAAGTTTGCGGTCAGTACTTAACCGGGCGATTCCACCTGCCGCAGTCCAACTAGCTTCGCGGACTGCCGGACGGCTGATTAGACTCTGGTATAGTGGGTATGAGGACTTACGAGTCTTAAAGCGTCCGCACTATAGTTTAACATATTCCTACGCATACATATTCCAATATTTCTAAAACTAATTTATATTAATTCCTGCATTCAATCTGCATTCATTTATTTATTGGTACAAGTATTTTGATGTAATAATATAAATGCCAAGGCTAACTACATAATTAATATTGAACATTAATTTGAAAATTAGGCAATTATTCTTTGTTTTACGACAAACATACTTTGAACATATCTCAATACTTGCAAAAGTAACTAGGGTCAATAACCTAGTTACCTGTCTGACAATAAAACTCATAATTAGTACGTTTACAATACCTACCAATACCTCCGAAACACAATAACGGATACAAGAGCCTACAGAGGCCCCACTCTTGGAACGGACCACTACCTGGTGATAAGCCGGTTTGTGGGCCTTTTCAAGAAGTGGAGGCACTGGCGAGAGCGTACCAATTTCGGGGAGCTTGAAAGAATAAAATGTGAAAAATTGGAAGATGTTAGTATAAGGAGTATGTATGCGCGCCTAGTCGAAGAAAGGCTTGCAAAGGCGGACTTCTCCGACTTAGATGTGGATAATGACTGGGATAGTATGAAAGAAAGTATAGTGGAAAGCGCAAAAGAAGCATGTGGATCCGCAAAGAGGCATATAACAACGAAAGGTGACGAATGGTGGGACGCAGATGTTAAATCTAGCATAGAGAGAAAGAGAAAAGCCTGGCTGGATTATATTGCATCTTTGCATCAGAATGACAGTATGAAAGAGATGAAGAAAGAAATTTATCGCCTCTGCAAGAATGAAACCAAAGCTTTAGTGAAAGAGAAGCGTGAAAGAATAAAATTGAAAGAAGAAGAGAAGCTGACGAAGAACTTCGAGGCGAATACCAAACTCTTTTGGAGAGAGGTTAAGAAGTCTCGAGGTTGTTCGTCAGCTTCCAGAATGGAAAGAATAAAATCTAAAGCAGGGGACATTCTTGCTAACCCACAAGAGGTTTTAGCGCGATGGAGTGAATATTTTAGAGAAATGTATGATAATATCTCGGATGCTGGCACAACGACTGAGTCTGTGACCGACTTCGAGGAGTCAGCATCCGAGATCACTTTGGAAGAGATCGAATGGTCGATAAGAAGTCTGAAAAATGGAAAGGCAGCAGGAATCGATAGTGTGTCTGCTGAGATGATCAAATATGGTGGAACCTGCGTCCGGGACGCTTTCCTGTCCTTATGCAACTTGTGCTGGAGGACGGGAAAGGTTCCCAAGGACTGGAGGCGCGCTGTCATCGTGCCCTTGTATAAAGGCAAGGGGTCACGTATGGAGTGCGCCAGCTACAGGGCCATCAGTTTGATCAGCACAGCATCTAAAGTGTATGCGAAGATTATTGAAAGGAGAATGAGAGTGGTATCCGATGGATTACTGTGGGATGCACAAGAGGGCTTCAGAAATGAAAGGGGATGTATGGATCAAGTTTTCTCGCTCCGCAATATCGTGGAGAAGCAGCTGGCTATGGGCCGGAAGGTTTTCTGCGGTTTTGTGGATCTAGAGAAAGCATTTGACAGGGTTGTGCGGAAGGACCTCTGGGACATATTGCCCGGATATGGGATCAATGGCCAATTGCTGCGTGCTGTGCAGTCCACTTACGAGGACTGTATGGCATGCGTGCGGGTGGACGGCAGCCTTTCGCCCTGGTTTGACGTCAATATTGGCGTCCGGCAGGGCTGCGTGCTGTCGGCTTTGCTGTTCATCCTATATCTGGACAACTGTCTCCAGAGATTAAGATTGATGGATGTTGGGGTGCGGATGGGTGATCTAGTTGTTAGCACTTTGCTTTATGCGGATGATGCCGTGCTTTTAGCCGAATCGCCATCAGAACTGCAAACACTAGTCACGATGATGAAAGATGACTGTCAGGCGAGAGGCTTACATTTGAATTCGAAGAAAACAAAGGTTATGGTGTTTGAAAGAGAAGAAACCAGAACGAATGCAAGGATAATGGTCGATGATGTTATGCTGGAACAAGTGAATGAGTTTGTATATCTTGGATGTGCTTTTAGCAGGGATGGAAGGTACACCGCTGACATAGAAAGAAGAGTAAATTTGGGGAATAGTGTGAATGGAGCTTTAGGTAAACTTCTAGGCGCTAAGAACCTCAGCCAGAAAGCCCAGCTTGCCATACACAACGCGGTGCTGGTACCTACGCTCACGTATGGAAGCGAGAGTTGGGTATGGAACAGAGAGCATGAAAGTAGAGTAAACGCGGTCGAGATGCGAGCACTGCGCAAAATCTGCGGAGTGACGCTCGCGGACCGCGTTCGTAATACCGAAGTAAGAAAGAGAGTTGGTCTGAAAGAGAGTGTCGGGGTGAAGGTAAGGAAAGGAATGCTCCGGTGGTTCGGGCATGTGGAAAGAATGTATGATGAAAGAATGACTAAACAGATATACAATGCAAAAGTGGATGGATGCAGAAGTCGCGGAAGGCCACGACACACCTTCCATGATCAAATTGATCGTGTATTAGCAGAAGGTGATGTCAGGAGCCTTAAGAACAGACGAGCGTGCATGACAAGAGCTATGAATGTCAAAGAAGCAAGTGAGGTGTGTAAGAATAAGCCTGTATGGCGCTCTGTTGTTCGTGCCTACCCCGCAAGGGACCTGGCGTGAAGTTATGTATGTATGTATGTATGTACAATATGAAATATCTTTTAGTTTTAAATTAAATTTCACAGATGAATGTCTGAAAGTGGATGTCAAAAAATGATTTTATTTCTGATAGTCTGTAGTCTGTCCGAGATCAAACAACATTTAAGTGACATTCAACAGTATTGTTATGAAAATTCCTATTTAGTCCATCAAAACAATATGATATATTTGGCAACCGGATGCCAGCAGAGCGACCCTCTCGGGGCAGCCATTGCTTCACTCGCCATTCTGTCCCACATAAAACAACAAAATTAGAAGTTTAATATATCGGTGCCTCGACGGTGTCCTTAAGAGACATGACGGGACCTTAGGGGTGATATAAATATACTGAAACATTATATAAGGTTTTAAGACAGGAATTTGGAAATATTTTACAAAGTTTTATTGATCCTTATCACCTTGACAGCCTGGCGGCATTGCGCATCCATCTGCTCCTGATCCTCCAGGCACACGAAACGCAACGCTATAAGTGTGCCCGTGTGTGGTGTTCGTGCGTAAGCAACTCTCGCCTCAATCTCACTGTCCTTGAGCGTTGGCGTACCCCCCGGTTGACTTCATACAAGATTGCGGCCTCGCGTAATCAAAGGTCAAGTGGGAGTATTCCCGCTAACGCCATCACTGAGTTCAGGGAGACCGTGCGGTACACGCAAAAACGGTTTCTGGGCAAAGCCCCGTTGCTTGTGCACGCCCAACTTCTTGGTTGCCGGAGCCCAGACACTTGCGGCGTGCAGGCTTACTGGCTCCAGCACGGCTGTGTATTTCGGACGTATGACTTCGGGATCAAGACCCCAGGGGACGTTTTATCCTTTTATTTTATTCTATTCTATTCATTTCCAGCATGCGCATTATAAGTTATCTTACTATTTATGGTCAAACGTAGGATCTTGATTTTTTGAAAATAAAACTCAATAACGCAATTACAGTGCCACATGGTCTAATTGTGAAATTTAATTATCCAGGGAATCAACAACAACCAACATACAAACACAAATTTTAAATGTTATCAAAATAGGTTATGCTGTTTTTGAGTTTTAACCAGACTAATGAACAGCAATATATTTTTATTTATACGAAGAAGATTTATTATGAATAAAAAAAATGAATTTTGACATCACTCGGGCCTCAAGAATCGAGCTGAGAAGTGGACCAGACAGGCCGCCCTTGAGAACAGGATTAAAATAAATTAACCGGAACACTTCATACTTTCACAACGAAACTATTCGTCCATCTCGACGATCATTTATCCGATGTCAGATAATGCATTAAATTTATAGATTTCATGGCACAACATAACGGTTACTATATTGTTATTATTAGCATAGCTTTTTTTTAGGATTGCGTGGCCATTTTTAATTAATATAATCGTTTTCTTTCTTCTGTCCTTCTATACCACAGACGCTTTTCTTGCAAACTTTTTGTGCCGAGGATATTAAAAGCATGTGGGAACCCATTATTGTAAACCAATAGTACCAAACCCATGTTTGTTACATAAGAATTTTAATACATGACTATTCCAAAACTTTTTATATTTCCTAACTTCGAAACCACATGATTTTAGGACTTGTTTGCTAAAATAATTTCTATATTTATTAGACATTTATAGTATGTGTCTAGCAACATTACTTATTTCATGATTTTTATATAATAGTAGAAATCGCAATCGACATTTCGCAAATATTATTTTTTTGACCCTTTCGAAAGGTATAATACATCATACTGCGATAATAACCCCAATATCACTGTGCGTAGGCCAAGGTGAACGCTCATGTTTCTTGCCGAGAACTATATTTTAGTTACTTTACTCTCCACTATTAGCTGGATGGCCAAGTTTTTGAAATTTCGGTTAGTAATTACTAGTTGCCTATCTATTGTCATCACTGCTATCATAACATCCCTTTCTTTTGTTATTCAGATACGACTTCTGATCTGGTGTCACAAAATATTCGTGGAGTCATCAAACCTTCTCTCTTCCTACAAATTACAATTAGTATGTTTTTAAGTCTTTATCAACATTTGAGGAAATTATATCACGTACTAAAAGTGAACAGCGCCGTCTAGGTTAATATCAAGTAAGCTTCGAACAACTGAGTAAATTCTTGGTTGCGCGCGTACAAAGAGCAGAGAATCCCTCAAATCCCCCTGACTAGGTTTTTAGCATTTTTTTCATTGTACAGAAATTCAACCTCTACAGTTTTATTATATGTATAGATAGATTAAAATTAGAATAATATATATTATTAATATATATATCTGTTTTTATACTTCTAATGTTAATACATGAATTGTAGGATTTCCTTACGAAAAGCATTCCTTTTTTGCCAAAATGGCTAGGGTGCCCAAAAATCGGACAAGTATATGCAGAGTGATAAATGTGATGACGTAGGGATGATGAACCCTGTCATTATCTAATTTTTGTTATTTGGCTACGGAACCTTAAAAACCGTTGAATCCAATAAGTATCCTGTGTTTCTGAATTACTGAACGAATCTTGATTAAAAATGAACCTTTTTCGCAATTTAATATTTTGTAAGTGAATGGAGCTGTCAATTATCACAATTATTATTGATCAAAGTTAATTTTTCTTGATAATTTATCTTGCGATCCGACAATTTGGCGTCTCCTTGATAAAAGTCGTTCGTATTTGCTGTTATGAAATCTTATATGGAAGGTTGTTGGTTGGTTAACATACGGTCCTGTCCCCAGATTTGGAGACTTTCGATTTAAATCAATTTATATTATAATAATTACTAGCTGTGCCTACTTTGTTCGAATGGGACTAGTAACATAATAATTACTTAGACTGCCGCTTGAAAATAGTTATTGTAAACTATGTATTTATTATTTTTGAATTTGGACGCCTCATAGGTAAATATTTTTTTTTGTATTGCAGGAGTTCAGCAGACAGGCAGACGGCCCACTTGATGGAAAGCGGTTACCATCGCCTATGGACATTTGCAACACCAAAGGTGCTACAAATGCACTGCTGGACTGGAATCTGGTCACTAATGCGGAACACAACTCAAGGTTGTTATGGTGACATAATTTTGACCAGGTGTGGTAGCCATCCAGTCGGGTAAAAGCCCCACCACCTGGCTGTGGGTTGTTTTGTTGCCTCTTACGACAGGCCGGCCGGTTGCAGGAAATTGTATTCTTTCTCCGTTCCTGCACAGATAACATGTGAAACTTTGTATATTTACTATAACATCCGTAATGTGTACTATGTTTTGAAGCAAATAAATAAAATGTAGTGAAACGTACACTTATACACGAGTTAAAATTTCTTTTTTATTCCTAAAATTTTCATTGCAACCTACAATCCATTTACTCAGAATTTTTCGCAAAAATTCATATATTCCGTTATTTAATAAATTGGCCTGGGATCGGCCCGAAAGATTTCGTTGTATATCTCATAACGCAAACTTAACTTTCTTATCTTGGGAATACAAATTGTGAATTATTTAGAACAATTATAAAATACTATAGAGGCTTTGTTTGTTTTGCAATTTAGCCACAACGATAATCATCCATTCATATGTATATAATAAGTTTCAATGTTGATAAAAGTTTAGCAAACAAAAATGTTTAATAATAACACGTGCTGATATTTTAAACATGTGTGTATTCATATGTTTTTAAACATCAATCGTTATTATTTAAAGTAACCATTTAGTCCATTGAAATGTTACATGAGCTTTGCATTTTTTAGAGGTCGCAATTTTATTTTTGGGACATGTGTGGGGGGGGGGTCAATAGAAGCTTAACCTCAAGTTTGTGGGGTCGGCACCCTTGTCCCCCGGCCGCCATCTTGGAAAAAGGGGTGAAAACACTTTTCGCGATATCTCGGAAACTATGCGTGTTACAAAAAATTTGTTAAGTCATAATTTGTAGCAAATTGTTTTGCCTACAAATATGTTTATGTAACTTTTTGCCCTAAATTAAAAATTAAAGAAATTATAAGCAAATAGTGAGAATTTTTTTATAAAAATTTTCTTTCTTGCTCTATAACTTTTTTTATACAATTTACAAAAAAATTACCTCAGACCAATCTTGTAGATGATCTTTTGAGGAAATTTATTCCCTAAATTTTTTTAAATTTCATTGAAATGAAATTCATTGACCGGGTTCGTCAATGCTCACCCCCCACACATGTCCCAAAAATAAAATTGCGTCCTCTAAAAAATGCAATATTCGGTCCTTAAATTGTAAGATTTCAATGGACTAATTGAAATTTATACATGGAGCAATATTTTTAAGGTTTCAAGGTTGGAGGCAAAATTATGCACTATATTTTTCAATAAAGAATGTAATGGAGCGATATGAACTTGGGCTATTACTAAACGGAACCGAATTTTAATCCAATGACGCAAACTCAAACTTTGGTTGGACAATATGCATCAGCGGCATCGCTTAAGCAGGTTTTCTTATCCCACGTGTTCCATATAATTTGTAAAACTTTAGGATATTTTGTCTAGCTCCCGTACTCGTGAGCCTCAGAATGAATAAAAATTTAATAGAGTTGGTATGGACGCGGTGCGCGTGTATTTGGTATTTGGTATTATCGAAGTAAATATTGGCCGCGTGGGGCTAATTTTGTGAAACACCGATTGGAATCAGATCTTCATAAGCTCTTAAGCAGGTTTTCTGATCGCACGTGTTCCATGTAATCTGATAAACTTTGGATAAGAGTGGCTAATAAAACTTACATTTCTCTAAAACAGAGAGACCCAGGCCCAGTAGTCGGGGGTTTACGGGGGTTGATATTATAATATACTAATTGCTGCTGCCACTTTATCCGAAGGCGATGTAGACTTTATATTCATATAAAGATATAGAAATATAATTTTAAGTTTTAAACTGAAATCACTTTTAATCCTTAAAATTTTAACTTAAATCTGTATCTACATTGATTACAAATTTTCAGAAAGGTCGATAGACTAAATTCTAACTTATGATTATGCATCGTCGAACTAGCAATTTTCACTTAAATTCTGGTATTTATTTCATAATGACAGACAGACACTTCAATTTTATTTACAGTATAGATGAGCATAATGAAAAAGCGTATTCGCAAAAAAATACTAAACAATGTTGGAAACGTAACCGACTAGCACTTTTTCTATAAACATACATCTCGTCGCAACGACATACTCGAGCAATAACTTTTACTCGTCTGACGTAACATGGTACAGTTCGTTGATTTCTAGCGGAACACATAAAATTCGTGTAATCATTGCCAACTGTTTATTAACTTGCTCTATGTAATATTTGTGTGTTGACTAGTCTTTATTTTACCGGTTGTAAGACTTTACAGTTTGTACATGGTTTGTACAAATTGAATTACATTGTGTTAGCACTACCGATGCCCTGAGCAAGATCTCAATGTCTCCTCTTAATCTTCTAATGCACATAGGAGAATTTATAATAAAAACAATTTTTAAAAATAATTTATAATTGATTGTTCAATAACAAAATGTACTTTCCATGCCTTTCTATTGGCAAACTCTCGTATTGAAGCATTCAAGTTTACTAGTATGTTCTGCATAATTTCATTATCAATAAATAGACAGAGTTGCTCAGTTTGTCAACTTCAATTGAGATCATATTATCAATCGCAGATAGGTAGTTAGCTTCAAGACTTTAACATTTAAACAGTCCGTCTAAGTCATTCGAACACAGAGGTACCAAGTTCCATTTCCGGCAGAGTGAATTTCGTAAACCAAAATATCCACTACTTAATCTGGTCTTGAGTGTCAGGCATTGGCTTTAAGGCTTGTATATATGTGTGCTAAAACCCACAATATAAGTATAATTTTCTAAATTTATTATTTTATCAATATCTCGGTTCGACTCGATTCGCATAAACCAACTCAGTAGGTAATATACCACCGAAAGGGCCCAGTATTGAAAATAAATAAGGTGAGGGATGGTCTATTCGTCAGTTTATTACACTTTATTTTTTTTTTATCTTTTACTACCTACCCACTTGGTATAAAAATAATGTATGTACACGTAAATTCTCACTGCTGTAATTAATGTTGCAAACTGTCACGTTTCAAAAACTGAAAGTCAAACAACACACAACACACCAAGAAATAAAACGCACATCAGCAGTGTTATAGATGCAGTTTAAACCAAATTCATTCGTACAACAAAGATAAAATATACGTGACTACGTATGTCAGCTTTAAAATATATTGATAAAATAGTTTAATGCGCCGGTATGGATGAGGAAAGTGTATGTAGTGCATTATACGTACTATATTCCGTAGTTGAAACGCAATTGCACATTAATATAGTGATTATGAAAAAAAAGAAATGATACTAACTAAAGTGAGTATGTAATAAATTTGTTTCTGGCAAATGATGTCATCCAATTCGAACAAGCTGAACTTTTCCAAAATGTGGATGGCGAGTTCATATGTATAAATATATATACAAACAAACATTGCCAATCCCAATCCTTCAAAACCATCTATATCTATCCATACTTCTATACTAATATTATAAATGGGAAAATTTGGATGTATGTTTGTTGCTCAATCACGCCAGTACGGCTGAACGGATCTATATGAAATTTGGCACAGAGATAGATTATAGTCTGGTATAGCACATAAGCTACTTTTTATTCCAGAATAATGTACGGTTCCTGAGGGATGACATTATCGCGAGTGGAAGTTCGTTTAAAAAGTTAATAATACCAGAACTGAAACCTCTGCGTTCCAGTGAACCAGGTAGACCAACACTTAGACTACTACACCACAGCGATCGGTACAGTTGAATTAATCTCTTCGTCTCAAGATCTAAAGTGAGCAAAATATACCTATTACTTTCTAGCTAATACGTTAAAGTTAAAAAAAGTCAGATATCTGATAAATACTATTTCTAAGACCCTAAAACCTAGATATTATTCTTCGTTAAATATACCTATTAAAATCGAAAAAACTTATGGCAAGTGTAAAGATTTTTTCTTTTATTTTCGAATTGATACCCAACAGACCAGCGGCCCAACAGTCATAATATTGTGTTAATCTAGCGCTGGTAAAATACACAACAATAGTCATATTACATGTTTTAATGCCTCTCACAACTCGACCATCGGCCCTGACCACTGTAACACACTAAAATTCAAAATTCTTGCTTAACGCCTCTCGGTAACACTGTCTTACGCCATTCTTAATAAGCAAATATCAATATGTGAACGTTCTTTATTTCACATTCCCTTACTGAATTGTTTAACCTGAACCATGTAGAGCGAAATATCAAATGTTTAAGATAGTAAACAAATTACAGTAAAGGGTTCCGCAAATCTCGGGTTCAGGCCCGGATCTTGAATCTCGCTCGCCTATGTTTTTACCTTAATCATCATCATCATTTCAGCCATCAGACGCTCAATGATGGACACGGATGGGTATATGATATTTAACTTATGTCTACGCGCCTCGCGAAATGTAATATATGTGCTTCAACTACTTGACGTCTCAGTGGTCAAAGTTGCGTTACTGATGAGTTATGTATTTGTCTGCGAAGTTTGAATTTGCCGCCCTCTGGATCCAGCACGGTTTGGATCTTTTAATTCATAGATCTCATTGGTGTTTTTTAGAAGACAAAAAGCATTCTTATTATCTCACTTCCATTCAAAATATAAATTCAAAAGTTTTTATTCAAACTAAGTTCCACTGTAGAACATTTTTTGAATGTCATGCCTATAAGTTTTTAATATTATTATATAGATAGATGTTAGAAAAGGATAGGATGATAAACGAAAGTTCCTGAATACAAGGTTCGGGAAGGAAAACATGGAGATAGATAGATGTTTAGAAAGGGACAGACAGTAAATAAAAGAATAACGAATTTATGGGTTCTAGAAGATTCTCCCGGGTATATAAGCAGCGTAAGGCGCGCCTCCAATCCCAGGCAGTTTAGAGTTGAGTTCAGTTCAAGACAGTCAAGCGACAAGTGCGATACGAAAGAGTTGGAAGAGGAGTTTAGTAGAAGACACTGACGAGTTTAGTGGTGAATTTAGTGAAAAGTTTAGTGGTCAGCAAGTGAAGGAGGTGTGAAGCGTAGCTTGAGAAATGAACCAGAAGCGAGCTACACGCGGCAATATCGGAGGTGAGCACTGCAGTACCAGGAGGTGGTTTAAGCAATATCGGCGACGGTATTGCGAGCGAAACACCTTATCGTCGGAACTGTGCATCGTTAGTCGTGCGTATAGGGACAAGCCTACAGAGAGGTATTACGTGCGGCTCTGTAAGTCAATAAAAGAGTTAAATTAAAAAATCGTGGTTTCTTCAAATCCTAAGTGCGTACCCCCGCTCGCACGTAACAATATAAATATACATACACACGCAGTTTAAGAATTGGAACAACTTAACTAAATACTTAAAATAAACTAAATTATAAAAAAATTAATATAAAGAATGTAACAAATCGCTGCCAGATGGAAGTGTGCCCAGAAGGCTGGCTGCATTGCCACCCTGTATGGCGATGCTGATTCGTTGCGCGAAACACGAACCAACCTTCTGATCAAGGGTAGTATCAAAGAGTTTCTTACAAATTTGTTTGAAGAAACCCTTTGCCGATGACCCCACGGACCTAAAGTTTCAACTCCAAAAGGCACAAATATGTAACCCCTTTCTAGGGTTCCATATTTGCGCCGTTTGAGACCTTCAGCTGTTAAAGCAGAGCTGCCGGACCCTGACTTACTCGCTGGAAGATGAGATGCCGCCAGAGTATTAACGCATGTCGCGTCCCACACAAGCAGCCTTCCCATCTTATAAGTTAAAAATTAAATATACTTATATTCTATGTAAAACACGTCTGCCTGTCTGTGCGTCACAGGTAATTATTATAACATTAAAATCTGCCTTTTAATGAGCTATTATTAGTTTGATAAGTCAGACAGATACTGGATTTATATAAATATTCGCTTGGAAGAATTGAAAATCACCAACATAAATACATTACGACAAAGGTCATGGCTTTAATTATACTTTTTAATGTTTTATCATTAATTTTTTTTTAACCAAATAACCCAAGGATTGAACCTCCTAATTAGTTTTGTTTTAATTTCCCAATATCAGAGCTAAATGAATTTACACATATAAAACCAATATACGCATATACGTAAAATAATAAAGAATCGTCACTAAATACATTTAGAGAACACATTAGAACTAACCGCCAGGATAACACACTAAAGACTGGCATTGCAGTCCTCAGTCTTCTTTTCCGGTGATATCAGTACCTATATACTTAAAAGAACCTTTATCTAATTACATTAAATAGAAATGCACTTTGAATACAATGGACACAAAACCGAAATTGATGTGAGTTTAAGTTAACCTATGTGAATCGACGCCTGCGCCTCCCGACTGTAAGCCAAAACTTGTTTATACATTTATCTTGATCATCACTTTCTCTAGTTCAGGTCTACTCCTATTATTTATAAATTTGCATGGCCAATTACAAAGAGCAATGAGGTCTAGATCAGATTATTCGTCATTCATTGTTCTGTTGCTAATCACTTCTCGTGATCTTGGAAGTGGTTATGCAGGTCGAAATTTAAACAAATCGTTCGCTATTAATTATTAGAAATTATCATTTCTCTTATAATTGCTGAGGTCACTCGAGGAATGTTATCTTATGTGCGATCCACAATAAAACATGACATTTACTTGAATACATTCTAACTACAAAAAATCAAACCACTACGTGTCGGCCCACGCACGATGATGATGATGTTTAGGAGATGACGAACCACCAATATACAATATATCAAAATTTACCTATTTAAACTATTTTTGCTTTAGATGTATTTTTAAGCTATATCAACTGTATTTTTTTCAAAATTTTCCATTTCACATTTTATTTAACATTCATCGAAGTTACAGTGGGACACATTTGTGTTAATGCCAGGTATTGACTTAAATAAATAAAAAATACCCTAAAGAACGACATAATATTATTTTAAGATACACAAACTATTGCACACGGCTATTTAAAACGGCTTTCGACGAAGTTAGACAACGTGTGACAAGGGGTGGGAGGGGTCTTAAATTTCGTGACGTCACATTTCAAAATCTAATAGCAGATGTTACAGAACTCAGGTAACATGAACTAGGATAACATGCATGGAGGGAACTTAGATAACATGCAATTAAAATTCTCAATTCTTATACCAGTAAATAATAGCATCATTTTGTTTTATATTACGAAAACGTAAATATGTGTAAATTGCAATTGTGTTTAAAATAATTATCTTTAAACTCTCTGAGTACGGTAATCGTTTACAAATAATCATAATATTAATTCAATTGGCTTCCTTAAGCATAAAAAAATCTTACAGTTGCTAAATTACCTTAAAACAAATCCAGCATGTCTCGATCAATAAAGATCACAACATGCAAGACATCGTATTAAGGCTAACTAACGTTATATGGAATTGGTTTCCTTTACTCAGTTCGCCTCATAATTTTTATTCTACATTTAAATTGTATGTATTCTGATTTCAGCATACACGTGAGACTATCGATACTAAAGCGTAATCCAAACGTCAAAATTACTATACATTGCAGGTTAAATGCGAAGTACTTAGTTTAATTTAGAAAATAAGTTAGAATATTGTTGCTCATAATAACTTGTGTACTTGCTGAGAAATTATTCCATAGCATAGGCATAACACGCAGTAAACAATTAATTCTATAACTGTACTTGTCTCAAGAAATCGGAATATTATCTTGATTTTAATTCATAAAAATGCTAAATAACTTTCATATTCCATTTTATATATTCAACATATTTTTTGTCTTCTCCGCAGACGACATAGTCCGCTATACCGGGAGTTCTGTCCTGTAGGACTTCATACTACAATAAATAAATAAAACCAATATCTGACGCTTATTATAGACCTCTATTTATTTCTTAAATATTTTTTTAAACAGTTCTTATTATACCTACTTTGTCTGTTACAATGCGGTATTCGGTTGCAGCATATCCTGGGTCAATGAAATTTGAACAAGTGCCCTTTTCTAATGGTACCTTATTGTCTTTCAATAAGCTCCTACTTGTACTTAGTTAAGTAATATTTACACATTGAATACCTTTCGTCGTGACTTATTGAGGTTACAATTGCTTTCTTAAACAACTGTGTTATTGCGTATCGAATCGACGGGATACAATTTTATAATTGTAAATTAAGCCTTTTTATTTTGTATATATATATATATATATATATATATATATATATATATTAATGCTTATTAGTATTTAAAAAAAAGTAACGCTTGATTTTCCCATTATTATACCAGTTATTTAAACAAAGGAATATAAAACCCATTGTCATATTTTTATAAGCCATGTATTATTTTTTTGGAATAGTTTAAGTATATGTAAAGAAATGCATTCCAATTTAGTCTGCACTATTTTGATTTCGGTGCCCAATAAAACGAAAGCAGTGCCCATTGTCAACCAGTACAAGCCCTGGCCGATCGGCTAGTAGATTATAGTACCCAATGTTAAACATCAAGTTTTTACAAGCCAATATTAAACCAATTTATTTTTATGTATCTTGTTTCGTTAAACTAAAGTAGCGTTGTGTAATTTCCTCCGTCAATTTCAGCTGAAGGTGAAGGCTGTTTTGATGCCAAAAATTAAGTACATTTAAATATAAAATAATATTCATTCATCACTTTACTACTTATACACATTTATATAACATTATTGAAGACATTAACACTTGTAACGTACGTTTGAAAATTACAACCTTATCGCAGTATACATGAAATAAAAAGCAATAATAATTAATAATTCATAAACAATTTCATTGAATAGTTCTCAAATGAATAATGTGTATATATATCGCTGTAAACATGGTGACCTTGTTGAAGGTTATGCAAGTGAAGCCTTTTCATAACAATAATTAGTAGGCGGGTAATCTCATCCTGTGAACAAATGACTAGACATGTATTTTTTGTTATTGAGCTGTATTTAACTTTTTTTTATATGAGTTATTCTCCATTCATCTCCAGTATCTAAACAATGTTCAGAATATTTTAGATCTGAGGAACTGTTGGGAAAAGACAGCAGTTATTAACCGACTCAAAAAAGGAGGAGGTTCTCAATTCGTCGGAATCTTTTTTTTATTTATGATCACCGATTACTCTGAGATTTATGATCCGATTTACGTGATTCTTTTTTTTTCGACGCGGAATAGCTGCCGTTTGGTTCCCAAAAAAAATTGTCATAGTTTGGCCCAGTAGTTTTCATTTTATGAACATTTTTTATGAAAAAATTTCCATTCCGCGCGGCAATTTTCGTAGTCGTACCCTAGACACTAAAAATTAACAAATAAATAAAAAAAACTTCGTTTAAAAAAACCAACTTAAAAAACTAAAAAGTATCTAAACCATCTTGAAGTCGGTGCAAAGTAAAACATGAAAATTACTGTATTTTGAAAATTACTAAGCACCGACTTGAAGATGTTTTAGATAATATATATTAATAATAATAGCTTTAAAAATAAGTTATGTTATTCTTTTTAGTTTTTAAAGTCGGTTTTTTTAAACGAAGTTTTTTTTTCACTTTTGTACTGTTACTGTAGATGACTTAAAAATATGGCAAGTGCGTGTTAATTCACGTCTGCACTCACAACGAACGAGTCCGTAGGTGTAAGAAGAAACATCCACTGTTTCTATTAATTAAATTAAATTAAGTTAAAAAAAATCTGCATCATGATACAGATAATTCTCGTAAGTGCGGTAGGTATTTCCGTAAATGTTTGGATGCAAATACACTAAATGCCCACGCGTCGCCTGTCACTGTTGGCGGGGATTGAAAATATATATTTAAAAATAACACGCAGACACGTTTGTTTCGTGTTGAAAGTAATCGCTAAGAATTTTTCAAGTGGTTCTGGTGCACTTTATCGCAATAACAAGACATTGGCTTTTATGAAACTGTTTTTAAACTGGCCCCACCAAAGTAGTCTTAAAGACATACAGAACCAGAAACTGTTTATATCACGCACTAAATTTTATTTTAAATACAAATATATGTTTAGAGCTTGCCCTAGGTCCAAGATGTTCAATAGCCCTAATACAGCGTTTTTGTGCCCCAAATACTGAGTCTTTCAGAAAGCGACCCTTATTATTTATTGCTGTATATAAATAAATTAATATTTAGGGTAGTTATAAGGTGTATCGTACAATATAAAATAAACGGACAGTAAAACCAAATGAGATTCTTTTTATATACTTGCAAAAAGTAGCAGCCTCATAGATTTTGTACGAGCATGCCTTCTTATGACTTCATAAGTAGGTCCAAGTAAAAGCAGTCAAATAGCGCAATAATTAGTCTTTGATAAGTAATTAAAATCATTTATATCGTGATATTTTAAAAGTTAGATGATAAGACGCTATTTTAATGCATGCATGTTCTTTTGTATGTAAAATGTGTCCGCATCCCTATTATTCAAGAGTAGCCTGGGAGAGGTCTAATCATATGCATCAAAACTATATCGCTTGTATAATTTACTTGTATGATGGTACCAAGAAAGTATTTGCGTTCGGAATTTACCTCGTCGCATAAACATGGCTCGTTGCCTTGAATTACTTAGGAGGTTAGTTAAAAAATCTTTACTTCAATCAAATATGTTGCATGAGCTACGAGGCGATGTGCAATCAAGTGTTAATTGTGCCACAAATACGTGACATTGACGACTGTGCCACTCGCACGCCGTCACACCTGTACCTGCGACCCTTGCGAGATGGTGTGAAAGGTATGCAAGCATCTGTCTGGTACTCATGTTACTACGTATGCTATATTTAATATAAGTAACAGAAACTTAGTGTGCAATGTAATGTAAGTGTGCAATAGTATCCAATTATAATGAAATAGAAGAAGAAATAGAAATAGGTATATTAATATTTGTATCTGTTCACGCAACTGTCCGTGTTGAGTGTATTGCTGATATCAATGTTATAAAAAGTTTGAAATAAATTGAATGCTAAAAAAGTTAAATATATTTAATGATCTTATAGTCCACGAAAAATTCTTATTTTATTTATAATAAATATAACCTATTGTCATACTACTCTTGTAAATTTAACTGTTCAGTAAATAAAATCGCGATATTTTCGATATAAATATGAACATAACAAAATAACATATATATACATATATATACATATATATATATATATATATATATATATATATATATATGTGTGTGTGTGTGTGTGTGTGTGTGTGTGTGTGTGTGTGTGTTTGTGTGTGTGTGTGTGTGTGTGTGTGTGTGTGTGTGTGTGTGTGTGTGTGTGTGTGTGTGTGTGTGTGTGTGTGTGTGTGTGTGTGTGTGTGTGTGTGAGTGTGTGTAAGAAAATTGCAACATTGTCAGTTTTGAAGTTAAAATATACTCGTCAAAAATACCAATTTTTTTACACACACAAATATTGCAAACATAAAAAGTAAAAAAAAAATAGCTATATCATACCTTGGTAGAAGGCCGCCTATTGTATTGTCTAGAGAATATAGTAAACATGCTTGGAGTTTGTAATGTTATATTTTGGTGTGCAATAATGTGTTACCTGTCTATATTTTAACATCGACTATAATAACAGTCCATTTCAAACAGTTTTATTTAAAAAATATGAAATGTACATTTGAATACATTAAAATATTTTTCCACAGTATAGGTAATAATAGCTTAATGTGAACATTAAATTATTTCATAATAGTCAATTAAATTTAAAGAACACAAATCAAAGGGCAACCTCATATAATTAATGTACCCAATCAAACCCAAACTAGTTTATAAAACGACGACAAGTACTTAATGTGGTCAATTTATTTAAAAAGATAACACAGGACGGCCGGTCCCTTTTTTCCCCCACTAACATTCAAAAAAGGTCATTGTATTATTGTGTCTGGTATACTACAGAATGAAGGTTATAATTACATGTGTTACCTTTTAAATGTAAATTTTTAAAAGTATTCTATTTGTATGAAGAAGTAATGTAATATATTAGTTTTTTTTTACCTTCTCCGGATTATTCGGGGCCAGCTCTTCTTCTATACTCCTCTATTCTGGCATATGTCCTCTGTCACACCACAAATCATCATATTACTATCATCCTTTACACAATCCATCCATATCCTTTTTGGGCTACCTTTACAATTATAACCATCAATCTTTTAGCTTAACATTATTTTTGTCACGTGACTTACATCCCTTCTCATTATATGCCACATCAGCCTACTTCCTCTCAATATTTGCAGTCACAGGTGCAACTTTCAAAAAACTCTTTATGTACTTATTTCTCATCTTATCCATTCTTGTAACACCACAAATCCCTCGTAACATTCTCATCTCATCTGAGTGGATCCGTTCGTGGTCTATCGCTTTAGTGGCCCAGTATTCGGACCCGTATAACATGACCGGTCGTATAATAGTTACATATAGTTATACATTTTAATTTTAAGATATATGCTAAGTACCAAGTTTGGTTCTTTTTGGACTCTGTTAACATAACGATCAGGTATCTCCACTGACTAAACTGTACACTGTCTCTATCACGAAAACAAAAACACGGTTATAACGTTAGTCTTTATGAACTAAATAATCTAAACACTATTAAGAATGACCATGATAGACGAAGACGGTGTTAATCTATTACTTGGAGCCTTGAAAGATCATAAGTAGATTACTGAAATAGGTTTTGCTTATTATATTACTTTATAATCTATGTTATTGCTCTTAAAATAAATAATAAATATGTTTTTCTATATCTGTTTGCAAATGTATCAATGCATGCAGTCGTAGCACATCCATTAAAAAAAACTTTTATTGTACGATGATTTTAAGATATTTAAAATAAAAGTTATTGTTTGTCTAGTCCATCTGAAATTTACTAAATTTCAGACAATTATATTACTTTCCACAATACATTTCGTTATTAAAATTATATATTAAATAATATAAAATTATTGACAATTAACTCACCTTTTCAATAAATTAGCCATTGTCTTCTTTGTTATTTATCTCATTGAAATCGAACACCTAAACAAAAGGAAACGTCCCAACAAAACGATGCGCGAACTCGAACTATTAACATTTTATCTTTAAAATGGTTTTATCGTGACAGATCGGGGTTTTCTTAACGTTTTATCGCATCTATAAAATCTAAGAAAACACGTCAATCAAACAGACGTTTCACTTATCTGCTGATAGCGATGCATAAACTAAGACCAGGGTCTGTTAATGATAAATTCATAGAGGAAGCGTTTAACTACTAATGCATACAAATTAAGGAAGGGATTCGTCGGTGCGTTTAAACACACAGTATATAATTTACATACGTCTACTAATTTTAACGCACCGGCAATGCTTACGTATCAAACAACCTATTCGATTTATTCGACCTATGCCTAGGCAAGTTGATATAATCCCGTAAGACTCACTATGCTGTTTTAGTTGGTAATAAAATAATAACATTTACTAATAGTGATTCTTTTTACAAGCTTTTATTTAACTTGCAATGGATGTGTGCCTATGTTTGTACCTTATGTATGTAAGTTCGGGTGAAATCTTGCAAGTAAAATTTGACCACCTTCCCGATATCCGTTTGAGCTGAAATTTTGCACGCATATAATCGCGTGAAAAATTTTAATTAAAAAAAACTTATTTTATGTGTATACATATTTATATTCTCCAGATGGTCTGCCTATCTGCTGTACTCGTGCAATAAAAAAAATACTGCATAAAAAATATATATGTATATACACATTTTGGCTAGCGGTATCACACATAATGTAGACTATTTTTAAGAACAGCTTGGATTATTATCCTATGGATAACGCTATCCGTTGTATTATTACTTAAGTAGGATATGTCCGCGACTTCGCCCACGCTTGACTTGAAATTCCCGCAGATCTCCCGGTACACAAATTATCACAGCATTTCAAAAATAATGTAAGCTAACACACAAAACCCCAATTTTATTGCATGCGAGAAAATTCAAATTTATTCTTCTCCCGAGAAAATTGACGCGGGATTCCAGGATATAAAGTAGCGCAAAGTCTAAGAATTAGTTGCCCATCAGCGAAAACCGGATCGAAATCGGCCCAGTAGTTTATACGTGAATCCTGAACAAACAGACAAGAAATCTTGAAAAAAAAATGCAACGTGTTCTTCGTCGTTTATACTATATTCTATTCAGTTTTTTTTTAAATAGCTTCTTCTTTGTACTACAAACACGGCATGTTTAAAATTTTATAATATTATCGATAACTGAAGTCGCATTATAAATTTATATATTAAACTATATTTAATGTAGCTATTTGTGATCTAATTAAAAATAAGATAAACAAAGCAGTTTCTATTTTTTTCAATGAAAAGTTCCGTAGAGGCAACGGCCGTCAGCTATTTGGTTTTTCTCCAAATCAAAATATTTCTACAGAATATAATATCTCAAAAATTACTCAAAGAGTTTTCTTCAAAGGTGACGGATACGCTTTTATACATTTTTTTTTTATTGCAGCAGTTCAGCAGACAGGCGGACGGCCCACTTGATGATAAGCGGTTACCATCGCCTATGGACATTTGCAACACCAAAGGTGCTACAAATGCGCAGCTGCTCTCTTAAGGGAGACTGAAACCTGGTCACTAATGCCGAAACACAACTCAAGGTTGTTATGGCGACATACTTTAGACCAGGGGTGGTAGCCATCCAGTCGGGCAAATACCCTACAACCTGGCCATTCTTGGGCCCAAATTGTAAAGACGTGCTCGTGATTTCTTTTTATTATATTGATATTTTTTTAAATTAAGTCGTTTAGTTATTTTGAAGGAATTAATTGTAAGGTATGTTTTCATATTATTAACTAGCTGAACCGGCGAACTTCGTACCGCCATATTTTCTGAATTCCTAAAAGACTTTGTTTCATGACACAAAAACAAAATCACCATAATCGGTCCAGGTGATTAGGAGGGTTCTAGAACCCGATCTCAACGCCACCTACCGGTTCTAATTGCGAATCTAAATCATCCGGGAACCCACTCAAACACACAAAAACAAAATCACCAAAATCGCTCCCGGTGATTAGGAGGATTCTAGAACCCGATCTCAGCGCCATCTACCGGTTCCAATTGTGGATTTAAACCATCCCGGGACCCACTCAAACACACACACAATATTTCATCAAAATCGGTAAAGTCGTTCTCAAGTTATGCGCTTACCAACAAATTTTGCGATTCGTTTTTATATATAAGATTAGCTTCTGCCCGTGACTTCGTACGCGTGGAAAGGAAGTTAAAAAACACCCGCGATTTTGAAACATTCTTCATTGGTGCTCCGCTCCTTTTGCTCTTAGCGTGATGGTTTATAGCCTGTAACCTTCATCAATAAATGGGCTAACTAACACTGAAAAAAAAATTCAAATCAGACTAGTAGTTTCTGAGATTAGCGCGTTCAAGCAAACAAACAGAAACAAACTTATCTGCTTTATATATTATATATATAAGATAAAACTCTCTCACTGACACCACACCCTGTCAAATTATCCGCTTCTACTATGTTACGTTGATGAGAAATTACTTTTAGTCTGTTATAAGCTGTTTAAGTAAATAAGCTTTTTAACTATCCACGGGAACTATTTAATTCTTCGGGATCAAAAGTATCCTATATGTTGACCAGGGATATAAGCTATCACCATAAAAAAATTTATGTAAATCGGTCCAGTCGTTTCTGAGCTGAGCGTTTAGCCGGTACAAACAGACAGACAAACAGAGAAACAAAAAATTCTAAAAAAATCAAAATTACTTCTATTTCACTTCTTACATCCCCCTGACACGGTTTTTAGCATTTTTTTTAATTGTACAGAAATTCGACCTCTACAATTTTATTATAAGTATAGATTATTGAAATTCATTCAATTAAATCAATAACTTATTTGATCTGTGATCTTATTTTTAAGTTTTCTTATCTATCAGATATAATTCAACGATGACTTTTTCAATTATAATAAACGCTTTTTAGACAATATATCAATTCATTACAATTCTTTGGCCTAAAAAGCCCCGTCTCCTTTATTATTTATGCAAAAATCAACGTATGGGTTTTGTTTTTGACAAAGTAGCTATAGAATCCTAAAAAATGTGTAGGTATGAAATGATATTCCTCATTTAGATACATTGTTTAACCTATTACCGAGCTCAATTAGCATTATTTTAGCTATTTAAATGAGGACGTTAAACATAATATTATGGTGTCATCTTTTCCACGTCACTATCCAGGAATCTGTACGAAAACTTAATGAGCTAAGCACTAAATTCTCAAGTGACTCGAAACGACTATCCCAAGAGTATCCTTTCATAATTTCTCAGTGCAGTTTCATTTAAATCTGTTCAGTATTTTTTACGTGACGCTCAAACAGACGCAAACAAAAATGGCAATAGTTGTATTTTGGAATTTATATATTCCAAACAAATAGTCCCAATTTCTTCAAGTTAATATTAAAGCATTATTGGTATTTGGAACGAATTTATAGATATATGAAATTAGATATATGGTTATTAGATTTAAAGTTAAAATATGAATAATTACTATTTCTGTAATTTAATAAATAAGTACATACTCACTAAGCTTAGATTATGTTGTTAGATACAAACCCATCGACACACTGAGCTGAGAATTTAAGCATTCCTCAGCGAGCAGTGAAAGTGTTAATCGGATGGTTTATCAGGAATCGCATTGACAAAACCAGTTCTTAGTTTTTTGTAAACAAACCATTATAGATACGATCTGAATACAGTTGAGGTCGAATACACTAAGATGATTGCATACTATTTGTAGATTAAAGAACCAAATAATGCATTTAAAGTACGTATTATGTATGTATTTTGCAGTCCGTTTAATAATTCCATGGTAGAGCCTATTTTATTAGTTAATTTATCGGACGTCAAAGTGGCACACTAGCTTCTGCGCTCGCGCAATATAAACAACCTAATTAAGTTTATATCTAAATAAAATAGAGCCACTGACTTGAAAAAACCTTTAAAAAGGTCATCGATCTTCGTGTGATCAAAGGGTTGGTGCCTACCTCGGACAACGGAACAGTATGACAATCCAAAGGTGGTGATTTAAGGGCTCAGTATTCTACTTAAAATTTTAATGGATCATCAGTAAAATACAGTATAACTAAGTTAAGTTGTCTTTATTGTTTTAGTTTATAATAATTTATTGTAGTAAATGTATGTAAAACTGTAAAAAAATAAACACATACCTAAATACAAAAACATCTAAGTATACAAATTATCTTAAAATTATTATAATGCTAGATGCTATTAATAAGCTGGTAAATAAATAATTTGAACATTATTTTGTTTAGAATGAAATAAGCGTGGGAATCATTGTTTTCTTTTTAATCCGCACATATTAACCATTTAACTTATGACATCTTTTGTGATTGATCTTAAGGTCAAATAACGTTTTGCTAGTGAATTGTAGCTGAAACCAATTATTTAATGGATTATTTATTTAAGGTAGCACACCAACCTCTTGAGGATATTTTTTACAGGTTTTGGGCGTGTAGAGGGGATTCCATAGACGCAATCCTTTTTCGAATTCATTATTACTTTATTGTCAATAAAATAAAATAATGTTGTATAAAAACAAAACAACCAAATTATTTATCTCTCATTAATAAAGATGAGGATTTTTTCACATCTTGTTTTGATAAAAATTGTTGGAGTAAAATGGTTTCGTGTCAATAATTTAGAAGTGATTTGGTGATTTTTTATCTTTAGTTAAAATAACTTTAGAAAAATTACGAAAACACCACGTTACGTCTCATATCGTGGAGATTAATCACATTTTTTTGATAATTAATTGATTAGTAATTACCAACGAAAAGTTGTTTCGTTTGCATCCCATTTGGGACCTTTAGTGGAAACAGGACCCTTAAAATGTATAATTGTGAATACATTTAGGAATTTCTTATCTTCCCTTTCTCTTACAAATCTCCTGATTTTATAATATCTGTATAACTTATTATTTTTACGAGTATATTACTAGTTTTACATTGTTAGGGCTTATTATGATGCAAAAAGTTAAAAGCACAATTTACTAAACTAGGAAAAAAGGCATAATAATAGACATTGTCCGATTGAAAATTTGAAATAGTATTAAAGGTAGTAAAATTTAAAAGTATAGTGAAATTCATTTATAACGACCTTGGTTATAACCACTCTTTGGTTATAGCGGTAACACTCAAGACCCTTTAAAATAAAATTAAATCTTTTAGAGGAAAATAATTTACATACAGATTACGGGCATAGCCATCTTAATAAACCATTTGTAAAAAGTTCCTATAAATCTCTTGCAGATATTGAGACCGGGTCCACTCGCAAAGACAATCAACAAATAAACACACAAAGGTTCATTCATAGAATTATAAGTTTTTCTAATATATCAGTATCTCGTATTATTAGGAGTTTAATGTTTGTTGTACACCAATACAAAAAAATCAATTGTAACAAAGATCAATAAGTAATAACTCTAGGAAATCAATTGTGGTTTGGTTCATTGAAATAATTATGTACTTATACTATTCGTATAAGTACATGAGAAATACTTGTATTGGGTATCATTTGATGGGTGTAGAAAGCAGTTTTTTTATGATATATGAGTTAGCAATGCCGTTGGGTGAATTTCAAGGAGTCCGAAAATCACCTGTTTCTTATGGTGTCTAATATGTGTGTGTGTCATGTTCTAATGACATGGTATTTTTAAATTATGATAACAGTAGGAGAGATTTAAAATGACCTAATAAGTGACCGAACTGAAATAAGTTGCTGTGGCATATTTATACCCCACCCGGGCATTTGTAGAACTCTTCAAATTTGTTAAAGATAGATAACTATAATATTTTGGTATACCTACTAATAATTCGTACTTTAAAATTCAAATATGAATATGCAAATAAAATATTAGAGTACCTAATGACCTGTTGTACTGCAAACTGCTTTAATCATCCGCGGTCTTTACTAAATCCTAAAACACTTCATGTGTTTTGGTCCTTCACAATAAAACACAGTCTTCATGTTCAAGCAACTACAGACTGACATTTTGCCATTATCAATAGGTAGTTATGAAATAAAACAGTTTACGTCACGGACTCCGCGTCTCTATTCACCTCAGTTTTATACAATAATCTGGCATTCAGTTAAATAGAAGAGACACAATGGTTCTTCCATTAACTTAATTATCCTTTTAATTAGCAACCCATTATTCCATATTGTTTCTCAAAATTACTACACGTCAAAAATAAGTTCGGTAGTTTATTAAAACCTCACTTTAAAAGGTTATATTTTAAATGACTCATGGTGAATGGATTTCCATTTAAAATTGCAAAAGTACATTCAAATTGGTATAAAACGTACATGCAATAAATATAACAAGATAATCCTTTTTCACACCTTCATTTTCTAGCACTTCAGGTAATTAAATATATAGTGCGCAAAATTTCCATTATCACACTAACGTAATAATGTCAACAAAACAACGTTTCACTAGCTACGAGACGTGAAGAAAAACTCGTAACAAATTACTTACCGAAATAGTAGATACGACCTCAAAGCAACACAATCGACAAATCCACTCACAAATAAGTTCACAGGCGGTCTTATTAGTTACTATTATTTCACTCGGTTTTCTCGTTGGGAAAACTAATGACTTATCGTATAGTGATTATAAAAAGCCGTGGCGAAGTGGCGCACAAACAATGCCGATCGGTGTCGAGACGCAACTGAACTGAATCGTTTGAATTTGAATCTGACAGTCTGTTGTCGAGTGACTGTCCGTCGCCATCGGCCCGTCGCTCTTCTGCACTAGTGGGTCGACTGGGTCGCTCGTCACTCGGCCTATAGCACGCCGTTTAGAAAACTCGCAACAGGCCTTACCGACACTACCCAAACGAAAAACTGACTATTACCACCTTCGCAGGTAAAGACTGTACTTCTATCGAAGATAACGCTTGGACAATACTTTATCTTCGACGGACTATACTTACCTTTACTAATTAATTATAAATTAAACACACAAGAAGCAAGTGAGGTGTGTAAGAATAAGCCTAAATGGCGCTCTGTTGTTCGTGCCTACCCCGCAAGGGACCTGGCGTGAAGTAATGTATGTATGTATAAACACAATATCTTCCTACTCCCGTGTTACTTCTATGGAATGTTTCGGACGATGGTCCTTCTAGACTAGAAAATACTGGATATACTCGTATAATGAAGATGCAAACCGTTGGTGATCAGAGACTGTATTACACCTGTAAAGATCCACGAGTTATACTGGCTTCAACCTAACCAATATGACCTTGATGGTTCAGTAATTTACACGCTGCACCAAACTTTTACATTTAATGCAAGTAATGAGTTTCTTTAAAAGGCAGTAATACGGGTAGTACGCTCTTTAGAAACGCTCCTGCGTCCTTCAACGTCTTACAGATTCATTGAAAGACCATATCAAGGGGTCTGTCTTCCATGCATTGTAAGTATCAGAATACATGAGCATTAGCAACTAACTCGCTTCATCAACAGTAGATGACACTAATAATGGTTTCACAAAAGATTGCAAAATATCTTCCGGTTCACGAGTTTGTCCTAATTTTCAACAATCATTATTTCGATAAACCACATAACTTATTTAAAGGAATTCATACTCTTTGTTACGTTATGTTAGAATGGTTGTCATATAGCGTGTATAATTGACAAAAGTGACACTGGAATTTCATTAGAATTGTAAATGATTCCTGCTTTGTTTAGCTTAGTTACAAGCTTAACTGTTTGTATTCGGTATTCTTGAATATGGAAAAGAAACGTTCAACTTACACTTCAGTGAGATCAGAGCAAGGAAAAAAGGTTCAAAATGCAAAAGAGACGAAGAGAAAAGCTCAAGGGGATTGTGAACCATCAGAGAGTACTTCTCATACCCAATTCTTCAGGGTGCCCAGGCATGAAACAAAATTCAAAAGGATAACAAGCGATGAATATTTGAATATTTCTGAATCCATATCGGGATCATCTGATACCTTTCATTGTGTACATGGTCTTGAAGGCAAGGTATATAGTGAAAAAGGCCATTTGAAGAGGAATTTTCTGAAAGTGTTGGATCCAATTCTCGTAGGTTGGTTTTAAGCCTGCGACTCAGCATTCGGGTGCACAACTTTTAAGTAGTGGATAGGCGTAGTGGGTAGGGGGGAAGATATACGTACCCTTTCTGCAACTTCTAGGGTCCGGAGTTCTTGAAATATTTATTTTATGTAAACATAACCTCACCTATTTTTTCACTAACATTATTGTGATGGTTGTTAGAAGGTCACGGCCAGTAACTAGAACAGTGATTTAGGTTAGGCTAGGTTAGTTTCAGACCTAAGCGCACTAGCCGAGCGAGCGAAGCGAAATTGCTGCCGCAGCGGTCGTCGAGTGCCAGAACCGACTGTAACCATTTACTATTTATTTTATACACACTATTTATAATTTCGTCTTTATTGGCCGCGATTTTGAAATTATACCCCCAATAATTATATAAATAGAAACTCTCCTTTCATCCATTTTCTCTATATTATATACTTATGCCAAAATCGCTTTATAAGTCTTTTTCAACCCTTATTACTATATGTTTTTCAATCCACAAGTTGTGGTGGACCACAACCTTATCTTATCAATAAATTCACACAAATATAATTCTTCAAGCTTTTATCACAATCGTACATCCAACTTTGCAGTCTGGTAATCTTCTTTACTTTTCAATAATAAAAAACAAAAGTACAAGGTCATATTTCTATGTTCCACTAACCACGATATAACTAACTAGAGTTTATATCACATTGTTGTTATCGTAAAGTGCATTATGATTTAGAACTAATGTATGCATAATGGTGACCCGCATATAAGTGGCTTGGATTCTAATCGAGTTGATGACTCTAAACAGAATTCAGAACAGTATTTATGAAAGTGCAGAGTGTAGTCATAGGACGTTTGTCCTTATAAATATACTACAATACGCTTTCCCTATCCCACTTACTTGTTATGGCTGGTCGTCTACTTTCCAAGGCACACTATTCATAAATCGAGGCAATAAAATATTGTTTAATTTCGATTTCAAAGATTTAAATTCTACACAGAAATTGTATTTAATTACAACAAAGCATTTAAACATAATTAAACTAAACATAATTAATTATTCCAATTTTACGTATGAGAAATTATTTTATCGAAGATGGATTTCTGAAAAGGAATTGAAATTAAAAAAGGGCAAATTTTTTCAACAACAGATATAAATTTTAAAGCTGGTTTCTGGGACTAAATTAGACTTTGGGTATAGGCAAAATAGTAGAATATATAAGAGTATATAACCGATGTAATGAATTCAGCTTGAAATATATCTAGAAAACAAGAGGAGGCTTGGGTAAACACTGTGTCGATTAAATAATTAAAAGTAGAAATTAAACATTTACAAGGTTTATAAAGATGAATTTATTTGCAAGTAAAAAATTACAACTTCAATCAGAAATCAATCGAAGTTCTTAGAACGAATATAAATGGTTGCATGATCAATGGCTATAAATACCGTGTCTTAGATAATTGACGACTATAAGTCTATGGTTATATTTTACATTTAATACTGCCTTTGTACCTCTTTCAATGATTTAACTTTGAGGTGTCTATTGGAATATTTTACTATCACCTTAATAGTAACAGTTTTGGCCAAAGTGGAACCCTAATACAATCTTTACATTCATGCATTCGTTTATGGATGCCACAACTAACTAAAAAAGAATGGTTCTATAAAGAAAATTTGGTAAGGTGTACTGTACCAGTTTATGATACTAGGCTATTATTTAAGAGCAATTGGACTCAGGCCTCCCCATTTTTGTCTTTACCATCTCTCATCAATTAATTGGGGCCGGCACGATATGTCTTTTCCTTCCACTCTCCTCTATTCTGACATACATCTTCTGTCACACCACCCATCATCATATCATCCTTGACCCTATCCATCCACTTTTTTTTTTTTTACTTTACATTTGCCATCATTGCGGGGAATTGCAACAATATGCACAGTAGATCCGAAAAACTGCCAAGAAGTTCACACTATGCCAGGATTTAAATCCGCGTCCTTAGAAAGAACTGAAGGAGTGGTAGCTACTAAGTTACCGCGACTTATCAGAGCAAGAAATTTAGTTAAAATATATTAAATAGGTATGACGTTAATGTGAAACAAAAATTTATATTTTTTTCAATAGTACAGTATATACAATGTAAGAAAACTTAACTTATTTGTATTGTATTCTACCCATAGTCCCTCAAGACTATAAGTAAAATACTGAGCCCAGATCACCGTCTTCTATGGGTAAGTTACCCAGAAGGCTGGCTACGTTGCCTCGCTGGATCGCCATACTGATCCGTTGGCCGAGGTAGGCACCAGCCTTCTGATCACCTGAAGAGTCAATGAGTCGTTTCGATAAATTTTGGTAGAGGCTCATGGCCTCAGGACCCCACGGTCCAAGCGTCTCGACAACAAACGGCACAAACATATAACTCTCTCAAAATTTATATTGAATTTCAGAACGAAAGTGGAACGATGATTGTGCTCCTGCTTATGGTTGGGAAATGGCTAAGAAGCTCGAATTTTTGATTCAAGACCCAACCGTATACATGCAGATTATGCGCCTCGAAACTCACTTACGAGACTTCGCTAGAATCACCAGTAATGGATATGTATCCTTTAAATTTAAACTGTTTACGCTTTTGGTTTTATATAGACAGATATATTTTTTAATCCACAATATATTTACAATTTATAACCTAAGAATGGTTTGAGATGTATTTTAACCGACTTCAAAAAAGAAGGGGTTCTCATCTTCATTGGTATTTTTTTATGTACGTATACACCGATTACGCTGAGATTTATGATCCGATTTACATGTTTCTTCTGTAGTTTGATGAGAAATAGTTGCCATTTGGTCCCCTACAAAATTTAACATACTTTGGTCCAGTAGTTTTTATTTTATGAACATTTTTTTATAAAAAAAATCAGTTCCTATTTCTTGGGAACTATATTTTTAAAGGCGCTCGGCACGTTTCGTTGGCCTACCCATAGCTAGACACTAAAAAGTAAGAAAATAAAACTTCGTTTATAAAAACCGACTTCAAAAACTAAAAAGAATAAAATAACTTATTTCTAAGGCTAGTTTTAATTATAATATCTTATTTTTATTATATGTTATCTAAAACATCTTTTATATAATTCTAAATATTGACTAAACTTATAAATATTATTGTATGATATTCTTTAAAGTATAATACAGAAAATCGATATTTTGGATAGTGTAATGGTAATATTAAATTTTTTAGTTGAAACTTTACCTAAAGAGCCAAGTCTCGAACGTACATTGGTTTTGCTCTTGATAAATGCGGAAAAACCAATGATACTGAACGCTTCTTCAGATGTCATTACGTATTTTCAAAAGTTTAGGGATTATATTGGATTTCTTGGTAAGAGACAGTTTAAGGATTATTTTTATTACATTTAAAGAAGACTGTAGGTAAACAAACATTTAAAATTCCGTATTAAATCTGCTATTGATACCGATGCAACTAATACAAGGGAAATGTCGTGTACATTTTTTCCGAAAAAAATTCTACTGGGAATCAAACTTGCTATCTCTGAATCACGTTAAACAAGCGACTAGACTAATGCTCAATCGGTTAGACAACAGAGCCTGAAAAAAATACAACTAAGTAGGTACATCTATATTTATTCTTGCATTTCATAACAGTAATAGGTGCACAATGATGAATAATTAAAACCAGCTCTAATTACATAATTTGTCCTTTTATTTAGGCCAGAAAATTGTCCTACAGTATCGAGTAAAATCAAACAAATATTGTTTTTTAAATTTATTTGGACAAAAAAACAGTATTGTACAGAATTTACAACTCATTATGAAACTTATACATAAATATTTTAATTTGATACAATACCAACATCATTTGCCACATATTAAATAATTTAAATTATATTAGCTACCGTAAAATACCGTAAAAATAAAAATAAAAAGTAAGAGAGAAAGAAAGACAAGAAGAAAGGTAAACCTCACCAGAACGCAGAGCCGGAGCCAAGATCACACCAAGTTATACATGCATTTATTTAAACATTAGCTGGGCCCACAACAAAGTCGCATAGGATTTTGGCTCTATATTCACAATAAAACCTTATGAACTCAGTCTGATATCTAAATGAAACGAAATATATAATTCAGTTTAATTTTTTACGATTTTTTTGAAATTCGATGTTTGTTTTTCCTTTTCCTTTTCTTAGTAAAAGCAGGCAGTCTTTTTATAGAGTTTAATTATGACATTCATTAGAGTACTATTTCTTAACAGTGTTAGAAAAGTGTGTTTATGTGGCTTCAATGTTATTTGCTCTAATTTTATAACAGAAAGTACGTTCTGTGTTTACGCCACTTAAGTATTAATAAATCGAATTCACGACAGTAATAATTAAAAACAAATTTATGAATTGTAGTGATTCATGGTCAATTTGTTAATTTGTTAGTCATTCTTTCAAAGATGATATAAACATAAACGTTCATCATCATCATCATCATCAGAGCGTTAAATCCCGGTTGCGTTCGGAGCGATCACTTCGACGCCCAGGGTCCGCTTTCCTACTTTTTCTTCTCCACTTCGCGCGATCTTCTGCATCCCCTGTGTTGAGACCGTTGGTACGCATGTCATCCCTCACAAGATCAAACCAGCATTTCTTGGGCCTACCCCTTCGACCGGGACCTGGCGGAGGCGGCATGGCTAGACATTTGTTCCCCACGTAACTAGCCGGTTTCCGTAAAACGTGGCCGTACAAGCGTAAGCGACTCTCCTGCAGTTTGTCTGCTATGTCACGGACGTGAAGGCTGCCGCGAATGCGGGAGTTCCTGACGCGATCCTTTCGCGTGACTCCACACATCCACCGAAACATATTCATTTCCGTGACACGCAGCTCCTGCTTGTGTCGCTCAAGTACAGGCCACGCTTCGCTGCCATATAAAAGAACAGGTAGACCTGTTCTTTTATATTATAATGGATTTATAGACCTGTTCTTTTAACTTAACCGGCATTTTGGGGTCGCAAATATAAACACAAACGTTATGCTTGTGTTATGAGTAATAGGCTGATCGAAGTAACGCCCTCGCTAGAGTAATTATTAAAAGGCCGTCTCTGATGCCTGCCCTATCAGGAATCGAACCTACAACTGACCCGCCTCTCCTTGGAAGCCGTCGTTATTTTGTTCATGCCAAGTATTTTATTCATCGGATAAATGTTATCTGTCAAATAACTTATTATCTGGACTAAATAAAAAAGCTAAACGATAGAGCCATAAAAATGATTGCAACGTATATTTTTCGTTTCACAAAATTGTATTACTACAGTAACTAAGTACAGTAACTTTTTTCTAGTAATTTAAAAAGCAGTCCTAAATAATTCTATAGTACGATCAAAGAAATAAACATTTATAACATACTTGATCCTCTCCCATCCATTCTACGACATTACGGAAGCATAGTGCTTTTATTTCAACTATTAATATGGGCTAAACCGTAATTTGATATGATTCTATTACGATACCTAATAAATTTACATATCGGTTACAAGTTTAATTATATTAGTTTCAGCAAATCTATGATACAATCTGATAGAGTTTACCAACTAATCTGCTGCTACTATGGTCTTATAATAGTGGTCATAGCATGCTAAGATATCAGATTCTCTTGGGAGGAAGCCCGCCTTTTTAGTAAATCTATATACGTGTCTCGCATTCTTTTCAATATGTCAACTTAGATGTAATTACATTTACGCGGTATACAAAATATCTTGCATAATAAAGTTCTTATTCTAAATAATACGAACACATCTTTTGATTCAGGTTATCTGCTTATGCGCTTAGAAGATGACAAACACTTTGATCTGGTGTCGAAAGCGATACTATGGCATTTGTCAGCACCAGACAGTGCCAGGGGTCATGGTGCTGCACAACTTCGACACACCCTAGCTGCAGCAGCTCCAGTTCTTTATCAGACTATTGTGAGGATGTTGGCAGTTACCAGTTCTAAGAGATTCCCAACGTTTTTAGAAATGGCTTTGATACTTGCGTGTGATACTGTGGAAAATTGTGAGTTGTTATCTTTTATACTCTTATTATAGCCCGATTTTGTGTAATATTACTGCATTTATGGTTAGAGTATTTCAAACTTTGAACAAGTTTCGATCAAGTTGTCAATATTTAAACAACTGGCTCATGTACGAATCTTACTAGCACAAAGAGGGTTCTTCATCGTATTCAATACGGATATTAGTACTCTCATTTGGTCCAAATTTAAATATAAAGTAAGTTTATTTTTATCCAATAGGTTTATATCCCGCGACACTGACCGTCAACAACAGCTATGACTTGGTGGACGTATTAGTACTAAAGTTTTTGCGTGGGAGGCGAAGTACTTCCACTTATAATTTTGATATTATATATTTTGATCAAAATTCCATAAACGACGAAATTTATTCAATTTATTATAATAAACATAACGATTAAAGCATTTGTACGAAAATATAACACTTATAAAAAATACTCTTCATTAAACATATAGATATAGATAATAGGAATCCTTCTGAGTTGCAAACTTCATCGGTATACTTGAGAGGCTTATATAATTCAACGGCGTGTACAGTTACAGTACAACTCTACGAAGCAATGCAATTGCATACTTTCAGGGAATTGTTATTTGCTAGAATGAGAAAAAATAATCCACTATTCTTGAAATTTAAAATTATATACAATTACAGGCATTGAAATGATGAAGGAAAATATAATCGAGAATATATTTTACCGTTTTAATCCATATTTTCCACATAGGCGATTACCTATTTATGATATAAATCCTGCCAATCCTCAAGATGTAAATGTAAAATTAGGTATGTAGTTTCTCATTTTATTACAACACATTATTTATTTCTTTCATCAAATAAACAAAAATGTTATATGATATTTTTCCATTGTACATATTTAATGAAAGTTTAGATGATTAGCTTGTCGTCCGCTACCTGTCTATTTAAGAGATTTTTACCAACTCTAGAAAAGATGTTGCAACAATTATCACGTACTTACAGTGAAGGAAAACATCCTGACTAAGCGTAAACATCGAAATAACCAATGTGTGAAGTCCACCTAAGTGTAGCGGGAATACAATTCATTCCTCTAAAAAGGGGAGGGTCGACTGCAGCAGCACGATTTTTATGGGCTAATATTTATTTTTATGGACCGAATTCAACAGACAGGCAGACAGCCCACCTGATGGAAAGCTGTTACCACCGCCTAGGACAGTTGCAATATCAAAGTTGCTACAAATGCGCTGTTTCTCTAAAACGAGACCGGAACCTGGCCACTAATGCCGAAACACAACTCAAGGTTTTTATGGCGGCATGCTCTAGATCAGGGGTAGTAGCCATCCAGACGGGCAAATACCCTACCTGTGGGCTAGGTGTGGGTTGCTTTGTCGCCTTTTGTGATAGGCTATCCGGCCGCAGGAAATTGTATTCTTTCTCCATTCCTGTGCGGATATTTTACGATAGGCCGCCCAGCTTTAATATAATATATATAATAGACGTAATCTCAGGTATTTTAAACTGATTCAGGTGATAGTAGTATTTGCATGTCAACAACTCTTTCTCTACTTCTCATCCTTCTTCAAACCGCAAAAAAGGTCATGGAAGCAAACCCAAGTTATAGAAAAAGTCTACCGCACCCAGACGCTTATGCACAAAGGTTAGTCATAATGTGCCTTCTCAAACGTACATTTCTGAAAGAGTAAACTTGTTTAGTTTTAAAATTCAATATTGACGTTCTTTATCCACCATTTGTTTTCAACATCACCATTAATTACTAAATTGTCGGAAAGATATGATATAAGATGTAAACGAGTGGAAAGTAAGTTGCATTCAAACATCTCGTTATGCCATATTATATAAGAACGATACAAATGGTCATTCGATCTTAATTGTTATTTCATCATCTGTCTCGATTTGTGACTTAGCATAAAAAATAAAACTTCGTTTAAAAAAACCGACTTCAAAAACTAAAAACTAAAATGTATAAAATAACTTATTTCTAAAGCTATTATTATTAATATATATTATCTAAAACATCTTAAAGTCGGTGCTTAGTAATTTTCAAAATATAGTAATTTTTATGTTTTACTTTGCACCGACTTCAAGATGTTTTAGATAATATATATTAATAATAATAGCTTTAGAAATAAGTTATTTTATACATTTTAGTTTTTTAGTTTTTGGAGTCGGTTTTTTTAAACGAAGTTTTATTTTTTATTTGTTAGTTTTTAGTGTCTAGCTATGTATGGGAGGACATACGAATGGTGCGGCGCTTCTTAAAAAATATAGGTTCCAAGAACTGGGAACAGAAAAATGTACGTAAAATGAAAACTACTGGGCCAAACTATGTCAAATTTTTAGGGGACCACATGGCAGCTATTCCGCGTCGAACAAAAAAGAATCACGTAAATCAAATCATAAATCTCAGAGTAATCGGTGTACATATGGAACGGAGTGAAAATTATTTTCATGAAAAATGTTCATAAAATGAAAACTACTGGGCCAAACTATGTAAAATTTTTAGGGAACCAATTAGAAGCTATTCCGCGTCGAACAAAAAAAGAATCACGTAAATCGGATCATAAATCACGGAGTAATCGGCGAACATACATAAAAAAAGCAACAAAAAAAAACAAAAGAAGATCCCGACGAATTGAGAACCTCCTCCTTTTTCGAAGTCGGTTAAAAACATAAGTGGTGATAATAAATGAGCAAATTTTTTTCTAGATGTTTTATTTGGGCCTATCGTTTTGAATGTCGAGCTAGAGGTCATCAACAACAAAGAATAACATGGACTGTCATAATAGGAATTTTACTACGCTGCTTCCATGATCGTTTAGTAACTTTTCCTTGTCAATTGGTACCAGGTAAAAACTTTGTGATATTATGTATACGTATAGACACGTCATAAGCTATATGTTCATTGCCCTTAAGCAAAAAATAATTTTATATTTAACAGATCTCTGATATAGTTTTGACGTATCACGCATATCATTTTGAAATGATTTTAGATATTTTATCAATGTCCGTCATTACGGAGCTTCCCCCTAGAAACGATTGGATCGGTACAGTGAATATCACCACAAGTCAATTGGACGTTAATTTCAAAAATAATCTTATTCACTTGAGCGTCGATTTTCTTAAAGTTTTTCCATATAACAAGTTTGTAAGTCTTTAAATTATGTCTAAATCTATATATTTTATGTATATCTAAACTAGAAATTAGATAACCTTTGCCTTGGTTTTTTGAAATATAATATTATATAATCATTTTAAACTTAGAAAGTTCTGTAAAAAAATATATCGTATATTGTTCTAAATTGTGACTGATTTGCATTGTAGATGGTGGAATCAAGATATTGGTTAATGGGGTTGATGTACCTTTTGGATCCTGGACTATGTCACCTTAGAGCTCACTGGTCTCCCGCGCTATTTGCCGAAATCCGTAAAACTTCATTACAAGCTCTTGTTTGCACAGTGAAAATAATTTCACCATGCGTTGTGAAAAATCACGGGTTGATTAGAAGGTCGGCGATAACCTGAGAAAACGTACATACTTTATCCTAAAGGCAACATCATATATCTGTACATATAGTTTGTGTGTATATACATCCAACTAACTGACAAGTAGGAATACCGATATCGTAATGTACCCAAATCCTATTTTAACATTTAAAGAAAATATGTCTGTCACGAGTTAAAACCTCTTAGTCAAACACATGAGACTCACTACTCACTTCACTCAGAGTGAGAATTGTCAGGTATTTTTATACATACATACATAACTTCACGCCAGGTCCCTTGCGGGGTAGGCACGAACAACAGAGCGCCATTTAGGCTTATTCTTACACACCCCACTTGCTTCTTTGACATTCATAGCTCTTGTCATGCACGCTCGTCTGTTCTTAAGGCTCCTGACATCACCTGCTAGTACACGATCAATTTGATCATGGAAGGTGTGTCGTGGCCTTCCGCGACTTCTGCATCCATCCACTTTTGCATTGTATATCTGTTTCTTACATCATACATTCTTTCCACATGCCCGAACCACCGGAGCATTCCTTTCTTTACTTTCACCCCGACACTCTCTTTCAGAGTGTCGGGGTGTCAAGGGTTTTTTTTTATAAATATTAAAATTAAGTTTTGATAGCGGAATAAATATAATTTAATATGTATATAGCGCCTAGATATCTAAATATGTAATTTAAAACAGCTTTTTATAAAAAATGTCTCCAACCCTACTTAGAGGGTTCATAATTTTATTATAACCCTTATAGTAAATATGGATTTAATTGATCGTTTATTATGTTATCTTTGAATCTTAGTATAAGAATTTAATATTATTATAAAAAGTATAAAATTTCTTTACTGTTTCCAAGCGTTTATTTTACTTTTGACGTTTGCACATCCATCAAGTTATATATTTCTTTACATTTAAGCCTACATGAAACAAATGACATAAATGTCGTAGGTACTTTATAGTTGTGTGTGTTCTACTTTAAAGAAAAATAATATCGCAATTATTACAAGCTTCCTTTTATTTTTCGTATTTAATATATGTAAAATATTAAATTATGTAAAAGGTAAAATAAATGCTTGGAAATGGTATAATTATAGTAGGTCACAGAAAAGCATATTATGATACAGTACGCCAAAATTTAAATGCGCTTCCTAAGAAGTTCCAATTCCATTTCTCCTTGAGTTTGTACTGGCCCAGTCAAGTGTTAAACTTTGTTACATCTCGAATATAAACTTTTTCTTTCCTATTTATAGAATCATGTGGTACATTGAATGGTATTCTGAGAGTCCTTTTGAACTGCCCACATTATATTGGTGCATAAGATTGTTGCAAGTGGCGGTATATACTAGGGGAGATCCGAAAACAAGAAAATCTTCAATAAGAGACCTTTTCGATACTCATGGGATCATAATACTTATACGTAAGGTTTATTTAATAAATTTAGGTGATATTATATTCACTCGAGATTATGTAATACTATTAACTTAATTATTCACAGACAAAATATTAGTAGTAGTACAATAGCCTGCAAAATTTTAAGTCTGAATAAGCCTATTAATTTCACATTTTAGCAAGGTATCACATGTTACTTCTTTAAGTAAAATGTCTGGCATCCTCGTGCAATCGCCCAAACTCATTCTTTTTTTTTGCCAGGGGAAATGTTAAGTTTTAGGACTAAGCCGCGACAAGGGCAAAACCTTGGGGGGGATAATTCGCGATCGGGTGTGGGATTCGCCAGATCGGGGAAGGCACTAGCATGCCCAGATAAAATTGATGCCACGCTATTGCCTATAGGGGTACCCACTAAAATCCTTGGGTGTTCCTTCCTGCGCCTTATGAAAGGGCTACGGAAAAACGGGAATCCGAACTCCTCGTGCCCTGGCAGGCGTGGGCCTCACGCACAGGTCTCTTCCATTGCCGGGGGACTACTTCTTTTGTCCTCCGGCATCATCTAGGTCTGGTCCGGGCGTGGGGCGGTTTGTTACATGCCCCACGGGAAGAGGTGAGCGCGCGCGCAACACTCGCGCTCTCCTCATCTCGACGGTATGTGCGGGTGAGTGAAAACCCCTATACGCCACCCGCGCCGCCCGCTTACGGCGGCCGAAGGTCGATACCCACCCTCTAGCGCCGGCGCGTCCTCCTTTGGCGGGAGCAGAGCAAGGAAGTCTGCTCACGCTCCCGCGCCGCCTCCTCCTTCGCAAACATGACGTGCTCGCAGAAGGAGGAGACGGCGTCCCATTCGGGTTTGCTTCCAACCATGGTGCGTAACACAGCAGGGAGGCCCAAACGCATTCTGTCCTAACGTTGCTAATAATGACTACTATTTACGAATACTCGTACATTGGACATTACCTAAAACACTGATTTTCGAACTGAGGCAATTCTCTATTTCAATATTTTGGTGTTGCGAAGATATTAAGAAGTACAATTCTCCTTAAATCCTCAATATTTTCTCGATATCGTCGGGGCAGAATAATAGTTACAAAAAATGGTATTACCTTTAACAGAAATGTTGTTAGCCGAAATGAATATTACATATACATTTATTTCATGAGTTTTCACTTATAAATATTTATAAAGATAGAATGGCGTGCCACGGGCACACCATTGGTTTTAACAGAATACCGAAATCAGGCAAACCTACGATTGAGAGGATAGTGTTCGGCGATTTTGATGATATAGTAATAGCAGAACTGGGCTCCTGGTCGAGACTTCGTGTGTGACTTAATAGAGCCTATTTTAGTTTGGAATGTACGATTACACCTCGGAAAGGTCAGAGAGCCAATAGCATAGTTGTAGGTAGATAGGTATGTTAGATGTGTTCCGACGCTAATAGCACCGAGACACCAGGATTTCAAATATCATACTAACACATATTATTTGTTATAGATCTCTGCTACACTTTGATGGAACAAAAACTACCTCCTGTCGAAAAAAGCCAACTTATTATTGCTCTGGGCTTGCGTTTGTTAACTAGCGCTTTGGAATTTAATACTAAAGTAAGCTGTTGCGTTTATCCAGATATCAAGTGGCCATCTTCAGTGAATGCATTAGCTAAAAAAATGCTGGACGTGATTCTTTATTCACTGGACAAACATTTTCTAATAAGTGACAGGTCTGTAAACGTCATTATCGTGTTTTTAATCCAATGCCTTACTGGTTGAAATTTGGCATAGACTCCATACAAGTAATTTTAAATCAAATCAGCTCACCAACTTTTTATAAATGCAATTACATTTCTGGGTGCTTAAGATAACCACGTTCACAGATTCATATTACATATATGAATAGTGTCCAAATAACGTGGAACCTCATGCCCTGTCTTATAGTTACCAAAATACGTGTCTTTAAAATATTGTTACATACCGACAAAGAATTGCGCACCTGGTTTATTACCCTTCCCGCGCATTCGGAGTTCTTTTTTTTACTTCGTGTTTAAAATTTGCAATTAGACCATAGACTATTGTTATTGTTTTCGACATTGTTGGTCGTTCGCAGGAATAATTAACCAGGTGTGCAGATTACGTTTTTTTGAAAAAACTCAGTCCACGCAGTCGATTATTGTATTATACAGTTTACTATAAAACAATGCCCGAACGGAGGGGTGGGGCAGTCAAGTGACGATTACGATACCAGCAAGACGTGTGTAGTACATTCGATAAGCGATATAGTGACGAACTTTGCGTGTGTTATTGGATCGTGCAGTTTGTACCGGTTTTATACGTGTTTGTACAGTTCTAATAAATTCTATAGTAACCAATGGTATTTTAATTCGAGTCCTGCGTAACTCGTAACAATATCTTAAAAATTCGACACGTTAACTTTACAAAGCGATTCAACAGAGTTGGCCCTGTTAAGGCAACTGGTCATTGAAAAGCTCTTGAGCATACAATAATTATTACGATGAAATTTACTTCAATGTCTATTACAGGTGGCTGATTTCTTTGCTGAATTTTATATGGGAAGCAATTATATGGAAACAAGCTTACAGGGTAATTTTTGTGGCAAACAATGGCATATACCAGTTACTGGATCTCATTACAGTTAGTATTAAATATATAAAATGAGATTACCTTTCTATTGTTCTTTTATAGCATTGCTATTACTACCATTATATTTTTTTAGAAACTTACTGAATCCTACGATACAGTAATTAGAATATTGTTCTAAATCTATTCGGCAAATTTTATAAACTTTTTATTATTTATTCTGCCTTCGGTATTTCAAGTATCTATTGATCTCAGATAAATAAAGAAAATTGAAAATTAAATATGTTATTTTAATATGTCACTTCTTATAATAATCTAATGAATCACCCAGTCTAATGAATATGTTCATGGAAAAACTGTGTCTACGAAATAAAAAATAGTTTCTAATCTAAATGTCATTACAGGGCAGGATAATGGAATTATAGTTCGCATGAAATTTCATACTTATACTATGGTTACACTTAGTAAAATCTGGTAGGTACGGCACCATCTTATGAAACTAATCTAAAGGTGCCGTCAAGTTTGGCCGGACTATTACAACATCTAGCGTTCACAGTTGGCAAAGATATAGGCCTCAATTATAGCATAGGTCATGTGTGCGTTGTGTGAAAGCTAATCCTGAACTCTCCGCCACTAGTATCGATTTATATTGGACCAACGGGCTGGATTATTAATAGACCATTGGGGTATCCTGAGCAAAAGTGGAGGGTACTCGTGACTTCCTTGTTAAAAGCGATTGATATAAAACGTTAACAATTTCGTGACCGTTTTTAACGGTTTTAAATCCGATTTATAAATTGAATGTATCAATATTTGTTGCACAGTTATATACTAAAAACAAGTAGACTGTCTAGAAAATAAGATTCATTGAAAGCAAGTTTTGAATCGAGGACTGTGTTATGAAAGCAAATACTCGTATTGTCTGATGGCATATATACTTATTCCCAACTTGCAGATGACGAAAGGTCCAGTTCAATGTATGGCACTTGCATTAATTTGTGACGCTGCAAGAGCTGATAATGCTGTAGGACATTTGGTCACTTGGAGGGCAAATATAGCCGCATCCTATGCTGTAAGTATTTAATGAACTTTACAACCAAATTCATCTGATTCTATGTATCGTGAAAGTTACGCGACCAGCGATCTTATAATTATAAAAATTGCCGACTTAGGTATTTTTTTTTTATTGCAAGAGTTCAGCAGACAGGCAGACGGCCCACTTGATGGGAAGCGGTTACCATCGCCTATGGACATTTGCAACACCAAAGGTGCTACAAATGCGCTGCTGCTCTCTTAAGGGAGACTGGAACCTGGTCTCAATTATTACTATTTTATTAATTTTAATTTACCGCTACTAAGATACATTTGCTATAATATCAGGAAAATTGCGGCATATCATGGTTAAAATAACAGCTTACCTTCCTCAATATAAAAGCTACAATATATTCGAATTCCAAATAATTTGCTTGGAAATTCCATCAACATCTGTCGTAGAAAAGTTCATAAACAATTAATATTTTCGTTAATTCAAAGATACAACCAACTAAGCGTATTTAGAATAGTTTTACATTATTTAATATTCTGATAAAATATTATACCTATATTTCAAAGAGAATTCGTAGAGCCTCAGTCCGGTAATGTTTGTCTGTATATCACAGATAGATATCTCAGCAACTACTAGCTTTAGCCAGCTAAAGATATATGATTTGTTACGCTTATCAGGGTTTTGTGAGCCTATGTGTAGGTACTGTGGAAAATATAGTTAAGCAACCATTATACCCTATGAAAGGAATGTTATTGAGGACAAGCTGACCCGGCAAACGTTATTTTGCCATATAAACGATTCTGCCCGCGTCTTTGCCCGCGTGGTGCGGTTTTTTAACTATCCCACGGGAACTCTTTAATTTTTCGGGATCAAAAGTATCCTATATGTTGACCAGGGATATAAGCTACCACCATACAAAATTTCATGTAAATCGGTCCAGTCGTTTCGGAGATTAGCCGGTACAAACAGACAGACAAACAGAGAAACAAGAAATTAAAAAAAAAATCTAAATTACTTCTACTTCACTTCTTACATCCCTGACTCGGTTTTTAGCATTTTTTTTTATTGCACAGAAATTCGACCTCTACAATTTTATTATATGTATAGATAATGAAAATATTATTTTTTCAAGTTCAATTGTTTATTGTGCAATAATAAAAAAGCAATAATGTCATCCTCCCAAATTTGTAATTAAATAACGTAATATAATTTTATGTAAATTGTATTATTTTATTTATTTTCATAGTTGGATTGCGGAATACTTCAGTCTATATAGTGTGTTTTATACAGGGACCTTTTGTATTCGAGTGCAGCTCGCACTAGGCCAATTATTTTTATTCCAGAACCCAATTGTCGTAAAAAGAGGTGCTACTATAGTAAGTTTGTTAGCTGCCATTTTCCGTGATGAATGCAAACAAATCGGAGCAAAACTGGATGAAAACGGAATTATCGAAAGTGAGAAATTTGGTTTTTCATATTCTTAACAGTTTATGTCTTCAGATTGTCTGCAAGAGATTATTACTATTTAGCTCTAAGACACTCTCTATGCTCAAATATGTCCAGAGCTGTCTTTACCTGAGGATGTAAGGGGTGCGTAGCACCCAGGCGCATAGACTAGGAGACGCAAGCCGACGACCTCATTGTATCTACACATAAAGTATAATGTCATCTCAAGTCGAACACGGAAAACATTTCTAATGAATCGCAAACATTAAAATTTATTGGTTATTCTGTTTTATTACTGGGAAAGGGCGTGATCGTGTGCGCGATTTTTGCACCTCGTTGCCCAATATGATAATGACGGCCCTGAATATGTGTATTACAAAAATGTATTTAAGATTTAGACGGTATTGAAATTATTAAATATAAAAAAAACCAGACGGTATGCGTCCCGGGACGCCCGACAGAAGTGATAACTTAAGCTAATCTAAGTTGAACTATTTAATATTGAAATTGTTTAACATGAGAAAAGCTTTTGTTATTACTTAATTTTTGTGTATATTAATACGATAATCTAAAAAAAGGTTATTTATTAATAAAACCTTTTATTGATTATAAAAATTACTTACAATTCTTGAATATGTATGTACATTAGAACTTTGTGTATATACATTATTATTATCATTATTTAATCTTATTACCGAAATACGGCTAGTGCTGTGGATTAGAGTGAGAGAGGAGAAGTCTGCCTGCCGCTGTCATATGCGTGAGAGAGAGGGAAGCCAGACAGACTGGCGCCGTAACTCGTTACGTAACGAAGCGGTTTACCCTTCCATAAGAAGTTATCACTTCAAAAATATCTACGAGATACTTATTACATTGTCAGTTACATTCGTTTTTAAGCAGGAATCACGTACACAGTGCATATTTTTCTAAGTCTCACATTACTACCGATACAGTATCATATGTTAAAAAAATACATTTTCCAATCCAACAACATTAAAATCATCATAGTAATGCATCCGTGTTTTATTCTAATATCGTCTGTCCAGTACGCAATACCGTTTAGATTATTTACTGAACCTGCATATTGTTACAATTACCAAATGCTGAAAAAAAAAGAAATGAAAAAATGGTGTAGAAAAAAATCGTGAAGAAACTCGCTCATCGATGTAACCGTCATGTAAACTTTGCAAATCACCCGGACATGCGGGGCGGGTAATTTTTTCCAAAATTTATTACTGCTCGTTTTCTTGGGGTTGTAAAGTATGGCCCCCAGTAGTGAGATTATCATGATCTGTTTACTACCTTATACTTCTTTATTTGAAAAGATTTAGACTGTCCTATCACAAGTAACGACATCAGGGAAATGATGGCTGATCCTGATTTCCAAGACAGCAATCTTCAATACAATCTATCTTGTTTTGCCGCTTCTGACTTAGCAGGGTCAAGGATGTCTAAGGTAACATTTTATAAAACGAATAACATTACTTTTCAGTATGATGCTTCAGATGAAAATACTTAAAATAATCTCGTTAAGAAACGATTAGGCATATCTTAAGAGAATCAGAATCAGTTCTGAATCAATGAATATCTTTTTTTTTCACTTATAAACGTGTGTTGTTTACCAAAGAGGAGCACAGATAAACGAAATTTGAATGATTAACGTAGGTTGTACTCAAAATATTCGACTAAAAAGGAGTTTATGGGTAAGATTTTCATTAATCAGTTGCTGAGCAGTTTCTTTAAATTTAAGAAACGATCGTAAGGCCCTGTGTGTTTATAAATATTTATCTTATTTCAATGCGTGATTACGTGCTTTATTATTTATGCATTTATGCTGTAATTTAAGATTTGAAACTCTTCTGTTGATAAGTTTTCTAAATGTCGTTTAAACAACCCCTTAATATAAATATAATTAGACTTTGTCTTGAGAGCATTCACGTAATTTAGAGGTTGCAGAAAGTATCCCGGAAAAGTTATAGACTGTTCAATGTTCATATTAATTATCTATTTATCGTAATTGCACAAAGTGTTATGATAATCAGTGTCACTCACATAAACTTTGAAAGCGTTTTAGTTTGAACCCTTACAATGGTCTCCAAAATCAGATAGGTTAAAAAAGCCATTTTACTAAAATTGAATAATGGTAATGACGTGTCAAAGTAATGTAGAACCTTAGGCCATTTCTTGCCATTCTTATACTTATCAGTATATCTATTTTAGATACGCAAAATTTGTTGATTTGTTTTAAGGCTTCATCCAATGCTCTGTGTGGTGAGCATTATATAATCAAGTTTATCCAAGGCCGATTGTGGGGTTTCACATTACATCAGGAAGACTGTCTAAAATCTACATGCTTTCCGATCAGATTTTAAATCCAGGTCATTGGAAAGCGACACAGTTGACTAAAACAAAATTGTTATTATGTTATTGTACTTCGTAGGTGTTTGCACTGTTGCACATGTTATCAGAAGATTTGGAACAAAAAGTTATTCTGGCAGATGAAACTTACAATCTGTATAAAAATATTAAGCTTGCACCCGAAGATGAGGTATTACACATGCTTCATAACAAGTTAACTATAATGAGATAGTTGTATCTATACCAGTAAAATTAATATTAATAAAAAAAAATACTTAATAACTTGTCTTTCGGTGATTTACAAATAATTGGTTAAATTACTACTACTACTTATATGTAACAAATTTTATGCGAAAAATAAAATTTAAAAAAGTGTAGTTACAAGATCCCGCACTGAACCCAATGATATTTAGATTTTTTGTTTATCGAAAAGTTTTCCTAGAACGGGTTCCAAAACCGCTCAACGGATTTCAATCAAAGATTACAGGATTGAAAGGATATAATAAAGTCGCGAAGAAGGCTAGTAGTGATCAATAAGATTGCAAACCGCCTTTCACGATGTTTGACAGAGAACAAGTAGATTCTGCTGTCAAATTGTATATTATGTATTAATCATTCCAGGCAGTGCTGGTATTATGTTCGCATTACTTGACTCTGAAGATTATTGAAGTTTGGAAAGAGATAAAAATAAAGAGCCCAGGTTTTTTGCCTGAGGACGAAGAGGTACTTGAAGAGTTTCTTCACATCGGAAGGTATGTTATTTAGCTACAATGGATGCATTATATGTTATTAATTAACATGAATATGACTGTCGAATGAATTATTTTAGGGGGTGGACAAAAGAAATTAAACTTCAACAACAAGTTGTCATTGCGGCAGGTCGAAAGAGGGTAGGTATACATTTTATTGTTCTAGTTACCATTGATATATTTTTTATTATATTATTTTTATATCCTTATTGCGACTAGTAATAAAAGAACGCTTTCGTTAAACATAGTATTTATGTATGTACGTACTTATACCAAATGGAAGTTCATACATTTTATTATTTTGCTGATGGGGAACTTTTGGGGACAAGAATTTTTCGGGATATTTTTGGACGAAAATTTCAGCACATTAAGGAAATTGGGAAAGTATTTTATCACCATATCAAAATGCCTTAAAATATTCGACCTAGCATTAAATTGCGAATAAATGTGAAATCTAAAACATTTATGTAATTTAAACAATTCTTGTAATGGTATTGTTTACATGTCACTTTTGGTGTTAATTTAATTTGAATTAACACGACGAATTGAGAACTTTCTGTAATATTTTTTTAGGTCCGTTAAAAATAAAAGTTTGTCACCTCTAAAAAATCCTTCACAGTGTACGGACCATACACTGAAGGATTTTGCATGCGTATTTGTTTGACACGTACCTACTTGTCCAATTTTTTCATCCAATGATATCTACCTGGAAAGTATCTGAAATAGAGTAATTTTGGGGTATTTTTGGCGGATATGAGGAACTTCGTTCTCTTCCATCTGGAGACCCTGCTTGAGCTTCAGGCAAATATATTAATAAACAGCATTATTTTTTATTTAAAACTATAAACTAAGATGGATAGTATTTCTCATTGTTTGAACGTGTAGCAATGTCGTTCAATTGCCATGGCATCCTTATTGTATGTTAATGTGTACTTTAGGATCAAGAGGCCGAAAACAGCTTATATTCTTTCTTGGGACGCGTACGTCTGAACATAGCTTTGGATGCACTGCGGAATGTGCGCTGCATTGCACGCTCTGCGGACCGTGCAACCGTGACGCACGCGTTGTTACATGACGCCGTGGACGCTCACCATCGACGCTCTGTAGCTGCCAAGAAACTTGGGGTTCCTGTATTACGAACCTATGGCCCGCCCCTTGATGATCAAGTAAGGGATGCCTATTTATTATAGAGATTTTTGTCTACTGCCCTTACAATATAATTACAATATCGATGATAAAAGTTTCAAACATCATAAAGGGGCTTTTGTCGTAGTACCTCTTTATTAGAGATGTTACGAATATTCGGCTGCTATTAGGTATTCGGCCAATTCGGCCACTTTTTAACAATTCGATTTTCGGCCGAATACTAAGTAAATAGTGAAAAACGCACATATTGCTCAAAATTATGTATATTTCTATTAAAAATGATAGTTAAACTACGTTTAATTATTTATTTATTATAATACTAGCTTCTGCCCGCGACTTCGTTCACGGGGAATAGTTAAAAAAAAGTAAGTTAAAAAAAACCCCTCGACTTCGATACATTCTTCATTGGTGCCCCACTCTTATTGCTCTTAGCGTGATTGTATATAGCTTATAACCTTCCTCGATAAATGGGCTATCTAACACTGAAAACATTTTTCAAATTAGACCAAAATTTCCTGAGATTAGCGCGTTCAAGCAAACAAACAAAGAAACAAACTTATATATTATATATATAAAATAAAACTCTCACCGACACCACACCCTGTCAAAATCTCCGCTTCTATTATGTTACGTTGCAGAGAAATTATTTTTAGTATGTTATAAGCTGTTTAAGTATTTAAGTATTTAATTTATTCTTACATCCCCCTGATTCGGTTTTTAGCAATTTTTTTCATTGTACAGAAATTTAATCTCTACAATTTTAGTATATGTATAGATTACGTTCGGCTAGTTTATAAAATATGAGAATAAAATAAATAGTATTTTAAATCGCTATTAATGTGTACCTATCATTTGCGAGAACGTAGAGAAATAGTTCACAATTACTTCAATATACGTAATACAATATACGTAGTAGTGTCTGACAATTCGCTTATGCTTTCAAATCTTGTTGGAACATACGTATAAATATCAACAAAATAATAACAGCGATTTTATTGCTGTATTTTTTGTTTCAGAACATCACAGGTCAAAATGTGAAGGTGTACAGTATCTCAGAAAAAGAGAGACCACAGATAGGAGATACGTCATCGGCAACCATATATCGCACTGATTCTGAATAATTCGTTCGAATAGTTGAGATCACATAATACTTATTATTGTAATTTTTAATGTTAGGATTTACAATAAAAGATACAAAACACAAAATTAAGTGTCGAATACGATATCGAGCTATTGTTCCATTGCTAAAACAATCCTACGTTATGTTCAATATAGGTAATTTTTTCGATTGAATATTTTAATTCTGCCCTACAGTCGTCAGCTAACCGTTGTTCACTGCTGGACATAGGCCTCCCCAAGTTTGCACCACCTATTTGGGTTCTCCGTCTGGAAACACTGAGACATAAGAATTTAAGCCCCACCGACGACCTTGCGCATATCGTTGGTCCACTCCTGCCCTGCATTGAGTGTACATATGTATTTCTTTACTAACGGTTTTATAGCGTGTTAGGATAGACCATTTACATACGAGTAATAGGGTAGATTATAGCCAAATCAATTGAACACGTTTTAGAATCCTATAACACGTAGCAGCAAAGATTTTGTGCTCGCTTACGTAATTTGGACATCATAATTTAAAAAGTCAAATAGAGTATCCGAACAAATCAAAAATGAGCCAAGCAAGTCTTAGACGGCCTCTGTGGTTGAGCGGGCTAAGCCTTTTGCCGGCCTACCCCACTGCAACGCAGAGGCTCCGGGTTCGATTCCTGGTATAGTAAATTTCGGAAAACGTATTTTCTCCGTAATTTACTATGGTCTGGGTGTCTGGGATCGGCCCCAGAGCAGTCCGTTGTATATTACCCATATCACAAGCGTAACATGCTTAATATGGGGATATAAAAGATGTGTGTTGTCTGCCGATTATTATTGTTATTAAATCTGACGGGTCAAACATCTTCCCAGACTCGTTAAGAGTTCCGCTGTGTGAGGAAACGCGAGAGCATTAGAGCATTATTTAAACGTATAAGTACAAGTGAGATGCACTCTGACGCGTGAATATATATATATATAATTTTAATATAAATACCTAATATTAAATTGACTTGAATAATGCTCTCGCGCTTCGTCGCGCGACAGAACTCTTAAGTGTGGGAGGATGTTTGGCCCGTCAGATTTGTCTGGCTCATTGTAAAATATTTTAAAATATTATACTTGATAAAATATATAAATTCAGCCTTTCTAAAATGACTTAAGTTCCCCCCTTTTTTTAAAGTGTCTGTCAAAAGTTATGGCCCACAGGAAGTGTCTGGCAACTGTATATCTTTGTTTATAACAATATCATATCCGACATATGTAAAACCAAGCCTTGCTACTTTGACGTAAGTTAGCATGGTTTTTTCCACCTTGAATACCTGCTACCTGAAAAACGGCCCCGCTTTCAGCATAGCGAGTATCCCTTTCTAAGTTTATGTTAAACTACCTAACCTATTCCTAAAAAATCATCTTTCCTAAAATCACGTAAGTCTGGGTGACTGCGATCTTGGAGTATATATATATATATATATATATATATATATATATATATATATATATATATATATATATATACTCATCCATCATACAAACTTTAAAAAATATGTAACAATTTAAACTATTGCGTATGCGGAATACGCTTAAAAAGGGTTATAAGTATTTTCGTCACTTATTAAATAATTTAAAGGCCATGAATGGAAATATAAAAACATTTTATTTTACCATCAATTAAAACATATATGTATTTAATTAAGCCTTATGCAGCAAAATAACATTTCATATTTGCTGTTTGTGTGCGTTTAAAATGATTAATACGTCACCAATATCGATTATGATGATTGGAATACAATTTATAAATGATTTAAATTCATAATTAAACTACAATAATAATTTATCATGAGCATGACTGAACGCAGTATATTTAGGTTGATCTACAATAACTAATGTCTAGGTTCCACCTATGACATTTGTGAAACTTTTTTGCACAGTTCTAAGTAATTATAATAATATGCTCGTTTGACACTGAATCCAATAAAAGTGAATATTTATTGCTTAAATCTAAGGACAAAAATTAAAAGGCCCATAACGTAGGGTCCTATTTATATAAGAGCAACTGGTTACTAAACTCTACGCGCTCGTGTACATGGCACCGCTGATAAGTAGCTCACGCGCAGGTATTCTGCGAATTTCTGAGTATATAAGTTGTGCCGCTTCACCGCTGAAGCCCGCTTAACAGCAAGAGTGTCGTATATCGTGTACACGTGCGCTAAAGGTGCTTGCGTAACAGAACGTACTGCTTATATGCATAACCTAACCAGTCTCCACATTAATGTTTTGGATTTTAAAAAAAATGTGTTTCTGTAATAAAATATGTCAATGACAGCCTGTCATGTTAGTTTTGGCATTATCAAAACTTTCAATGCTCAATCTGGGAACCCTGAAACTAACTGCTCGCGAACTCGTTCACGTGGGACTTTGACTTGTCTTGAACTCTCCAAGATATTGAGATAACATACTCAGTCATTTAAGATAAAATCGAAATTTTAATAATTAAAATGTTTACTGAAATTCGTTCAGCCATTTTAAGTATACCATTTATAAATGAAAAAAAACAACATTTGTAATGTTGGTCCGGATTAAAAACGCTTTACTTTATGCAAGCAATTGAATTGTTTTAGTATTAATTCACAAACACCTCACTTAAAATAATTCGATATAAAATAACTCTTTGTTTTAATACACGATTTAACATATAAAATAGATAGAACAATCATACAAAGTACGTACTATATGTAATAACTACAGTAAATATTGGGTGCTAATTTTTTGGTTTACAGCGATATTCAGCGACCTACTACCCTAGAACTATAGCGGTCTAAATTAAAAATTAACAATAAAAAAATATGTAATAAATAGGGGAACGGACAGTCAAATCAACTGAGATACTTTTTAACATCTTAAAAAATTTCGCAATTTCATAGATTTTATACGAGTGTATGACGTCATAACTTTGTACAAGTAAAAGGAATCAAATGGGGGATGAATTGTTCAAGAGTAGCTAAAATTATTTATATCCTATTATTTTTTATATATAAACAATGTTAAAAATCCTTGTGACATCCGTTCTCAACCCTATTCAAGTTTTTAATGGGTTTGACTTAAAAAATAGTTTAAATAACATAATGCTAGTCTAGTGGTGTCTTTTATCATGAATAAAATGTCCAAGACGGCTAAAACATCGTCGTCAATCACCGGTGGACACCATGGCTTCAACTGGCGATTGGATTAGTGTATATATGAACGAACTGCAGATTGGATCTAACCTGGAGCATCTTGCCGATTGGACGATAGGCAGCATGGTGTATGGTCACCATCAAACACCTTATAAGTTCAAATAAGCCCACAGCGCGGTTTTAAAATAAAACGACATCAGTTCCAGACTAGTCTACTGTCAATTTACTATTTCAATTTATTTTGTACTTGATTACTTTCTTTTTAAGATATTCATTACTTTCCATATTAAAATTGGAATATTAAAACTAACCAGGTGGCCAATCTTCAATATTAAGTACAATATTTTGTACTATTTATAACAAAAGTGTAAATATGAAATAGCTTAATCTATATGAATAAAATGAATCTTAGAAGCGTATGTACGCGCATAACTTGCGAACAACTACCGGTATTATGATATTTTTTTATATGTTTGAGTGACATTGTTTAGATTCACTATTGGAACCGGTAGGAAGCACTAGAATCGAATCTCAGATTTTTTATTTTTTCTAGGCAGGATAACGTCGAGTATGAAATTTCGCACACTTATAATTTATATAAAGAAGGAGTGCAGAATGGTTTTATATTTTTAAAATTATGCATTTTTTTTTATTTAATGTAATCAATCAAAAAAAAATTACACCATGTATTTGACACACACACACGCATATATACTCTTTTATATATTGTTAAATTAACAGTGTGGCCTTGGCGAAATCTGTGATTACAGAAGTATAATCTTTGACCACAGAACCTTAATAATGTTCAAATTTAAATTAATTATGGTCGAATTTCGACCACTGGGCGGCCGCTAGTAAAGAACAATATGGGTATTGTTAAAATAGGAATGCGGTCACATGTTGCACTAAATTCAAACATACTTACATAAAAAAACAATTATTAAAATAACTTCTATCAGCTTAATTTTGAAAGAACGTTATACGATAAGAGGGTAATTACGGTTTATGTTTAATGATTAAGTCTCTCACAGTAATAAGTATTCAGTTAACTTGACGGTCCGCTCCCTAATTATCACTTGCCGCCAGTGACAGAAAATATTCTGTGGAATTTTACACTATAACCATAAAATATTATAGTCCTCGGCACGATTCTTGAGCGGTCACTTTTTCTTATGAACAGTGAAATTTTGATAACTTTTTTGAAGTATAAGGTATTGTTTCTTTCGAATAGAGAAACACAATATTGTCGCTAAATCTGTTCACATTGCACTGATCAATTCACAATGTTCCGCCGACCGCTCAAGATTCATGCCGAGAACATACAAATTAAAATCGCTCTGTAAAAAATGCAACCCAAATAACACGCCTATACATTTCTAGTGGGCGCCGTAACATTTTCTCCTTGTGCGTTTTAATATAATATGTAGTATTCAACACCAAAAAAGGCATTTATCTAAATATCTCAGGAAATATCGAGCCTGCTATTGAAGAACATCATAAGCTACAAAAATAAAATTGTACAGGTAAACCCTGTTTGCCAAATTATTTTTATATATTAATCATAGATCTCTTTTTTTCCCAAATATCTTACCTATCTATCATATTATAAAATTCTAAACATGCGGTTTCTGTAAATTAAAGCTATTTAAAAAAATACAACTGGAATATAGTATATGAATGATGGAAAACATGATGCAATTTTTTTTCAACTAACTTGTCTGTCTGTTTTTCGGTTTTAAGACTAAGGGCCGCTTGAATAAGGTTGCTTAAATTTATTTAAGAAACACAAAACGTATTTAACAATACAATTAGCGTCTTGCACAAAATTTTCCGCTAAATATGTTTAAAGAATTGTCAATACGTTTTGTGTTAAACGTATTTAAGCAGTTTAATATGATTAATTAAGTTTTATTTAAAGGCGATCGTTATGCAAGCGGCCCTAAATTTTATTTAGATTAGACTACGCATTTAAAGTCAGCCATTCATTTAAAGTCGGGTTGCGACTGATTGTGGATATATAAGTAAACAAAAAAAAGATTAGACTACTGAATCAAAAACTTAAAGCATAGTTTAAAAATACCTTATGCCAAAAAATATATACTTAGCTCCGAATGTTGCTTACGATAAAATGGCGGTAAAGGCTCGGTATGTTACAATCAAAAATTGAAATATCGGATTTTTGTCGCTTACGATGTTTTTTCATGACAGGCTCATGTCCAACTTTAAAAACGAGAACATCTCACAAACATTACGTTAATTAAACTTCATGTAAAAATTATGAACATTGACTAAAATCCGAACTGTATACATTTTTTAATAACGATTGATTATATAATGAATTTTTAAATAAAGCGCTTATTAGGTACAATGTACGCTGTAGCGATATAAGGTGAATTCAATTAAAATCTTTAGCAATCTAAATTGATATTCTTACAATAAAATTTTATAAACATCAAATTAGGCCATTTTGTTATCTACTCCTCGGCGATTTACAACTTGAATAATATTTTTATTCTAGTATAAACAACGAAGCTTATTTACATATTCGCGAATAACTTGAAATGTGACTAGTAACGTTTATTTTAAGCAGTCAAAATTGAAAAAACACAATTCCACATTCACTCCTTTTATTTAATACTAGCCGCGCCCAGCGTGATGCTGGAAAACCACACTATATGCCTGTTGCAGTCTCATTGGTGTTAAACCTATTTTTCCCATAGAATAGAATTTTGAATGTGATTTTTATTTTTATATGTCAAATTTTTTGTTTGTTTTGTCGAGTGAAAATTATTGAGAGATAAACACGTTTAAATATCCATTGTCGTATTTATTAAGTAAATATATATGGAAATAATACAAAAGCAGGATATTTCTATTAAAATTATTATATCTCTCGTTCAACGACCACAACAATGCCTATAGCCTGTGTTATTCTGATCTGTAAGCTATATAGTTGTCAAGTTTCATCAAAGTCCATTCAGTAGTTTTTCTTTCTATCTTTATTGCAAGAGTTCAGCAGACAGGCAGACGGCCCACTTGATGGAAAGCGGTTACCATCGCCTATGGACATTTGCAACACCAAAGGTGCTACGAATATGCTGCTGCTCTCTTCAGGCAGACTGGAACCTGGTCACTAATGCCGGAACACAACTCAAAGTTGTTACGGAGGCATACTCTAGAAAAGGGGTGTGTTTTTTTGCGTGAAGTGTAACAAACATACCTCCACACTCACAAACTTTCGCGTTTATAATATTAGCAAGACTAGTAGGATATGACAGTTAGTAAAATTTGCATCTATACTTGGCACTTGGTTTTTGCTACACGAATATGTAAATCAAGCTTAACAAGTCGCATTGTTCACTGATTTCATCGCCATCGTATAAGTGGCAAAAGATCCATACAAAACGATTTCTACCGGCTCCCCTTTCGAAATGTGCCAAATCTTATCATGTTATTGTCATATATCATACAAGATTGTATAAATTCTATACTAATATAAACATTAATTACTGTATAATAACAGTGTATATACATTTTGTCCTTCATCGCATTTCATGCAATTATTGTTACTATGTTATTTTAAGTAACTTTAAAATGGTTACCTTCACTACTATGAAGTAGACCTATTCTCTGATGTTTCTATATAGTATAGTATAGTATAGTATAGTATAGTATACAGCACTTAGTAACTAAGAGGATTTATAGCAGTTTTTTTTATAATTAAAAAACATCACGCTGCAGCATGATGACAATGGCACAGTCTTCCATTTGGGACAGATCCCAACAATTGACTTATCCATATTGCACTAACAATAATTAAGGGGATGTAATGTAATCATTCAATCTAGGACTAGAATGCAGTCGTTAAGAGAAATTTTGAATATTGTGGTAATATATTGTTATGACGAGTGTATTTCGAGAACGTATAATCCTTTGGAGAACAACACATGTTTTATTTTACCTTTGGGGTTTAAATTGTCTGTAATTCTTTTAATGGTTGTCTCGATTGATTACCGATATTTGTTTATGCTAGTTGTATACAGATTTAAATGTAAACAATTACTGTTAATTATTACTTGCCGATTTTCTAGCAAGACATTATAAATCATTCTTATTGCAAATGTTTAAAGTCATTTATTTTACAATAAAACTTTACAAGTTCGAGGATTCCAAAAGACAGTCTGTTTTTGTTCATTTGATTATTATGGGTTGAGTTTCAACCGTGGCCGAGAAAGTGTTAAGTGTACGTTAGGAAAGGTAATCTCTTATCGCCAGACTTGCGCGTTTTATGTTCTGCCTTACAATTTGTACTTTTCATATATTATTATTTAGTAGCGTTTGTAAGGACTGTATATTATACGTGTGTACTTGTTATAAACTTTGTGATCTTTATAACAGCATTTAAATTCGAATCCCACAATATGTAACAATATCATAATATAATACTTTCTATCTTTAGAAAAATACACATATTGTATACACCCAAGTGAAGCAAGTTAATAACGCAGCTGTGCTCTCGCAAAACTTAGCAAGCACTTCCCAAGCAGTTATACAAGACAGCACAAAGAAATGTAATGAACTACAACTGTTCTGATTTTTATATAGTTTTAAAATGTTTTCGCAAGCACAATACATCAACAAAATCCTAGTAAGACAATGACCGCAAAGATTCATTTAAGAAAATAATGTCATATGCAAGGTTCTAAAATTGCACAGCTGAATTGCTTATTTAACTTGAATTTAAAATTAAGTGGATATTTATCCAGTACATTGAAATGGAGATGTCACTCTATCTCGGGGGTCTTCATTTTTGGGCTATTATTATTATTATTATAACAGAATCTTAATATATCTATAAATTATTATAACATGTCTACTTAAATGATAAATTTGACACTTTTTATTTGAGCTTCACGTTCATCTTACGTTTTCGAGATGAAGAATTTGAAATGTGTTATGTATTAAGATTCAGCGGAAAGCATTATCTTTTAACTTGTTTTAACGCATGCGTTCTAGCATTACAGCCATTAGCAGGAATTTGTCCGATGGCTTACTCCCCCTCGCTCTATCCTATTTTTCCTATACTATTTACCTATCCCATCCTACCCAATCCCTGGTCCCGATCCCTCTATCCCATTCTCAAGACTAGCGATACGTTGGCTTTGCCCCTGGTGTTGCAACCGTTTAAAAGTCACCACTCCCGATTAAAAGGGCTGCCTTACAGTTTGTAAGCTTCCCAATAAAAGAGGAAGAAAACGCAAGATGAATAATAAAGGGCAACGGTGTGACCTTAATATCAAAAATATATTCTCAACTTGTCAGTGCAATTTGGAAAAAGACTCCAAGAAAAAAACATTTATGAATTGTCCGAGCTAGATTCCGAGTTGCTGAACATCGATGCAACCATGCTATCAAACTCGGGAACGGCATCCTCAAACATTTTGAGCTGTTTCGACAACGTTTCCGAATCCGTGGAAATTGCGGGATCTAAAACAATGTCTGTCCATTCGTCGCTTATAGATCTCGCCTGGAGGCATTCGTGGTAGAAATTAGCTAAATCAGCTATGGGGCTTCCGTCAGCGAATGGAAAGTCCTGAAATACAATAGAGTATATAATTCAATATAAAAATGATTATGAAAAAAACAGACTTTTTTAAGTTGATGCAAGTAAAACATAAAAATTATTATATTCTGCAATATTTTGTTGTTGTAACAATGTATAAATATGTAATGTGTTGGTTGATTTGTCAAAAATCTAATGTTATCTTAGTTTTCATCAAAATCGACCATAGCACTCTTTTAAATATTCCGGCTCTATCATATACTTTTGGATTTAGCCCCATTTAAATTGTGTTTAATTGGCCAAGTCTTACCCAGCACTGCTCACTGGAACCCAGAGGTCCCATGTTGAATACCTCGCTAAAATTTCGGTTATTCTAATATTATTATGTATTTGACGACCACGGGCCATATAAATGGCCCGGACTTTTGGAGGGCTTGCACGGGGCCATGGAAAGACCAACACGTAGAGGCCCTTTGACAAATTTAATGTAAATGTGGCGTGACACTGACCGGCGATTATCCCTGTCTACACCATATAATAATGCACCCAAGGACAAGCCCCGGCCAGTGTAGGACTATTGTGGAAAAAGGGGACAAAAAGTACCGGGCTATTGGGGTGAACTGCTAGTGGTACTGGGGGTCTGGGAATATGGGGACTATGGCGTCTGCCCGTCGCAATGTTCGGGGAACATGGAAAAATGGGCAGACGGTGACTCGCCACTCCCTGCATGGGCCCCAAAAATGCCATAAAAGACAGGGGCAACATGGGTATGAGTGGCTAATGGGTGTAGAGAGGTGGGCTGCAGGTTCACCGAAGCTACTTCTGACGTGATGCCATTTATCACTTCCACCCCTGGAGCTTGAGTCTTAGCTCTAGCGATCTCCACTCCGTGCCGGCTGGTTAAGGCAAGCACGGAGGCGGGGGCCTTGCCTTGGCCCCTGGAGTCAGGTACGAGGTGTCGCTACTCACCTAAGGCTTCGCCACAAAGCCCCTTTATTATTATTAAAATCCGAAACATGCCGTGTCTGTACATTGAAGCTATTAAATAAAAACAACTGGAATAGACTTAATATAAACGATGAGGAACACGACGCAATTTTTTTCAGATTCCTTGTATGTTTGTTCAGGATTCACGTAAAAACTACTGGGCTTATTATGATGCGGTTTTCACTGATCGACAACAAATTTTATTTAATAAAAAGTGTGATATTTTTTATCACGGATATCCCGCGGGAATTTACCCGGAAGCGGTTTGAAATTGTGCATAAAAATTAACTTATTCCGGCACACTAATGTTTAATTTGTTCATGTTGTAGTTTATCTTATGAATATTTTTTAATCTGATGTTTGAGAAATCAGTCCCTAAGACTAATAAGCATTTTTTCATACAAGTATTCAAATGTGACAATTGATATAAAATTGTATAAATTTAATTATCATAAACATTACCATAAATCCAGTATATCTATCGCCATTTTTGCTTTTTGGAACTTCTATCGCATTGCTGACGATTTGAGCTTGTGACGTTGAAGCTCCACCACAACCAGCCTCTGTGGTATTCACATCTTCAGTAATTGTAAGTGTTTTCATTCTCTGAAATGGTAATAGATAAGATATTTCATACAAACATTCTTACATAACTTACTAGGGCATTCTAATGTCCTTCAATTGGATAAAAAATGTCCTATACAATACTTCAACTGATATGACCTGCATGAAAAAAGAATAAATCACTTGCATTGATTTAATATTAAAGCTGGATAATAAAATATATGTACCTATTAGTTACTTTATATTAGTTATAGCAAGCAAGCAATAGTTTCGTTTATTTTATTTCTTTCTTAAATAAAACATTTGACATAACTATCCGAATTTCGTAATATGCTTAAATGGTTGCCAATTCGCCTTCGTTGGAATGTTCACTTACTCACTCTTCTGCACAATATCCTTTTCAATCCCTGTACTCCCCCATATATAAAGGAACTTTTTAGTTTCCTCTATCAATCTCATTCCCGTAATTTGCGCTCAAATGAAAATCTTCTACTAACAATACCTAAACACACTTCGTCCTTTGTAGGAAACTCTTTTGCCGTACAGGCTTTTCGCCTGTGGAACTCCCTCCCCTTGAAAATCAGACAAGCTACACCCATTTGTACATTCAAACACTTGATCACTGACCACTATTTGTCCATGCAATAAAATTTGTTGCAGTATATGGTATTCTATTATTGTTTCGCATGCAAGTAAGAAGTATATGTAATTGATATTATTATAATTTATTTAATTATGTATATTTATATTAGTTTATTATTGTGTTTTTTATATTTATTTTTTATTACGATTAATTTAGTTTAATTGAGTTAAACCACCAAATATTATCTAAAAAAATGTAATGTCTCCTTAGACACCGGGTTGCCTGGAAGAGATCGCTATAAGCAATAAGGCCGCCCATTGTTCTAATGGAAATGTATTTATGTATATTAAATGTCTAGGTTTAAGTTATAATGAACAATAAAGAGTTTTCATTCATTCATTCATAACTACTAGCAAACAAACAGCTGTTGTATATGTATGCCTATTTTTTAATGAGGAAAAATCCATTTAAGCTTTGTCCACTGTGAGGCAATCCAGGTCGTAAGTGTGGGATTCACATTAGGCCGGTAATAACATCACCGAACAAAACCGTTGCCCACCTAAGTCAGTGACGCCTAAAAACTCCTCAGTATTCCTTCCTTTTCTTTATGTCAAAGCCATGGAAAGTTATATGATGATCAACTCCGTAGGCCTCGGCAGGCGGTGGCTTGCAGCCTCATCCACTGTTGGGGAGGTCCTACCATCTGTGCGACGGTTAGAGCTCACCCCACCGAAGTTGAGATGAGAGTGCACAACATCGTAGCGCCCTAATCTCGACGGCAATGGCGGGTGGGAATCCTTCCCTAAGCGCCCACCTGCAGCTGTCCGCTCACAGCGGCGGAGATCAAAGTACGCCCTTAGGTACCGACGTGTCTTCCTCTGGCGGGAGCGAAGCAGACTGGTACGTTACGTATATCCTCATCCACCTCTTCCTTAATCAGCATGAGATGCTTACATAAAGAGGAGACGGCATCCGGCCTAGGTTTGCTCCAGACCCTGTACCGAACCACGACTAAGGGCTCGTTCCCACTATGTCGTAACTATTAATTTATCGTTGGACGACTGTCGTCTCTAGCTGTTCCCATTATAACGATTGTTTGTCGTCAAATTTTTTTATCGTTTAGCGACTATCGTATCTAGCTGTTCCCGTTGAATCGCGACGACATTTTATCGTTTCACGGCAGTCGCTTTGTCGTTTAGACATCATTAGCAAGTTACAAATCTACAGTCGCATCTACGTTCTCTTGGAAATCAGTAGTGCGTTTATGCTCCTGAGTTCAATGGACGGAGACGAAATTTTAATAATGTATTACTTTTTGAAAAGAAGGAAGATGAAGCAAGCAATCGTGGCTACGATAGATTTGCCGTCACGATTTAGTCGTAACGATTTTTTATCGTTTTACGACTGTCGTGCTAGCCGTTCTCACTGTCATGACAATCTGTCGTCACTGCAAAAAATGTCCTAGACGACAGTAAGTCGTGTCTTTCTATATGTGAACACCTCCATTTAAACATGAGCCACGACACTTAAAAGTACACGATTATCTGTCGTCACGACAAAGTGGGAACGCGCCCTGAAAGCGAGAAGTCAAGACCGGTGACGGCGGCGAATTCATGACTCTGCTCTCCTGAAGCAGGCAACGCCTAGAGTGTGCCATGTCATATCCTTGTCATTCGTCTGGCAATGGTGGTACCCCGACATATACCTATCCTAACCAAAGTCATATTTGTGTTATTGTTAGACAAAGGTTTACCTAAAGACCTTTGTCTACCAATGTCTAAAGGTCATAGAGTGGTTTGCTGTATGTTTACAGCAAACCACTCTAGTTACTAATATTATTAACATCCAGAGAGACAGTGTAAATAAATACAAAATCCTATTCGAAATATTGCTTACCAGGAAAGATTTGAAATTAAAAATAAAAGTAATCTGAAACTCACATTTTTCATTTTTTCATTTTCAGTGAGTAGCCATGACACCGCTAGTTCTGGTGGTAGCTTTTGACTTAAGGAATCATGCAACTCTTTTATTTTTATTGTATCTACAAAAGCACCTGCAGTTAATGGTTTTGATAGATCCAATTCCTTTTTCTCATTGGACACTCTTCTATAAATTAAGAAAAGAATGTAATCAATATGATATATTAGCGAAATGATATCCCTAGAAATTTGACTTTGACCTGCAATACAGTAGTTATTCAATCAATACAAGCTTATTAGGATCATTGAAACCTTGTTATTCATAATTGCCTTATTAAAAGAACTATGAATGTGAAAGAAGCAAGTGAGGTGTGTAAGAATAAGCCTAAATGGTGCTCTGTTGTTCGTGCCTACCCCGCAAGGGACCTGGCGTGAAGTTATGTATGTATGTAATGTGATAATAAGTCTAAGTCTTTAAGTGGTTATTAAGTGCACCGTAATGAAATTTTATATTATATACTGGAATGTACTACTTAAACTTTGAAATTTCATTTCAGTTGACTTTTTAAAATTCCTTACTTTGGGCTTTCATTATTAAAATGGTCACTCTTAACCATTATATCATTGCTTGATGGAGGTGCCTCATATGTTATTTTGTGCTGATCTTTAGGTAATATGGTCATTTTTGTCCTGTATGCTACCTCAATAGAAATTGTGCCAATAGGTGTATTAAGTTCACTAACATTTATTGTTTTACGTTGTTCACCTGAAAAATACAAAATCATTAACTTGGTAAGAAAATAAAATAATATGTCAAAACTTATAATTTTATTTGTAGAAAGAGTATCAATTAGGAGAAATTAAGGACTAACCGACTGCCTTAGACAAATATAGCATGTATCATTAACATTCTGTTTCATTAAAGTGAGCAGACTTTAACCCAGTAATGGAAAATATATTTGTTCATTTGATTTATTAAATGGATGTTAAGCTTCATCCTGATTCCTAAATCTGTCATTCAACTGACTGACGACTACTGGTAAGTAGAGTGACAGAATAAAGCACCACACATACTAATCTAGCAGGAAAAGCTAGATGAGTATGTGTAGTGGTTTGAAGTGCATAAATGCTCTTGAGACATAGCTAAATGAGTAGTAGTTGTCTCATATAACAAAAAGGCTATTCTATATCTCAGGCAACACATTAGGGTGTTCAATGGAGCAATATGGTTAATATTTTGCGAACATTCCCTATTAACTGCAGACTGACACAAAATCTATACATATAATAAAACTGTAGAGGTCGAATTTCTGTACAATGAAAAAATGCTAAAAACCGAGTCAGGGAGATGTAAGAAATGAAATAGAAGTAATTTAGTTTTTTTTTTCAAATTTTTTGTTTCTCTGTTTGTCTGTCTGTTTGTACTGGCTAATCTCCGAAACGACTGGACCGATTTAAATGAAATTTTGTATGGTGGTAGCTTATATCCCTGGTCAACATATAGGATACTTTTGATCCCGAAAAATTAAAGAGTTCCCATTGGATAGATAAAAACCCACACCACGCGGACGAAGTCGCAGGCAGAAGCTAGTTCTCTAATATAATTTTAACTTAATTTGTATTAATATAGTTTATTGTTAGACTACTTTATTTGTAGGATTTATTTTCTAATTGTTAAAATAAATTAAAAACTTACCTAGAAGATTATAATTTGGTTCACCGCTATACATTTTATGTGAAATCTTGTAAGACTCTTTATGCTGTGATCTGGATAACTTATAGGCAGGTGTCATTCTTGATATGGTTAATGTTGACTTAAGCATAAGACTCATTCTGTAATACACCATAGATGGAGAACATGCTTCACTACCAGGAGTTAGCTTCACTGACCACACTTCTAACACCATCTCATCACCATCACTGGTCCGTAACAATATTTCTATGCAAACAATTTTTTTGAGTGCATCAATAACTTCACCGTTGAGAACCTTCTTTGTATCTTCATTGACCTCTGGTTCATCAGGTATTGAAAGATTGAACTGTAAGTAATTACTATTTATGAAATATTTCCACATGTCTCTGTTATTATATATGTAATATGAATTTAAAAATGTGATAACATATTACTACAATACAATATTACTTATTCAGACTTATATAGGCTTATTCAGACTACCAAATTTAAAAATTGCAATAACTAGAATTTTTATGAATGAATGAATGAATGTGAACTTTCGTGTGGAATTATTTCCACCAAGGTTGCCTAAACTACTATTCTATGAGTTTTTAGGGAATTATTTGGGGTATATTAATCAGTATTCAGCAGTCCTACATTATATCACTGTGAGTCCCAAAACAAGAATTTTGGCTATGCTTTGACAGAGAGTGGCATAATCTCTTACTCTTAATCTCAAGAGCAATTTGAGTTTTGGGGTAACCTATGCCTTCACTCAAATTGCTCATGGTCATGTCACTTTTGTTGATAGCAAAGTTTGACTTGTATTTAAAAATACACTTACGCTTAATATTCGAATATTAAATACCAAAAATGTTTTTGAGTTTAGTAAAGAAGTTTTGATTGAGTTTATTGATTTGAAATTCGGTAATGCTTTTTTATTTTATATATTGCGACAATAGTTTCAAATCATTTCTGACATTCACTGACCGCTGCTATGGCACACTCTCTTGGCTTATGGGCTATACTCGAAAGTCACGATGGACAGTGACTTAGGTTAGAGTTTAAACCAAATGCACGAACCGAGCAAACGAAGCGAGTGTGCCGCAATAGCAACCAATGTGCCCGAACAGATTGGTCACCATTATCACAATGTAAGGAAGCAAACAATCGAAAAACTAAAACTACATATCTCTTAAACATAGGGTTGCAGAAGGGAAAAGTACTCCTCCCCTCCACTACTTCAAATTCAGGGACCACTAAGCTAAAGTTTAACCATAATTTTTTACATAATGTTTTCTGTTTTCCAACAGCAAAACCCAATTTGATTAGAGTAATTAATAAAATAAATAAGGCTTACCTTAACCACTTTCTAATAAGACTTAAAAACCTTATTGCATAGAATTATTCCAACTTTTTGTACCATTGTAGTACAAAAAGTTGGAATAAAGGCCTTTTTAATAACAAAATAGTTATGTAAGCAAATGTTTACATTACACAAACAATTCGCTGGAGCACATTGTTGTTGTTAGACAAAAAATATGCATGCAAAGCTTTTGAAATTCAGTACTTACAATAAACAGGTACTTATGTGGTTATGAGACAAACATTTGTAAGATCAGCAAAAAATATGTGCTATAAATATTATTAATATTCATTATTTATAATAAATTTCTTACCCATTGCAAAGGAGGTGACTCCACACCATTATCATGTTTTGCACTGTAGTCGCGAGTAATTTTCTTTCCCTGCCGACTCTGCACTACGATTTGAGCCACTTTTAAAGTTAATATCTTGGTAAATTTATACAATCTGTACTTCTCCTGCAATTCTGCGTTAGATGCCATGGTAACACGCAAAAGATTACGCCGTTCTTAATATACTACACTTTAAAACTTGAAAGTTAAGTTTTAATTTGTCTATTAAAAAAAACTAACAAGAAATTACATATCATATATTATATCATTATGATACAAATTATTCACTACGAACTTTATTGTTTTATTTGTCTTTTTGCAGCAGTAATCACATACAATTCATAATTCCTACGCACAGAAACACAGATAATACTTAAATATATGACAGCTCACACAGACGAAAAAATGAATGTTAAAAAAAAAGACAACGAGTCACAAGCCTCAATCATAGAATAGGAATTGTGAACGCGGCTCACAGTCGCGGCTTATATAGGTATAGGTCAACTCAAATTTATTTGGCGGCTCGGAACATTGCACTTTCCGATGCGCAGACCGCGACTTTAGGTGGCATAGGGACAAGGTCGCCGGAGGGCGAGGTATATGACCGTATATGTAGGGATGTTATTATCATTCATAAAAACATCGATATTGAATATAACTATGTTTATGGATGATATATCGATAATTGTTTTGGTACATAGTTAATAAACCATTTTTCAAATCGATATTTTACATTTGAAAAATCATTGTTTAGATTTAACTGGCTATATCTTTTTATTGTTAACTTTAGACATTGATATCGTTCATATTTACGAACAATATAGTTTTTTAATGGATGATAATTTTGAAACTTGGTCAGAAATATCATTCACACTTATGAACGTTTTTCGGGAAGTATCTATATATTTGAAGAATATTTTTTAACGAAAAACATAAATATATCCTTTATATGCATGAACAATATTTCTATCGCAAGTTTAAAATTGTCGACCATTCAATCAACAGCTTTCACAAATATTGAAAAATATCGATATTTACATAAATAAATACAAATAGTCTATCATTCGTAATTATGAAATTCCATACAATTCCCGTAAAAATTTCAAAATATTCAGATATTGTCTTTCATAAATTGTTCTTTATTAAAATTGTTCATAAAACTTCATTCTTAGTTTAGTTTAGAAAATATCGTTCATAAAACGTCTCTTAGCAGGAAACATTTTTCATAATATAGTAAACCTTTAAGAAAAATATCGTCCAGAAATATCGATATTTTATTAAAGATATATCGATATTTAAAAATGTCGATATACCGGACTACTACCTTGAACAGCCCTTTTAGAGCTAGCTCTAGCGCTTTTTAACCGACTTCGAAAAAAGGAGGAGGTTCTCAATTCGTCGGGATCTTTTTTTTTTTTTTTGCTTTTTTTATGTATGTTCGCCGATAACTCCGTGATTTATGATCCGATTTACGTGATTTTTTTTTTGTTCGACGCGGAATAGTTTCCATGTGGTTCCCTAAAAATTTGACATAGTTTGGCTCAGTAGTTTTCATCTAACGAACATTTTTTTGTTCCCGGTTTTTGGGACCTATATTTTTAAGAAGCGCGGCACCATTCGTAGGTCCACCCATACATAGCTAGACACTAAAAAGTAACAAATAAAATTTAAAAACTTCGTTTAAAAAAACCGACTTCAAAAACTAAAAAACTAAAATGTATAAAATAACTTATTTCTAAAGCTATTATTATTAATATATATTATCTAAAATATCTTGAAGTCGGTGCAAAGTAAAACATAAAAATTACTATATTTTGAAAAATACTAAGCACCGACTTTAAGATGTTTTAGATAATATATTTTGGAGGTCTTCAGGTAGAAGTGAAACAATGTTGTGTGTTTGAATTGCAGTTCAGGAGTGCATATTTATTTGGTAAAAATACCGATTCATATTTTACAATAGAGCACACATTTAGCTGCTAAACAAAATATAATATTTAATAATAATAATAAGCGCACTCGAGAGGTGACACGTGTCGCGGTGAGGTGAGGCGAGGTATGCGCGGGGGGAAACGCCGGGGGCCCGACTGGGGCAGCGCGCTACGCGCTTGCCGATCATTTGTGAGCGGCCGCCGTGGTGATCGGACGTCTGCGGCTACAATATATTAATAATAATAGCTTTAGAAATAAGTTATTTTATACATTTTAGTTTTTTCGTTTTTGAAGTCGGTTTTTTTAAACGAAGTTTTTAAATTTTATTTGTTATATTAACACAGCTACCGCTACCGTATCTAGTAAACAACTTTCAACGACAAATCTAGCGCTATTTATGGTATGTAAATATTTAATTAAGTACTTAATGTTTACGTTATACATTTAATTGTAAATGACCCAAAAGCACCATATTACTCATATAAGGTCACAACTGTTGATTCTTAGAAATATAATGTCTTTTTTTGAGGAATATCCATCTCTATATACTAGGTTTTTAGGGTTTCGTAGCCAAAAACATTTATTTAAATTTTATGTCTACTTTCAGATATACAAATAGTAGTAATTTTTTTTAATTAATCCTAATAATACTTAGCGCATGCCTTTATTCACAATTAATATCATAGAAGCCATAATTTTTTTATTGATCTATAAAATATACGCAGAACTGTGCAAACTATATGTAACTTTGGGCTGTCCTTGAGCGTTCGAATGCTTGATAGGAATCTGGGTGTTTTCATTCGACTTTAATTACAGAAGAAACTCTGTGTTAACTCCTAAAAAGAACTAAATTGGGATGTACTGCGATGAAAAACTCTAAGTATAGTGTAAGAACATAAAATATAAATTAAATTATTAAAATACTTGTTCTTTGAACGTAACATTCCAATACAAGGTGATATTTTACTTCCTTTCACGAGAGTTCGCAACATTGAAAGCCTCTTCCGACGCGATAGTGCACAACTTATCAGTAGCGGCTCTCAGCCGCGACTTGTCGATGCATCCGATAGTTTGATAACGCTTTAGACTTTCCGATTTAATATCGATTAATGGGAAAATAATATACATATTTGATTAAAATAATTGATTTTATATCGATATGATAATTGAATCGATTCATAAATCCCCTGAATCAGACGAATTCACTTGATATTCGTGTGAGAACATAGCGAATAGGTAAAATCTTCTTGCTTTTTTAACTCATGGAAAACAACAGAGCGGTTACACTGGCCGACACCCATTGATTTTGAGCAAGCTACTTGCCCCTCTCCAGATTTGCTAAGTTTGGCATACGATATCGATGTTCAATTTCAAAATGTCGTAATGTCATTTGAATTGCATCTCCACCGCGCAGCACAGCATAGCCCATCTTTTTAGCTATATTCATCTGGCTTAAAGGCCTATTTGCCAAGCCATAAATATAAAAAAGCTATATTCATTGATAATAGGTACGCTTTACAATAATTTAATTATATTCGTCTATCCTATCTTATGAAAACTACGTCATTTCATTTATCAATGACCGGTGCCTATATCTTACTATTCATTCTTTTATGTAGGGCAGAGGTAGGAGTACCATCCTATATGGAGGGGAAGCAGGGTTGGATTTCGTACTATAATTATAGTATTTGTACTGCAATTTCATGCTTCGTACTATATAGTATCCATATCTAACAATAGTACGAAAAAATACTATAATTTCAATACCTTGCCTATATGACTAATATAAGTAGTATTTAAAAAGTATATTATATTGCGAACAAACAACATCGCCAAAAACGGCATAAAAAACGCGAAGCGTTGCTATATTCACTCTAGAAAAACTATCAATGTGTTGCGTGATTTCGGGATATCAGCTATAAAAAATTACCCCATGTTTTATATTTTATAATTAAATATTTTTATGTAAGTGAAAAGTTTAAATGATCGTAATGATTTAATCCCTCTTTGTGTTATAAGTTAATATTACTCAGAGGTTTCAGTTTTTCTTCTATAATTAAAGAATAAAAATCTATAAAATTAGCAACTAAAGTTGTGTCTTGGACAAAATACATGCACAAATGAATTCATAACACATTTTAGTATATTTAGTAATTTTAATTCGCAATTAAATGTCTGTACAGATATTAGTACATCTTTATAAGTCTGTTAATTACCAATACTAATTGACGTTTATATGATCTAAGGTTTGCATATTGCTCAGCAGGTAATAGAGCGTCTAATTATTACTTTTATTTACTAGTATTTAATGTTTAGGTATTTTTAATTCAAAATAATAAAGTGTACGATAATAGCGTTGGCGAACGAAACACTACATTTCGAAATAAATACATTTATTTTCATGGGATCGGCCCTGGGGTCGAAATAATATATACAACAATAATATAATATAATAATATATATACAACAGACAACATATTTTATCTGATGATTGAAAATTCGGTCCTAATACTAGTATGCGATACTTCGTTGGCGTTTCCATAATGACTACGTATTTGTTAGTGATTTTTTTATTTTTATTTATTGCTGAAGCACAACATACAGGCTGACGGCCCATCTGTGATGGAAAGTGGTTATCGTCGCCTTAGCTATACCAGAGGTGCTGCCGGCCTTGAAGGAGAAACAGGCACTTGGCCCCCGCTGTCGGAACACAACTCAGTTGTTATGGCGACATATTCTGGACCAAGAGTGGTCGCCGTCCAGTCGGCATTGCAACGGAGAAGTAACTTCATTATAGTATTTTCTTACGGTTTCGCGACTTATTTTACCCCCCCCCCCCCCATCTTAATATTATATACAATTATTAGAGGTAGGCATGATGCTGAAGAGTTTCTTGTGGCGCTTCTTTTCAAGCCGCAATATGATTCGAAGCTTTGGTAAATTAGTTTAGGCTCCCATAGAGTTAATGATAAACCATAAACGAAAATTAAAAGAAACAAGTTGGCGGTAGGCTAAATAAAAACTTTAGGGATCAGTCATATATAGCTGATAAGGGTCTTATTATTTATTATAAGTATTATAAAATTAACTTAGTATTTACTGAAAATGAAGGCTTGTTCATGCATATACTATCATCGTTTCCCTCCTTTAATTTATGTTAATACTCTGTGCCTTTATTTGGGTATCATACGGCACTTGATTTTACCACAATATAATACTGGTTAAAATTGGATAATACTTTTAGGATATTGTTTGTGTTGAATATCTCAACTGCCAGTGCCTTTTCTAGATGCCATAACTTCTCTACAAGGCTATTGCTTAATGATTATATAGTTCCGTGAATATTGAAACACTAGAGACTGGCTACATAAACAACTCGTGCAGTCACATAAAAATGACCAGCAATGAGAAATAAAAGTAATTTTAATATTACAATAGATTATTTTATTAAAATAAACTTAATAATTATCCGCCCATAACATATTTATGTAATTCTATACAATTGTAGTTGAAGCAATATTCAATAGGACAAAAAAGAAGGTATAAGAAGGTAAGAAAAAACAAGGTATACATTGTTTTTTGTTACCTTCTTATACCTTCTTTTTTGTCAAATCGTGCCTTTAGAATTAGATGATTAATATAAAACGGTTTCATTTAAAAATTATTAAATAATGTAATTCATTTCAAAATCATGTAAAAACAGTGTGTACATACAATAATATGTGCACTTTTTTATCTTTGTATGTATAATTTTGACTTCCCATAAAACAAAAATATATACCTAAATATATTATATTATTACTTCTACACCCAAGTAAAATTGCAAACCCAAAGGTTGCAATGCTTAGAAGAAACCGCTTTTAGTGATTAAGCTGCATATTGTTGAAGTGATAACTTCTTATGGGAGGGTAAACCGCTTCGTTACGAACGCGTTACGGCACCAGTCTGTTTTGCTTCCCTTTCTCTCACGCATACAGCAGCGATATGCAGGCTCCTCCTCTCTAACCCAAATAGACTAGTAAACAAGTGCCTTTTGGACCAACTTTTTTCAGCAGTCTCCGCAAATTATAAATGAGGTGTCATTCGATTCGGAATGGATAAAGATGATTTTTGAAAAAAATGAAGTTCCGCTTGCAAAAATAGTAAAAGTTATTAACAATTAACTAAAAAAAAGAAGGGGGGTTTAGTTTTTTGCAAATATCTCAAAAAGTAATAAAGATTTTTCAAATTAGAAAAAAGACTCAAAAAGAGGAGGAAATTTCCTAATAAAAGTCTCGACTCCCGAAACTGTAAGATCAATATTTATAATTTTCCCAGAGGGATGAAAATACGGCCGAAAACGGGTACTCTGGCTTACGCTAGCCACACCCACATCGGCCTTTAATGAATAAATATTATTTAAACATACTAAATATGAAAATAAAAAAAATTGAACAAATTCAGGCACTAACTGAATAGATGAATGAACAATAATCTGCTTGAAATTTTTTTTATAACAATTTTTCATTTAGTTATTCAATAGTTAATTAATAACAATTTTTTTGCTTGAACATGAACATTGCAAGTGTGATAATTGTTAAACTATAAATTTAAGATTAATTATTGAAAGGCTTTAGAATAGAACCCCGTTGGAAAAATTAGGAAATGTTTATTTTTCTTCTTTTTATTCGTAATTTTCTTTGTTTTAAACTTTTAATTTTGTAACAACGAAAATTATTAATAAAAAAATGAATAATAAATATTTTCTAATTTTTCCAACGGGGTTCTATTCTAAAGCCTTTCAAGAATTGCTCCAAGAAAGGAAAAAAAATCTTAAATTTATAGTTTAACAATTATCACACTTGCAATGTTCATGTTCAAGCAAAATTTTTTTTATTAATTAACTATTGTAGCACCAAGTCTACACTCAGCGCGCCGTCGATACCGTCTACGCACACATACGCGTTCCGCACCCCGCCTCACGTGCGCCTGCACACCCACTAAGATGACCCCGCCTATATAAGCCCGGCGCTCGGCCGTGCAGAGCCAGTGGTTCTCGGGCTTTATATTCTCGGGCTTTATATTACCCGTCGTCCGTTCTCAACTAGTTCATTGTATCGCCCATTGGCGGGCATCATCAGATTCATCCCCCTCTCATGGCAACAGTCCAGCCGAGGTAAAACTCCCTAGGGAGCTCCCTCAAGCAAGTTGCCCCCGGGCTCGAGCGCCTTCGTCTTGCGAAGGCGCGCGCCCCAAAAACCCCGGTAAAGTTGTGAGGGCTTCGGACCAACAACATAAAGCCAAGTCAAAAAAACAACGGACAAGTGGAAAAACGAATAGCAACGGATAAGTGGCAAAACGAATCGCAACGGACAAGTGGAAAAACGAATGGCAACGAATAAGTGGAAAAACGAATCGCAACGGACAAGTGGAAAAACGAATCGCAACGTACAAGTGGAAAACGAATCGCAACGGACAAGTGGAAAATCTTCAACTGACAAGTGATAAAATGAATCGCAACAAAATTTTAACTTGAAGTTTTACGGGCAGGTTTTCAAATTGGACAAGTACATTAACAATCTGCCCGTAAAACTTCAAGTCAAAATTTTGTTGCGATTCATTTTATCACTTGTCAGTTGAAGATTTTCCACTTGTCCGTTGCGATTCGTTTTCCACTTGTACGTTGCGATTCGTTTTTCCACTTGTCCGTTGCGATTCGTTTTTCCACTTATTCGTTGCCATTCGTTTTTCCACTTGTCCGTTGCGATTCGTTTTGCCACTTATCCGTTGCTATTCGTTTTTCCACTTGTCCGTTGCGATTCGTTTTTCCACTTGTCCGTTGAAGTTTCACTTCTAATATGTGTCCCAGCACACATTTCGATTTTTCGCAGGTTTACTGCAAATTATGATTTGGTTAGGTTAAGTACATTTTAATGGTGTATGTAATACGCTACCCACGCACCGACCATTTTTTACGTCAACACTTTTGTCGTTCGTTGTCGTTCACTTTTGTTATGACTTTCGAAAAACTGAACAGTTGGCAAAGTTTTCTTGTTGTTATTCTTTTTTCCCCAACAAACTCTATTTATATTTTTTCACACATACCACAAATAGAGGCAGTGATGCCTTGTCACGTGGAGATCAGAGCTATAGGTCGATGCAAACTTAAGTTTGCCTCCATTAATAGCGGCTCGGAACACCGCACTTTCCGATGCGCAGAACGCAATTTTAGGTCTTAGAGGGATGAGGTAGTCTGAGGACGCGGTATATCCTCGCTCGCTCTCTCGCTAACTTTCTCGTTTACGAGACTTCCCCGGCGCTCGGCTCACCAGAGCTGCCAATTTAGCGCTTTAGGAGCTAGATATAGCGCTTTTTAGGGCAAACCAGCTCCCAATTTTATTAAACAACTTCCAGCGCAAAATCTTGCGCTTTTCATAATATGCAAATATCTAATTAATTCTATAATAAATATATATATGAATATCTATACTAATATTATAAAGAGAAAAGATTAAATTCTTTGTTTGCATTGAAGAGGCTCCAAAACTACTTAACCGATTTGAAAAATTCTTTCACTGTTGGCAAGCTTCACAATCCCCGGGTGACATAGGCTATATTATGTTTACAAAAAAATTAGGGATCCTTACTAAAACTCCAATAACGTAACCCAAGGTGTAAAAAATACCTAAAATCGCGAGCACTGCGAAAACTATTGATGATAAAATAACAAATAAAATAAATTACTGAACCGATTTGAAAAATTCTTTCACTGTTGGCAAGCTACGCTATCCCCGGGTGACATAGGGTATATTATATTTACAAAAAAATTAGGGATCATTACTAAAACTCCAATAATTTAATCCAAGGTATAAAAAAATACCTAAAATCGCGTGCGCTGCGAAAACTATTGATGATAAAATAAAATAATGTACTACGACTTTGTAGAACACATCATTATTTACAAAAAGTATCGCGACAACATATATCTAACTATTATAGTTATGCCACAATAAGCGTTTTTTATTATAAAAAAATAATTAAAATGCCGCCGCTAGAAAAGGCTTTTTATTTGTATCTTGATATTAATCTTTATCAAAATAAATTACTTCATATTCAAGACTGCTTCAATACCCTTATATAACTTTTTGAATTATTCAATTCGGACATTCCATTCGACAGATATCACGAGTTTAAAAATGTAAGAATTAGTGACGGTGATCACGTGACTGTGACATCTTTTCGTGAGCCAAAACTCCATAAGACCCCCTCTATATAGAAGTTTCACTTCAAAAATTCAAATATACTTACACACCGCGGAGAATACCAACAGAGCAGATGTAACTCCTATATATATGTTGTCTGTATAGTGTAATACACTACACACGCACCGACAATTTTTTCTGTCAACACTTTTGTCGTTCGCCTCGTTGTGACTTTCGAAAAACTGAACCGTTGGCAAAGTTTTCTAGTTGTTAATTTGTTTCCTTATTGGAACATCCCACTTTCCGATGCGCAGAATGCGATTTTAGGTATTAGAGGGACGAGGTCGTCGGAGACCGAGGTATACCCTCGCTCGCTTTCTCGTTTGCGGGACTTCCCCGGCGCTCGGCTCGGCTCACCAAGTATGCCCCTTTAGCGCTTTCGACGCTAGATATAGCGCTTTTTAGGGCAACCCAGGTCCCAATTTTATTAAGCAACTTCCAGCGCAAAATCTTACGCTTTTTATAATATGCAAATATCTAATTAATTTTATAATAAATATATTTATGAATATCTAGACTAATATTATAAAGAGGAAAGATAAGATTGGTTTTTGCTTGCATGAAGAGGCTCCGAAATTACTGAACCGATTTGAAAAATTGTTTCACTGTTGGCAAGGTACGCTATCCCCGGGTGACATAGGGTATATTATATTTACAAAAAAATTAGGGATCATTACTAAAACTCCAATAATGTAGTCCAAGGTATAAAAAAAATACCTAATATCGCGTGCGCTGCGAAAACTATTGATGACAAAATAACAAATAAAATAAATTACTGAACCGATTTGAAAAATTCTTTCACTGTTGGCAAGCTACGCTATCCCCGGGTGACATAGGGTATATTATATTTACAAAAAAATTAGGGATCATTACTAAAACTCCAATAATTTAATCCAAGGTATAAAAAAAATACCTAAAATCGCGTGCGCTGCGAAAACTATTGATGATAAAATAAAATAATGTACTACGACTTTGTAGAACACATCATTATTTATAAAAAGTATCGCAACAACATATATCTAACTATTATAGTTATGCCACAATAAGCGTTTTTTATTATAAAAAAATAATTAAAATGCCGCCGCTAGAAAAGGCTTTTTATTTGTATCTTGATATTAATCCTTATCAAAATAAATTACTTCATATTCAAGACTGCTTCAATACCTTTATATAACTTTTTGAAGTATTCAATTCGGACATTCCATTCAAAAGATATCACGAGTTTAAAAATGTAAGAATTAGTGACGGTGATCACGTGACTGTGACATCTTTTCGTGAGCCAGAACTCCGTAAGACCCCCTCTATATAGAAGTTTCACTTCAAAAAAAAAAAGAAGCAGAGCCAGTCTGCTGTTCGCAGGCCTCTCACCCGCAACGGGAAGTGGTCTCGCACAGCCAGGCGCTCTACTCAGCGTTGACATAGGACGCGAACGGGTGCATCGAGCAATTCGGACTCCCGCTTCGTCAACTGTGTTAACTCTAAGTCTTTAGTTGTCATACTTGAATTGTGCTACGTTGTTTAATACTTTGTTTGTGAACTCAAATAAATTCTTCTATCAACTTTGGCTGGTTTTTCTTCGGATCCACTACACTATTGAATAACTAAATGAAAAATTGTTATAAAAAAAATTTCAAGCAGATTATTGTTCATTCATCTATTCAGTTAGTGCCTGAATTTTTTCATATTTTTATTTTCATATTTAGTATGTTTAAATAATATTTATTCATTAAAGGGCCGATGTGGGTGTGGCTTGCGTAAGCCAGAGTACCCGTTTTCGCCCGTATTTTCATCCCTCTGGGAAAATTATAAATATTGATCTTACAGTTTCGGGAGTCAAGACTTTTTTTAGGAAATTTCCTCCTCTTTTCGAATCTTTTTTCAAATTTGAAAAATCTTTATTACTTTTTGAGATATTTGCTGAGATATTTGCAAAAAACTAAACCCCCCTTCTTTTTTTTAGTTAATTGTTAATAACTTTTACAATTTTTGCAGGCGGAACTTCATTTTTTTCAAAAATCATCTAGATGCCATTCCGAATCGAATGACACCTCATTTATAATTTTCGGAGACTGCTGAAAAAAGTTGGTCCAAAAGGCACTTGTTTACTAGTCTAAAAGCGCTAGCCGCGTTTCGGTAATTAGATTAAATAATGATACTAATAATGTACATATTCAAGAATAAAATATATTTTATAATCAATAAAAGATTTCATCAACTTCTATACCATATCATATTAATTATACATAAAATTTAAGTTTTAACCTAAGCTTGTCTGAAGTTAAACAATTTCAATATTAAATAGTTCAACTTAGATAAGTTTATGTCACCTACTTTTGTTCGGCGTCCCGAGACGCACACCGTCTGTTTTTTTCTGTTTAAACTTTTTCAACTGTATCCAAGTATATTCCATTCTTAGCCCTTTAATAGAGGGACGGAGTCTCGAACTCTCAATATAAATCCGGCTAAAGGAAGCTGATTTTGGAATAGGAAGTAGTTCCGACATGTTAACGCCGAAATAGTTATCTTGGGAAACGAATACTTGGGAGTGAATATTTCTTGACTTGAAAAGTTTTTTGTAATAATCAGAAAGTAATTAAAAGTATTTACAGTGGTACCTCGACATACGAGTGCCCCAACATACGAGTTTTTCGAGATACGAGCCGACGAGCAAGTGATTTTTTGCTAAGTTACGAGCGAAATTCGTGATACGAGTTCGGTTCGGTTCGGTAGTAACACGCAGTCGCGCCATCACGATCAGTTAGCAGCGTGCTTCCGCTGTGATAAGTTGTGTAGTTGTGTTGGTTGTTGGTTGGTTTTGAGGAGTCAGAGGAGGAGGTTATTTCTACAAGTGAGATAAAGGAGGTCTTAGGAATGTGGAATAGAGTTTCACAGTTCGTGGAAAAAAAAACCACCCAGAAAAAGTTGCAACTGGTCGTGCATCTGACCTTTTTAATGACACTTGCCTAACTCATTTCCGGAACATTCTGAGAGGGAGGAAGAAACAAACCTCCTTGGACATGTTCTTTTCTAAACGGCCTACAGGTGAAAGCGAGAAAAATGTAGCGAAAAAGGCAAAGACCAGTGAGGATATTTAATTTATTTCTTTACATTCTCTTTTTTGTTTTTGTGCAATAAATATTTGATATTTATAAATACGTTTTTATTACAAAAATAACTGGGGTGACATTTTGGAGGTTAGAACGGATTAATGGTAGTTCAATTGTTTTGTATGGGGAAATTTGCTTCGAGATACGAGTAATTTAAGATACGAGCAAGGTTGCGGAACGAATTAAACTCTATGTCGAGGTACCACTGTATATGACAATATATTTTAGTTTTGAATTTTGTTTTTGTAATGTAATATTTTTTTGAGTTTTAAAACTACTTTTTAGAAAGTTACGTAACTTTTTAATGGATGAATTAAAATTATATATTTTTTTGTTCATTAAAACTGTTAATTAAAAAAACTTGTTTTGACTAGTGTTTTTGAAAGTTCATTATTTTCATTTAGGGCGCTGCTTCATCTGCGACAGTGTTAGCGACATTATTAATGACGTTAAATATTGTCAGATAATGTATTGTATATACACTAATGTGGCTATTCGTTAACGGCGTTATTTATTAACGCTTTAAATAAAACGCACTTGGCCAGTCTAACGGCATTATCCATAATGAGTTAGATTAGGTTTTTAGGCTTCTTTAAGGTTTTTAAAGTAGCCTACAAACTTACTCTGACTCAATGTGAATAAGATCGTAAATGATCAACACTAACGCAGATACGGCATTATAAATTCAGTGACGTATCGCCATTCAAATATTTTATAAGTGTATATTTTAAATTTATTTATAGCAAAGTACCTGCATATTAGATTTCATCATGTAACGAACATAAAATCTATATCCGGAAGTTAATATACAAAACGACCAATCTACTAAAAATTGACGCAAAATAAAGGTTGTTAAAAATTCCATTGTATGTCTTTATAAAATAAAATTTAATACATTATAAATATTAGTCCCTAGAATATAAGTCAGTGAATACGAAATAATGGTGTAATAGTTTTCAGTGGCAACGTTTTTGTTAACAACACAGACGCCAGCCATGTGTATACTGTGTAGCTAAGCACACAAGTTTGTAAATAATTCTTCACGTTATTGACGTTTTATTGAGATAAGATCTGACTATATACATTAATGGTCTTGAATGACAGAGAATTCTAATTGATAAAGTTGTACGAAGATTCTACTCTATCAATTATTTTTTTTTGTTATTTGGGTATCTTATTATTTTTATAATATAATGTTTTACCAATAATTATACTATGCGAAACCTCATAGTATAATTATTGGTAGGTATTGGTATATCCATTAATGCAAAGCTATATTATTCAGTATGAATTTTTGGCTACTGTGTTAGCCACTGAAGACAGATTTTCACTGAATCATTAAATATATTATTGCGATAATTATAATGCACGTCAATTGTATATTTATATACCATATAACATATCCTAGCGATATAATAAAAAATTAAAACGTTTAAATATTCTATAATAATACAATGAATTATATGATTTTTGAAATTTGTTGCAGTGCACACAAAAGTAAAGCCACGTTAAAGTCGCTATAAAAGACTGCGAAATATTTATAGATTTTGCGTGAAAAAGCATCTATTAGCGCAGCCATCTGTGACTAACTCAGAACGGTCATAAAAGTTTGGAGAGATTATGATTACTCAGTGTCTTTAACATAGTAAAATTATAGAAGTCATAAAAGTAGAGAGTACCCGAAAACCTGCATGACTACAGCCATACAACGTAGTGTACTACATTACAATTAAGATTATAATCATGGTGGCGGTAAGCCCAAAGTTCTTCTTACAAGACGTTCAGCAATTTTGTTAAATTGTTCACGGTCTTCTCTCCACATTTTTGCTGCATCAACATTCGCACCACTTTCGTCATTTGGTTCTAGAACAAAATATAAACAGTATTGAAATTGTTCCATACAACATTTAATTACGATATTTGATTTGGCAACCATGAAACAAGTTCATATAAAACAATATCAATAATGAGTCCTATTTAGTCCAACTCTACATTTCTTACAAATTTGATTCGATGGCTATGCCAGTTGCCGACCGTTATTACTATATGTACATTCTTTATCAGTACAAATATACCTGAAGTGAAAACTTTTATATACAGATCATTTTACAACAATACATACATATAGCAATAATGTTCAGAACTCTGAACAAACGTTAAATTAATAATCTTGTATTAAATACAGCACAATTTGCGATGAGCCCTAGTTAAAGATGCTTCTGAAAGCATGTCAGTTCTACTTACTGCCCGGCCTTCGTCGAATCCCTGGCCTGAATTAAAGACGAATACCTTATATCTCAAAAGCCACATGATGATGTTTTCTAAAAACTAACAGGAGGACACGATTTTAAATGTTTAGAAGCTAATATCGCGTGACCCATTTTTTAGGGCACATTTTACTATCGGAATTATTATAACATGTGACCCAAGATACTCCAGGTATTAATGAATGCAGAACAAAATTCACAATCTTCAGATACATGTATGGTAGCCACACATAATGTTTGGGTTTTTTACTCAATTTTGCAACAGCAAAAAATCGTATCTTCCTAATAATACTCATTCATATATTATGTAGATCTAGTTTTCCAGAAAATTGATTGTGTACAAAGGTAAGTGGAGATATAATGTTATAAGGATTCCATTTTTCACAAAATGGCTATGGAAATAGGACTTTAATAAAATATAACTGCATGTTTCTAATATTTATAACAACAACCTAATTTTGACATTACCTACATTTTCCTAGGGACACCCCATCTTTTCGGCATGAATTGAGACACCACAGCAGTCATACCTATGATAATGGTCCCAAGGCGCCTTAATATAATGCGGAGGGACGCTGGACGATTTAGTGGTCAGTGCTTGCAACTCCTTCTAAGGTGCTACCCCGAGGCCCAAGGGTATGTGCAAAATCATTCCCCCACTTGTTCAAGGCGGATTAGTAGGTTTGACACATGAATTATCTCAATCCGCAGGTTAAATCCTGATGGCTGCTTTTACAGTCAGTATGTGTTAAATGTAACAATATTACATAAGAAAACTGTTTTATTGCCAGAAATGAATGCACTGCACCACAGTGCATTCTTTTCTGGCCAAGATTGGAACCTGCATCCTTTGAGTTTCAGAGTTAAATGTATTATCCACTTCACTATCACGACTTGCATTTCTAAAATTAGCACATTCAAACTCGATAAAGTAAGAGAAACTTACCAGCTAGCATACTGACTACTGAAAGCAATATTTTCTCGACACTCTGAACAGGGGACCACCTCTCAGCACTGCTTTCATAACCCATTGGATCATCACCCGGTGCATGAAGAATAGATATACAGACTCTTCCATCTGCATAAACTACAAAATATAAAATAAACATTAGGATCATTAAATTTATATATTATTATGTAGGTTGTCTGAAAGAGGTTGCTTTAAGGAATGAGGCTCATCAATTCTACGAGTTTACAGTATTTAAGATAATTAGATGATGCCTTCACATTGCTTGGATAGAATTTGGTTTTTATATTCATATCTTCTAAATCCTGCAATATTGAACTGAAAATACACAAAAGTTTAAGATAAAATTCCTGTTTTGGACCGTAAAGTGAGTGTCAAGTATGCTCAAATGTCTATAATCCACTTAAAGTTTCCTTTGAAATTCATTTTGATAAGGCATAAATAATAATACAAAAAACAGTTTTCACTTAAATGTCGGTATTTGTTTTAAAGTCACAGATGGATACCTAATTTATTAGGATAAATACTTTTGTACTCACTGTTCGGGTGAAACATCTCACATATAAATTGCATTTTTGGTGGGCTCAATGGATAGTCTGGTGGAAATATTAGTTTAGCAGGAAATATTCCCCCTTCAAAGCATGTACCCTCTGGGCCCCTGCAAATTAAACATTATTTAACTCCCATCAATCTAAATTGTTTTTTCGGTTTCAAAGCCAAAAGTAGAATCCTTAACATTTCATTGCCCATGTCTATTATATGTGTATGTATATACACCAAGCACTTTTATTACCTTATGTTATTATACATCTGACAATTTGTAGAAATCTTGTACCGGTTTTCTACTGTATAGTGAGATTGCAAAAAAAAATGTTAATTTCTTCAAACAGATGGGAGAGGATTTGGGACGATTGGATGGCGACGTCCGGTCATTCGCCTAAATAGCCCGGTGGAGGGACAGAGTGGAGGCTGACCTGTGTGCGCTTCAAGCACTTAACTGACAAGAAATTGCACAGGACAAGAACAGGTGGTATGTTGTCGTTTTGGAGGCCAAGACACATTTTGGGTCACTGAGCCAATGGTGTTAGTTAGTTAATGTTTTTTATTAGAAAAATGGAAAACATCAGCCGTAAATACTATCCAGAAGATGAGAACTTTTTAAAATAATAATAACTTATTTTTAAAATAGATGTTAACATGTCTGTGTGTGTGTGCAAGCGTTCACATTTATAATGATACATACATACATACACATACATAACTTCACGCCAGGTCCCTTGCGGGGTAGGCACGGACAATAGAACGCCTTTCAGGCTTTTTCTTACACACCTCACTTCACTTGCTTCTTTGACGTTCATAGCTCTTGTCATGCACGCTCATCTGTTCTTAAGGCTCCTGACATCACCTTCGGCTAGTACACAATCAATTTGATCATGGAAGGTGTGGCCTTCCGCGACTTCTGCATCCATCCACTTTTGCATTGTATATCTGTTTAGTAATTCTTTTATCATACATTCTTTCCACATGCCCGAACCACCGGAGCATTCCTTTCCTTACCTTCACCCCAACACTTTTTTATAATGATGAATAACAATATTTAAGATTGATTTATAAGTTTCTGGTTTTTATGTAATCAAGTTGCATAAGCCACTTTTGTGGTTGCTTAGATTTCGTGTTTGTTTAAATATACAATGTCACATTTATCACATATCTTGTTGTACAGTAAAGAACTGAAGACACAAAATTAACTTTTGGCTAAACTGGTATAATGCAGGATGGAGAGGCCTTTTATTTTGATTTGATGTTAGCTTGTATCGGGTAAAGAAACATCTCGGTGTTTGCTACCAATTAATTTGACTATATAGAGCTGACATACACTAAGTACCTCACATTTTGTCAACAATTTTTGGGTTGGGTATCTAAAGGGTTCTTTTGTGATGACTTTTAGAATAGCCCTTCCCTTTCAGCCCTCTGCACTCTTTCTAATTAAAGAAACATGGTTTTTGCTGTTCCACCCCATACAGCCGTATTGAGATGCAGTACCTCAAAATGGATTAATGTAATGCTGTGTTAAGTTTTTTGACTAACTCTAGTAGTGCACATTCTCTTAGGGTCTTGAATATGTAGATGAAGTTCTGGCTTCTTGCTATTACATTTTTGTGTATCCCAATGCAAATATTTATCAATTTGTACTCCTAGGCATCTTAACAGTTCATTGTTTTGTTTGAACATGTATGAGAAGTTAGAAAGATATGTTTACTGAGTTTCAGGTTTTCTCTAAGAGCAAAGGTTATGTAGTTTGTTTTCTTTAATTTAATGTACGCAGATTACAGTTTCGCCAAGTTATAAGTGTGGAAAGCGTTAGCCAGCCTTATTTAAAAAAAGTTCCAGCTAGGACGCCTCCCCCCCCCCCCTAGGAAGTTATGAGCTTCCCCCTGGACCTGACATGGCTAGACATTTATTCCCCACATAATAAGCCGGTCCCCATTAAATGTAGCCATAGTAACATTGGTGACTCTCTTACAGTTTGTTCCTCTTGTAAATGTTTTTTCACACCAAATGATACTCCTTCACCATCTGAGGTATGCCAACATATGATATGGACAGCCCCTATATTAAAAACTACTTGCTATATAGTGTGGAGCCCGTAATCTATTTATAATAAAATGATTTTTTAATTGCACTATCTTAAAAGATAGATATGAAGAATTATTCACCTTATAAAAAAAAAAAACAAAGAAAGGACTGCAAATTTTTTCAAAATCTAGCAAAGATATTGCATAATTATGTATATTTGCAAATAATTTCTGGCATATATTTATAACCTAATTTTTCTAACACAATGAAATATAGTCAGAAATAGGTCTGACTAGTATACTTATAATACAAGCAGTCAATCAAGTGCTTCGAAATCTGTGCATAACAGGGCCTATATCCTAACTAATATATTATCCCTAATTATAAAAATGTGAATATAAGTTTGTTTGTTACACATTCATGCGAAAACTACTCAACTGATCATGAAACTTTGTACACATATTCTTGGAGAGAAGTAACGGGTGTGGTTTACATATATGTCCCCGGAATCATAAGTAATGAGGGGGAAGGGGGGAGGGGGAGGGAGGAAAACTTACCCCTTCTGCAACTCCCATGGGGCGGAAATGTATAGTTCCTGAGTTATTAATGTTTTTGTCAATCTAACCTCACTTCTGTTTTTCACTAATATATAAAATAAATAGTGAATGGTTACCAGTCGGTTCTGGCACTCGCCGGCGGCCGGCACGCTCGCTTCGCTCGCTCGGCTCGTGCGCTTTGGTCTACACAAAACCTAACCTAACCAACTGTTTAAAACTCCACATATTTAAATTTTCAGATACATACAGTCTCCTATTTCGATAAATCCCGTCAAAAAACGTAAAAAAACGTCTCGGCGACAAAATTACCTGATCATTGTTGTGAATTTCAAACTTCGATAATTAATTGAATATGTATTTTTTCCACTCAAAACCAATTTCAGATGTTATAAATAAGTCTTAAATATATTCCTAACACATTAACCATTAACATCATCAAAGAAATCATCCGGGGACATATATGTAAACCCAACCCGAAGTAACATAGGATACTTTTTATGAAAAAAAATCCACGTGGACGTAGTCGCGGGCAGAAGCTAGTACACTATAAGTTAGGTATCTTAAAAGCAAGGCAACAATGTTTAGAGACTAAATTGAATTTGTAAATTTAGAATACAAATAACATTATGAAAGGCCTCAAAATTAGACAAATTGTATAGATAACGGTACTAATAGCGATTAGGTAGTATAATTAGTGTGTTACAATTTAACCCAATAATTTAAATATACTTACGTTATCAATGCTTCCCATTCAAAAAAGTTTTCTTCGTTTATAGGACCAGCTAAAATGCCTTCAGGTGGATTAAGTGTGAGTTCTATAAAGAAAATAAACTTTAAAACTGTAGGCTACGATAATTGATAACGAAGATTGATTAGGTATTTGTAATTTATTTACAAAACTTACGTTTATATTCAGCCATAAGCCGTCTCAATGCCGACCCGGCCATTCTATCAAAGGAAATGGTTCCTATTGGCTTGAAAGTATAGTTAAATATTTTAAATAATTATTACAATTAATCTTTTATAATTATAGCCATAAAATACTTTTATGCAATTGTATTCTGCTCTGCAGACTCGACAAAAAATCCACATTAACTGATCGACATATTTTGATTTGACAACTGATGTTTGTAGTAACTAGCAGCGTTGCCAGATGACCATGACAATTAACCCCCAATTTTTTCCAAAAATACCCAAAAATAAGCTTTTTGAGAAAAAAACCCCTAAAATAGTTTTTACATATTTTAAAGGAGAAAGAAAAAATCAAAACCACCGTCGTAGCGAAAACATCACTAATGACGTCATCATTTTCCCTCACGGGGCGCTCACAACGACTCAGTCAATAGGTGCGTTAAATAACCATTCCACTTGAGTTTACGATTGTGATTTGTGACGCCAGCAAATAAGTGAAACGGGAAAAACCGCAGTTGTGAACGTGATCATTGTCAGTCTCTAACGGAAAGTAGCCTATGGGATACGACGCATACAAGTAGAGACGGCATAATAAATAAATAACGTAAATGAACGAACGAATGAATTGGATTATTAAAATGAACTATTGAATTGAAGTATGATTCACTAGTAGAGTATAATTCTAAGATAAAGTAATAATACCGTATTGTGACTTAGATATAATAATTGTAGTGATGAGAATTGTGTTTGTAGATGAATTATTGATACTTAAAATATCTCTCCAAAATTTCTCACAACAAAATATTTACCCCCGAAAGTTCCCCCAAAGAATCTTTACCCCCGAATTTTCCCCAGACGTCAAAAATCTCCGAATTAGCAGGGATCCCCCCATCTGGCAACACTGGTAACTAGTAAATATAACTATTTTGGTTCTTCATTATTATAAGAACAGGCAAAGATACAAGAACATACATCCTTGATTTTTAACAACTACTTGACTGACATATTTTTTAAAGATTTGATTTGTAATTATTGTAACTCAGACTTTTAAGCCAATTAATTATTTTTACTATGGAATCAGCCTTACGATTCGATATATGGGCCAGCAGTAGAGACTTTAGTGTGGAATACGAGATTGCAGAATTACTTATTATATCAGACAGCTAGTTCCTTTTGGGCTAAAATAAAACTGAAGAAGTGTAGTTTGAGGTAGTTATGTGCACGTCAGACTTCTCCATATATTCAATGTACTCTGTGGTCAGACTTAACTTCATAGCGCGTTCCATTGGTAGCTCACGACGCTCACAATGCTCAGTGAGCCGTTCCACATGGCAACCGCTGTCGTTGCGTTTGTGGCGATCACACAATGCTCACAACGACCCAGTCAAGAGGTGGGTCAATAAGTGTTCCACTTGGCTTTACGATTGTAACGCCGACAAGCAAGCGGAACGAGAAAAATCGCGGTCCTGAACGTGGTCGTTCTGAGTCCCTAGTGGAACGTAGCCTACATTAATAATGTTGCTTGGCAACAGCTTGTTACTATATGACATTAATAAATTCAAATAAAATTAAATGATAAGCTCAATTACCTACAGTACAACCCATAGAGTATATAAATATAACAGGAGGCCTACAAAAATAAGAATAATCACGCTATTTACCTTTATTTATTTACAAACCGATAGATGGACTCATATAATATACTGTAATACTATATAGCAAAGTTAAACAGACCGGGATTTATTATTATTAGTTGAAAAATGGAAGCTGATGATGAAAATCAGATAATTCAAAAAAATAATGCCACAAATCCATTGAACCCGTATGGGCAGGTAATAAAAGTTTTTTCTAGATGTCTTTTTAATTCCGACAAAATTCGGTGAAGTGCGTGTCTGTCCCCTCACAGTAATAAGTTCTGTGGCGGCGATAGCAATCTACTTTTTTGCAATTCTAAAATTTCTCCACTGTAGTTATAACCAGGTTATAAACGTCCCACTGCTGGGCTACAGCTTCCCACTTTTCGAAGATTGGACAGTATACTTACCAGTACCACTACGCTTATCCAAGCCAGCTTGGCGGGTTTCGCACATCGGTTCACTGGATGTGCAAGTTTCATTAAGACGTTTTCCTTTATCTCTGCATGTTTGAAAAATGTCCGAATGGTGCATCAGCTGATTCCTAAAAACCAATATTTAAGTACAACTTTTAAATAAGTATATTCTATTCTACTCTATAATCGCTCTGTAAATTTGGAGTACCGCGTATACTGACGACACAGATTTCGCACCACTGCTGCACCGAAAAATCGGAAAGCAAGCATTGTACAAAGAGCGAATAATAAATGTAATATTTTCTTAGGTGCTAAAGCACCAGCAGCACAGTTTTACACTTTACTACAGATAAATTATCTTCCAGACGTTTCTGCGTTTGTATAGTGTTCTGTCGGAATATAAATAAATACACTAATACTTTTTATATATTATTATAGGCAGGTACTTAATATATAATTAATAATACCCGTGCAGGAACGGACAAAGGATACAATTTCCTGCGGTCGGGCGGCCTGTCGTAAGAGGAGACAAAACAACCCACAGCATGGTGTTAGGGTATTTGCCCGTCTTGATGACTACCACCCCTGGTCTAGAGTATGCCGCCATAGCAATCTTGTGTAGTCGATTGAGAGAAGAGCCAAGAAGTTGATAGGTAGCGACCAGCTTGTTGATACAAGGCTTCAAAGCCTAGAGCATCGACGCCGGGTTGCTAGTTTATCGGTTTTTTACAAGATTCATTTCGGAGAATGTGCGGCTGAACTGTTCGACCTGATTCCCCCTACACCATTCTATCTTCGGACTACAAGGCGCTCTGGTCTACGCCATCGTTTCACAGTGGAAACGCTGCCGGTGCGTACTAAACGTTTCGCCTCCACGTTCCTTGTACGTACCGGAGAATTGTGGAATGCACTACCAGAGTCCGTGTTTCCCGAAAAATACAATCCGGGTATCTTCAAGTCTCGTGTGAATAGGTACTATCTAGGTAAGCGTGCTCCATCTTCGACCGCATCATCGTCCGACATCGGGCGTAATCGTGGTCAAACGCAAACCTATTTAATATTAAAAAAAAAGTGTAGTGACCAGGTTCCAGTCTCCCTTTAGAGAGCAGCAGCGCATTTAGGACTTTTGATGGGCAAATGTCCCTAGGCGATGGTAACCCTTTCATCAGCCGGGCCGTCTGCCTGTCTGCTGAACTCGAGCAATAAACAATAAAAATAAGGGCCTATGCAGGGAATGGCGAGTCGCCGTCTGCCCATTTTTCCATGTTTCCCGAACATTGCGACGGGCAGACGGCATAGCCCCATTTTCCCAGACCCTAGTATCAGTTCACCCCAATATCCGGTACTTACTGTTCTCATTTCCCTCAATAGTCCTACACTGGCCGGGGCTTGTCCATGGGTGTAGTGCATTATTATATGTTGTAGACAGGGATAATCGCCGGTCAGTGTCACGCCACATTTACCTACATTATATTTCTCAAGGGGTCTCAACGTGTTGGCCTCCCCGGGGCCCAACGCAAGCCCTCCACAAGTCCGGGGCATTTTTATGGCCCGTGGTCTTTAAAGACATACAATAATAATAAATAAAATAAACTAAAACTTCTCTTTTAAATGTTTTGAAATTTTAATTGAAGCCTTTTGATGTTCAAGTCTATGGTACCTATTAAAATAATTGTAATCGTTATAGCATTTTTATCCTGAAGAGGAAACGGCAAAGTTTATGTGTGGGATCTGTAAGAAAATATTTGATAACTCAAACGCTTTGCGCAACCATAAAAATATGCACCACGACGGCGAAGAGCCTGATGACCAGAATTCACTTAAGGACGATGACCAGGTCGTGTATATGTATTTTAACCCGACACTTTTGTGCGCATTATTTTCAAGCGACTTCAAAAATATGGAGGTTATTTTTTTACAAAGTTTTATTTAACTTGCAATGGATGTACCTATGTATAAGTTCAGGTGGAATCTTGCAAGTTAAATTTGACCAACTTCCCAGTTTTCGATTAAGCTGAAATTTAACACACATATGTATATCGCGTGACAACGCAATAATATAGTACCATGCAGCTGATCTAATGGTGGAGTCGAAAGGTGGCCATAGGAACTCTTGTACTAAACAAGACAGATCCGTTGTGTTTGGACTCGTTTTACAAGTCTTGGCGCACTCTGCTGCTACATGCTATCCAGGATCTGAAAAGCTTGTATTTAAAATCTTTTTTTTGTATTTTCGTTGTTTGTATCTCCGTTAATTGTAGACCGATTTTTTTTGTGGAAAAAGTTTGTATTCTCCGGATACTTCCCACTGTCACCAATGGCCGGTTCATATATCTTCCTATTCATACACTTGCCCTACCAATGGTTGAATTTTGAATTAAATGAATTTATATAACAAATACTAGAAATTTCCCCGCGGCTACATCCCACGTCAAATTCTGGTAAGTAGCTCTATTTTACGTACATAGAAACTTAATTACCTTTTTTTAGTTTTTTGTATGTGGGTTGGGGTGCAGGAACGGAGAAAGAATACAATATACTGCGGCCGGGCGGCCAGTCGTAACAGGCGACAAAACAACCCACAGCCAGGTGGTAGGGTATTTGTTCGACTGGATAGCGACCACTCCTGGTCTAGAGTAAGCCGCTATAACACAGCCTTGTATTGTGTTCCGGTATTAGTGACCAGGTTCCAGACTCCCTTAAGAGAGTAGCAGCGCATTTGTAGCACCTTTGGTGTTGCAAATGTCCTTAGGCGATGGTAACCGCTTTCCATCAAATGGGCCGTTGGCCTGTCTGTTGAGCTGCTACAATAAAAATATCTAAGTACACAATTTTAGTTATCATCAAAATCGTTTGAGTTTTATTGTTTAATTTAGAATTAGGCTCTGAAGAACCCACTTGAGATTAATTCAAAAATTACCTAAGTGATGGTCAAAATCGTTTAAAATCCGTAGCATGGTTTTGTAGGAGTTGCCGATATACAAACAGACAGACGCGGAAAGCTACTTTTATTTAGTTTTATATACTTCATAAAGATATTGTTGTCAGACATAGAAATACAGGCCAATATTGCCAGTCAATAAATCACTTTAGTATTTTCTTAAGTTTTCGCGACTTGTATTCATAATAAAACTACGTTCACGGCAACTGAGAAGCGGCCGAAACGTCGGAATAACCAAAATAAATAAATTACCGTTAAAACGTAGTTTTATTAAATCACTTTAGATTAATATTTTATGTCTTGAACAATTTCTTTCAACAGAATTTGAACAGCGTTTGCAGTTTTAAATTCATACCGTTGAATCCTAATCAAGAATGTACATTACGAGATGGGATCATGATTCGCACGTTCACTGAAGATACGACATATTTGATCGTTAAAATGGATGGTAATGATAACATAAACGCCATGAAACGTTCGAGACTCGATAGACTTATGAAGAGAGCGCAAATGAAGCCAAAAGAGTTTGTAGATTTGAGGTATGATTCTATCGGTACAGGGACGGCGAAATAATTTTCTGCGGCCGGGTGGCCTGTCGTAAGAGGTGACAAAACAACCAGGTAGGCTACTTCCCCTTCTGAATGGCTACTACCCTGGACTCGAGAATGCTCCCATAACACCTTGAGTGGTGTTTCAGCATTAGTGGCCAGGTTTTAGTCTCCCTTAGAGCGGTAGCATATTGGTACAAATTTTACCTTTGGTGTTACATTTGTCCATAAGCGATGGTGACCGCTTTCCATCAAGTGGGCTGGTTGCCTGTTGCGGAACTCATGTAATAAAAGAAAGGTATAGTTACCGCTTTATAAACTGATTTCAGTTATAGAGAATGTTATGTATTGTGAACATTTGAGCTCTGATTTAAGAGGGGTTATATTATTGATGTAGCAGTAATAGAAGGGTTATATTATAGCTTATTTTTTGTATAACACACGTTGTATATCCCTAAGCTAAGAAAGTTACGCTTGTGTTATGGACAACTACGGACTACTTTGGACCGATTTCACATACCCAGACCACTAATATATAAAGCTGAAGAGTTTGTTTGATTGAACACCCTAATCACAAGAACTCCTGGTCTGATTTGAAAAATTCTTTCAGTGTTAGATAGCCCATTTATCGAAGAAGGCTATATATAGGCTATATATCATCACGCTAAGGCCAATAGGAGCGGAGCACTAATGAAGAAGGTTTCAAAATCGAGGAGATTTGAAACAAATTCCACGCGGACTACGTCGCGGACACAGCTAATAACAAATAAAGGAACGTTCATTTACAAAATGTTCTATGCTAGGAGCATCTGTGCCGCAGTGAGGTAGGCCATCAAAGAGTTTACCCATTCATCCAAAGAGGCATGATAATCCGTTAGGAAGTAAATATACATATTCAAATAAAATCACTTTTACGTGTATATATTCGATGTGGAGAATAATCATGGTTATCTAGCTAATTTATTTTGCCAGGTCTCAGTACAAAGGGCAGGTAAATCGTCTCACAATAAGACTTGTCGGATATTGTGGGAAGTATAGGAAAAACCCAACGTAACTTGGATTTAACGTCAGGATGGTTTTGTGTAATTGGTGCTTTAGAAATATTTCGACATTAAAGTTAAAATAGTGAATAACATGATAAATAGGTGAATAGCATGATAAGTAGGTAGAACTCTGTGAATGAATATTCATATGAAACCGGGAATTACCCTAGAATGGTAATAATCTGAATGGCGGAGCTTTAGGAATGCTAAGAATAAAACATACATTTTATTTTTGCCAGGGGACCGTTTACATGTACAATACCTACAATCCAACGTCCCGATATGCAGTGCCACGAAGTGTTCTTCAATTGTTGCGATTATTCTCGTCACTACCGCGATGAGCACACAAAGAGACGCAAAGCTGCATACCGATGTCAAGTGTGCGAAAAGATTCTTGACAAAAATATCTATCAAGACAATACTTTAGCGGCGCAATTACAAGTCAGCCGCTTCACGTTCTACTGCCGTATTTGTGGACAGACGTTTCTAGATAATACATCTTATGACGAACACAATCGTTTGTTTCACTCGAAAAATAAACCGTACCAATGTATTATGTGTGCTAAGCGATTCACTCAACAAGGCGGCTTGCAGCAACATATGAGGATGCATAGTGGTATTCGTCCATTTGGTTGTAATTACTGCACGAAGGCTTTCACGCAGAAGGCTGGTTTGGATCAACATCTACGGACCCATACAAAAGTGAAACCGTTTAAATGTGTCATCTGCAGCAAGGCTTTCTCCCAGTCAGTACATCTGAGGCAGCATATGCGTACGCATACAAACATACAGCCTTTCGAATGTTCCATTTGTGGACGGAGATTTAAACAAAGTAGTCATTTGAATTTCCACATGCGATCGCATGTTAGCGACGGCACGTTGCCAATGCATGTTTACGCGCAATCCTTTCAATGTGAGAATCAGACGGAATTCTTAAACTTGGCCAATCTCCAGCCAGTGCAAGATGGGGATACTCTATTATACTACGCAGCAGAACTGGCAGAACCTACACGTCCAGCATCTTACGACTTTGAATCACAAGTTGCAGTTTCTAATAAAATTATGTAGACGTAATAATTACACTATATTTTCCTCGTTTCAAACTGTTAGCCCCGCTTGCATAACGATAGCCTTTAAATAAAATTAGTTAATCATATTAAACTGCATAAAATAACTGTCAATACGTTTTATACAAAACGTATTGACAGTTCTTTAAACATGTTTAGTGGCAAATTTTGCGTTGTGCAAGACGCTAATTGTATCTAAGGGTGTTAAATTCGTTTTGAGTTTCTTAAATAAATTTAAGCAACCTTAGGTATGCAAGCGGCCCTTAAAGACGTAAATATAATTATGTTTAAGTATTAAAAATGTTGTTTGGAATTTACGGTTTTTAACTTTATACCCCACTATGTTCTTAGGGTGGATACCTAGGATACCTGGATATTTTGGGAAAATTGCACTCTTATCAACTCACTCGTCTTGCCATCTCTACGTATGATGAAATAGTTTGCTGTTTACATAATAATAATTCAGCAGCAAAAACACGTCTTGTCCAACTAAGTTTGAACTAAGGACACTTGTGTTCTGGGTAATATACAATGTACTATTCTGGGGCCAACCCCACACAGACCATAGTAAATCACGAAAAGTTTTTTTAATAATAAATTTATCATGCCAGAGTCAAACCCGGATCCTCAGCGTTCCAGTGAGCCCGGCCGGCAAAGACTTAGCCCACTGAACCACAGAAGCCGTCAGTAAATCTAACCACTTGTTGTTGTCTTTGGGGCAATTTTTCAATCAGCAGATAAAAAGTACCTATTCATAGAATAAAGGATAACATGAAATATTAAAAAATGACAGAAGCGTAAACTAAGCAGTTGAATGCTTTTAAATTCGCTCGGTTTACAGTTTATTGGACGGATAACTTTTGGCTGATGATTAAAAAATCGGCCGTTAATGCAACTTTGTACTTTCAAACGAGTTGGGGAAGTTTAATAATCATAGACGCGGTGAAGGCCAACACCGCCAACACGTGTGACTATTATTTACACTGGATACCTAGTGCTTGTCAAAACATACTGTTTTATTGTGTGCGTGTGGGCAACTGTGCGACTGCAACGACTGTCGGTTACATTTTGGTATATTGTATATTTTGTTAGAACCGCGCACGCTGCGCCATGATAACAAAGGGGGATGACTGACGGATGCATCCTGACCGTGCACTGCGCCCAGTCGCCGACCCCTTTGTTTCATGTTATATTTTTATATGCACTCATATTCTTTAAGGTATTAATCATTTTGCGTTGTATCAAGTTATATTAAAAGTATTATATGGAGATAAGATCAAGAACCTATGAATATGAGAATCGAGAAGCTTTATGAGAATGGATAGAATGATAGATGGACGCCACTCTTTCACACGTAAACTAATGAACGGATTACAATACAAGTTTGCAGTAATGTAGGTTTACCTTGTAATTTTTGAAGTGAAACTTCTTTATCGGCGTTCTAACACACATCCTCTGTCACACCATTAATCATCATGCCATCCTACACACAATCCATCGATCTCTTATTGGGTCTACCTTTACTTTTGCATCCGTCAATCTTCCACTTTAACATGACCAGTCATATGACAAATTTATGTCATACACATACATATATATATATATATATATAAATAAGTCCGAAAAATAATTATTTTATATTTTAAATCATCCTTTCCAATAATACTTTTCTAAAAAACGTGTCTTACGATAAAGCACGTTGTAGATTAATAGTAAAAAGTTATTCGTTTGGATACAATTATTTTTCAAATAATATCTTCATAAAATCAAATCAAATTATAAATACATACATACATAACTTCACGTCAGGTCCCTTGCGGGGTAGGCACCAACAACAAAGCGCCATTCAGGATTATTCTTACACACCTCACTTGCTTCTTTTACATTCATAGCTCTTGTCATGCACGCTCGTCTGTTCTTAAGGCTCCTGACATCACCTTCTGCTAGTACACGATCAATTTGATCGTGGAAGGTGTGTCGTGGCCTTCCACGACTTCTGCATCCATCCACTTTTGCATTGTATATCTGTTTAGTAATTCTTTCGTTGTTGTATTATAAATAAAACTTAAAAATGATCTATAAATCACAAATATACAAACTTAATTAAAATGGTAGTCTTAAAATAAATTATATACCTATATACAAATAAAATAAAAATAATACATGCATATAAACCCTGAACTAATATATACACTAAAATTAAACTATATAAACTACATTTGGTCCAGTCCGATCAGACCATTGTTGCTGGGTAGAGTGCCTAGCAGGCTGGCAGCATTACCTTGCTAAATAGACACACTAATTCTTTGGGCGAGGTAAGCTCCAGCCTTCCCCAGTTGCCTGGGGCTTCGACCTGGAACTTAATAATATTTAAAAAAAAATTGGGCATATGGCCTTCACGGGCCTAACATCCAGCGACGTAGCGTGGGTGGGTGTAGGCCGCCCGGGGCGGCCCGGGGCGGAAGGTAATTTTGCCGCCCTTTTATTTAGGTATTTCAATTTAATCCATACTATATCTATCTATACCAATATTATAAAGAGCCAAAGTTTGTATGTTTGTGATGTTGTAGGGGGCAATCTTTGGATCTACAAAACCGATTATGAAAATTCTTTTTCTTTTGTGTTGCCCGCAGTCGCTATGAAATATCAATCAAAGGAAGGGGATTCTCCGAATACGTCACAGAATAAGTAATGAAAAAATACGTGCTTTTTTCAAAAATATAATATATATATAATATAATATAAAAATATGAAATGGTTCAAATATTTATATTATTTATTGTGAAATTTTGCCGCCCTCCAAAAAGTGGCACCCAGGGCGGGCCGCCCCTGCCGCCCCCACTACGCTGCGTCACTGCTAACATCACCCCAAAGGGCTCAAATTTTTACTTACTTACCAATAAAAATAAAACGCCCTGGTGGTAAGTTCGTTTTATTTGACTTGACTTATGACTACTCGGAAGGTAGTTTTTAAACAATTGCCTCTGCAACATAGTATAATTTAAACAGTACCTAGTTCATATCTTATCTCTTACAATGTAATTCAGATGTTTGTTTAACACTGATGTAGGTAAACATAAAGATTTTGGTAGCTCTAATTCTCTGAATTGGTTACAAATTTCAGCACTTTCTTATTCCCAGGCTCAGTATATCGCATTGGCCATTCAAAACAGGAAACAGGCACACAATGATCATTGAAACAGTCCCATGATATAAGATATTCCAATCACCTACATTGTAGACTGGGATCCATTAACAGCCGACGAATGTAAACAACACCATCGGCCGGCGACTTTAAAAGGTGTACAGAGAACTCGAATCTTTTAGAACTCTTTTTGTCTAGCCGTGGAAGCAAATTGAGACGATGTTGATACAAAGCTAATGGCATTAGTCCGGTTTAATGGTCGATGCAATTTTTAGTAGGTACTCTGTGGCCAAATGATGAAAACAAATTCTTTATAATTTTACATTGTGCGTCCGGCTATAAACCCATATATTACACTGCAATTTTTCGTAAATAATATTTTTTTATTCAAGTCATTAATTATTGTTATATTCGCTTATAATATCGTCTGTCTCACGATTGATTTACGGTATGAAAATTTAAAAAATCAAAGTAGATATTAATTCAATATAGGTAGGCCATGTGACTAGAAGAAATTTAAAAGTACCGCTTTGAATACATTCACTGAGTAGCTATTAAGATAATAGTCCAATTATACTTATGGATATTAGTTTCCTTTTTCGAATCCTGCGAATGCTTAATAATAATGTACTAAAATAATTATACTTCGCTGATTTTTGAAGTTGTGTTTACATATTCGCGCTACCCATTTCCCTCGCCAATTTTGTACTGATCGACATGGAAGTGGGCATAATGTAAACATAGCCTACCTCTGATAATTTAAAGGATTATTACAAGACTCGTTTGTTATTTATTAATTTAGTCGTAATTAGTTAATTTTTAATAAAGGGCTATTTTTTATAAAATATATAGGTACGAACAATACGTTAGAGGTATTAATTCTCCAGTGACAAATAAAAATAATACTCTGTTACATTTGCGTTAGTTAAGTAGTTAGTTAGATTGCGACATTTAGAGTGAGTCCTTATCATCGTGCGGACAGACATTTTTTTAGTTAAGTAATAAGTTTTGGATTAAGTATTTACTTAATGAGTATATGGAATCATCAATGAAATTTGGAATGTATATCATCATTGGAAACACAATTGTGTTATTCGTAAGTTAACTAACTACTTAACTAATGCACATATGATCAGGCTGTACTTCCTGGTTTCGATCAATTTTTTTTAAAAGTATTGAAAAACAATAACGAGTGTATTTAAATTTATGGAGGTGGTATTTTTATCATCGTTACATATGATCCCTTCCATGACTGTTCGGACGCATCCCTTTTCACGAATTTAAAAATAATAGGTAAGTTTTAACCCTCAGACGGCGGATGTAAACAGAGTTCCACGGGCTAACACCACATGTGCAGTGGTTAAAAAACTAACTAAACCCCATCGTATTCTTACAAAAAATGCTCACAATCAGAGTTTTACAACATGTCTGGTACAAGATAAGACGGTGTAAAAACACAGATTTTAAGAAAAAACCTAAATCATGCTGATTACTATTGTGTTAATTTCTAAGGAGGATTTTGTTTCTAACATTCATTAATTACAAAAGCTGGCAAACAGGCAAATGGCCCACCTAGGCCACGTTCCCCATGGGACCAAACTCCGACCGCGATTTTCCCGTTCCACTTGTTTGTGGGTATTCAGTCGTAAATACAAGTGGAACGGTTATTCGACCCACCTCTTGCCATGGGTTGTCGTGAGCGTTGCGTAAGCGACAATTATGATGTCATTAGTGAAGATTTCGCGGCGATCATAACGACCGCGTTCGCTATGTGGAACGGCTGAAGAGCATTTTGATCGATGTAAGCTACCAGAGAAACGCACCCCTAATGGAAAGGTTACAATCTCATCTCCTAAGGACGTGTGCAACAGCAGGTGAAGACAACGTAATGTCAGCCTTCAGAATAGTATAGGAAGGATGAAATAGAGGGGTCAGACAGGAGGTATAAGATGGGATCGGATAGGCCATGGAATATAGGTGAAGATGGGATAGGAGGAGGTATATTTAGGCCATCGGAACTCTAACTCTTCGTTTGAAAACGGTTAAGTCTAACCGATATTCTGTGAGAGCGTGGTATCGCACCGATCGAGCCAGCCTCAAGAACAGTAATCAAGGTTAATTACTTACTACTAAGCCATGCCTTACCTTAGTAGTTAGTGCACTCGGTTACCAAACACAAAATTCGAGCACTAGCTGGAAAGCACACACCACTTAGGCACTTTTCTGACCTACTGTGTATTTTGTTACAATTTCCATTAATCAAAGTAATTGTTGTGTATCGTATAATATGTAGTAACTATACCAAATTCGACAGATTCGAACTGTTTTTATTGCAGCCTCTGGAGGAGATCGCTTAGAATATTTTAGGTATTGTAGCTGGATAACTCTTTATTGTACACCGTTACAGAAAACTTGTCTTCTATATACCTACAATGTGCTAACAGTAGGTATAGTGTGTTGTGTCAATTTCACTGCAAATCATCAAGAGTGGTGGCTTTAAGCTCTTTATCAGTTTAGTTTCAAAAAGAAAAAACGAATTACAGAGTATCGTTGCAATTATAATTTATTTATTTTATATAATACGGGCGTGATTTAGTGTAAATAAGATGCGTTTTAGTCTGGAAAATGGCTGTTTCAGAGGGACAATATAAAAGGAAGAATTTATACTAGAACTATGTAAGTATGAATAAAAAACGGGGTTAAATCTCTACGTTCTTATTTGCTTTGAAGCGTTTTGTTATTGATCTTACGAAAAATTATCCTTCAATAACCAGTCCAAACCGCATATTCGTGTAAGTAGATCTTTAATAGGTTTTTGTGTTCGAAAATTAAAGGCAATATGTGGTTAAATTAAATTGATGTAAATCAAGTTTGCTTCGCCGAATTCTGTTTCATGTTTGATAACGACGACTGTTGGCAAAAGGCGAGCCGGTGCGGTGGTCCCGCGATTTCTTCGACGCTTCCCGACATCGCGTCGACAGACGTAACACACATGGCCACACGTCATAAAACATAATTTATGGCTCGTTCAGTTATGCGCGCGCCTTTTGCGCTAGTCGCCAATAGCCTTTGTGTAATGTTTCATCTTACAAGCTTTAATGCATATTTAGTACCCATCTTCAAAATGCTTTACAAACATTTATCAAGTTCGGCAATCTTAAAATAAAAAATACTAAAGGGATGTCATAAATAATCATTATGACAGTTTTTAATTGATTTGCCACTTTTCGAAATTCTATATTATTTTTAACAAGTAGAAATTCTGTTAAGTTTTAAAGGTATTTCAGCAGACAACAGAGTAAGCTAGCTTTAACATAAAGAGTCTATAAAGAACACAATCATAAGAGAACCAAAGAAGTAATCGATCGATCGCAAAAAAACCGATAATTTTTTTGAGTCTCGGGTGAAAAAATGTTAGTATTTGATGTTTTAATAACTTCGATCGAGACCTCCTAAGGTCACTCCAAATTTTTTTACGATTCCAGAAATAGCCAGAATCCTATTTTTGTTTCTCGTCACTTTAATTTTCTAGACTAAAAAATAACACGTTTCTGAAAGTTTCAGTTCAATATTCGAATTTTAAAGGGTCGCCCATATTTTTTTAAAAATCTAGGTACTAGTGCAATATTTTAGATTTTTTTGAGGGAGTAGGTATTGCACTATCGACCTTTTAAGATTCAAATTTTGAACTGAAACTTTCAGAAAATATCGTTTTTTGCGCCATCCTAATATTTATGCAAAATTAATGGATAAGCCAAAGTCGCAAACTCATGTATTGTGTGACAGGTAATGGAGCAAATTAGTTCTGTAGTGGAAATGTATCACATAAAACATGTTGAATGTTTTATCAACGTCACTCCGGTGAATTGTTAACCTGGTTAGGTTCCGGGATATTCAATTTGAACGCCGCCACAAGTGGAGCCACATATTCTGATCACTCATTTCCCAAATTTAGCATCTACCGGCAACCTTGAAAGGTCGTCGCTTTTTATATGACAAAGATGCCTAATAGAACGCACACGGCACATTCAATGGCAAATAGTTTTCGTCGCTTACAGACGTTTGCAACACCATGTGTGAAGCAAACGCGTTGTCAGCCTTTCGGGTAGATGTATATTATTTATAATTCTAAAAGGGTTAGTACAGGGCTATGCAAGACAGGGGGAAGAGTGCGTATGCGGACCCTGTCCGTAGAAGGCGGCTCCGCGATCGGAGGCGTGGCTATTTCCAAAGTCTCCTCTTTCCATGATTCCAGCACGTGGGGCCTCACGTGGGTGGACCACTAGGGGACTCCGTGGACCCTCCCTCCCCACCTTGTTGAAGAGGGTTTCCTCCTCTGTACGATACCCTGAGTACATCGAGCATTGGGGTTGGGGTGTCACAAATACAGTACCTATTTATGTAGTAGGTCCTGTGAGTCCGCGTAAAAGCGTATAAGCTACGGGCGCAGTTAAGGTTTAGTTGGTAGTTTGCCGGCCGCCCGTGTCCTCAGCTCGGAGGCCATGGCCTACGGTCGATCAAGAGTCCCACACATCCTTCGACAAGCCTCCCCATAGGCCCGACGATGGTGTCCCAAGAAAAGACATTCCCCTGCGTCTACAAAGAAAAGGGTTATACGGCGTCCTGTATGTACTGCGAAAAGAAAGTCTAGTTACACGAAATTTTAGGCGGCAACTACTAGGACAGCAAAATGTCATAGGAATTCATAAAACCTAATGCATATAGATACACCAATCCTGTGCAGCTACGTCATCCGATGAAAGTGAAAGCAAATCGATATTTTATGCAAGTTGACACTATTTGAATTGCAATTTTGCGTCATAAATGCTACCTATATACGAGTCAAAAAGTTTGTCGACAGCTATTGCATTTATAAATTCCTCTTTGTTTTGTCAGCTAAAAATGTATGCCAAAAATTTTTTAGCACAATTATTTTTAACTTCTTGGTGATCATTTTCGTCAGTTTTATAATGGATTTTAAGCTTTTACTATACCTATAATTATTATTTACCCGTATTTATCATTCTTACATTTTACACATTTTATTGTAGTGTTTTAAGTGGAAAATACATACTGAATTTTTCGAGAGAGCCTACAGGATAAAATAGTGTAAAACACTCATCAGTGTCTCGAGGCAGTTTTAACGTAAACGAAAATAGTATCATTATCATGATTGCCATCACTGCCATGTAAATGTTAAAAAATGCTGGAAAATAGTTCATTTATTATGTAGTAATTGTATATAATTATGATTAAACATTACTATATTTGAAAATAAACTTTTCGAAAATGACATTTTTATTACATCAGTAATATTCGCAATCAAAATTAACATCTAGGTGCCATAAATAAATAGTATTTTTCCTTTATAAATAATTTAACCCTTTTATAAATAATATAATTTAACATAAAACTTGAGACTATTTCAGAATTCACTTTGAAATAAAGAATTACTATGTCAAATGGTAAATATACAGCTGTTCTTACTTGTTTAAGCGCTGTAATAGTATAAAACAATTTCATAAGAAACCTGAGTTAATTTTTTTACCTAAATTTTCTCCGCATTTTGTTATGCATTTTAATTCGAGTCCTGCAAGTCGTAACAATATATTACTTTTTTCCTTCTTCACGTCGAATAGAATAACCTGAGATAGAGAAGTTTTCAGTGTTCGCTATGTTCCTTTTTGTTTCCTGTGTAACTAAGCAAAATAATTGTATCTTTTATAGTGGTACCATAGGGGTTTATATTATCTAAGAGTATACGTACCTACACTATTTTCTAATATATCCAATACACTGTATACCTACTAATAAATAATTAATTATATGAACGCATTAGTATTGTTACGAGCTACACAGGACTCGAATTAAAATGCCGTTGGAATTACTATAGAGTTTATTAGAACTGACAAACACGTATAATACAGGTACAAATATTACTGGCACAGCCAGTACAAAACTGCACGATTCAATAACTCGCGCAAAGTCCGTCAATATATCGCTTATCGAATGTACGTCTTGCTCGTATCGTAATCCTCGCTTGACTGCCCCACCCCTCCGTTCGGGCATTCCTTTTATCCTGTACAAATACAATATGCCTCGACGCAAAACAATAATTTTCAAGAATTAGTTCAACACTCCTGCCTAATGACTGCCATAAAACAAGTACAATAACAATAGAATGTTATTCTTAATTACAAATTTTAAAACAAAGTAAACAATAGAAGTCCAAATGCGGGAAAGGTAATAAAACAGGTTTATGGCAAGCAGATGTGCATTCACTTTTTGACGGCATGTAACAATATGATCGAAGAGTATACGTACACTATTTACTAATATATCCAATACACTGTATACCTAGTAATAATTAATGAATTATGTATACGCATTAGTATCATATATTTTATCTGACACTTGGTTTTAAGCAGTCATAATGTCTCTACTGATATGAATATTAGGCAATTATAAGACGTTAATTGTATCGGTTTTGTTTTATAATTTTCATTACAAAGCGACTTTTGAATCTAAAAGATTTTATCCAAACTAAGTAGGTACCGGTGGAGAACAGTTTTTTAAAGTAATAAATATAATTTTAAAACTATGAATACTTCCTTGTTTTTATGTACACCGGATATATCCCCGCCGTCCGTGCCGGAGAGGCGACGGTGGATGCAATTTATACATGAAATCTAGTAGTACATTACATACAAGTTGAAATTTTAAGTCTACTTCCTTATTTTTATGTACACCGGATATATCCCGCTGCATCCACTGTAGAGACGGCGGGGGATGCATTTATGCATGAAATTTACGTCACATACAAGTTTAAAATTGGACCTACTTATGCAAAACAGAACCAATCCACAAACATGCCAAAATTGGGTTGAAGATGCAGAAGGCTTTCAAAATGCACCTTCCATCGACTCAATAAGAGTCATAACGATCTGAAAACATTTTTAGAGAATAAAACATTCTTATCACAAAGTAGCTAATCCACAAAACACCAAGACTAATAAACTAACAAGATCCATGACCCATGGTTATCCAAAAACCTGAAAGGTTTACTTCAATATGTAGGACAAAATATAATATACAATATTCAAATTTTTTTCCAAAATATAGACTTTTTTTGTATGCAAAATTTTAATAAAAACGGCTTTTTCTCAAAACTGTCAGTATGTGGGTTCGTTCCATTTTGCATAAGTAGGTCCAATTATGCCTCTTCCTTATTTCTATGTCCACTGGCTATATTTCCAGTTGTCGCAGGGGCGGCGAAGGGATGCTTTTAAAGATGAAATGTATGTCACATACAAGTTTAAAATCATATCTACTTCGTTATTTGCATGTATACCGAATATATTACCCGCCACCGTAAAGGCTGTGGGGGATACACGTGAAACCTACATTGATATCTGAATATAGCGCGCCATTGCTAGACTGAGTTACTAGGAGAGCAGAATGCAATGCTGCATTTATGAAAAACGAACGCTTTCAACTTATAAAGTCTTAGTGCGAACCCAAAATCGTAGTGACGTTTTCTAGACAAATTTGTATGCACTTTTGCATCTCGATGCATCAAGATCTAAAGCTGTTGTTAGAACAGTTCATTACTCTGTACTTCAATTTGGAAGAATCAACCAAAGTGATCCATATAAACGTTAACCATTCAATGGCATTGACGGCTGTTGTGTCTTTTCAGTTCTGTGCCGTTCAACTTTTTTTTTCAACTAATTTGGTTAGTTAATTAGTCCATATCAGCTTAAGATGGTAATTATATATGTGAAATATCTAAATACCCGTGATATTGGTCTTACTAGGTACTAAGCTCCATACAAGTAATCTACTCATGATAAGGCCAGTGAATGAATATCGAGATTTAGGAACCGGTCAACAGTGAACAAAAATGACGATATCAGCAGTATCCAGTCATATCGATATTACTGATTTCTTCCAGGCAATATTTGAATGGAAGAAGTTTGATAAGAACTATATAGGAAAAGAGGTATGTTCTACAATCCCCACTTTATGGATTGAGTATCTTATAATAAATAAATTCATAAATACTGTTACGACTTGCAGGACTTGAATTAAAAGTCGGTAGAATGAATGAATGAAAACACTAGTTGGTAGAATTACTACACAATTTATTAGAACTATGCAAACACGTATAACACAGGTACAAATACAACTGTACACAACCAGTCCAAACGTAATGCACGATTCAATAACACGAGCAAAGTCCGTCACTAAATAGATTACCGAATGCACACGCGTCTTGCTTCGCTTGTGGTTATCGTTTGACTGCCTCATTTCTCCAATCTCCATTGGGGCATTGCTTTATACTGTACAAATACAATATGTCTGCTCGGCCGCGTGGACTGCATTTCCTAGAATCACACTTGGCTAATGAGTACCATAAAAGATTACAATACACAATGAGCTGTTTTTCTAATCACAAATTTTAGACACAAAGTAATCAAAAGAAGTCCACATGCTAAAAAGGTAATAAAATGTCTACAGGTATGCACGTTTGAATTTGTCTTTTGTCGGCGTTCAGGTCGTAACAATATACGAGTATACGTACATAATTATAAGATACATACACTAGCAAAATATAAATAATACATATGATTACAGCCCATAAGCGTCCCACTGCTGGCCTCGAGCCTCCCACTATTGGGTAACGGACGGAATACCCGCTACGCTTGTCTAAAGCGGCTTTGCAAATTTGACACATCGTTTTAAATCTCAATGTGCAGTTTTTATCACGGTAATCAGAAAACTTCCTAAGTGGTACATGCATGCGTTCCGGTCAAGATTAAACCTGCGGTCTTTGAGTTAGGGACGCAAGTGCTAGCAATTACGCTTACCACACCTTTTTGTTTTTATAAAATAATATCAGCCATAAATATACCACTGCGGTGCACGCCCGTGGGCCTCCAATTATAAGGGGAACGGAGAGTATACCCGCCACACTTGTCTTGGCAGGTTTGACACATCGGTTATCTCGATGTGCAGGTTGCATCACGATGTTTTCCTTCACCGTTGCTAGCACGTGGCAATTATAACAATAAGCACATTAGATCAGAACAATAACTAAGTGGTGCATGCGTTCCGGCCAGGATCGAACCCGCGTCGTTTGAGTTTGGGACGCGTGCGCTAGCCATTACGCTACGAAGACTTATAGATTTTATTTAAAAAAAATATATATATAAATAAAATACAATATACTCAATTAAATTAATACATAATTTGTCCGCAAAATTCAGACGCATGCACAGAAGATTTTCTGACTTAAACTGTTTCAAAACTTATTTTTATGCGAGAAACAATATCTTTCAAGCAGTGAGGCTGCGAATATGCCCCCTTGAAATTTGTACCCTTAGTAACCATTCCTGGAGCTAGACACTAGCTACAACCAAAAGCAGCTGAAGCTCGGGCCCCGACTAGTATAAGATAATTTTCTTGTTTGAAAAATGGTGAAGCGTTCATTTTTTTTATTACTCCCTCATCTCTGAACAACAACTTGGCTTTTGCTAAGCCGATATTTGACGGTTCATTTGTTTTTCAATTTGGAATAATCAACCAAAACGATCTACATAAAAACAAATTTGAATAATTAAATGTTATTGAATACCGTTCTGTCCTTTCAGTTCTGGGCATTTTAATCAAATTGGTTCAATATGGTTGATACATCTAATACTATACTACATACATATTATTATGAGCTTTTGTTATCATTACTAACTTTATAGTAAGTATTATAGTGAATACTATAATATCATTAACATCTTTATTCATGTAATCAACATTGAAAATACATAATTGTTGGAGATGCGAGTGGACTGTACATCGTTTCGCTGGTCTGAACTGGGGCTCCGAAATTAAACTACGAAAAATGATACTATGGGAGGCTTGCAACTTCGTAAGCGACGTTGGGTAAGAGCTTCTTTCGCCTTTTCTATAGCTTCTTGAATTTATTGGCTACTTTGCGCGAACTACTGTTTGTCACGAATTACGAATGACCTTTTGTCGTACAGGATCCAACTGAATAGGCGCAGATGGCTGTGTAAGCGTTACTGGGCTTGGTGGGCTTTCTGATTCCGTGGGAGCGGAGATGTTCAGCCCGGAAGAAGCGCGCTCGAGGAGGCACTTCCTATGAGGTTCGACCTCGGCTCGACCACGGGGGGGGGGGATGCCTCTATCGGATTAAGCCATAAACGACTGGATGAGATAAGCCAACAGGCTGAAATGAATTCGTGGGGACGAGTTATCGACTCCGCTGGCACAGCCAATTCTAGTCTATCCTTACTACCGCTTCGCAGCATGTTTTTGGTGGTAGAGAAGAAGCGGCGGAAGAAACTCTCTAGAAACACGCCTAAGCTAGTCTTGTGTGGCTACTTTTTGTCTGTGATGAGTGAGTGTGATTGGTGGATTTAACCTTGTTTGGGTGGACCGGGCTCTCCGGCGTCTGTTCAGACTGCGTCTGTTATGCTCGGCTGATGTTCTGAACCTCAGGGGTTGATGATCGCGAGGAATATGGTGATTTCGTCTGGCTCGTCGAGGAGGACCGTTTCTACGACCATAGGATTTTTTTTGTCTTCGTTACTTATACTATTGGTGTTATCGGGCCTCTCGAGAGGTGACATGGTCGAGAGGGTTTCTGTTCATCATCACTTATCAGTTTCAACATCACTTAGTGATGTTAAAACTTTTGTAAGAAAAATACTTCCATAAACTGCTGAAAATTAACCCCTTGTTTTAGCTTACCTGTGGCCGATTAAAAACAGTACCTATATACGCATTTAATAATTAAAAAATTTATTACAAAGGGTTTTTCGGCTTTGGTGGAAATTTTGTATTTTGTGGAGTAGCGTTGTTTCCGCTTTTTTCCTCAACACGTGATTCTGAAATCATAAAAGTGTACCCACTTCTGACTTTTTAATTAGGGTGGTTTAGTGACGCCTTTTGGAAATTTCTATTAGGTAAACAACATTATTACATTGAACTCGTAAACACCTTGTTTTATTCTCATTGTTTAAACTTTACCAATTTAAAACAATAAGTTACAATGTTGAAAGGCAAGCTAACTAGATTTATAAAACAAACAATGAACTTGTTTATCGTCTGGGCTTGACTTTGCATTTAATTATTTAAAGAGGCAGAGACATTATTAACATTGATATTCATTAATGATTATAAAGGTGTTTTGTGACTAAGTTCAGTTCTAAAGAGAAACCTCGTCTATAGTTCATGCGGTAAATATCCTCCTACTAATATTATAAACGCGAAAGTTTGTAAGTATAAATGTATGTTTGATACTGTTTCTCGCAAACACTACGGAGTGGATTTTGATGAAACTACAATAATATTATTACACGCACGTACAAGCTATATAGCTTGAACATCAGAATAACACATACGCTAAAATGTATAAAGATATAGTGTGAATAATCTAAAATATAAAGATTTTCCATCACCACGCGAGTGAAACTGCGGGCGCAGCTAGTTTGTAATAAATTGACTACAAAGTATCTGTAATATCCCTGCTATACTTCGGATATTGTTAGTTTTAATGACTGAGTCACGCAGATGTAGACAAGGGCTTAATTCAAACAACTCGTGTATATACACTAATGTAGCTACTCGTTAACGCGTTATTTTTAACGCTATAAGTAAGTCGCATTTGATGAGAGTTACTAAAGCTAACGCAGGTGGAGCAGGGGCATAAAGTATAAATATGGCCCGATCATGAGTTGATGAGGTAGGTTGATGCTGCTTCTCATTAGGATTAATGTTATTCAATACTAGATATTCTAGGTATTATACCTATTCGATAACCGCTATGGTTGAGTTGGCCTCCTTTACCCGCCTACCTCACTGCAGCGAAGAGGCATTGGCAGGCTAAATACCTACCGTAAACGCATTTTCCGTTATTAACTATGGTCTGGGTGTGTAGGATCGCTTCCAGAGTGGTCGATTTTATATATATATTACCCATAACACAAGCATAAGTTGCTTTACTTGAGGATATCCCAAACAAGCAAATTGGCAGACACACGCAGTGCATAAAATGCACATGCACTGCGTGTGTCAGCCAATTTGTTTATTTAGTTCTCCCAAATAGTAGAAGATATTAAAATGAGACATCAAAAAATAAGAAATAATAAAGACATTATTTTTAAAAACCACCTTTGTCAAAAATTTCATTATTTGAGTTAGTTACGCCATTTTGTAAAGGAGTTTGTAAGCTTTCAGATCACAATTCGTATTTCTTCATAAACAAGTTTAGTTATGAGATATTTGCTTTTAATCGAAGTACCGATTCTTCATATACAACCTTTGTCAACTACCTATGGTTTCGACAAAAAGTAGCTATGTCAGTGACATAGGTTGTTTATGAAAAAAAAAACAAAGCTGTCAGCCTGACTAACTATAATAATATGTTCTATCCTTTTATTGCGCCCTGTCTTATTGAATATGGAGTTGTATCCATTAATTCTGCAAGTCATTCTGTAACATACTTCTGTATAAATCTTTAAAAAAAAGAACTTGAAATATAAATAGAACAAGAAATATAAAGAAAAACAACTTTTAGCTAGACGTGTTGCTGGGGAGTTTCTTGCCGCTTCTTCTCCTTAACAGCAATAACACGTTGCGAAGCGGTGTACACAGACCAGAAAGGAAAATTAAATTTTAAACTGTATGACCTTCAAAATGTGTTCTCCAGTGGAATTTATTTTGAATAAAAACTTTTGAATTTGAATTTGACGTCTTGTGAGAGTGTTTTTCGCGGGTCTTCTGCTGGTGTTTACAACGTTGTTTTTTTGTTGTTTCTTATTGCAATTAAAACTTACCCATACCATAACCATACACACATACATAACTTCACGCCAGGTCCCTTGCGGGGTAGGCACGAACAACAGAGCGCCATACAGGCTTATTCTTACACACCTCACTTGCTTCTTTAACATTCATAGCTCTTGTCATGCACGCTCGTCTGTTCTTAAGGCTCCTGACATCACCTTCTGCTAATACACGATCAATTTGATCATGGAAGGTGTGTCGTGGCCTTCCGTATAGTATAACCATATTTCCTGAAATCCCCAAAACCAGCTGTACAGTTAAAAAATATGAGGAAGTATAAAATAACCGAAGAATCTCCATTTTTATTCGTGAGAGATTATTATTCTGGTCCTTGGCGGTCTTGCATTATCAAATTTAAGAAAAAAATGCCTGAGGACATGACGTTAACCCCTCTCTACAATAAGCCTATCCCAATAAACACTGCCAAATTAAATGATTTTCAAAAATGACTCCCATTTCTGAAAGAATCTAACCAACAGTTTTATTATACACTCAACATCAGCGATGATGATGTAAGTTCTGATGTTGATAACCCTGATAACAGTAGTGGTGAGGAATAACTTTTAAGTTATTTTTATAGGAAAGAGCAGCAATAAATACAAAATATATAAATTTCCTTGTCTTTTCATATTAAATATTTCCTTCAAGAGCCACCTTTGTCAATTTTTAACTTCCAGTTTTCCTTCAAAAGTAACCTTTGTCACTACCTTCTCAAGTTTAGCTTAAGATCTTTAAAGGATTTTAAATATGTAAAATTATAGCTAATATAGCGCAAATCATAATGAATAGCACATAAAATATAAAAAGTTAAATATGAAGACGTGAAGAAGTTTTTTTACTCTAGTGTAAAAGTAACTAATTTGACAAAGGTGGGTTTTGAAATAATGTCTTCAATTGTCTTTATCCTTAAAATTTTCATTGAAATCCGTTAAATTATTTCTAGTCAATTCGAGCCCAAGTACCAGGCAGACTGATAGACAATTTCTAAACGGTCATTTATGACAAGAAATCGTTTATAGCAGTATTCCCTTAAATTATGGCATTCATTTTGAAATCACAGACATCATCGCCGAATCGGATATTTTTATCTCCAAAAATTTTAGTTAACAATTTTTGGTATAGCTATACACTTTTATATCTGGTATGTTTCAAACATTTGAGCCAAGCACTTAAATAAGTATATTCAACAATGACTACGGTTTGGATGTCATACTATTTCAGACATAATAAATTCAGGGAATAATTCCAAAATTCAATTTGGAAACCCTGACAACAGACACTTCAATCTTATGATAGATAATAAAATACCAATATTTATCATAACGACTCATTGACTCTTCAGGTGATAAGAGGGCTGATGGTATAATCCCGTAAGACTATTACTATAATATTGAGCCTAGATCATCACCGTTTTCAATAGGTAAAGTGCTCAGAAGGCTAGCTAGATACTAATCCATTGTCCGAGGCAGGCACCAGCATTCTGATCACCTCAGATCCCACAGAAAAGCACAAATAAACAGCAAAGGGCTCAAACATATAATTCTCACTAAAAGTGGTATCTCTCCTGAGTGATTCCCGGCTTAAGGAATTCGGAGTCATGACCCTTGCCATCACCAGCTATTGTCGATCAGGTACGTCCTTTGAGGCGTAGCGTCATCCTCCCCAATACTACGGGAGCAAGGACAATGGATAGGCTACTTCTGCCCTAGGTGTGGTAGTAAGTACTCTAAGTCGAAGAAAAAGATGCGCAGCACTACAGATTTTGTAAATATCTAAACCCTTATGTCAAATGGATAAGGAAGCTTCGATCCAAATACTAGAAATCAAAACTGCTTTAATATGCTCACCTAGTGATTTTATTAGATTAAGAAATTTCCAAACGTAGGCAGAAATATGTGAACAAAATTAGGACATAAGTATGTTCATTTTTTACTTCAATTATATTTGTATAGAAAGGTAGACGTCCGCAAGTTATAATGTTATTTATAGTACTAGACTCAAATTATCTAGTCAAGTGCTCTGGAGCAAATAGCTCAATAAAATATTAATTATATTGAAAATAACATTACTACATCATTTATTAAAACAATTATAAAATTACATGCTACAACTAAAACTTGACTTATTTGTATTGTATTCTACCCATAGTCCCTCAAGACTATAAGTAGAATACTGAGCCCAGATCACCGTCTTCTATGGGTAAGGTGCCCAGAAGGCTGGCTACGTTTCCTCGCTGGATCGCCATACTGATCCGTTGGCCGAGGTAGGCACCAGCCTTCTGATTACCTGAAGAATCAATGAGCCGTTTCGATAAATTTTGGTAGACGCTCATGGCCTCAGGACCCCACGGTCCAAGCGTCTCGACAGCAAATGGCACAAACATATTATAACTCTCACAGGGTTGCATATTTGCGCCGCTTGAGTGATTCCATTTGATATATTCTGACTTATTATATAGGAAACCGACAATTTGTACTTGGCCGTACAGCATCGTTATGTCACTATGTGAATAAGTTGAACGTTTGTTGAATGAATAAGAATGCGAATTTTTTGGTTAAAAATAATTACTGGAAATCAATTAAAGTGTTAGCTATAAAATGTGTAATTGCACACGAAAAATTAAGGCGAAACCGTAAAAACCTCAAAGCAAACAACGTTAGCTCGTAAAAGGTGATGAATGGAGGGTACATGAGCAGTGCGGTGCGGTGCGGCGCGTCGACGGCAACGCGGCGCAGGCGCACCGCGTGCGCCATGTTGTGGGCGGAGCCTATCGGGCCATTGCGATCGCGCGCATCTTCCTTTTAACTCAGCTTTATTTCGATACATCGAGCCAGAAAGAGAAGAGTACATTTTAATTCCGAACTACCTATCTTATATATTTCGGTATGCTGTGTGTCATCCACACGTGCCTGTCGTACTTTGAAATTGATGATCCTCAGGGATCGTGAGTCGGGACTGTATCTATGATGAAAAACATGATACCCGTTTTGCTACCTACTATTTTTTCTTCAGCTCTGATACAGACCAGTGTTATTATAGAACAGAATTATTAAGACTGCTTCTGCATCTGCACGAGACGAAATAGAAATTAGAATATTCAAGATGCTAAATTGAGTTCTTTTTCATTGTCATTAATATTGTACATAAATATAGGTACCTACTTACCTAATATAGGCGGAATGAGTTAGGTATGCCGCTCTATCGTTAGCGGAAATAGATGAAAAAGTTAATAACGGTAATAATATCAGTAAACTCCTCCTCATATATGCTTAAAAGTAATAAGCAAGAATGCCTAATAGAAACTCGAAGTTTTCTAAGAAGTGAACCCTGAAGAATATTAGGTAACGCTTATCTAATATTTTTCACGTCATATATTGATACGTTTTAGACCCGTTTACCTATCTACTTTTACAATAATGATAGTATTAATGTTTACTATGTAGCGACGGGTGTTTACAGCAAAGATCAGCAACCGGCGGCGCGCACGCATCCTCATGGCGCGCTGCGAACACTGCCATAGTATTTATAGCCAATCGGTATTTAACCGATATATTTATTTATTATGATGACACGCAACGTCACTTTATTACCTTGTGAAGCCACAGATGATGTTATAAAACTATGCCGGTCTAGACATGCGAAGTTTATGTAATTTTCCTGTGATTTTCTTGTAGTATAGGATCCCGCTATACAACGACCTTCACCGAGATACTTATTTGATGAAACCTATTTTATATTTAATTTAATGTGTCAATAAATATATTGCATATGGGTTGCCTAAAAAATTTCAGTCCAGTATATGATTAATAAATAATTAAAAAAAAAATAACATTTCACCGGTTTGTTTATTAAACCAATTCTATACCAATCGAAAGTATGTAGCCCATAGAATATGCAAATGTTAGGTCGTCTATTCTTTTCCGGTCACAACTCTTGGGTAGCCAGGTATAATCCTTTTCATGTTCAAGATCAAATACCATGCGCACTCTCTTTCTTTAAATGGACGGACTTCAAACAGCTGCTATGCTGTGTCCTCTTCTATCGCATGGGATATGGTTGGTTGGGACCTCCCAGCCACACATATACTCTCGCAGCAATATTTCACTTTTCAAAATTCGACAACCGGAATTCGGGACTGATTTTTGCAGGCAACCCTATACCACCGTGTTCATAATGAAATAATCTTTATTTTCATTTAATTTTAATTCAATAATCAGACCGGTGCAAAATGCTAGTATCGATTTACCTGTTTATACCTGGCTACCCGAGAGTTGTAACCGGATAAGAATAGGCACCCTAACATTTGCATGTTCTATGGGCTTCATACTTTCGATTGGTATAGAATTTGTTTAATAAACAAACCGGTGAAATGATAATAAAAAATTTTTTTTTATTAATTAATCATATACTGGACTGAATTTTTTTAGGCAACCCATATGCAATATATTTATTGACACCTTTAATTATATATAAAATAGGTTTCATCAAATTAGCACTCGGTGAAGGTCGTTGTATAGCGGGATCTTAGCCTATTGTGAATGTTATTTACATAAAAATTCTTTAAAGTGAAATAAATACGTTGTCAGTGTATAATAGAAAGTGTAAATAATATCACTCCCACTATATTATGTACCTTACATACAGTAGGTCTACAACATTCCTTTGCTGGATTCGGACCTCACCAGTTTCCTTAAGAGAACGGATTGAATACCCACCAGTGCCGCTACTTTTGCGTATGGCAGTTTGGGGGGTTTTTATATATCAGACATCTCGATTTGCATATTGTTTCCTAACGTTTTCTTTCTTCACAGTCAGCACGTAGGTCTGAAAACCTACCTAAACGTTGATAATTCTTTAAACAGAATTCCAATCCACTTCATTGGAATAAGACTCGGGTGCTATAGCCACTATACGCTATCATGATTTACCCTGTCATACACCACAAGCATAGTAAGTAGGTACCGGTATGCCGGCTTTGTTTTACGCCCGTTGATTGCATCCACGAATGTTGTTATAATAATTTACACTTGCCTACTAGCAATAGTGCACCTTGAGATAAAAATTGTTAAAGCTCATGTTGGTAAAATATGTTTATTACATCCAATGACTTCCTTCACACTGGCTTCGCTAGTATGAGGAACTAGCAAGTGTTGTAGATCAATAATCTCATAAATACCATAAGAAACCTTATCACTGAGGCGTAAGGTTGATTATTGTTAAAAAATTTTCGTTTACACGACTGAGTAAATAAATCCGGCAAGTTTAATGCAAAACTTTTGGTTTACGCTTTATGGTAAATATTTGGTGTACGTCGTATAACTGTTTTATAGTTCTAGTAAAATGTTTGGTTTAATTGTGCTAGGTCAAGAGCGGGCGTTCGACAGGCGTCCTTGCGATGGGTAAATATTATTGTCTAAGCGGGTTTTCCGCTGTTTGGGTGCTTATATGAGTCTGTGGATGATACAGGCTGGGGGATCCGTGAGTGCAACGACCCCGCACGTTACACAAACTTTAAAAAATATCTTAATAGTCCTTTGCATGAAATTTCGCTTATTATCTACCCTATAGGATTCCCTCTTGTCTTGGTGGGAAGAGGTAAAAGACAAGCTTAGAACTGCTGCATCTATAGTCCATAAACGTTACGGTTTTTCATTTAACTGTGTATATAGTAAGTAATAAGTGATAAAGTTCAGATTTAAAGAATTCAGTCAAATTGCATTGGCATTTACTTCCACAATGCGCTACCCTTACATCCACTTATGATCACTTTTGCACATGGTCGTCATCATTAGCTTCGGATGATTTGGCGCGTGTGTCGGTTTGCCAATAAGCATGAGCGTAGAGAGGCGGACGTGGGTGTGCCGGTGGCGTGCGGCGCGGAGAGGGGCGCCGGTGGGCGGCCGAGGTTGGCGCTGGTGCGAGCAGTGGGCGGCGGCGTGCGCGCACTTGTCTCCAGCACGCGCTCCGACGCGCACGCGCAACGTGCACCTCTGCACGCATGAAGACCGAGCAAACGACCGAAGAGGCGGCGCGCCGGGCGCCCGCCACGCGCCGCCAGGAGAAACCACCGTTTTCGTACATCGCTCTTATCGTGATGGCGATACGCCACTCACCGAACAAAAGGCTGACACTGAGCGAAATATACGCGTTCCTCCAGCAACAGTTCCCTTTCTTTCGTAGTTCGTACCAGGGTTGGAAGAATTCCGTGAGACATAATTTGAGTTTGAACGAATGCTTCGTCAAACTACCGAAAGGACTAGGGCGGCCAGGTAAAGGGCACTACTGGACGATAGATCCTTCGTCCGAATTCATGTTCGAAGAGGGGTCGTTTAGACGTCGCCCTAGGGGATTTCGGCGCAAATGCCAGGCGCTGAAACCTCAATATGGAGGTGGAGGATACCTTTGCGGAGGTGGAGTACCAGCACTGCCACCGTCACAGCCTACCGGATATGAGCTGGCAAGTGGTAGCGGTGCGGGGTCAAGTAGTGCTCCGTCTATAGACTACGGTGCGTGCGCGTATTCCCATACTGGCAGTGCAAGTCAGCAGCTAGTTTACGGAGGAGAGTATTGCACGTACGGTGCTATGGGTGAGCGTGATTGGCCGCTGCCCTACGGGTCCATGGATCCGGGATACCGGCCGCCGCCCTCGTCGCCGCCGCCACATCATGATCCGCCTGATCTCATACCCAACTATCAATACGCAGTCGCCAATGAACATGGTGAGTAATCAATATTTAATTATTATTATTATCATAATATCTAATAAGACATAAAATGTTGAACCAGGTTACAAAAGGGAAAATATTATAATTATATATTTCAAAAAATCTATCAAAATAAATTTAAAAATAAAAGAAAACAGGAACTTGACGATAGGTATGTAAAATTACTGACGGCAGATACAAAAGTCAGAGTCGGTCAATCCATGACAGAAAAATGTACCTAACTCACTATAGTTTTGACCACTAATGTCATTTCGCATATAGTTACGTAAATTATTTGCCTTTTATTACTTTTTATAACGTGTTTATAGTACGTAGGTTTTATTTATCTTAAGTATACCCAGTTCTCAGACACATTTTTTATGTACCTATCGATTCTGTTATTAGATCTGTAATCTTGAGTTTTATAACTATAGTAAATGATTCAGCTATAGGTACTTGCGTTAACTTCAAAGCCTCATTCATATATTTTGTTAAACAAATTATCTCATCATTACTTTATGTACTTAATTAGTCATAATAATCAGTTCATTTCCAAGGTTTTACCTATAATTGAACAAACAAATATTCAAACAGTTTTGTATTTAAGTGCCTGTAAGTATGGATTTTCACTCTAATTTCGTATCCTGTGAGGTTTATTATTATATTATTAACTCAAAAGTCCTTGATTATATGTTTAATATAGTTTGTAGAACCTCTAGGTTAGGTTCATATGGAATAGTTTCCTCTACTAGAGTATCTATCTATAGTAGTAGAGATCTTGCCGGAGTCGTGACCTCTACTAGGTGTTTGTAAATATCTGGAGCTGATATTCTCCTTAACTCGTCTCATTCTCCTTCCCATACTCTTCTGATCTCTACTCGTGTCCTTCTCATTTGCCCCTCTCCCCAAACAACGTCTATCCTCTTCACATTAAATTCTGATAATAATAAGGAAGTCGAACGGCAAACTCTAAACCTAATATCTGTAATACAAAAAGTAAACATATTTTTAACCGACTTCGAAAAAAGGAGGAGGTTCTCAATTCGTCGGGATCTTTTTTTTTTTTGCTTTTTTTTATGTATGTTCGCCGATTACTCCGTCATTTATGATCCGATTTACGTGATTCTTTTTTTGTTCGACGCGGAATAGCTGCCATGTGGTCCCCTAAAAATTTGACATAGTTTGGCCCAGTAGTTTTCATTTTATGAACATTTTTCATGAAAATAATTTTCACTCCGTTCCATATGTACACCGATTACTCTGAGATTTATGATTCGATTTACGTGATTCTTTTTTTGTTCGACGCGGAATAGCTGCCATGTGGTCCCCTAAAAATTTGACATAGTTTGGCTCAGTAGTTTTCATTTTACGATCATTTTTTTGTTCCCGGTTCTTGGGACCTATATTTTTTAAGAAGCGCGGCACCATTCGTATGTCTACCCATACATAGCTAGACACTAAAACGTAACAAATAAAAAATTATAACTTCGTTTAAAAAAACTGACTTCAAAAACTAAAAAACTAAAATGTATAATATAACTTATTTCTAAAGCTATTAAATATTAATATATATTATCTAAAACATCTTGAAGTCGGTGCAAAGCAAAACATAAAAATTACTATATTTTGAAAATTACTAATCACCGACTTTAAGATGTTTTAGATAATATATATTAATATTTAATAGCTTTAGAAATAAGTTATTTTATACATTTTAGTTTTTTAGTTTTTGAAGTCGGTTTTTTTAAACGAAGTTTTAATTTTAGTTTTTTCGTTTTTGAAGTCGGTTTTTTTAAACGAAGTTTTTAAATTTTATATAGAATCTTATTTGTAAATAAAAATATTTTGAACGAAAATTTGTTCGAACAATATTCGTTACTAGATAATTTTTGACACACGGTATTTTAATTTTTTTTTCTATGATGACGTACCCAAATGACGTAAAGAGTGGATGTTTTTTCTCAGTACGGAACCCTACATAGTTTCTGGACTCTCTTATTAGGTTTATTTTAGCTTTTCATCTGACAAACCACAAAACAGTGGACCAAAGAGTAGGATTGAATAATTTAAAGTGGACATTTATCGCTTGTACAGAAGCTACGACATGCCTAGTTCAACGCGCACTTTGCACAATTATTTTTTACTATTTATTACCTTATAATTATACATTAAATTATAAACAATAGTTCTGCCATTCTAAAAAGCCCCATTTGAAGTTTCATATAAATACTGACCAACTAGCTTTTTTTTAAAGTGATGGCTGCAATGCCATTTATGTATTGATTTTGCCAATGTCATGTGAATTAAAAAGCCAGGTGATAAAAATAGGAAAAATAATTAGCAATTTGGCCCGTAAATTTAAAAGAAAAATCTGCAAATCTAATACAATATAGTAAACATATTTACTACAAACATACTTAAAACAAAACATAAGAGCAAAGTACAAAAATAAATAATAACTTTAACTTCAAAATAATCTAAGTATATTATATATATATATATATATATATATATATATAATTCTATATACACGACCAACTAGCTTTATAATAGTAGCGAAATAATTGATATCAAATCAAAACACATGACAAGATTATGTTTGTCAACATTATTTTTTAAAGATTAGTGACGCGACCTATATATTGATGTATAACAGAAAAGTATAAACATAGATCGTAATTAAGTTATGCATATTTGGTACATTTAAAAGATATTTTAAATAAATTTTCAATTAAACTGAAAATTCATTTTTCGAAGTGAAACTTCTTTAGAATTGTTGTGATTTGAATCTCGATTAAACGAAAAAGCGACAATAAAAAGAGATAAATGTAGAATGAACACATAGAACATAAAATAAATAAATAAAATAAAAACTAGTAAAATTAAAGAAACTTATAATTAATCATCTTTTTCTTATGTGTCTTCCAAATTGGATGAATTGATAATTGTGTTTTTTTTTCATCATCATCATCATCATTCATCAAAAAAAATTTCAAGCAGATTATTGTTCATTCATCTATTCAGTTAGTGTCTGAATTTTTTCAATTTTTTATTTTCATATTTAGTATGTTTAAATAATATTTAATTATTAAAGGGCCGATGTGGGTGTGGCTTGCGTAAGCCAGAGTACCCGTTTTCGGCCGTATTTTTTATCCCTCTGGGAAAATTATCTTACAGTTCCGGGAGTCAAGACTTTTTTTAGGAAATTTCCTCCTCTTTTCGAATCTTTTTTCAAATTTGAAAAATCTTTATTACTTTTTGAGATATTTGCAAAAATCTAAATCCCCGCTTTTTTTTTGTTAATTGTTAATAACTTTTACAATTTTTGCAAGCGGAACTTCATTTTTTTCAAAAATCATCTAGATGCCATTCCGAATCGAATGACACCTCATTTATAATTTTCGGAGACTGCTGAAAAAAGTTGGTCCAAAAGGCACTTGTTGACTAGTCTACGTAGAGTACTTAGAAAGCAAGTGGTGACAAAAAGCCAAACAGAAACACAACTGATCCTTCTATAAGGACTTCTGTATTTTCAGAATTACTAACTCTCCATTTTATACATTTACTTCTTAAATACGAGTCATTATGACTTCCACACGCATAGTGATAATTAATAATCGGTAATCTTGAAGAATTTGTTAAAGAATACCACTTGAATGAGGCTCAAGGTAGACTGTGGTGTTAGTTGAGTATACAAGTATGCGTTGCTGTATTGCGTCACTCGAAATCTCGTCTCAAGTGGCTAAAATGACTGACTGATGATAACTAAGCGTCGCGCAGCAATGAATAATAATTATTAACCATCTGTTGAAATGCACAAGAAAGCCGGCCTATTCGATGAAAAAAATAAATGTAGAACAAAACTTGCCAAAATAATACTTAGGTATACCGATTTCTATATAATTATGTATATCTTACTATCCATACATTCCCTTACTACTGGATAAAATTGGACATGAACTCCATACGAGTAATGTCAATATTCTACCAATCCTAGGTTTTGATGTAGAAAGAGATGAAAGAAAATCATTTATTTGGCAAAAACACAGAGCTCGTCTATTGAATAAAATTAAAGAGATCTTAATGATGAGCCTAATTGAGATAGCTCGGACAAATGATTAAGGATAAAGCGACGTAAGCTCCATGCAAGTAATGCTGATATTAGAGACATCAACCAATTTCAATCAAATCGGTTGAAAAATGTCATGCTATTCAATGACTATATTTAATTTGGTTAATAAATCCAAATTTGAGGATAGAAATGAATCGTCTAATATCTGCGTAATGTCAATTTTCTAATAAAGGTTTCGTAAAAGAATGGGTTCATTCTTTTGCCTTGCCATAAGTAAAAATTGAACATTGTAGTATGGGAGCTAAGTCAACGGCACGGCCCGTTTCGAGTATATCGTAAGAAGAAAGATACTATTTATTTTACTAAAAATGTTTACTCAGCTTTAAATAATACATGGACTACATAGAATATCTTAACATAGTCATTAGCTTAGGCACCGTGGGGCATTTTGGGCAATATCATTTTAAGTAGTTGTAAGACAAATGAATGGGTAGTAAGATATAAGAACCGGCTGTGAAAGGTAACTCCCATTACTGCAAAACGGTTATGAGACGACTCACGCCCGTAGAACAATTAAATAATAATAAGTACATGTTCTATGAAACCGTGCACGCTACACGGGGCCGTTGAGTTGTTGAAAAACACGAGAAGCCGTAGTACCTAATGAACAACGCCACAACATTTACGGTCTTTTTAAAATAAATAACGAACGATTGATTTCTTGTAAAATGAATAATGAACACTTGATTGCCATATTTGTGATATGATTCTGCGAAAGCTGACAATATAGTTTTGGTGTTTTTATTGTTCATTTAATAACTTTTGAAATCTAACATATTATTAGATATATTCGTAATATTTAATAATTATCAAGAAATTTACTTGTTTGCTATTTTCATCTGTACAGGAACGGAGAAAGAATAAGTACAATTTCTTGCTGCCGGGCGGCCGGCCTGTTGTAAGAGGCGACAAAACAACCCACAGCCAAGTGGTAGGGTATTTACCCGACTGGATGGCGACCACCCCTGGTCTAAAGTATGTCGCCATAACAACCTTGAGTTGTGTTCCGTCATTAGTGACCAGGATCCAGTCTCCCTTAAGATAGCAGCAGCGCATTTGTAGCAAGCACCTTTGGTTGTGCAAATGTCCATAGGCGATGGTAGCAGCTTTCCATCAAGTGGGCCGTCTGCCTGTCTGCTGAACTCCTGCAATAAAAATAATAATAAAAAAGGCTGCATTTAGAATATTTTCATGGTTACTATTGTAGTGTATTTGAATGTGCTCGGTTGTTTTTTTTCTTCATTTTTTGACTATATACACTATTTTTTGATTTTCTTTGGCTTTCTTTTTGACTTTAAAAGGATTGTTGTTGTTGAAAAAATAAGTGTTTAATAAAAAAAACGGAAGAACTCCGAACCATAGGGGTTGTAGTAGGGATAAGTAAGCCCCCCCCCCCCCCCCCCCCTTAGAAATATGAGCTTCATAATTCGTTTGTAAAAACGTTTTGTATACCTACGGTTCGGATATAATACGATTATATCCGAAGTTACGAGTTTTTGGACTATTTTAACTGAATTATCTTATAGACATACATTACTCTTATGAGTATGCTAAGTTGAAAATTAATAATCTTTTTTATCTCTATAATTTGTAAGACAATTTCCGTTAACGAAAATATATATCAAATTTTTTTAACAATGCTTAGTTACATGAAATATCGTTAAGGATTCTTTATCACTCACCTCAAGTCTATTTAAGCTTTTAATGCTTTTAGGGAATAAAGTGAAGGAAGATACATTAATTAATTCAGGATGCACATTGTTGTGGTCGTTAAGCGAGAGATAATTATTTTGAATAGAAATATCCTGCTTTTTGTATTATTTTAATTATATAAACTTCATAAATATAACATGCACACACGTGTGTATCTCTCAATAATTTTCACTCGACAAAAAACATTTTGACATAAATAATAAAAATCACATTCAAAATTCAATTCTATGAGAAAAATAGGTTTTAAACTAATGAGTCAGCAACACACATACTTTAGCATTCATGTCAGAAATTAAAATAACCTAAGTAATTTCTGTACCATTTCATCACTATATTGATCTAATTCTCTAAGCCAATCTGTAATTGATAAGCCTAAACTGCATATAAGATATCAAAATAGGTGTAATGTTGTTTCAATATTAGCAAATTTTATTTAACACAGAATTCACATTTTTTCAATACTTTTGTAACAAGTTAAACAAAATATATCTGCATAAAATTTGTTAAGACTGAAAGCGCCTACCTAACTTTTTACCCGAAAACATATAAGCTGTAGAACTACGCTGGTGTGATTTTAAATTAATTTTAGCAAATTTTATCATATTGAGATGGATAGCAAGTAGACAGGGACCGTGCCATGTTAACGACTGCCACCGATTGCATGCAAACGGGCTACGGCGCATTCTCAGATCAGACAGAGAGTATTGACTAATCTAGACCTCGCCCAGGCTAGTCTACCAGGCAAATATAAATGTCGGGCGTTCGTACTAGCTTGGTACTGTTTTCGTTGTGTCATCCGATACGATTTAGAAAATGTATTAATTACTATAATTTCTGAGGTTTAAAATCCTATGGAAACTTTCCCATATTCGAAGAACTATCCTATGTTCATGAGTTTTTAGAAAATACATAATTTATACACTGGACATCACCTCATTTCGCATTTTCAAAGACGTGGAAATGGAACAAACAAACAATTAACCAAAATAACTTTCACATTTCTAATGTTATAAGTTATAAGACATATTCCGTAATAATTTCTGGAACGTTCGACGAACGAACGAACAACGTTCATATAAAAGTGCCGGCCTTAAAATACAATCTTATCGTCATACTTTAAAAATTTATTTTACTAGAGGTAGCCCCGGGGCTGAACCGCGTGTCAAAGTCAAACCCTAGGCAATAGCTTAATTTTACTTTACATAAAAAGCTTAATTCGTGTTTTTAAATATAATACAATTACGAACGAGACGAAAATAGCGAATAAGATGGTGCTACGATCACGCCTTTTTTGAAAAATTTAATATTGTAGAGCTTCAACCAATATTTGTTTTAACAATGTCTCTACGGAGTGAGGACTATAATGTACGTGGGCTGCCACACACACCAGATTTTTATATTAATAAAATTATAATTTAAATAATAACTGATTTAAATTATAATTTCACAGAGATCATGAATCACAATGGTAACTTTTAAATGTTATAAGTGGTTAATCATTATGCATATATTTGCATATTAATTCCTTGTATTCAGCAAAAATCAGATTGTGAAAAAACTAAAAACAATCAAGAACAAAAAAAATAAAACTTGAGAGGTGTCAACGGACACCCGGATGGAACGAAGTTACACACACACACACACACACACACACACACGCAAATATATATATATATATATATATATATATATATATATATATATATACTCTCTCGACTTCGTAAACACAACACGCACGGCTTACAACTATAGCAAAAAGTGTCGTTACAACTTTTGGTCTTAATTTTTTCCGTCTAGCCCCCTTTCGCAACGCGCGATAAGGAACTTTATTCCAAAAGTAGAGAAAAATTATCGTCATATTAGTATAACAAAATATACAATATCTCTGCAAGAACACCTCAACATCCCAATCATATTTCTCAGGCATTATACTGTATTTTTTCCAATAATTCAGATAATCTGAAAGTTGTTGAAGATTAGGTCCCAAAACTTTTGTTACATACATGGAAAAAGAATATGAATAAATGTAAATATATGTAGGTATGGATGTGATTATGTAGGACTGTAGATATGTTAATGCAATTCATGTTTTTCTCATTGAATCACTTATAAACTTAGGAAATTATTGATAGCTTAGATATTGTTATTAAATCAGGTATGAGTCTCTTTCGTAGTATGTACGTAATAAAGCTAAAATAAATCACCAAATAAGAAGCCCGATTTGACAGTTCTCATTGCACCATATTTAGGTATTGAAACATCCAAATCGTTAACCAAGTTCGATTAAAAATTATACGACTTTGTGATCGATTGATTTATTTTAAGTTAATTACTTTTTGTATCACACAAATACCTCACAAATTCGCAATGAAGCGCGAAAGTTTTGTCTCACATCGGGTTTTGCGTACCGCATGCATTTATCGCGCAACACAATTTATTGAAATTTGTATTATTTTATCCGTGTAATATATATTTATTCAATCATTTTTGTTTTCGATACATATATATATATATAGAAAAAAAATTGTAATATAACTATTATGTAGTATTGTTCTTGTATAAACACATACGTGTTTTTGTAAATATGTATTATAGTTTTTCCTGAACCTAATTGAGTTAATGAAATGCAACAACCTTTTAGTAGCTACACTTAAATCTTTAACTTATATATAAAGCTGAAGAGTTTGTTTGTTTGTTTGCTTGAACGCGCTAATCTCAGGAACTGCTCTGATTTGAAAAATTCTTTCAGTGCTAGATAGCCCATTTATCGAGAAAGGCTATATATCATCACGGTAAGACCAATAGGAACGGAGCACCAATGAAGAATGTTTCAAAATCAGGATTTTTTAAACTATTCCACGAGAAGTCGTGGGCAGAAGCTAGTTAAAAATAAGGTGCCTTAGAACGTAACTGTTTTTGGGATTTCGCCATAGAAAGACATTACATAATTAATATTAATTTATTGTTATTTCGTTAATTGGAGGAAAATAATAATTGAAATATTTTTTTACATATAATGCACCAGTTAAAATATATATCTATATACTATAGATATATATAAAAATATATATCTAAATAAATTGTTATTGGCTTTCAGTTTTATTGATATTACTAGCTGACCCGGCGAACTTCGTACCGCCATATTTTCTGAATTCCTAAAAGACTTTGTTTCATGACACAAAAACAAAATCACCATAATCGGTCCAGGTGATTAGGAGGATTCTAGAACCCAATCTCAGCGCCACCTACCGGTTCTAATTGCGAATCTATATCATCCGGGAACCCACTCAAACACACAAAAACAAAATCACCAAAATCGCTCCCGGTGATTAGGAGGATTCTAGAACCCGATCTCAGCGCCATCTACTGGTTCCAATTGTGGATTTAAACCATCCCGGGACCAACTCAAATACACACACAATATTTCATCAAAATTGGTAAAGTCGTTCTCAAGTTATGCGCTTACCAACAATCAATAAATGGGCTATCTAACACTGAAAAAAAAATTCAAATCAGACCAGTAGTTCCTGATATTAGCGCGTTCAAGCAAACAAACAAAGAAACAAACTTACCTGCTTTATATATTATATCAAATTAATCAAATTATCCGCTTCTATTATGCTACGTTGCAGAGAAATTATTTTAAGAAAGCTGTTTAAGTAATTAAAGCTTTTTAACTATCCCACGGGAACGAATTAATTTTTCGGGATCAAAAGTATCCTATATGTTGGCCAGGGATATAAGCTATCACCATACAAAATTTCATGTAAATCGGTTCAGTCGTTTCTGAGATTAGCCGGTACAAACAGACAGACAAACAGACAAACAGAGAAACAAAAAAATCTAAAAAAAACTAAATTAGTTCTATTACACTTCCTACATCCCCCTGACTCGTTTTTTAGAATTTTTTTCAATTGTACAGAAATTCGACCTCTACAATTTTATTATAAGTATAGAAGATAGATGTTGAGTTACCTTCTATTGACTTTCTTAAGTGTCAAATCGGGCTTCTGTAGATCTTTGAAGACCACGGACCATAAAAAATAAATTATTATTAATATAATTATTTATTTTATATTGCGAATGTTTTTATATATTATTTATTGTCTACACCAGCGCAATAATTTAACATGATGATGAGATTTCTTTAAGCGATAAGGCCGCCCTTTGTTCTATACCTATTGTACCTAGTTTCAAACAAGTGTTTTAATTAATTAATTAATTAATTTAGGATCGTGTAGCATATGGCCACTTCCTAAATCTTACTATTCACTAACTTCCTTACTGTTGGTAGGAATTAGACATTACTTGCATGGGAAAAATTAACGTTAACATGTGCCTCTTGCGGACCCTACCCACCAACGAAGTTGAGGCAAAAATCCCTTACCCTTAATACGGTGTTTGAATACGTAAAATATATATACATATACTATATATACTGTTACGACCTGAATGCCGACAAAAGACAAATTCACACCTGCATCCCTGTAGATATTTTATTACCTTTTCGGCATTTGGACTTTTGTTTACTTTGTGTTTAAAGTTTGTAATTATAAAAACAGCCTATTGTGTATTGTAATCTTTTATGGTAGTTATTAGCTAGGTGTGATTTTAAGAAATTCAGTCCACGCGGCGGAGAGAAATATTGTATTTGTGCAGTATAAAGCAATGCCCCAATGGAGAGAGTTGAGCGATAACCACAAGCGGAGTAACACTTGTGTACATTCGGTAATCTAGTTAGAGACGAATTTGCGCGTGTTATTGAGTCGTGCTTTACGTTACGATTGGTTTTGTTCAATTATATCTGTACCTGTTTGTATACTTCTAATAATCTCTATAAAAATTCCAACGAGATTTTAATTCGAGTCCTGCAACTCGTAACAGTACTATCTATTATAAGATAATTTTATTGACAGTCAAGAATTTACATAGAATATATACTAACATTTTTAAAAGACCACTACTATTCACAGGACTATTGCAATTAGCCGGAAGGATATCAGGCAATGGAAAAAAATATATTCTATAGAACCTTCGCCCAAACCACACTCATATAAATAATTATTCTGAGTTTTGCCAACTCTTTTAATTTACTATTACTAGAAAATTGACATCACTCGTATAGAACTTATGTCAATTTTTAACAGGGTTTTCTTTTAAATCGCAAGAGTTCATCTCACAGACAGACGGTATGATGGAACGAATAAAAGGGCCAATATATAATCTCATCAATATTCCTATCAGATTCGTATACGACAGACATTTTTGAGAAAAGTGACTGTGACTTTCATGACTGATTGCAGAAACAAAAGCGGGCGTGACAATTTTATAAGGGTTCTATTTGTGCCAAGTTGGCTACGGAACCCCAAAATTTAAACAAGTAATAATTTTGGATAGCCATACAATATTGAATATCTTTGTTTATAATTTGTTTCTCGTTCACGAAATTAACAATGAACCGATTATCATGAAATTCTAAAAACTAATGTATAATCCTTAAACAATTGCGCTGCCATGCACGTATGATTAGACATTGTATTACACAGATTAATTTATTACTTCTGTCACACCACAAATCATCATGTCATCTTTCATACAATTCATCCATCTCTTTGTGGTATACCTTTACATTTGTAGCCGTCAATCTTCTAGTTAAACATTCTTTTTGTCACGTGACTCATTCCTTCTCATTAAATGCCTATACCACCTTAGCCTTGATCCTCTCAACTTGTCAGCTACAGGCGCAACTTTCAAACATCCCCTTCTGTACTTTTTTCACACTTTATCTATTCTTATAAAATTTCTTATCCATCTCAACAAACTCATCTCAGGTGAGCGGAGCCTTTTTGGTCTATCACTTCAGTGGCCGAACATTCGGACCCGTATAACAAGATGACTGGTTGTGTAACTGGATGACCTTTTAGTTGAAGTGACATGTCTCTACTTTAGCCATGCTACATTCATTCTTCTCCTTAACTCCTTCTGAATATCACAATTAGTATGCAGTAGTGATATATACGTAACCATTCCTAATCGAATATATTTCAAAAACCGAAAGTAAAAGAGAGAGAAGAAGATCTCTTTCCTTTTATGTTTTCCAATCCAAGTGGTCGACCTAGTAGATTAGAAGTAGATTTTTCCTTCCCATATAAGTATTTGTATGTGTCCTGTTATCCATCCATCCATCCATCAAATTTTAATCATCCTACACATAATTTGGTTTTACTCTTATCGTAATCAAAAAATATCCCGGCCCATAACAATACCACCATTGTCTTTATTTTCCAGGGCAAGGGTGCAACTTTCAAAGACCCCCCCCCCCCCTGTGTAATCGTTTCCCAGATTATCCAATATTATAACATTTTGGCATTAAATTCAAACCAACGTAAACTAAAATTTAACTATGTCATTAAGAAAACATTTGTATATAACTAAGGGATTACTAAATAGTTAAAACTAGAGTAAATTATGTAGCATATGACTGTCAACGGGGAGCGTGTCAAGAAGGCTGGCTGCATTGCCTGCATTGTATTGCAATGCTTATATATTGAGCTAAATACGAGCCAGACTTCTGATCGAGGGTAATGTCAAAGAGTTTCTTATAGAGATGTCTTTAAAGGAACTCTTTGTTGATGGACCCCACAAGCCCAATGTTTCAACCCCAAACGGCACAAATACATATGCTTTCTAGGGAAAGCCTTAGGAGGCTCCATATTTCCATCGTTTAAAGTCTTCAGCTAAAGCGACAGCGTTGTCAGCCCCTGACTCGGTCATTGAAAGATGTGTCGAGGCTAGTGTGTGAACACAAGTAGTATCCCACACTAGCGGCCGCTCCATCTTCCCAGGGACGAGTGGTATTCCGTCCGGTTTCTTGCCATCTTCACGCACCAGGTCAACCAATTCTAGAATGGCCGGCACGCTGACGCTGACAAGAGCCTGGTGGCTGATGTCGTTGAGGCTGGCATGACGAAATCTTCTAACTGCGCTGTTTATACATGACAACCCGTGGTGTCCAAATCGGTCATCCATAACTCCACACTGAAAGTGATGTGGTAGAATGGAATGAATTGCTAAACTGAAAATGGAATGGATGAATGAATTTTACCAAGGAAATGGTAACAATCGGACATTTTGTATTTAATTTGCGACATCAAGGCAGTTTGATCAACTGAATTGAAAACATTGTTAACATCACCTTCAGTACTAAATCTCTACAATTGTGCTGGAGGAATGTGCCCAAAGCAGAGCCCCTCCTCTCCGCGAATCAAAGCCCAACTAGTTAGGCTGGAAATAGATTACACAGTGCCTACTGCGATCGTTCTTATTCCTCCATCTTTTTCCTTCAGAGCTCACAGGTTGCACCTTAAAGGATGCCAGTGAGTTCATGTACAAGCTTCCCCAGTAACATAAATTTAACCCATACCGTCAGACTTCTCAAAAGTGACTCACCGGCCTCGCTATATATAAGCCTATTGAGTCTTTGAGGTGTTGGGGCGTCAGGCCGTCAAGGCCCCCGGCAGAGCCACTTTGGAAGGTTTCATCTGCATTCCTGACATCTTCTATAGTAATAACCAGCGCGCTCTCTGAGTCTGGTGGAGCTGGCAATACGGCTTCCGGCGATGAAAGTAAATGATGAAAAGGGCTGTTAGTGTTTTTGCAGATTTCAGTGCTACTGCATCAGTAGAACATAATAAGGAAGTTACTCTTCTAATGTCCCTATCTGCAAGTTTATTTTCTACGATAAGGTATATAGCTGAATTGTTACGGGAATGATTTGAGGAATATCTTTGAGGTTTATGCACGAACAATTTGAGAGTAAATACCCAAAATAAAGCAATTATATTTATTTTTTACACGCTTTATATTAGCTTCACTTGTATGTCAGTATGTCAGTATGTAACTTGAGCTCGATTTTGTCCTACTTTGAACGATCAGATTTAATTCATACTTTGCACACCTGTCAAAGGTCGATGACAATGCAATAATATAGTATCATGGAGCTGATCTGATGATGGAGTGGGAAGGTGGCCATAGGAACTCCTGTACTAAACAAGATAGACCCTTCGTGTTTGGGCCCGTATGTTTATATCGCGTGACAGTGCAATAATATGGTACCATGGAGCTGATCTGATGATGGAGACGGAAGGTGGCCATAGGAACTCCTGTACTAAACAAGATAGACCCTTCGTGTTTGGGCTCGTATGTTTATATCGCGTCAAAATGCAATAATATGGTACCATGGAGCTGATCTGATGATGGAGTCGGAAGGTGGCCATAGGAACTCCTGTACTAAACAAGATAGACCCTTCGTGTTTGGGCCAGTATGTTTATATCGCGTGAAAATGCAATAATATGGTACCATGGAGCTGATCTGATGATGGAGTCGGAAGGTGGCCATAGGAACTCCTGTACTAAACAAGATAGACCCTTCGTGTTTGGGCCCGTATGTTTATATCGCGTGACAATGCAATAATATGGTACCATGGAGCTGATCTGATGATGGAGTCGGAAGGTGGCCATAGGAACTCCTGTACTAAACAAGATAGACCCTTCGTGTTTGGGCCTATCGCATGACAATGCAATAATATGGTACCATGGAGCTGATCTGATGATGGAGTCGGAAGGTGGCCATAGGAACTCCTGTACTAAACAAGATAGACCCTTCGTGTTTGGGCTCGTATGTTTATATCGCGTGACAATGCAATAATATGGTACCATGGAGCTGATCTGATGATGGAGTCGGAAGGTGGCCATAGGAACTCCTGTACTAAACAAGATAGACCCGTCGTGTTTGGGCTCGTTTTACTTGTCTTGGCTAGCACTCTGCTGCTACATGATATGCAGGATCTCAAAAGCTTGTATTTAAAAACATTTAAACAAAAATCAACTAAAAAATGAAAAATAAATAATAGTTTAAAAAAACTAAAAAAAACACGCTTTTATAAAAAATCCAACTAAAAAAACAAAAAATAAAATTTAATATAATATAAAAAAGCGTGGGGTGTATTCAATTAATAATATAATATCTTAAAAAGCGCTTTGAATACACCCCACGCTTTTTTATATTATATTAAATTTTATTTTTTGTTTTTTTAGTTGGATTTTTTATAAAAGCGTGTTTTTATTAGTTTTTTTTAACTATTATTTATTCTTATATTTTTATCTTGATCTGTATATGAAACATGACATAACTTTATTATATTTAGAACTTTGGGCCAATACGGTTTGAATTAATTTTGATATGGTATGGCATGCCGAAATTCCTGCGCCACAAGGGATTCGTTAAAACGAAGAGTATTAAAATATTGTATTATTTTCTTTAACATTGATTGTAGTTTTCAAAGTGGTTCTTTATGGAGTACCTACTATCCGGCGGTAACACCACGAGAGCCGAGTTAGTATATACGATTTTGTGTTTTTTACTACAGCGAATTCTGAGGCCTCGAAGTCGTGTAAAAAGCGTGTCATTAAATGTAATATCGGTGTAAAAAAGATATTTTTTTAAATATATAAAATCGTATCGTACGGTGCATTGTATGCGCAGAGTGACGTAGGTGCACACTTTCAGTTTCACTATGCGCAGGAAATGCATTATTGATTGCTGCAACAAAACCTCTTCGTTGTCTATGTAGTTTTAGTGAAAAGCATGCAAAAAATATTCCGGATGCAATATTTTACCTACAAACCTACATTACCTGGACGGTAGACAGACAAAATTTATAATTTGTTATTAATAAAGATGGGTGAATCTCCCGAATCCATTCCCGCGTATCATTGGCCGCAAGAAGGATTTTTAAAACTTTATCTTCTTAGAAATTTTCCGTTTCAAATGCCCTGTGGGTAACAATATATAACAATCGTCAGTGATATTGGTAACCAAAACTGATCTAGCTCAAGTTTTTAGAAAATATGCTGCGGACAATGTTGCGCTCAGGAGGTTCACCCAGATGCATTATTGATTAGTGCAATAAAACCTCGTCCCCGCTTATGTAGCCTTAGTGAAAAGCGCGCAAAAAACTATTCTGGATGCAATATTTTCAAACCTAGATCATATGTGCGGTAGTCAGAAATAAAATCGTTAAAACTATTATAATAAAAAATGCATATTATTTTCCATCGTTTATAATGATTTAGCAGATATACACAAAAAGCACAGAAAGCGATTTGTTTCATACTAAATACTAAAAATGCATTTTGATTGGTGCAACAATACCTCTTCGTCGCTTATGTAGCCTTAGTAAAACCGCGCAATTCTGGATGCAATATATTACATTCAAACCTAAATCACTCAGAGGGTAGGTAGACATGAAATTAATTTCTAAAACGTATAAAAAATGTATAGCTTCTAAAATGTATGAAATTGCATCGCTTAGTATATTATATAGCCTTAGAGGAATCCGTCCAAAAATATCCTGTATGCAATTTACTAATACCCTCAAACCTATATCATTTGCACGTTAGGCGAATAAAATTTAATTAAAATAAAAAAAGATATCGACGAATTGAGAACCTCCTCCTTTTTTGAAGTCGGTTAAAAATTTATTAAATACTATATTATATATGCATTATTGAATGGTGTAACAAAACATGTTCGCCGCTTATATAGTCTTAGTGAAAAGCGAGCAATAAATTTCCTTGATGCAATATTTTATCTTCAAGTCTATATCACCTGGACTATAGGTAGAAATAAAATGTCCTATTAAATTATAAACTGTTATGATATAGACACATTATTGATTGGTACAACAAAACCTCTTCGTTCGTCGATTGTCTAGCCTTGGTGATAAACGCGATTTTTTTTACTAAATGCAATATTTTGTACATCCTTCAAATCATCGTCACTTGGATGATAGACAGACATAAGATTATAAAAAACTTGAGAGGTGTCAAGGGACACCCGGATGGAACGAAGTTCCTTTCGATTATTTACAAAAAACCTGTATACACTCAACAAAAATAATCGTCGCGACACCACACTGTTCAATGCGAAGTGTAATAGTAAATGAGTAAGTTTGAATCCTATTTACTTCAATATAAGAAACAATTTAAAAATCGAATCACATCCTGCAATTCGACTCTTGAAACAAATTTAACTTTAAACCAGATTCGCGATATTGCTCCTTATTTTAATGATATTAAGACTCTATATGTCCGCAAATGCTATCTGTACGTCAGCAACCCATGACATTTAAAAATAATGTACTCCAAATTAAACTCTAACTGCGTGGGCATAAAGCTGCATTTTATCTTGGCAAGTTCAAAAAGTGTCGGTGACAACCCATGACATTTAAAAATAATGTACTCCAAATTAAACTCTAACTGCGTGGGCATAAAGCTGCATTTTATCTTGGCAAGTTCAAAAAGTGTCGGTGACAACCCATGACATTTAAAAATAATGTACTCCAAATTAAACTCTAACTGCGTGGGCATAAAGCTGCATTTTATCTTGGCAAGTTCAAAAAGTGTCGGTGACAACACATGACATTTAAAAATAATCTACTCCAAATTAAACTCTAACTGCGTGGGCATAAAGCTGCATTTTATCTTGGCAAGTTCAAAAAGTGTCGGTGACAACTTTTTCGTAAGAATTTTTTCCGTCTAGCCCCTATTCGTACCGCGCGATAAGGAACTACGTTCCAATATAGACGCATTTTATTGATTAGTGCAAAAAAACCTCTTCTTCGCTTATGTAACCCTGGTAATAAACCGCGCTAAAATATTCTGGTTGCAATATGTTTAAACCTACATCACCTGGACGGTAGACAAACATACAATTTTAAAACTAATAATTTAGACTTTACATAGTGGTAATATCAATGAGGGCATAAATACATGTATTTCATGGGTAGCGTATACAAAACCTTAACACGTAAACAAATATATTCAACCGCCTTTTCATTTCTGTATTCCTATTGCAATTTCATATCGATTTATCTCAGGGCGTTTTAATCCAGTTATGGGTTGAAATTTCATACATGATTGATGTATGATGCATCTGAATAATCAAATATATTTGTTTGATTCAGGACTGCTTTTTTAATTATGAGCAAGTCTATTTATCCGTAATATTACTAACAACATGTACACACTACTCAAAGACAGCTGTGCAAACATACTTTGCCATTTATTAAAATATATTTTCTACGTTATGGCTTGATAGAAGATGTAATGACCAGAGTTGCAAAAGGAATGTTAAGTTGGTTTGGGCATGTAAAAAGAGAAGGATGAAAATAGAATCATAAAATAAATGTATGACAGTATTGTTACTAGTTGCAGGACTCGAATTAAAATTCCGTTCAAATGATTATAGAATTTATTAGAACTATACAAACACGTATAACACAGGTACAAATATAACGGTACACAACCAGTCCAAATGTAACGATTCAATCACACGCGCAAAGTCCGTCAGTAACGTCTTTCTTCGCTTATGGCTATCGCTAGACTCCCTCATCCCTCCGTTGGGGCATTGCTTTATATTGTACAAATAGAATACGTCTGTTCGACCGCGTGGATTGAATTTCCTAGAATAACACCTGGCTCATAATTACCATAAAAGATTACAATACACAATGGGTTGTTTTTATAATCACAAATTTTAAACACAAAGTAAACAAAAGAAGTCCAAATGCCGCAAAGGTAATAAAACGTCTAAAGGTATGCAGGTGTGAATTTGTCTTTTGTCGGCGCTCAGGTCGTAACAGTATTGTGAATGGTAGAGTTGGTACCGGTAGATGACGACGTAGACACATTATGATCAAATAAAAGAAGTGTTAAAACAAAGTCGGGTAAAAAGCATATCAAATAAACGTGCATGTATGAAGAGGTTAATGTAAGTAGATGAAGCGGAAGTTGTTTGTTAGGATCGTCGCAAACGGAGATATATAGTCTCTGCCTATCCCCTGGGACACACGCGTGATAATACGTATGTGTTTTCTAATATATTCGTAAACCTGTGTTATTATGTCGTTATTATGATTATATGATATAAACATAAATGTATATTGTTAACCAAATTAGGACAAATAAATGCATGAGTTGCATCGCCAACGTATGCAAAATCTGCACACGTAAACAAATGTATTCAACCTCCTTATCATTTATGTATTCCTATTGCAGTTCCTATCGATTTATCTCAGTGCGCTTGGTATGCAATCATGGACTCAATTTCATACTACAGCATCTGAATAATCAACCATATTTATCTGATTCAGGAATGCCTTTTCAATTATTATGAACAAGTCTATTTATCCCTAATATTACTAATAACATGTACATATTACTGAAATACTACGGTGCAAACATACTTCGCTATTTATAATTCTGTTTCTAATAAACTCGTAAATCTATGTATTATTATGATAATTTTATATTAATATAAAAGTATCGTATCCACAAAATTTGGACAAATAAATGCATGTGTTGCATCGGCAGCGTATGCAAAACCTTCACACGTAAACAATTGTATTCAACCTCCTTTTCATTTTTGTATTCCTATTGCAATTTCCTATCGATTTATCTCAACGCGTCTTATATGCACTTATGTTTTGATTTTTCATACATCACCACAGCATCTGAATAATTTTAATCGTATTTGTTTGAGTCAAGACTAGTCAATGATGACCAAGTCTATTTATCCGAAATATTACTAACAAGATATACATAATACTTACATACAAATATGCTAACGTACTACGCCATTTAATGTTATTAAATTATTATTTTTCTAATATACTCGTATACCTATTTATTATATATTTATAAATCATGTCATTTTAATCATAAACTGGTTTATATAAAAATGAAAATAAATACTTAGTCATTCATATAACTGCAATTTTAAAAAGTGTGTCCGTCCATCCATCTGTCCATAGTCAGTCACTGTTCTCAGATACTACTGGATCCGTACGTATTTATGAAATTTTGTAGAAATTAACTACATATATAATATAATATAATCGTGAAAATAATAAATAAAGGTTGGCTATGTGACTGAGGAATAAAAAAGTATATTTAAATTTAAACATATATTTATGGAAAGGTTTATAAAATTATGTACCCTTATAATATAGCAGTAGTCCTTTAGTTTCTAATTTATATTACTTTTAGACATATAACACGTTATTGTTAACTAAAATAACAGACACAATAAATTAGTTAAAATATTTTTAGATAAAACATTAGACAGCCTTATCGATGAGAGCGATTTCTTCCAGGTAACCTTACTTATACGATATTCTTACTTAATTGTGTGATGCAGGTGGTGCATGAATTGAGATGTTCCTAAAATTTAAAATAAATATATATCTAACATACATATAATGGTAAAATATTTTTTTATAAATAACTGTATATAGGTAATATAGGCATAGTTTTTTAAAGGTAGTGCTTCCTGAGTAAGCCCTTAAACGTCAGTAACGTTTTTAACTTTAAGAGGCAAATCATTGCAGCAGTGTCACAGATTTTTATCTTATACGTTTAATATTTTTGTACTAAAGAAAAACTTAAATTTGAGCATTCCACTTTCGATTCTATTGCAACGGTTTTAAGGAAAATGCATTTTCCGACGTACATCCTCATAAATTCTATGGCCCTAGTACTTCATGATCTGAAAAGGATGCACCGAGAGGGGATGCAGGGAACACTGAATTGAAACTGGACAGTGTAGTGTTTTTATATACTTCAGGCATCCTGGCGACTGTTTACCTTGTAGAAAGTATTTTGCATGTGGTGTGGACCTCTTAATGATGGAAGCACGAAAGCTCAAAGCGATTTTTGACTTTGTGAAGCTACAATTAATTACTATTTTGTTATTTACCTTAAAATTAAATTCATATTAGCGTTAAAGCCTGCTACTGCTAAACATTTAAAAATGGTTATAAAAAATCGGTGAAGTGTTGGTTTTCCTCGCGCATTAAATGGTTCTGTATAGGCAATGGAACCCACTTTTTTGTTATTTGAATATGAAAATCTAAAATAAAACATTATCCGATAATACACCATACCTTGAAAATTATCTTACGGATTATGCTCAAACCAATTTTCTTAGAAAGTATTTTCTACTACATTATTTTTTTTCAAATATTGCCGCCTGATAACTCAAAAGTGTGTATGTAACACACGTTACTACAATTTTGGAAACAAGCATTTATTTTGATTAAATATTCTCATCTCTTGACCCATAAGAAAATGTCGTTAGGATATACAATTTCAATTTTGAAGATTCGTCTAGCTAAGTAGAGTCTAATGAACTAGATTTTCCCATCACTCAAAATGCATGTACGGCGACCTTCATGCATCATTATGTCTGTAGCAGCATGTGGATTACTTTTCTACTAACATAGAAAAACGGACAGACGGAGACACTTGATATGACTTGATTATTTCTTTGAAACAAAAGTTGTATTAACAAAAGATTATGGTACTGTCATGGGCAGATAATGGCGTAATGTTCCATAAAAATACAGATAAAAATATATGTATGTATATATCACAAATGATCCAATCAAAACTTCACTAAACGTAGAACTAAGTATCATCAACATTTGCGACAAACTGCCAAACGCACAGAAATACTTTCGCATTTATTGTTGGTACGGTTTGTTAACGAGCCACGAATGTAAATAGTTAATATTGCCAATAAACGTTTGCAAGATTAGGCTGAGAGTACATAGTGCAATAAATGCCGAGCAAGTCGGCTCACAGGGCCGGATAATCGGGGATTTATGGCTGTCCATGTGCGCCACGGCCCGTTTCTCAGAAACGCCAACACTCCCTTACGACGCCCATAAAATTTGTGGTAACATGTGCAATGCCAGCGCTGCATCACACGGATGGTTCTGTTCTGATGGTTGTAAGCTTCAAAGGTCGGGCAGTTAAAACAGCGAAATGGTTTGGCACCGTTGGCTGTCCTGAAAAATCCACTCCGTTAATAACTTTAACGATTCCGATTCCGTCAAATATGATTCCAATATTATGCTTATTACCTATGTTAAATCAAAAAAAAATATATACTAGGTACGTACATATCATGATAAGCTATTCTTCAGGAATAACATATGAATACATCTCTATTTTTGTGTCCGTGCACAGAAACAGCTAAGCCTTTGTCTATATCCAAATAATTTTGAATGCAGTTGATGCATGCGTATACAGTATATGCTGAGGTTTCTAGCCGCTTCTTCTCCTAAAACAATAATAACTAGTTACCAAGCGGTGCACATTTGTAAATGGCTTAAATTTGACATTGAGCTTAAAAATGTGAAAAAAATCAGGGGTGCTAATTCGGACCAGGAGATTCCGAAAATACAATTTTTAGAAGTTTTGTCTGTCTCTCTGTCTTTCTGTCTGTTAAAGCATCACGACACAGAGGTAGCTCATATCCCGGGGCGTAACTTACGATACTTTTTGTCCCTATAAATGGCGTCGTTTCCGCGGAATAGATAACAATATTGAAAAATGTGGAGCTGCGACCATATCCTTTTTGAAAACTACTGAACATATATAAATGAAACTGGCTTATATCCCGAATCAACACGTCGGATACTTTTTATCCCGATTAATGTCTTTTCCATAAAATAGACAGATTAGCTAGATAGATAGCACTACAATTGCGTTTTTTCAATTCACTAACAAATATACCTATTTGTATGTTGTCATTAGAAACAAGTCAATCATTGTATTACTTCTCAAATCAAGTTGTCTTCGACGCACAAGTTACAAATTTTAATTATTTATATACTAGTAGTTTTTCCTTAATCACCGTGATTTTCAACGCTTGTACAAAGTTCCTTGAACCGAAAATATAGTAATCTCCGAACGTCCATCTGCTTTCAGCAGTTTCGCAAACCTGCACTCTCTCACAATCAATTCCATCGTCGCATAATTTTTTACATGTCAGCAGGCTCATTTATTTTCACCAAAAGTATTTATAGAATTAGAAAAACAACCGATTGACTGTAAGCCATTTAGGACTTAGTTATAATGGCCATAGATATCTCTATATAGTCTCTATAAATATTATAAAGGCAAACATTTGTAAGAATGGATGTATATTTGTTACTCTTTCACGCAAAAATTACTGAATGGATTTTAATGAAACTTTACAGTAATATAGCTTACACATCAGAATAACACATAGATTATAGTTTATAAAGATATAGTGTGAATTATCCAAAATATAACGATTTTACATCGCGGCCGACACCGCGGGAGCAGCTGGTATAAAATATATATACACTAACTCCTCCTAAACCATGCAACACGGATATTTAAGAGCTTTAACCATCAATTAGATGAATTTTATGTAAGTCAAAGAGAGCTACCAACTGAAGCCTGAACTGCGGGGAAAACTCTAGTTATGTATATATAATAAATTATTGATTCCTTCCTCATAAACACAGAAACACACATCGGAGTAAGAAAAACCTTACCTAAAATTTAATCCAAGTAAGCTTAGGTAAACTACTTTAAGGCTATAAGTAAAATACTGATTCTTAGCGAACTGCTCAGAACACGTCGTAATGTCGTATATTAGGATATGTAATGTTAATTTTTATGAATGTGCTAGAGCTCTCACCCGCTTTGCTGGTATAAATTTAGTTTACATATCCCACAAACACTTCTGTGATTGTTTGTAACGATATGTAAACAACCGTTTTTCCTTAAGCTCTTTCTAGTTCAAGATTCCCGATTAATGCAGAAACATTGTTGAGATAGGATATATCGTACGTTAATTTCCGTTATTGAACGTATGTTACGTAAATACCTTCATTCCGAAGAACATAAGCATAGAACAAACAAACAACGATACAAAATCACTGATATTTTTTATATTAGTAGTATAAAACATGGATTTTTTCACTCTTAATGCTCTCCGCATTAACAGTGAAAAATGCCCAGTAAAAAGTTAATTTTAAAACGCTTAAATGCAACACTTCATATGTGTGGGTAAAAGTTACCACCTTTTATATAGGACTCAGTAAATAAAACAACCAGAATGGCGCTAATTTAGGTAAAGACTATCTACTTAAACTTGTTTTTTGTTACGAGATAAATTAAATTTGAGAGAGAGAGAAGAAGAATACTTTTGCCATGGTGTACCTAGAGGGTTAATTTAAAACATTTTCTAATTAATTAATGTCGAACTTTGGATATTCTTTAATTTTTAACACTAACGCAGATGAAGCAACTAAAATTGTTGCCTACGCAACGGTTCTCTAGAATATTTATTCCGCGTACAACAATGATCTGGTGGGAAATTCTCGCCGCGATTTTCCTTTTGCGGTATGATATGGGGTTCTTGAGGAGGGCGTTATAAATTTTTTAGAGGTCGGCAACGCGTAGGTGACACCTCTGGTGTTGCAAACGTCCATAGGCGACGGTTACCACTTTCTATCAGGTGGGCCATCTGCCTGTTTGCCTGCTTCAGGCTATAAAAAAATATATCAATGTGGATATTATGTTATAGAAATTCATTTGAGATTTTACAATACACTTTAGTTATAAAGAAAGAGAACATCGAAACTATTTTAAACTCGCTATAATTCAAAAAAAATATATTGTAGAATAATGAACATAGTACGTCGGTTGAATATTGCGTGGTGTATTTCAGTCTTCCTGTGTTTAATGGTTAATTCGGTTTAGGTTTGCCAGATTGGAAAACATAAAATGTCCGAATTTGCGGACATTATTATTTTATTGTCTACTAGATCCAACATTGGTTTATAAGTGGCCCAGTCCAATCTCGATACAAAGCCAACCACAGGTGATGAGTGTACAATAAACATCGCTGCAGGAATTGGGAACTCTCGATACACGCGTCGGGCTTATTCAAGGCAGATGGGCGGGTATCTCATATACATGTAGGTAACATATTCATCATTGGTAGCGTTTTCATTACCGTTAGACTTCAATACACATGATTTTATGACATTATGTATATACATAATATGAAAACCTATCTCAGCGGTGTATGATCACACGGCTAGAATTCGAAACCACCTTAGTGAAATAAACCGTGGATACCTTGACATATCATTTTTATAATTAACTAGATGACCCGGCGAACTTCGTAGCGCCATATTTTCTGAATTCCTAAAAGACTTTGTTTCATGACACAAACAAAATCACCATAATCGATCCTGGTGATTAGGAGGATTCTAGAACCCGATCTCAGCGCCACCTACTGGTTCTAATTGCGAATCTAAACCATCCGGAAACCCACTCAAACACACAAAAACAAAATCACCAAAATCACTCCCAGTGATTAGGAGGATTCTAGAACCCCATCTCAGCGCCACCCACCGGTTTTACTTGCGAATCTAAACCATCCGGGAACCCACTCAAACACACAAAATCAAAATCACCAAAATCGCCCCAAGTGATTAGGAGGATTGTAGAACCCGATCTCAGCGCCACCTACCGGTTCCAATTGTGGATATAAACCACCCTGGGACCCACTCAAATACACGTACAAAATTTCATCAAAATAGGTAAAGTCGTTCTCAAGTTATGCGCTTACCAACACATTTTGCAATTCATTTTTATATATAAGAAGATAGATATTGAAAACAAAAAGGCTTTTTACTGGAAAAACCGCTTGCTGCTCAGTTGTCTGAAGTATGAAGACAATTTTTTTAATGAAAGGATCGATAGGATTAAAACTTAGCACGGGCTACACGAATTTTTCATCTGAATAGCAGTTATTCTAATTGGTAATCATATAATATCGCAAAAAACTCAAGTGGCTGCCAATCTCACTTCGCCGGAATGCTCATCTTCTACATTATAATATCGTACACTATTCATACCCTACACTCCTTACCTTAAGGAATGTTTCAACTTCCTTCATACATCATACACGTTCGAATTGCGCTCCTCTAATAACCTACTGTTAAAGGCACCTGCATCTTCAACATTTTACTCCAAATCCTTCGCTGTGCAGGCTGTCTGTCCTTGGAACTCTTTACCCGTAATATCAGAAAAGCTAAATCACTTGAAATATTTAAAAAATCAGTCAAAAACCGTTACCTTAGTTTATAATAAAAAAATCTATTCTTCTTAACTTAGCTGTTTACTGTCCACATTGTAATGTTCTTCCTTTTTTATTTTACTTCGTATTAATTTCATTATATCTAGACATAACTTTTTAAAAGTGTCCCCTCAGTCAGGTTGCCTCGAAGAGATCGCTTTGAGCGATAAGGCCGCCTTTCGCTTTGCCGTTACATTGTTGTAATTTATTTATTCTGTAAATGTTTATTTGGTGAACAATAAAGTGTTTTGTTTTCTATTCTATTTCAGCTATTTGTATAGATTTTCACTGTACTAAAATATTCGCGTACTCTGAACTAGGCTTTTGGAAAACAAACTGTCTGGTCCACCAATATACCCTTTATATAATATATAATAGTAATAATATAATATATAATAGTAAGCATAAATGGTCATACAATATTTTATGTTAACAGTAGACAAGTTTACGTCTTGTGTGCGAGGAGTGTTCCACTGTTCGAAAATTGTGGTATTGCATCGTAAATCCAGGACGACGATGGAAAAAATAGATTAAGACCACGCTACAAGGCGCCACGACATACTCGTAATGTAATTCCGCCTTAGCTGCGCGCGCGCCGTCTCTCTACCCTCCGTACCAAACTGTACCTACCCGCGTATGATGTGTTTACATGAACGCCCGTTTGTTCGAAACGTTTGATCTTTATAAATGCAATAGGTGTTTCAAAAATATCGCCGTCGGCGGAACTCTAACGTTAGCGTTAATAAAAAAAATTGAGAATGATTTTTAAGAACGACAACCTTGATGCTGTGTTTATTCTTGGCTATAGGTGCTCCGTTTATGAGCATTTTTTGATTTAACGTAACTGACGTATGTTTGGTTTTTTCTTTTTTACATGTAACAAAGTCCAGACCATCCCTTGTACAGGGTGACTAATATAAAATCTTGGAATCATAATTTCTGACTCGAAATATTCGAAGTACTCGATGATTGTATCGTTTTCAATACTACTAGTATTTAAAGAATATTATAAAATTGTACATACATACATACATACATAACTTCACGCCAGGTCCCTTGCGGGGTAGGCACGACCAACAGAGGGCCATACAAGCTTATTCTTACACACCTCACTTGCTTCTTTGACATTCATAGCTCTTGTCATGCACGCTCGTCTGTTCTTAAGGCTCCTGACATCACCTTCTGCTAATACACGATCGATTTGATCATGGAAGGTGTGTCGTGGCCTTCCGCGACTTCTGCATCCATCCACTTTTGCATTGTATATCTGTTTAGTCATTCTTTCATCATTCATTCTTTCCACATACCCGAACCAACGGAGCATTCCTTTCCTTACCTTCACCCCGACATATAATTGTATTTAGTATATAATTATCTGCTATATACTACAAGTTACAATTTAATACAAAACAATATTTAAAGCTGTTTTAGTTTTGTATAGCATTTAAAGTCTATAAGTAGAATATTAATTGAGTCTTAGTCACCTTAATCTACAGTTAGTGACTAGAAAGATAAGAATTTAGACATTGGGTATCTCAAATTATTGTTACGAGTTTAGCGGGACTCGCATTAAAATGCCGTTAGAATTACTATAAAGTTTATTAGAACTATACAAACACGTATAACACAGGTACAAATATAACCGAACACAACAAATCCAAACGTAATGCACAAGGTCGTAACTCAAGTAAACGCGCAGTCTGTCACTATTAGCTTCCCGAATGTACACACGTCACGGCCGTATCATAATTGTAGTTCGACTGCCCCCTATCTCCATCAGGCCCTGGTTTTATACCTCACAAATACAGGTGTGACCGCATCGTAGTCGATGTAATCCGCAACACCTAGCTAATGATGCTAATGAGCACACAATAGGCTATTTTCCACAATAATTAGTAAACGCATACCAATAAATAAGTGAACAAAAGAAGACGATCATAAAAGGATTACGATTAGTTCAAATGCTGGCAGGTAGTAAAATTTGCTTCTACAGATCTGTACGTGGAATTTGTCTTTGTCGCCGCCTAGATTGTAATATTATTGATTGCACTTATGGATTTAAATTTTACAAAAATAACAAAATTTGTCCATGCGCATAAGTAACAAATAGTCAAGCCTAGATATTTATTACAACCATCAGCTTAAATTAGTATACCCGTTGCGAACCTGTCGGTACAGAAAAGCAATTTGTCGACTTTCAAGTAGTGTGGGTGCAGGTTACTCGAATGTGACTTTAATGTTAAACTTGTTGCATCTATTTTTAGTGATTCAACAAATACATAATCATCTTCTCACAGCTAAAATGTTTCTCGATTTCTTTTGATTACAATAACAATTAAATATAAAAACTATTACTTATCAATATATAACAATCACACTTTTGCATATGGATCGACTTCCGATTTCACCTTTAATTATTCTTCTAGACACACAAGTTGTTTTCCATTCTATCTATTAAACAAAACTGGTAATTTACATAGACTTCTAGTATTAGTTTTGTATTTGTAAAATTAAAATTACCAACTTCTCTAGACAATTATTTGTCTAGAAAGAAATTGTAGGGCACAAATTTAATATGGGAATCTAATACAAACCTGATCAATGTCAAGTAAATAAGTAAGATAGCCCTATGAACCATCTGATATACTACCAAAAGGAGACGTAGACTCTTGGGCCAAAAAATGTAATGAATTATGTATGATATGGCTTAAAAAAAGCATTATATTCATCTACTACAAAAGAAAAACATCAGCCCTAAATTGTATCTGGAAGACGATAAATCTTACAAATTAACATACATACATAACTTTACGCCAGGTCCCTTGCGTACAGCATGAACAACAGAGCATGAATACACACCTCACTTGCTTCTTTGACATTCATAGCTCTTGTCACGCACGCTGTTCTTAAGGCTCCTGTCATCACCTTCTGCTAGTACACGATCAGTTTGATCATGGAAGGTGTGTCGTGGCCTTCCGCGCCTTACAAATGAAGTCCCAAATAAAATAGGTTATCGATTGCCATAATCGATTTATGTGAATAAATTTCAACAATTAATAATAAGAAATACACACAATTAATACACAATAATAAAAAATATCAATAGAGTAAAAAAGAAACAATTGTCATCTTTTTACAATCTGGGCCCAAGAATGTATGAAAGCGTAGCCGTCTCCTCTGTCAGTAGCAATCAGTTAACCTCCTATGGTGATGAAATAGTAGAATAGAAATAGCAGACAATGGAAAAATTTGAGACGCACTTCTCGAGACTAGAGAATTCGGTCTAGCCGAGTCACAAACAAACATAATCTTTGATGTTATTGTTTCGTCTGCTATCATTAATTTTAACCGATCGCATTAGCACTGATTGCTTTCTCATCACCCATCAGTCGTAATGGATAGTTGTTTCATAATCTGCCGCAAATAACTTCATGATTTTTTGTACTAAGATCCCTGGCAATCTGATTCAACTTGTTTTTCAAATGTATTGTTTTCATTTACTCGATTACTAACGCGACTTTAAATGAGTATATGATTATTGCTGCTAATTCTTTTTCTTCAATTAGCCTCTCTTACCTATTTGCGGACATGACTCGAATTATCTTGTTTGACTTTTTGAAAATAGCTTTGGTATTTAGAAAACTTCATATCATTTGTTAAGAATAGCCTATACAATTAAGTTTAGATTTATGTAAAGAACATAATTTATAAAAGCTTCGAAATTCTACGGGTTAGAATGTTCTTAATTTAAAAGAATTCAATGATACAATTGTTCTTTAAGTCTTTTGGTCTATTTATAAATTTAATAAATTGCTTAGCATCAAAATATGACATTTAGATAATGTTTAAAAGAATTTAATTTAAATTCAAATTTAAAAGAAATTCACCTTTAAATTTAGTCATGGTTTTAATACTTTTAAGAAACAGAAAAAGTTTCATTGTATATTTTTATACCCATAACAAAAATATATTAAGGCTAAATTTGAAATTTAATTGATATAAGTAGAACAAAGATGATCTAAAAAATAAATTTTTAGATAAAATAAACAAGATTTTGTATACAAACACATAATTATAAGTAAGGTTAAATTATGTACAGTTTTCTAATGAAAAATTATAACAGATATATATAAATCCCCATCGCAGTCGTTGGGAACGTGCCCAAATACACTGACCGCATTCCCGCGTTTGCAATTCGTTGCCCCAAGTGCAAGCTAGCCTTTTGCTTAAGTGAGACTTCTATCGAGCGAGATCATAGGTCTCGATCTTTAACAATAAAATATCAAGAATTAAGTAAGTAAATAAGTCGTGGTAGCGTAATGGCTAGCGCACACTTCCCAAGCTCAAAGGGCGCGGGTTCGGTCCTGACCGGAACGCATGCACCACTTGGCAGTTTTCTGACCAAATGTGCATATTGTTGCAATTATCACGTGCTAATAACGGTGAAGGAAAACATCGTGATGCAACTTGCACATAGATATAACCGATGTGATTAACCGCCTTGGAAAAGCGTGGCGGGTTTACTGTCCGTTCTCCTATAGTGGGAGGCCCGAGCCCAGCTGTGGGCCATTTATGGGCTGTTATTACTTTATTATGTTACAAAAATTAAGAGTAGCAAGATCTGGTCGTGTTGGGTTAAGGATTTTTTCACAGATCTGCTTACTGGGTGATTGTTATTCCTAGTATTCTTGTTCTATACTACTCAGCATTTTTTGCTATTGTATAAGCGAGAGTTGGGTATGGAAGAGAGAGCATGAAAGTAGATTAAACGCAGTTGAGATGCGAGCACTACGCAAAATCTGTGGAGTGACGCTCGCGGACCGCGTTCGTAATACCGAAGTAAGAAAGAGAGTTGGTCTGACCGAGAGTGTCGGGGTAAGGAAGTAAGGAAAGTGAGGAAAGGAATGCTCCGCTGGTTCGGGCATGTGGAAAGAATGATTGATGAAAGAATGACTAAACAGATATACAATGCAAAAGTGGATGTATGCAGAAGTCGCGGAAGGCCACGACACACCTTTTATGATCAAACTGATCATGTACTAGCAGGAGGTGATGTCAGGAGACTTAAGAACAGACGAGCGTGCATGACAAGAGCTATGAATGTCAAAGAAGCAAGTGAGGTGTGTAAGAATAAGCCTGAATGGCGCTCTGTTGTTTGTGCCTACCCCACAAAAGACCTGGCGTGAAGTTATGTATGTATGTCCCAATCCTCTGAAGATACCAGGGTCTGTAGATTGGTGATAATTACGCAGTTTTGAGTGAAAATAACTAGCTTGTATAGTTTTGATTTTTTATTATGATTTATGTACCGCAGGCGAAGTAGAATTCTAAATTACTTTCATTCTTGTCTGTATATATATACCTAAGCTCCTGATCTTGAAATAATAAGGCAAAACACCTTCACTCCCTTTTCGCCTTAAGACGTGAACTAAAAAATGTACTTTTTAATATACAAAACTTACACTGAACCCTTCTATTTTGGAATAGTTAAAAATAAACTAGAGTAATTGACACAGATCAATGCATGCATGCGTTTCGACGCGTGCGGTCTTGTCTGTTCATGCATTACACATATAAAAAAGTTAAAATTTGAACCTCCTGATTTGGGGTTCCGCTTTAGAATAAGATTTTCAATAACATAGTATACGAACACATCGATCAATTATGCGTGTCAGCCCATGCCAAGTGAAAGGTTCCATAGAAAATTCATAATTATTTTTACTCATTGACTAGGGAATCTACGGAATATTTAATCCAAATTATCCCATATCTCAAATATTAATTTAAAAATGCCTGCGACATTAAACATTAACGTGCGTATGTGATTCAATAACTAATTAATCTGAAACATAACTCAAAATAGTTTTTAACGTTGTACACTATAATCATTTCTTTAATAGGTACCTACTTAGAAAAATTTACTATTTACAAGTAATATTATGTTTATTCCAAAATTTTGGCCGATAATAATTATATATAAATATTATGCTGATAAAATACTGTTTGCCAAAGATGCTGAACGGAGTGACTATTACTTATATCTACTGCTTTGTTGGTTAAATCTCATTATTTTTTTAACAAGGTATTATTATTCGTAACAAGGTATTATTTTCCCGATATTAATCGTCATATGCCCAGTAGTTTTTGATAAAAATGACTGCAGCACAGATTTCCAGACCGACGAAGGGCCAAATCCATTGATGTAGCAATAAATGTTACATCAATGGCCAAATCATTTTAAGTCTTCATCTTTTGCCAAAAGTGTACGATACCCTAAAAATATAACCATTAAGGAACTTCAAGCGGATAAAATAACCTTTTCACGTGTTGCCCTTGACCCTTATTTGTTTAACCCTTTTTTGTTTACAGTAATTCTATATTTTAAAAATCATAAAAATCGCGAGTTTTTGTTACGTTTTTTGTAATATTACTCAGCCGAAGTTATTTTAAAACTTCTTTTAGCATTTTATTAGTTAACAGTGTTGTTTTTTTTACAAATTTCTTTATAACATACCTAATAGAAAAAAAAACACAATTAATACGCGTAATGAAATATACTTATCAATAATAACACCTAACACAGAATCTAGGCATTACATAACAAGAAAACTTGCTTAATCCTAGTGACAGGAATATTTCGCTGATACATTTTTATTAGTGGTATAAAAAAGTATATATAGACATAATAAACCACTTTAGCCGCCTGTGAACATCTTTCTCATTGCAACATTTTACTCCAAATCTTTTGCTGTGCAGGCTGTCTGGCTTTGGAACTATTTATCCATAGATGTCATAAAAACTAAGTCAATTGCCACATTTAAAAAATGTATCAAAAACCATTACCTTAGTTTATATTATTATAAAAAATATATTTTTCTATTATTCTTAACTTAGCCGTTTACTGTCCGCATTGTACTGTTCTTCCTTTTATTAATTTATTATATTCAAATTTAATTATACCTAGACATAAGTTGTTAAAAGTATAGTAAGTAAGTAAGTATAGTAAGTAACAGTCAGGTTATCTGACCTGACTTGAGCAAGAGGTCGCTTTAAGCGATAAGGCCGCCTTTTGTTTTCCCTAAAATTACTATGATTATTCGTTTTGTAATTGTTTATTTTGGCGAATAATAACGGGTTTTCTATTATATTCTTTCAAATATAAATTGAAATTCAAAAGTTTTTATTCAAAATATGTTCCACTGGAGAACACTTTTTGAAGGTCATACATATACGTTAAAATTTAATTTCTAACAATCGACATCCTTATGTAGATGTTATTGCAGTTATTTTACGGCATTTAAAAGGCGAAGCGTTGCGTTATCGAAATACTCATTGGAATACCAAAGAATATTTTTAATCCCTTTACAAAATTCCGTGGATTTTGGCAAAAACAGAAGCTTTATAAGACCGGCTGTGTGAAGAGTGTATTTTATGTGACGCTACACGATGTGTCTGTGAAATTGAGAAAAACGCAGAGTCCTTAAAATATTTCGTAAGATTTGTTTATTAGTCGAGCGTTTTTGTTTTAAATTTTTATGTATGAGACCTTTTTCCATATTATATAAATGTCCATTTATTTATTAATTTCTTGTAGGCATTCGTTCCACTTGATAGTAAGGTGTTACTATGTTACGTGAATTGAAAGAAGTAACAACTTTAAAAAAACTATTCGCATATAACATATGTTTTCAGTGTAGCGTCGAAATGTTTTATATAAATAATAAACAAACAATATTTTGATTCATTTAGGGAGGAACGATGGCGCAATACCAGATTACTTTTCGACGTATATCACCTCAGTGACTTGAAAAAATGTTCTCCCGACGATAGATTTCATTCAGGTATTATGAACATTCAAATACCTAATTGCAAAGACGCGAATTATAATGTCATATTATTTTTAAGTAAACCTATGTTGAACAATTTGTTTCCATTAAACTACGCATTGAGAATGTGAAACCACTAACTGAATGAAATATTATAACAGAAGTTCATTCAAGACGAAGTGCTGAATTGCACACTGACGAAGTGCACACTCACAGACCACATAGGCCTGTATTCTAGAAAAACACTCATGCTCAAAGCGACGCTTACAATAAATAAACCGTCTAATTTAAAAGATATTTTAGAATGCACAAGGCGTCGATGGCTACATGACAATTTTAATTTGCAAATTCTATATTTGATTTCAACTCAGATTTGCTTTCTAGAATACTCATCCAAATCAACAAGGTTTATTTACTCTGGAATATTGCGTCCTCGTGAATCCTTAATGCCAAAATTAATAGATATAAAACAGCAGCCTGTATAACTTGTATTAATTTATGAAACATTTTAAAATACACAAATTCACATATTACATTTCCCTGGATCGTAAATGACAGTAATTAGAGTAACATGCACAAACTAATATAAAACTGAATAATCCACTTTTATTGCTTCAGTGACATAAAAATATTTTAATTACGATCGTAAATTTCCGGCATTCAGGATTCACATAATTCGCTGGCGAAAAATTAAATTTCTTTTTTTGTATAATTTCATATTTATTTACAACTCGAGATTGCTGTGCGACTTATGCGAATTCTATTTTTGTGGATCTGGTTGATGAAAGACTTCTTGTGTTTCCAAATAATTAAAGTGAGGGATTGAAAGATACATATCAAGAGAATTGGTGTTAGCTAGTTCTTAATGGGCCCTATATTATAATTAGTTGAGGTAGCCCCGTCTTGTATCAATTTCATCACCTATTCTGGGAAAGTTCAAGAGGTGAATTATGTGTTTTGATTTAAAAAATTAAGTAGATACGTAGTAACATAAAATTATGCACTAATGGCCGGTACCTACCCATATTTTACCGACTGTTCATTTGCCTTACTATCAGTTGAGATAAGGTAACAATATAGTAGGTAGATACAAGTAATGTCAAAATTCAACTGATGGTAAGACAAGTAATTGAGATATTGGAACTGGCAATAAAATTACATACAGGGGGCTTAAAACGGCCTCTTTGGGAAAATCTTATCGTGAGATCGACACGTGTCTAAATACTGGCATCTGTAAGAAATGGCATAAACTACCATGTTATTTTGACACCTCTCGTTTGAGTATTAGTCATATTATTAGTCTATGAATTGAACGTGATATTGAAAAATTGACATAATATTAGTTAGCTGAACCTTTCATGCTCAAAAAGTCATGGTAGTTTAAAGGTTAAGGTTAAGGTTCTGAATGAATTCCGGCCGGGTAAAATCCACCGCTTGGGTAGTTTTACTAAACGAATGTGCATAATATTACAATTACTACAGACAGAACCAAACCTCCATAAAGAGAATCGATTTGTGAAACCAGGCAATATTTTTGAAGCTATAACTTCTTATGGGAGGGTAAACCGCTTCGTTACGTAACGCGCTACGGCGTCAGTCTGTCTGGTTTCCCTTTCTCTCACACACGTTATCACTTCTGTCGGGCGTCCTGATACGCACACGTTTTTTTTAATTACTTTAAAAATGGACATGCCTACCCCAGCAGTGCGACGTTTATGGACTGATATTATTTTATTACAAATTTCTTACTTTTTAAAATCTAATACTGAATATTAGTCATGTTATTAAAGACTTTTATTAAAATTTAATGAAGACATACTCAAAATCTTAAGGTAAACTCTCTTATTATATTAATATACTCTGTGGGAGTAAACTACCCTAGCGACTACCAGTCGGCCCAGTAGTGGTCAGCGATTGCTAACGACGATGTCATTTTTAGATATAGATGAGCGATCGATACGATCATATAATAATAAAAACCGGCAGACAAACACACACATTGTATATCCCCAAACATGCCCAAATTAAGAAGTTACACTTGTGTTAGGGTCCGTTGTAGGTATATTAATACAACGGACCACTTTGGAACCAGTTCTACATATCTAGACTATAGTGTATAACACAAAGTTCGTTTAGGCAATTTACCATGCCGGGAATCGAACCTTGAAAGCCTCTTTGTTCCAGCAAAGGCTTAGACCACTCAAACCACAGAGACCGTCGTTGATTTGGTGAAATTTTACGGTGAACTTCCATGCGCGTTTAGTTAAACCACTTAAATTCTAATAAATCTATAGTTAAACGGTTAAAGTAACGTGATTTGGTGGGAGAGTGGTCGGGTGGGGCGCCGCCGCCGGCGCACGTCTCTCATCGCCCGCCAACTTGAGAGCAATTTATCCCATCGGCAAGGCCCTTTTCCTGGCGTGATCTACGAGCTTTAAAACGTGATGACAACCAGTAGAGTATGGCAAACGCAACGTCTGTAGAGTGTAGAGAACTCTTTGAGTGCGCGTTCACCCGTTTCTATTTTTATTACTTTAATTTTAAATGAAACAAGTCATTTTCTTATAGTTTAAATGTTTGCTAATTCCATTTTAAACAAATCTCACAGGTTCTCGTTCTCATAGTTCAAGATTGTGACGTTGAACTGACAAACGACTCCCATTTTCGCTATTTGGCCAATAAAAGATTGATAAATATGAAGTACAATAACTTTTGGCTAGACGCTGGGGAGTTTTTTTTTCCGCTTTAATTTGAAGCGGTGTACATAGAATATTAACTAGACTTGATTTTGATATTTCAAAAAATGTTCTCCATTGGAATTTGTTTTGCTCAAACTTTCAACTTTCTAAGAAAGTATAATTTTGAAATTTTATAACTTTAATTTTTTTTCAACATTTTCTCCCATATGGTCTTAAACTAAGAGGGTGACGCAATTGTCACAACTTGGGAGGTCACATCTAGCTAGCTACTTTATTATAAAATTCATTAGATATAAAACATTGCAATAGGTAGTCAAGATGTGACAAACGATACACTACATAACTATGTACACGAAAAAACTTCAACACTTTGCTTAGGTATTATTATTTATACAAACTATACCTTCCGTCCGGGGATATCGACCATGACTTCAAGACCAGTATATAAGCAGCCTGAGCCAAGCGGCGTGAGGTGCAGGTGTCATTTGTGATCCGAAAATATAGATCAAATTAAAAAGACAGGTCTATAAAACCATCATTAGAGCTGTTCTTTTGTATGGCAGTGAAGCGTGGCCTGTACTCGAGCGTCACAAGCAAGAACTGCGGGTCACGGAGATGAATGGATGAATGTGTGGAGTCCGTGAAAGACCGTGTCAAGAACTCCCGCATCCGCAGCAGTCTTCATGTCTGTAGCATATCAAAAGTACATACGTACCAAAGGTCTCCAAACGAAGCGAAGTGGGGTAGAAAAAGTAGGAAGGCGGACTATGAGCGTCGGAGCGAACGCTCCGAACGCAACCGGAATTCAACGCTTGCTATGATGATGATGACGACAGACTACACCTTCATGTAAAATTTTATCATTTATAGACCCACCAGTACTTTCCGAAAAAAAATTGACACAAACAAACAGAGAGAGAGACAAACAGACGGACATGAAGGTTTGCAACGAAAAAATATGATAGATACACCAACTTACATATTTAGATTATTTAGCATTTCATTCAAGTATTCATTACAAGGTAGAGGGTTATATAAAATGTAATTGTTCTGTACCGCAATAAATGTACGCACCTCACCATGTGTAACATGTGTGTTGGAAATTCTTAGAATACAGTAGCTCCCAGCAAGATTTTATTCCTAAAGCCGCCCAATTGGGATCCATTGCTAGGTTTGTTTAAATTATGGCGATTAGGTACCGGAGCGTGCATATGGCCGACAACAGACAAGGCCCAGGCGCGCTGCTATCGATGGGAAACTACTAATGTGCAATTATATCTTGCTGTGTACAGACATCTAACATGTAAGACATGAAGATGAAACTGTGCGCGCGTGAAATTTACCTCCGCAGAGCTTGTCAGATATTTTATCAAATAGTAACTTTCTACTTTTGTAAGCGTTTTACACCTCTGTTTTCAAATCGGTACCTCCCATAACTGATTTTTTTTGTTACAAATCAATAGATACTATTAATTTAGGTTATGCTGACACTAATGCCACACTCACAGTTTAATAGTTGATTAACTTAAAGAGCAATGAAAATTGATTATCAATTCAACACATCCGCCCTACTTGCCTTTACTCTTTCATCCATTGCTTGTTTGTTTAATTTGTGATGTGACATAATGAATATCAGTATAGAGAAGTAAGGAAAAAAGTATAAATACCTACTGAGGTCCCAATTCCGAAAACGTGAAAGAAAGCGAATGGGAACATTTACATTTTTATGACTTATAATTTATTTTATTTACAAACTAGGATATGCCCGCGTCTTTGTCTACGCCTGAATTGAAATCGGCGCGGAATTTCCGGAACACAAAATACCGCAGTATTTTAAAAATAATGTAAGCTATCGTTTTAAATGAAAAGTGTGTTGTATTACTACCTATTTATGTTTTGTGATTACCTGCATTGTGCATTACGTGCATCCTTAAAATAGTGTAGGACGACAAGCAAATACTTCAAGGGCTATAATATATCTGCGATTGCGCCCTCATGGAGTTTGCGCCCTCTTAGAGTTTGCGCCCTGATAACTGCCGCCAAGGTCAGATCATCGGCCAACGAACTAAGGCTACGTCATCTTCTATACGTGTTTATATTCAGTATTCGTAAATTACTAAGAGCAGAGCGCCTAAATACCTCAGCCAATAGTTATTTTTTCCAAGTGCACGATTGAAGTATCTAAAAAGAACGATAGAGTAGAGGCGAATTAGGTTAAAACCGGCGCCTTGTAACAGATGTTTACACTTCCAGAAAAATCAAGTAAATTTCAAAGATGAAAAGATCTATGCATTTTGGTGCCCTAAATAAATTCTTGATTAAGTACCCGCGAAACTTCGTATGCGTAGAATTAAAATTATGTAGGAATGATTATCATGATCATTGATTATATTATAGCGATGCAATCTGGAAATCACCATGACTTGATAGCAACACATTAAAATTGCATTGTTAGTGCTGTTGCCACGAATGACGACATTCTACACCCTTAACGCCATCTGTCTATTAATGCCGTGTTTTATATCTTAGTATCCATTCTATTACCTTATCATTGGTAGAAAATAAACATTACTTGTAAGGAGTGTATCTTCGTTGTCAAACCAATATCTGTTTTGTGCACAAAGTATAACTTTGAAAGATTGTGACAGTATACTTATATTTGATGATATCTAATTATTCTGGTTGGTGCACGTAGCATATTTTTAGCGACCTCATTTCACCGAATAATGCTTAGAGTTGGTTAGTACACTAGTCATAATAAGCAAAATGGTCATATCTTTACAAAGACCATATTGCAGATATTGGTTTGGCGACAGGTGTATATTAAATGTTACTATTGTGTGTTACTTTACGGTCTGGCCCTACCACGTGTTACTCGGGTGTTAAAATTTAACCAGTAATATATCTAGAAATTTTTAATACCGTTGAAATGTTACATATGTTACTTACATTATTTTTAATTAAATTTCAGGTTCGGCGCCAATGTTTGCCGGAATGCGCGGAGTCCATGGGCAGATGCTGTCCAGTGGGTCTTCGATCAGTGGTCTGGGTGGCTTTGGACTCTCCACGTCACTACCGACGTTGCCTCCAGACCGCAAGGTGTACTCCACGCCCCCGCCAACACCACTTCCAGCGCTACCTTCGCCAGCGTCCATTGCCCACACACCGGTGCCTCCGCCGTCATCGTCCTCTTTACACTATTATTAGGTAACTTGTCGGGTGTTTATCGTAAAATTTATACGGTTTCTTGCGGGCCAGATCTTAAGTTAACGTTAGGTAGGACCTGATATTGGGTACTGCGTTCGGAGAAACTCAAGGAGTAAATTCTTCAATAGAAGGTATTAAGTCACACCTTTAAAGACAAACCGTTAAATGAAACAAAAAATTTAAATATTTGAGTTGATGCAATCTATCTTAAAATTAAGGAAGCTACAGCAAGTTTTGTTTTTAGTTCCATATATGGAATTAAAAAAAAACATCTTCATAAAAACAACCATCAAAAACAATATTGGACCTAACTCAATAGAGTTTACTACCTCACTTGCGCAGTATCACATTTTTGAAAACATACTTAAATTGACGGAATTTATTTTCTTACATTTCTGTGTAAAAGTGTGTACTCTTGTGAAAAAATGTATGAATGAAAACACAACAATATTATTTTTTGGTGAAAATATATTCGTAATGAGTTTTGTAGTCTACAAATTTGTCGTATGTGTCACTTCTGTCAATTATCTTTAAAACTGTGGTAATGCGCGAGCGAGATTGTGAACTCCACTTACGTAGCTGCCTAATAAAACATTGTACAGTTGTGGTATGAAATGGTTTGCCAATTTTATTATCAAATTGATTCATATACCGTTCCGCGTGCACATGTTACCTTTTCAAACTAAGTCACAGAACAGACATTTCCACAGAAAATTATGTTTAACTGTTTAACAATAAAGTTTAAAATGACATAGGTCATAGTTGTTTGATTGTAAAACCATTTTATTGGTTTTATTATTTATGATAAGGGTCGTGATTACATCTTCTTTGTTTCTAAAGATTAAGAACATTGCAATTTTCTTGTTTTACGTTTCTATATTTTATAAACGTAACATTTATTTACCTGTTGGCAGTACTGTTTCTTGAACTCATGCAAGCAAAATTCGACTTTAAGATGACGAACCTTTTCATGCTGCGACTATACAATGCCTACAGAAATTTGAATGTTATCAAACTGCTTCAAGGGTTCAAGCGTGATTATAAAAGTTTAAAGCAGTGTTTTTCAATCTGTGGGTCGCGAGCCTTGCCCGGGGGGTCCCCGGCAAAAGAGAAAAGGCAATTTAAGTTTATACCTCATACTTAGGTACTTTCTAAGCTCAGCAGCTTTTTGCAGAGGATAGGCCGTAATAATGAATATAGGTAACAAAATAGAGAAAGACATAAATGTAGTCATTTAAATTACTAACTTTTTGTCTGTCTATGGCCCAAGGGGTCGGCAAAATTTTTCAACCTGTAAAGGGGTCGCGTATTTAAAAAGGTTGACAAGCACTGGTTTAAAGGAATAGTGTTAGATAAATAAGGCTAGATGACCAGCAAATTGAAAACGAAAACGATATTGTTTTTCTGTTTGCTCTGCTGTCAATTTGATATGTTTGTTCAATAAGGGTTTCTCTTTAAAAGTATGAAATAATTGTTAAATTCAGGCCAGCCGTAAATAAATAAAAATAAAAGGCGAACACCGTATACGGGCGGCTTCTCAAAATTAAAAATTATTTATTTTTTATACCCTTACCAGGTAACACTAAGAAAAATTTTAGCAAGCATAGTGCAGATAGTCGTAGAAATTGAATTAGGTTTATATATCTACTAGCTGACCCGGCGAACTTCGTACCGCCTTATTCAAATAAATTAATAAACAAACAAATTGAGAAAACATGGGAAAGGGCTCATAGAATTTGAAAAATATATAGCCTATAACCATCTACGATTAATTCCGCGTCGACTGGTTGTGGTTTCATGATGATCGGTCCAGTAGTTTTATATATATATATAGATATATATAGATAATTAGCCATAAACCATCTAGGAAAAATTTCGCATCGAATGGTGGTAGTTTCATGTCGATACGATCAGTGGTTTAAGCGTGATTGAGCCTCAAACGAACACCATTTTCATTATATATATATAAATAATAGAAGATTATCCATTCTTACACCTTCCCATTGGTAGAAAATTGGCAATACCTGTTTGGAGTTTCTGTCAAATTGTTATGAGTAAATAATAATTGGATTGTAGACGAGCATTCGATAAGCTAGCGGTGGGTTTAGAGGGACACCCTTACAACCGTAGCGAACGCATTTCTTTAACAGAGTTTCATTAAATCTTTGCGGAAATTCTTATTTAAAATTAGACATTTGCGCTCACCGTATTTACCGCACAGGCTGAGAATCTCTAGTACTGAAACTACTTTTCTCCTGCGCTTTCTACCTACGATAATATTATGCGCTCATATTAATAATCTCTACGCCAAGGTACTTAGCAAACGATTTGGGCTTCGATTTTGAAATCCGATTTATTTGTAAGATGGTAAATTTATATCATTATTTTAAACGTTTTCTCATGCAAAGAACTTGTAGTATATATAGTAAGTAATATATTTGCCAAAGTAATCTTAGGCTCCTAAATATGTATGTCCTAGAAGCCAGTTTAGTTTTAATCACAGCTAAGGGCTGTAATTTTAACAAGCTATGAATACCAAATTGTTTCCAAATATAACGTAATTCAATTCATCATAAGTACTTGTATTTTATAATTTAAGCTTATTTGTAATTAGATTTAATGTAAAGTGATGTTTGGTATTTTAGACCGGCGCGCAGTCGTGTGTCGAGATTTGAAAGAACTCAAAGTCTGCAGATTAGAGGCTTTACATAGTTTAGTTTTTTCTTTTGGGGATGTATTGGGGACACAAACACCTTAGATGAACGCTTGCAATAGACCGAACACACTATTTCTCGAAATAGAACTCAATTCCAGCGCCACCTACCGGGTCTCACTGTAAATCGAAACCACCACGGTTCCCATTCAAACTCATAAAATTTCCTCGCAATCGAAGAACCCGATTCCAGCGGCAATATTTTGTTTAGAATGATTGGTGCGCATGCCTAATTTTTATATAGTCTATATTAATCAGGGATAATGTAGCATTCGAATGGTGAAAGAATTTTCGCAATCGGTCCAGTAATTTTTGAGTTTATTTTGGTATGTTTGTAACGAATAAACTCAATAAGTACTGGACAATTTAAAACCGAATTTTTTGTTAGTAATTACTGTAATTTCGATTAATTTGCTGCTGACGTTAAGATAATGGCTCATCTCTATTTAAAGGTAATTAGCTGACCTGTGTCCACTTCGCTGAGAGTCATTAAAAAGTGAAAAAATATTATTAATCACAATTAAATGTAGCCTATGTTACTCAGGAATAATGTATCTTTTTAGTGATAGAAACTGGTGAATTAATGTTTGATGAATTTTCACAATCAGTTCAGTAGTTCAAGAGATTAGTTACTACAAACAAATTCACAAACCTCTTTATATGGTACATCTGAACTTATCCAACTGTGGGGATGATTGGATGCCGATTTGAAATACTAACCTATTAAAAAGTCTTTGTAGATATTTTATTTTGTAAAGTATTATTTTTTATAATTGAAAGAATTGAATGTTATTAAGTCTAGACAAGACGAGCAGCTTTCATATAAAATTTTGTTAATTTATTTTAACAAAGCTTTGAAACGTTTTTTAATAACTAAAATTATAATTTAAATCCAGCTACCATACATAACCGTCTTAATATAAATACGTAGTACTAATTACAATTACTCTACATTATGAAAGACGGTCATACACCTGTAAGTTTTGTTCACGTTCGATTCTAAGCGCGCACTACGATTCGTCAATGCCGAAATCAGTTGTAAATGAATATGCCAGGCCGGTGGAGAAAATAAACAACCCAGTATATTTATATAATATATAATTTTCTCCTCGAAATTAACATATAATAACCAAAGGAGGCAGTGGCGGATTTGCCCTAAGGCCCAGGAGGCCCGAGCCTGTGGCGGTCAGATATTAGGGGCGGCCAATCGTGACAAAAAAATCACTGTTGATAGTAAGAAATAACTCAAAGTACACGACGTAAATATTCTAAAGGCTCGCGCACATTATGGTTGGCCGCACTGCACCGAAAGGCTCGAGTACATTATGGTTGGCCGAACTGCACCGCATCGTATAATAATAATCTTCCTAACTCAATTTTGTATTTTTTATAAATAAAATATAGACAATGTAATGTGAAGTAAATATTTCATTCAAGTAAATTCATTATGTATACTCAATATGCTGGGTGCTGAGCAAAGGGTGGCTGGTACTTACTATATGTCCTGGGGCCTAGGGCGGCCGAAACTGCAAATCCGCCACTGAAAGCAGGAATATATTGGGAATAATTCGATTTTTACAGATTCAAATATATGCGATATTTTTCTGACTCCCTGACGCACAGATGTCAAATCATTCGTAATTTAGCAATCACAGTGCATGCGTAGCCTTAGAGGCTGTAGGCTTACGTGAGCATAACTTACTAAGCTTTATCATAAGTAGCTTACGCGGCTTTCTTCACTTAATTGTATTTTATTTTTAATTTACTATGATTTATAAGCAGCTGCATTATTTTTTAAGTGTAAAGTTTTTACTTTATTTCAATATAATTAGTGAATTGTTAAATTAAATTACATAATCTTTTACGTCTCATGCTCTATTTTATTTTTATGAACAAAGTCAGGACAGTACATTTCCAACCCACCTTTTCCGTGCTTTTAAAATGTTTTAAAGTTTATTATAATTAATCTTGTATTTATGATAATTATTCTTTATTTTTATTTTGAATGAATGAGATTTGTCTTAAAGTATTAGTAGATTAGAAAACTGAATAGTTTATCAACTGAAATCTCCTTTTTCGGTACCTACTTGTACCTAATATACTTGATACATACGTAATTTTGTAGTACAGTTAGAGGTTAAACATTTTTATCAATAGTTTTAAGTTGTTCTTTTTTAAATAAAATTATCTTTATTTAAAAGTCTTTTTTTCTTTCTTCCTAATGGCTGTTCAAATGCGATATATTTAAAGCGTTAAAAGCGTGGCACGTAGGCATTATAGTAGTGGCTTTATCCCAGGTGTAGCAAGGTATAGTAAAAAGTTCAGAACAATAAGTTGGTTACTGCTTCAAATCTGTAATTAACATCTTTATAAAATCGCAACGTCCGTGTGTTCTATGACATATATTTCATTATAATGTCATAGCCACTGTGAAGCCAATATTAGACGGTTCATATCTGTCTTTGGACGTGGTTGTATCAACCAAAGTTATTTATATAAACATACTTACATTCACTGAAGGATTCAATTCATGTTTATACATTGAATACCATCGTGTCCTTTCAGTTCTATGCCTTTCAATCAAATTGATCCGTCTAATATTAGTATAATCTCAAACCGTTACACTAATCATTCTTTTATTCAATTTACTTCAAGTCCTGATAGCGTAATGGCTAGCGTGCGCGTCTCCAAGCTCAAAGGGCGTGGAATCGGTCCTGGCAAGAACGGAACGCATGCACTACTTATAGTCAGTTTTCTGATCTAATGTGCATATTATTATTATTACCACGTGCTAACAACGGTGAAGGAATACATAGTGATGCAACCTGCAAATCCAGATAACCGATGTGTCAAACCAGCCAAGCCACATTGGACAAGCGTGGCGGGTATACTCTCCGTTTCCCCTTTAATGGGAGGTCCGAGCTCAGCAGTGGGACATTTATGGGCTTGATATTACAATAATTATTTTATAGAAAAAAATATTTTTGACCGGTTCCTATATCATACTATTCAATCACATGCCATATCATCGGTAATTTGACATTATTTGTATGAAGCTTGTGTTAAACTTTAACCGATAGTAAGGCAAATGAACGATTGTTAAAATATAGGAAGTAGCATCAATCACATTTAGAGTTCCGTAACGATTTTGTCAAAACATGTAATCACCATGTCCGTCTTTCTGTATCGCTCTGTGTATGTCACAATCATTTTTGACGGCAACTACTAGAACTACATTTTTTTTTAATTTATTGCACGAGTTCAGCAGACAGGCAGACAGCCCACCTGGTTACTGTCGCTTATAGACATTTGTATATAGATGAAATAAAGTTTTTTTTTCAGGAAAACATGTCTCTTAGTTACAACGCATGCAAACACTTTAGAATAGTTATCAAAGAGTATATTGAATATATGGAGAATAGTTATACATACATACATACACACAAGCTATAACATTATAACGGTAGGTACTAGCGAGCCCTTCAGACGTTATCCTATATATCGATATTCCAAAATATCGATATATCGTGCATCACTAAAATGTGAAACATCACAAGAATAGCAGTAATCACTATTGCCAGCTTAAACGCTTTCGGCGCTAAATATAACGCTTTTTCACGTAGACAGAGAAGGTTGTCTACGATTTTTCATCTCGGTAAACACAGATAACACATTATTTAGCGCTTAGCGTTTTTTCAAATTATATGCTTATAATATATATTATTTAATTATATTTCACTCTGAAAGATTGACTTGTATTCTAAAGTCTTCAAAATAAAAGTACTTTTTATAATTTACTTATTTATCTTTTAGTTTCTTGATGTATTTTTAGCTCTTTTTCGAAGTATATTTAACGTTTATTAGTAGACACAGCGGGTATTTTTACGAGAGTGGCAGCACTGATAGTAATTAACAGAGAGCTGAAAAACCAAAAAAATAATTACCGATAAGGTTTAACAAATAGCTAAGCTAAAGAAACCCCTGAGGGTTGTTAGCTAATGGACTATTGACTTGCGAACCGACTGATAGCTGTAGCGTTAACGACGACGTAGCTCTAATTTATGGACTTACAGATAGATCATTTTTATATACAAATTCTGACAAAAAATACTAAAATAACAAATAATATAATTTCATTGTTGGGTTTTGAAAATCAAATCAAATCAACTCATCATTTTTGGCATAAAACATGGTACATAAAAATGATGGATCAGAAATATACAGTGAGAATAAAGTACCGTGGTACTCGTGTGTGCTCAGTTCGTTGGCTTTACGGACGGCTGGCTGGCTGTAATAAAACAAATTAGTTAACACTATCCGCTATAAACAATGGAATGGACAAACTAAGTTTATACCAAGTTGCAGATGGATGGCTAAGCTGGTCAGTGCTTGGTGTTTTTGATAATCATTGAGGTGCCCACATATTATGTGACGGGTCCGAAGAATGTGCGCACCAGAACCTGACGGAGTTATAATATGCACGCACCTTTAACTAGTTGGCGAGTTAAAGGATAACATAACCAATTTTGTAAACAACGGCTGCTTAACCGTTTCTCAATAGTTGCATACATCTCTATTACAGAATTATTTTGACGTATTAGGGATGGCGATTCTTTCCAAAAAAGTCGATTTTTAAATTGATATGAATCGTAACCTAATTCCCAAAAATGAGTATAAAATTCGATTGATAAAAAATCACTCTAAATATTCAATTCTGCATTTACAATGTAAATATTATATTTACATTGTAAATGTAAATCCATGTTATGAAGAACAAGAAAGATACCTAAATAAAAGTATTTGTTGAACTAATAATTAAAAATTTACGAAAAAAATGACTTTGAATTGTGACTCTAAAACTACTGTTCAGATTTTAATTAACTCGTGACGAGCTCAATAGAAGCATGTAAGGCCAGCTCTCGTTTAAGTTCATCAAATTGAATCAAAACGAAAATCGATTCACTGAATTCGGTAGTTGTCAAATTTTGAGAAAAAGGTTTATTTTGAGCCTTATGGTCTATTTTAGCCAAAATATTAATATTTCACCAAAAAAAACAACATTAGCATTTTTAATTTAGAAATTTTATAAATATTTTGACATTTCGTCACAAAAACGCGTCAAGCTGTCATGGCGCCTCGCATGACGTCACAGTGTGCAAAACAAACATCTGTTTCGTCGAAGTGTTATCTGAGAAGTCATTGATAACTTCTTGCGTTTTGCACACTATGACGTCACGCGCTCTGATCGGCGTTCATTGTCACGTGGCTGATGGCTGGAATATAACAATTTTATTTCTCAAAAATATCAATTAATATTTAATATTTTAGTTAAAACAATTTATTTTTGTCATATTTGGATCGTAATCTACGATATATATTAAAATCAGCCTATATTTTTCATACTGTCAACTACCGAATTGTATTAGTGTTGCATATCGATATAATATCTTTATTTTTAGACTCGAATAATCAAATTTATAATTAATCAATATTAGATCGCCATCTCTATGATATAATAAATTTGACAGATTTTTTTTTGTTTCTAATGGCTAAAAATAAACAATGATAAATCAAGATAGATTTAAACCGATAATAAAGTTTTTAAAGATTACAACAATATTGGCCGGTGGAGGACTTTTCATCGCTTACCATATAAATCAAGTTTACAAAAAAGTGGGTAAGGTAATCAACACAAACGTCCTCGACATTGAGAAAAAGTATACGCCTGAATATATTTATATCGATGACCCCTCATACAGTATAACACTCAAGAGGGAACAAGATAAACAGTCGAGGCAGTCGGTGGGTCTAGTTAGAATATGGAAAAGTTTCAAACATTCTCTAGCTTGGAGACTTTTATGGTTGTGCCGCCACGGAAACAAAGAACAACGCAATGTCGCACTGGAGCAGCTGGCGGCATTCAAGAACAGCAGAAATTGGGACTACTTGAAGCTGGCACAAGCCCTTGATAAGAACACTGCTGTACTTTTAGCAAGAACCAAAGGTTCTGACTTGCGCTATTTCTTGCCTCCGCCTATCCATGTACGGCAGGCTGCAACGACACCAGAACTTTTATCCTTTAAGCTACGTGATATGCTATTAACTGTCCAAAGTGTAAACCCCCACTCTTGTATACAACATTTTTTATCTAAGTACTTTGCTAATGTACAAGAACAAGCAATGGAAGCTGATAGCGTCCCTACAAAACCAGATAGTATTAGTGAAAGAGACTTATGCTTGTTGTGTTTAGATGCTCTTCATCATCATCTTAGTCTTTTTCATACCAAGGAGTATGCTGATGATCTCTCTGCCATGGCTTTAATAAATACAGGTCTTTTGCCTAAATTAGCTGAATTAATGTTAAGAAATCATAATGATATAGATTTAGATTTGGGTGTGCTAAAAATTCTCACTATATTAAGTGTACACTGTAACTTGCTAACTGATTTTTTCCAGAATGGTCTCATTAGGGACCTCTCACGTCTTTTGAGATCAAAAGATGTTAGGCTGGCGAGTTCTGCAGCAGTATGTTTAGCCAATTTATCAGGTGAATTTTGTTATAGACCTGGTTTGTACCTTTTACATCCGTTGTATAGGACAGCAACAGTTCATTCCTGTGATACTATGCTGGTTCATGGTTTAAGAGGGGGGGTGTTTGTCACTTGGCGACAAAGAGATAAGTGTGTAGAACCTATTGGCATTGTGGAGGTGACTATATCAGATATAGATTGTGATCCCTGTGAAGAAAGGTCCTCTGATACAAAGACTAAATTCTATGATCCAGACCTTCAACAGGTCATGGAAGACATTTTTGAACAGGATGATGAGGCTTTGTTAGCTGATTTAGAGGTAGTCTTACACGATTTGCCACTTGAAGCTAAAAGGGAACATTTCACCCCAAGTGCATATACAGCAACTAATAAGAGAATGGCACTCATGCAAGAAAGCCAGGATCAGTGTAATTACACATTTTGCTGGCCTAAAGATTGGTTGCCCAAGGATTGTAATAATCTTAGAATCTTAGGAATAAATTATTGGAGTTCTCTATCTGAATGGTTAGAAAGATGTCCAATGCAGACAGCTGATATTAGAAAAAAAGCAGCAGAGATGGGTCCAATGTTGATTGATGCTGATGTAGGTAAGAAAGATATACCCATTGTTTGGCTTGCTCACTCCATGGGTGGGCTCATTGTTAAACAAACGCTGATAGATGCAGCAGAAAGTAACAATCCAGATTTCAAAAGACTTTCAAACAACACAAAAGCAGTATTGTTTTACAGTACTCCACATAAAGGGAGTGCACTAGCTATCATGCCAAGAGCAGCTGCAGCAGTTCTCTGGCCATCACATGATGTGAGACAACTCCAAGAAAATTCTCCCATGCTACTAGATATGCATAAATCATTTATCACATTTGCTGACTTGTATGGATGGGAGACAATAAGTTTTACTGAAACCATGCCAACGCTTATCACAGCTTTCAAAGTGCCCGTTCATTTTGTAGAAGCATTTTCTGCTGATTTAGGTCGTGGAGTATTTTACCAATTGCCTTTAGATCACTTGTCTATTTGCAAGCCGGCTACTAGGCAATCTATTTTGTATACAACAGTATTAGATGTTTTATTAAAAGTGACAACCAAGGATGTTGAATCTAAATATTCAAATCCCATTGTGCAATGGATATTTGATTTGATTTGGTGGGCTTTGTCACGGAAAGCAAAGGATATCATGGAGACGTTAGATGAAACAGAAAGTAGCAATGAATTAAAATGGTTTGAGCGCATATTGCTTGACACATTTACAGATGGATTCACAGATTAATCTTGTAAAGATTATTTATGTAATAATTAATATATTACTGATTTTAAATTCCAAAATTAAATTTTAGTTTGTTTTTCCAAACAAAGTCAAATGTTTAATTGTTAATTCCTAAATTGTTAGTTCCTAAATTTTTCTGTTTTATTGTTGATTTTAGTGTTACTATCATTTAAAATTATATTTTGAATTCTATTTAGTTCATAGTTTATTTTTCCACTGAATATCTTTATCTACTTCTTATCAATTATAAGCTGTTACCTAAAATGACTTTCATTTTTATACTTTCTAAATAAAGTATGCATTTTGTATTTCTTACTAAAGTCCTAGATATTGTTAATATAACTTGAAAAATTATGGTATTCTCATTTCAATTTTAGTCCCATATTTCATTTTAAGTCAATCTTTTGAGACCAAATGCATCCTTCCTTAGGGTACAGTCTGGTGACATGACATGATTATACACTATATATAGTCTTATATAATGTATCATCTATGCTGGTGACACTGATAGTGAATTTCTGGGGAAACGGATACGGAAGTGAATACGAATGACTTAGTTATATAGCTAAAATTAACAGCAACAAAAATCGTATTAGAGTCATCTATTAGATAATTGAATAAGCAAGTGTTACAATTATCTTGATAAGGTAACAGCATAGATCAATAATTATAAACTAGATGGCGCTATACATACTGTTTCAGGTAAAACTAGTATTTTTACATTAAATAATAACTTATTATTTAATTTTAGTATAGTTCCCGACTCGATTCTTAGTAGTCACCTTCGTCCGCAGACAGTGATATTGCGGTTCTTTATTGAAGTACGAGGTATTGCCTCGTTCGAATAATGGACAAAAACAATATTTTCGATATGACCCTTAGACCATTAAACCATGGACTACGATATGACCATAAATTAACATATTGATAGTGGCTACGCTCAATGCGTAGTGATGTCTATTATTCCGTCAATCGCTCAATATCTGGGAACTATATTATATATATGTATGTATACATGGGAGTTTTACAACATTATTACACAAAAGCAAAGCCATCTTATTTAAAACTAATTAATTAGTTTCTTCGACAAACTAGTGACAGCTATGAGTTATGTGTCTAACTACATTAACATCAAATTAACCATGTAAAACAGTAGTACAAAAATTATAAGTTAGATGGCGCTTGTAAAACTTATTGTATAGATTCTACATATTATTAATCTGTCTTACATTTAAACACTAATTAAATTATATTTTACATTTTATAATACATAGTCGTTTTTCCTAATAAACAAGTATCTTGATAATATTAAGAATAAATTATTACATTCAAACTTTTTATTTGCACTAAGAACCTAACAGATGGCACTAGACGTCATTAAATCTGATATTTTATAGTAAATTATTTTTCCACGTGAACCACGTGTCTTGTAAACTTTGGATGCGGGCTTACTTATAGTCTTTCGTCGTTCATTTTCGTTTTAGAACTTTTTTTGCTCGTTTTATTTTATTTATTATTTATTTAAGTACTAGAGTTTACCCCGCGGCTGCGCCGCGGGTTAACCTCTAGTGCGTGTCTCTTGTTTATAGAGCAAGTGCTACAGGTTATATTATATTACATTTTTATGTATTTGCCCCCGTCTATCTGTCAACAAAATAAATTACAAAACTTGACCAAAAAGGCTAAAATGGTCTAAATGACCAAAATACCACAGTGACCGACATTGCTAAAATGACGGAATAGGCAAAAACGACCAAAAAGGCCAAAATAATCAAAATGGTCAAAATTACCAAATAGGCCAAAATGACCAAAAAGGTCAAAATGACCAAAAAGGTCAAAATGATCAAAAAGGCCAAAATGACCAAATAGGCCAAAATGACCAAATAGGCCAAAATGACCAAATAGGCCAAAATGACCAAATAGGCTAAAATGACCAAATAGGCCAAAATGACCAAAAAGGTCAAAATGATCAAATAGGCCAAAATGACCAAATAGGCCAAAATTACCAAAAAGGTCAAAATTATCAAAAAGGCCAAAATGATCAAATAGGCCAAAATGACCAAATAGGCCAAAATTACCAAAAAGGTCAAAATTATCAAAAAGGCCAAAATGACCAAATAGGTAAATGACCAAATAGGCCAAAATGATCAAAAAGGCCAAAATGACCAAATAGGTCAAAATGACCAAAAAGGCCAAAATGACCAAAAAGGCCAAAATGACCAAATAGGCCAAAATGACCAAATAGGCCAAAATGACCAAATAGGCCAAAATGACCAAAATGATCAAAAAGGCCAAAATGACCAAATAGGCCAAAATGACCAAATAGGCCAAAATGATCAAAAAGGCCAAAATGACCAAATAGGCCAAAATGACCAAAAAGGTAAAAATGATCAAAAAGGCCAAAATGACCAAATAGGCCAAAATGACCAAAAAGGAAAAATTACCAAATAGGCCAAAATGACCAAAAAGGCCAAAATTACCAAAAAGGCCAAAATGAAAATTATCCCTTGTCCATCCTCAGTATTTAATTTACATACGTACCGAATTTCAGCCAAATCGGTCAAGTAGTTTTTCCGTAAAAGCATAACAAACAAACAGACAAATGGACGTAGTTATGCGAAAACGTTCCATTCCACAGTAACTACAATTTGAGAAAAACGCAATTTAGTGTTTCCGTGGTACACTTTTTTCTCTTAACTAGTATAGATGAACAATGTAGGTATAATCGTAATAAAATATAATCATTATATGATCATGTACCATTTTTTATTATATTTATCTTAAAACCGTAAGTAATTAGGAGAAATGGTATTGGAACATTTTAGCAAAACTACTTTTTGTATGAATCCTCATTTTGTATTTATTTTGCAAAAATGTTCCAAAAGTATATTTTATATATTTTTATAAAATTAAATAAGATAAAGTAAAGTAAACATGGGATCAAAAAGATAAATATATTAGGAAATGTAATAATTTGTTTCTTTATAAAAGTCAATCATATTATTCGGTTAATAATTCAATATCGTCATCGGGTATGTTATCCAACTTGTATGTCGAAGTCTGACTCCCCGCCAAATCCATCGACATCATCGATGATGTCCTCCGAACTTGTAAAAGTTTTATAAAATTGGAGACAATCATCAGAATTGACTGCAAATCACTTAATTCCGGTGGAGCAATAGGTTTGCCATCAGGCCACAACAGGCAGAAATAATTTTGATTTATTTGACGTGTTTCCCCTTTGATTATTTTTTCTATATTCAACTCCTTATAGTCTTCTTCTCTCATGCCGACCTCATAAAAATAGAAAACATTTCATCTTTTACAATTTTTATTTCTCTTGCATATAACCACCACCACTTACTTGGCTAAAATGGGTGGAAGGAAAAAAACTTTTTTTTTCCTTCCACCCATTTTAATATATAAAATTAACTAGGCATGTTTGCTGAAGAGTTTCTGGCGCCGCTTCTTCTCTTCAAGCCACTACATGTTGTGAAGCGGTGGTAAATTAAATTAGGCTCCCATAAAGTAAATAATAACCATAAACAAAATTAAAACTAAATAATTAAAATGAACAATTTGGCGGTAGGCTAGATAAAACTTTAACAATACTTGTTGCACAAATGTCACCTTTGTCATCCGTGACCACGGCCACTGAAAAGCGGCCAAAACGTCGGAAAAACCAAAACTTAATAAATTACCGCGCTTAAAACCGTCAAAACGTAGTTTTATTATGTATGCAAGTCGCGAAAACTTAAGAAAACAGTATAATTGTATCAATATTTTTATACGTATCTACATTGTGTTTTTTAATCATAACCATTATTTTAAAATCTTAGATCAGACACAACACAATACAAGAATTTTTTACGTAATGATAGGCATGAATGCAATATATAATGATATAGTCGATTAAGAAACAAGAGCGCATAATCGACTCTCAGATCCAGCAGGAGTGCACTGTCTCGGGATGTCAATATGGGTTTCGTCTAGGGCGTGGAACCATGGCCCCTGTTTTGGCCCTAAGGATCATCATGGAGAAATACAGGACGAAGAAGACGCCTCTGCATTTCCTGTTTTTGGATCTGCAGAAGGCCTTCGACTTTGTTCCTCGCGTGATGATCTGGTGGGCACTGAGGTCCAAAGGATTGCCAGAAAACTATATCGACATTATCCGGGATATGTACCCTGATTCCGATTCCATAGTTCGGACCGCTGATGGCGACACCACACCCTTCCCCATTACCGTAGGCGTGCACCAGGGATCGGTCCTTAGTCCGTTTCTGTTCAGCGTGATATTAGACGAAGTGTCGAACAGCATCAGAGATGCGCATGAGCAACCTCCATGGTTGCTCATGTATGCTTATGATATCGCGCTGGCAGATTTGTAAAGGGGGCGCCTGGTGGGACTTGTAAATGCGTGGAAGAGGTCGCTAGAGAACGGCGGTTTGAAACTAAATGTGGCGAAGACTGAGTACTTGGCCTACAACACTACAGATCCCACATCCGTGCGCATAGGCGAAGATACGATCGAGCACACGGATCAGTTTAAGTACTTGGGATCTGTCCTTAGTGCGTGCGTCCGGGGATATCGACCTCGACGTCAAGGCCCGTATCATAGCAGCTTAGGCCAAGTGGCGTGAGGTGACAGGTGTCATTTGTGACCCCAAAATGCCGGTCAAATTAAAAGGACAGGTCTATAAATTCATCATAAGACCTGTCCTTTTGTATGACAGTGAAGCATGGCCAGTACTTGAGCGACACAAACAAGAACTGCGTATCACGGAGATGAATATGCTGCGATGGATGTGTGGAGTGACGCGGAAAGACCGGGTCAGGAACTCCCGCATCCGCGGCAGTCTTCATGCCCGTGACATAGCAGACAAATTGTAAGAGTGTCGCTTACGCTGGTACGGCCACGTTTTACGCAGACCGGCTAATTACGTGGGGAACAAATGTCTAGCCATACCGCGTCCGCCAGGTCCGGGTCGAAGAGAAAGGCCCAAGAAATGCTGGCTTAACGTCGTGAAGGATGACATGCGTGCCAATGGTCTCAAAACGGGGGATGCTGAAGACCGCGCGAAGTGGAGTAGAAAAAGTAGAAAAGCGGACCCTGGGCGTCGGAGTGAACGCTCCGAAGGTAACCGGGATTTAACGCTCGGATGAGTCATAGTCTGTCTCGCTTGCAAAAGTAAGCACTGACAAAAGTGCTCACTTGCGTAGTTCGAAATATTTTAATTAATAACAAATGTTTATCGTTACATATTATTTATTATTAATATTAAAAAGAATTATTTAACGCTAAAAATCAAAAGGATCCACGCATTTTGAATCGGTTATGCATCACTTTTGTTATTTAGCTAAAACGTTCCAAATACGTTGGATCATTATTTCCAAGAAAAACATACATTACATATGTTTTTTAAAACGTTCCAAGATTACTGAATCGTTTATGCACCACTTTTGTTATTTAGCTAAAACGTTCCAAATAGATAGGATCATTATTTCCAGGAAAAACATACATTACATGGATTTGCTAAAATGTTTCAAGATTCATCTCAATCATTGTATAAAAATATTAACTCAGAATCGTATTAAATAAAACCGTTCCAGACGGATAATGACATTTTATTCTCAATTAAAGGATTTAATTGGTAAAGCTTGTGGGTTGGAACATACAGTAAGAAATATAAATAAGGAAATATTACATGTAGACTGGAATATTTTTCTAGGATGACGTAAAATGTCAAAAAAGGTATACTAGTCACTGTATCTCAATATTGAGTGACTTGTGGGTTGGAACGTTTTCGCATAACTACGTCCAAATATCATGTTATCCCGGAAACTATCCCATTTTTCGGGATAAAAAGTATCCTATGTTCATCCTCGGTATCGAAAATATATATATACTGAGTTTCAGCCAAATCGGTCCAGTAGTTTTTACGTGAAAACGGAACAGACAGACAGAGTTACTTTCGCATTTATAATATTAATAGGGATTATTATTTTGTGTTATATACACTGTAATATTGTAGTTTAAAAATAATTTTTGTTCTTTCATTCTTCTAATATTATTGTTACGACCGAGGTGCCGACAAAGGCAAATTCACACCTGCAGCCCTGTAGAAACACATTTTATCACTTTTTCGGCATTTGGACTTCTTTCGTTTACTTTGTGTTTAAAATTTGTGATAAGAAAAATAGCCCATTGTGTATTGTTATCTTTTATGGCAGTATGTCACACCTAGCTAATGACTTCTGGCTGGCTAATGATCCTAGAATCCTAGGAAATTCGGTCACGCGGCCAAGCAGACTTATTGCATCCGTGCAGTATAAAGCAATGCCTCGATTGATGGACGAGGCAGTCGAGCGATAACCACAAGCGGAACAAGACATGTACATTCGGTAATCTATTTAGTGGCGGACTTTGCGCGGGTTATTGAATCGTGCATTACATTTGGACTGGTTGTGTTCAGTTATATTTGTACCTGTGTTATACATGTTTGTATAGTTCTAATAGACTCTATAATAATTCCAACATGATTTTTATTCGAGTCCTGCAACTCGTAACATTATTAAAATTTCATTGACTCTTTCGGGTTGATCAGACGAAAAGGAACGACGAAAGGCATTTGAGAGACTGTACTTATCTTACTAAAAACTTTTTTGGGGACAAAATTACTAAATTTAGAGACTCTGCTGGCATGGTAGGTACATTTCATAAACGAACTATCCGTTATTTATTATGACCTGGGTGTTTGGAGTCGGGGGTGTCCATTGTAAATAAACAACATAGGTAATACACAATAAGCCGCTACATGAATGTAAGTTGCTTAGCTTCGGATATACAACTTAGATGTTTGTCTGCTGCACTGTGAATTACCTATAACAGACTCTGTGGCGGTTCATCAAGACACGGAGGGACGCTGATAGCTTTAGTGGGTAGTCTAGAGGCCGGCATTATTAATCTTATAATTCCTAACTGTGAAAGATGTGTACAAAGCCGGTCTCTGGGAGCCTCGCATACCTTTACCCCCGCGATGGTCTGAGGAATGCATAAATGCATTTCTCCGGCGATGTCATTTATTCCGTCACGCCACCATGTCAGACAAAGAAACTAAATCCATGCAACTTTTGTAGATGTATTTATCCAATGTTTAAAGTGTGTTTAATTAGGTATTTTTAATTAGTAATTATTTTATGGTTATTATTAAATTCTCAACATTATTCTGTTTTCTGTTATGATGAAGTTATTTATTCAGTTCATTAATACGATTATTATAATCATTTTCACTGTTTTTTTTTTACTAAGGGTGGCATGATGTATTTGTCGGCGTTAGTGCAGGACCTTATAACTAGATACTTTCTTGTTAATAATTTGACCAAAAAAATCATCTACTTCTTCTTTTCTTTCACTTTCTCCCAATTATTTGGGGTCGGCATAATATGACTTTTGCTTCCATAGGCCTCTATTCTGACATACGTCCTCTATCACACCATAAATCACCATATCATCTTTCACACAATCCCTTCCTTCATTTTGTTGGTATATCTTTAAATTTGTACCCATCCATCTTGTAGTTGAACATTCTTTTTGTCACGTGACTTTCATCCCTCCTCATTAAATGCCCACCACCTTAGTGTTCTTCCTCTCAAATTTTCAGTCACGGTTGTAACTTTAAGATCCCAAAAATTCCCTTATGTACTAATTTCTCACCTTATCCATTCTTGTAACACCACATATCCATCTCAACATCTCAGCTGAGTGGAGACATTTGTGGTCTATCACTTTAGTGGCCCAACATTCGGATTGTATAACACGACCGGTCGTATGACAGATTTATATATATTATTTTATAGCTGGAGTACAGTAACAGGCTGACGGCCCACCTGGTGGAAAGCGGTTACCGTCGCCTATGGACGTTTGCAACATCAGGTATGTCACCAACGTGCTGCCGGTGTCGAAGAAATTTTATGACACCCTTTTTGAAAAACTCCATACCATAGCGCTGTGAGAAAACCTGAGCTCATTCCAAATACCCACGGTACACAAGAGAAACGTTCTACAGAACCGTTGTGTACATGAGCGAAGCGGCTCAAGGAAGTGGGTGTGAACTCCCAACCGATGGCGAGCGGTGCGATGGTAGGAAGAGGATGAAGGCACCATTCTAAACAGTTCTTCGGAATACTCCCCGTTATACAGTCGGTGGAATACGCAGAGAGAAGAAGCCTCTCTTAAGGCCTTATATATCAGACCTTTTAGTTACAGTGGTATTATTAGCTTGTCGCATGTCACGCCGGTTACTGTCGCCACTTTAGCCGTGCTACATTTATTCTTCTCCTCACATCCTTCTCTATATCACAATCATTCTACAGTAGTGACCCGAGGCGTCTAAATTCAGGGTTACCCGGTAGTGTGGCTGATTGTAGTTTAAGAGGCACAGCTACTTTTCCACATATTTTTCAGCGGAACCTATGTAGTACAAGGTCCTGCACTGACACCGGTGACGTGTGATTTAGGAGGTGGGTACTGATCAGCAAAAGACTGAGTGCCAACCTCATTTCTCAAATTACAACATATAATTTTGTATATTCTTTTTCTTCTGTTATATGTTTTCTATCGCTTTATTTGTGACGCATTTGGAAATAAATATTACCTTATCTTTTTCCTCATATCCAAAAAAGGCAGATTGCCGACATTTCACCTTTACGTAAACGAAATACGAAACCTTAAAATAGATTGCAAAACATTTCCAGCTTTCAGTATTGTCCTGTTATTTAAATTTTTACGAATGCTACACCGAAAAACATTCAAACGATTCCTATTTTTAAAAGAACAACATATTCGTTTTACATTGTTACGAACTACAGGATTCGAATTAAAATAAATGCCGTTGGAATTACTATAGAGTTTATTAGAACTGTACAAACTCGTATAAAACAAGTACAAAATAAAACTGGATGCAACCAGTTCACACACTGCACGATTCAATGCAATTTAACACGCGCAAAGTCCGTCACTATGTCGCTAATTGAAAGTATTACACAGGTCTTGCCAGTATCGTAATCGTCGCTTGACTGCCTCACCCCTACGTTCGGGCATTGTTTTATAATAATCTGTATAATACCGACAAAGAGGCCCGCCCCCGTTCACACACATCTGGCAAGCTTCGACGCAATGCAATAAAAACAAGGGTTAATTCATTCGACACTAATTACAGTCATAAAATAAGTACGATAACAATAAATGTTTTTAAAGTTTAAACACGAAGTAAATAAAAGAATTCGTTTTTACAACATGCAGCTGTGCGGTCTTTGTCGGTATGTAACAATATGTATCGCACATATCAACACTAAAATTTCGAAACCTACTAAGTGCGTTCGAAAAAAAATAAAAGCTTTCACATTCGAAACTGGTTTTATATTTGAAATTCGTTAACGTCAACGATAACATAAAATTGATACATTTTTGACAAGCACAATACATCAGCGAATGCCAAGTAAGACAAAAATGCAAAAAAAAACTTGTGTGTGTCAGCTCCAAGGTACGACTGGAGTTACTGCTTAAACATTAAAAAACATGTGCACAGCGGCCGATTAAGGGTGGTTACAAGAAAAACATACAAACATACAGATAGCTATTTAGCCAGTAGAAATTACACATATAAATACAAAACATACACACACACACAAATATATTATTCAACGATTAAAATCATATATGTAATGTCATGTCACACACCTTCCATGACCAAATTGATCATGTACTAGCAGAAGGTGATGTCAGGAGCCTTAAGAACAGACGAGCGTGCATGAAAAGAACTATGAATGTCAAAGAAGCAAGTGAGGTGTGTAAGAATAAGCCTAAATGGCGCTCTGTTGTTCGTGCCTACCCCGCAAGGGACCTGGCATGAAGTTATGTATGTATGTATGTATGTATGTAATGTCAATGCGCCTGAGAGAAATATAGTAGTAGTTACGCTAAAACTCATCTTGGTAGGCAAGTTAGTATAAAAGAGGTGAACATAAACATGACACACAGTTATAGATTAACATTTAAATGACTCTAATAAACAGAACGACTGACCGATTTGATGTTTTACAGGGGTAGTATAAAATAATCAAAACGATTTTGAATCACGTTTGCATTTTTCCACTCCTGTTAAAATTTCCATATTGGGAGTGTTATATGAAAATCGATTCTTAAGGAGTAAATTCCAACAATTCTGACGTTGTTGGAGTTTACTCCTGTTTTTAAGTTTTTAACTAAAATAATCGGTCCAACATTGCCAGACGGTATTTACTTTTTTATATTCAAACTAGAGATTGCCCCGCGGCTGCGCGTATCAAGCCCTACGCAGTGACTTTATTTTACTTGGACAAAAACTTAATTCAGTTTTACAAATAATATAATTGTATATAAAAATTACATAGAAACAAAGTCCATATAGTCCAGCAAAACAAAAAGGTGAGACGAAGCCAACCTTATTTGAAGTAATACAATGAATGGACATGTTGTTTATAGAAGGTTTTGTTAGCGAATTAGACATGCGATTGCAGTGTCATCTACTTAGCTAATCCATCATCTATGCTAAGGCAAACAACGTTATTTATCGGGATAAAATATGTTCAAGACTCGGATTATAAGCCAGCAATATGTCGAGTTCCATTCATATACTTAGGTTCAGTAGCTTCCAAAAAAGATGTGATCGTAGCGCCATCTTTTTCGCTATTTTCGTCTATCCCACGGAAACGACGCCAGATAAATATCTGGATAAAAAATATCCTAAATTACGCCTGCCGACGACTTAGCTTACTTTCATTTAAATCCGTTCAATAGTTTTCACATGATGCTCTGACAGACTGATAGAAAGAGAGATTGAGAAAAAATTAAAAAAAATTGCATTCTTGGAATCTCCTACTCTGAATTAGCCACCCTGATTTTTTCACATTTTTAAACGCAATTTACAAACTCGAACCATATTCAGATTTATTATATCGAGGGGTGAAAGGCTATTTGGTTTAAGCGACATTTTTGCAACTTTACAGGAGAGCCATCTAAAGTTTAAAATTTTGGAAAAAAAATCATAACAAAAAAACTTCTTCAGCTATTTGAATGGAGTAAACTTTATTTAAATTCAATTAAAAGCATCGTGTTGATGATGCTCATACCAAATAAAACGGATCTTTAATTACAAAGATAAATGTCGCTTTATACAATTTGCCTTAAGCCCTTATTTTTCAGAGTATGGAAAAAAGATTTAAGTGACTTCATAACTACAATTGAATACAGGGAAAAAGAATTAAGCGACACTGCAGTATATTTTCAGAGTAAGCCAAAAAGTATGAAGTGACGTAGCCCAAAAATAATAGTAGCAAGCTATTTATCTCAATTACCGATTTAGATTAAAATGACTGGAAGCCTAATTTACTTATGTGACTTTATAGTACTGAAAATGTAACGTTTGATATTACATTTTTTTTACGTCTTATACTATCAAAGGCTCTTAAAATAACCTGGATATATCGTTATAGGCTATACAACATGACACTATATAACCACGGAAACCGCGCCGGGCCGCTAGTATTGAATAAATAAAGGAATACATACATCAGTAAAAGTATTTATGTAGAATAATAATTAAGTAGAACAGTCTCGATGTGGGAACATCAAATAAAATTAGGTATTATTTATTCAGTATCACTTAAGATTAGATGTCATAAAACTTACTAAAACTATAATTAATCACAACCAATAATTGTTAAACTTCAAACTAATAAAAACAAAATATAAATCACATACATACATACATAACTTCACGCCAGGTCTCTTGCGGGGTAGGCACGAACAACAGAGCGCCATATAGGCTTATTCTTACACACCTCACTTGCTTCTTTGACATTCATAGCTCTTGTCATGCACGCTCGTCTGTTCTTAAGGCTCCTGACATCACCTTCTGCTAATACACGATCAATTTGATCATGGAAGGTGTGTCGTGGCCTTCCGCGACTTCTGCATCCATCCACTTTTGCATTGTATATCTGTTTAGTCATTCTTTCATCATACATTCTTTCTACATGCCCGAACCACCGGAGCATTCCTTTCCTTACCTTCACCCCGACACTCTCTTTCAGACCAACTCTCTTTCTTACTTCGGTATTACGAACGCGGTCCGCGAGCGTCACTCCGCAGATTTTGCGCAGTGCACGCATCTCGACTGCGTTTACTCTACTTTCATGCTCTCTGTTCCATACCCAACTCTCGCTTCCATACGTGAGCGTAGGTACCAGCACCGCGTTGTGTATGGCTAGCTGGGCTTTCTGGCTGAGGTTCTTAGCGCCTAGAAGTTTACCTAACGCTCCATTCACACTATTCCCCAAATTTACTCTTCTTTCTATGTCAGCGGTGTACCTTCCATCCCTGCTAAAAGCACATCCAAGATATACAAACTCATTTACTTGTTCCAGCATAACATCATCGACCATTATCCTTGCATTCGTTCTGGTTTCTTCTCTTTCAAACACCATAACCTTTGTTTTCTTGGCATTCAAATGTAAGCCTCTCGCCTGACAGTCATCTTTCATCATTGTGACTAGTGTTTGCAGTTCTGATGGCGATTCGGCTAAAAGCACGGCATCATCCGCATAAAGCAAAGTGCTAACAACTAGATCACCCATCCGCACCCCAACATCCATCAATCTTAATCTCTGGAGACAGTTGTCCAGATATAGGATGAACAGCAAAGCCGACAGCATGCAGCCCTGCCGGATGCCAATATTGACGTCAAACCAGGGCGACAGGCTGCCGTCCACCCGCACGCATGCCATACAGTCCTCGTAAGTGGACTGCACAGCACGCAGCAATTGGCCATTGATCCCATATCCGGGCAATATGTCCCAGAGGTCTTCCGCACAACCCTGTCAAATGCTTTCTCTAGATCCACAAAACCGCAGAAAACCTTCCGGCCCATAGCCAGCTGCTTCTCCACGATATTGCGGAGCGAAAAAACTTGATCCATACATTCCATTTCTGAAGCCCCCTTGTGCATTCCACAGTAATCCATCGGATACCACTCTCATTCTCCTTTCAATAATCTTCGCATACACTTTAGATGCTGTGCTGATCAAATTGATGGCCCTGTAGCTGGCGCACTCCATACGTGACCCCTTGCCTTTATACAAGGGCACGATGACAGCGCGCATCCAGTCCTTGGGAACCTTTCCCGTCCTCCAGCACAAGTTGCATAAGAACAGGAAAGCGTCCCGGACGCAGGTTCCACCATATTTGATCATCTCAGCAGACACACTATCGATTCCTGCTGCCTTTCCATTTTTCAGACTTCTTATCGACCATTCGATCTCTTCCAAAGTGATCTCGGATGCTGACTTCTCGAAGTCGGTCACAGACTCAGTCGTGGTGCCAGCATCCGAGATATTATCATACATTTCTCTAAAATATTCACTCCATCGCGCTAAAACCTCTTGTGGGTTAGCAAGAATGTCCCCTGCTTAAAATAAAAGTCAAGAAAGAAAATTTGTAGTAACTATAAAACAGTCAATGCTTGATAATAATCATAACGCAGTTGGAAATAACGTATTTATTTATCATTTTATTCGACTGTATCCTCTACAACAGTATCCAGTAGGACATCTTTAGAATTGCAGTGTTGCAGATTTAAATAAATATGGTATCATGTGACATGAATAAGATGTATCATATTAAAATTTAATGATTGAACGACCGACTCGTATTTTTGTTAAAATTGAAAAAATGTTTCAAATTTCTTCACTTCATTTTATCGCCTTTATTAAGTGACATCCAATTAAAAAAATAATAGCAACAAAATGTTTCAACAACTAAACAAAATATGTGGAAACAAAACGACTATTTGGTTTAAGTAGCACCCTGCGTGGTAAATAGATGCAGCTGAAAGAGCTTAAGCGACGCTTCGTGTCGTATTTGGGTGACGGACAAATGGTTTAAGTAACATCACACCGTGTAATTAGTGGAAGTCAAATTGATTCAAGTTACACCTTAATAAAAATTTAAAATAGGAAAAACGCTTTAACTCTTATTGAATTATTTATCTGACGAAGGGTAATTGGTTCATGTCTCGGTTCTTTATATAATTGTATGGTTCAAGTATATTACAAAAAAAAATATGCAAAATCCACGTCGTATAATACACTGCTACTTTGGAAACAACAGAAAAATAGTATTGTTTCAAACGCCAAAAAAATGCTCTGATTTTAATGAATCCGGCATCATTCGACGGAGAAAAATTCACTGATTCCGAATATGTATATAACTCAATATCGCCCTAGATGTCGCTTAAACCAAATAGCCTTTCACCCCTCGATATTATTAGCTGTGCCCGTGACGTCGTCCGAAACCCTCCGATTTTGAAACATTCTTCGTTGGTGCTCCACTGCTATTGGTCTCAGCGTGATGATATATAGTCTATAGCCTTCCTCGATAAATGGGCTATCTAAAACTGAAAGAATTTTTCAAATCAGACCAGTAGTTCCTGAGATTAGCGCGTTAAATCAAACAAACTCTTCAGCTTTAAATATAAGTAGGTATAAGATTATAGATAGATAAGTCGGTATTGCAATGTCACTTTAATCAAAAGTGACATAAAGTACAATTTTATTAGTGTTTCCGTAACAATTTTAAATACAAAGGAACCCTTGTAAATACGTTGCGTCTGTCTGTGTTTGTTTGAACAGGCATTTTTCTCAAAAACTACTGAATGTATATAGATGACATTTTTCAGCAATGTGTATTCTATTTTATGCTTAATCCTTCATCTGAGATGCCGCTATACAATTATGTAATAAAACTGCGAAAAAACCAAAAACCAAGTGTTACCTTACACATGTAATAGAGCGTGAAATATATAAATATAAGTACATAGGTATCTTTAGGGAGATCTGTAATGTAAGTAGACATACACTGCTAAAATGAGGTCCATACGTCCCTCCACAAGTTATAAATATGAAATGAAAATTTAGAAAAATCATGGAAGTAATATTTAAAAATACTTTTATTTTAAATTAATTGTTTGTTTGAGCAGGATGTGTTTGGTAGTTTTTAAAATACGATTATTATTTTATATTTTATTTTATTGCATGAGTTCAGCAGACAGGCACACGGCCTAGCTGATGAAAAGTGGTTACCATCGCCTATGGAGATTTGCAACACCAAAAGTGCTACAAATGCGCTGCTGCTCTCTTAAGGCATACTGGAACCTGGCCACTAATGCGGGAACACAACTCAACGTTGTTATGGCGGCATACTCTAGACCAGGCGTGATAGCCATCCAGACGGTCAAATACCCTACCACCTGACTGTGGGTTGTTTTGTCGCCTTTTACAAGATGCCGCCCAGCCGTAGGAAATTATATTATTTCTCCGTTCCTGCACGGATAAAAACGAGATATTTTTGGAACAACAACACATAAAAAATAAACTCATTTTACATGTCGCCTCTTTGCTTCAGAGTGATAGTCCGACAAGATATATTTTTATTTCATAATTGAAATTGATGTTTCCGATTTTATTTTTCCTAAAAAAAACTGTTTTTTTATAGTAAATTATAAATTGGCAGTACAAATAGAGTTCTTACATGAGAGGTGAAAATGACCTATTTAGTTAGGTATGAGATAGTTTGACGCACGAGCGTAGCGAGGGCCCTAGTAGTTCGAATGCCTAAATAAGCCTTTAAACCGAGTTTAACAATCTGCTATTCATTTCGAATATGAAAAAAGTACGTAAAAATTGGTTGGTTAAATAAACAACTACCTCTCTAATTATATGAGGCGTTAATTCCATATCTAAGGTCACATATGAAACTTCATGTTAATTTCTTTTTCCGTGGCATTCTACCAGCCAGTATTTGTTTTTTGTCACTGATGATATACATTGTGCTCAAATTTATGTAAATTAAATAATAATTTAGTGAAAAGTAATTTATAAGTATAAAATGATGGTACAAAATGGTTAGTATTTTTAATTACAATTTAGAATAGAATACAATAGAAAACACTTTATTGTTCACCAAAATAAACAATTACAGAATAAATAATTACAATAATTAAAGGCAAAACAAAAGACGGCCTTATCCCTTAAAACGATCTTCAAAAATTTTGGCAATAGGGAAAATTGATTCGCAGGGAGAAAATATACTGTTTTCATCACAGTTATCAGGTGTATTTTCAGAATATCAGAAATAATTATTTGTTTCGACATAATAATTATTTATTGAATATTAAAAAACTAGCTGCTTTTTATATTATAGTTTAATTTGTAATTAGGTTTATTTTGAGTAGGTTATAGTGACGTTTTTAATGTAATAGACTATTGATTTTTCAACTCTATAGTAATACATTAATTTATAATATTTAAAATAAGAAACAAATAATAGGTACAAACAATACATACATAAATAGTTTTTTTTAATATTTTCATTTTTAACATTACGTTTTCGTTTTTGAAGCAAAGAGGCGAGGTAGATTTTTTATATCTGTTCTTACGTAATTAGTGAATAATGTTTATATTCAACAGCTATCTGTGTGTAGGGCATAGTATGTTTAGAAATTTGCGGGAAAAGCGGTCACGAGAATCTTATCACCATGGTAACGATTACGAACCTTATATCGATCTCCCTCAGAGAGCTCGGTGGTCCAACGTCCAAGTAGTAAAATCGTGACATGCCTTTGACGCAACGTGCCTGAAATGTTGCACAATATTCGCAAAGCGACGGCCTATTTATCAACGTTAACTCTAGAATACTCGTCGTATTTTTACAACAATTTTAGAAATTAAATATAATACTGACATAATATTCTATTAATAGCCTTAAAGGACTGTAGGTATAATGCAATAAAATACTATTAGATTCTATTAATTTATTAACAAGTATATAAATAATATTTTCTTAAGTTTTCGCGACTTGTACACATAATAAAACTACGTTTTAACGGTTTTAAGCGCGGTAATTTATTTGAACAAGTTGGCGGTAGGCTGAATAAAAACTTTAACAATACACGTTTGACAAATGTCATCTTTGTCTTCCGTGACCACGGCCCCTGAAAAGCGGCCGAAACGTCGGATAAACCTAAATCAAATAAATTACCGCGCTTAAAACCGTTAAAACGTAGTTTTATTAAGTATATTAAAGTTCAATTTTAAACTAATTTCTAAATTTGTTTTTAAAATTGAACTATAGTAAAATAGTTAATGCTAGTTATAATACGAGCTCACCACTATTAGGTAAGTGTAGGTATTTATAATCTTAAGAAATTATAGGTAGAATAAAATAAAGTGTTGTAACAATTTAATACTTAACATGTGTCGTTTAGGAATATACTTTAACTTGTACACACAATTATCACAATGCTTATTTAAACTGATAAACGTAATATTCTGGAATATTTATCCTCTAACGCAGTTTTCAAAATAATTCCAAAAGTAGAAGTATAATACCTATTCAGTATCAAATTTAAAAATAAATAATAAATATTGTAAATAGATAATTATTAAGTAGGTTAAGTTTCTTATTAGGGATCTGATACATAGTCTTTAATTATATTGTATATATATTTATAACTAAATTTATTTTTAGTATTTAACTGCAATATTATTATTTAGTCCTGATAATTATGTTATTTTCAAAGTATTTTTTAAAGTTGAATTGTAATACTGAATCAGTGTTCTATATGGAATTGTTAAGATATTATGTATTATATGTATACATATACAATATAATATTTATAAATAATTATCGTGTATGTTTATTTCTGTTAAAATTATTAACAATATTTTTGAAAAGACAAATCACTTATTGCAATATAGTGTTTATCTATATTATAAAGTTCTAAATATGCTGTGTCTGTGCATTGAAGCTAAAAACAACTGTAATAGACAATATGAATAATGGATAACAGGATGTTTTTTTTTTAGATTTCCTGTCTGTTTGTTCGGGAGTCACGTAAAAACTCCTAGGCCCATTTCAATGGGGTTACAGTCAATTCTTAGACTAAAACTCTGCACTACATTGTACTCGGGGTACCTCGCGGGAATTTCTCTGGGAATGATTTTAAATGGCCAGATTAGAAAAAATCGAATACCAAAGTTATTTTTTTAGTGATCGATGGCAAATTTTATGTTAACAAAATGAGTTATTTTTTATCCCGGGAATAGCTATTTGGGTGCATACAAAATTAGCTTATTCCCACATAGTTTTCACTAAACCGATAGCTTACATTCTTCTTTAAACGCATCGGTACTTTGTGTCTCGGGAATCCCGTGGGAATCACAAGTCAAGCGTGGACGAAGCAGAAGCCATATCCTAGTTAAATACATAATATTAATTAATTTCCTATATTTATGTTAACTTTTGTATTGGTTTAATATTTAACATGGTTTATTAGTAATAAATGCACTTCAATTATTGCAATAATATTCAGAACTGACTATTTGTTAACGTTATACTCCTGGATACTTTACATCGCCATGTTTCTACAATAATTTATTAAAATATTATGCTACCGGCTCAATATTCTATTTATAGTCTTAAAATATAATAGACAAAATACAATAAAATATAACTAATTAGGATATATTGGTGTCACGTGGAAGGACCACGTTTGGAGTTCCCGCATGTGATAGACAGACAATACAGTAGCACATATGTGGCAGCCTTTAACACTATTACATAAAGAGGGACATGCAAACGAGAGAGAGGGGTCCTTAAAAGTTGAAGGTTCTTTAATGTAGCGAGGAAATATATATTCAAGTTTTTACGTTCATGCTTTGGTACCTTAAAAACAACTATTGAGGTAGTATAATTTAAAATTTATAATAAATATCCATTGAAAGTGGGTACGTATTTGTGGCTTTCGGGGTCGAGACCCTGGGGCTGTTGGGGCCTGGAGCTCATCACCTCTATCGAGACCACTCAGCGCGTCTTATTGAGGTTTCGCGTGACCAAAAAGCTGGCTTGCATCTAGAGCAACGAATCAGCATCGCCATCTAATGCGGAAATGCAGCCAGCATTTTGGGCACGCTCCCCGCCGACAGCGATTTGGAGTCAATTTTTTTCTTATAGATTTATTATTATGTATATATTATTATGTTATTTTGTAAGTATAGTTTTATTTGTAGTATAGTTTAGTTTATTCAGATTCATTATCCTAATGATGTAGGCTCAAATCTTGGTCGGAATTGCAGTTTTTCTGACCTAATGTGCGTGTTTATGATTACCGTAACCCCTAGGTTACGGTAATTAATACGGTAACCCTAGTTAGTGGTTAAGGAAAATATCTGTGAAACACATGAATCTGTATTGAATAAGCGTGGCGGGTATATCGTACACTTCTTTTGAAATTAGGAGAACTGCGCCCAAAAATTGGACTCTTTTGGGCGTTATAATTATTCTATGGGACACACTCAGGTTATTATGGCAATAGGACATTAAACGAAATAACAAGACAATTCTGGTTTTAAAACCCTAAAAATTTCATAGCAATACAGATTCAGATAAAAGCTTTTAAAACTCATTTACGATTAGGCGTTGTATAATATAAATAACAGGATTTTAATTAAATTCTGGCAATTAATTTCATATCACAGACAGACGATTAAATTTAGTAGATTACAAAGGTACAAAATATTTATACTGATTTGCTTGTTAAGTTACTTTTTCACTAATATAACATTGAGTGCAATTTGACTTTCTAATTCGTTTTCTGGCATCATTACGTGTGAAATCGGCTACTCCTGTCTTCTTTTTGTATAAGGTATTGGTTGTTTGGCAGAAAGAGACAAAGTATCAAGAGGACCGTAGTAATTTGAACTTTTTAAGGCACCATTCTCCGCATTGACTGATGAAACGCGAAAATGAAAGTGAACGAAATAACAGTTTCTTTTTAGCTAATAACCAATCATGATATTTTTTATTACATAAGTTCAGCAGACAGGCAGACGGCCCACCGGATGGCAAGCGGTTATTATGTCTTGTGGACATGGCCAAGTGCTACAAATGCGCTACTGCTGGCCTAAGGGAAACTGGAACTTGACTGCTAATACCGAAACACAACTAAGGTTGCTATGGCGGCATACTCTAGACCAGGAGTGATAGCCATACAGACGGGCAAATAGTCTACCATTTGGCTATCGGTTGTTTTGTCGCCTTTTACAACAGTCCGCCCGATATATTAAATGTTTGACGAATATGTTTAACCAAATTTAATATTCTTTTAAACGAATTTATTTCACACTGGGATATGCTCGCAATTTCGTGCTTGACTTGAAATTCCCGTGGGATTTCCGAGATACAAAGTAATGCTGCATTTGAAAAAAGTACCTAAGCTATCGTTTTAGTAAAAATTGATGTACCGGTGGTCGATGGTACATACATCCAATAAAGACAGAGAGGTCGTTTTCGCAGATTAGTATATATGATAAATATGACAATAATCAAAATAGAGGAAACTTGATGCTATGTTTTTTTCCTTTTTTACTATTTTTATAAGCGATTCGCCAAATATAAGCGCTTTAGGCCGTTAGTATTATCAAACAATAAATTACCTACAGAAAATAGGTTTTCATTTGAACGGGTTATTATCTCAATTATTGGTATTTCGGTTAATGGGAAAGTTTTCCATGATGGAATGAAAACACAATAATTTTTAACATTGGTTAAAGATATTATTTTGTAGCAAACGAAACAAAAATACGTAATAATATTAATTTATGAAACGTGTACATAAAACCGTTATCGTTTCCGGTTAACCACAATAGCTATCGTTATTTAAAGGGGAAATATTAAGTATTAAGCAAAAATGTATATCATCAGTTTTAGGGTTCTATAAGTAAATAGAACTGGGCAAGTGTGTTGCTCTCTAGGGTCTTCTTCCTTCGTCTGTATCTTTTTCCTCTTCGAGGCCCCAGCATTACCACTTCACGAGAAGGTTGGATTTTCGAAGTTTTACCTCTTTGCCCCAGGCTACAACTTGGTGGGCAGCTATCCACTGGTAACTAGACTACGATTCGATACCTAAACGAAGTAATCGTTATTCAAAATTGGATATTTGATACCTAAATCAACAGAGACTACAGAGTACATTAATTTAATAGGAGAACAGAGACACTTTTGCTCGTTACAAAAACCTTCTTAACCTCCTTGATTTTGTATGGATGTGCTGCGTTGTGACTTCATAATTCTAACGAGTCAAATAACTTATTTAAATTATTTATTTGACGAAATTTTTAAATTAAGATGTTTTTAATGTGTTTAACCGCAGGCTTTTTTATGTATACGTATACTGTTTTGGGATTTATTTTCATACACGTGTCAAATACCCCATTGTTGACTGGATAGTTCTAGAATTTTACACAAAATAAGCTTACGAATAGGTAAACGGTTCAAACAACATCAATAGGATTATACACAGGGTTTTTGTCTGAAACATTCGTGTATTTTCTTTTTGCTTTAATTCAGAATGTAAAAGATATGAAGAATGTAATAGTCCCAGTCCCTCCTAGTACATAGATTTTAGATTCAAAACCGCTAAGAGATATTATTTCGGTGACCGATTTTCGCTTTATTATGAAGAGTAAATTCTTTATTCTCATTGTTACCAGGAAAATATAAAGGCGTCAGTAGTGCTGTTGATCAATAATAATACTGTTGCCAAGGGCAGTGCGGTAGGCGGCGTCGGAAAGTACACGCTTTTGTTACGTAATATCAATGTTTTTTTTACCGACTTGAAAAAAGGAGGAAATTCTCAATTCGTCGGAATCTTTTTTTTATGTATGTTCACCGATTACTCCGAGATTTATGATCCGATTTACGTGATTCTTCTTTTTTGACGCGGAATAGCTGCCATTTGGTCCCCTAAACATTTGACGTAGTAGAGGCCCAGCAGTTTTCATTTTATGAACACTTTTTATGAAAAAATGTCCATTCCGCGCGGCACCTTTCGTAGGCGTACCCATAGCTTGACACTAAAAAGTAACAAATAAATTAAAAAAAACCTTAGTTTAAAAAAACCGACTTCAAAAACTAAAAAGTATAAAATAACTTATTACATCTTGAAGTCGGTGCAAAGTAAAACATAAAAATTACTATATTTTGAAAATTACTAAGCACCGACTTTTCTATACTAATATTATAAAGCTGAAGAGTTTGTTTGTTTGTTTGTTTAAACGTGCTAATCGCAGGAACCGTTGGTCCGATTTGAAAAATTCTTTCAGTGTTGGATAGTAGATTTATCGAGGAAGACTATAGGCTATATTATATTTTCAATAAAATTAGTAAAAGTCCAATAATGTAACCCAAGGTGTAAAAAAATAAACCGAAAAAATCCTTACACGGCGTGCGCTGCGAAAACTAGTGATTATAGAACAAAATAATGTACTACCACTTTGCAGAACATATAATTGTCTACAAAAAATATCGCGTAACCATATGTCTAACCATTGTAGTTATCTCACAATAAGTGTTTCCTTTTATTTTTTTAAATAATTAAAATGCCGTCGCTCTAAAATCTCTTTATTTTGTACCTTGGTATTAATCCTTATCAAAATAAATTACTCCATATTCATGGATTCAATACCTTTCTAGAACTTTTTGAAATATTCAATTCGGACGTTTCATTCAAAAGATATCGCGATATTTAAAATGTATAAGTATTAAGTATTGCGCGCATGGTTTAAATCCACAATTGGAACCGGTAGGTGGCGCTGGGATCGGGTCCTAGATTTTTATTTTTTCAGAACAGGACAACGTCTGCCGGGGCCGCTAGTACTTTATAATAGTTCACATGAATATAATGTTTGAAGTTCACACATTAATGTTACAAACACATTCTTTAATAATTATTTAAACCAAGGTTACTTGTTATACGAACAATTAATATATAACCCTAATAAAATAATATGTTTTGACAAAAGGTGAAGTAAAATGTATCTGTAATAAACGCGCACGTATGAACAGATTAATGCTATACTCTGCCTATTCGATACCGTAACGTGTGTATACATAATTTCAACAGAATTTAGGGACTCAATACGAAATATCTTAGCTGTAAATTCCGATTGCATTTACTTATTCCACCACCTTGTTTTCACTGATGCTTAGGAAAAGTATCTCTCATAGTTCGTCTTGATTATAATGGTCCAAATAACGACGATTTAATACTCATTGTAAACTTTTTTATAGAACTAGCTGATGCCAGTGACTTCGTCCGCGTGGTGCGGTTTTTTTATCTATCCCACGGGAACTCTTTAATTGTTCGGGATCAAAGTATCCTATATGTTGACTAGGGATATAAGCTACCAACATACAAAATTTCATTTAAATCGGTCCAGTCTTTTCGGAGATTAGCCGGTACAAACAGACAGAGAAACAAAAATCTGAAATAAATCTAAATTAGTTCTATTTCACTTTTCTTAAATCCCCTGACTCGGTTTTTAGCAATTTTTTCATTGTACAGAAATTCGACCTCTACAGTTTTATTACATGTATAGATTAAATAAAGTGTGTAGCAATGTGAAGTAATTCTTTTTTAAATGAGTAATTGTTACATTTTAATTATTGCTTTATTTACTCGTCCCTAAAGGTCCTTGAGCACAGCAGCTAATCTAAAACTACCATTTATTAAGAAACCCAGTTGAAAATTTCAAAAGTCTTGTTTATCTGAATCACGTATGAGTACATGACTCACGTGTGCCAGCCGTTCTTTGTGTATACATTACAGTACTTCTATACTGCTAAAGCGGCCCGTAACACAATCCTCTATAATTTGAAGAGGAAGTTTTAAATTCCAACTTCACAAAGACCTTCGCAGTTAGAGCGTGGTAGAGTGTACTCCATAATTAATACGCGCGATGTAACCCTGTATTTAATTATAGTTACTCTATGAACATGTGCTAGTCAACGCGGGTGACGTAATGCGGATGATGTCAGTAGAAGGCCGCGCCCGCGCATTCTCGTTATACTACTCGTATAACGTGGAACTTATATTCAAGGATATTATCAGGCCATAAGCCGTTCCTTATTTCTGGAATAAACACAAAACAAAACAGGTAAATTTAAAGTCATAAAGAGACAAGCAACGCATCCGCTTTTTTAGCCTTGCAAATATAGTGATAAGACGAGATAAGATAAGAGGAGGTTTATAAGTATATATAAATTATCATATTGGCCAATCTTCCGATTTAAGCTACCTCTGTTACGCCTGGATTTTGAAGTGATAACTTCTTATGGGAGAGTAAACCTCTTCGTTACGTAACGCGTTACAGCGCCAGTTTGTCAAGCTTCCCTTTCTCTCACATATACGGCAGCAGTAGGCAGACTCCTCCTCTCTCACTCTAACCCACAGCGCGAGCCGTATTTCGGTAAATAAATTAAATAATACTAATAATGTTACATTCACAACATTCTAATACATACATACATACATAACTTCACGCCAGGTCCCTTGCGGGGTAGGCACGAACAACAGAGCGCCATACAGGCTTATTCTTACACACCTCACTTGCTTCTTTGACATTCATAGCTCTTGTCATGCACGCTCGTCTGTTCTTAAGGCTCCTGACATCACCTTCTGCTAATACACGATCAATTTGATCATTCAACATTCTAATGTTGTACATATTCAAGAATTGTAACTAAGAACAAAATATATTTTATAATCAATAAAAGATTTTATTATTAAATAACCTTTCCTTACATTAACATATTAATATACATACAATTCAAATAATAACCTAAGCTTTTCTCAAGTTAAATAATTTCAATATTAAATAGTTCAACTTAGATTAGTTTAAGTTATCACTTTTGTCGGGCATCCCGAGACGCACAGGTTTTTTTATTGCAGGAGTTCAGCAGACAGGCAGACGGCCCACTTGATGGAAAGCGGTTACCATCGCCTATGGAAATTTGCAACACCAAAGGTGCTACAAATGCGCTTCTGCTCTCTTAAGAGAGACTGGAACCTGGTCACTAATGCCGAAACATAACACAAGGTTGTTATGGCGGCATACTGTAGACCAGGGGTGGTCGCCATCCAGTCGAGCAAATACACTACCACCTGCCTGTGGGTTGTTTTGTCGCCTCTTACGACAAGCCGCCCGGCCGCAGGAAGTTGTATTCTTTCTCCGTTCCTGCACGGATAAAAATTAGTGTTAGTGACTGTGCCATGCAGATGTAACCGAGAGTTTAATGCGTTATTTGAGATGCGATATTGCTAATGAAATTAAACATTGACATATAACCCATGTACGTACGACATCGTTAACACGTTATTTTTTTCGATACAAATAAGTCGGATTTGGACAATATCACTAACACTAACGCAGATAGAGCAGGGACATAAGGAAGAAGGACTTTAATATAAATTGTAAGTTTCTCTCACTTCCGAATATCACACCTGCGACCAATATATACACAAATTAGCCTAACGCGGCATACAGCATAACAATGGGTACGGGTGAGAGACGCCCAGTATTGATTCTAAAATCATCTTGACCCACTTCCAGAGACGGCGTACTGGTACCAACCTTTTTGTCTACTTATACAATCTATATTATCTACACCACACCGAGCCTTATGCCCTATACAAAATATAATTCGGGCTTTTTCTTATATTTTTGGATCGCTGTTGTTTGAGACTGATCTAGATACAGTAATATGAATACATTAACTCGTTGGAAATTAACGCTGGATTCTTATTTTACAATCTGTTCGATTTTATAACTATAAACCACTTTTTTTCAAAGATAACCTTCTTATATTGTTATCTTTGAAGTGTTACAGTAGAAATCAATAAAACTTTTAATTATGTATTTTTTGTATATAATTATTTCTTAAATTAGTTTGTGTATTTATGTATCTATTGTCTTTTTCCTGCATCACCTATTTTGCCTGATTTAATTTTTTTTTTCATTTAGGTTGCCCGGAAGAGTTCGCTTTGAGCGATAAGGCCGCCTATTGTATTGCCTAGAAAATGTTGTAAATATGGTCTGTTTTTGTAATTGTATATTTTGGTGTACAATAAAGCGTTATCTCTCTCTCTCTCTCTCTATTTTTTTAATTAACAAATTGAAACATGATTTAGGGATGCAATGAAAAATTTGTAATATCGTAATTGGTCTTTAGGTTAATTGCTGTTCTTGAGTGCTATAATTAGCCTGTGGTTATTTTAAACCAAATTATGAAACGTATGTAGTCAGCATTTGTATAAATAAAATAAAATATCTTAGATTTATGTAAACTTCTGTTTCCCAGAAATCGTACTTCCATTAATTATATGTGCTATTCTACATACGAGTAATTATCAAATCAAACACTAGATAAACAGTTCTTAATCGATACTCGGTGACCCATAGGGAGGAAATCCTGGAAGCAATCAAAATGGTCCCCTAGTGCCTATTAGAACTAAGTAAGTAGATGTTTTTTGCAGAAAAACTTTAAAATAATTTAGACAAGCATTCGGCTAAATGTTCAGCTCATCACTAAAATGTTAAGAACCAAAGCACTAGATGACAATTTAAATAATTCAGCCACGCAAGTAATAATTAATTAATTACATAAATAAGAGAATAGTTATAAGCATTTACATCTGGATGTATTATGTCATAGTACACAATGAATAGAACAACCTATCAATTTATCCGTGTGAGGAGCAAACGTAAGCGTTGAAATCTGGAGCGTTCCAATCAGAATCAATTTACTGTCCAATCGACACTAAATTATGACAATATTAACATTCACATTATGCTAATCGATTCTAAGCTCTAGATGACTCTAATAAGAGTTGCTTAGAACGCATATCTGTTTATTTGCACTGGATGTACATATACACGGTTCACAGATGGCGAATGAGAAGGGTAGTTATCTTGTTAATTAATTAGCTAATGTGTAAGCTAAAGTAGAGAGAGCTTATTATTCCAGTGACTGGTTCGGAAAATTGAGTGACAGAATCCGGAAACTTATTCAACCTGAATATTGTATGTTGTATTATCATTGACATAGCTATGTAATATAAAGGATTTCGGGTTCAAAGACTAGCAAGCGGCGTGACGGTAAGCCGCGGTTGGATAAACACCTTAGCGAGCCAGTCTTGAACGGGCACCTGAAGTTACTAGAAACCTATCTGCGATAGATAACTTCATCGAGGTTGATAAACTCAGCAACTTTGTCTCTAGTACATGAAATTGCACGAGACATACAACTCGATGTTGTTTGCCGACAGATATATAAAAAGTATATTTTTAGGAAAAGGTTAACTATACTACAATAAAATGTAATTTTTAATTACGGCCCTTGGTTTTATTGTTTTTTTTTTTACATTTGCACGTATAAATTAAAGAATAAAGTAGAAGACTCGCCTAGGCCGCCAGTGATACTAAAATCAATATTAGCAATTTTTAAAGGTTTTATGAAGTTTTCCTCTATGATGGTAAGTAAGTACAGTCATCGCCAAATATTATGCCTACTCCCAGCAACGTATGGCTGGGCAATAAATTAATTTACATAAAATCAAGTAACGCGACTTTTGCAACTAAACTGGGATTATAATGGGATAATCATAAAGATTATGAGCTACTTTTTTCTTTTCTAAAAATGGAATATTAAAATTCATGTCATACTAATTTCGAATTTTCGTCAAGTGAGGCTACATTGACAACTTTGACATATAAATTGAACTTATTTACTATTAAGGTATAATATACCTACATGTACGAAGACTGTGGACATGTATTATGTGACGTGATATAAACGATTAAGGACGTTGGAGTATGTAAATGACTTAGCCCCAAGCTTCAGAGACGTGGGCCAGCAAACAGAATTAACTGGTCACCCTTAGCAACAACATTATCAAGTGCATCTCTAAAGTGCCTACATAGGTCAGTGTTGGCTAAAATATCTAATTTTAATATATCTTTAAACTTAGACGATTTTTATTCTGAACCTTTAAAGTAGGTAGAATTACTTTTATACAAGTAGCACTAATTCTATATGCGCAGTTTTATCATTGAATCCTGATGGTATTGTTTTAATGATAAAATAAAACATCGCGAGGAAACTTGCATACTGAGATTACTGACATGTGGAACACGCCAATCCCTCCTGGACAAGTGTAGTAAGCATACACCTGACAAGACTAGCTTTGAGCCCAACAGTAGAACGTTTATAGGCTGCTATTAATAATTATAATATAATCGATATAATATATATTATAGTAATTATTCACCACAAAATTTTAATTTTAAATCAGTCTTTAAACTGGAGGCAACTGAAGGTAGAGAAATATTCTTACGAAAGTAGTTTTTCAAAAGTCTACTCATTTACACTATTCTTCTTCAGCCAGTCCCTGTCCACTGCTGGATGTATGCCTCTCCAAGTTTGCGCCACATATCCCAGTCTCCCGTCTTCCTCATCCAGCTCTCGCTTGTGACCTTGCGTTGTCGTCGGTCCACCGGCCTGGAAGGCATCCTACGCTATGTTTTCCCAGACGTGGTTCCCATTCCAGGACACGTTTGCTCCATTGGTCGTTGGTCCTGCGACAGACGTGACCGGCCCACTGCCACTTGTTAATTTTGCGAACTATGTCGGTTACCTTAGTTCTCTTACGGATATCCTCATTCTAATTCTATCCATTAGAGAAACATAGCTCCAAAGCCCGTTGCACGAATTTGAATTTGTGGACTAGGCCTACCGTCAGTGTCCATGTCTCGGCACCGTGTCATTTACACTCGCCTTTGGTTAATAGGTCCCTTAACGATAATGTGAACTCAAAAACATTCCCTGCTGGATTCGGAAATGAAACATTGAAAAAAAATTGATTAAGAACTGGTGCTGCCTGAAGCTTCGCTCTCTTGTGGTTTTGTCTATCAATTACAATTGAAATACTAGTAATGTACTCATTCATAGTAATGTCGTTACGATGGTACCATCTTTTTAACTTCACTGTGACATTTGAAGACTCCGTCAATCTCATTTTCTCGCCAGAGACCACAAGTGTTTGTACAACTACCGGCTAAATGTTATTTTTTCTATCTCTCGGCAACAACCCTTTTTTTGGATAAAAACGCAACTTAGCGGTCACCTATAGCCTTTTCTATGCCCCTTATCGAGCTGGTTAAAACGATAACAATATCGCCCTTATGTCATAGAGGTAGATCTCGTTTTGAGTTGTATTTGCCGAATGTGTAGGGATTCTCTAAAGGTACTCCACGCGGCTATGTTCATTCAACGAAAAAAAAATATAACCCTTAACTACATGGTATGGTTTGGCAGTCATCCCTAGTCTATATTTTTCGCAATTTCACGACATTTGGCTTTGTAACGTTAGCTACGTCTTTTTATACAGATACAGAGACAGACGGACGGACGGACAAACAGACAGCAAGGTGAGAGAGTATCTGCTCGTCTGGATGGCTACCACTCCTGGTCTAGATTATGCCGCCATAACAACCTTGAGTTGTGTTCCGGCATTAGTGGCCAGGTTCCAAACCCTCTCAAGAGAGCAGAGCGCATTTGTACCGCCTATGGTGTTGCAAATGTCCTTAGGCGATGGTAACCGCTTACCATTCGGTGGGCCATCTGCCTGTCTGCTGAATTCATGCAAAAAAACAGACAGAAGTACCATTGCATAAATTACTAACTGAAAAAATGGCTACGTAAGCCTTCAATATGCACGTAGAGAAACAATTCTTAAATATGTATAATCGATATCCAGATACATTTTTCTTTAGAATATTATTTTTGATCTAATACCTCTATTTATATTTGTATGTTTGCAGATGGGTTACACCACGTGGACTCATTTTCAAGGAAGAAGACAATATTCGAAAAACACAAATCGTGGTATAAACTCGACATCGACGGCGCTTTTATAACTCTACACGAAAAGGTCTTCACAAAAAATATTCCAAACAGATTACCAGAGAAACTGATTAAAAATACAAAAAACAAAATGAAAGCGAATAAAGAAATTACCAAAAAAGTTATAGATGAAATAAACAGAACTAATGAAATGATACTAAAAATCGCCGGTAACATCAGGACAAGTATCTTCTTGGTTTTAATAAGTTATTACGTGGTGTCCTTTTTACGTAGCTCGTAGAAAATTATTATATTATAACGAATAATCGTCCGTACTCAACTTCATTTCTAAAACTATCTTTTTTTATAACTTTTAACATCAAATTTATCATCAGATTACATTGCATTGTTTTGTAATCACTGTAGCTAGTTCAAACTAGTTTATAAAATTAACTTGCATGCTCAAAGGGCCGAGCTCCACAAAGGCTTCGTCTATGGAAATTCGGCATCGGTCTAAATTTATTTTAAGCTATGTAACTAAAGCTTGTTAATTATTATTCAAAGTCGTAGGGGGCCGTAAAATGCTGGTGGTTGAATTATAAAATAACTTTCCGGCTTGTATTGTATTAGACGCATCTGTGATCGCAACTTGAGGTCAGAGTTTTAGAAATTTCATAATTTCTCTTTGCTTTTTTATGTAAAGGCAATAAGCGACATACCTGGTGATTTTCAATGATTACGAGGCGAAGATTCTTTCAATGAAATATTTAAGTTTTAAGACAGGATTATATCTACAACTAACAAACTTATGCTGACGAAAATTCTAAAGGATTTTCGGACTTAGTACAGATTTAAGTTTATTTACATTTTACATGTGAGTTGGAATTAGTTGGAAAATTACATTATCAAGCCTAAGGTGCGTACAGTCGTGGGAACTAGGCAATGACTAAGGGCATAAAATTGATACGAATTATTTTATATAACCAAGTACTTTCAAAATTATTTATCTTTTGCTTCAATACAAAGACTACCAAGTCTCACCTGTCAGACATATTAGCTATGACGTTAAGAATTAATAGGGAAATCAGACTTTACCGAAATGAAAAGTTAACCACAGTCATATAGTTTGTGGACAACAATACCTTTAGGCAATCTCAAAAATTAGCCGTTTAAACTATTTTTAGAAACCTGTCCAACGGGTACAATCTCGTCTGGAGCTAAATTTTGGAGGTGAAGCGTGCTAGAAAGAGATATAACGATGCTTCTATTAATGTAGAAATAGGATGGATAATCGCCAAATTCTTCGAAGGCAATGTTTGGCCGAACCGCGGTCGCCGACATTCTCAATCTCATTCCTTGGTTCAACAGTTATAACGACAAAGATGGAAACACCTAGTTACTAAGAGATTTTCTAAGTCTCATTGGTTTATGTCCGTTTTTACAGAAGGATATAGGATCAGTATAAACGCGTTAATGAGCGTTAATAATACCGTCATTAAAAAGGATAATATATTATCTAAGCCGCTAAGGCATTGGTGTCGTCCTTGGTGTTATAAATGTCCATAGTCGGCGGTGGTCACTTTCCATCACCTGCGCCGTTTAGATGTTTGCGTGCTTTAGACATTTACATTAATTCGATGAATGTCCAATTAAAAATTATACTACCTATTGTAGGGTGAATTTTTATTCATAATGTTAATGATTCCTGGTAAAACCTTCGAGTAATACTCAAGTAACTACAGGTAAATTCGTGTAAACAAGAACACTACCCACTTGACTCGAGGCCTGTTGTTAGAGATACAATTTGGCCATGCCAAAAAGCCCGCTTACTGAGAACATTGACTTTCACTCGATAGTTACCTACATGTAAAATGTAACGACCTTTCTAGCGCTATCATACAAAGATTAAAATTGTAAGAATAGATAATCCAACAAATTAACTAGGACAGAAATGTAAAACGACAAATAGGTACCTACGTTGTACCAAAAAACAAAAATCTACTTTCCTAAACCCATGCTGTTCGGTACATAATATATTAAATTTACCCGTAAATTATAATAATCTCGTCATCATAGACTTTACTATTATTTTCGAGAGTATAGGTATTAAAGTAATTGGCCCCTGGCTGGTATTAATAATAACATTACCAATCACCAAAAGAATTATCATTTTTTAATTGCCAATGTATGTTTTGACAATTGTTTACAATATGTACTTATAAGTACATCGCTATCTCAGTTATATTATTATCGCTAAGATAACCTGTATACTCTTCGCGATTTAAGTTTTATTTCTAGATCTCCTGTGACTTCGTAGAAGCTTGAAGGTGTAAAATTAAAAAAACATACAACCAGACACGTACCCTACTATCTTTTACAGATGCGTGGTGTTTTGTCATCGGGTATCTCTAATATATCCGCAAATTTCTTCGCGTTATGAGAATAGTTGATTCCGCATTTAGCAGTACGGTGACTAATCTGAGATAAATAAATCGGCGTCTACGCAGCTATAATTGTGTCGTTATGTAGCGGGTTTCTAATGACGCGAGAGGCCTATCTACGTAATGGTTGGTAAAGTATCAAGATATAAAATTAGTTTTTTTTTACGATGCTAAATATGCAACAATTAATGCGTGATTAATTACTCATCATCGTCGTTGTCAGCCTATCATCGTCCACTTCTGGACATAAGCGTCCTCTAGTTTGTGTCTATTACCCGATTCCCCGCCTTTCTCGAGTCGTGGACTCCACTTCAGAACACGTTTGCTCCATTGGCCATCGGTACTACGACAGATGCGGCCAGGCCACTACCACTTCAGCTTGCCAATTTTATGAGCTATGTCGGCTACTCTGATTCTCTTACGGATGTTCTCATTTTATCGCTCAGAGAGACATCAAACATAGCTCCCCAGAGAGACGCCTAAAATACCATAGCACGCTGAGCGACTTTAAATTTGTGGACTAGTTCCACCGTCAGTGTCTGTATTACAACACCTTAAGTCATTAATTACTACTAAAATAATATTCGTTCACAGTTACAAATATTAATACATTATATTTATTTAATACATAAACCAGAATTATACCTATTTACTCATACATTACAATTATGTTATTGAAATAAAATATGTTACGTCGATCGTCGATGATACTAATGAATGTTACCATAATTAATTAGAATTAAAAAATAATGTAATTTCCAATGTATTACAGCTATGAGTAGATGAAATTAAAAATTTAAATTGTTTATGATTTAAATTTTCCTTTTTTTCTTTATGATTTGCATTAAGCATAATGTGGTAGAATAAAGCAAAACCAGATATATATAAGTCGTCGCATCCACGGAACAGTTTCGTAATGGCAACAATCAAATAACTTCGTTTCACTCATTTGTTAAAACTCACTTTCAAATTTTTTATGGTTTTTAAAGACCCCATATTTTATTATAACAATACCGAAGTCTTTATGTACCCTGTTTTTCATTCCTAACAACATTGTTAGTGTCTCCCAATTAGTTAACTTGTCACTAAACCAATAAACCATTGGATGGAAATAGACATATAAACGTACGTATATATTATTACGCCTTTTTCCCATGGGGGTAGGCAGAGATCTCCACTTGCGACGATCCTGACAAACAACTTCGCTTCGTCTACTTTCATTAATCTCTTCATACATATATAAGGCCCCTTTATTCCGTATTTCATACATGTCGATATATATATATATCGATTATCCTTGGAAAATCATTATGGTGCAAAATAGACACGATTTTTTAACCGACTTAGAAAAAAGGAGGAGGTTCTCAATTCGTCAGGATCTTTTTTTTTGTTGCTTTTTTATGTATGTTCGTTTAGCTTCCAATTGGTCCCCTAAAAATTTTACATAGTTTGGCCCAGTAGATTTCATTTTATGAACATTTTTTATGAAAAAAAATTCCTTTTCGTTTCATATGTACACCGATTACTCTGAGATTTATGATTCGATTTACGTGATTCTTTTTTTGTTCGACGCGGAATAGCTGCCATGTGGTCCCCTAAAAAATTGACATAGTTTGGCCCAGTATTTTTCATTTTACGAACATTTTTTTGTTCCCGTTTCTTGGGATCAATATTTTTTAAGAAGCGCGGCACCATTCGTAGGTCCACCCATACATAGCTAGACACTAAAAAGTAACAAATAAAAAATAAAAACTTCGTTTAAAAAAACCGACTTCAAAAACTAAAATGTATAAAATAACTTATTTCTAAAGCTATTATTATTAATATATATTATCTAAAACATCTTGAAGTCGGTGCAAAATAAAACATAAAAATTACTATATTTTGAAAATCGCGACCAAGGCAAGACGTGTGTACATTCGATAAGCTATATAGTAACGGACTTTGCGCGTGTTATTGAATCGTGCAGTTTGTGCTGGTTGTGTCCAGTTATATTTGTACCTGTGTTATACGTGTTTATGTAGTTCTAATCAATTCTATAGTAGTTCCAACAGCATTTTAATTCGACCCCTGAAACTCGTAACAAAATCATAAATCAAAATTTAGTGGTGTAGTCATTTTTTGCGACCTGAAGCGAATGTTTTCCTACCTTTATAACTTTTGTAAGAAATATTGAGATTTTTGAAGATCTGATTAACACTACCTATTCTAAGCAGCCACGCGCATGTACACTGAATGTGAACTATGTACACTGAAAAAATACCATTATCTTCAATTACATGTATAATATTAAGGGTTACCTATATTTTTAATCTTTTTCGGTTTTACTAAATCATTGTAGCGGCATATAGAATGCATACTTTTAGAGTTTCAAAGCTAGCTTGGCAAAAACGGGACCCTTTGGTCGTCATGTCTGTCCGTGCATGACTAGCTGAAGGCTAACTGTTTCAAGCCGATATGCTTTGAGAGCGTGGTATCACACCCATTGAACCGGCCCTAAGAGCTGTAATCAAGATGACAATTCCATCATGACAGTACCACGTACAGATTACGTGGCCCCGTGGACAATTAACGAAAATGGACGACCTTTGTTTGCTGAAGGGAAGATACCGAGAAAATATATTACAGGCTTGTTAGGATGCGTTCTGAACATATTCCCTCAAATCGATTCAAGCATTTAGTTGGATTGACTGTGTCACCAAATTGTTCAGCCTGTGGTGTATCGTCGAGCACTTATCCATTTTTTTCTATATATATTCATTAGCTATTGAAAAAATGACTAGTGGCTGGATAAGAACTTACTATTTATTCAGTTTCCTTACTACTATCTGGATCCCACGGAGCTTTTGTCAAATTTAACAGATAGTAAGGTAAATGGTCAGTAAGATATGTGAACCGGGCCCATAAGTAACATTCGAAGACTGACGAACATGACGGTTTTATAAATGTGAGGTGTTTGCTAAAATGGCTACGAAATCCTGCAATGTTTTGGCCCTTGATCAATTAAAATTCAAAAAGAAAAAGTACGAAAGGGTTACTTACAGAAAGGAAACTTTCGTCAAGTTTTCTGAGAACGATTATTAACATCAATTGCGCTGAGAACCCTCATAAAAGTAATAAAAATGAAAACTTCAGTAGACTATAATTCAAAGAGTTCTTTGATTTATAAAGTAAATAATTTTATATCCGACCTCTACAGTTTTTCCAATAAAAATATTTTCTTTCATCTTTTCACCGACAAAAATATTTTCCAGAAAGTTTTCTGGCCCTTATTAATGGCTGTTCATCCAAATATTACTTGAAATTTATATTGTCAGATTATTTAAACTCACTCCGTGTTACTTAAACGACCATAGTAATAAATATTATAATAATGTACATTTAGATTCTGAACAGTACTGTCCTAAATACAAGATTAACACTGTTCTGTATTCTACACATGATTTTTTCAAATATCTTTGTTCCGTTGGTCGTCTTGTTGCAATGACGTCAGTGTATAAGATATAATAGAGAGTGTGTAAGGTCAGCGTTGCGTCGAAATCGTCAAAGCTCATAACGTGAACATGGATTGCGTCATCTAAATTCTTAGAAATCCAATAATATAAGAAATAATTTAAAGATGTACTCTTGCTGTTGTTTCCATATCAATCTGTTATATCTTGATTAAATCTCATGAAACACAAAAGTTTAGAAGATGAATAGGGTGAATTATATCATAGTTGCCCCCCTCCTCACCTTAACGATTAGTACCTGATTAATTTTTTCAAAACATTAAGAAAGCTTAATAGCCTATTATAATCGGCAGATAAAGCAAACTACTCTGATTCCAGACACGCAGACCATAGTAAATAATGTAAAATACGTTTCTGAATTTACCAAACCAGGAATTGAACCTGGAGCCTCTGCGTTGCAGTGTGGTATGCTGGCCGGCAAAGGCTTAGGTTGGTGTGCACCGAAATTTAACTGACGGTTAACCAAAAATAATCACTGTTTTTCCATAAATTTTTGGCGATTATTTTATTTTAACCATCGGTTAAAAATAATTAAAAACCATGATTTTAAAAGAGGATACTGATTTAGCTTGTTTAATGTTGAGTGGCAGTGAGTTCCATAAACGGAAATGTACATGTTTCAATTAATTAATTTTATTAATATTAAATTGTTTATTGTTATGTTTTATATTAAATTAAAAGAAATAATGAATAAAAAGCTGCTATTCATATGAGGCCTTATCGTAAATGTCAATTTATTCTATTAATCGCTTTAGCTTTTACTTCTAAATTCACATTGTAGAATGTTTTTTTTAATATTATTCTATTTCTAAAATAGTAGTCGTATCTCTGATTTTTTAAATTTTCGTATTTTTAAAATTTCCTGTCAAGTAATACGATCAAAATGTTAATAGCTACAAAGTAGTAGTATGTGGAATGAGTGTAAATATAACATGAAACATGTACCTCCCCAGTTAACTTTCTCGAATGCAAACTGTGGGACGTTGAAGCGTTGTATTTCACGTATTCAGGTAAACCCAAGGGGATGTATGAAATGTAACTTAGACTTAAGAAAAGTCAGTCGCAAACATTTTATGGGCAAATAAAACAACTTGGAAAATTCAGTGTTTCAGTGCATCTTCGCAACTTATATACATAATACAATATTGTATTTGACGAATTACAAAAAGATACATTCATCAGAAAATAGTTTTTCTACCATGTTTTTGTTGGGTTGACTTGTATTGTATCAATGATTTCGTTATATTTTAACCTTGTTTTCATGGTCTTCTAGACTAGTTGCTAATTATCAAATTGATTAATTTGAAAAATTTGAAAATTTGCACACGTATAACACCCTTGACAACGTGTATACAAAATTTCATCTCGTAATTAATTATGATATTAGTAAAGATAAATAGAGAGCTAATTATAAAAAAGATACAAATATTTTGTCAATTACCATTGCTTTTCAGTACACAGAGATATTAAAGCGTGTTTTAAAAACGGTATATCCTTTAACAACTGAAGAGTTATTATGCTTATTATTTGATTGTACTTCTCCATCTACATCTTATGCCATTTTATCAAATTTTATCGCCAGGAAATTTTAAATATTGCATTATAAATTGTTAGAATACATGCATGGTGTAATTATAACTTAATATTATAAATGCGAGTGTGAGTTTCTCGTTAATTTGTTATGCTTTTACATGGTGTCAATTATATATTTTATATTCAAGTGAAATCTTAAACAAAAATTATACTTGTCTTATATATAGCAGCAGACACACACACCGTATTATCCAGCCAGACAAGTTACGTTTGTAACATAGAACGCAACACTGTCCGGAGTAAATAATGGGATGTTACTTTATGTGCCATCTCAAGAATCGAATCAATAATTCCAATGATCGACACGGGCTGCTTAGACTACTAAAGAGCCCATATTCAACTATCAAGGTAACATTATAAAAAAACCGACTTCAAAAACTAAAAAACTAAAATGTATAAAATAACTTATTTCTAAAGCTATTATTATTAATATATATTATCTAAAACATCTTAAAGTCGGTGCTTACTAATTTTCAAAATATAGTAATTTTTATGTTTTGCTTTGCACCGACTTCAAGATGTGTTAGATAATATATATTAATAATAATAGCTTTAGAAATAAGTTATTTTATGCATTTTAGTTTTTGAAGTCGGTTTTTTTAAACGAAGTTTTTAAATTTTATTTGTTACTTTTTAGTGTCTGGCTATGTATGTATGGGTGGACCTACAAATGGTGCCGCGCTTCTTAAAAAATATAGGTCCTAAGAACCCGGAACAAAAAAATTTTCGTAAAATGAAAACTACTGGGCCAAACTATGTCAAATTTTTAGGGGACCACATGGCAGCTATTCTGCGTCGAACAAAAAAAGAATCACGTAAATCGGATCATAAATGACGGAGTAATCGGCGAACATATGGAACGGAGTGAAAATTATTTCCATTAAAAATGTCCATAAAATGAAAACTACTGGGCCAAACTATGTAAAATTTTTAGGGGACCAATTGGAAGCTATTCCGCATCGAACAAAAAAAGAATCACGTAAATCGGATCATAAATGACGGAGTAATCGGCGAACATACATAAAAAAAAGGAACAAAAAAAAAAAAAAAAGATTCCGACGAATTGAGAACCTCCTCCTTTTTTCGAAGTCGGTTAAAAATAGTGATAAAATGTACTAAAAATATATATTTACGAACAACATTAGTATGCACTATAATTATGCAAGAATAAATATTTTACTACATTTCATTAAAATACTGGCACAGTTATTCTGAGTATTCTTTATCCATGCTACGAGTGATATTATTCATAATAATATATACCTAGATAGATGTTGTGTAGCGAAAATTGTGCGAATTGTGTAGGAACACGTTTTTAAAGCGAAGTGCGGCTAGCCATCTGGCCTGATACGGTCGCGGTAGAGCGGCCACGAGTGTGTGGGTGTCATGTCGGTTAAAATATAATGAAATGGCTATCCGAATTGAGTAAGACGGCGAAATATAATTTCCTAATTATAATTTTAAGGGGAGCGGTGCGTCGAATCGTCTGTCGCTTGCCGGCCGTGCACATTGGCCCCTGTCCAAATTTATATATAAACTAAATCGGACCAACTGACATTTTATGAACGTAATTTTAGGAACATTTAGGAATTATCCCATAGTTATAAAATTATTGCGAGCTCAGGGCCCGCTTCAATGCCTATTAATAACACAAGCAATTGCAGAATAGCGGCTCATATTAATTCTTAAGTGTTGTTCCCCCTTGAACAACATTTTGGTGAACAAAGAAAGTTTAAATCAGCCGTTACTTATTCCTGAAATAATAACAGTATTTACTATATCAGCTCGTAAAAACCCCTTGCCATGTTTGGGGTAGGTACCCTTAATAGGGTACCTACCCCAAACATGGCAATTGTCTGTTCCCTTAATAATTTAAGGGAACAGACAATATACCCGCCACGATTCTAGTCCGCCTAGGACAAGGCGGACTTGCGGGTTTTAAACTTATTTTCCTTCATCTTTAGCATAAGATAATTGTAATACGCATATAATATCCGTGTAACCTACACAGTATATCACTCTCTGGATCTTTTCAGAAATAACAGTATATGTATGGGTCCTCTTATTTTTAACATTTTACCGACTTAAATTATAAATATACAAGCAAGAAAATTCACCGTGGTCTTACAAAAGTAGCAGATCAAAGAGTGTTTCTATACTGTAGATAAATTTCCCCAAAAAAGTATTTCTCGTTATTATCTATATGGGAAGCTTAGTGATTTATTTGACATAAATTTTAAATATCTTAATTTTGTACCAAAACTTATTTGACATGTTTCTGAATTAGAATACTTATGTAAATTTAATTTGAGTATTTATTTTGTAGTAAAATGTACTGTGCATCTACAATTTTAAAACATCTGTGTAAACTACATTCTTGCAAATAATATCTTTTGAAAAAAATATTGTCCTAGTTCGAGATTTGACATTGACATTGAACTAAGCCGTTTTAAATTCAGTATTCTATACAGTATTTTGTCTGTGAAATAAGCCAAAAGTTTTCAGTACAATAAGGTTAAAATGTAATTGTTGTCAGAAGCGGAAGCTATCACGATTTTTAATCACCATTGCCAGGATCTGTCAATCTTTTTTCTCGAAAGCTACTGATCTAAATGGTAGAAAGTTACTCACAACATTATGTTAAGCGGCATATCAATTATATCGCTATATAATGGAGTAATCAAATTGAGTAAAAACAAAAATTAGGGGTAACCGCCACACATGTAAATGAGGGTTTAAAAAATAGTTGGTTCAGTACTAGTCGACATAGTTGTTGTCACTTCTGGAAAATGTATTGTAATTTTATAATTACTTTTTTATTTAAGTCGATAGATAGCAAATCATTCAATTCCAAATACTATAAAACTAGGGCTTTCATATTCGAACTATAAAACAGAAAATGTTAAGAAAACCAACTTCGTAAAGTTTGGAAATACTTTCAAAGAAAATTTGTTTAAACAAGGTCTGTTGAGTAAGTTTTAAGATTTCGTGATATTATTACAGGGAATTTTCTATTATCCTAATTTTTATAAATTCCCAACTAAATTAAAAAAAAATCGCATTCTATACCGCGTCCGATACACATTTGATCAATTTGAACCATATTCTACCAATGAACTAGCGCAAGTCTGCGGCGATATTAACAGCATAGTGGAAGGCAGCCGTATTAATAACTGCAACTTTCAAAAACCTGCGTCGATCTTGAGCTCGAAAACTGGGTATGGTTGCGAAGTCGGTAGTCACCACTTTAGGGATCAGGGCGTGCACTGTTTTGGAGGTGGTAATGCATCCCCTATTATTATATTATAATGTTCGCATCTACAGGAATTTGGAGACGAAGAAACTAACTAACGGAACTAACTAACTGCTGCGGCTCACCTAAATGAGTCTTGGCCTCCGAAATGAGAATACTCCACTCTCTCCTGTTCAGCGCTGTCTCCTGTCAGTCATCGGCATGAATCTCGCGAAGATCAGCCTCCACTACGTCCCTCCAGCGATATCTGGTCCTACCAACTGGTCGCCGTCCCGTTGGTCTGCCCAGATAGGTTCTTTTCACCGCGCGATCCTCCCCCATTCTGTGTAGGTGGCCAAGCCAGCGCAAGCGATGTGCCTTGCTCTCGCCTATAATATTGGGCTCATCCACCAGTTCTTCGATTTCAGCATTTTTACGGATCCGCCAGTTGCCATCGCTTCCCCGTGTCGGACCCAGGACCTTTCTTAGGACCTTTCTTTCAGTCACTAACAGCTTGTTCTCCTCCTTCAGTGTTAGGGTCCAAGCCTCAAATCCGTACATCAATATTGGACGTATGACAGTTTTATATATACGTATTTTAGTCTTACGGCTGAGAAGCTTGGATACTAACACCTTATGAAGCGCAGCAGTACATCGTAAGGTATTGTGAATTCGAATGTCTGTATCTTCCTCGCGGGTGTTAGTGTCAGTTAAAGTACAGCAGTACTTTAACTGACGAAGAAACACCACTATGTAAATTATGAAACATCTATATATATTGACTTTATAAGGCGCGTAACAAAAACATGATATTCTAATATTTTTGACTCATTGACTCTTCAGGTGACCAGAAGGCTGGTGCCTACCTCGGCCAACGGATCAGTATGGCGATCCAGCGAGGAAACGTAGCCAGCCTTCTGGGCACCTTACCCATAGAAGACGGTGATCTGGGCTCAGTATTCTACTTATAGTCTTGAGGGACTATGGGTAGAATACAATACAAATAAGTTAATTTTTCTTACATTGTATTCAATCGTATGTAATTTTATAATTGTTCTAATATACTATGAAGTAAGAACAGTGAGTGAAACATTGATCATAGATAATTATTTTTCTTAAACTAGTGTTGCCACACTAAACAGAAGACTATAGTAGCGAGTAAGGGCGCCACATTTTCAAAGAGCTGTTGTTTTTTATGTATCAAATGTTTTATGCATTCGCGTGATAAGGTTCCCAGCCTGCTTGGCTAATACACACAGCAATCGGTTAATAAATAAACATGCAATAGCTTTTAGTACGTATAGTATACGTGTACAGTCTAGAAACATAGCAAGGTCACCCCTCCTATCGATTAGGCATAAAGAATCATTATTTATGTATGGTACTCATTTTGAACCTGCAACTAGCAGGTTCGCTAGCTACAAACATTAAGGCGACTTCTAGAAAGAATTGAAAGTATTCGAAATTAATTATAATTTAACAAGTTATCATAGCTAGTAGTGAACTTATACAGACTGTGACTGTCCGGTTGTTGTATTAATTTTTATTTTTTCATGTTAAAATCATGGAAAATTAGTATTTTTCTTCCATGACAAAACGTAAAAAGCAGGAGTTATATTTAGGCCTCTAGTGGTCATGCGGGAATTAGCAGCTAACTCTTATATAATTATATACAGTGAATATACTTATATGTACTTATATGATAATATAGATAGATGATTAATGTATCTATTTCAAAATTAAAACTTACAGATTACTTATTAAAAGTCAAAGAACGTTCAACGGCCTCACTGCAACGCAGAGGCTTCGGGTTCGATTCCTGGTATGCCTAATATCGGAAACAAATTTTCTCCGTTATTTACTATGGTCTGGGTGTCGGATCGGCCCCAGAGAAGTCCGTTGTATATTACCTTATAACACAAGCGTAACTTGCTTAAATTGGGGATCTACAATGTGTGTTTGTCAGCCGATTATTATTTCTTTGAAATGTATGATAGATTCCACCATCGATTTCAAAGGAATATTTGTTACCGTTAAAGGAGAAGAAGCGGCGCAATTAATTTCCCAGCAAAATTATTTTCTTTATATAATGTACATCTATAGTTATATCGTATGTAGACATATATACGTTCGTGGCCTTCTTTATATACAATATTTTTAGCTACAGTAAGGGTTTCCCAAAGTACCTAATTTGTATGTATAATTACTGAAAAAATGTGTACTTAGTAGATGATAATGATAGATTTATAAATGTATAGTGATGTTCCTTGTTCAGGTCTTTAAAAGAGTGCATTACCAGGGCTTGTAATATGCCGAGAGAAATATGATGATCCAACCTTATAGCTGTCAGATAATAACTACTTATAAGAAAATTAGAATTATTAGGAGACCAAGTTTTTACGCCTTAAGTGGACAGCCTTGGAGCTATTCTCAATTATCTGTTAGCTTGCAAACTTAGTAAATGCAGTCACATAAACTCTTAACTATTTGTAACAAAGTCCAATTTACATTAAAAACTAATCTTTGATGTAGTCGACACCAATAAAAGTTAACGACATTTATGAACAAAGAAAATTTTGCACCGAAACGATTTGAAGTGCTAAATCTTTAATTTTATTCACTATACACCTATCCGGGCTAGTCTTGGAGGGATTGCGAATGCACGAACCCTAAGAGCGCCCCCTGAAGACTTTCGACCACGCTTCAATCTAAAAGGATTACATCCGTAAACGTTGTCTCGGTGTAGTTGCCCCTGGAGCGAAACCTCCTAAGCTCCAAAGGTAGCGACGCTGTGTAGATTCGCTGTGAAGAATAATATTCTAAGTGCAATGAATTATATTCCTTGACTAGGATTTGCCGGCGACTTCGTTCACGTTGGAGAGAATAAGCTAATTTATATGTGTCCTAACAACTTGAATCCACTGTTGGGAAAAATCCCGCAGGATTCCCGGGATATAAAGTATCATAGATTTTAATTCGCCAATTTGCTATCGATTAGCGAAAACCCTATCGAATTCGGCCCCATAGTTTTTACGTGAATCCCGAACAAACATAAAATAGCTAAAAAACAAAAGACGACAGTTTCCATCTTATAATTTATGTTACAGATAGGTATTAGGGTTTTTTCATTGCGAAGATGTCAAACAGGCAGCCGGTCCAGCTCATGGAAAGTGGTCGCCTATAAGCGTCTACAAAAGTAATGGTGAAGCTAAATGCATTGTCAGCCTTTAGGAGGAAAGTGGATGGGCTAGGGGGAGGGCGAACTGGGCCGTCGGAAATCCCCCCACTCATCGCGCGAAACACGATTAGTTCAATAACTATAATATTATTTATATATTTAGTGACGGAAAACCTACAGCTAATACATATGACTATATAAACGAAGGAGGACACGATGCAAATTTTTGAGATTTCTTGTCGGGTTGTCTGTTTATTCGGAATTCACATAAAAACGATGCAGTTTTCGATGATCGACAGCAAATGATTAGACTTAAAATCTGCGCTACTTTTTATCCCGGGAATCCCACGGGAACTCTATGGGAACGATTTAAAATAGCCAATTTGAAAAAGAAATCGGATTCTAATGCGATTTTTTCACTTTTCACTGAAAAGTAGCAAATTTTGTGTTATAAAATGTGTGATATTTTTTACCCTGGGAATCCCGCAAAAATTTTCCCAGGAGCGGTTTTTAGTTTTTCAGGTGCATACAAAATTGGCTTAGTGCGACACAGTTTTGACTAAAACGATAAATAACATTATTTTTTAAATGCTGCAGATGCATTAATTGCAGATGTGTTAATACTTTGTGAGCTTATCTATACATTTATATGTGAAGCGAAAACACAGCAAAAACTTTGTACCCATTTGTATGAAAATTGCGCGGAGGGAGGAGTATGAAATTTCTCACACTGTAACTTATATAGAGAAGGAGTGCAGAATGCTAATTTTAAATTATACATAAAAATACATTAAATCAATAAAAAAACATTACACACACTAACCTTGTATTTGGCACACACGCATATATACTTTTTTGTTTATTGTTAAAGTCAAATTAACAGTATAGCCTTGGCGAAATGTGTGATTATCGAAGTATAGTCTTTGACAACAGAACCTTAAAAATGTTGACACTTATAATTTAAATTAATTATTATGGTCGAATTTCGACCAAGGGCGTCATCATTTAAAAGAATGAGTAATTCTTATACTTAAGTTTGATTTACATTGGCATTTGTTTGTGATGCCAGCGAGAAGCCCTTATCGTTGTTTGGTTGGACCATGGGTTGGATGGATATCCTCTTATGGCTGGCTTCTATATATATATATATACATATTTTGAAGTGAAACTTCTTTATCGGCGTTGAAAAAAATTACCGTCACATTTTTCGGATACGCGTCACATATTATCCGTTACGCGCCGTCTTTTACTTGCCGCTACCACGTTCGATAAGGTAATTTCATGAATGAAGTTTCACTTCTTACGTGTGTACACTTGTAAACGCACACATTTTAATTTTTATTCTCCTCTGCCAGACGAACAAGATTTTTCCAGCTTTATATATCTTATGGTTTTTGTTTATCTTTTGTTTATGTATTCATTTCTTTTTTAGTCTTTTATTCTTGCATTCTCTCTTTTATGCAACTTCTCTTTTTTTGTGATCTTTTCTTTTTTGTTTCCCTTTATTTATTGCTTTATTCCAAAATTTTACAAAAAGTTCCTTAACTCTATTACAGTTTTTTGTTTTTATGTTTTACATTTTTGTATATGCTATCTTATTACTACTTTTTTTATTGTTTTTGGTTTTATTAATCTTTTTTGTTTTTACATTATATCGTATATACTTATCTATAATACATCTATATTCTATATATATAATAAAATTGTAGAGGTCAAATTTCTGTACAATTCAAAAAAATGCTAAAAACCGAGTCAGGGGGATGTAAGAAGTGAAATAGAACTAATTCGGTTTTTTTTGAATTTTTTGTTTCTCTGTTTGTCTGTCTGTTTGTAACGGCTAATCTTCGAAACGACTAGACCGATTGAAATGAAATTTTGTATGTTGGCAGCTTATATCCCTGGTCAACATATAGGATACTTTTGATCCCGAAAAATTAAAGAGTTCCCGTGGGATAGTTAGAAAGCTTTAATTCTAAAAGTAATTTCTCTGCAACGTAACATAATAGAAGCGGATAATTTGACAGGGTGTGGTGTCAGTGAGAGAGTTTTTTGTTTGTTTGCTTTTTTGTTTGTTTCATTGAGAAATTTGTTTCTTTGTTTGTTTGCTTGAACGCGCTAATCTCAGGAACTACTGGTCTGATTAGAAATTTTTTTTCAGTGTTAGATAGCCCATTTATTGATGAAGGTTACAGGCTATAAACCATCACGCTAAGAGCAATAGGAGCGGAGCACCAATGAAGAATGTTTCAAAATCGCGGGTGTATTTTAACTTCCTTTCCACGTGTACGAAGTCACGGGCAGAAGCTAATCTTATATATAAAAACGAATCGCAAAATGTGTTGGTAAGCGCATAACTTGAAAACGACTTTACCGATTTTGATGAAATATTGTGTGTGTGTTTGAGTGGATCCCGGGATGGTTTAAATCCACAATTGGAACCGGTAGATGGCGCTGAGATCGGGTTCTAGAATCCTCCTAATCACCTGGACCGATTATGGTGATTTTGTTTTTGTGTCATGAAACAAAGTCTTTTAGGAATTCAGAAAATATGGCGGTACGAAGTTCGCCGGGTCATCTTATCTTATATATAATAAAAAAAACTTAGTTTAAAAAAACCGACTTCAAAAACTAAACAGTATAAAATAACTTATTTCTAAAGCTATGTATTATTATTAATATAAATTATCTAAAACATCTTAAAGTCGGTGCTTTGTAATTTTCAAAATATAGTCATTTTAATGTTTTACTTTGCACTGACTTCGAGATGTTTTAGATAATTTATATTAATAATAATACAAAGCTTTAGAAATAAGTTATTTTATACTTTTTAGTTTTTTAGTTTTTGAAGTCGGTTTTTTTAAACGAAGTTTTTTTATTTTATTTGTTACTTTTTAGTGCCTAGCTATGTAAGGGTAGAACTACGCAAGGAGCCGCGCTTTAAAAAAAATATAGGTCCCAAGAAACGGGAACATAAAAATGTTCGTAAAATGAAAACTACTAGGCCCAACTTAATCAAATTTTTAGGGGACTATATGGCAACTATTCCGCGTCGAACAAAAAAAGAATCACGTAAATCGGATCATAAATCTCAGAGTACTCGGTGTACATATGGAAAGGAATAGAATTTTTTTCAAAAAAAATGTTCATAATCAAAACTATTGGGCCAAACTATGTTAAATTTTTAGGGGACCAATTGGAAGCTATTCCGCATCGAACAAAAAAGAATCACGTAAATCGGATCATAAATCTCGGAGTAATCGGTGAACATACATAAAAAAAAACATAAAAATAAGATCCCGACGAATTGAGAACCTCCTCCTTTTTTTTAGTCGGTTAAAAACGAATCGCAAAATGTGTTAGTAAGCGCATAACTTGAGAACGACTTTACCGATTTTGATGAAATATTGTGTGTGTGTTTGAGTGGGTCCCGGGATGGTTTAAATCCACAATTGGAACCGGTAGATGGCGCTGAGGTCGGGTTCTAGAATCCTCCTAATCACTGGGAACGATTCGGGTGATTTTGTTTTTGTGTCATGAAACAAAGTCTTTTAGGAATTCAGAAAATATGGCGGTACGAAGTTCGCCGGGTCAGCTAGTTTATAATGTAAACTTATCTTATCTATTTTTATTTCTATTTATTACTTTCTTGGCTTCTATATATTAAACCTTTCATTTACCTCATTACTTGTTACAACTTGTCATAAATACCATACGAGTAATGTTAAATTTCTACCAATGATAAGTCAATTGAATGAAAAATAAATATAGAAACAGACCGCCAGTTTCACATGTTAATTCGCCTCGTCATGTATTCATTATAAGCGAGTAAAAGAGAAACACGTTACATTTAATAAGACTAAATTTGACGTGTATAGGGTACTATTCGTATTAACAATGTTCTCTCAGACATAATCCAAATGGACGAAGCGGTCTCGGCTGGTGCCTGCCAGAGCCCACGCAGGGCCAGCAATGACCATTTCCCGCGGCCCTGGCTATAGACGGATGAAACACGGGGGGTTCAGTTAGTATTCCGGCAGCCCACCCGACCGGCAAGTCTCACAGTACCAGCGCCGCCGTTCCTTTAGGCCAGTTTAGGCGATTTCCAATCGTCAGAAAAAGACCCACAATCCAACGCAACAAAACAACGCATCATATAAGTTATTCTATACGAGTAGAATAAAACATAACTAGAAAAATTAAAAATGGTAATTGCATGAATAAAAAACAGTTCAATTGTTTCACTTTTGAATTTAGTCAGGTTATAATTTAGACGACTGATATATGATACCTTTATCTGATAATTGAAAAATCGGCCCTTAATTGCTTGAATCATAAAGCAGAATGGAACTGACATATTTTTGTAACTGGAGTTTATGTAAAATAATTAAGTAAAATTGTCTTCTCCTATGAGAATACTCATCTAGAATAGTCCTATGAGGAGAATACTCTACAGATATTCTTATCTATATCTTGTTAGATAAACCAATCCAACAACATATCGTACTTGCAACACGCACTAGTTTGATAAGAGGCTCACCTAAACTATGTTTTAAATGTAAATATTTTGTGAATCCATGCTATAGATAATATAGGGAAAGCCTATCAAACGCCGGCCGACGATACCGAAAAGCGGTCAAGGGCGAAACAAATGAGTGTTCTAGTTTTAATATCATGTCCGTCTCCGTGCACGAACGGAAAATTGATACTAGTTCCTGCGGCCGGGCGGCCTGTCGCAAGTGGCGACAAAACAACCAACAGCCAGGTAGTATGTCATTTACCTGACTGGAGGGCTACCACCCTTGGTCTAGAGTATGGCGCCATAACAACTTTGCGTTTTGTTCCGGCATCAGTGGCCAGGTTTCTGATTCTCGTTTAAGACCGGCAGTACCTCTGGTTATTGCTAATATCCATCGGCGACGGTAATCACTTTCCATCATTAGTTCAGCCATAAAATAAATGTAATATTTTTTACGATATATAACAATATTTCTATATAATATCATTATTTACACTATATATTACTCAATATTACTTCTTATTTCATAGTACTGGATCACTGGAGCAAAAGTGTAGTCATAATAAGCTCCCTCTTAATTTTTTACTAGGTAATCATTATTTTGACTACAGCTCTTACGGCCGGCTCGATCGGTGTGATATCACGCTCTCACATAGTATCTGTGTGACGGTTAACCTTAACCTTATCATGTTTCGTGTGATGAGTGAGAGTTGCGATGGCCTAGTTCCTCCTCCCCCTATCCCATTTTCCCTATCCTATCCACATATTACAATCCCATATGTCATTCTTTCTATCCCATTCCTCCTGTCTGATACCCTATCCCCTCTCCTCTTTATCCCTTCCTAAAGACTGGCAAGTTACAAACGTCCATAGGCCGTGGTGACCACTTTCGACCAGCTGGGTTACCTGCCTACTTTCCTTCTCTACGCAATAGAATAATCATTCGATCCAATATCCAAAACTTACTTCGCGGTCGGTAACGCGTTGCCAATGCCCATGGTGTTGCCAATGTCTATAGACGGCGGTAACCACTTTCCATGAATTAGGTCGTCTGCCTGTTTGCCAGCTTCGTAATAATATAATCCTAAAGGTTAGAGCAGAAGGTCAAATGAATCATGATCATAAACAGAAACACCATAAAACATAACGAAATCATGACATCAGCCTTTGATGAACACATGATTACCTATAGTTTTGAAAACACAATATGATGTAAAATGATTGAAAGCTACCTATTTTTAAGGTTTACTATCCATTATGCCAAAAACGGAGCCCTTACACAATTGTCACGTCCGTCTATCTCTGTCTGCTAATGTGGCTTGTCATTGACCGAGAATGATTGACCGACCTTGGTCGGTTTAGAAAAAGAATTTCATTATATATCTTATGTTTTTATTTGGAAAATCTATCGTGTTTTCCATATTGCGAGCAACACAGATAAAAACACGTTAACATCACAAAAAATGTTGAATTATCATTGTGAATAATTAAAACTGTTTAAAACTCAATGGAATTTTCAAAAAAACAATTTCAAGTTGACTTTTTACTGAAGAAAGAGAAATGTCTTCCTTCACGCTTTGGATTGTAATATCAAACTCCTTGCCCTAGTTTTATTACTTTACAGAAGGTAAAATATTCTTCGCTAGTAACAACGTGCACGATTAGTACAAAGTGACCTTGCCAGCGCCGCCTTTACTCAACGCAGTCTAGTACCCAACCTCGCGTTCGGTTCTACTTTGTAGTAGGGCTGCCACATCATTATTGCCACTCAATGATCTTTATTACACTTAACTGAATTAAGGGTGTACAGAGCGTGGCATGGTCTAACTAAAGATTCTGCCTCTCATTTTCTTATCAAGCTGTGGTAGTAGTTAACACATTTGCGTCTCTTTTAGACGCGCATTTGTTGTTTTTCACATAGTATTGGTACGAATTCTATAACTTGGGCAGTTTTCTGCCTTGATTTGCATTGTTACGATTCCTTCGTTATGAGGGGAAGGAAAACGTCGTGATGAAACCTGCATATCGCATTTTTTATGGTAGGAGTTCAGAAGACAGGCAGACGGCCCACTTGATGGAATGCGGTTACCATCGCCTATAGACATTTGCAACACCAAAGGTATTTCAAATGCATTGCTGCTCTTAAAGACTGGAACCTGATCACTAATGCCGCCGGAACACGACACAAGGTGGTTATGGCGGCATACTCTAGATCAGGGGTTGTCGCCATCTAGTCGAGCAAATACCCTACCACCTGGCTGTGGGTGTTTTGTCGCCTCTTACGACAGGCCGCCCGGCGGCAGGAAATTGTATTCTTTCTTCGTTCCTGCACGGATATTATCTGTTTCCCTAAAAACGGGCGGGTAGTGGGATATTTATGCGTGTCTATGGGTACATGATTTTCTTATTGCACCATTCTGATTGAGAGAAGTCCGAATTAGCTTTCGAAAAATTTATTACCTCGTGAATTTTAATTTGAATGCTCCTACAAGACATTATTATGAGATATCAGACGGTACTTCAAGGTATCTGATTGCAGGTATCGGGAAAACAGACTCCGTCTACGGGAGTTCTACTCCCTCACGGTGTACATAACAAACGTAGATGCGAATCGCTTTGTTTGTACCATAGTTTATTAGAAACTTATGTTTGTGATTGATAAAATTATTATCTATCACAATCATAATATTTGGGAGAATGGAGAATAGGTAGTCTATATTATCCAATTTACATAACTTTATTTCGGGCTTTAATAAACACTGGAATTGTTCTAAGTATGATAAAGTATTGATCAGTAATACAAGATAAATAGCGCCGTCGTTTGTATGACTCATGTTTTCCTATTTAATGTTAGTACTATTATTTATAACTAGGAGATGCCCGCGACCTCGCCCACACTTAAGATTTCCGCAGGACTCCTTGGACACAAAGTACGTCAGCATTTAAAAAAATAATGTAAACTATTGTTTTAGTGAAAACTGTGTCAGAATAAGGTAATTTTTAAGCACCCGAACAACTACAAACTGCTCCCGGGAAAGTTCAGCGGGTTTCCCGCGATAAAAAAATATCACACAAAAATATCATTTATTATTATAATTTTCTATCGATCAAAAAAAATATTTCATTGGAATTCGTTTTTTTTTAATCTGGTCATCTGGGAATTATGTATTCCCACAAAATTCCCAGAAAAATATCCGCGGCATTTTAGGGATAAAATTTAGCAGATTTTAAGTCTAATAATTTTCTATTGATCAGCAAAAACCACATCGAAATCGGCGCATTAATTTTTATCCCTACCAAACAGACTAAAAGGCAAGAAATCTAAAAAAAATGTATCGTGTTCTTAATCAATTACATGTTTTCAAGTTGTTTTTTCTAATAGCTGCAATGTACAGACACGGTATGTTTAGAATGATATACATACATACATACATAACTTCACGCCAGGTCCCTTGCGGGGTAGGCACGAACAACAAGAATGATATACATTATAGATTACTTGCACATAATTATAAAAGACAAAATAAATATACTTGTATAAAGTGAATTTTTCAAGTGGGCCTATCTCCGAAATTATAGGATATAGCGAAAAATTCATAAAGAAGTATCTGGTCCAATCCTGATGAAACGAAAAACGGTGTTACTAGATTTTTGAAAAATCCATTACCCTGGTTAGGAATCGAATCAACCTATGTTATAAAAACTATATACTGTATTACTACACTAAATAATAGCGTGGCTATGTAAGCATCAATTTCTGTGAAGGAATATTAACCGTTAAACTAAGGGAATGGGTTGATTTTTAATAAAATGTTATTAGGTTTAATTTCTGTAAAGGAATGCCAAATGTCAAACTAAAGGAGAGAGTTGGTTTTTCTATTATTTATCTTACCGCTAAATGAACCTTGATACACGTCTATAGATTTTTCTATTCTTATGTATTGCGGAAAGGAACATAAATAAATAATATATAATGTTGTGTTAAAATTCGAAAACCCTATTCTGTGTTAGTTGCGATCTATACTATAATAGTTCTTTCTATTACTGACATGGAGGCCATTGATTAATTTAACTATATGTGAATTGGATTTTTTATCGATGGAGTACAGCCGATAGACCGACAGCCCACTTGATAGAAAGTGGTTACATTTTGAAGTCGAAAGGTGCCAACAACTTTCTGATGCTCCTGAAGGGGGGAGGGGGAGGCTGGAATCTTGTCACTGATAGTGACGACGACGACTGAGGTTATAGTGATGACGACGAGTGGTGTGGATAGTTGATATTAACATTATAACAATAAATACTAGATATTTTTACTGACGAACTGAAGGTTGTTATGGCGACATACTCTAGAGTAGGGATGACCTGAATACTTTGATATTACTTACTTACTCCGTTGGCTCAGCGACCCAGAGTGGGTCTTGGCCTCTGAAACAATTATATGCCAATTTTCCCTATCCTGCATTTTCTTGCCAATTATCCACGCCACTTCACTCTGTCTTTCCAGCGATATTTGCTACGGCCAACTGGACGCCATTGCTACCAGCAGTCCCAAATATTATGCTTTCCTAACGTTGGGTTCCTCGCCCGTCAGTTCTACGTGACCGAGCCAGCGAAGACGGTGAGCTGTTATTTCTCTTATTATGTTGGGCTCGGCCACGAGATTTTTAATTTGATATCAAGGTATAATATAAATAATAGATGATTGTTTACATATTTGTTGTAGCACTAGAGTTTACCCTGCGGCTATATCGCGAGTCAACCTCTAGTGCTAGTAATTCTCGTTCGGAATCATTTCAAAGTGGAAAAGCATATGATGTTTATGGGCTGATATATATCAGTACTATATGTTCAATTACTATTCATATAATAATATTATTATATGAATAGTAATTGAACATAAAACCCATGGACTGTCTAATAACTATTTAACCAAGTACATAGGCTACGAATTAAATATAGAACAGAATCAATTGGTAGGTACATGCCACGAAGAGCTACTTTTGAGATGCGTAGTGGAATAGCCCAGTTGGCGACAAGCCAGCGAAAACTTCAATATACGAGTATTTGGATAACGATATCACTAGTACCTATGTACTGTAGGTTAAGGGATAAATATAATTATTCTCAACATCAAAATTATTGTCAACAATGACACAATACCGTGTTTGGGAAATTCTCCAATTCACGTGTAAGTAGTTAGACTATAATTATAAAATAGTGCCCTGTTTTACGACGCCGCCCTAACAAATAGTTTTTAATTTTAATGTATTACTTATTGGCATAAATGAATTTGGGAAATTATTTACAACCAACCAACTTAGTTGAACTTAAATGTAGATACAAATTATTATGTTATTCTACTTATAAAAAGTATATTTGCAATTATTTCCGGCATTTACTTAATTCGAATCCCGCTACGATGATGGACGTTTCATTGTTACAGTATCCCATGTGCAATAGTATACCTACTTTATATTATATTTAATGCTTAAATTTTTTGTAATCAAATTGTGACAGATTACAAAAGATATTGTCAACGATTTTAAAACGTCACAGATGAATAAATAATTTAATCAAAAAATACAGAAATAATAGAAAGGTGGAAGTACTGCACTAAATTTAAAGGGAGATTTTTGCTGTGCAGTTTTATTTTCATCAAAAAATAGATCATGTGCATTCTACCCACGTGCAATAAAGAGATCAGCAAACAATTTTGATAATTAAACCTTAGCCAAGATTTAGTTTAACCCAAGATTTAAATTTTATGTTTATTTGTATGCAAAGAGGCAGTCCGATGGTAAGTGGTTTGCATTAGCCGTCTTACTTTCAGTTTATATTAAATTCTTAAGAAATCATAGAAGGAAAATACAAATAATTAAAAAGCAATAAATAACAACAGCCCATAACTGTCCCACTGCTGGGCTCGGGCCTCCCACTGTAGGGGAATGGACAGTATACCCCCGCCACGCTTGTCCAAGGCGGCTTGGCGGGTTTGACACATCGGTTATCTCGACTTGCAGATTGCATCACTATGTTTTCCTTCACCGTTGCTAGCACGTGGAAATTGTAACATGCAATGCACATTAGGTCAGAAAACAGCCTAAGTGGTGCATGCGTTCCGGCCAGGATCGAACCCGCGACCTTTAAAGTTTAGGACGCGTACGCTAGCCATTACGCTACCACGACTTATTAAAATAAAAAAAAACAATGAGTTGACGGAGTCAAGTGTCGGCTCGGCTAAGTGTGTGTGCATTTAACGTGAAATTTTTCTAATACCAATAATATTAGTACCCATATCTGAAATTATATAAAACTTTTCTGTCTTCCTTGTCCAGTAATTATTTCCCCAATATTATAAGATGCTATTAGTTTTCCTCACTGTGGTTTTATATCAAAGCAAAAAGTAATATGATGAATTTGTGTGAACACTTACAAATATTGGAAAAGTATGATATTTTTTACTGTAAATCTAAATTAAATGAAAATATTTCCGTTTATTTTCTAATATTTGGTTGGTAAACTTAGAGAGGGGAACTTTTGAGGGACATCATTATTAATTTCAGGTTAAGATCACCTATCAACCTAATTATGTTATTAAATAGAACTTCTACGAAAATTACCAAATGATAGACAATATTTACACAACAATTTCAGTTAATACGCAAAATAATTCCAAGTATGTTAGGTAATACCGATATAAAGTAATGTTTTGCTATTCACAAGAATTTATTTACCTACCCAACCTGACACGAAAGGTTTCTATTACAATCACATCAGCAAATAGCACAACCATCATATCATTGGTTATTATGTAATTAAATTAAATGGATAACATGAGATTTCTACGATCATTTCCCACTTAACATCAAATAAAAGTTTTTCTTGTATCTGCTGTCGAGAAGAGGTGAGGTGCTGATTACCTCCGGTGGAGTGGTCTTACCTCTCGTTACATCATACCCAACTCTACGGCAACAAGCAGGGAGTAAGGAGCACGAATAACATACGCTCAAAAACTTACATTTACTTTCCCGCTCGCTGACCACTTTCCGGCTCGTCTCCGTGGAATAGGGCATTTAAAAAAAATTGCGAATCTAGCAAACACGAAGACGACCTAGCTAATTGAAAATGGTTACCGTCGCCTATTGACGTTGGCCAACATCAGGTGGACGTTGGCCAACATCAGGTGCGACGCCAATGCGTTGTCAGCCTTAGGAGGGGATAAGATAGAAGTATGACATGAGGAATAAGATAGAGGGTATGGTATATACGATTGAAAGAGGGAGAGGTGGAAGTGGACTATCGGAACTCTCATGATGATGGCATGACGTAATCGAGATATTAGAGGTCTTTTTTTGTTAACATAGGGGGAATGTCTTGTCTTGCGACACACACTTGGGCAATGGATACGGAGGGGGAGGCCAAAAGAAGTGCCTAATGCCACCTGCACGAATGCGTGCACCCCGCTCCGGAAACGATCGGACCAAACTACCCACTAAACCTTACCTAAGTCTGCGCCTCTAACTACACTTGATGGGACGCAACGGGATCTAGAAAAGTGGTAGGTAATGCACCCTCGTATGCAGGCTTGGTACACCCAGATGGCAAAGTGTACCACTTTATCAGCAAAGGGGAAGGTCCGCTGCTACCCCCTTATGAAGCGGCCCCCTGCGACTGAATCCTGGGAGAAGATTCTGTGCATAGCCACGTCTTCGAGTGCCAGTCTGACGACGGTGGATGAAAGCCGCTTGTACGGAATTCTCCCTCTCTCTTTCGGCAGCCTCCTCCGATTTACACAGAAATCGTTTTTCGATATATTTCTGATGTATTAAACGCTCAATCATCACTACAAATCTACTATTCAATAGTCATTTGTTTCCCTCCCACGCTGCATCCAAACGTGTCTACGCAAATTGTGTAAAAACTTATGTAAGTTGTGAAACATACTATTACAAAAATTATTTTTGAAGACCTAATGCCCATGCCTCTTATAATTTATATATGACAATGAAATTTTTTGTCCCTTTTACTAGTACTAAAGCTTCAGCCTACTCAGCCTGCTATTAAATCTGACACTGTTCTTGAGAAATTCAGACAAAAATGCTGTATAATCCCATTGAACCCGATTGATCCGGTTCAATATATATATGGATAATCTAGGAAATTAAATTTCATATCGACGCAGACGAATATTTTCTCTAAACTAACTCTTATTTTAGGCATCATATAAATAGCAATATAATGATGTAATCAGGGCAGTATACGCCCCACGCAGGTGAGGTTTTAGAGAACACCGGGAAATATGCTTACTGCTGATAGTGGAAGCGGCCTACTAGCTGGCTGCAACCGTCATTGGTTTTGACCATGCCGTTCTGCCGCTAACCTCGCAAAAGTCGACGGAACAAACACCGAGGAGTTTTAGAAAGAAATCCGGCAAAAGTAGCCGACGAGTCTCGTACATCCTAATATGACCCACAAGAGGTGCATAGTCCGTATTTCTCTTCATTGAAAAAGGTGTTTTTTGATGTAGACTTTAGGTGTTGTCAATATAAGTCCAATATCTTATTTACGAGGTCATCTATATTAGGGTTCTATAGCCCTTTGGGTAAAAATGGAAATCAGAAAAATCAATTAGGTCGTCGTGTGACTGGCTGAAATTTGGCAGAAATGTAAATCTATATTCCGCTACACAATCTGTTGTCAAATTGCGGATAAAAAAATTAAAGATGGCTTGCTAATATTGTATATACATAAGCGTTGAATCACTTTATCGATATACACATAGAATGTTAGCTAGATCTTTAACAAAGTATAACGATGTTGGTTACTGATATTTCAGTTATGTCAATAGTATTGTGAAGATTTACGCAGAACTCGAATTAAAATGGCGTTGGAATTACTATAGAATTTATTAGAACTATACAAACACGTATAACATAAGTACAAACGTCAAGTCGTCCCGTCGTTCACGTACAAATATCGCTCATCGATTGTACGTCTTGCTCGTATCGTAATCCTCGCTTGACTGCCCCACCCTTCCGTTCGGGCATTGTTTTATAGTAAACTGTACAATGCACAATCTACTGCGTGGACTGGGGTTTTTCCACGAAAACGTAATCTGCACACCTGGTTAATTATTCCTGCGAACGGCCAACAAAGTCAAAAACCATAACAATAGGCTATTGTCTAATTGCAAATTTTAAATACAAAGTAAACAAAAGAATTCCAAATGTGGGAAGAGTAATAAACCAGGTGCGCATTTCTTTGTCGGTATGTAACAGGTATCATAGAAAAAAAAGTGTTAAAAAGTATGTCTTTCAGTCTTATTTTTTAACTATGGGGTGAAAAATTCTGAAAAACTTCAAGCCTAATAAAATTTTACATAAATTTTATTTGAGATTTTGGGCGTTTTTCAACTAAATTGGTGAAGTTTCAACTCTTAAATACATAGGAGCATTATTGTAATAAAATGCAATCATTATAAAACATTCAATTATTTGCCAAAATTGACCCCGAATCCTAGTTATCCTAATGTGTACTATGGATTAAGCTGCATTACCGAGTATACGTGAATAGATGTTCGTATCAGTGCATTCGGAAAACGGCATATAATCCAAGTCAACTAGTCTAACATCCTTAGGCTGGTGTGCACCGAAATTTAACCGACGGTTAACCAAAAATAATCACTGTTTTTCCATACATTTTTAGTGATTATCTTATTTTAACCATCGGTTAAAAGTCGGTGCACACCAGCCTTAATCTTGAAAAGCTTCTTGAAAATAATTGACACGTGTAAGTTCGGAAGAGTGTAATCTCCTACCGGAGTATATTTATATGAAGGTTTTCAATAGCACTCGGTCCAAACATACGCGAATCCTGTCACTGTAAATTCAGAAAATAAAGGAAATGAAACATAATGACTAAAGACATAAAATTCATTGAAGTAAACTAACTAATTTTTTCTTTTAAAGTTTAAAGGTCACTGTTCTGGCCACCCTGAATAAAAATTATAATATTAGACAGCTGTTTGCAAATACATTGACCACTTGTAGCAAATTTCATGCCCGGATGTTGAAAACAGAAACAGCAATTTGCAATGTGCTAATATTGAAAGCGCAGTAATCGAAATGTTATTGCAAGTTATTAAATTTACATCGACAGCTCATTACATAATTTCAATGAAAAATTCCAATGCCTGGAGTTGATGTAAAATAAATGCACTCAGGCTGACACGTCTTGTTGTGTTTAGGCAGCTCGATTAAGGAAATAGTTGATAATAAGGTTTTTTTTAAAAGGTTTTTAAATCACGACGGGTCTATCTTGTTTAGTACAGGAGTTCCTATGGCCACCTGCCGACTCCATCATCAGGTCAGCTCCATGGTACCATATTATTGCATTGTCACGCGATATACATATTATGCGCGTAAAATTCAGCTCAATCGGAAACCGGGAAGTTGGTCAAATGTAACTTGCGAGATTCCACCCGAACTTACATACATACATAGGTACATTCATTGCAAGTTAAATAAAAGCTTGTAAAAAACTAACGAAACTTCGCTTTAACAAAAATTGTTTTATTAGTATTGTATTACGAGTTTTCATTTAATATTTAAAGAATTTCAAGAAATTGAAAAATTATAGGCCGAGCACTTACTACCGGTTAAAATAGAAAAGTGCGCAGGTGTATCGCAACAGTACCCCGTGAAAGCCGGCAGATTATTTATTAATCAATATTTGCAATGCTACTGCTTCATCTGTAATAATGTTATAGTTATTAACCGTTTCAAACAGATGTAGCAATGGGTTTGATGCGTTATTTGTGAAGCGATATTGTTACTAATTGTTAAATATTGACAGATAACAAATGTATATACACTTATATAGCTATTCTTTAACGGTGTTATTTTTAACGCTATAAATAAGACGCATATCGCCACAGTCAATAACTATAACATTATAGCAGGTGAAGCACGACATAAAAAAACCATAAATATTTTTGCTATTAAATTTTTCATTGTAATTTACATTTGTATACATTATATTTTATATACTCGTGCTTTATCTGTAATAACGTTATAGATATTGTCTGTGGTCAAATCAGTCTTGTTTACGGCGTTAAAAATAACGCTCTTAATGATTTAGCCACATTAGTTTATTAAATTTGTTCGTGTTATAGTCAAAAATGCCGTCTCTTCCCGGAATTATTGGTTTATTCTGGGTTTGGCCAAGGCCTTTTGACAAAACCCGAAATAAATTCCAATTTCGGCCTTTGACTTGTAGTAAAATTATTTTTGTAGTAAAACCTAGAAGTACCTAACTTTTTAGTCAAACGCCAAACCTAAAATATCTCTGTTTCGGGCTTTGCCTAGTCGATTCTAGAAGCGATTAAGGCAGACTCGGTCAAAAGTCGATTGGTACTACACTTGTTACATGTTTCATGATTGTATAAATTGATTGAGTCTCTCCTAGGTTAGACAGAAATTCGATAATCGAAGGCAGAAAATGTTATTTATTTGATGTTTGACTAAGAGTTTACGTCAGACCTGAGGTTTGACTAGTCAAACCTAGGAGCGTCAGAGCTTAGATGTTTGACTATAACATATATACATACCTTAGCTGTCAATATTATGCCTATGCTATGTTAAATATCTTATCATTGTAACAACATTTCTTAACAACAGCGCGTTAAGACTATTTATTACCCAATAATGTAGCAGGCAAAGTATTCGTTTTTTTTTAGAGGAAATTTATACTTTATTAAATAGAAAAATACAATTAAATACTAAAACTAGAATATAGTATGAAAAATAAACGTAAAATTAAAAACTAGAACTAAATAAAAAATTATAGTGAAAATATTGGTTCCAAACCACTGTCACTTACCGGGAACGTACCCAAAAGGCTGGCGGCGTTACCACATCAATATCTAACTATTAATAATAATATCGCATTATGCTCATTGCTTCAGCTGCGTGTAAAGGTCAATAACATTATCCCAGATGAAGCAGTAGCAATAGAAAATTCTTCTACGTACGAATCCGAGTCGTAGGTGGAAGATCTCTAATACTCTATACAATGACTTTTGAGTCATTGCTGCTGCTAGCAGCCATTTCTTCGCTAAAGTTATCCTATTAGAAAAATCAGGCTGAATGCTGTATTTCTTAGTTCTAATTTCAAAAACAAACCAAAACCTATCCGTAAAGGGTTTCTTCAAAGAAATTTGTAAGAAACTCTTTGATGCCACCAGATTTGACCAGAAGACTGGTTCGTATTTCGTGCAAGGAACCAGCATTGCCATACAACGTGGCAATACTGATGGAATACTCAACGGGTATTGTTTTATTGATAATTTTTGAAAATTCCCACTTTATGGTGCAAATATTAGAATGAGGGCCACACAATTTTCAGTACTGGGAGCTAATATCTCGGCACCTATTAACTTTATTTTTAATGACAAAGAGTTTATAAACTAATACAAAAAAAGAAAACTTAATTTAGTTAAATTGTATTCTGCCCATAATTCCTCAATACAACTAAAATACTGAGCTTAGGTCACTGTCTTCTATGGGTAGTGCCCAGAAGAATGGCAACATTTCCTCGCTGGATCGGCATACTGATCCGTTGTCCGATGTAAGCACCAGCCATCTTGCCTGAAAAGTCAATCAGTCGTTTTGACAAATATTTATACAGGTCATGACTTCACCACCACAAAAAACGAATTAAGAAACACCATTTAATTTAATGTTTTTTCATGACCAGAGTAACAATACATACACGACTAATGTACAGTTAGTTATATTCAAGTATAGGTACAACTGTACACTGAAATACAAACCATTAATTTTTCACTCACTAGCAAATGCTAATTAGAATTCATTATGCTATTAATTACATCATAGCCTGGTCCTGTACATCAGATAGTTAAAATTTAGTTATTATCTGTTTTATACAAAAATATACTATATATACTTGTATGTCTGCCAACCTTAATATTTATATTCTTTACGATTTCACTACATAACTTTGTAGCGCTAAGTACATTTTCTTCATTAAAAAGAATGTGACATACACCGACTAACGGTGAGCCGAATATAACGATTAAATTAGAGTTATGTTTTTCCCATTTGGCTCCGAAATCTTCCAATCTATAAATGTATATTAAACTTTATATAAACAGATGTTACCAATATAGAATTAACAGGTCAACCATTCGATAATATTGAATAATATAAACAATCAGATAACTTATCGAGTTGCACTGGAATTCAGAGTCACGTTACCTAACTATATACCTTTCATCATTTAGCTTGCTCAGCCCTACCATACGATTTTGCAATTCAAACGTTTCATCAATGTCCTGTACGTAGTGTACGTATACAACCACACTGGCTCGTGTGACTGATTAGACATTGTAATAGATTTGCTATGGAAGTGATAAGAGTAATAAGAAAGCATTGTTTGGCGCAATTTAATATTTCCGTCTAAACCGTTTGCTACCATCTGTACTTATTATTTACAATATAAGGTGTCCGAGGCTTCGCTCGCATTTATCGTATCCCACCGTATTATCCCCGCAAATTGATAATGCGCTGGAACCTTGTCAAATTAACATTCACGTAACGTCACCCGCAACTCGATATGTACGCGTACTCGCCAGCCAGCGATGCTAACAGTACTGAGTGTTCGGCTACGGTTACGTCACCAAAATGGCGGGTAAGCGCAATAGCAATTTGCGGGGATAATACATGTTTACGGGATAAAAAGTAGTATATGTGTTATTCCAGACTATAATCTATCTCTGTGCCAAATTTCATCCATATCCGCTCTGCCGCTCTGGCATAAATGAGCAACAAACATCCATCCAAACTTTAACATTTATAATAACTAGCTTTTGCCCTCAGCTTCGTTCACAATACTGTTTTCCCACGGAAAATATACATTTTTCCTGTATAAAAAGTACTCTTTGTGCTATACCAGCCTATAACCTATCTTTGTGCCAAAATTCATCCATATCTGCTCAGCTGTTCTGGCGTGATTGAGTATCACACATCCATCCAAACTCCCACATTGAAAATATTAGCGGACCCAGCAAACGTTGTCCTACCCTAAAAAAGTAAATTCTAGAACCCGATTGCAGCGCAATCTACCGGATCCAATTGTGAATCTTAGCATTCTGGGATCCACTAAAATACATAGAAAACATTTCATCAAAATCCTGGAAGCCACAAGCGCCAGCTACCTTCGCTGGAAAAGATGAAAATTAGCTAGAAGCGTTCGTGATGTAAGCTTTCAATTGTGGAAGGAGACGGATTTTAAAACTTAATTTATTTTAAAATACAATTTTTTTACTATTCGGTGTAGAGACCGGTCCAGTCGATAATTATAAATGGTGTATCCGACCGACTTTATTTTATATACATACATAGATATAGACTAGTATAGAGTTATAGATAGGATTGTTGAAGTTGAAATTTCCAATAAGTACTTTTCTTACTTTCCGCAAAATGGATACGTACAGGCGACCAATAGTTATCAAATATTCGATCTATGTATATCAAATGTTCTTGTGTTTGTCTGTCTTTGTATATAACAAATGTTTTTCGCCAAAATTACTGGGTCTGTAATTTGTATGGATGTGACATTATTAGACATGGAAGAATATCATAATAGATTATGCCGCTAACAGTGTAGTGAAACTTTGTAAATGAGCGTTGAATTTGTTTCAAGGTTTCAATCAAGAAGCGGGGAAATTTTACATTTCAAAGTAGTTAAAATATGTCTTCTTGTCCTCTAACTTTTAGGAGAAAAATCATAAAAAGCTAAACTTGACTTTTAAAAAAATAAGTACTTTTATTTTGGAATTTATTCTGAAACAACAGTCAGACAGCTTCGGACAATTCGGTTTACTAGCTTAGATTTCTTATTAAAATAAGATCGTCCCATCTATAGATTCATTGTAACGAAACCCGTAGTCGTACAATAGAAGTGAGTGACAAAGGCTAACCACAAATCCAACATGGACGCTCATGCTATGCTTGTACTATGTGTTGACGGGGAATCAATTAGCTACGGGATGATTGGAAATTTAGCAGCTATGGAATGGTGAATATGTAGTTCCATACTGTAAATCACTGTACCGGAAATCGTTTTTCGAATGATGTGTTTCTAAATTCGTATAGTCAGAAGAAGATATTCATCATCATCCGAGAGTTAAATCCCGGTTGCGTTTAGAGCGTTCGCTCCGACGCCGAGGGTCCGCTTTCCTACTTTTTCTACTCCACTTCGCGTGGTCTTCAGCATCCCTCGTTTTGAGACCATTGGTACGCATGTCATCCTTCACAACGTCAAGCCAACATTTCTTGGGCCTTCACCTTCTACCGGGACCTGGCTGAGGCAGCATGGATAGACATTTGTTCTCCACATAATTAGCCGGTCTCCGTAAAACGTGGCCGTACCAGCGTAAGCGATACTCTTGCAGTTTGTCTGCTATGTCACGGACATGAAGACTGTCACAAGAATATTGTCTAAAACTATTTCTGTTACAGCAACTGTTATGTATATTATTATTATTATAATCCTCCTGAAGTCTTGACCATTAAGATTGAAGACTTTCTGTTAATCTCTAATAATCTCTGTTAATATCTAATCGAGTACGATCTCTTTCTACGTACTACTAGTAAGTAGTACGTAGAAAGAGATCTCTTTTTTTTTTAATTATTATCCAATATGCTTACATTCACATACATTTGAACCCCATTTGACTGTGGCATAGAAACCTCATGTGTTAATTCGTGAATCTTATTACTGTTTAACCATTTATTTATATGTTTTGTGAATATTACCTCTGATTTTATTTAATTTCTTTAGGATGTTTTTAGGCAATACATTCAGGAAAAAATTGTCACTCCTTGTTCATAGGAATAGTTATACGTAGTGTCGGACGCCTTCCAGCCCGAAAGACCGACAACCTGTGCAAGGGTAGGAGCTAGATGAGGAAGTTAGAGGACAGGGATGAGTGGCGCCGGCTTGGGGAGGCCTACGTTCAGCAGTGGACTGCGAATGGCTGACGACGACGACAATACACAAACTACCTCATGAAGTGTTTGCTATTGCAACCTACATCAATACCATTTCCAAAAAGACATAATATAGACATTGCAAATAACTATTAGTTATTTTTCTCATATCGCTTTGAATTATTAATAATAATTGAACGGTCGCTTAGTTATAAGGCCTAGCTTCTCTTTGATGCTACGATATGATGAACAAACTTAGAGCAGTTATTATTCACATGACTGGAATTATTGTCCACTTCATTTAACAATGTCCTTCGAGAACATTTTTGCTTTATTTCCTTATTACTTTACGCCAATTTTATCATAGCTTGTAAAGGAATTATTTATTTATTGACAGACAGACACCATAAGGGTTTCTTTTGCCGTGGTCGTGTGCGATCATGGAGGGTTCCTCAATTATTAATAAAAATAACGTCTAATTAGTATATTTATCGAGGAAGCATAACGAGAAAATACAAAACGGTAAACTTAATGAGCGTACTATATCGATCGGTGGTTATATTATATATTATATACAAAAAATGATTTGCATAATTATATACTTCTGTATAAAGGACACATATACATGTAGGAATCCTGGATCTGCGTGGTAGCCATACGGCTTCCACTGCAGATTTTTATTCTTCACGATTTCACTATTTAGGTAACTCTATAATAAAGTCAGATTCGTATTATATTTTGTTTAACAAAAAATTACTGTGACATCCATACACAGAAGACATGAAGATTTCATAATATTTCCGTTTTTGCCGAAATGACTACGCAATCGTATAAAAGGATTTTATTTACCATTCCATAAAATAATTAAAACCACGAACTCCATAAATAGAAATAATGTTTTCAAGGTGACTCTTACGATACAAAATGCAAGTAGATTGTGTGTCTCCCCGATTTGATGGCTTATGAATAATAAATAAGCAGCAAATTATAGCACTGCAAAATTTTATCGGTTTGTTGGGCTGAAACTGTCGTCCTTGATAGAGGTGAAAATCCTCTTTCAATAAAATTGCCTGGCATCTCATGAAATTATAATAGCTTTATCTACTACTCAGTACTCCATATAAATAAACTAAACTAGTATTCGCCGGCGACTTCGGCCACGTTAAATGGGTAGCAGTGATTTCCAATATTTATAAAAACTTCGTTTAAAAAACCCGACTTCAAAAACTAAAATGTATAAAATAACTTATTTCTAAAGCTATTATTATTAATATATATTATCAAAAACATCTTAAAGTCGGTGCTTAGTAATTTTCAAAATATAGTAATTTTTATTATGTTTTACTTTGCACCGGCTTCAAGATGTTTTTTGGATAATATATATTAATAATAATAGCTTTAGAAATAAGTTATTTTATACATTTTAGTTTTTTAGTTTTTGAAGTCGGTTTTTTTAAACGAAGTTTTAATTTTTTATTTGTTACTTTTTAGTGTCTAGCTATGTATGGGTGGATTTACGAATGGTGCCGCGCTTCTTAAAAAATATAGGTCCCAAAAAACGAGAACAAAAAAATGTTCGTAACATGAAACTACTGGGCCAAACTATGTCAAATTTTTAGGGGACCACATGGCAGCTATTCCGCGTCGAAATAAAAAGAATCAGGTAAATCGAATCATAAATCGCAGAGTAATCGGTGTACATGTGGCACGAAAATGAAATTTTTATCGAAAAAAAATGTTCATAAAATGAAAACTACTGGGCCAAACTATGTAAAATTTTTAGGGGACTAATTGGAAGCTATTCTGCGTCGAACAAAAAATCACGATCAAAGAATCACGTAAATCGGATCATAAATCACGGAGTAATCGGCGAACATACATAAAAAAAAGCAACAAAAAAAAAAGATCCCGACGAATTGAGAACCTCCTCCTTTTTTCGAAGTCAGTTAAAAATTATATAATCAGTATGGCGATCTATTGAGGAAACGCAGCCCGCCTTCTGGGCACCTTACCCATTGAAGGCGGTGATCTAGACTCAGTATTCAACTTATAATCTTGAGGGATTAGGTAAAATATAGATAATATAAGTAATAAAGTTTTCTTTTATTGTATAACTTTATAATATTTTAGTTGTTTACGTAATTAACTTTATTAATTGCTTGTCACCTCGCGTCTCTACCGTCTGTACAACGGGGAGTATTCTGAGGAATACCATACTCAATTACGCAAAAGTTACGTTATTCTCTGCACTCGGGTTTCGTCCTTGTAATTTCGGGTCAAACAGTTCATTTCGGTTCAATAAAAAACTATAGTTAAGTTTCATCTGTTTTCCAGGGTTTGAAATGAAACAAATCTTATTTAATTAAAAAAATGCAAATATAAATTTATCATACATCTTACTAATGTAAGTTTGTAAGATATCTCGGTGACTTTAGCTAACTCATGGCTGTTCGTTTATAGTTCACTTGCCTTACCATCGGTTGAATTTTGACATCACTTGTATGAAATGAAATGAAATTTCTTTGGATATTACATGGAGCTTATGTCAAATTTGAACCGATAGTGAGGCAAATGAGCGGTCGGTAAGACATAGGAACCGTCCATTAATGCTTTTTCATACATCCCGCTTACAGATCTCTCTCGTTTGTGATTTTATCCACAAGTGAGACCCTCATCGCCTCGCTCCAGAGCACAGATTAACACTATAATAGTCCGTAAATAACAAGAGATTTCCAAAAAAGTACCTGGTTTAATTTAAGTTTGACCAATTCTACAAAATGGTTTATGGCTGCGAGCTATCCCTTCCCCAATTATAATACATCAATAATAATAAATAAATAAATTCGGAAAACGGAAAAATAATACTAATTCCTGCGGCCCCGCCACCTGTCGTAAGAGCCGATAAAACAACGGACAGCCAGTTGGTAGGGATTTGCCCCACTGTATGCCTACAACCCCTATTCTAGAGTACGCAGCCATAACAACTTTAAGTTGTTTGGGCAACAGTGGCCAGGTTCCAGTTTCGCCTTCGAGGTCGGAAGGACATTGGCAGCACTTCTGATATTGCTAATATCTATAAGCATTGTTAACGACGCCCCATCACAGTTCGGCCGTCAGCCTGTCTGCTGTGCTTCAGCAATATTAAAAAAACTTCAATGGACAAGTGGAAAAATGAATCGCAACGGACAAGTGGAAAAACGAATGGCAACGGATAAGTGGAAAAATGAATCGCAACGGACAAGTGGAAAACGAATCGCAACGTACAAGTTGAAAAACTTCAACTGACAAGTGGCAAAATGAATCGCAAACAAAATTTTAACTTGAAGTGTTACGGGCAGATTGTTAATGTACTTGTCCAATTTGAAAACCTGCCACTCGACAACCCTTCAATAATTTCCTTCGATCAACAATTGTTGATCGAAGATAATATCTCTATAAATATTATAAACGCGAAAGCTTGTAAGAATGGATGTATGGATGTACGGATGTATGTTTGTTACTCTTTTACGCAAACACTACTGAATTGATTTTGATGACTTTACAGTAATATAGCTTACACATCAGAATAACACGTAGGCTATCTATACTAATATTATAAAGTGGTAAAGTTTGTGAGTTTGCGAGTGTGTGACGTTGTAGGGAGTAATCTCTGGATCTACTAAGCCGATTTTAAAAATTCTTTTACTGTTCGAACGCTACATTAAGAGAGTGTCATAGGCTATATAACATGACCCTGTATACCACGGCAGCGGGACAGAACGCGGGTGAAACCGCGCCGGGACGCTAGTGATTTATAAAGATATAGTGTGAATTATCCAAAATATAACGATTTTCCATCACCACGCGGGTGAAACCACGGGCGCAGCTAGTGTTAATAATAATCGATAGACAGACACATGCATTGTGATTCCCCAAGCTAAGCAATTTACGCTTGTGTCATGAGTAACAGATTATATATAGGATGGGTTGGGTTCGAAAATCAATAATAACAAGTAAAAAGCATTTAATATTTACGTTTTATATTTAAGCATTACTATCAATTTGGTAAATACGGAATCCTTATGCATTCATCATGTCCGTTCGTCTGTTTTTGAATGTCACATGTAGTTTTCTAAGAAACTACTGGCTTTGTATGGACGAAATTTGACAAGATGATTATAATGGTCTATATGACACTACACACTGGTATATATGTAGGTGTCGATAGTTAGAACTATAAAAATCATGTTCTTTATCGAATTTTTGTATTGAAATGAATCGACTTACGATTCAAGTTCCTACGCCCAGGGCCACGCACCCTTTGACCCCCGGGTAAAAACGGGCTTGATAGGTAATAATATACAAAGTTTGGAGCCATCTCAGACCTCTTCGTTATTCAATAAATAACGGAAAGTTTTTTAATGGAATTTACCGTTCCAGGAATCAAACCCAGCGTTCGAGAGAGCTAGGCGGACGAATCCGAATAATCGCCGGTGCGTGTCACGCCACAATTACATTAACTTTGTCAAGGGGCCTCTACGTGTTGGCCTTTTTCTGTGGCCCCACGCAAGCCCTCCAAAAGTCCGGATCATTTTTATGGCCCGTGGTCTTGAAAGTAGAATAAGCCTTCCTGTCGCCTTACCCATAGAAGATGGTGACCTAGGCTCACTATTTTCTACTTACAGTATTAAGTACAATTATTGTTGGCACTCCTGTACAACGATTGGCAACATATTATTATATTAAAAATATTAGGAAATCTTACTTTATTTTCTTTTGTAGCCATACAATGATAATAAGAATATTATTGTACTAGTATATAATAAAATATAGTATGATATTTTAATATCTTGAATAAATTGACAGACTGCCCAACCAAAATCAAATAAATTACCGCGCTTAAAACTGTTAAATTTTACATTTTACATTGGTGCCAACAATGGTATAGTTTACCATAAATGAGTTTTCTTTAGTAAAACTACGTTTAACGGTTTTAAGCGCGGAATAAAAAGCAAATAAAATTCCAAATTATTACGTGTATTAGCCGCGAAACCTTTAGAAAATACTAAGTTTTCTTTATTGTATTACTTTATGTTTTATATTAAATAAATAAATTTATCAAATTACAAAAGAAAATCTAATAATTTTGAAAATGAAGTTCTAAAAAAAATTTGTGTTAGAGCCTACCCCAACAGGTTTTTAAATTATTTTCAATGTACAAATGTACAGACACTTTATAAGAGTCAATAAGTCCTTAAGAACACTACTTTGAGTTTTAAATGAATTTTTTTTACTTATTTGAAATAATAATGTGGTATTTTTGTAATGCCTCATTTATAAAGGTAATGTACAGACATACATGGCAATGTTTTAATACCTATTTTAGATAAATTATGTATAAGTACCTACTTCTACGTTCCAATAAAATAGAAAAATAAATAAAAGAGTAATAGTAAATTTAATTTAATTTAACAAATTAAAAAAACAACAAACTTAAATGCCTTATTCGCCATTTGCACTGACATCCCATTCAAAAAGATATAAGATAAATTAAAAAATAATTCAAGATTTATTGTGCGTCTTCTATCTATTCATTCGCTCAGCCCATATTTTTTTCATAACAGTATGGTGAGGGATTTAGTGGAAGTAACGAAACTTATGCAGCTTTTGATTGGACGACAAACGCGGGGGCGGTACAAACGCAAGGGCTGGGGCTACACTGCCGCGCCGCGTGCGCCACCAAAACACAATGGTATTATTCCACCTTCTAATGTTGCAAACCTAACCCCTATTGTATGCAACATTTTAAAGATATAGATATAGATTTATATTAATAAGGCCAACAAAATTTATTAACAAATCGCAAAGCAGTTTATTTACATAATGCTATAAAAAAATAACTTAAAAGTTAACAATCGCATACTGCTGTACTTATATAAAAAGTAAAGAGTGCTTGCGCCATGCGGCATACTCTCCGGGTGAGTCGGCTGGAACAAAAATATTAATCAAGTATAAACTTCGTAATCGTCCGGTAGAATTCGCGAGTATGGTGCGAAAGATTGAGTTGAAATTTTAAGCAGCGCGGGAGGGCGTGGGGCGCAAGTGAGCGCGGTGATCGCGCCGGGACATCCGCTCGCTTGCGGATTGCCCAATTCCGCCGCTAGCTTGCCGGCGTGCCGCGCCAACGATTATTTCGATTTCGTCATGTCAGTACAATGACTCAAACCGAACGATTACGAAATAGATATTTGTGGCAAACACATTATACTCCTCCGACGACACACGGTGCTAGAGTTGTTTTAATTAAGACTGTGTTTCATGCAGAAAATTCGGTGATTTCGCAGCCGAGTCTAGTGACAGCTTGCGTAATCTCCGACGTCACTGCGAACACAGGCATGACGGGATAATAAGTGGTCCACCATGTCACTTTCTTCACTTTCTTCTTCTTCACACCATTTGACAGTAACTGCAGACTGTTGGAAATCACATGCCAAACATATAGGAGAGAGAAAAAGACTGACTGATATGTAAAGTCGAAGTCAATTCCTCCCCCCGACACGACTGACACATAGCTGTATTATTCTTCATAACTTCTTCGAAGACTATCTTGAACACCAACTGCAATTAAAACTAATTCTTATTGGCAAGTAGCGCGCCCTAACAAATACGTGTCACATGACTAAGTTAAAGGAAAATGTGACTAATTGCGCTAAAGTCGCGTGCAACTGAACGTGGACCGCATGTGCTAATTTCTTTTGGCAATGATAAAAATCGCAAAATGGCCGCTCTATCAATTATATTGCGGAAGTTGCAGATGTGGGTCGCCGTGAGCCGTCTCAGGAAATTCGAAATATAATTAATAATTCCTTATAAAAACACTACCGGTACTGAGGAATAAATTCACGTTTATTTCCTACCAGTCGTAAATGATTATCGCGAAATAACTGACACGAAAAACAAAGTTAATAAAATTACAACTAAACTTTTAAACTTCACTAGGTATGGTATACCGGTCGAAACGTCCACGACAAACGATGACTAAAATACGAATGGCAGCACGTAGCGGAGATCCATGGTGTATGGTGGCATTGGCGCGAGGGGGGCGGTACGGAGGAGGGCCGCGGGGCGTGCTGCGCGCGCAGAGAAAGGACGCGAGTGGTGATGTAATCGCGATCGATGCACTCCGCGTCGATGAGAGTCGAGTCGCAACAGCAACTGTCGACCACGTTGTGAAGTCGACTGACTCGACTACCGACTAGCGTCCACTAGCGACGAGTGTTGCGTGTCGTAAACATTCACTGTTTGACCCTTTCATTTGGTAGAACACCTCATAACTAATTTCAGCAAAATTGCTGATTCTAATGCCTTATTTCAGTTATAAGCAGTAATATGTACATAACCGAAACTAAGTGACTTGATCAAATAAGGTGCATTTTACCTGTTTAGCTCAACAATATTAAAGCAATTTGGCAATGTAGTTATTGCAATGAATTATGAACCGTAATTACTAGTTTTATGGTACATAAATTTTAAATAACTAATTTCGCAACAAATCACTGATATAATTTTTAACTAGTCTTATTTTGTAAATACGGAATCGTGAAAATATTTATTATTAATGATACCAATTGAATATGGTAGCGTATGCGGTACCCGCTGTGAGCATATAAACAAATACTGAAATAAATATAATGAAAAGTTAAACATGAACGTTTTTACACTACTAATAAATAGAGTTGGTATTAAAAATAATATCTGTACTGAGCTGACCCAATTGGCGAACCCCAGCTAGCGAACACAACAATGACAAGTCGGCAACCATCAGAAACCGAGTCACCGAACATAGAGGGCGTTGTTGGCAGGATACGCGGTTCGGTTCTGATCGGCCGACAATAAATTCAGGTGGCAATAGGAGCGAACAAGCGCACGTTGATTAAAGAGGCGAATTCTTTCGTCGGTCACTCGAGGGGAGTGCGAGGTGGGATATACTTTATACTCGTATTCGAGTTAGGTCAGTGACCTAAATTAACACATGGTATACTCCACGTGGAGTAATGAGAGTAATCGGGTGTGTGATAAAGTAGTCTGTATAAGCGCACTTGAGTACAGCATCATGAAGAAAACGTTGGGCTAAACATAATCAAACCCAAAGTTGCCCTGGCATACGGCGAAGGAATGAGCACCGAGGCGTTTTAGTTTTAGTGTGTATTGTATCCCCGACAGCGATGCGCCAGCATTTCATACTTGCGGTGCTAGTGGCCAATGTGGCCAATCTCACATTCCCCACTGCGCTTCTCCTGTGGTGGATATGCAAACGTATTTCGTTAAAAAAAGACGTAATGTAACTCATAATTAGATATTGATCATCAGAGTAGGAGCAAACGCAACAGCGCGGGCGCTCGTGATCGGTCGAGGGCTCGTGAGTTTTCGTGAGCGCTCGGTTCTTATCTAGGTCACACGTGTAAGCGTTATCCCCACCACTCCGGCCTTGGCTTACTTTGACCAAACGGCAACGGCACACCACAACGCCTCCCCTTCGCTCCGTCTCTATGTGCGCTACGCGCACGGCGCACTCACTGGCGCACTTCGTCACTTCCTTCAATATCTAGACTCCTCTTCACACTTCGTTCAAAGTACGAAGTGTGAACCATTTGGTTACTACTAGACCCTAATAAAATGTAAACGTAAATGCTACGACAGACGACAATGACGTTACTAACATGTGTAGGTTATAGAAAATAAACTGACAGCCATTGACTAATAGCTATAATGTGTACAAAATATCATTGCTGATAATATATAGATATATTCACTCACACATGCTTTTATCATGATTTGCTTTGTGAATTACGATATCGCATGAATATCATGTCGTATACACACGGTTGATAACATGTACCTACTACTAGCATCAATAATCATTTGTTAAAAAAAAGCATTTTTCTTCCAACTGTACGAACTATACTATATTACTTGTACGAACGGCACGTTTGTACTATAACATATTTTATGTAATAATAATTATAAGAATATTTTGTGTATGAAATGTTAGTGGTGTTGACTGTATTCGATATAAAACATCCAATAGTTTCGAATAGAATTAGCGGAACGAGTGAGCGGCGGCGAACTATCTAAGTCGGTATGTACGAGGTCGAGCAGCCCAGCGAGGCCCCATCGAATAAAACTCGCTGTGGTAATGATGAAAACAGCGTTATGACCTCGTTTGAATCTAGGACAGCACCCGAAATAACTAGGGCACCGTTACTGCGCAGCCGCTAACGCAACTCGTAGTCGTAGCTTTAGCTTACGATCGACCACCATTGTATGCTGAGCCGCGTGAAATCGTACTGATATGCCTTTTTCAGCTTTGACACCTACAAGATCGGGGGGCAGGGGCGACCATTATACACCAGTGCACCAAGTTGCCGAAATCGTGCACTCACAAAATGTGAATAGCTATCTCAATCAATAGAATAGCCAGTTGCTTATAACGTAATTGCTGAGAGAATATTGAGCAATGTTAGCTGCAGAAATGTTTTGCATTCGTGTAACCATATGTATACCTACAACTTGAAATATTGTAAACACAAACAGGTTTTGAAAGATCTTTTTTAGATTAACATTTAACAACAAAATTCTCTAAATTTTGGAAGAGATTGCACACATTCGTCTCGCAATCTTGACATTAGTGAACAAACAGCCGCTCTGTTTGTAATGACGAACATTACGATATTATACCATCCACCTTCAATATACAACAATAGTTTAACGTTAAAATAAATGTAACATTTAAAGGAAAATGAACCACCGTATTTTTAGATATGTACGTTGTTTCAAGGTTACCTCAAATGTTCTCACTGACTTTTTTAGTGATGTGACAAACAATATTAAAATACTCATAGGCGATTAAATCGTAACTCGCTTGTTATACAATTAAAACAATAACTACTATATGAAATTTCAATGTATTTGAAATGACTATGCCACAAAATAAATGTAGGTACATCACGCACTTTTATTGCAACACATTAAACTGTGTGAGTAAAACGAATGCCGCTACGTTAACTTAAAGAACGCTTTGTAATTTGCCTGACCTGCTACGGCTTCCGTTATTTTTATAGACATGCCATATGTACTTTAATATTCAGTGCTATTAGAGACAGTCCCTACCCAAGATAACAGAAAAGAAAAATATGGTCGGGTCCTGTATCACAAAGACCGTTTGTTTGTCTTAACTACTATCAGTTTAAATTTGATATGAGCTATGGAGCTTATGTCAAATACTTAAATGTACAAGTAATGTCAAAATTCAGACAAATTAATGAAATAACGATGGTAACCGCTTTCCATCAGGTGGCCGTTAGCCTGCTGAAATCATGCAATAATTTTTTTTTAAGTAACATATACGACCATTAGTGGTTTGACCAAAAGATGGTGTTCAAGTAAATATGGAACTGCCAAAAGTAGAATAAGGGTGGATTTTTCAGTCAACAGATTGTTACTCGAATAAATTATAACCGAAGTGAATTGGAAAATGAAACCATTCAGCTATTATTCAGACAACTGGCTTTATTAATTAATCCATGGTATACTTTATCAAATTATGAATAGCTTTTATCTGGTAAATGAAAAATTGGCCCTAAGTCAAATTAGTCCAAGAAAATAGGTTCAAAAAAACGTCATCGCGAATTAAAAATCCACCCCCCCTAGTCATATTTAAAGACCGATCTATGTGAATGAAAAAGAATACTAATTCCTGCGGCAGGGTGACCTGTCGTAAGAGGCGACAAAACAACCCACAGTCAGGTAGCGGTGCATTTGCCCGACTGGATGGCTACCACCTGGTCTAGAGTATACCGCCATAACAACCGAGTTGTGTTCCGCCATCAATGGTTAGGTTCCATTCTCCCTTTAGACACCGGCAGTACATTGACAGCACCTTTGGTGTTACAAAGGTTTATAAGTGACGGTAACGTCCTGCCATCAGCTGGACCGTCTGCCTGTCTGCTTAACTCATGCGACGTTTTTTTTAAACAAGCGTTAAATTAGCTCTAACTCTATGAATCAAGTCTCTCTCTTACAGTGGGAAATACCCCACCATCATCTGGCTTTGAGTTGTATTGTCGCCTCTAACGACAGGCCGCCGGCCGCAAGAAATTGTATTCTTTCTCCTATCCTGCACGGATAAAAATCATTAAGAACCTTAAAGCAGTATTCATACTTACTTTAACTCTCTATGAATCAGACCGTTAAGATGTAATAATTCAATCGAATATTCTCTTTTAAATTAAGAAAGGCGACTTTATAGTTCCGGAATATCTTTAAAAAGTTAATAGGCGATATTTTACTTTCACCTTTAAATTTCCCAAGTAAAAATTTTTGGTCAATGAATTAAATTTGAGCTATTTTGTTTTTTAGGTCGATTAATATAACAAAATGTGCCGATATTCAATAAAAAAAATTGTTATAATCTTACAAGTAAAATAGACATTTTTCAGTTTTGAGCATAGTTTTCGTGAAAATTGTAACATTATTGAGGTGACCGTATTTATTAACCTTTTTTCAATCAACACTATGACACAGATAAAGAATATCTCACATAGGCATTGATATTGGGCCCCAGAAGAGGGGTCTGTGACTTTATTTTTATGTTAATAAAAAACATAATAAGTAAGTCAGTCACATAAACATAACATAAAAGTGTCACGCCACATTTATATTAAATTTGTCAAAGGGCCTCTACGTGTTCACCTTCCCATAGCCCCACGCAAGCCCTCTAAGTGTCCGGGCCCTTTTTATAGCCCGAGGTCTTCAAAGACATACAGACATTTCATTGTGAAATAAAATGCATTGTTTTACTTACATATATTCATGATTCTCAAAGCCACATAGGCCAGAAAGTCTGCTTGCAAAATAGTCGTCGTATATCAAAGCGTCAACGCGTCTGAGCTATCACGTAATATTGTGAAAGTTAATTTTACATGTTGATCCTTGAGCGTATACTTTTGATAATGAGAATGAACGTAAGATATTTTTATCCCGGAAAATTGGACTGGTTCAACTGGTTATTGTTAGTTCCTCGTAGTACCTACTACATATAATAAGTTCCGAACTGAATCAATATAAATGTTTCCATACAAAATTCGCAAAGTAGTCGGGACTGCTTGGTTACAGATAATACCGGTTACTATTATTTTGAAAAGTTGAATGAAAATGTCAATACGTGTGTATAAATATTAATGTGGTTGTTAAAAATACATTTTATTTATAGCTTGCGTATGTAATTTATGAGTTGTAACCATTTATTTGTTTTTTTTTGTTTTGTACTCTTCATCTGCAATCAGTCTACATAAAACTATAAGCAAATCTGTTAAGTGCATGCAGTGACGATGCGAGCGTGTCTCCCAGCGGAGACAACTGCTCATAAGGTTCGTGTTAACTGTTTCAGTTTAGTTATCGAGTTCCAAGATAACACGCATTTTTAATCGTGTCTCGCGGCCGGTATCTAACAGCTGCGTTGCTAGCTTGTTAGGGTGTTTAGCTAGCCTTTTTTTGTACGTGGTACTGTAGCTTCGGATTTCCTCCCTCACAGTGTTCATTTGCAGATATTCGAGTATTTAATGGTTTGTAATGAACCATGGCACATTTGCTATGTTTCTTATTATTATATTTTGAAGTCTCTGCAAAATTTTGAGGTTTGAGTCACTAGCACTTCCCCAGAGCTGTATGCCATACGTCCAACATGGCTTTAGGATGCTTTTATAGATGAGCAGTTTGTTGTCTGTTGAGAGTTTTGAGTTTCGCCCCATTAGCCAGTAGAGGTTTCTGTATCTAATATTGAGCTCGTTTCTCTTCGTTTTTATGTGAGGTTTCCACGTCAGCCGTCGGTCCAAGTGTATTCCAAGGTATCGTACGCTATCACTGTGTTGTAATGTACATCCGGCTAAGCTTACAGGTGGGCAATTTCCATGTCTCAATGCAAATGTTATGTGGACTGATTTGTTAGCACTAGCTTTTATTCTCCACTTATTACGACTTATTTCGTCTAAACCTCTTTGCAGCATTGTTGATGCCACATCTGGGTTTTTATCTTTAGCTAAGATGGCTGTATCAACGGCATATGTAGCTGTCATAACTCCTGTTAATTCTGGCAAATCTGCCGTGTAGATAGTATACAGAACAGGACCAAAAATAGACCCCTGGGGTACACCCGCTTTAATCTCGTAAAACTGTGAGGTTTCGTTTCCCTCCTTTACTTGAAATAGTCTATTTGACAGGTATGATGCCAGAAGGAGATAGTAGCTATGGGAGATGTTTAGCTTTATCTTGTAGAGTAGTCCGTCGTGCCAAACCTTATCAAAGGCCCGCTGAATGTCCAGAAAAGCAGATGAGCAGTATTCTTTTTGTTCCAATGTGTCTCTTACTACTTGACAGACTCGTCACTTGTTCTATAGTAGAGTGGTATTGCCGAAATCCATATTGGTGATCCGGAATCGTGTTATTTTGGTTTAGAATTGGTAAGATTCTTCGAAGCAAAATTTTTTCAAACAACTTTGATAGTATAGGTAGTAGGCTAATTGGACGATATGAGCTTATTTCATGAGCAGGTTTGCCTAGCTTATGTATATCATGATAATTTGAGACACTTTCCATATACACGGGAAATACTGTACACGTAACATTCCATTAAATAGTGTGGTTAGGAATGTGATTGCCTTTTTGGGAAGTTCTTTAAGTATTTCTTTTGTGATGAGGTCGAAACCTGGAGCTTTTTTATCCTTAAGGGATTTTATAACACCCCACACTTCCGTCGTTGTTGTTGGTTTTGGTGGTAAATCCATTTGCAGGGCTTGTTTGAGAGTATTTTGTACATTTTTTTCAGTGTCGTCATCTGCAATTTCATTAGGGGTAAACACTTTTGATAGGTGCTCTGCAAATAGGTCCGCTTTTTCTTGTTTAGTTCTTGCCCACATATTTGAAGCTGTTTTAATGGGTGGTTTTGCTTCTTGTGGGCGATCTAAAGATTTTGTGAATTTCCACAATGAATAGTTGGTGCCTTCTGTAGCAGTCAAAGATTCCAATTTTGATTGAAGAGTTTGGTTATGCAGGTTGAAAATTGCCGAATTTAGTTCAATAATAGCTTTATTTAAAGCAGTTTTATCTTTAGGGTGTCTCGTTAGATGCCATACCCTTCTTAGTCGTCTCTTTTTAAGAATTAATTGTTTCACTTCAAACGGCTGGTTATTAAACACTTTGTTATATTTTTCTTCAGGAGTGCATTTCCAGCAGGACTCTTGGATAAGGTTTGTGATATATCTAGCAGCATCCTCAATAACCTCTGGTGTCTTTAGCGCTACTTTCAAATTTATATTCCTCTCTATATATTCACGAAAGTTTGGCCAGTCGGTTTGTTTATTATAAAGTGTGTCGTGTGTCTCACATTCTATAAGGTTTGTACTAATAGTCAGAAGTACAGTAGTATGGTCTGAAGAGTTATCTAAACAAGATTCGGCTTTAAAATAGTGTCTAGAAAGACCTCTTCTTATAAAGAAATCTAGGAGATCGGGGACTTTATTTGGATCTGTTGGCCAGTAGGTTGGTTCTGAGGTTGTTACTGTATTTAGATGATTGCAGTCTATGCTACTCTGTAGTTGTCGGCCCCTTGTTGTTACAAGTCTAGATCCCCAGAAAGTGTGTTTCGAGTTCCAATCTCCACCAGCAACAAACCGATGTCCCAGAGTCAGAAAGAAACTAGTGAACATTGATTCATCTATTTTGTGTTTTGGAGGACAATAAACAGAAGATATACTAAAATGTCCACATTTGTCTTCTAGGACAATTGTAGTTGCTTGTAAGTAGTTGGTCTTAAATTCTGGCATTAGATGGTGCTTTATTGTTTTTCGGACTATTATAGCGGTCCCTGCATGACCAGTTCCATCCGGATGGTTTGTAAGGTATGTATGGAAACCTTAAAATTTCACATTGCTGGAGTTAGTGCAATGTGTTAAGGACAATATCCAACTTATGTTCATTAATTAATAGTTGTACATCATTTTTATTTGGAGTTAACCAAATTGTTCCATGTCGCAATTTTGATGGAATCTATTTTGACATTTTATTGATTAGAGTTATTATGAGTTCTAGTATAGTACTCATTTGTTGAAAGAGAAGATAAAATTTCTCAGATTGTTTTAAGAGTATTTTTTCTACAGTTTCACTGAAAGCCAAATGTGTGTTGTTTCTGCTTGTGTTCTTGTTGTTTTGGATTTTTCTGCATACATTTTTTTGTTTGTGTAATTGCTCATGTCTTTATCCTGACTTATTGGTGCGGCATTAGCTGTCAATCCGTCTCTAGACAGGTAATCGAGTTTGTTTGACGTTTTCTGAGCAACTGATCTACGAGACAGTATTTCTCGATAGACGTTGCAGCCTTTGTAGTTTGCAGGATGCGGTCCAAGGTACAATGCGCATTTTGCAGGTGTTCTACGGTCTCTTTTTGGACATTCCGAGGTTTTGTGCGATTGTGCACATTTCACGCACCTATAGGGCCTCATACAGTAGTTTTTACTATGGCCATATTGTTGACATCGTTGACATTGAACAATGGACTTTTTCTTTCTCGGATCTTCAATGACAACTGCTTGGTGATATATATAGTTAAGTTCTCTGACAGCTTTATTGTTTGTCCCTGACATTAGGTTGACAAAGAAGGTTGAGGTTTTTTTCAGGTCCATACTTTGAATTAATTATTTCTCCCACAACAACATTTCCTGTTAGTTCAATTTCTTCTTTAATAACAGAGATTGGGGTTGATGGGTGCAAATTTCTAATAACTATTCCATAGCATCGTTCGTCTTTTCTTTTAAATGTATGACCAATAAGACCATGTTCACGTACAAGTCCAATTAGTGTTTTATAGGTGTCTGTTGTAGTACTACTAATTCTTAATTGGTTTCTATTGACAATTTTAAATGTAAAGTCTGTTTCGTCAACAGCGCTTGTTAAAAGATCTATTAATTTGTTGACATCCTCCACTCCATAGAGAACAATTGGAGGTGGCTTAGGTATTTTTCTGGGTGTGGGTATATCGTCAGTGTCAGTTAAATCTGTTTGTAGTGTTTCATATCTATTAGAAAGAGTAATTGTTGGTGGACTATCTGATATTTTTCTTTTTTTAACATGTCTTGTAGGTACTCGTTGCCAGTCAGGGGGACCTGTTTTTTCAGTTGGATGTGCTTCTATTGCAGCCTGTGATGGTTGCATGGTTGATGATTGACTTATTAAAGGTGTTGTCAATTGATTGGAGCTACTTTGTATACTCCCAATGGATGCGCTTCTTGTTCTCATTACAAACACGCTTGGATGGAATGCTTGTTGCACAAGTTTTTTGCTCCCAGTAGCATTCACTGATATAGAAGCCTGGTAGCTCGCTCCTGAGCAGTCTTCGGTAACATATGTCACACTCTCTGGCCCGGGTACCAGAGAGCGCCGGGGGTTAGCCGGATCGCATGACATATCGCACTTTTTATCTGACATTTTCATTAAATAAAAGGTTGGGAGCCTACTCATAACACTTTCCCAGGGTGTTATGGCCACACTTTTTTAAGGGGATTTAATCCTTAGGGCCTATGGTGGCCATTTCAGGTTACTTAACCGCCGCCTGTTGCTCGGCGTGGTTCCTCTTTTAGCACCACCCAGGGGGCACGTGTAGGGTGGGCCTTAGGAGCAGGTGGTAAGTCCTACGGACGCGAGCAATTGGAAGCCCCCCTAACCATTAATTGAATTTCAAATATTTATTAAACAGATGACGCTGCAATAATTCAGTTTAAGTCTAGTTTTTGCTTTCTGCCAAAACTTTTTAATTAATTTTAATTAATTGATTAATTGATTGTGATTAATATTTTTCTATGTTTGCAAACTGGCAGATGGGTATTTTTCTATGTTTGCAAGTAAGCAAACTGGCAGATGGGCTGATGGTAAATGGTCACCGCCGTCCTTGGATGTGTGAAACACCAAGATAGTCGAAGCGTTGCCTACTTCGTAATAGACAGATAGGTGGACATAACAAACTTACGAGGGTTCTGTTTGACAAAATGACTATGCAGCCGTAAAAATAAAAAAATGGTACATACGAGTAATTATATAAAAACTGAACATTTACTTTATGTTCATCTCAGTATCTTTAATGTTTAATATTGTACATAATAGCTGCGTATCATTGAAAATATATAATTTACCTGTTATCTTTGAAAGGTGATAATGATTGCAAAATCTATAAAGGCTAGACGACTTCATTAAAAGCTGTTCGACGAGGGATGCACTGAATTGTGAAATGAAATCGATGAACACTTCATTTGAATTTTCCATAAGAATATCAATATTTAAATGTGAATTCGTAACAAATGCTTAAATTTACTGCTGTATACTAAATGAATCGGCAAGTGCGTATCAGTACATCCACAACGTGGTGTACGTGGATTCTGTATATGTAATGTAACAAATGTTCATATTTTCGATATAGACTACGGAGTCCTAAAAAACACATTTATTCTAAAATGCCCAATATCTCAAAAAGTACTCAATGCATCCTGGTCAAACTATCTTTGGATAGTTTGTAGGGCTACAGGAAAGGACACAACGCTGCACACTCCTCAGCAGTATCATGCGTGGGATGAGCAGCGGCGTGCTGGGACGCGACCTCTCTGGGAGCTCAACCGGCTGAGACGCCGCCACCTCCTTCTACGAGGCAGTTATGTCTGCGAAGGAGGCGGCAGAGCGGGAGAGAGAGCGCGAGGCCGCGCTCCTCTCCCGCCGCAACAACAGGAGTTGGCGGCGCCGGATGGTCGAATCAGACCGCCGGCCTCCATCCGCACGCAGGCGGCGAGGGAGCGCATCGGTGATCCGCGCGACCCCCTCACTCCCTTAAAAAGTAGAGGGAGATGTCGGGGACGATCTATCCCCGGCCAAGGAGAGGCCTGCCCACGTAACAGGGGCGAGCGAGCGCCAGCCGAGGTCGCGTATTAAGGCTCACGCTAGGTTTCGTAACCCTGGCAAAACCGCAAAAGGAAGAACCCAGGGTGAGTATTCCGGCAGCCCATCGGCCTGTGTCCTACAGTACCACACCGCCGTCTCCCGACCTGAGCGTACCACAAACAGATTTACCGTCGTCAAAGAAAAGGGCTACAGGAATGAGTGTGACAAAAATTTGTGGTCTGTATGGCGTTACAAATTTATGCAGTAAATCGCGAAAGAACAAAAAACCAAATTGTTATTCAAATCATGAAAAACAAAATAAAAATGCTTAAATTTCTGTATTTTGATGATTTTTTTAAATAGTTGATAATTTAGATATTAGCTCCCAAAATCGTAAAAATATGTCCCGTCCGTCTAACTTTTAAACTAAAATGTGAAAAATACTGAAAAGTTAAGGTCGCGCCTCAAAATACTTTTCATAAGGATTGATTTCAACCCCAAACCTTGAATAGTTTTATAAAGATGGGGCAATGAGGACGAAACAAATACCTCGTTGTATTCGCACTGCCAAGCACTATTCTAATCTAAAGCAGGAGGTAACTAACTAAGGCTTTGCGGAAAGCAAACCTTTCTAGTAGTTTGCCTTTTGATAACCTGACGGTGTCAACGTTTTTTTCCCTTTATTTCACATTTCTTCTTGAAAATAAAGATATATATGACGTAAAAGGACAAACGTACAAAAGAGCAAAAATGAGAGAAATTATAAAAGAGCACCTAGTTTTCAAAGATCTGCACAATGTCCCTGACAACGTCTGGCCTTTAAGAAAACCAGGAGGTAATAAGAAAAAATAATCCAAATCTTTAGTTAATTAAACAAATTCAAAATAACCCGATCATAGATTCATACATACATTAGAACACTGTTTAAAGTGTTAATTGTTTAAACACTATGACAATGTTGTACCCCTAACACCAATAAATAGAGTATCACGTAAATTTTCTATTTATGTTGTTATTAAAGAAAGTTTGTAGACCAAGGTCGTGTTTAACGTGTTTATGGTCTTTCTGAAATGTAATTAAGGCTACTAAAATGTTTAAGCATATCGAGCAAAGTAGGTCGAGAACTCATTGACCGTATAACAAAGACTGCTGTGATACTTACGTACTTTCTTTGTTATTTTAGTATGTTTAAATTTACGTTACTTGACCTATATTTTAAATAATATTATTTTTTCTTTAAGTATTTTACGTGCTAGAGCCATGCTGGACCGGAACCAGCCGAAGACCGGAACCCTTCCTGCCTTTGCCACACAGCTGGTTTAGGAATTACATAAATCTAAAGACAAGGGCACTACATCAATAACTTTGGGACAACCTGGAGGATTGCAGGCAAGCCAACCTGGCAGTGCCTCGAGCAATCCTGCGTTTCTCCAGGAATATCTTTAGGCTCAGTCGGTCCCGGCTGAGACTAGTTATTAGTGCAGCCACTGGACATGGCAATTTCAACAGACATCTTTTCAATATAGGTGTCACCGACAGCCCCCTGTGCAGAGCATGCCTGGAGGCAGAAGAAACAGCCGCCAATGTCCTGCTTGAATGCGGAGAGGTGGCCCAATACAGAGAGAAACATCTGGACGCCCCAAGTAGCCTCCGACGAGTCTTCAGCAACGTCAAAAAACTAGTTGACTTGCTGGAGGAGCTGAACTAGATGGAGTAAACCCTCATCCACCCTTGCACGCAAAATAAGCGCTATGTCGTCGAGTTGCGCAAAACCGCCCACTCGTAAAAGAAGAATAAGAAGAAGAGCAATGCTGGAAGTATTATCTTGATTAACACTCTTAGGGCTGGCTCGATCAGTGTGATACTACGCTCTCACAGTATATCGTTAAACGATTAGCCTTGTGCTAATCGTGTCGTGCGATGAGTGAGAGTTCCGACGGCCGACGTCTTAACCTATCCCATCCCCCTATTCCAATCCTCTGGTCTCTTTTTTGTACCCTATCTCCTCTTAATCCCGTCCTAAAGGCTGGAACCGGGTTGGTTTCGCCCCTGGTGTTGCAAATGTCTAAAGGCGACGGTAACCACTTTTCATGAACTGGGCCATCTGCATATTTGCCAGCTTCGCAATAAAAACGTGAATTTATAATTTTTGTTCGAAATAATACGTAGTGTAGGAAGCCTGCCAGCCTAGTGGGCCTGTGTAAGGTCGTTGGTTGGGGCCGAATGTGGAAAGCGGAAGACCGGGATGTGTGGCGCAAACTTGGGGAGGTCTACATCCAACAGTGGACAGTTATCAGCCGACGATGATTTTTGAAACAAAGTTAACAGAATCTAGACTAATAATGTACACCAAGTCGAATTAGTCCAGAACCAATTCGACTTGGTGTACATTATTTGTGGAACTATGTCGTATAGAACCAGCAGTACAATCCGACCTCGCATTTATAACAGGTACATCGCACTTGATTTAACACCATAAAATTATTGAGGGCCCGAGTTAAAGTATTGAATAGGGTTACTAACTAACGGTCTTATTCATAGAGTTAGAGTAAGTTTCAACGCTTCTTTAAGAACCAAAAACAAGCGTTTAAATTTACAGTAACTCTTTATGAATAAGAACGTTATTGTATAATTTTATATGACCTTACCATAATTATGTAAGGCGAAGATTTGGATTAATAATGATAAAATGTTTATAAAATTTAAATATAGTTAGTTGTTTCGTAAATTGAGACATTCATACATATATAACTACATTTTTATTTATTGTTTAGCCTCTTTCATGCAAGCTCCAAAGCTGTATCCGGCATAAATTATTCCGAATAAAAGTATGTTTAGGCCTGTTAACAGATGAACATCGTACCAATCATAATAAATGATTAATTATGTACCTACTTTGAAAGGCTGTGTAAATAGAGAACAAACAAACCTACTCAAATTACATTAATATGAATTTGTATAAGTATTCTTTTTAACCGACTTCGAAAAAAGGAGGAGGTTCTCAATTCGTCGGGATCTTTTTTTTTGCTTTTTTTATGTATGTTCGCCGATTACTCCGTGATTTATTATCCGATTTACGTGATTTTTTTAGATAATATATATTATTAATAATAGCTTTAGAAATAAGTTATTTTATACATTTTAGATTTTTAGTTTTTGAAGTCGGTTTTTTTAAACGAAGTTTTTATTTTTATTAAATGTATTCTAATGTAAATAAGCTGATGTGTTTAAATATTTGTAAGTGTTATATCACTTTACTACAAGGTAATCTAAATAGGAAGTGTCGTTTTACTTTGTTCGGTAGAGCACAAAGACGAACACTAAAAACATAATATTATTCGTCACATACATAGGATCTATTTTCGCACTCGTAACTCACATATATGTTCATCTATATATCACTGTATGAATAATAAATGTATGTTTGCTCTCTAAGCATTCCTAAACCATTGATTAGATTGTCATGTAATTTCGGTAGCGTGTACTGAGAACGCCCGCGAATGTCTAAAAAACGGAATATACAACCAAAAAAAAACCTTTACATGGCTTTGTAGAGCATGCCGGGTACATCTAGTTATTTTATAAATAATGAACGTAAAGAATAAGACAGAAGACGTTTTAGGCTACATACATACAAGTTCCAGTGGCCCTGGCGTTAAAGCGAAGAATGGAATGCTCAGAGATTTTAGTGGGTATCCCTAACTGAGGTTGTGGCAAAAGCATCCTTAGTTCTGGCTTGTGGTACTAATGACACCCTGACCTGGTGAATCATATTCACCGGCCGCGTTCTGTCCTCCCTATGCGCGGCTGAAGGCCCTCAATCGGGTCTCCCCTCGTTAAAAAATGACTACTCATGAAATATTTTGAACTAGGTTGGCCTAACAAAATTGTAGTAATATTTAATGTTAGATACCAAGATTATATTGATAACGCTTTATGAATTATGAACGCTTTATTTAACAAACGTGGGAAGAATAAAATTTTCATTATAAGTCGAAGTTTCTTTTAAGAAAATACCTACCCTCCGCGGATGTTTCAATCAATCATAACTGCAGTCAAAATGAATCGTCACGCTTACTAAAATGACTGTCAATGCAGAAATAAATAACAATGGAAAACAGTTAAAAGTAAGATATTGTCAAATTAAAAGTTACGTGGTTTGCACGTTTCCGTCGCGAGTTTATACGAGATGGCGATGATAAGAACGCGATAAATTTGTGGTGTCGCTAGCAAAAAATTTAGAGGAAATAAATAGTAAAGAAAAATTGTGTTCCGCTCAGCAGGACTCACCTGCAGGAACCGGAACGACGTTGGCACGACATCTCGGGCTTCTGTCTGTGGTGGTATGCCAGTGACTGGTACCTTGTTATGTATATTTATGACGGCTGCGGCGCCTAGTACGCTGGCGCGCAGTACCACGTCGAAACAGAGCGATGCCGCATTGTGTTCTATTTTCTATACGTATGCGCGGTTGTGGAGCACGTCCCCCCGCGCGCGCCTTACACTCTTAGCGGCCGCTCAAGGAGAGAATGTTGAAAGATCGTAAACGCAAGTGGAATACGCCAACATAAAATAGCCTTAGCATAATCAGTATGCTATATTTGCGTTAGTATCATGGCAACACTTAATGGGCTTTGCCCATATTTCAATTACATAAATTATGTATTTAAATATATTAATATTTTATAATTAAGTATTGTTGGCAAAAATAATTGCAAGGAATAGAATTAGATTATATTCATTTTGCAATGGAAACACAAGTGTTGAAAGAGGCAGTAGTAAATAGGTCATTACTGGCATCACTATTCAGTCAATTAGACTGTAAGTTCCTTAGCAATATTTTTTCATTTTTCAGTTTAAAGCTCTTCATTTAAGCCGATTTGTCGCGAGCTGGTCCTTTGCAGTTAAATTTAATTTTATCTGGTTTTAAGTCTCTAATATGAAGTGGCGGGGGAAAATCTTGTTGATACTTTACCTGTTTCATATCGGGATTGCATTTATTAAGAGTCTGTATTAAATTAAGCTGATTTATATAAATTAATAATATAGTAATAATAATCGGCAGATAAACACACATATTGTATATCCCCAAATTAAGCAAGTTACGCCTGTGTTAAGGGTAATATACAACGAACTTCTCTACTCTGGGGCCGATCCCAGACCCCCAGACCATAGTAAATAACGAAGTAAAATACGTTTTTCCAATTAAATTAATATAAAATTAAGTCTACTACTAGGTTTTCTAAATTTATTTTAAAGCGAAAGAAGCCAAGATGAACGTTATCCAAACGACGCAATAAAAATCAAATAAACGCCGCGCTGAAAACCGTTAAAACGTTATTTTAATTATGTGTACTGTGTACAAGAAAATACTGTATGTTATTATTATACATTTTAGATATGTATATTTGTATAACGCTTAGAAATAAGTTTATAAAATAAATTACTTTTTAATTACCTAGTTGTTAGTAAAGATAATAGGCAATATTATCATTACTAAACAACAATCTCTTCCAGACATCCCGTATCAATAAACTTGTGTGTGTGGTTCACACGCAGTAGAAGTGAAACAAAGTGTGAAAGCTGTGGGAGGAATTCAAAATTTCGCGATGTCCCATTTCAAATATTAGATAGATAGATAACGTTTGTTTATAGATAGATGTTGATAGATAGATAGATAGCTTTATTGTACACCATTACAGAAAACACAAATGAACTTATAGCCTAAAAATATTATAAATGTGCACAATGGGCGGTCTTATCGCTAAGAAGCGATCTCTTCCAGACAACCCGAGGCAGGAATAAAAACATATTAAATTGGTCAAAGGTGGTATAGTATACATAAATATTAGAGGATATGCAGCTACTTACATAAATTTTATACTAAATAGACATATATAAATACTCCTATTGATATTACATACATAAATATATACATACATAAATATATACATACATAAATATATACATACATAAATATATACATACATAAATATATAGATACATATATTATTATATATACACATACATAAACATACGTAGAAATATCAGACATCACTAAGTTGTAGGTAGTGCTTTTTTGTCATATTCTTAAATATTGTTAGAGATTTAGCTTGTCTAACAGTAACAGGTAACTCATTCCAGAGTCGAATAGCCTGTACAGTAAAAGAATTGTTGAAAAAAGATGAATAATGTTTGGGAGTATTAACAGCGAGATAAGAGACAGAATGCGTTTTTAGATCGATTTCTCAACCATTTTTACAGTAGTTATACACACTTTATTGCGGTGAAAAAAAAATATGTCAATCTTGATCATATTTCTGACGTAAACTTTGTACTCAGAACGCATTTACGATAAATTTTCTCGATAGAAAATAATTGCAAAGTAACCTCTAAACGAGTTATTCAATCTTGGTTATTGTTATTACTGTTAATCGTACATCACTAAAATAAATAACAGTAACATATTATATTATAACAAATTCAATTATAGATCTTTTATTGGGTTACTTAACTTAATTTGGAAGTAATTAATTATTTTATTAAAAATGACTGCAAAAATCCCGCCTGCCGGTCCCAATGTATGGAATTTATTAGATCGCTTTAGAGCGTCGGCTAATACGGACGCGCTGCTCTTCTCCACGACCGCCATTGAAAAATAATTTTAAATATACGAAGGAGCAATAATAACAAGAATTTTGAAGCGGTCGCGCTATACTTATTTGGCGTATACGGTAGAGGTCTGGTCTAAATCACTAGCTGTGTGGGTTCGAACCCTACTAGTTTCACTTGATCTAGAAGATTTATTTTTTATAAGAAAGTTGATAAAATGCTCTTTTTCTCTTCCTAAATAATTTTATAAAATGCAATAAAAATACTTTTCTAAATTTTTATATTTCATTTCATCTGGACTTTTATACTATTGACAATAAAACGTATTTAAATCAATCTTACCGGTAACATTAAAATTCGAAAGCGCCATCTATGATTCTTCATAGAAAATTACGTTGACACGTGGATAAGTAGAGTTATAAATATTACAAAACTTTCAATACTTTCTTCAATGTTATTGTGGTAGAGTGAGTTGATACTAGTACACGTACAATTAGAGTTCATGGTTCGAGTGCTCATTTCATTTTTCTCTCTAATTTTTTTATGTTTTATCTTTTATCTATTATAATTTATTTTAAAGTTCTTATCTATACAGATAAACAAATGGTTTGTTTGTAATGTCAAAATAAAAACTAAAAAATTGGACCAGGAGATTCCAAAAATGCAAAGTGAACTGCCTGTTTGAAATATCAAAAAAAATTAAAAAAAAATCGGATCAGGAGATTCCGAAAATGCTATTTATAGAATTTTTGTCTGTCTGTCTGTGTGTCTGGATGTTCCGGCTAATCTCGGACACAGCTGGATCGATTTTGACGTAATTTTAAATGGCAGATAGCTGATGTTATAAGAAGTACTACGAAGTACTACGTAAACGTAGCGTACTAGTAGGCTACGTTTTTAGGGTTCCGCGAAAAAAAATCCAAAAGCATATTTGTCTTTCTGTTTGTTATCCTTTTATGGACAGACTATTGAACCGATTTGGATGAAACTGGGTGCATATGTTATTTTAATATCGAGGGTGGCCAAGAACTACTTTTCATCCCGAAAAATGAGATAGTTTCCAATATGAAAATATATTTGGCCGAACGGGCCTAAATGATCAAACGGCTGAATGACACAAATGGTCGAATTGACCGAAACGACTGAAATGGCTGAAATGGCCGAAATGGCTGAAATGACTGAAATGGCTGAAATGGCCCTAATGACCGAAATGGCTGAAATGAATGAAATGGCTGAAATTGCCCAAATGGCCGAAATAGCTGAATTGACTGAAATGGCTGAAATGGCCGAAATGGTTTAAATGGCCCAAATGACCGAAATGGCCGAAATGACTAAAATAGCCGTAATGGCCTAAATGGCCTAAAAGGCCCAAATGGCCGAAATGACCGAAATGGCCTAAATGGCCAAAATGACTGAAATGGCCCAAATGGTTGAAATGACTGAAATGGCCCAAATGGCTGAAATGACCGAAATGGCTGAAATGGCCCAAATGGCCGAAATGACCAAAATGGAAGAAATGGCCGAAATGGCTTAAATGGCCCAAATGGTTGAAATGACTGAAATGGCTGAAATGGCCGAAATTACCGAAATGGCCTAAATGGCCAAAATGACTGAAATGGCCTAAATGGCCAAAATGACTGAAATGGCTGAAATGGCCCAAATGGCCGAAATGACCGAAATGGCCCAAATGACCGAAATGGCCCAAATGGCTGAAATGGCCGAAATGGCCCAAATGGCCCTAATGGCCGAAATGACCAAAATGGCCCAAATGACCGAAATGGCTGATATGGCCCAAATGGCTGAAATGACTGAAATGGCCCTAATGGCCGAAATGACCAAAATGGCCCAAATGACCGAAATGGCTGAAATGGCCCAAATGGCCCAAATGGTTGAAATGACTGAAATGGCTGCAATGACCAAAATGGAAAATCACAAAAAACCTACCCCATTTTTTGGGATAACCCATAATATTGATTACATAAATCCATTATACCGAATTTTAACTAAATCGGTTCGGTAGTTTTTCCGTAAAAGGATAACAAACAAAAAGACAAATATATTTTTATCCCGGAAACTATTCCATATTTCGGGATAAAAGCATCCTATGTTCATTCTCAGCATCGAAAATATATATCAAATGCATTTCAGCCAAATCGGTCCAGTAGTTTTTCCGTGAAAACGGAACAAACAGACAGACAGTTACTTTCGCATTTATAATATCAATAGGGATAATATGAATTCATTGTTGTTCCATAATACAATGAAATGATTTTTATAACATTTATATCTAAAAACTAATATCATTAGAATAAAGTTTAACTGTATCAAAATTAGTTACAAAAAGAGAAAAAAAAACCACCTGTGTGCGGGATCGAGTCTTCAACCTCCTCACTACCTTAGTATTAGAAAACCACTAGGCCAAACATGTTTAATACCTCGTGTCGAATTTTCAATACGTATTATCCACGTGAACTTCTCTCACTTTATCATGTTTTGTCTCGCTTCCTCTTGTTCTCAGCCGCATGAATAGTGTGATATCGGTGCCATGCAATGTTCGTTAGCTACGTATACACCTATTTATGTTACGTAGCGTATGTTTGGTGATATACAATATTTTACCACACGCACGCACGCCTTAAATTGGCGCTGTCCCATCGAAGTAAACATTGGTTGCGCGGGGGTAAACTATGTGAAACACCGATTTGAATTAGTAGTATACAGGCTCTTAAGTCTGAGATTCGTAGAAGGTCGTAAATTATGAGAGGAAGAGATGAATTCAAGGCGTTCTTTGAGATAATACGGGAGATGAGATATAATTATAAATTTACGCAATAAAACACGAAATTTGAAGTATCAACGAAAAGACATTTCCCAAATGAGCATAGTGTTTAAATTATTAAATATAATGTATTCTATCTTATTTTCGCGCAGGCTTAGTCCCATAGATTTGATTTGAATTGTTTGTCTAGCTTAGCTCCTAGGAGTATCACTATATTATATACGTGAAGCCAAAATTTGTGCCCCTTTTTACGAAAATGGCACAGACGGAGGAGTACGAAATTACGCATACTTATAGTTTCTATAAAGAAGGAATGCAGAATCCTTATATTTTCTTAAATTATGCCTAAAAAATACATTAAATCAATAAAAAAAAACAGTACACACACTACCATATATTTGACACACACTCTTTTGTTTATTGTTAAAGTCAAATTAACAGTGTAGCCTTGGCGAAATCTGTGATTATAGAATTATGTTTTTGACGACAGAACCTTAATAATGTACAAATTTATAATTTAAATTAATTGTGGTCGAATTTCGACCACTGGACGACCATTAGTTTATAATCAATATATAATTCTTTTAATACAAATTCGAATATTATTTGTTTGTTTTATAAGAAATGTTTATACCCTTTCTTTGGGCCCACATTTTTATACAGGGCCTGTCTAAGTCAAACTACGCCACTCTTCACGCTGATATTCTTTGAGAGCATGGTATTACACCCATCGAGCCTGCCCTTAGAGCTGTAATATAAAGGTAATGAATCCAGCATAGCTCTACCACTTGCTGGCCAGGCACTATAAAATTCAAGTAAACTGGTGCCGACTCTCTCGTCGAGAGTGCCATTTTTGTTTATTGCATTGAAACCATTATAAACCAAAAATATATTTCATTGAAATATATAGAAACCGTGCTAAGGCATAGGAGAGGAGTAAATTATTTTTATTTTTTATCACCATAATTTTCCTCTTTATTATCCCCGCAAATTGGTAATGCGCTGGAACCTTGGCAAATTAACATTCACGTGACGTCATCCGCAAATCGATATGTAGGCGTACTCGCCGGCCAGTGATGCTAACAGTACTTACTGAGTGTTCGGCTACGGTTACGTCACCAAAATGGCGGCCAGGCGCATTAGCAATTTGCGGGGATAATATAATGCGCCGGGTTCGGGTCAACATTAATGCCGTCCTCGCGATGATTGCTAACAGCGTGAACTGCATCTACAGTAGGAACTTATGCATAATGTATCATAAGGATAGCTTGTGCATGTATTTATGTGAATATGTATTCTATGTTATATAATTGAAATCCACATATATATAGTGATTCATCACGATATCTCAGGAACTATTATTATAGGCTTGAAATTTGGCATGGACCTTCCTTTTTTTTTTGAGGCGAGGGAAAATGCTTAACCGATTTACGCACTCTCTGGGCAGTCACTAGGAAACGGCACGCATCCATCGGGGGCGATAACACTAGCAATTGTATGCTTTGTTTGTGCTTCGTCCGCGATGGATTACACAGAGGAGTGTGGAAGACTCAGAGCGATGCCGCACGGGCGAGCAACCTCAATACCCACTAAAAAACCTCTCCTCCCGTCGACCCTGCGCTTTTGTTTGTGTTGGAAAGTCTGAGATGTAGAACATAGTTACTCAACAGTCGATCCAGCGCAATAAAGTGCCTGGAGTGTGCCCTGGATGAACACACCCCACTTCGAAACTGGGGCAGATGAGTCCCTTGCGTTACCTAGTAGCTAAGGGCCCCCCGTACCGGAACCTAACTCAGGGAGGGAAGTAATGCGCGTACCTGCCTCTCCGGGTGCCAGCTGAAGGCCAGCGACCTCGAGTAGAGACGTTAGCACGCGCTGCAGGACTTCGATCCCTGTCCCTTTCTGCGGCCTCTTTGAGAGACATTACTGCCTCACAGAAAGTAACCGCAGACTCCCAGCGGTCGTCGCTGTGCAACATGGCCGTTACCAAGTCGCCAAGCGATCCGACGGCTCCTACGTGCGTCTCGAGCTCGAAACGCTGCGGCGTGCATGCAGCGCACTCGACAAGCGTGTGAAACGCCGTATCGGGTGCGCCGCACTGGCGGCAGTCCGGAGAAGGCAAGCAGCCCACAATGCGAAACAGATACTGGTCGAAACAACCGTGTCCGGTCAGTATCTGTGTCGTCCTGAAGGTCAGGGTTCCGCTGGTGCGGGTGACCCATTTCTCCAGCTGTGGCCTGATTGCATCCACCGTAAAGCCGCCGGCCGCAGGGTGTTCGAGGTCACGAGACCATTCGACGAGGCAGCAAGCGGTTTCCCGCTTCCTGACCGTCTCTAATTCGACTTGACAGAAGGTCAGTCCTCTAGCTAGGGCATCCTGCCGGGTACGTCGAACCCTGGACAGGACGTCTGCCTGGAGATGCCAGGGCAGCTCGCCTGCCAAGAGAGTCGCCGCCGTCCACGACACTGTGCGATACCCCCGTATGGTCCTCACGGCCAGAACCCGCTGCGCGCGGTGCAGCAGGGTTCGGTTGTGGTGGTGAAGCGAATCGGACCAGACGGGCGCACCGTACAGCGCCATACTCCTCAGGATGCCGGAATAAAGTTTCCGCGTCGCACCCCCCGGCCCCCCCACGTTAGGAAGAAGCCTGGAGAGTGTGCCCGCGGAATTAACGAGTTTGGGAACTAGCTGCTCAAAGTGCGCTTTGAACAGCCATTTCCCGTCTAGAACTAGCCCAAGATATTTCATCTTGGGCCCTACTCTGACTGCCACCCCCTGAACTGTAACGGACAGGTCCGGGGGGGGGGATTCCGGAATTTCCTATGGAACATGATGGCCTCCGTTTTCGCGTGGGAGACCTTCAAGCCCAGCCTAGCTATTCGATCTACGACGATCGCCAACCCGTCGTTGGCGACGTGCATGGATCTTCCTTTCGGCAAGTAGAGGTCAACTCAGAACGGATTTTACGAAATTCTTTTACGGCACGCGAAGCGGGCGGGTATCAGCTAGTTATTTATAATTGTAATTATTGTAAGTTAAAAATAATTAAACCCATTAATTATTTATCTCTTTTATAAATATGTAGATATTTTTTATCCTGTTTTGTTAAAAATTGAAGGAGTAAATGGTTTCATGTTAATAGTTTGAGGTGATTTAGTGTATTTTTTTCTCAACTTAAAGTAACTATAGAAATATTACAAAAAAATCACGTTACGTCTCATAACGTGAAGATTTATGTAAATTTTTTGGTAAATTATTGATCAGTAGTTACCAACCAAAAGTTGTTTCGTTTGCACACTATTTTTAACCATTCGCGGCAATATGAGCCTTAACTTTACGAACACAAGCTTTTAGAAAATGCTTCACTTCATATCGCTTTTGTTCACGTAGGCTCAGTCTATACTTTTATTTGTCTGAGGCTAAATGTTACAAAAAACAGCTAACATCTAAATTCTGTCGTTTATAATGTTTTTCGATAACAAGCTCGCTATGTCTATATCTTAAGTCAATTCGTAAATGAGCACCTGACTTAATCGAAACTGTAGAGTATTCGGTCACTCCATATCTAGGTCAAAAGTAATATTTATACTCTCCACCGCACTAAAGTATGAGGGGGAAAGTTTTGTACGTCGCTGTTACGTGTGGATTTTTAACATAATCGATCCATAACTTTCCCCTGCGTTATGGTTCTGTTTTAACCGTTTGTTTATTTCTGCCCATATAGTGCAGGTGCTCTAGCCACAAAATGTATTCAACTTTTAATTATTCTAATTATTTTTAAGTGGGTGAAAGTGTGAGAACAAGTATACGAACTTGTAGGCCTGTAGCTCGATGATCGTCTTCGGTAATAAAAGTTGATTTACATTGATCCAGCTACTGATTTCAAAATCGAAAGAAGCCAGTGCTGATTTCATACTGGCTTTGAGTAGATTAATTAGAAGTCAGTACGTCGTCAACCAATCACCGTCCTGTACGTAAGCCAGGACGTAATAAGCCTCGCCAGCGCCTACCGGGGACCTTGTGAAGGTCGTCAGTCCATCAGGCTGGATTGCGTCCGACACTACGTTTACCGAGACACGGTCTCTGCTAAAGGATTTGTCTACTCCATCGGCCATCGGTTCTGCGACAAATGGGACCAGCCCACTGCCATTGAAGTCAGAACAGCGCTACTAAATCTTACTGACTTCTATATTCCCTATTTAATTTTTTGAAAGTCAGTCCGCCCAATTCAGTAGCTAGATCAATGTAAATCAGCCTTAATAATTGTGTAGATATATGATACTTTAGATGACATACATGCGAAAAAGTTTCACGAGGTATGAGTGCGTGTAATTTTGCTCGCACGCCTATCACCCGCTTTATATTCTAATCTTTACCAAACGCAATTTCTTAATAATATTATAAATCAAACACACGTAAGTTAAATTTAAAATTGTAATATAGTATATTAAACTGTAGTATCTGAGATTACCCCGCGGCTGCGCCGCAGGTCAAATTTTAGTGCGTACCTCTTGTTTAAAGAGAGGAGAGGTGTTAATACAGGTTACATTGTATTCTTTTTTTATGTTAGTGCTATTTGCCCCCTCACTTCATCTTATATCGTAAACTTTTTATTTATATTTTTTAATTGCAGAGTTCAGCTGACAGGCAGACGGCCTACTTGATGGAAAACAGTTACCGTCGCCTATGGACATTTGCAACGCCAAAGGTGCTACAGATGCGTTCTGGAACCTGGTCACTAATGCCGGAACACAACTCAAGGTGGTTATGGCGACATACTTTAGACCAGGGGTGGTAGCCATCCAGTCGGGCAAATGCCCTACTTCCTGGCTGTGGGTTGTTTAGTCTCTAAACTATCCCATCTTGGAATTAAAACTATATAATTGTACAAAATTACTGCAAAACCGATCCAGTACTCTAAGTAGTTTTTCCATGAAAGCTTAACAGACAGACAGAACGAGTTACTAATAGAATTTTTTATAGATGATAATTTTTTATATCTATAAACTTGAAAAATTATTGGTCTCCCATACAAAATTTCATCCACTATTACAACTTTTATTTATTTATCTCCCGTCTAGCTATGTATAAACTACAAAATGACTAAACTGACAAAAATGACCCAAACGGCCGAAATGGCTGAAATAGCCGAAATGGCCGAAATGGCCGAAATGTCCAAAATGGCCAAAATGATCAAAATGGCAAATCACAAAAAAAACATAACCTGTCCGATTTTCTGGGATAACCTTTACATAAATCTATCCTCATTATCCGGGATGATAAGTAATCCTTGTCCAATTTATGTACTAGTATTAAAATTAAATATACATCAAATTTCAGCCAAATTGTGTCCAATAGTTTTTCGTAAAAGCATAACAAACAGAGAGACCAATATATTTTTATCCCGGAAACTATCTCATATTTAAAAGTGTTCTATGCTCACGTTATATATATATATATATATATATATATATATATATATATATATATATAGTTCCAAGGTTTAAAATGACCTTTTAATGAACAAGAATTTACACATAAATTTACTTATTTCCCAATTAGGAAAGTGGAGTTGTAACCCTAATTAGATACAATAATTAAATTACAGACTCTTCGTGTTCATCATAATTATTATATAGTAGGTTATGCCTTGTATATAGTAGTAGTAATAATAGTATGAAACAAGCGCTCAACTGCTCAGTTTGGAAAGCCTAAATAAACAGTAATTTATAAGCGTACAAATAAAAATGGCAAAAAAGAACGAGGCACGCTAACTGAAGAATAGTGAAGTTAACGTAGCAACGGCACACGAAGGCTGGGGGCTTACGTAAAGTAGGAAATAAATAGGTCGCGGGGGGAACGAATTCTTTGGTGTGGGGTCGGGTGGCTGGGGGTGGGTTGTGCATTGGCGAAGGGGCAGGCGGTGGCCCCGCCGCGCAACTGGGTGGCCTACATGGGCACGGAGGCACGGACCTCGCTTCGCTGCACAGCGCTTTTTCATCATGCTACACTGCTGTAAATGAATTATTCGAGAGCCCGACCCGCGCCCGCGGTTTGCGCATTCTCTTTTTCCCATAAACCTACAGAGAACTAAGCACTCTTTTTCATGTTATAATTTTTTTCAATGCAACTCGAATAGGAAGACTAACGAGCACTTCTTGCTTTATCTATTTGATGTAAATGTAAGACGTAAGGTGACTTAATTTCTGTTAAACAATATGCAAATATGTCACTGTTTTATTTACGCTCTGTTAAAAAGGTTAGCGTTATCAAAACTAGTAAATTTCGTTAGTAAAAATCACTTTTTATTTGATATATTCCGTAACCGGTATTTTAAAATACGATCTATGTAAAATGCAAGTTTTTGATATAGTTTAAACAATTTATATAAAAATACAAAGGAGTATAAAATTGTTAGGTATCATTAATAAAAATGCAATGCAATGTGAAGCAAAACCTTTGTACGAAAGAAGTACGAAGTATGAAATTTAACACACCTATAATTTATATAGAGAAGGAGTGCAGAATGCTAATATTTTTTTTTAATAATGCATAAAAATACATTAAATCAATAAAAATACATTACAAACACTACGATGTATTTAAAACACACGCATATTTATACTCTTTTGTTTATTGTTAAAGTTAAATTAAGAGTATAATCCTTAGCGACATCTGTGATTATAGAAGTATAGTCTTTGACAACAGAACCTTAATTATGTTCACTTTTTAACCGACTTCGAAAAAAGGAGGAGGTTCTCAATTCGTCGAGATCTTTTTTTTTGTTGCTTTTTTTTAATTTTTATGTATGTTCGCCGATTACTCCGTCATTTATGATCCGATTTACGTGATTCTTCTTTTGTTCGACGCGGAATAGCTTCCAATTGGTCCCCTAAAAATTTTACATAGTTTGGCCCAGTAGTTTTCATTTTATGAACATTTTTCATGAAAATAATTTTCACTAAGTTCCATATGTACACCGATTACTCTGAGATTTATGATTCGATTTACGTGATTCTTTTTTGTTCGACGCGGAATAGCTGCCATGTGGTCCCCTAAAAATTTGACATAGTTTGGCCCACTAGTTTTCATTTTACGAAAATTTTTTTGTTCCCGGTTCTTGGGACCTATATTTTTTAAGAAGCGCGGCACCATTCGTAGGTCCACCCATACATAGCTAGACACTAAAAAGTAACAAATAAAAAATAAAAACTTCGTTTAAAAAAACCGACTTCAAAAACTAAAAAACTAAAATGTATAAAATAACTTATTTCTAAAGCTATTATTATTAATATATATTATCTAAAACATCTTGAAGTCGGTGCAAAGCAAAACATAAAAATTACTATATTTTAAAAATTACTAAGCACCGACTTTAAGATGTTTTAGATAATATATATTAATAATAATAGCTTTAGAAATAAGTTATTTTAGTTTTTTAGTTTTTGAAGTCGGTTTTTTTAAACAAAGTTTTTATTTTTTATAACTTAAAATTTAAATGCATTTATGTCGAATTTCCACCACTGGGCGACCACTAGTCATTATTAATGAAGAAATGTTTATGCATATTAAGTCGACGCAATTTATATACATAATGCATTATATATATTATAATATTGCCAAAAACACAAAACCTAAGTCGAAGTTAAGACACCGATAAGTGGTAAAAAGTAAGAATTATGAAAGCTAACAAAATAATTGTGACCTACCTATAAGTTCAATTCTGAATAAAATATTTTGCGTAACATTATACCATTTATATTTTCGAGCTCGTATGTAGGTAATAATATCGATGCCTGGTCCATAGGCGATAACTTCTTTGTTGAAACACTGATTATGTTTAATAATCGGCTATTGTGCACACGTGTTACTTCAGATAAGTGCTACAAAACGTCTCAGAGAGCCCCTTGCGAATCTACGAAACAGAATAGAACCCCAAATAATAACTTATTCATATGATATATTTGTAGGTACATGTGTATATTGTAAATTCCATGTGAACCGGTCACATTGACCCTAAATATAAATTTATTTACACATATAAAGTCTTATTGTAACATTTAATGGCACAGGGGAATTATACCTTTGTCTGAAGCGATACAATGAAGTCTAGATTTACAGGTTTATTTCATAAGGAGACAATGATACAAGGGCTTGTTAATTTGCACAGTATAACGTCTTGGGAGTTGGGACCAATATATTAAAGTATACGGCATTTGTACACCTGTACAACGGCCGGTTTCACCCAATATCCTAGATTTTATTTCAATAATAGGACATGATATGCAATTAAACTTCTATTTAAGGAATAAAAAGTCGCTGGATATATATTCAAATCATATTAATGCTATTTTGTCTAAAACTAAAGTATTATATTGCCTAACAAATATAGAATTACTAAATACCAATATAATAAATAAAATCTAAACTTATAGATTCAGAGGAAAACATGACAGAAGTCTGGCTGCATTGCCAGGCTGCATGGCTATGTAAAATGTGCTGAAACATAACAATAATAAAAACAATACAATATATAATAATCCAGGGGCCAAGACAAGGCCCCTGCCCCCGTGCTTGTCTTAGTCAGCCGGCACGGAGTGGAGATCGCTAAAGCTGAGACTCCACTCCAGGGGTGGAAGTGATAGATGGCAAATCGTTCAAAGTAGCTTTGATGAACCTGCAGCCCATCTCTCTACACCATTTAGCCACTTACACCCATGTTGCCCTGTCTTTTATGGCATGTTTTGAGGCCCATGCAGGGAGTGACGAATCAACGTCGGCCTATTTGTCCATATTCCCCGAACATTGCGACGAGCAATAGTCCCCCATAGTCTCAGATCCCCAGTTCCACTAGCTGGTCACCCTAATAGCTCAGCATCTTTTGTTCTCATTTCCTAAAATAGTCCTATACTGACCGGGACTTGTCCTTGGGTGCATTTTTATTTGATGTAGATAGGATACTCGCCGGTCAGTGTCACGCCACATTTACATTAAAATTGTGGAAGGAGCTTCTACGTTTTGGCCTTCTCATAGCCCCATGTAAGCCAAGATCCAAAAATCTGGGCCATTTTTATGGCCCGTGGTCTGCAGAGACATACATTTATATAGTTTTATTTTATAAAAATCTCTGACCTATTTACTAAACAATTATTTACTTTTAGTCGGAATTAGTAGTTTTTATGACGCATGGTCTTCCAGGACATAAAATAAATATAATAATAGCAACCCACTGCTGGGCTCGGGTCTGCCATTTTTTATAGGGCAACAGACAGTATACCAGTATACCCACCACGCTTGTTTAAGCCGGATTGGCGGGTTAGTCACATAGATAATATTGATGTGAAGGTTTCATCACGATGTTTAATTATAACAATATGCACGGTAGATCAGAATACTGCCTAAGTGGTGCATGCTTTCTGGCCAGGATTCGAACTCGGACTCTTTGAGCTTGGGTCGCTTGTGCTTACAAATAACTACTACGTAAATTTGAAGTGAGCGATAAATAGGTTAGTTTCCAAGGGATATACACTAGACTTCGAAGTTTCAATCAATCAATTATTTATTTGATAAAAGCATTGTGTTTATATTAAGTATAATTAATATATATATATATTTATTAATATATATATATATATATATTGTTTTATTTTATTCACTAGACTTATAAGTTTCAATGAATCAATTATTTATTTGATAAAAGCATTGTGTTTATATTAAGTATAGAATGCCACTAGTAGTTTCACGATTTGTCTAATCGTCACTAAAGTTTAAAAACCAAAAATCAATTATAACTAATCGATACACAAAGAAATCAAACATATAGTACATAATAAAAAATATACCTACAAAAAACATATTGATATTTCTATATTTCAAATTATTTTTTGAGTTTCTAAGGCTGACTTATATAATTAGAGTATTCATTGTTATTATGATTTGTATGTTCTAATATATAAACTCTAATAGATTATACAGTACATTCCTGTTTCAAATATCAAATAACATACATACGTGTGCAATGTGCATACCTACGATGTTAAAGAAAAATAGCGCGGTTTTGTTTGAAGTCTGATAATACGTTAAGTTATAGGAATTGCATCGTATGCATTGTTTTCTTGTAGCTCGGGTAACTATGAGCGTTATATACTCGTAGATAAACACATATTCTTGAATAAATTAATCGTCAGCATTAAGAATCTAGAATCTGCAATTCGTAATTAAAATGTATGACAGTCAGCAATAATTGTGTATTAAAAACTGCCCTAGTCAGAGACATTGAGGATGGATTATCTTAACAAACGTTTGAAATTGTTTATTCAAAGTAATGGTGAGATAGGCTGGAATGGGTGAAGCATCATCATGAACGGCGAGCGCGTTTCTCCCCTATTGTCGTCTACCTTTCAACGAGTTTGTCCAGGTATAAACGCCGTTTCCCGTGGGGGGAGAACCGCCCAACGCTGGATAGAGGTTGACGAAGCTGGGATAACGCTTTCCTGGCAGTAGATATGGCCCTTGGGGCACCGCCTATCAGGGTATACGGCGTTGGTCACGCTTCCACTTCCTCGTTGCCCTGACATAAGGCGAAGGAAGGAACTAAGGGCGGGTGACACTGGGTGGCAATAGTATTTCTTCGGGTACCTACTAGTGGTATTAATGGAATACTAGTGGAATTCGCCATATTGGGGTGGCACAAGATGGCGAAACCTACTCGCCCCAGCTGCGTTTCCCCCGCGACGGTTACACTTCAATCGGATTTCCCCTCCTTGAAAAAGGTATACTATAAACATTATTACGTAAGAGTAATACACAATACGGACAAGAGAAAAGCCATATTTAAAGAACACGTTATACTGAGACTGGTAAATATTGAGATTCAGATGAGCAGGGCAGATCTTCTATTGGATTCTCTTTGGAGAGTGTGCAGCTGAGCTCTTCGATCTGATCCCGCCATCTCCCTTCCATCATTGGACAACCAGACGCACCGGCATGCGGCATCGATATATGGTGGATATTCCACCTATAAGAACGAAGCGCTTCGCATCCAGCTTCATCATACGCACCGCAAAGGAATGGAACTCATTGCCGGAGTCTGTCTTTCCCGATACTTATAACCTGGGTGTCTTCAAGTCCCGTGTGAATAGTTACCTTCTAGTAGTCTTCTGGTCAAAGGCAAACCTATACTACATAAAAAAGCAGACACAACTTCGAGGGGAAAGTCAATGGGAGGATCTAGTTTGGAAGCCCTGTTTCAAGCGAGCATCATCAAGTCTTTGTCGACAATTGCACAATATTACCTGACGTAATGTTTCGAACAGTGAGCTTTACCTGTAATTACGTACGATGGCGAATGGCGAATACTGATAAAGTGTTATGTATCCTAAAATAAATAAAGTAACCAACATAACTAGCAGAATTAGTAAAAAAATTGGCAGTGGATTGGTTATGCCTCCGCACTGTCGAACTGATATATGTCCTACAATACAGAGGAGTATTGTAGGACACCCACCATACCGGTGTACTAGTGGTATATGTACTAGTTGCCGGTTGCTGTTGCGCAAGATTGGGGAGACTATGTCTGGTAGTTTTATTTTATTTACAGTAATTTTAAGTCCGTTTTTTATTATATTTTATGCAAATAAATTTCTTTTCATTTCAGTGCACAGCGCTTGAGTGACGACGCCGACTATATTATCATCTCTCTTTTCTTTCACCTTCTCGCAGTCATTTGCAGTCTGCACAATGTCTTTTCCTTCCATACTCAGTCCATCTGTTTTTTAGTGTACCATTACATTTGTGCCTATCAATATTTCAATAAGAATATCCATAAGACAACGAAAATACCCGACATAGGTCGCAAAATTAGCAAGTTGAAATGGCAGTGGGCCGGCTACGTCTGTCGCAGTACCGATTTAGCAAACGTGTCCTGGAGGGTAGACCACGTCTCGGCAAACATAACGTAGGACACCTTCCAGCCCGGTGGACTATCGACCTGCGCATGGTCGCTGGCTAGGGCTGGATTAGGAGGCGCAAACTTTGCTCAGTATAATTGGAAAGCCCTGCAGCCGGCATTTATACGTTGGAGGCGATTCGACCACAGCTGTTCCGATGGCTCTCGCGGAAACGCGGGACTCTGACCTTCAGAATGACGCAGATACTTACCGGGCACGGTTGCTTCGATAAGTATCTGTGTCATATTGCGGGCTGTCAGTCTTCATCCCAATACCACCAATGTGGCACTTGACACGGCGTTTCATACGGTAGTCGAGTGCGCAGTTTGGGCGCCGCAGAGGTTTGAACTCGAGACACTAGTAGGTCCGATCGATTCGCTCGGCAGCCTGGTGCAAGCCATGCTACATAGCGATTATCATTGGGTGGGTGGGGCCAATTTCTGCGAGACAATGATGTCTCAAAAAGAGGGCCGCGGAACGAGATAGGGAGAGAAGTGGAATTGCGCGTATTCATGCACCTCCTCATGGGCGCCGGCGTCAGCCGGGAGCCCGGAGGCGCAGATATGCACATGAATTCCCTCCGTGAATAATACCGCTTCAGGGGCCCTTTTGCATCAAGGAGTCTTCACCCCTGTCGTCGAAGTGAGTTTGCTCTGATTCCCGTGCACTCTCAGGCACTTTTGCGCTAGGATCGGCGAGCGCGTAACTACGTTGTAAGTCTCATGCCTTTCCTACCATAAAGCGTCGGGCACATGGGAGGAGGGATGTTTTAGTGGGGTATTAGCCCCTGGGCATTTGTCCATCGGTTCCAGTCTCCACACAAGCCGGTCGGTTACTGTTTTGGATTGCCCTCAGTGGAATGCCTCCATGATCAACAACGGTCTAATCCCTTGCAAAGGACCCGGTATGTGCGAAATGCATTTCCTCCGCCTGAAAAAAGAAGAAGGCTCAAACTTGTGTAGGCCTACGTCCAGAAGTGGACAGGGACTGGCTGAAGAAGAATATTCCAGATTAATAATCTTTTCGTCGCGGGATTTTTCAAGCTCCTCATTACAAGCTCATACGTCATAGTTTTCTTCCTCTCACTTTGTTTTTGAAGTTAATTTTCAAATCAAAGCCTTTATTTTGCTATACCTTAGTCCCCAACATTGTATTATTTATTATCTTTATATTTCATCGCTTACTGCAGTATAAAATAATTTTCAATAAAGGTGCTGATGGTACGTGAGGAACGCGAGCAATATCGAATGACCTGAATGTGCGAAGGCTTACGAGTATATTAATCTGCCATGAACTTTTTTCATGCAGAGATCTATATTATACCTGATTTATAAAAAAACCGTATTTTACGCAGGCATATGTTTATAAATAAGAGCGGTAATACATTTATGCTTAAAAATTGAGTAGAAGACACATGCTGTAATAAATTATAAAATTATTTTCATATAAATCAGCGAGGGTTAAAATACTACTTATATCTGAATCTTAAATATTTCATGTTCATAAGATTCTTAATAATAGTTAAAAATACTGTTTGACTCGTTCCAGTTGTGACGTCATAATTTGCTATTCTCGTAGAAAATCCAGGAGGCTTTAACGTAAAATGTCTCTGTTGAATTGAATGTCAACTACCCTATTATTACTCCATTATACAAATATAAAGATATTGTTACGAGTTGCGAGACAGGAATTAAAATGCCTTTGGAAATATTATGGAGTTTATTAGAACTACACAAACACGTATAACACAGGTACAAATATAACTCAACACTACAAATCCAAACGTAATGCAGAAGGTCGTAATTCATCAAAACGCGCAAAGTCCGTCACTATTAGATCTCCGATTGTACACACGCCTTGATCGTAGTTGTCGCTGAACTGCCCCCCTACCTCAATAAGGCCATCATTTTATACTGCACAAATACAATGTGCCCACCCGGCAACGTGGACCGAATTTCCTAGAGTCAGATTGTAACACCTGGCTAATGATGCTAATGAGATGATGAGAATGAGAATGATGCGAGTACAATAAAAGAATGGCTGTTCTCTAGAAACGTATGCCAATAAATAAGTAAACAAAAGAAGACGATCATAAAAGAATTACAATTCGTTCAAATGCCGACAGGTAATAAAATATGTTTTTTTACAGATATGTAGCTAGATGGAATTTGTTTTTCTCGGGGGGGCTAAGTTGTATAAATATTATGTGTTATAATTATTATCAGTTTGTAAACGCGTTACTATAGGACTCGAGCCACTCTATTATTAGGGGCATGAATATTATACACATACCTACCTTGTTTTTCTAATGTATGTTGGGAGGTCAATCAAGCGCGGAGTGAGTACCTATCACAATCAATCACAAATTTTAAACACGAAATAATCAAAAGAAGACAATCATAAAAAGTACCTATAGGAGCATCATATAAATTATAAATTCACTGCCTCTAAGTAGTAGTATTAGAAGTACTTTGGGAACTATTTAAGCCAGCGCGAGCTGCAGTGGCAATGGATGAAAATAACCGAGGCATTGGAATCAACTTTGTAACAGTAGGTAATTGTTAAAGATCATAGTTTAGGCCGTTTAATAACGTGGGTATATACCGAATTCACTTCTTTGTCTGAAATAATCAATTAGTTTATCGGCCCATCTGGTGGAGGTGGCCCACCGGCTGTAACGTATGTAACACCAGTCGCATCGCCAACGCGATATATGTAGTGTAAAGGGACGGTGTAGACAGCAGGTGACATTCAGAGGTTAACATGTGTGAATAATAAGTACTTTTATGTACACCACTGATCAATTTATTAGCCATATTATGTACATATAATATAATAATTATATCATATAATATCAGCCCATATTATTGTCTCACTGCTGGGCTCGGGCCTCCCATTATAGAACGGACAATATCCACGCTTGTCCAAGGTGGCTTGGCAGGTTTGACACAACGGTTATTGCGATGTGCAGGTTGCATCACGATGTTTTCTACACACGTTTGCCACTCGTTGCCACTTTTTAGGATGGGCTGGAGGGGACTGGATAGGACGGGTGGCACTGGATAGCTAGATGTGATTAAACTATTGAGAATAAGTTAGTTAACATAAGTTTTGGCAAACCACGAAAATGGCAGAATGTATACATTTTACATGATTATTTATTTTGTACTTAATACATTCTGGAAAAAGAAAAATTATATAATGCAGTTTTATATTAAAACGCCCGCTATTTTATAAAACGAGATAACTGAATTCTATCTTAATAAATGTAGTTACCTGCATTCTAAAGGCTGGAAAATGTAATAATCTCGGTAACTTCCCCTCGAAGGAGTACTGTCCAAAAGACGTCGCGTTCATTCGTAAGATTTTATGGGCAGCCATATTATTCGCTGGAACTTGAAAGTCAACATAAATGAATTTGTAAAAGATTTTAAAGTATGTCCTATTCATCTGCTGTTCTATCATCAAAGACATATATAGACATACAACGAAAAATATTTAACTTTTAATACAAACAAAATTCCTTTGAGTATCAAAATTATATTTTTCTGTTCTTTTGTTGAAATGGCACAAACGAGGATAAAATATGAATTTTAATTTTATTTGACCAGTTCCAAGAGGTTGATAATAAAAACCCACAATTTCCCCATTGCTAATAAGGATATATTTTATGCATGGAATAAACAAAAATATAAATTAGTTTATTTATAGACTTTATGATATTATACATGAAGTGTGTAGTGTTTAAGATCTATAGCTATAGGATTGTATAGTGAATATGTGAAAAACATAAAAATAGTGCGAATGAGGTATCAGTCCACATAATAGTATGATGAAAGGTTCTGCAGATGTGAAAAATACCTAGGTTATGACATTTGGTTGCGAAGCCGTTAAAAGCATATAATCCAAAATACCTTAAAAAAAATGAAATGAAAAAAATATAGTTCAAACTAGTTTCCGTTGCAAGAATTTAAAATTCTGCAATCTCAAATTTTTCAAAACCTTTCACCTCATAGACCAATAAGGACCATAAGAATAAAGAATACCTACTTTTTACAAAGGAAGGTTCAGGTTAACCTTCATTTGTAAAAGTTAAGTATTTCTTACATAGGTGTTTAACAAATTAAAAGCTATTTAAGAATATCGACATTAATTTTTCAAAAGGTATAGTTTCAAATAGTTTATATAGGGTTATATTTAGGTTTATATTTATAAGTCAATTTATTTTTAGTATTTAGCTATATGTTTTAGTTAGTACAATAGAATAAAACTTAAAAGAAAAAAAATATAATAAATATATAAAAAAAAAAACAAAATTTAACAAATAAATGATACACGATTATCTACGTTGGAAAATTTCAACCTCCAGTTGCATGTAATTTGTACAGCATTGTTTTCGGGTTTATTACACCATTATATAGCGCCATACAAATTACAAGTTCCCATTGAATGTCATACATTAGCTCAAGTAGCTCCTGAGAAGAATAACTGTGTCATACACAGACAAACGTACACGACGAAAGCATAAGGATTCCATCCTTGCCATAATGTCTACGGAATCTTAAAATTAGGTCTGACTGTCTGACCGCCCAGTGGTCCAGATTCGACAGTAATATTTATACAATATTTATTGTACAATAAAATTTAATTTTAGAAGTAAGCATCCTTACTTGCCTCGTTTGCATTAAAGAATACAGCCTCGCAGTAAGTAGTAATACGTAAAGGGAAATCTAAACCCTTTTTTAGTTGCGCACACGAAGGCGTGTGCGGCATAAGTAATTAAAGTTATACCAAAGAGAATCGAAGAAAGCTATTTTTATACAACATGTGTTAAAATTACTTTAGCGCCGAATTTTCAATTATCGGGTAAAAAAATTACAGTTGCCTGAACAAAATAGTTGAATTGTTTCAGTCACATGTATATTATAATTGAATTGATGGCTAACTTCATTTCTCTGACGATCCAACTTCAAACTTGACCCCTCTACATATTTAATATACAGGTGGGCCATTAATTTTTGCACTTACAAAAATGCGAGGAAAAAACCACAGGTGTATTTAAATTACTGTTGGTTTTTTTATTTTTTAACCAACTGTTGGTTTGAAATCATAAACAAGGATGGGAAAATAATTTGCTAAACATTAGATTGTCGAAATGTCCCCACTTCTTCCTTGGAATTCTACAAGTATTTTGGTTTTAGAAGAAGTATGGACAGATAATAAATATACTTTGAAGACATTGCTATCCCAACCTTTGGAGAATGCAAAAGCTATTGGTTTTTTATTTGAGGATTTTCTCTACTCCAGATTCTGCTATTTCGTTTGATTACATGTTTATTCAGGGGGATATAGGATATAGGCGTCTAGGAAGAAAATTTTATTGAATTTCGTCTCATTTGGAACATTATTTTAAAGAAGGTTTTTCTTAAAATTAAATCATTTTCTCTTATTTTTGCACCAATATATGGATATAGTTGTATAACTGTTTTCATAACCAAACGCAAAGACGTTCGGGGTATCCGATAAGTTTGCGCGTTAACACGTGCGGTCGTCTCGCACAGACAAGTTTGCATGTGCGGTACTTTCTTAAGTTCCTATCTGTCCTATTTGTTTTCGATTTATAATTCCATCTGTTACGATTTTTTGAAGCATGTATTAATTAAATTAGTAGTCGGCTGGTGGGCTCTGTTTGATGCGGTGTAATTGGTGATGCAGTCGAAATAGATGGCGAGCAACGACATAAAAATCATTCCATTTGTAAAAATGTTTTATACAGGTCGCAAAAGATTCTTTCGTCAAGAGTGACTCAATTTCCAAGAAGTGAGGAGCCGAGTGTCACCGGTCCCGCAACCTTCATCCGATTACTCCGCAAGAGCGATTACAAAAGTGCAATAATTTATGGCTCACCCTTTATTATTAACTTATACTAGAGCTTTCCCCGCGGCTATGCCGCGAGTCATACGCTAGTCGGTAGCTCTATTTTACTTAGATAAAAACTTTTTAGGTTTTAAATATCGAGAGCGAAGCCGTGAAAGGAGCGGAGCGGCTTGTATATATAAACCTTCCTTTTATAAATTATCTAAAAGAACCGCTTAAAACTCTTGGTTTAGGAAGATTTTGCGGATATACACACAGACAGACGTGGAAAGTAAACCAATATAATTCCTCGTTAGGTATATAAAATAAGTAGGTACAAATTACAGAGAATTAATTATACCAAATTTCATGTTAATCAGTTAGTTCCCAATACAGTGCAAAAGGTGCAAACATCCATTTAAATTTTCGTTCATTAACATAATACATTATGTAGACTACTATATAGTATTAGTTACATTGTATCTTAATACTACGTGACTACTACTTGAATGTATTAAGGCTCGTTAGAATGAAAGGAAGAGACACGTCAATTCTTACGTGTCATATATTCATTGAATGATTGACAAATAGATGCAATTATTCAATAGCAGGGGTATCGGCCGACATAGACAATGATTTCTCGCCATCTGCACCGACACTGTGCCCCCGAGATATCTAGGTCGAGTGCCTCGTCCTACTGTTAAACGCTCACAGTGAAACGGACCTACTATTCGTGTTTGTACGAAACGAACACATGGAAATATGACCTCGTCCGAGAACTAGGTCGAAAACTCGCGCATGCGTTTTGTTAGCTAATGCCTACAACATCAGGCATAGAGCAAGAAGGGCTTCTTACTTTTGATACATCTACAATCTCGGAATTAACATTAACTTACTTACATAGATATATTATAGTACATGTCGTACGTTTATTATAAATTTAGGCTTAAAAGTCGGTGCTTAAGTAAAATTAGGAACTGGAAGAAGACAATATTACTTCAAACCAATCCAGTTTTTTTGATTATATTGTAAGAATCGCGGGTGTATAGACTAACTATTCAGAATTAACCGTCGTTGTCGATTGTGAACCTTTCCTAGGTTAGTCGGTGTCACAAGAAACATTTACATTCAAGGTATGGAAGAACAAGAGAAATGGGTTGCGAGGCACGGCCTGACTTTGCGTTGTGTCGAGCATGGGCACGAATCTTACCGCGGCAACTTTATAGCCGAATCAGTCAATAAATGGATACGTCTTAGAAGAATACTCTGTGCCTTCTGCTAATCAGATCGGGTGACGGGCGAGCGGCGGCAGCTACATTTAGAAACATTTCAGGGCCGTCTTTACCCCTCTGCAAGGGGTGCGAGGAACACAGGCGCTGACTTTAATAAAAAAAATCATTAAAGAACATCGTCATGGTTTTACAAGGTCTAACTAACGACACTTCTTCACACGACTACACATATCCATTTAAGAAAAATCAACTATCAGTTAAATATGTGTAGCGTCATATATACTACTACATCTTCCCAGTAGTTTCTGAGAAAAATGATTGTACCGTACATAAACAGATGGACGGGTGGATATGACGAATGCATAAGGGTTTCGTTTTTGCCAAAATGACTAGGGAATATTGAAAATTAAAAATAAACTACCTTTTTTATTTCTGGTGAGGGCGGAAGCTGATTCTCGCAACCCAATATACCCAAGACAGTCCTGAAATATTCACTGTATCAAATATAGCATTGTAAAAGAAAACATATATATAATAAAAGCAAGAAATATGGATATACATATAGGTTACTCATTAACATTCAAGGAGCACAGCCGATCCAAGTAATGAAAGGATATCGATCAAGGAATAAAAAACAATGCCTCGTCGATATGTAGATTAGACTTCAAATGTTTGTAGACCAACCACTAATACCTATATAAATTGTACATTGTTTTAAATTTACACAAGGAAGGCATTTTCACGTTTACTAAACCTGAATAATTAATATTACATTTAGCATGTGTTTAATTACTTGTAATTCCTCAAGACTATATAAGTAGAATAATGAGCCTAAGCCACAGCCTTCAAAGCGTAAGTTGCCCAAAAGGCTTGTTTCATTCGCCATATTGTTCTGTTCGACGAGGTGAGCATCAGCCCTCTGATCACCTCTAGAGTCAATTGGGCTTTTTAAGAAGTCTTTGTCTGCACAGCCTTGCTCGTGGCCTCAACGCTTTAAGTTCCAAGGATATTAGCAAACAGCACAAGCACGTCCTACTGAAAGTTACACATTTACGCCGCCATTTAGTATTTGCTAGATAGGATGGCCATAAATGGCCATTTATACAGAAGATAGTGTGTATAGAAGTTAATTTATGTATGACACTTTTCGTTAATACAGAACAGCTTCAGGTTTTCTGAAGCCCGAATACGTTATATATAGTTAAAAGCTGGTAGATTCAAGAGGTCTTCAATGGTGAAAAACGAAGTAGTTAGTAGAATAACGTCACACCTTGTCTTGGGGATTAGGCTACGATCCCGAAGCCGACGAGGTCTCGGGCTGAATATAATCAAACCTGACACTATATAGGTATATATCTATCTACACGAGACTTAGGTACAAGCGTGCCAAATTTTTATCATTAGCCTTGGTAGTTCCTGAGATAACCAGCTGAAACACAGAGACAGAGGAACAGATAGTCGGTCCCTCTGTAGTATAGACTGGTAGACACACACATAAGCATACCACATTACATTACAGCGAGCTACAGCGGTTCATTTTTGCCTTTAGTTATTGGAAATCCAAAAATTACAAAGTGCGATTAGTGAATCTAACGTGATAAATAAACTTTATAAACCAAGTCAGTGAAAACGTAACACAGTAAATTTACGAAATCTAACATTGGTAATTGATCTACGAAAGATCATAATTCTGCTAATAATTTGAAAGAATTAATTAAAGGAGATTTCTATCTGTTATAACTATATCTCTAAAGAAAGACTAACTTGAATATGTTAGAACAGACCTTGACAAGTTTATTGTTTGTGGTCCGACAGTGGTAATTAATTTAAGTAATTAGATACAGATCTTAAGGATATACAGTCTACTTGGTACATTTCCTGTATACAACTAAAGAAATACATAGATATAACATATAAGCTTGTTTCGGCATGTAGACAGTCTGATTGACTTAACCGTGCAGGAACGAAGAATTAATACAATTATACTTTATTAAATTATGAATAGCTTTTATTTGGTACTTGAAAAATGGGCCCTAAGTCAAATTTGTCCAAGAAAATAGGTTTCAAAAAAACGTCCTCGCGAATTAAAACTTCACCCCCCCTAGTCATATTTAGAGACAATGTATGTGAATGTGCAGGAAAAATAATGCAATTTCCTGCGGCCGGGTGGCCTGTCGTAAGAGGTAACAAAATAACTCCCCACAGCCAATTGGTACGATATTTTCCCGTCTGGATGGTTACCACCCCTGGCCTAGACTATGTCGCAATAACTACCTTGAGTGTTTCGGCATTAGTGGCCAGGTTCCAGTCTTCCTTTAGATAACGGTTTAGCTACATGGGTAGCTCCTTTGATGTTGTAAATATTCATTGGTGATGGTAACCGCTTTCCATCAGGGAATACTGCCTGTCTGCTGAACTCATTCAATAAAAAAAACATATTATTATATACTTATGATAACAGTTGTATGGCAGAGTTAGGTTAGGCCGGAAACCCGCGACGTGCTTGCTCACCATGATCAAATCACAGATATTTAAAAAAACGGTAAGTACCAAGCGCCTTAAATAAACTTGCAAATTGTATGTCTTCACTGGCTCACTGGTAGTCACGGGTGCTTTGTTGCGAATGATAACAGATATGTATAGGCCATAAGAAAAAGTCGAAGTTTAATTATATATATATATATATATATATATAATAATGTACTTCCCAGTAAGACTTAAGAATTGGGTTTTATTTAAATCTATACTATAATAAGTCAGTATTTTTTTAAAAATATTATAAGGGTATATTTATGTAATGGACTAAAATTACATACAATCGAATTAAATAAAAGAAAACTTAATTTATTTGTATTGTATTCTACCCATAGCCTATAAGTAGAATACTGAGCCTAGATAACCGTCTTCTATGGGTAAGGTGCCCAGAAGGCTGGCTACGTTTCATCGCAATCGGTAAATTGATCGAGATTGTACATTGCGTTTAAAAATGTGAAAAATATCAGGGTGGTTAATTCGGACCAGGAGATTCAGAAAACTTTTATTTCAATTCAATGTTTAGAATCTTTGTCTGTCTGTCTGCAAGAGCATCATGTAGAAACTACTGAACGAATTTTAAATGATCGTAATTTAAGATACTTTTTATCCCGATAAATGACATAGTTTCCATGAAATGGACGGATTAGCAATATAAATGGCGCTGCAACCGCGATATAAACAACCTTCGCGGTAATTCAATAACAAATACGTTGTCATGTTGGCCACATGTCATTCATTACGTATTAGGTTCTACAAATCAGGTTGGCTGCAACTTCTCTTTATGTTTTGCTGTGCTGTTGTCTGTCTACATTATATTGACTTAGTTTCTTTGTAATTGTGGTGAATTGAACAAGAAACTAAATTATTGAAGGTTTGTATATATGAAACACCTAATTATTTTTTTATGTACGTAACATAGAGGTAACATGTAGGTTTTCTACGCAACGAAGCCGCGGGGAAGACTCTGATAATATAATAAGTTTTCATGTAAAAAATACGACAAAAAAGAAATAAAGAAAAAAGATACTAAACAAACATATAATTATTAATATCTTTTAAGTTAATTACATACAATGGAATTTAATGTAAGAAAACTTAACTTATTTGTATTGTATTCTACCCATAGTCTCTCAAGACTATAAGTAGAATACTGAGCCCAGATCACCGTCTTCTCTGGGTTAGGTGCCCAGAAGGCTGGCTACGTTTCCTCGTTGAGATACTTCATTTATTTTCCCAGTATAGATAAAAAGTTGCAAAAAAATAATAGAAAGACAAAAAAGCAAAGACGTGTTTAAAAAAAGAAATCCTACCTCATTCTAAAATCTGGCAACGTGTTGTCTTCGCCTCTGGTGCTGCAAACGTGTAGACTGTAGATATAGGCGACGGCATTAAGGTATAATGTGTAATCTAAGGGTTACGGTAACCACGTTCCATTAGATGGGCCTATCTGTTTTCTAGCCTCGCAATAAAAAAGTCTTTGAAGTATGGGGCATTTTCGATTAAAAGTGTTTTATGGTTCCATAGCCAAGTAACGAAAATAGGGGACATTTGTCGTCTCGAAACTCTTTTAATACGCGGACTGCAAAGCACTTATTAATTTTTTCTGTTACTGTTGTAATGGTGCTTTATACTTCTTTCCTAACTCTATGATAAATTAGTATTATATGTACATAATGTTATTAAGAATTTTTAATAAGCATTAAGCGCCCGAACCTATGTCGTAAAACAAAGGAGATGTATAAGTATCTCTGGTTATAGTTATAACCAAACCCTCTTAAACGGATTAGATCCGAATTTTGAACGGTGACCCAGAAACCTGGCCTAAATATCAATACGATTGTCTGTCAAACTCACAATCGACATAGTAGCTATATTTTGTTCAAAATATACCAAATGAGTTTATATCCCTGGAGATTTGAATTAGAGAGGAATCAAAGCGGAGTATTCCGGCCGCATTTGCTATTTTCAGTTTATAATATATAGGTAATAAAAGAGTTTCAGCAAGAGAACCGCCCATAACCGTGCCAGTGGGCGCTGTTGCGATGTCGTGCAGACGCATCCATTGACCCAATTCCTTGCTACTTGTATGCCCCAAATTGCTGACCCGACGCTTGTTAGCGCCTTTCCAACTCAAATATTCATATTAAGCGCTGAGATAAATTAACTGCATATTTCGCTTACTCCATTTTGAAATTCAGGAATCATTTTGTACCAACACAATTTTACCATACACTTAATACATTAGGTAGGATATTGCAGCTGATATACCAAGTAATCTTTATGGCTTGAAGCAAGTATGTAATTTCCCCCGTGTCCCTGCTCCGTCTGGGTTAGTGCTAGTGTTAAAAATAACGCCGTTTGTGATTAGTTGTATTATTAAATATACCTACGTAATCTGTGAATGTTTAAAGTTATTAAGAATTAATAACAATATTCGAAGTTTAGTTTCTCTTCATAATTTATTTCGCGGCTAGCACTCGTAATTAAAACTACGTTTTAAAATAAAAATCAAATTAATTTACCGCCCATAAAACTGTTAAAATGTAGTTTTAATTTTTCGTTTTATACTTATTTAGTTTTTTTCCTGTCGATTCGTAACTATGAATATTATAATACATTTTTGAGGTTACGGAAACTGAATTAGGTAATGAATAAAATATATATTTTAATCAAAAGTAAAAAGTTAATAGATAACAAATCTCAAAGATAAACAAAAAACATAATTCAAAAACAAAGGTCTTTTGATTAATATATTTTGTCTTCGCTCGAATTTATGTTCCACTGAATCTATAATTATTATATTGAATGAAATAAATAAATGACAGTAAATCGAATTCTATATGCCTATGATAGCCCATAATAATGGGCTATCATTTTCTGGGTGCCGCAATCAGACCACACGTCATATTGAAATCATGAACGGACAAATCACTAACATTGCCCATTTCTTTCTTAGTAGGTTCTTCTTTTCGGTCTTACATCTATAGAAATTTTTGAAAATGAATAAAATAACTACAGAGTTCCTATAAAAATATTGACTCCTAAAGTCTCTGCCTTTCTGCTGTTTCTGTGCCAAGTTTATCAAACGTATTGATCTTTTCCAGTTTCTAAGTATATTTAAGCCCTACTTTTTAATAAAACATACCCCTACAAACGGGGCGTATCCCTTTTTGAAATCGTAAGCTAACAATGAACTTGGGAACTAGGGTCCGTCCAACCTTCCGTTTTAGTAGAATAACTATGTGATTTTGGAGTGTGAATATTTAAAGATTTCTTTCTTTTTTATAGGATGTTATACCTCCAACGCATTGATTTTGCCAGTGCCAGTGGGTGGTTATCTGCCAGGTGCATATAATGATATACCTAAATACTTATAGATATGAGAAAACTCTGACCGATAATATTCCAAAACACTTTCTGTGATGTTCGGGAAGTAAAAATTTCATCTAATTCCAAAGTACCTATTCCAATATCGCAATGCGCCAAACGTTTGGCAACTATAGTGAATACAACTGTCTTTGATTATGTACAAAATAGGTAAGTACGTAAGTACTATGTTGCTCAGTATTTTGTATGTACAGTTGTTACAGTTGCATAGTAGGTAATTACTAAATATTAATCAGTCAATCTTTATACGTGGTGCAATATATTAAAGATACCCTATTGGGGGGAATATAAGTATTAGGCAGTGTTGCACCCCTGAAGGCGTGTGTGGGGTCCTGAGGCCATGAGCCTCTACCGAAATTTATCGAAACGTCTCATTGGCTCTTCAGGTAATCAGAGGGCTGTTTCTTACCTCGGCCAACGGATCAGTATGGCGGTCCAGTGAGGAAACGTAGCCAGCCTTCGGGCACCTTAGCCATAGAAGACTACTATGGGTAAGGTGCGTTAGGTTAGGTTAATTGGCGTTTGGTTATATTCGATTATATGTTAATTTTATAATACGGTACATGACAGTATGAAAAATATAGGCTGATTTTAACTTATATCGTAGATTACGATCTAAACATGACAAAAATAAATCGTTTTAATTAAATTAACTTATATTCGTTTATATTTTTGAGAAATAAAATTGTTATATTGCAGCCATTAGCCACGTGACAATGAACGCCGATCAGAGCGCGTGACGTCATAGCGTGCAAAACACGAGAAGTTATCAATGGCTTCTCAGATAACACTTCAACGAAACAGATGTTTGTTTTGCACCCTGTGACGTCATGCGAGACGCCATGACAGCTTGACGCGTTTTTGTGACGATATGTCAAAATATTTATGAAATTGCTAAATTAAATATGTTAATGTTGGTTTTTTGCTGAAATATTAATATTTTTGCTAAAATAGTCCATAAGGGTCAAAATAAACATGTTTCTCAAAAATTGTCAAGTTCCGTATTGTAATGTCGTCAGTATACTAATAAATTATTAAGTAATTAATTTCAATGTAATAAAAGCCATCACCAGGGCCAAAGGAACCAGAGTCGCATGGATAAAGCTTATGACACCTACTCTACCTGACCTTTCCTTTTGCAACCCTTCTCATTCCCCAATATACCTCCAAACATCCATAAACATGGCTACAAAGTTACGAGATTGAAATTATGTTGCAATGTCCACGAGCAATGATTGATATAAAGTTATGTAGATTCGTTTTTTGGCTTCCTTCATTAGCATAGGACCCGCCCAGAATTGTTCGTTTTATATTAGGCATTATACAACCTAACTTGCTTAGCTCGGTAATATGTGTTTGGCTGTTATTCTGTATTTATAATGAAGAAACTCTATATGTCATATTGAATCCTAACTACGTCTTGTGTTATATGCCTTTTGGAAGCATCAAATTCAAAATCGTTATTATTCAAAATAAGTTCCACTTCCACACATATAAGTCAAAATTTAAATACACTTCCTATTGTATGTACTACACAACGTCGCAACGTGTTATCACTGCCTAAAGAGGAAGAAGCGGAAAGAAACTTCCCTGCGACACGTTTTGCAAATATTTTTCAGTATAATTAAGTTTATCTCAGGCTCTTTCTTACACACACACACACACACACAGAGACGCACACATACACATATATATAGAAATATGGCTCTTCGCTATAAAGATTGAGAAAATTGAAAATTTTCTAGCATATTTTACGAAATCGCGAACAAAAGCTAGTTAAGGTAAAAGTGGGCCTTCGTGTTTTGTAGAGCGCTATTTGTATTCTTAGATAAAAGAACCTAATCCAAGCAAATGTGTATAGCTATGACATTCAATATTATTATGAAATTATTTGTTTCTTTATACCAGAGGAGCCCTATAAAGCGCCGAGTAGGTACTGTATGTATTAATTTATTATTAATTATAACGCCAAAAAAAAACAAGTTAAGCCCTCATAGTCTAGTTTACTATGAGTGAGAATGGTAGAAACCAACAAATAAAACACCATAATTTTATTTAATTACTGCTTTGTTTATTGAGAATAAGAAGCGCGGCTGCTTTTACAATATCACCGTTTGCTTTGACAAGTTCACGTAAACACAACCCAAGGGACACCTCACCACCAGCCGATATCTTGACACGCGACACCTTTATCGCTTGATGAACGTTCCACTCGCATAGTTCTAGTGCTTTTAAACATTCTTCTGGTGTTGCCTGGTGGAGAAGGTATGAGATGATAAATAAGTATTTAGAAAAAAAAACTAGTTAAATACAATTGGGATAGAGTAATTTAATTTGACGGCCTCTGTGATATAGTGGGCCAAGCCTTTGACAGCCTGCTTTAATAAAGTGCAGAGATTCCGGGTTCGGATTCTGATATGGTAAATTTCGTAAACGAATGAAGAACTTTCCATTTGTTGATAACCGTTCCACTTGGGTTTACGATTGTAACGCCGGCAAGCAAGTGGAACGGGCAAAATCGCGGTCGTGAACGTGGTCGTTGTGAGTCTCTAATGTAACGTAGCCACTATGATTTGATAATAAAACAGGTGTTTATTTTTTGAAAATCATAGTACAACTCGGTGCCTAATAAGGGTAATCGTTTTTTTTAATCTAATGCATAAATACTCATTTAAGCGTTTTTAGCTATTTCATATAGTTTAGGAGATGGTCCTGATGGCCCATTTGAAAAATTCACTCTTTATATAGTTAATAAACATTTGTATTGCGATACCAACTTGTTGTTTTAGTACTTTATTCATAATCCTAACTTCGTCGGACTCGACGCCTCTTTGTTGGCCGCATGGCTTCCGATCCGCGAATTCTAGTAAATCCTCCACCGATACATGATCTGAAAATGGACAAAACTCATAACACCCAATATAGGTAGTTATCCGTTACGAAACTCTTTTTCCCTGAGGTCACTCGGGCCTTCAAGATAGTTCGGCCTCACCGGCGTGCACTCCCAGCTCTTCCCGGGGCACGGGGGATTCTCGGAGTACCTGAACCGGTTCGGGTGCAAAGAGAATCTGCGATAAGGAACAGATTGAGGATGTCCCGCATATAATTTTCTGGTGCCCGGCAAATTCCCGGGAGAGGTATGAGTGTGAGAGCAAGCCTCGCGTCGAAATTACATACGCGAACATGGCCGTACTGATGTCCAAATGCAACGTAGAGGACTTTATAAAATATTGCCTTAGGATAGTCAAACGAGTGGTTGATAGAAATAAAACAACACAATAGATAGATAAGTTGTACATTTAGTATATATTTAGGAATATATATGTAATGTGTAAAAATAAGAATAGCAGATAAGTATTATAATCGTGCAAAAATACAAAAAAGCGTAAATACAAAAAATTAAATAGAATTAATCACATAGCGTAAGTAATTAGAAATGAGAAACAAGATAGAAAAGATAAACTTATATTATATTATTACTAGTACGATAGAAATAAAGTAAGTTAGAAGCTTGATTAAGCAATAGTAAGAAAACTATGTTAGAAATTAAGTGCCTTTTCTAAGTACAAATTAGTAACGAAAATATGTAATAATATTAAGCAATTTGGTAAAATTATTGTAAAAAATTAGAAGTAACCAGAAACGTAGTAGCACTAAGAAATTTCGTAAACCTTTTTTTTTAAACAAACAAGTACAAAATAAATAAAAAAATATAAACTCCAAAAAATTTAAAAGCCCTAGTAATCTCGTTCGCTCGGAGGAGATTAAAAAACAATTAGCTAGTTCGCAAAACACCTAACATACTATCTCACCCGAATTTATATTGCCACCCGCTCGCTCCTACTGGTATCTTTGCCTGGCCAGGTTGCAACGGTCCGGCTACTGAGGAGATATCTAGTAATAGTTACCCAAATAACTAACATGGCACAGTAGACGTGCTCTAGACATGAATGAATGAATGATTTATTGCACATAAATTAAAGTACAATGGGCGGTCTTGTCGCCAAAGGCGATCTCCTCCAGACTGCCCTATACAATTATTATCGACACCTACTACATTATTTACTGACTTCATAATTATTTTATTAAAATAATCATTATTATCATCGTTATTTATTTATTATTACAAGAGTAATTTAGTAACATTTGTCTGACTAAACGATAGACGCCGATATTCAAGGAGCTTGAACAGCGGCCCAATTCAATTACATTGCGATAGTGTCAATAATGTTCTAAATTCACAATATCCTCTCGATATAGTCGCGACAGAATAATAGTAGACAAAAATTGGTATGACCATTAGCAGAAATATTGTTAGCCGAAATTAATATTGAAGATATTAAACATTTATTTCGCGAATTTCGAAGAGCTATTAATGTCAATGAAGCAAGTGAGGTGTGTAAGAATAAGCCTGAATGGCGCTCTGTTGTTCGTGCCTACCCCGCAAGGGGCCTGGCGTGAAGTTATGTATGTATGTATGTATTTCGCGAATTTTCACTTATAAATATTTAATTTTAAAAATTTTGAAAAAAATAACGTATTACATTTGTAAATAGGGAAAAAAGTATTTGGTAGAAAGAAGGTATTTCTGAAAATTTTATTTATTTCTTCTCCTGGAGACACTATTTTTGTTTGCTCTAGTACACACTAACAACTTTTATTATCTTTAAATTTTCGGAAGCTATCTTTACATTCCGAATTTAAGTTTAAATAAAGAAAAAAAACATTTTTTATTAAATTTATAGATGTACTGTTCCTTTCTTCTCGCCATTTTAGATTCATAATTGAATAAACTCTTTCAGAGAAAGTTGGATCGATAATAGTTCGGGTTACGGGTTGTCTGAAAGAGATCGCTTCTTAGCGATAAAACCGCCCATTGTGCACATTTAGAATATTTTTAGGCTATAAGTTCATCTGTATTTTCTGTAATGGTGTACAATAAAGTATTACCTATCTATCTATAGTTCAGTAATTATCCATATAAGTATTTCATTTTACCCATCAGAATAAATATTGGAAATAGAGTATTTTGACGTACTTTATTTTTATACAAAAATATAATATTACTAGCTGACCCGGCGAACTTCGTACCGCCATATTTTTTAAATTCCTAAAAGACTTTGTTTCATGACACAAATACAAAATCACCAAAATCGCTCCCAGTGATTAGGAGGATTCTAGAACCCAATCTCAGCGCCACCTACCGGTTCCAACGGTATAAAAAGTATCCTATCTTTTAATTTGGATCAAACTGCACACGGTGTGCAAATTTGATTAAAATCGGTTCAGTAGTTTTGGAGTTTATCGGCAACATCATCGTGACACAAGATTTTTATATATATATATATATAAGATAAAGTATGGCTGGCAGCCCTAGGCACGCCACTGGAATTAACAGAATACCGAAAACAGGCAAACCTACGATTGAGGCAATTTGACGAGATACTAATAGTAGAATTGGACCCTACCTTTAACTAGAGTATTGTTCACCTCCACCACGCCACTTCTATCACGACCCTGACTTTCATTATCGTCATACTTGTAACCTTCTTCACCCATGATGAGGCCCGTGTCTAAATCGACCTCGACAATGTCCACGAAGTCGAATGGATTCACCAGTTTACTTTGAGGCTTGAAGGGATTTGTCTCGGTTTTCGACGATTCCGGTGCGTCACGAACATCGATGCCGTTTTCACGGTTATCGTCATACTGTTGCGTTGTTTTCATTATTGAACACGTCATTGCGTTCTGGTAGATGACAGTCCCGCTTGTACTAGGGACTTCATAAACGTTATTATGCTGTGGTATTTTCAATGGGTATTTACGAATATGTCGACGCTGGTCGATCAATTTTGGTTTTGTGTTCCGTGGTGGCAGAGGTAACACATTTTCAATCTGTGAAAATAAATTACATGAACATTGTTAATACGAGCCCAATGTTCTAGGATAGTTGAACAATTTATTTCTACGAATTATTAAATCAATAATATTTTACCTAAAAATATATATTTATTTTATAAATATTAGACCTAAAACTGTACTATTTGTTTGTCAATTCACTGCAATAACAAGGAAACGAAGTCAATATTGTCTAAACAATTGCCCAGCAAAACATAGAGATGACTCGAAACCAACCTGACTTGAAGTAATACAATGAATTACTTCTTCACTATGACACCGTAGATATTTCTTAGTGTTTGCTTAGCCATCTATTCCATGTAAACGACGTTATTTAATGGGATAAAAAGTATCTTAAGCATTTTTATAGGATAGTTTAGTTTTTGATATACAAGTAATTAATCATTTTTATTTCGTTGAATCATGACATATTTTCTGAAATTTACTTGAATAGCATCGCATAGAATGAACTAAAGATAAAAATTAATATTGAAAATAAAATGTGTAGTAAATCAAGATGTAAGCTGCCTCTGTGCCGACTTACATTCGTATACATTCAGTAGTAGCCAAAAAAGATTATTGTTATAGTACTACAACCAAAATCAAAATTAAAGCCGATTGGCGGATTTTATACATCGGTATTCTTGGTCTACAGGATTCTAATCGCTTTATGTTTCTCGGCCATCATATGTTATTGATAGATTAATTTATATTGCAAATTATAAAATAGAATAATTGCTTATTGCTGCTGACCAAATACACAATTACAAAAATGCATGATTACAATATTGTCATGGTAGAAACATTAGGCGGCCTTATCGCTTAAATCAATTTTTTCCAGGCAACCTAACATAAGGCATAATTTAACCTAATCTGGCGATGTAGGTGGTGCAGACTATTAGGTAGATTATACACATACATATATATATATATATATATATATATATATATATATATATATATATATATATATAGAATTATATGTTTATATAGAAAGATATATTACAGAACTTATAAAAGTATATACTTACTACTCTTTTAGTTTCGTTATCAGGACAATCTTCTATGGAAACCCTGGAAACAGACATTTTTTTAATTTTTTTACGGAAATAATTTTATTGCTGAATAATATATATATATATATATATAAAAAAGGAAGTCGTGTTAGTTACACTATTATAGTAAATAAAGAACGGCTATACCGATTTGGCTGAAAATTGGTAGAGGTTGCTTAGAACCAGGAGACGGACATAGGATACTCTTTACCTGTTGGAACCGGTAGGTGGCGCTGAGATCGGGTTCTAGAATCCTCCTAATCACCTGGACCGATTTTGGTGGTTTTGTTTTTTTGTGTTTGAGTGGGTCCCCGGATGGTTTAAATCTATTATAACGTATTAGATATATAAAGCTATATAAACTATTAGAACCGGCAGGTGGAGCTGGGATCGGGTCCTAGATTTTTATTTTTTCACAGCAGGACAACGTCTGTGGGTGCCGCTAGTATAAAATAAAAATGTGCCTTATAAGTTAATTAATCAATTATTAGTATTACTCATTATGTTACTCTTTACTTCGATATGTTACAGGTTCGGAATTATTTAAAGCAACCGTTATGATGCCAGTGATCAACAATTTCATCGCAAATGTTACATATATTTTTTTTTGGTTACATGCCCGTTCAACGACTATTTGTCCAAGTCCCTTGTGAAGGACCTGGGCTCCAATTCTGCTATAACAATATCGTCAGAATGGCCCACCACTGGCGTCATAATAGTTGTTTTAGTACGATAAAACGGCCATTACGATGCCAGTGGTCGATCGCACTGACGATATTGTAAATTCAAAAGTTTTTATTCAAAATAAGTTCCACTGGAGAACACTTTTTGAAGGTCATACATATAGGTTAAAATTTAATTTTACTTCCTAGTCTATGTACACCGCTTCGCAACGTGTTATTGTTGTTAAGGCGAAGAAGCGGCAAGTAACTCCCCAGCAACACGTCTAGCTAAAAATTGTTTTTCTTTATATTTATATCTCAAGTTCTTTTTTTTTATAAGATAGAATGTAATAATAGCAGGAATGGGGTCTAATATATTTTATTAATTAAAAATAGCGGAGGATCGTACCTCTTTTTGACCACTGTCACCGGGACTTGCTTCTGCATCGAATGGAAGCGTGTCTGAGGATCGGTCCTTCTAGAAGCCGGTGTTGGGACCGCCGATGGTTTGTGCAGAGTACCAGTCGCCTCCTGCGTGATGTGCGACATCAGAGATGAAGACTTAGTAGGTTCCTCTATGAGACTCATGTACGCCTGTCTACTCTCCTCCGTTATTGTAGCCTAGAGAAACACAAGCACAATAGAAAATTCCTTATATTTAACTTCTATGTCCTGTTTGCAGCGACCCCAGGTAGAGTTTTGGAAATTCCAGATGTTTTTTTTGTAAAAATTTAAAGATTTTTTTCGCAAAATATTATTTCGATCATAAAAGTTTTTGATCAATTATTTTGACTCGGGTGTATTTGAGCCAAGCAATAAAATATACCTACTTGCTACAAGGTTTTGATTATTTATGAAAATTTTGATCCAAAAGATTTTTTTGGGTAAATAATTTAATTCTGTCATTCCCACTTCCTCGGCAGCTAACGGGAAAGTGGCGAGAGATGAACAGGGCAAGTATGTAAACACTACATATGTCGTACATGGCAATACCTGAACTCTTTCCTGCCTGCCGGCGTAAAAATAAACAAAGAATGGATAAAAGAAATGTAAACAAAGACTTAAATTGGCAATCTCTATACATATATTACATCATTCATATTTAAGGCCCGATTCTTCGGTCGCCAGACGCTTAAAGAGGTCGTTTTCTCGGGTTCGTGTTTGTATGCTGAACATGACAAGAAGTATCGATATAAAAATTATGCTATGTCTTATACTCTGATTTTTAATTACCTAGACTAAAATGAAGACTCTGATCGATCTATTTGTTTTTGATACGTAAATGAGTTGCATCAATAACTCACCACTGTGAGTTAAATCACGATTGAACCCAACAGAATTCCAATTGGATTCAAGTCACTGTGATGAGTTGCTTCTGCTTGCAAAAAAAACGATCGTAGCTGTCATTTTAGTCCAGGTAATTAAAGATCAGAGTATCCGCAACTCTCCAAAGGCAGCCGCTTTCTTAAGCTCTCAGTTTAAAAGATATTTATCAAACTCTAGTTTTATATAGAAAGATAATTATTAACACACTAACCTGTATGTCAGGAACACTTCTCGCCTCTTCGCTGAAGTTGCGACGTTCTTGTTTTGCTAAAAAAAAATAGCATACATTAAAAAAATATGTTAACACTAACATGGTAAACTAATAGAAATGATAATAAAACACGGTTAAGGTAAAAAATATATTTTTAGGGTTCTGCTAGCTAATTTAGCAAAAATAGCCATGTTTTTTTGCAGTATACAATCGTTTTTCATAAAATGAGGATGAAATTCGACATAAACGTGTAGTCTCTATAAGGCCAAGTTGTGAAATCATAAAGATTAGAGTTGTCTCCATGATTAAGGGTTGCAATTTGTTTATCACTATATATGGTCGGGGTTCAGATTTTGAAGCAACATAATAATGTTTTATATCGATTGATCGATAATAAGGTTTAATTAGCAAGAGATTCGTTTGCAGTCAGTCTGTGCTTAACCCAATTCTAATTTTTAAATTATGATTGATTGCATTGGCTAATTAAATTGGCTACAATCGATATTTATTTTATTTTTATTTATTGAAAAAAAACCAACACATACAAACAACGCCTATCAATAATACAAACAACAACAAACATTACTTATAATGTAGGGCTAATAACAGGTTTCTCTGAATTTATTTGTGAGCAAACGAGCGAAGTAAAGTTTAAATAATTTAAAAATGCAATAAATATATACATAAGTGAAATAAGTATATACTTACATATATACATAATAATAAATAATTTAAAAAATCTAAATAGAATATATTGATAGATACATGTAAAACATATATTAAACAATAACATTTCAATATAATAAAAACATATTGATATTAACTAAACATATTACTTAGATATGTTGTTATTTTTCATATGATGTGGTGGTATCTGTTCCAACAATTGTTTTGAAGATTAAACTCTTGAATATAGGCTTAAAGTAACGACACAAGTCAATATCACTAAATTTTGTGTTGTAAGTCTTTGTAATTCGAGTTTTTTTTTTAAATTTATTTATTCAGACAAAAACATACATATTTTTTACATATCTACATCTTAAAACCCAAAAGGGCTTGACGAAGATGCTAAAAGTCCGCGCTTTATGTACCATTAATAAATATGAGGTAGTTTGAATTATTACATCTATCCTTTCTCTATTCCTAGTACCAAGTGAGAGGGGGACAGTAAGCATTAACATATGACGTGTAACCTTTTTTTTGGCATGTATATATATGTATACAGGTGAGTATCTATTACTTTTACTTCTATCTATCTCTATCTATTACTTTATTTTTATTTGTGTCTATTAATTTATGTATATTTTTGCCTTATTTCCGTGTCTATTTATACTTACCATCTCAAAATCTTTTATATATATATATATATATATCTAATATATATATATATATATATATATATATATTTTCATTCTATTTATATTGCAAAACCCACATGTCACACAATTTTCTCTAATCCATCCTAGGGTTGTCTGGAAGAAATTGCTTTTAATGATAAGACCGCCTATTGTCTTCTGTAGTTAAACTTCTTAAATTGTATCTGAATGTTATGCAATAAAGTATATTCTATTCTATCTAGTGGCTATTTTATTATAACATGATCTTGTACTCTACTAAATATGCAAAGCGATCCCTCACTATTCCGCCGACCGTTCAAGATTCGTACCGGGAACTATATAGTTATATAACGACAGCCCATAACTGTCCCACTGCTGGGCTCGGCCCCCCCACGGTAGGGGAATGGACGGTATACCCGCCACGCTTGTCCAAGGCGGCTTGGCAGGTTTGACACATCGGTTATCTCGATGTGCAGGTTGCATCACGCTGTTTTCCTTCACCGTTGTTAGCACGTGGTAGTTGTAACAATATGCACATTGGGTCAGAAAACACCCTAAGTGGTGGGTGCGTTCCGGCCAGGATCGAACCCGTGACCTTTGAGTTTAGGACGCGTGCGCTAGCCATTACGCTACCACGACTTTAACTATATAGTTACATACTATGTTTTTGGTTTTAGTTAGCTATAGTACGCTTCATAGGTGGGCCGTTTGCTTATTTGCCAACTTCAGACACTGAACAAATTGAATACTTACTCGAAGCCTCTTTATTGTGGAGCGTGAGATGTGGAAACTTGAAGTGGAATTTGTGGCGTTCACTTGGGGACTTCTGTGGTTTCACTATACCCAGATCGTTCATTGACCTTGAAAAATAAATCAAATAATCAGCACCGTTCAAACACAACAAGAATACTATTTTTCCATGGTACAAACAAAGACACTGTAATCTTAGGATAAGCGTTGAAAGAGAAGACTACACTCATTAAAATATAGGTTGATTAGAATGATAACTATCATTAAGCTCACTGCCATAAATTATCGTATTATGAGACCGTTAAAATATACGCACGATAATCTCATACTTTCTTCATCTTCAGGCATCTTAATCACAGACAAAGATCGAATTCTAGGGCTACCTCAGTCTACAACGCAAAGGCTTCCTGGTAAAGTAAATATCGGAAACGTATTTTCTCCGTTATATATTATGGTCTGTCTGGGTGTCTGGGATCGCCCCAGAGTAATCCGTTGTATATTACTCATGACACAAGTGTGACTTGCTTGGCAATATGTTTGTTTGTCTGCCGATTAATCTATTATATTGTTACACGCCGACAAAGTAAATGCACACCTCATTTATTAACCTTCTCGCATTTGGACTTCTTTTGTTTACTTTGTGTTTAAAATTTGTAATTAAGAAAAAACATCCTAATGTTATTGTACTTGTTTATGGCCGCAGGTGTGCAGATTACGTTTTCTTAGTAATTCAGTCCACGCGGTCGATTGTTGTATGGTATAGGTTAGTATAAAACAATGCCCGAACGGAGGGGTGAGGCAGTCCAGCGAGGATTACGATACGAGCAAAACGTGTACATTCGATTAGCTATATACTGACGGACTTTGCGCGTGTTATTGAATCGTGCAGTTTGTACTGGTTGCGTCCAGTTATATTTGTACCTGTGTTTGTATAGTTCTAATAAATTCTATAGTAATTCCGATGGCATTTTAATTCGAGTCCCGCACTCGTAACAATATTGTAGTGAAACACTTACAAGCCATTGGCTCTTATTAATTGAGGTTGCAAATGATGCTTGACACGTTCAAAACTTGTCAGTTGTCTGTTTTATGCCAAAACCATCAGCCAATTGGAGTAGTAGCTGATAACTTAGCCATGGCTATTTTCTGAACAACCGCTATTAGCCGACTTGTTAAATAGCTACCCACCTCTAATAGTTGGTCAATAATTACAAAATGTAAACATACTTGGCGGTTATTTCGTTGGCTAAAGCGACCGCCGTGTCCAAAGTTTTCTCGTCGTGGGCAGACATGGGCTTCATCGTTCCTGTGTTGAAGTTCTTCTTTTTATCCGTTTTGTTAATTGTGCGCGTTCTGAAAAATTGAAATTTTTAAGGTTCTCTCTTACATAAAAGTCATAAAAGTACGAAAGTGGTCGCACTCCGGTGTTTGCAGGAATGTCTTAACGTAAGTTTCTTTAATGAATAAGAGTAGGTCCTTTAAGCTTAAGACTTTTTTGAGTCTCTTAATCAGGCTAATGGTTAGCAATCAAAACTTTATATTAGATTAATGAACCTGTATGTAGTTTTTATTACGGTTATATGTTCTGGTTTATTCCTGCTTATACCTCTTCTATTCCTAAATATAAAGTCATTTTATGATTTTCCTAAATAAATTAGAGGATTATATTTTAAACAGTAAGTATCAGTCATTGCTCGCTACTTTTTGCTACAATTTAGCTTTACTATTTATATAACCCAATTTTTTTAAATTTTAAAATTAGTAGATAACCTAATGGGTTATCCATTAATTTTTCAAAATTTAATAAGTTATTTTTACATATGTGTATACATACAGACTGGAAAACGCATAGTTTCCGAGATATCGCGAAAAAAGTGTTTTCACCACTTTTTCCAAGATGGCGGCCGGGGGACAAGGGTGGCGACCCCACAAACTTGAGGTTAAGCTTCTATTGACGCCCCACACATGTCCCAAAAATAAAATTGCGTCCTCTAACAAATGCAAAGCTCATGTAACATTTCAATGGAGTAATTTTAGTCTTGACAATATTTGTTTGCACAACTAACGGATTCAAATGAAACTTGACACAGCGCTAAATAATACCACAGGACAACTCTTATTTAGATAAAGGCGTCATTCCCACAGGTTAGACTATTCACTAACAAGCACGACGCCGTCGTCGTCATGGCAACGAATTACATATACAAACAAATACATATACTTATAATAAAACTAGTAGGATATGCCCGTGCCTATTTCTGCTCTTGATTTTAAATTCCCGCGGGATTCGCGGGATAAAAAGTATCGTAGAGTTCAAGTGTAAGAATAAGCTGATGGGCAGCGAAAACCGCATCGAGATCAGCCCAGTAGTTTTTACGTGAATCCCGAACAAACAGACAAGAAGTCAAAAAAAATGCTTCGTGTTCTCCATCGTTTAGTCTTCCAGTTGTTTTTTTAAATAGCCTTAATATACAGACACAGCATGTTTCAAATTGTATAATGATAAAGATAAGATATTTCTTCTACTTACTTTAAAGCGTTATCGGGGTTAGAGGTTTTGTTTGCAGGATTCTGAAATGTAAAATATTATTTATTAACATAACATAACATAATTCTTTATTTCCTCCTTAAGTACACAATGAAACTTAAATCTAGTAACAACATTAACTAAGAGGCTGGTGCCTGAATTAGGTTAAAAAGAAACCTGTGGTACAGGTCACCAGGATCAACCCGTTGGCTATTTAAGAGAAAAAAGAAAATATATTAGTATAGCTATTCTAGGTAATCGTGTTAGAGTGAGCCCTTCAAGAGTAAAGGTATGATGTAGTGTTTGTGTGTGTGTGTGTGTGTGTGTGGGTGTGGGTGAAAGGTAATTTCGTATATAGGTGATGTAAGAGGAAGTATATGTGATAAAGTGAGAGTGAATGAGTCAGAGAATGTTAAGATCATATGATGTATAAGAAGTGTCAGGGAATCATGGAGGGGATTAGGAAATAACGTTGGTAGTGGAAAACAGCATAGTTATTTAAGAATATACAAGAGGTCTTCAGTGGACTGATAATTGAGAGTTTTCAAGAAGTTAGTAATTTTTGCTTTGTAGGTACATTTATTAAGGGGGTATATGTTCAATATATTATTGATTTTATTATAGAGGAAGTCACCCAGAAAACAAAAGAAATTTTGTGTGTGACTGGCACGAAGTAAAGGAGTTGTACAAACATCTAGTTTACGTCTCTTATCTATAGCCTGATTAAAATGGATAAGAGAGTGTTTTTTAAGTAATATATGCAAAATGAAGATTTGTCTGACTGTCATAACTTCCCATTCCTTATACAGTTTAACGGTAGAATAGTGGAAAGGAAGACCTGCCCCCACCTTAAGAATGGCGCGTTGAGCTCTTTCTGCTTCAAGGAGGTAACTCTTAGCACATCCACCCCACGTCGTAATACAGTAGCTGACAAGAGAACGGCACATGCCAAAATAAACAATCTTAAGTATTTGTCTATCTGCTACATGTCTGAGCATTCTAAAGATATATATAAGTTTATGAAGTCTGGTGACTAGGTTGTCAATATGTGTCTTGAAAGTTAATGATTGGTCTAGTATAATGCCAAGATATTTTATAGTATCAGTTCTCTGCAATGAAAGACAAATGCAGTTAGAAGTTTTAGGCCAGCAAGTGTGAGCCGTGATGGAGAAACTTGTTTCTGGGGCCATATTAGCACTTAGCGAAAAGGCGATGTACTTAGTTTTAGTGACATTAAGAGTTAACATGTTACTGCGCAACCAGTCACTCACTCTATCAACTTCAAGTTGTGCAGATGTATGATATGTTTCATCCCAAGAGTTACCACTAAAGATTAAGGCAGTATCATCAGCAAACGTTATAATTTTACCATTAAGAAGCCGAAGCCGGCATAAATCATTAATATAGATCAAAAATAAAGTGGGGCCAAGGATGCTGCCCTGCGGAACACCATAATTTATAGGAAGCTCATCACTTAGCATTTCATCGATCTTGACTATTTGAGATCTATTTCTGAGGTAATCAGTAAAAAGAAGAAGTGGTAATCCTCTGACTCCAATTTTTTCTAACTTGTGTAACAAGAGTGGGACAAAAACCGTATCGAACGCTTTCGCAAGATCTAAAAATACAGCTAAACACTTTAATTTCTCATCTAAATTTTTTATCAAAGAATCAGAGAGCTCGTGTACAGCATCATCAGAAGACTTGTTCCTTCGAAAACCGTATTGAGAAGGTGCGAGTATGTGGTTTGCTTCCAAATATGCTACAAGACGGTGATTTAAAACTCGTTCCAAAATCTTAGACAAAGCAGGTAGTATAGAGATAGGCCTATAGTTAGATACACAGCTCTTGTCACCTTATGAACAGGTTTAATCAAAGCAGATTTAAAAGCAGAAGGAAAAACACCATTGGATATAGAAAGATTGCAAATGTGTACAATCGGTGGAGTAAGTAGGTGACAGTACCTTTTTAATATCTTACAAGAAATATGATCGGTTCCAACTGCACATTTATCTTTTAGACCATTAATAACTCTTGTAATCTCAGAACTATCAACTGGTAGTAAAACTAGCGAGTTCACAGGCGAAGACAAATGATTATTATAGTAATTACTATAGTTATTGTTACTGATAATAGCTTCTGCTAATTTCTTCCCAATATCTACAAAATATTTATTAACTTTATTTATACTACCTTTGCGATCACTATTTGATATGAGACTAGTGGAACTATCCTGGTTTCTATCAGTGCCACTTATTCTTTTTATTACTTGCCAGAGTTTCTTGTTGTTATTCTTTGCATTCAGAATTTCCTGCTTTTCGTAATCTCTTTTAGCTTTCTTGAGCAAGGTATTACAGAAATTCCTATAGCGTTTGTATGTTAATTTAAGAGTGTCATTATCTTTATCCTTTTTAACTTTTTTGTACAAGTTATCCCTGTTTTTCATACACCGTAATAATCCCTTGGTAATCCACGGCTTACTTATATGTTTTCGATTTGGCAGTTTGATTGATTTTGATCATGCTTTTATTGCTGAAACTAGCATATTAATAAACCAGTCCGTAGCCTGATTAGCATCAGTGCATTGGAAGATTAGCTGATAATCCATGCTAAGGAATACTTGATCGATCGAGAAAGTAAGTAGTCAAGGCGTTGTGATAATTTTGAAGTGTAAAGGATTTAATTTAAAAAGTTAAGAGTAAAAGCTACACTTTCATGGTCCGTAATAGATGATTCGATGACTAAGCAAGACGTAACCTTATTGCTCTTGATCATCATATGATCCAAGCAAGTTTTATCATGAGTGCGAAGGTTATGTCCTGGTAGAATACAGTGACTAGCTAGTAAATTAAGATACTCATGCGAGCGCTTATCTGAAGAGTTAGAAGAAATGTCAATGTTGATGTCGCCACACAAAATAATGTTTTTGAAACAATTTAGACTAGATAAAAGCTGATCAAGCGATTCAATAAAGCTGCTTATATTGTACTGACTCGGGGGTCGATAAATACCTAGAATACAAGTATCATTATTAATTTTTAACAAAAGGCAATTGGCGTCATTTAGCATCGGTTCCTCATAAGAAGCATCTAACTGATTTTTGTAATATATAACTACTCCTTCATTCTGAGATTTGTTGTTAGACGTACTTATATAGTTGTAATGTTCTAAAACAGGTATAAATTTATAAGAGCAAAGCCAGCATTCAGAAAGTACCAAAACATCCCAAGCTATATTCGATCTGCTAAGTAGTGTAATAAAACTAGCCATGTTACAATTAATACTGCGAATATTCTGTGAAAGAAGTTTTAAAACTTTGTCAGAATTAGAAATGTATTTATTTAATTGGTCAACTTCACAAGTAACTGCTTTTGGTAATAAAATAGAGTCCAGATCTGAATGAAATTTATTTATATTTTGCATTATTTGGAAGTTTAAAAATATTAACCATAGTCACGAAGCAATCGTGACTTAAAACAGCATAAGTAAAGATTGATACGTAGATATGGACTACATCTTACAGCAGTAATAAAGTTTCTGGAAAGTTGAGTATTATTTACGAATTTGGAGCAAGCAAAGTAGCAAATAAGCGATATTTTATGAAAATGGTTGATGTAAGGAGTCGGAAATAAATTATGTGTTCGTGTAAGATTTGATTGTGCGAGTGTCTGTTGAAGAGAAGTAAGAAAGTGCAGTGTAAGCAATATGAATAGCAATATAGAGAGTATTGACAAATAACAAGCTAAAACTAATAATCTAAAAAACCAATTAACTAAGAAACAAGTAAGCATAATTAAAAAGCAAAAAATAACAGTCGTATTAGAAATAAAAAGTGAAGAAAGAAGACAAGAACTAATTCTTAGTCTTTTAATGAGTAAAGAGAGTTCAGTCTTCGGTGACTCGTAAGGGAGGTTTCCCTTCTTCCTTTCTGACGTAAACTTTTCCGTACGAGGTCCAAGCGGCAATAAGATTTTTATTCCTTACGTGCTCCCAAGCGACGAACAAAATTCGTCTGGTTTTGCTTGTCAAAAACTCAGACACATAAATAAAGCTACGTAATCCGGATAAATTAAGATCTTCAGAGTTAAGTTGAAGTGCTTTATTGTCCCGCTTCAATTTATTGAAAGTTTTAAATTTTGAGACAACGGAGTCTTTACATAGAGTAGTTGTGAAATCTACTACTATTGACTTAGACTTTGAACGATAAATATTTCGTATTTCATGTTCTTTGATTGGCGTTTCAAGGTCCAATAAAGAGCCCAATTTTTGTATAATATTGATAATGACTTGCTTCGACTCATTATCCTGCACAGGCAAATTGCGAACTTCTATAGTAGAGGTACGGATAGTTTTTTCCAGTGAGTCTACTTTATGTTCAAGGAATGATACTCAATTCAATTCAATTTAATTTATTTAATGCGAAAATGGGTATACACAAAAGGTGTTAAATTTTACATAGTACAGCTCTCCAAATTCCGCCTTTCGGCATGCATATATAAGTATCCTGCTTACAAATTTTCTTATAATATATTTATTTCATTATAATTATATAAAAATAAAAATATATAAAAATGTCAACCAATAAATTATAAAAATTGTGTATTAAATTATAATGGTGTCAATTAAGATTCAAACAATTTATATTATAGTTTTGTCATTTAAATATTCATTGATACTGTAATATGCCTTATCGGTTAACATCTTTTTACACGTTTTCTAAAAATGGCGTTTGATTGTATTAATTTAAATTCTTCTGGAAGTTGATTATACAGTTTTGGTGCTATACAAAATATACTTTTATTCAAAAACGCGGTTTTGTTGGGAGGGCAGTATAATTTATTCCTATGACGCATGCTCTTGCACGTTTCAAATAAATTCATATTGTACCTAACAAACTGTATCACTTCATGTATATATAATGAAGGAAAAGTGAGTACTTTTAATTTTTAAAAATATGGTTTGTAGCTATCTGTAATATTTAATTTAAAAATAGCTCTTATACACCTTTTTTTCGTTCTAAATATAACTTCTTTATTAGTAGTTACCCCAGAACAGAACGCCATACCGCAAAAGAGATGTAACATTGCCATGATATGCCGTTTTTACTGTAGACATATTAGCAACTTTTGACAACTTATATAATGCGTATGAGTACTGATTTAGTCGTATACTGAGTGTCTCAATATGTACTTTCCAATTTAAATTTGAGTCAATATTTAATCCTAAAATTTTTGTATTTTGAACCTGTTGTAACTGGTACCCTTGGTAGTTCACCGCAATATTTGTTATTTTTATCGTCTTATTTTTTTAAATCATAAAATTGGTTTTTGTCAAATTTATTTTAAGATTATTATAATTTAACCAATCGATAACAGTATTTAAAGTATTATTCATTTGTTTTTCAATTACTGAGTTATTACTACCGTGAAATAATATAGTGCTGTCATCAGCAAACAGTGTCATGTAATTATTTGTTATTTTGGGCAGATCGTTTATATACACAATAAATAACAAAGGGCCCAGCACGCTGCCTTGCGGCACACCAATATTAACATGTCTGAATTTTGACAAATGTTTTATTTCTCTCTTCTGTTTAGGGAAAACTTTTGTGATCATAGTACATTGGCGTCTATTTATTAAATAAGATTCAATTAATTTTAAGACATTCCTCTTATGCCGTATAAATTCAACTTTTGCAGAAGTATGCCGTGGTCAACGTAATCAAACGCCTTAGTCAAATCCATAAACAACGCTGCGGTCGAGATTTTATTATCAATATTATTCATAGTAAATCCTAGGAACTTATATATTGCCATGTTAATTGATTTATTTTTCCTGAATCCTGTCTGCTCTTCTGCGAATAATTTATGGTTTTCAAGAAACGAGTAAACGTTGTCATAAATTACTTTTTCAAAATTTTTCGATAGTACGGGGATAAGCGCTATTGGCCGATAACATCCCATGTCCTTTTTATTGTTTTTTTTTAAACAGGGGCTTAATTACTGTAACTTTAAGCTTTTTAGGAAATATTCCCTGTGTTATGCTTAAATTTACAATATGACTTAAAATTGGAGATATTAATTTGGAGATCGCTTTTAGAATATGCGTTGTAATGCCGTCGTAGCCTGTGCTATTAGTATTTTTTAAATTCATTATAATTTTGTTTATATCATTAGGAATTGTAGGATTCATAAAAATGGATTTTGATTGCAGAATGTCGATTATAGGTCTATTATTAAATTTTATGTCATGGGGAATTATCTGGTCTATAAAAAAGTCATTAAAAGCTTCTGCTATTTCTAGAGGGTCGCTTAATATCTTGTTATTGGTATAAATTTCATTAATGTCAGAAATTGGTAAATTATTTTTCTTTGATTGATTTATAATATTCCACATTGCCTTACTTTTATTATTTGCTCTAGATATATAATACTCGTTTTGCGATCTCCTTGTTTGTTTTATTACATTATTTAACCGCGTAGATAGAGCTAGAAAATTACTTTTATTTTTCTTCGATTTATGTTTTCTGTATTCCCACAATAGTTCGCGCTTACGTTTACAACATTTATTAATCCATTTAGGACGCTTTTTTAAAGTAATTTTTGATGTGATGAATGAAAAGCAAAGGCCGTAGAAAAGATTTAAAAGTTCGTAAAATTCGTCAAGTGCCTTATCTGGATCGTCGTACTTATATATGTCAACAAAAGTCAGTGCACTAATGCAGTCCTTAAATTTGCCTATGTTACTAATACTATAGTCGCGTTTGTCTATAAACCAATATTTCAGAGGGCTAACGTGTGTCACGGGACATGTAAGTACCTGGGCTGTGTGATCGGAAATTGCATATTCTAGTATCACGCTTGAGCTTTCGCGTATATTATGCAAAAAAATGGTCTAAGCATGTACCTGAATCCAAACGCGTAGGTTCCTTAATTTCAAAACATAAATTGAAGGCAGATGAAATTTCGATTATAGCAGCTGTTTCATTGGATTTTTTTAGGGTGTTAATATTCAAATCACCACATATTATTACTTTGTTTTTTCCGTAAGCTATAGAGCTTAGTATAGCTTGTAGAGTTTTAAAAAATATATCTAAGTCTTTTTTAATTGGTTTTGGTGGTCGATAAATACAAATTATATATATATATTATGATCTACTAACTGTATGTCCGAGCATTCTATTAATCCTTCTTTTGATTGTTTTTCTATATTAGACATTTTTTTAAACCGTATTGTATTCCGTGCTAGTATACACGCACCACCATGACGGTTTTTACGACAAAAATATGAAGCTAAAATGAAATTATTTATTTGAAGATGTGATATATCATGCTTATTCATATTATGTTCCGTAATACAGAGTATGTCGATTGTGTTTAAAAATGTTTGTTCGTAAGTATCCAAAATTAATTCCATCTGTTCAGATTTAGACAGAAGCCCGTTCACATTTTGGTGTAACACCCTAAGTTTATTAGAGACGAAAACATTTTGATCCTTGCTCTATATGATCGTCAGTTTGGGTAGAAGCATGCTTAATTGGTAGCTTTTCTGTAACAGTTTTGGTGTATGCTAAAATCTTTATTTTGTACTCAATGCATAAAATTTCTCTATGAAATAGTTGGCAAACATGTTTGGCAAAGAATTTACGATAAGGCAAACTGGTGGAGAAACTCATATCAATATGTTGGGAATTATCAAATTTGGAACATAGCTGTCTCAATTCATAATTTAGTAGTGATTCTTTTAAATGTTTGTTATATGGTATTTCACAAAAAAGAACATTAGTATTTCTTGTACAGCACAAAAAGTGACTAACACATATTTTAAATATACAAGGTGATCTATCATTAATACCAGTTAGCACTAAAATATAATCATTTTTAGTTAAATGACTAATTTCTTCACGTTCCGTATTTAAAACATCCTGTGTAGTTGCGCCAGGTTTCCAGAAGCATGTAACTTGGTAGTGTTCTCCAACTAGTCGCTGTAATGTATTTTGCAATTTATTTCCTTGATCATCTGCGATAACCATTATTTTATTTTTTGTGGTTGTGTGGTTTTGTGTTTTTAGAAATAGTGCTGTATTTAATTAACCTATTCCCTACTTCTGACTCAAGTTCAACACTCTCAAACAGTTCTGGTTTGTTTACAACTAATTTATTCGTTGAAGAGGATGCGGGACATGTATTATTGGATTCGTTGATTGTGTGCATCATATTATTTACATCTAGGGAAGATATAGTCGCTGTCTTTATCTCATTTTTTTGAGTTTCCTGATTATACTCATTATTATTTCTCAGCGTAGTACAAGGAGTCTTTGTGGGTGTAACATGATCGTGAACTTTATCTTTCTTACTTTTAGCTATACGTTGTGCTGTTCGTGGACTTTCTATACTTATTTTCTTGTATGTTTCATTAATCTTAAGGAGACTTTTGTCTAGTTGTGATTTAAGTCGAAAATTTTCAGTATTAAGGTTTTCAACTTCTTTATGTGCACTAACTAGTTGATTAGAGAGTTCATGTATTTTATCCTGAAGATCTAATATAGTTTACTCTTTTTTGGTATTCTAAATTTTCATGTTCCAACTTATTAATTTTATCAATAAAGATTTCCTGTTGTACTGTCAAGGCATTAATAGTAGTTTGTATTTGTTCATTTTGAGTTTTTATAGATATCATACATCATTTATTATTTCAAATTTACGATCTTGTTTCTTGAAGTTGTTCAAAAAGAGCTTTAATTCCCGGGTGAGAGGGTTTAGCCCGAATTTTAAATCCAGTAGCTGTACGTTTGGGTCGTTTACTGACATTGTAGAATTCATCATCCTCATCCATTTCAGCTCTCGTTTCTAAATTGAGAGCTGGGTCCGATTGATATTGCAAAGTCGAATCTGTTGCCTGTAGGAACCTTTGTGAGGAGATGGGAGATCGTTGTAAAGACATGGTTAGGTAATCTGAACAAACTCTTATTATTATTATGAAGTAGATATTCTATCACAATACTGCCAAATAATTGAATAAAATTAATTCAATTTTCTATGTAGAAAGTAAATCCATAAAATCCAGGACAATTTAGATGGCTAGCAACACCTTGTATACTTATTAAAACAAATAAGTAAACATTTCCAGGGTAGTCACAATTTCTTATAAAAAAGAACACAATAAATGAGGGTAGTTCGCCAACTATAATGTCAATGGCTCTGTACGTGAATATGGAATGTAGGATAATACGTACATATGAAATCAAATCTTGATACTATTTCCTTAAATTCTTCGCTTCAAAGTATGAAAATAATTCCGTGCCACTAATGTGTTTAACTTTAGCTATAGATACTATTGAATTATTACGTTTTATCACACTTAAACTTTAATAATTGAAGAGCAATGCACAGTACGTGTTAGCGCAAAAGTGTTGCCACGGGAGAGCCTATTTATTATAACATCTATCGTTCCAAATTTCTTTAAAAACGTATCGTAAGGCTTAAAGAGAGAAAAACAAATGTAATTAATAATCAGCTGCCTTTACTATAATAAAATATAATTTTAACGGAATTATTGCTGCGTGAACAAAAAAGTGAAATAATTTTAGCAATGTAGCTGTAATTTTCTAAATATTGCATTTATCTTATTTTAAAATAAGCATTAATAATTATTTCAAACATATAATTTTTCTAGAAAAAAGAGCGACACTTTTACTGGAAACATGAAGTATAAAATTATTTAACATCGAAGACGATGCGAACATTAAACTTCATAGCCCTGCAGACTATCTCATAATCAGTAACAAGACTATATATCTTAAATAATTATCGCAAAATTACGTGCAATCTAAACTAAATCTATATTGTCTACAATGTTACTAAGTAAATATCAGTATTAAAATCAAAACAGATTATTACTAACTTGATGATAAAAATATGTTTTTAATATAAATCAGGTGAAGCAAACCATTCTACGAGATCTACTACCTGGACTAATCTTACCGTTTATCCAAGTAAAGCTCCTATAAATGAAATATAATAAATTATCATTGACCTTTTTTAGTAATTTAACTTTGAATATAGTTAATTATATGTAGGCGTTGCGACACATCTCAGTTAGACGATTTTGTATTTCATCTTCATAAGTATTCTGTAAGTCAATATAATAGTAATAACAAAGGAAATTGAAACTAATATATACAAACACACACCCACACACACTCACACGCACACGCACGCACGCACGCACGCATGCACGCACGCACACACACGCGCACACATATATCCCTATTAAAATCATCGATGCGAAAATAGCTGCCTGTCTGCCTGCCTGTCTGTCTGTCAGTATATATATATTTTCGAAGCCAAGGATAAACATAGGATACTTTTTATTCCGAAAAATGGGATAGTTTCCAGGGTAAAAATATAGTCTCTCTGTTTTTGATGCTTATATGGAAAAATTGGACCAATTTGGCTGAAATTCGGTATATTAGTAAATTTAATACCGAGGGTGGACAAGGGATATTTTTCAATTCGGATAATGGGATAGAGTTACGTAAAGGTTATCACAGAAAGTCAAATAGGTTTTGTTTTTTTCACCGTTTATGTTATTTTGGTCATTTTGGTCACTTTGGACATTTTGGAAATATTGGTGATTTTTGCTAATTTTTATTATTATTGCGAAGTTCAGCAGGCAGGCAGATGGTCCACTTGATAGAAAGCGGTTACCATCGCCTATTGACATTTACAACACCAGAGGTGCTACAAATGCGCTGCTGCTCTCTAAAGGGAGACTGGAACCCGGTCACTAATGCCGGAACACAACTCAAGGTTATGGCGGCATGCCCTAGACCAGGGGTGGTAGCCATCCAGTTATGCAAATACCTACCACTTGGCATCAATTTGGATTTTTTGACACTGGTCAAAATTATATATTATTAGGGTGATTCAGAAAAAAGAAAAACATATTTTCGGCACCATGCCCAAAGTTTCTGTTATGTGCTAAAATTGGCCTTGTAAAATATGAGCCCTTAATATTAAGAATGTCACACTTTTCCCATAAGAATAAAACAGAAAACATGGATTTTCTTCTGATTTTTCTATCCAACAAACAATGCGTTGTACTGTAAAGGTCTTGAAGTAATTTTGTAGAGAATTGAAAGCTCTACAAAAAAGGTATGAAGTCATTTTTTGATAAGTCAACTCGCTCAAAGTCAAATTCATCATCAATTTAGCTGTTTTCTGCAAAACAAAATTCTATAATTTTTAGGTTAAGGAGTTGAATACGAAGTAAAATTTAATTTTTGAATTTCAAACGTTGCAAAAACAGAACTATCGATGTTAGACCCTCGAAGATTGCTAATTGTAGCAATCTTGTACATTGCTATAGGATAGGATTGATACGAATACTTTTAAATGATGAGGTCTAAAGTAGCGAGGAATGCTAGGAATCGGCATCAGGGTTATGTTTTTCCATTTGTTTACAATGTAGACTAAAAAATCATGCTAAATATCGTAGGTCATCCAATGCACCCTGCATTGGATGACCTGCAAAGCCCTTCGATGATCAAGGTTCGGTTTTCTTCACTGTACTAGTTTATAAATTATATATATTTAAACTTATGAACAATGATTTACAATTATGTACTGTGGACAATAAAGCTTTTAATTTCAAGTCAGTCGTGTAAAAAATCTTTATAAGTGAATATATATTATAATGTTAGCTAAAATTAAGAAAACAATGTACAAACTAACCGATTCGCCTCGACGTCGTCCGTCTAGACTACGGAACATTGATTCCATTTCATCAAGCAGACTCTGGCTAAAGTCAGTATGACCTTTCTGAAATTCAAAAACAGAATTTTAAAATAATAAAATGAATTATGAAATTAGTATGAACCACGCATTTAATTATGTTTGTATGTAATATATATGAATAAGACTATATGTATACAATAATAGCACTAACATAAATATCTACATTTAAATGTTCTTAGAATATTGTGCAACAAAAACACTGCCCTAGCTTTTGTGATACTTTTCTCTGCCATCCCAAGGTTGTCTGAAAGAGATCGCTTCGCGACCAGCGACGGGATCGCGACTTGTACCTATACTAAGCTGGATTTGTTAACAGACTCAAAAAAAAAGGAGATTCTCAATTAGTCGGAATATTATTTTTATGTATGTTCACCGATTCCTCTGAGATTTATGATCCGATTTACGTGTTTTTTTTTAGTTCGATGCGGAATAGTTGCCATTTGGTCCCTTAAAAATTTAACATAGTTTGGCCTAGTAGTTTTCATTTTACGAACATTTTTTTGTTCCCGTTTCTTGGGACCTATATTTTTTAAGGACCGCGGCACCTTTCGTAGGTCTACCCATACATAGCTAGACACTAAAAAGTAACGATGTTTTAGATGCTATTATGATGACTAAAGATGTTTTAGATAATAATTATTAAAAATAAGACATAATTAAAAATAGCTTTAGAAATAAGTTATTTTATACTTTTTAATTTTTGAAGTCGGTTTTTTTAAACGAAGTTTTTTTATTCTTTTATTGTCAAATTAATTTGATTGTACAACAAAGTACCTATAGCTATTACACAATGCCATAATCTGACTATAATAGGTAAATTACAAATGAAGAAAAAACTTTCTTTTCTTTTGTGTAATCATCCCTATTAATATTATAAATGCCGAAGTACTATGTTTGTCTGTCTGTGTGTTGCTCTTTCACAGAAATACTACTGGACCGATTTGGCTGAAAGTCAGTTTATATATATTAGATACCGAGAATGAACACAGGATACTTTATATCCCGAAAAATGGGATAGTTTCCGGGATAAAAATGTATTTGTCTCTCTGTTTATTATGCTTTTACGCAAAAACTATTGGACTTATTGTGTAAAAACTTACAGGTATCCCTGAGCTATCGGGCAGCATGAAGTGTTCCGTTCTTAGGTTATCTGCAGCAGGACTTTCCTAGAAAAATTTTCAAACAATAAGAATTAGAGATGCGCGTAACCAAAAAAGATTAATAAGTAATTTATAAACATAAAAAGATTGATTTGGGCCACATTATATTACACATAAATTACATTTACGATAATCACGTCATAACTATATATATATATATATATATATATATATATATATATATATATATATATATATGACCGCAGGACTCACGGGTCACAAGTAAATTTTAGTGAAAAGTGTGTCGGAATAAGCTAATTCTTATGCACCCGAAAAACTACAAACCTCTTCCGGGATTTACCCGCGGGAGAGGTTTGTAGTTTTTCTGGAGATAAACTATTCCACACATGTTATCACTTAAAATTTGTTATAGATCAGTGAAAAAATCATATTCGAATATTTTTAATCTGGCTTTTTTAAATAATTCCTGGAAAATTTGATCAATTTACGTGAATCAGAACAAACAGACAAGAAATCTAAGAAATTATTGCCTCGTGTTCTCCATCGTTTATGTCGTCTATTCCAGTTGTTTTTTTTTTAACAGCTTCAATGTATAGACACGGCATGTTTAGAATTTTATAATATTATAGATGAAATACTCACCGTATCAGTATCGGATATTTCATGATACTCATGTACTTCATCCAACTTGGGGAAGCGGCTCTCTTCATTTTTATGTGAACGGCCCAATGTGGCGCTTTTCACCTTTAAAAAAATAACGGGCATTTACAATACAACAGAAAATACCTAGTATTACCGTAAAAACATTTATAAGTCTAGCGAGATCTTCTTTTTGACGTGTATTATAACAGATTATAACGAATAAAAAGTTCTATTATATTTTACTTGATGAAATAAATTCAACTAGATAAAATAGCAGCCCGTAAATGTACGACTGGCAGGTTCTGCCTTCCTATTACGCAGGACTCCTCAACTTGTTATCTACACCGTTGATGGCCGGTTTCTATATCTCGTAATTCATTCATTTGCCTTACCATCAGTTGATTTTTGACATTACTTGTATGGAATTTAGGTCAAATTTTAACCGATATTTGGGAAAAAAATTGTTGTTAAGATTTAGGAACCGCACATGAATCACGCATGCTCCTGAGCATCATTCGACACATAATAAGATGATAGTGCCACTATGCTACAACGACTTACCAATTGCATAACTACAACAATAAATGTATAAAATGTACTAAAATAAACCAAATTATAAATTCAAGTAATGAATTAATAGCATACATAAATACTGTTATTACATCGTAAGTATAATTCATTTAAATAAAAGTAGGCTAAAAAAATTGTAGGTAATGATTTGTGGTGTCACAGAGGACGAACGCCTTAAATATAAAGATTGGAAATATGTTAAAGGAAAAAAAGTTTTATTTATTAACACACCAACATTTATACAGCTAGATTTAACTAAAACAAAATATATATTTGCATATCGAGGACTTCAGAACAAATAGGCGTACAAACAAAAGTGCAGTTTTTACAAGGGAATACTAGTAAGATTTTCTCAATTGTAACATGCATAGTTTTTAGTAAACAACAAAAAATGGCATCTTTGCGTATATGTTATGAGCCCTTTATATATAGACAAGTAATAGTGAATGATAATAAAATTTATAAACGGTTATGTGTAATACCTTACCCTATTGTAAATTACAATTAAACCAGAAAAAAACTTCATAGTATAAGTAAACAGTAAATTCAAGTTTACTGTACCAACTAACTGTTTCGTCAGAAATGACGGTTTCGCTGTGTTTAGTCATACACAAAGATGCCTTAATTGACAGAAATATAATACCAACCTTATTAAGTATACTTTTGCTTGTTGTGGGTTCTAATGTTGTCTTGTGGGCTTGTTTTTTCAAACACCTACTTTTTGGTTCTGCGTCTGAAACGAAAGCAATTACGACACGTGTGTAAATTAAGGCAACAGTCCACTAAAATGTCATTACAATTTTTATAGCAACAATTTTAGCTGACAGCCCTGCGGTTGAGCGGGCTATGCCTTTATGGGCCGAATACACTGAAACGTAGATGTTCCAGGTACCATTCCCGGCATAGTAAATTTCGTAAACAAACTTTCTGTTTTTGTAATCAGCGTGTGAAGTGATCAGTTGTATAGCTTAGATGGGGAACATATATGTACAATGCGTGTAATTGTATGTCGATTATTAAATGCTCGTTTCGCAAGCCCGCCCACATATAAACAGACATGCAAGCACAATTTCTTTTATAATACGGTTACAACAACTGTTATGTTATATTGACTGCAGATTTCTGGCTTTATTTAAACATTATATATAATCATTATAATAATGTATAAACCAATTTTCGAGATTTCGAGCTAGTTTAGTGTTTTTATATAGGTTATAACACATATAACCCTATTTTATCCAGGACTGTATGATCACACATCGAACAGGAAAAATACCCAACGAAATAGTTGCACTTTATGATAAGATTAAAAAGCAGCTATTTCACAAAAGCCAGTAATACCGTAATAACATTGATCTATGTTTTTGTATCAATTAGTTTGTAGTAATCTTAGCATAGAATCCCGCTTGCATTCGGAGCGTCTGCTACAAAGACCGGAATCCGCTTTCCTACTTTTTATTTTCCACTTATCGCGGTCTTCGTCATCCTTTAATTAAATTAAGTAAAAGACAACCCTTACAAATAGCTAGCTTTTATTGGGCCTACCCCTTCGACCGGGACCTGACTGAGGCGGCATATCTTGACATATCACGCGTCAGTGCTTGCGAGACAATTTTTTTATTTTGTATGCTTCCTTTCTATTGCATTGATATTATTATGAACACCTATATAATTATTATACATACTTTGTACCCGTTTTTACGTAATTTGCGCGGACGGAGAAGTATGAAATTTCGCACACTTATAGTTTATACAGAGAAGAAGCGACGAGTGCAATTTTTTTTAATTATGCATAAAATTTATATTAAATCAATAAAAAAAAAAATACACACAGTACCATGTATTGTGTGTAATGTTTTTAACACACTTGCATATATACTCTTTTGTTTATTGTTGCCTCGACGAAATCTGTGATTATAGAAGTATAGTCTTTGACAAAAAATCGAATTTCGAGCAAGAGTGACCATTAGTTATTTCAAATGTGTGTATTTCATAACTATATTTATTGCTATTTATCAAGCAATGCATACTTTATTAGCTTGAATATATTTTGCAGAGGAAAACAAGCGCTATGCAAAGTGTATTTCATAACTTTACAATTCTAAACATTGCTGAATGTATATTTTATTTCGTACTATTACAAAATCGCCAATTACTGACACGGCTAATTTAATGTTTATTTGGAAGTTTTTTAATGCATTATGTAAATGGGAGAACGTTGAACCTTGACAATAATCTTGTTAATAAAACTATATTTTAGGACGATTTTTTATTAGTAGTTTAGGTATGTACGTGTATCATTTCCATTTTAGGAAATACAATGACCACGGTACGCTTATCCAAAGCGAGTTTCACACATTGGTAGTCTCGATGTGAATATTTTCTAACAGCATTGTAAGAATATGCATATTAAATCAGAGAAACTGCCTAAGAGATGCATGGTCTCTGGGTAGGATTCGAACGCAAGTCTTTGGAACGAGACACGGCTGCCTTAGCTACCAGAACTTTTACTTATCCAATACCTAATTGCTTACTTTAGTTGCTTATAATTAGTTTTAAATTTTATAGTAATACTACTTAACCTAATTTTAAATGACATAAATATCAGTTAACAAAAACATAATTGATTTCAAAATCTCAATATGCTTATACGAATAATTTAAACACTGTTGAAATTTAATAATGAGATAAAAAGTGAATTTAATATCCTCTTGTCCATAACTTGTAGCTTAATTTAAAAATTGAGTCATTAGGGAATTTCGTAATTATATTTTTTTCTGCCGACATCCAATATTTGTCTACTGCCGGACGTGGAAGTATACTAGTATGCGCACTTCGCTTTCCTCATCCAGCCCTCAGCGGCCAGCGGCCTTTTTATTCAGCCAATGTTATTCCTACATATTGTTGTTCAGTAGTAAAACTGTTTGAAAAAAAATAGTACAACTCACATGGCAAGCTAGTTTCGGCGCTCTCCGGTTCGATGTTACTTCTTGAATTGAGCAATGGGTACGGTGTGCAACACGCGCCTGACAGGTGGGACGGTGAGTTTGGATTGATCAGTGGCACTTGTTCCAAATCTTCAGACGGTTTGTAAGGCGTCACTACTTGACGCGGGGGCTATATGTAATATTAAATATCGCTTAAAGTCTAATTTAAACTGTTTTAATTAAGCCTTGCCGGTAACAGGAAGAGGTAAATATAATGTAAAATTTCAATTAATTTTCTTTTCTGTACTATCCTAACTAATATTATAACTGCAAATACGAGTTTGATTCTGACGTTTTCACGCCTAAACTGCGGAACAGATTTTCACGAAATTACATATCACTCTGTTCCCGAAGGACTGACGAATATAGCTGAAACGATGGCGCCGCTACCGCCTTTTATTAGCGTCATATTTGCAATTCACAAACCAATACATCGCCATGGCAACGGCAGTGATATGACAACGACAATTTTCGGTATTGCTCTCAACTGGTTAGTTCCACCTTAATTTCGCTCGATGGCGTTACGGGTATTGATTATATAATATGTATGTATGTTATGTGTGTGTGTGTATGTTATGTATGTGTATGTGTGTTATGTATGTGTATGTATGGTATGTATTAGATATATGGAAATAAAATTTAAATTCGACATTTCTAAGAGTTATAGCATGCCCACTTCCTGACATACATATCCTTTTTAAACGCGAGCGAAGCTATTCAATCTATAAAGGTTTCAGTGCTGGGTTTTAAGATAATAGAAGATAAGATTTGGTTTGCCCACCACGCATTTTCGAATCAGATTTAACATATTGATTGTCTTGATTTTCCCTAACAATTGAGATATCTATCCAAGATATATATAGTCCGCGCCTAACTTTATAGTTATCAATAAACGTATATTAGGCGGTTTTTATAAGCATCAGGTATTGTGCGGCTTCGACGGCTATATTGGCGAGGCCGTAGTGCGATGGGGACTATATCTAGGACTGTATGATTGCGAGTGGTATCTTTTTGTAAATTACCATGAAATTTGATTCCTTAACGAGTAGGTACTTAGTATAATTGATAAGCCATAAACTTTTATGTAATAAATTTACTGGGAGTTCGGTTCTTACTTGGCTCCATCAAAGCGGAAAAGTAAGGCTATAGTATCAGCACTTTGTGTTTATATATATATATATATATATATATATATATATATATATATATATATATATATATTCTACCGTAACATCTAAACTATTCATATAATTTTGACAAATGTGGTGTCAAGCGATACGATATTATACGATACGATACGACAGGAAGGGTTATGTAATTTGCTATTTTTCTCACTAGACTAATTATATTAACAATATATGGTCATTAGGCTAACATACTACGCGATATATAGCAATTTGTAATGCATTAGGTGAACTGTGAGAGGAAACTAAATCCACAACTTGTACATATGCATTACATTACGGAGCAAGCACTACGTACAGTGTGTGAGTCAAGTGTCAAGGAAGTGTGTATGAACTTTTAATCACTAGTGAGTGATGATGTAAAATAGTGACGTAGGCATCAGCCTAAACATTTCTTCAGAGCATTCTTCATCAATTTTTTCTAATAATACCCGCAATCTAGACAAAAAAATAATAAAGGTTTCTCAACTCTAGATTCTTCTTATCTTAACCTTACTTGCCTAAACGGAGTTCGCTATCTCGCTCACGCATTAACATGTTTTTCATGATAATTCAAGATAATTTACGCACGACAAATAGAGTATTACAGAAAGCTTAACAATGTTACGTGTTTCAAAAAAAAATATACTTTGATACGGACAAGGTCTCGTGTAATAAAAAAAATCACAAGAATTGAGTTTTATATATAGAAGTCTACATGAAATCAAAACTAAAATTAAATAAAACATTTCTAATTTTATTGTTAAGGTTGGGTTAAATTCTGTCCATTTATATCTTCAAAATGTGGTAATGTGCGAACGAGATAGAGAGATCCGTCTAGGTAGCGCCTTAAAGAATTTTATATCTCCATCTCTCAGAATTTTAGTTACAGAACTCGAAGCAAGAAATCCAGGTTAGTTCTCTTTAATTCAATCAGGCATTAGTATGAATCAAATGCTAGTTATATTTAACCGAATGATAAAAGCATGATGTTGTCGTCAAGAACACGATTTGGGATTTTATGAGCTTGTTAGATTATACAGACTGGCCAGAACAGTGCCGTTCAAAAGAAAAGTTTAATTAATTTACATGTAGGGATTGTAGGGGTACCAGAAGTACTAGCATATATGTTTAATTATAAAAAAAATAGTCTTCAAGTTTTTCATTTAATTTTTTTATGATTTTTGGGAAATCTTGACCGCAAAGCCTTTAATTTTTTTTTCAATAACTTAGTCCTTTATTACACGTAAAATAATCAACGCCCTAACATTAACATAATTTACAAAAATCGTGCTTGAAAGTGAAAAAAATATTTTGAGCGCATCAGACTACAAGGTCCATTTTAAATTAAAATTTTAAAAAGGAAACTTCATAGTTAATATGTTTCAATAAAAATTAAGCAAGAACCTAAGCTTTCGTAATAATACAAAAAAAACTTTTAATAGACCGTTCTTTGCTTTGACTGACTTTGAAACTTACTGAGGTGAAAATTAACAAGTTAAAAATTTATTTTGTCTTTGTCTAAGTTGTTTCACATAAAAAAATTAAGATATTCAACAAAACTGTTACTGTTATATATTGCTGGTAAAATAGCCTTTTTCATATTTTTAGAATAATTTTGTTCTGTGCAGACTTTTCGTGAAATTTATAACAGTTTACTGATTTGTACGTATTAACCTTTTTCCATGAATACTAAGATTACATAAATAAATCATAATGTTGACTCTCTCACGCACGCACGGTTATTGGACCCTAAAATAAAGTCTGACTTTATTTTTATGTTGCATTGTACTTCTATTTCTTAAATAAATAAAACACAGTTGATTGTGAAACTTTTTAGAACTGTTTCTCAAAGCTACGTTCTAAAAAAATAATAACTCGAAAACTAAAAATTTGGGTAAAACATACATGGGGGTAATTCATGTAAACTAAACTTTTCTTTTGAACATCGCTGTTCTGGCCCGCCTGTATATTAGTATCTTTTTAACATTATAACTTTACATTATTTTAATTGCATTGATAAACATTAATTCCTTTCTCTTGATTTTTATAAATTACTACTGACAAAGTCTCTTGAATACACGATTAACATGGAAAGGTAATAAAAATAAAATAGAAATCGAATTTAGGTAAAATTAAACAAAACTTTGAATAAAAAACACCGATGAATCTGTACGTGTACCAATCCACGTATAATGAAGAGTTCCACAGAAGTAACGAAGGTCCACTGTTTTTGTCATCTGGCTATGGAACGTCAGAAATAGTAATTAATCAAAAATATCCAATATGACATAAAATTACTCTTCTTGCTTTTGTATAAGTATCGAAAATTCATGATTACACGATTCTAACAAGTAAAATAACATATAAATTATTGATCGGATAGTAATTAATATCATGATGATATTCTAAAAGTATCTTAACACTGCCTTTTTCTATGTCGTTTTTACATTTAATCTTTACATTTACATATACTAATTGAAAAGCAGACGAAAAGGCTTGAAAATTGAATCACTAAATTTCACTTTAAAAAATCCTAAGTCGCGTTCTAAGGAAAGGGTTACTCACACAACCGGCCGGGTCCAGGAAGGAAATGTCGCCGAAGTGGGTCCCGTCGAGGCCGACATGGCCCGTGTGTTTCATGTCGCCTTGGGGGCTTGATATCATGCTCCTCTGTATCGTCCGTTTACCGGTGTATGTGTGACGCTTTAGGTCCGACCGCAGGAGTGAGGAGCGGATCGAGCGAGCCGGATGCGGTGACAACGAACCAGCCACTATAGGCTTCTATGGAATACAGGCGTGCTCCAAGCTTAATGTGGCCTCAATATCTTTACAGTGAGCACCATGTAACTTTGAGATACCAATAGTTTGCCGTACTTTGTCTGTTAGTATTAGCAAAGACGCACGATCAACAATATTCTATGGCCCTACCAGATAGTAGAAGGCTTTAGTAAAAAATGAATTATTATTTTGAAAAAAATGTACCGTTTGGAATTATTGCCAATCTGTTTGTTCATCGACAACATTATAGTACTAAACAGACTGATGAAACTTAATATAGAAGTAAATATAAGTTACATTATAAACAATATCAATATCTTTTATAGTATTTAATTTAAATTAGATTAGGCTCAAATAGAGTAAATAATTACCATATGCTAAAATTAAATAATTTAAATGAAAGAGTTGGAGGTAGTCTGAATAATAACTACTCAATGCCATTCGACATGTTTTGTCTTCCGTGATCACGGCTACTGAAAAGAGGCCGTAACTTGAAAACCCTTGAAACGTAGTTTTAATCAAGTATCAATATTATAATTAAAAACAATGTAGAGGTAAATAGAAATGCGACAATTTATACATACAACAATTTCTATAGTAAAAATGCTGATTTCATAAAATCCATTAAGTCAATTCAAATATTTTTTATCTTTACCTTCACGATCAATCAGCCTTTGCAGTAAATTAAAAAACAACATTCAGCTTATTATAAAGCGTATTTATATGACTGTTACCGTTTGATGAATGAATAACTGTAAAACCCACATTGAAATATCACATTCATAAGCGTTGATTTTTGTATTATACATACATGCATTTTATAAAATTAAAGATGACTGAAAAAATATAATTACTGAATGAACAAAATTCTAAGAAATATCAATATAAATCAATTTCATCAATCATTTCAAATTCATCCAAAGCTTTTGGGATTGGTTAACTAAAAGTACACAAAGCCAGACAATAGGTTTTCTACGAATAACGCTCAATCAGTATACGATAAAGTCTACTTCAAATAGGACGGTATGGCTGACACAACCATAAAACGTAACTTGTAGCGTTATCGTAAAAGTTTCCTACGAAATAAATATTTATTTTAATTATGAAAAATAGATGGATAACTCTTTAATGCACACCAATAATAATACAAAAACAAAAATACAGACTAAAACTTTATTTTAATTGTGCAGTCACGGTGTTAATTTTTCTCTCTACGTAAATTCTCCCGTACTGTCCTATTTTAAATAGACTGTATGTAAATATGAAACATTAAAAGTTTTGAATAACAATCATTGCGACACACAAAAGCAATGACAATATGGATACCACATTATTTAACGTTCACAAACACTAGTAATAATATAAAAACCTAAGACTTACCTCAGGTTTTACATAAGGCTTCGTTTGATTCGGATCGAACATACCGCAAGAGCCTCCGGGTATTACGCCATACCACAATGACGTGTTGGTCATACTCCTACAAAAGAAAATGTTATAATAATATATTTATAATAATAACATACTATTTATAGATATGTAATTTTTTTAACATTACTTTCTACCTCAAATACGACGGTACGGCTTACACACTATTATACACTTATACCACGGTTTATACACTTTTAATTTAGATTTGATCAACATTATGACATAGTTTAGACCGAGCAGCGGGTTCAGGGCACCCGCTCATACTTCCAGCTTCAATACTTTCTTTAAAACTCTCAAAGGTCCAACTCGACCTGTAGCCAACAACCAAATGTGTCACAAAAACTCCTCAGTCTACCCAAGTAGATATTACTCAAAGTATAGAGGGCGCTGACCCCGCTCCACCATATGCTCTGCTCTCATTGGTCGTTTATTAAATTATTTTGACCTTTTTGGTCATTTTGGCCTTTTTGGTCATTTTGGCCTATTTGATCATGTACTAGCAGAAGGTGATGTCAGGAGCCTTAAGAACAGACGAGCGTGCATGACAAGAACTATGAATGTCAAAGAAGCAAGTGAGGTGTGTAAGAATAAGCCTAAATGGCGCTCTGTTGTTCGTGCCTACCCCGCAAGGGACCTGGCGTGAAGTTATGTATGTATGTATGTATGTATTTAAAGGCGTATGCAAGACAACCGTAGTTGAGTTGCACGCACCGGCTGCCGTGCGAACACCAACGACTAGTGCGACGAACCATACGAAATTTATCTTCTTTACTTCGTAATAAATCAGCTTTCATAATTACAACAGTTTTTATGTGAATCCCGAACAAACAGACAAGAGATATAAAAAAAATGCATCGTGTTCTTCATTGTTTATACATTTTTTAAATAACTTTAATGTTCAGACACGGCATGTTTAGAATTTAATAATATTATAGATATATGTGCGCGTGTGTGTTCTTACTGTTTTCCAAGTACAGTGATGATTTGTCCAGATTTGAATTTTAAGAAATTTGACCGTCGCCCATCTTCATATTTTTGACTATTCACTACTGCTTGAACCTGAAATATAAAAATACAACCACACCATTTTTATTTTTTGAAATATATTGTAAGAACACGAATAGATCTTATAATAACAAAAATATTATAGGTTTTACTGTAATGTGTTTTGTTATACCAATTTCGATTAAGAGTTCCTTCGAAAGCTCCGTGATAGTATTAAACCGCTTTTTTCTTCCATTAAGAACTTACAGTACAAATAAATTAGCTTAGAGAAGTTTTTGCAAGTAGTAGTATTTGCATATTTACAGGAATTCTAAACTTGAAATTTTAATTTCCTTGTACAATCAGCAAAACGATGTTCGTAACATTTTGAAAAAGAAAATATATTAACAATCAAAAGACAATGGTAACATTCAAATAAATAATTATTGCAACATTGCTCATTTTTGAGGTCTGGCTATTTGGTTTCAGTTTGATAAATAATTAATTAATTGATTAATCGATTCTGAAAAATAAGTCGAGATTTGTAGACTATAAGATAGACGAGATATTACGACAGCACGGTCATATCATGTTCAGTTTAATCCAATTGAAAATATATGGGGGATAGTGAAAACGTACGTTGCAAAAAATGTCACAATGAACATGAATGCTATAAATCCATTAGCTGAGGAAAAAATTAACAGCATAACTATGGAGAAATGGAATAATGTAGAATAAATTCGCATTAACACAAATGATTCATCGGATTAAAGTTAGGCTGATACCAGTGAGGCTGTTAACTGGATACCAAAAATTATACAGTTAATTCTAAATTATTATAAATATTTTAATCATCACATATAGTATGATAATCATCATATATCACGTATGTACCTGTTATACTGTAAAAGACGATTTTACAGAAAACTAAAATTATTAAAGATATCACTATAGTAGAATTATTTTGTGCGTGCAGTTTTGGTCATAAATCAAACTCGGCCTCAGCCCGGCTAGGGCGGTGAGCATGTTGCGCGGGCGCAACGCCATTATCGATAAAAACTCATTCTTATCAAAGAAAGATTATCATTCTTATAAAAATCATTATTACCTTTTTGCTGTTAATTATATTAGATATAAATATTTATATTTATTTTTAATATAACTTGTTACATTCTTAACTTTTGTAATTATAGTTTTTTAATACATAGATACCTAATTAATAATTTATTTTAAATCATTATTATTCTTATTTTAATACATACATTGTTTTCTCTATTTTTTCTTTCATTTTTATCACTAACCCACAAAATGACAAAACCAAATACATTATCGATAACGCTTATCGACAAAAATAATGCGCAATCACTATGTCCGCCCATAAGGCCCGTGAGTGGAAGAGAGAAGGCGAAATACTCCGATTATTTATGACTCAAACTGCACGGACAAAATAATTCTACTATAGTATAATGTTTGGCTCGTACTATAATTTGCTGTTATTAAGGTGTCAATATATGTGAAAAGGAACCTTTTATGCTCTCACACCGGTGTCCGTTTGTCACATAATCATAAAAGATTATCTCGGGTACTGTCTAAAATTGAAACAAGTATATTTTGTCTATTATTTTAGTGATCAATAACGAGTTATCTATTGATTTTTAAATATATTATTTTCAATAATAACACATAAGGCCACATTTTCGACACACTGAACGATCCTTCGTTACTAAGATCCCAAAAAAGTTAAGTTATTCGAGAATAGGATCACCCCCCTCAGCTATGAAGATAAAGCAATTATGAATGGGGGGGGGGCTATCCATAATAGCTTTGTCATCATAGCTGATAAAAAAAGAGTTTAAAGTGTCTTAAATAATCGTATTTTAAATACAATTATAAAGAACATTTTGTTTTACTTTTCCTATCGAACTATAAATCTTAAATAACTATTTGAATAAAGGGCGTTAGTATTATAATCATGCAAGCGGATTAACGAGAAATGTTACCGTTATATTAACAACACGTACGAAGGGGTATATTATACGAAATAGACTAAAGTCTATATGTACGAGTTAAAGTATGGTAGACCATGCATAATAAAAAGAAATATAATTTAAAACCTGCTCAGGCCGTATATCTCTTAATTTTAGTATCAATTCTTTAAATTTCGGCCTGTTATTTGGTTCATGCGCCCAGCATTCCAACATCGTAGTGTAATATGCCTCTGAACAGCATTCCGGACGCTCAAGCCGCTGTAAATATGACAAATTTAATCGTGTTCCATAATTTTATTCCTTTTATTCGCTATCATAAAAGAATATTAGAAATGACCATCACTAGTAAAAAAGGATGCAGCGTTGAGAAAGACCCCAAATCTTAAAACGATTCATATCAACTGATTGGTTCAAAACATGGTTATAAAGTTGGCCTTCTTATGCTATGGTTTTTCTAAATAATTTACAAAAGTTTTTTTTTAAATTTTATGTCTTAAATAGTAAGACTTTATCAATAATTAATTTGACATATACTTTGGATGATTTTAAATGTTTTCGGAGGAATTAAATCAGCTATTTATTCCAGTCATATAAGGTCTAAAATCAAAATTTTGGCACTCATCTTTGCATTTTAGATATAATGTAATTTTAATGATACAAAAACAATGTGTAAAGGTTCTCGTGCCTGCAACCCCCGTTTTTACCGACATGATAGTATCTTGGAGCTGGATAAGAAGAAAGAAAAAATTGCACAACAAAATTGCATTATGAGCAAAAATTAAAAAAAATCTCGTTAGACACTAAACAGATTTTTATTTAAAGGAGGATTTGGTTGTCGATCAAGTATTATTACTAGTGTCTCTATAAATTAACTAGCAACCAAAACGCCTATTTCTATCCATTTATAAATTAGCAAACCAAAACCTTAAACGCTCATACCCAAAATAAACTCAATTTTAGACATATTTCATTGTTTTATTAAGCGTGAGATATGAAAATTCCGTGACTGCAGGGTGCAAGGACCACTATATTTGTTTTTCTTAAAAAGTGTAAGTTTGATACCTGAAAGTTAGGTGCATCTATAGCTTCCAATATCTGTTGTCCGGAAAAACCAGCCCAAGGTTTAAAGCCATAAGTGAACATCTCCCACAGACATACACCGAATGCCCAAACGTCACTTGACGACGTAAATCGCAAGTACAAAATACATTCTGGTGCACACCTTTAATATAATAATGTAAGCTTTATTAATTAAGGATGTAATATTTTTTTCAAAATCAGTCGATTCGACTGGCTAAGGTAATTGATTTTTCAAAATTCTAATGATAACACTTCGTTAAAATCGATCTCGAAACTCCTTTCGAGAAATTTTCGCTATTTCGTACAGCAAATTTGGATTTCGCCTTCAGGTCCACTTGAAATTTTCAATCTGTGTATATAATACTAGCTGCACCCGGCATGCGTTGTAATACCACGTAAAATAAAAAATTGTTTGCTTGAATATTTTGATTTTTTTGACAAAAATCCTCGCAGCCGTCCACAGAACAGCTTATCAGTTTAATTACAATCTGACCAATCTGTGGCGCCGGGATCGAGTTCCAGGATTTTGATTAAATATTATGTGTTCGTTTGAGCGGGACCCAGGATGATTTAGATTCACAGTTGGATCTGGTAGATGGCACTTTCCATCTGGTGAGCTGTTAGCTTACATGCGTTCTCTATGCAATAGAATAATCATTTACTCCAATGTCTTAAAATTAAGCAACGCCCCTGTTGCTCCAGACATCCATAGGCGGCTATAACCACTGTCCACGGGCTGGGGCGTCTGCTTCTTTGCCAGCTTCGAAATAAGAAATGTAATTTTATTGAAGCTTAGTTCTTGTTGTAATAATAATAAAACTCTTACCAAGCAACAGGTAACTTGAGATTCACATTGTAATTGGTTTGATAGTAATCTTTTCCAACGCCCAATGCTCTTGACAAACCAAAGTCTGAAATCTTCACTCTGTCCTTGCTAAAAACTAAAATATTCCTTGCTGCTAAATCCCTGAAATGTGAATTAACGTGTTATATCCTTAATGAGTTTAATTAAGGCATGTATTCTTTTAAATACACTGCTACAAATACTATGAAGTGTTAATTATTTAGCGTTTTGTCCATCTATCAATTACATGACTTTAGAAGGACGTAGGTGTCGGAAAAACGCTGGCATTTAAAATGACTGAATAAACCAAGTCAACTTCTAAGTCGTTGTAGCCGTCCCAAGCTCAAATCTCGCAGGTTCGAATCCTGGCTGGAATGTGCATGCATGCACCACTTAGACAGTGTTTTGAACTAATGCTATACGCATGTTACAATTATCACGTGCTAACAACGATGAAAAAAACATCGTGACGAAACTTGCAAGTCGAGATACCCGATGTATCAAACCTGCACGAACCGCCTTGCACAAGCGTGGCGGGTATACTGTCCGTTTCCCTGTAGTGGAAAGGCCGATCCCAGCAGTGGGAGATTTATGGGCTGTTATTATTATTATTTGATATTCCCGCGACGTAGTCCACGCTTGACTAGATGAATTTCCGCGGGATTCCCGGGACACAGCACACCGCAGCATTTGAAAAAGAATGTAAGCTATCCTTTTAGTGAAAACTATGCCGTAATAAACTAATTTTTAGGCACCCGAACAACTACAAAACGCTCTCGGGAAATGCCCGCAGGGATCTCGAGATAAAAAATCCCACACATAATTATTACATAAAATTTGTCATCGATCCGTGAAAAAATACCCTTGGAATTTTAATGTAAAAGTTTAAATCATTCCTAGAAAAATTCCTAGGGTAAAAGTAGGGCAGAATTTAAGTCTAACAATTTGTTTTCGATCACTGAAAACCGCATCAAATCGGCCCAGTAGTTTTTACGTGAATCCCGAACAAAAAGACAGACCGACAGATAATACACCTTTAAAAAATTGCATGGTGTTTTCCATCATTTATGTAGTCTTTTAGTGGTTTTTTACAGCTTCAATGTACGTACTACAAACACGGCATGTCGAGAATTTTATAATATTATAGAGATGAATCAAAGAGGTGTTACGTACGGTATCTCGACTTATAATTATTTTATTTGCCCTTTTAATTTGGTTGATATTAGTTTGTCGAAACTCTCTGTTGTGGATATTAGACTAAAACTGTTACTAGTTTTTATAGTTCGATAGTTTTAATATAAACGTAGTTTCTCCCAATAATTGAGAATGCTGGTTGTAGGTATATATTTTTAAATCGATAGTGATAATGTGAATCTTATTAAAGTAGGCAAATACTCATTCAACTGCTTACAAAGTTAAAATAGAAATGACAAATATTTTTGAGAAACAGCCAGGTCCGAACTCGATCGCCCATTTCGTATGCAACCTGCCCCTACGACGACGTACGACCACGGGACGGGGATGGCTCTGAGCGACCATTGTCCCAGCATCTTCCAACTACTCTTTGAATTTGACGAGACAGCGATTCGTGGAGAAGTAGGCACCCAACACCATTGTCTACTCGATGGTAGCTACGACTAAGCCTCTCCCTCTTACTACGCCAGCGAGGAGTGGGGGAAGGGCCATTCGTAGCCGTCCAATTTCGCACAGTCATCTCTGGACGGGCCGCCAGACAGCTCGGAAACCATCGACATCTGAATGCCCCGCTGCGCCATGCTTTCAAGTTCCTCCACTCGTTGTGGCTGTGACCGCAGCTGTGGCTTGATTCTCAGTCGCAGCTTTGTTCTTTTTTTGTACTTAATTTATTCTATTTTTGTCTTATATAATTAAATGTTTATCCTACAATAAAAATAATATTTTTGCAAATATAACATCTGTTTACCAAGTTATGCCCCTATTTAGTGACTTTTTTTTGGGGGTATGATATTAATACTTCATCGAAGAAAAGTGATTGATAAAATGTTTGAAGAACTAACTGGTCTGATTATAAAACCTTAAAAATATAATATTGCATCACATTGGCGCGAGCAATTCGTAATTCATGTAAGTTAAATGAAATTGGGATTTCTTTTAAAAAGCATTTTATCTTTAAAAAATATTTAATATATACGTATCTAGTCTTTCAAATACCATTTTCAAAATTATGTTATATCTGGTATCTCAAATACTTAATTTAATAGTATCTTACAATTTTGTTTTCAAATACTTTACATAGGGTATCTTGTACATCTCTGTCACTGATTATCTGACTGACTGACATATCAAAAAAATCATTCAAATAAATGCGTTTTATGCATTTATATACGTATATATGTATATGAACAATTGGCGGTAGGTTAAATAAAAACTTTAAAAATACTCATTGGCTCTTGACATCTTTGTCTTCCGTGACCGAAACGTCGGAATAATAAAATAAAATACCTCGCTTAAAACCCGTAAACGTAGTTTTATTATAGGCACGAAATTTTATATATCTACTTGAAGAAGTACATAAACTCGGTGTTTTTGGTGACTCCTGGTGAAAAAGGGGCTACTTTAAACTTTTTTTGTCTAGACAAACTAGGATTATTTTTAATTTATATGTAACACTATCCGTTGCTCGCGGCTTTGCTCGCATAACAAAACCGCGAGCAACTGCTAGTGTTGCATATATTTTGCAGATGATATTCTGATAACTGGTATGGGGCTGATGTCATCTTGATAATCGGTGTCATCGCTCCGAACTATATTGCGTTAGACAAAAGCTCACGGACTCATAGAAATTCAGTTTTTTCGCAGTAATCATATTCAGCTGTGTTTAAATATTTAAATTGGCTTTATATATGTATTTAGGTGTCCAGAAATTTGGTTAATAATATGTATTTTCTAGGAATAAAAAATGAGGATGAATAAAGGATAGATACCATTTAGGCAAACAATAGGTGACTTTGTTGCGCAAAACTACGTATATTATTCAAGCAACCTAAATTATGAGATACTAGCTTTTGCCCGCTGCTTCGCTTGCATTATGTTACATGTTACGCTTTGAAAACCATACATTTTCTGGGATATAAAATAGCCTATATGCTATTTCAGACTATAATCTATCTCTGTGCCAAATTTCATATAGATCTGTGTAGCCGTTCTGGCGTGATTCAGCAACAAACATCAATTAAAACTTTCGCGTTTATAATGTTACTAGAGTTTCCGCAAATTCAAACAGTCAAACCCTGGTCCGTGCCTCTTGTTTAAATAACAATCATTAATATATTATAGTTATATTATATTAATTTTTTATGTTAGTACTATTTGCTCCCGGAAGATTCACTTCATTTTATATCACAAACGATCCCATCTCCGGGGATGAAAAGTAATAGATACTTTCATCCCCGGAGATGGGATGAATTCAAAGGGTATTTTCAGCAGGGCAATGGATTTTTCTGTATGGTAGGTACACGAATTCCGAAGATTCCCGTAAACACGAAATAGGTAATGGTACTAAAGGCATATATATATATAAATCTACTAAAGATGTCTAATAAATAGAAACTATCATATCAAGTAAGTCTCAATGTTACGTTGTTTTGAAGTTAGAAAATCAGCTAATAATTATACATATATAACTAACTAATATATAAATAATAAATATATTTAACTAATTCGTAATTTGTTTGATTTCCGGAAAACAATTCATTTAATTGAACGTAAGCTATTGTTTTAATGGAAACTGTCGGAATAAGCAAATTCTGCGAACAACTTCAAACCGCAGCCAGGAAAATTTCTGCGGGATTCCCGGGATAAAAAGTATTCGCAGATTTTAAGTCTAAGAATTAGCTGTCGATCAGCGAAAACCTCCTTGAATTTGGCCCATTAGTTTTTACGTGAACCCCTAACAAAGAGACAAGAAATCTAAGGAAAATCACATTGTGTTCTCCGTCGTTCATATAGTCTGTTCTGGTTGTTTCTTTTAAATAGCTATTATATGTAGAGACACGGCTTGTTAAGAAATTTATAATATTATACATATGCATTAGTTTGTGTGCGATGTACTAGTTTTCCCCGTAGCTACATCGCGAGTCACACACTAAGAAATAGTTTTATTTTACATAGATACATAAATCCTTAATAAATAAGCCATTTCGTATAAATTTTTTTGCTGAGACTAATAAATATGTAGGTATAAATTTTAATAATATTACAGTACTTCATTAAAAAAATGCCTTTTCATTTGTAATAGAACTTATGGCTGGACTAGGTATATAAACCTTCACTGTAAAATTATCTATAATACCGATATTGAAAACCCCTTAAAAATATTTTGTGTGGATTAAGAGTGAACGGATATATATACAGACTGACGTGGAAAGCAACTTTGTAAAATAAAAAACCTAGTTACAAATTTTATCAACATCCGTCACATAGAATCAGATTATCATAATGCATGCAAAACGGTAAACATCTCAAAACGTTGTTTCTTTTAACTAGTCCTATTCACATACTACTATGTATTATAGTTGACGAACTCAAATTGTAGTCGAGTGGGCTATGTAACTACCAGCTGAGCTTACTAGAACGCAGGGGCACCAGATTATATTCCTGACATGATTAATTTCATATCGAGAATAGATCACAAACGATTTTTTCATTATCTACTATAATAATCTAGGTGTCCTGGATCAACCCCGGAGTCCTTTATAATATAATATCCATTACACAACTTACTCAGCTTGGGGATATTGAGTTTGTCTGTTTGTTTGCTGCTCATTTATTTATTAATGTGAAGGGAAGACTGTGCAAACGTGTTGCGAAATTACGAAAGACACAGTTTTTCTAACTCTATCTACTACGCGTATAATTAAAATGTAATTATCAATAGGTTCAATTTTGGTTCGAGGCCTACTGTTATTTTTGAAATTTGGTATACACCATGGGATTACTCAATACATGTAAAAAAGTTCACATCGCTAGGATTAGTAAAAAAATAATATATACGAATCCTGCCTACATTTTAAAATACTAAGTATGTACGTGGGACACTAAAGAAGTTTTGCGAAAATAAAAGAACGTGTTCTATAGGTAAATATTTTTTTATTAAATATTTTCAAAGTACTCTCTACCAGCCTCTATACAAAGTTTTATGCGTTTGAACTAGTTTTCGATACACTTTTTTCTAGTCCGTCGCAGACACCTCGTTTCCAGCTTGCTTGAACCTGACAGCGCATCTTCCGGCGACGAAAATTGTATCCCTTTGAGCTGATTTTTTATTATGAGGAAAATAGAAAGAAGTCACATGGTGCGCAGGGCTGTAAGCGAGCGCGTTGTCGTGGTGGAGCAATAGCCCCCGGAGCCCTGTTTGGTCGCTTGTTGCTCACAACAAAAAAAACTTCTGCCAAGCATTTGGTAGTCAACCATTCGGCGTTGATCCTTCTTTGTTATTAATTGACACCAAGTAACCAGTCAAATTGAAAAAACTCGCGATCAAAATTTTCCCTCCGCTTCTTTCGCTTTACTTTGGTAGGCGTTGATTTGTTTTGAAACATCCAAACCGTCGACTGGCGCTTCGTTTCTGGATCATATTGATAAATCCAGGACTCATCACCTGTAATGAAGTCGTAAACATGTCGAGAGGAGCCTGCTTCAAATTTGGTTATCATATTACGGGACCGTTTCAAACGGGCCTGCTTCTGAGCATCGGTGAGGTTGTGCAGAACCCAGCGTGGAAAAATCCTCCTCAAGCCAAGATGCACGTGTAGAATCTTGCGAAGACTTGCCGATCCAATCTGAAGTACATGCTGAATCTCTTGATATGTAACTCGCCTATTGTCTTGGATTAATTTTTTTACTGCTAGCATATTTTCTTGCGTGACAGCCGTCAAAGGGCGTCCACTTCTTTCCTAATCCGCTTAAGTTATTCGACTGCGCTTGAATTCGTTGTACCAACGATACACGATTGCCTTAGAAGGGCCTTCATCCATAAAAGGCAGTTTCAGCCGACACTTGAAATCGTAAAAAATCATGGCGCGAAAATGTTCCCGGCGCAGATCTATTATTCATTGAGACACGATCATTTAAAATAGCTCACAAACAATGTAGAGGGAAATTTTAAAATTGAAACGTACCTATGTTTAGTTATAAATAATCATATTTTCCAAATAGATTATAACTGGCCAGTCTCTCATATATATAAAAAACTTTTTTTTGCTATACTTCCTAGTATCTATTACGTATAGTTTGTATTACCTTCGAGGTGTTGGTTAACTTGCAATATGATATTAAACATATATCTTTAATCAACAGTCAGCAAATAGTAAGCGGATAAAATGAATAGTTTAGAACAAAACAACAGGTGCCTTATCTTAGCAATAATTATATAAGTCAACGAGGAGTTGCCTGTAACTTTGTCCACGTTTAACAGGTAACGTAGATTACAGTTATTTTGCCAGTATTCAAAATCAATTTCAGCAGGGTATCGAATTAAAATACATGAATTCCGAAGATTCATGTAAAAACCCGGGAAAGGTAATATTACTAAAGGTATACATATCTGAATTTACTAAAAATATCTAGTAATCATAGAAACTGTCATATCAAGCAAGTCACACGTGTTTCGAAGTTAGAAATTCCTGGGGAATATAAGAAGACCCGGATTATATTGTTCTAGTATCAACCGGATCCGAATCAAGTTTTTATCTATAAAACCCACTTTAAATACTGCTACGAACATCTTCGCGGGAGTCCCGGAATATAAAGTAAGCCGTATTACTTGAAAAAGGACTTACGCTATGGTTCTACTGAAATCGTATCGTAAGTAGCTAATATTTATGCAATCTAATCAATTTATACCACACCCGGGATAATACCCGCGGGACTCCCGGGACACAAAATATCATACATTTCAATACATACAATTTTCTGGCGTAAAAAAACACATTGGAATTAGTTTTTTTTTATCTGGCTATTTTAAATCTCTCCCAGAAAAATTCCCGAAGTATTCCCGATATATGAAGTAGCGCAGATTTATATACACATTTGCTGACAATCAGCGAAAACCCCTCGAAATCGGCCCAGTAGTTTCTAATCCCGAACAAACAGACCAGAAATTTAACATAAACTGCATCGTATTGTCCGTCGTTTATATAGTCTATTACAGTTGTTTTTTTAATAGCTTCAACAAACCGACACAGCATGTTTATTTTCTTCGTAGTACAAACTAAAAATAAAACCAGAAAGCCTTTATTCGCCGCCTTTGAGAATGTGAGTTCATAAAATAAAAAAATGTAAATAAATAGTATTAGGTATAATATTAGTTACATGCTTTTCAACCAATATTGATTTTAAATTTGAGAAAACTCACAATTTGTAACTTACACCCACACATAACACAATAATAAAGAAATGGGCAGTTGAAGTATCTTTTTTTAAGTTAAATTACACCACGACATAAATCGTTTACCATGCATATTTAAAATATTTTTAATCCTGGAAAAGATTCACGCGGAAAATGATTACTCATAATTGCATGTTTTCTTTACGTACCTATGAATCAGTCTTTTTTTTTCTAAATAAGTCATTCCATCACAGATTTGTTCAGCAAACTCGCAAAGATTCGGAACGGGGAAATTTGGCCGGAGAGAAACTTCACGCAGACACTCAAGCAACGAACGAAGTGGAGCCAGCTCCGTTACCTACAAGAAATATGTATTTATTTAGGTCATAACGAATTATATTTCAAAGTATCTTAACTATTCAATTCCTACAAGCTTCTCCTAAAAATTTAGTAAATAATACGTGAATTCATATAATAGAAAATTAAAATAGGCTATGAGTGGCAAAAGATATAATTTTATTACAAGGTAATTCACATACATCTTATTTTTGAAATATCAGGTTTATTCTATGAAAAAGATAAAAATAGAATATAATATATTCTAAAATATTTATTATTTTGTATTGCATTTATAACTCGGAACGAGTCCATCTATTAGGTATATAAAACAATTGATGAACACGAAAATTGCATAGTTATTTTGTTTTGGGGATAAAGTAACAATTTCTAGGATGGAAAAGAAATCTCACTTGTGCATAGAGTTTTATGTGCAGGCAACATTTATTATTGTTTTATGCTTAAAGTATACAATACGAACCTATAAAAAAGCTTTAATATACTTATACTTTAATTCCAAAATGTATATTTTGTTTACGATGTGGAGCAATACAAAAGGATTAATTTATTTGAATTTCTAAATGAAATATTCCTTTCGCATCAAATATAATTAGAAGACGATAAGTACACGTGCCTTCACATAAAAGGCCATCATCCCTTATGAATAGCATAGAATTGGCTTATTTATCAATACATAATATGGATAAATAGGATAATTCTTTACTTGATTGCCTTACTGTATTATGTACACAAATAAAAAAACTCAATAGACTAATTCCATTAATGACGTTATTTTCTATCACAAATACAAGAAAAGATAATTCTATAATGAATAAAAAAAGATGTATACAAGGTGGCATTAACAAAAAATAACAGCATAGGAGCAACTGCAAATGGTTATGGCTAAACTAGTTTTTATCTCCGTACCTATAGCTATACTTGGTTAGGTAATCTGTACTGCAGTTTTAACTACAAATGAATCGCACTTACGATATTGGGTCTTTCGTAAAAAATATAACTTGATGTTGTATTAAATATTAAAACTTTGAACGAACATTTGAAAATTAAATTTGTATTGATATTCTTGCGCTCCCCATTTTGGTATAAATACAACCTAATGCCGTGTTTGTTTAACTTAAATATATGGAAAGATAACAATACTATTAATTATTCACCTAAAATCATTTGTCAAAATTTCAAATGGTATATGACCAAGAATTATACATACATACATAACTTCACGCCAGGTCCTTTGCGGGGTAGGCACGAACAACAGAGCGCCATTTAGGCTTATTCTTACACACTTGCTTCTTTGACATTCATAGTTCTTGTCATGCACGCTCGTCTGTTCTTAAGGCTCCTGACATGACCTTCTGCTAGTACACGATCAATTTGATCATGGAAGGTGTGTCGTGGCCTTCCGCGACTTCTGCATCCATCCACTTTTGCATTGGTTATATCTGTTTAGTCATTCTTCCATCATTCATTCTTTCCACATGCCCGAACCACCGGAGCATTCCTTTCCTTACCTTCACCCCGACACTCTCTTTCTGCACCAACAATTATAATAACAATTAAACTCACCAACATTAAAGAATCCAAATGCAACACAACTCCATATAGGCGGACAATGTTTGGATGTTCAATACTGTGCATAACTGCTGCTTCCTTTAGAAACTCTGTTGAATTCGATGTCATGCGCTCGTGGCCCAAACATTTTATTGCAACTTGTAGCTGATAAAAAAGCCCATAAAAATATAATTTTAAAATATGGATATAAAATGGAAGGGGGAGCATTTTAGTCTCAAGAAATGTTGTTTGAGGCTACAGAACCTCAGATAAGAGGTCTGAGGTCTTCGACGTATAATTGTGTCAAGATTTAATTAAACTCTCATAACTGAACTGGAGATACTACTTATGTTTGGTCTTTCCAATTCGATCAAAGAATAGAATATAAAAGGAGTGGAGAGATCTTAGAGACTATAAACAACAAGAAAGTGCGTAAAACAGAATAAACTTAATATCGCACTCTACGCCAAGATATTTTGACTTTAACTTGCTGAGCTAAATTCCTAAAAAATAAAGCTCTCTAAATTAATTGTAAAAGCATGTGCAGCAACTAAATATATATGAAAAACGATCTACTATACAACCACCTCTTAGTAATTAAGAGCGACAATAAAGTTTGGTGCAGCTTGTTTAGAGTAATAAATCTATAATTAATAAATGCGTAGTAAATCAGTTTGTGAATATGGCGACCAACATTTTCGTCAATGACGTAACTCCCTACTGTCGCGCTTGTTGCCAGTAGTGGTCAAGGTATTCAGCCATAAGCAAGCCGATATAGATATAAAGCGTCTGTGTTTATAACTATGTAGTGATTGTTTGCCCACGGCTATTTTTTTATTCGGTCCCCGCCCGAAATTAAATAATAATTAACTAGAACAAGTAAAATTAAAGGGCTACTTTATTTTCTTCTATAGGACCACATTAGAGGCGCTCTCTTAAATATCGTGTATGAGAAATCAGAAATTTCGACCATACATATATATACTTTAATGTCATACTTATGTATTGAAAGGAGAGCAAATGGAAACATACGTACATTAATTAAATAATAAAGAAAATAAGCGGTGAGTATAAGCATGTATGAATGGTGTCGATAAGTGTATCTATTCACTGATTTGTCTTCGTGACAGAGCTTTTTAAAAATAAATATATTTATTTAAGAATGAACTCCTGTCATAATATTGTTACATGCCGGCAAAGGTGAAGGCACACCTGCCTGTCATAAAACGCAGTTTATTACCTTTATCGCATTTGGAGTTCTTTTGTTTTGTGTTTAAAATCTGCAATTAGACAATAGCCTATTGTTATTGTTTTCGACTTTGTTGGCCGTTCGCAGAAATAATTAACCAGGTGGGCAGATTACGTTTTCATGGAAAAATAACTCAGTCCACGCAGTCGATTGTGTTATATTGTACAGTTTACTATAAAACAATGCCCGAACGGAGCGGTAAGGCAGTCGAGCGAGGATTACGATACGAGCAAGACGTAGATTCGATGAGCGATATAATGACGGACTTTGCGCGTGTTTTTGAATCGTGCAGTTTGTACTAGTAGTGTCTAGTTATATTTGTACCTACGTTATACGTGATTGTATAGTTCTAATAAATTTTATAGTAATTCCAACGGCATTTTAATTCGAGTCCTGTAGCTCGTAACAATATTGTGAAAACATTATAGAGACATAGACTACTCTTTATTATGCAGCAATACAAAAATAGACTTACAAACTAGTTGTTTACAAAGGCGGTATTATCGCTAAAAAGTCATCTCGCCCAGACTAACTTAGGAATGAATTGAGATGATAATGGCGATGGTGGTATACGTAACACATAATGAACTACTTACATTTTAGTATTCAGTACATAAATGTAATAGATACAACCGCTATAATATATATAAAATACAAATACGTATCTAATCTATCGTCTATCTATACTATAATAAACCTGTAAATACAATGCGTGTAAAAATGGGGAAAACTTGCCGGAGGGATAATTCGGACCAAGAGATTCCAAATGCAATTTTTAGATTTTTTGTCTGTCTATCGTCTGGTAGATCATCATGTGAAACTACTGAACGGATTTAAATGAAAATCGACATAGAGCTAGCTCTCGGGGCGTAACTTAGGATACTTTTTATCCCAATAAATGACGTGGTTTCTGTGGGATAGAAGAAAACAGCGAAAAAGATGGCGCTGTGATCGCCTATTTTTTTGGAAACTACAGAATATATATATGAATGAAACTCAACATAATGCTGGCTTAGAACCCGAGTTAACACCTAGGATACATTTAAACCCGCTAAATTATGTCGTTCCCATAAAATAGACATATTAGCTAAATAGATTGCGCTGCAATCGAGTTTTTTCAATTCGCTAACAAAACCGCTGTCTTGGGAAACAAGTCATTCATCATACTACTTCAAATCAGGTTGGTTGCGACTCATCTCAACGTTTTGCTGAGCAGTTGTCTCGGTACTTGTGCAGTGCTTTTCAATCTTTTTGAATACGCGACCCCTTTACAGGTTGAAAAAATTTGGCGACCCCCTTGGGCCATAGACAGACAAAAAGTTAGTAATTTAAAAGACTACGTATATGTCATTTCTCTAATTTGTTACTCATATTCATTATTAGGGCCTTATACTCTGCAAAAAAGCTGCTGAGCTTAGAAAGTACGAGGTAGAAATTTAAATTGCGTTTTCTGTTTGATCAAGTCTCTGCGGCCCCCCTAGGGGTCGCGAGCCACAGATTCAAAAACATTGGTCTAGACTATATGGACTTGGTTTATTTGTTATTATTATATTTAAACTTTTTGTGTAAATAAAATAAGCTGCCGCCTAGGTTTGACACGCGGCACAGCCGGACGGGAGGCTAACTCTATTAACATATATAAATGTTTATAGATGTACAAGCACATACATTTAAACATGCTAGAGTATCCAATTTTTTTCATTTGAAAAAAAAATTCAGAAAGATCCCTTACCCTTTGATTGCCTGCAGACCATGTGCCTTGCTGAACCACACCAAATTGGCCCATGCCAAGTTCTTTGTTAATTGTTATATCCTCAATTGATATAATATGTTTTGTTGGAACTTTCACATTGTTTTCTGGGAATGGTTGCAGTTCAATTCCTATTGAGCTATGCCCTTGTATATACTGCAATTTTAAATATACATGTAGAATTACAAATGATTACCTAACAAATATGGCACAATATGTAATCGAATTAGTAAGTTAATTAACCTAATTAACAATAAAGCATCAAGAAAATTGTATAAAACTGGTTTAGAATCCTAGATACCTGAGCTGTCGTTAAATCTATCAGTTTATGACACTCAAAATGGGTAACATTGACAGTATTCTGGACAGCTTACTAATAGAATAAGGTGGTCTTGGATTGATATTTTTAATGTACTAAAGGTACAAACCACATTTTTTTATTGAGGTAATAAACATCATGTATGTGTCCTGGTTGAGACAAGCCATGTACATAGCATAAATATTTTGGGACTCCGCAAGCAATTTACATTTAGTCTAATATTAGTCTGTTTAGGTGATTATCAATACCAGTATAATCTTAATTATTGTAATATACTTTCGTAATGACTACATATTTTCAGGCAAATATACTAACCGGATCATGTTTTTTGTTTGAACTTAAAAGTTTTTTAATTTTTGTGATGTAAGGGTTTGGAAAATACATGGAGTAAATCTTTTTATACCGTCTCTGTTCTGGTTTTGACAGACCAATCTGTACTAAATCCTCTGTTACTACAAATTTTAATTGTGATACTTTTGTAACTTTTAATAAATCCCTGAAATAAAATAAAATAAATTTCTTACTAATATGATAAGGTTAAATTTAGCATTATTCCTCTCTTCCTATAGACAAACAACAAAATGCAATTTGTACGGGTATATCTATCCACACTTTTTTCAATATAAACTACATCATCTACAAAATTTACATTACATTACATTATTTCAAAAGTTAAAAAGTCACACAATTTTCTACGATGAAAGTTAATAATTTTCCACCTATTTTGACTTGTAACTTTTTCAGCAAAACAACATGTATAATATATACATGATAAATGTAGTATGTGTATTATATAATACACATACTTGTCTTTAACCAATATAAATTCAAGAATGTTTATAAGAAATGTGACTAATATTTAATTATGTAGGTACATAGAGAAATTGTATGATACAAAATGTAGCAAGATACTTACTTTAATCATATACTTATACACAAATATGGGGTGTTATTTCGAAAACCGCTAAGATGAATTTTAGACATTTTCACAATTTTTACACCAAAAGAAAGTTTTATAAATTTCCTTTGCAATAATAAACCAAATTTTCATAAGTAAAATAAAAATATAATACACAATAAATTAAGTCTTAAAGTAATGTTAGTTGCAAATACCGTTAATATAACTAATGTTATAATCAAAATTATCTAAAATTAAATTGACCAATAATAGTGATCCTTCGAAACATGTGATTTATAAAATATTATGGCAACTAGACTGTTTTGATGAGAGTTACTCCCTAGTTTTAACCAAAATTTAATGAAAACATTAAAGAATAGCCCAGGTCGTTTAACAATGTGATACCAAGTTAGTATGCTCGAATACATCCTAACAATCCACAACCTTTGAAACCCTATCAAGAGCGCCAAAAACGGGAAATATATTACCTGAAACTTACTTGAAAAGTTTGTGAAAAAGTTTTATGTGACATGAAGCAAGTACCTAATGGTACTTGCTTGTGGTGTATACCTGCTTGGATTTATGAATCTTGAAGACGGCAATCGCAAAATGTAGCCAGTTAAACGAGTAACTGACATTTTTCAAAAGCATATTGGTCAAGAACGGAGGAATTTGGAATTTGCCTAAACCATTATAAAATACTATGCCGTTGTAGAAAATCGACTTCCCATACATGAAAATGAATAATGATTTATGTGAGAATAATTTTGAGGATGTGACTGCACATGTTAAACATTAACCAATGTCAATAAAGGAGGTTATTCATTTGTAGTGAATGTTTTTATTTGTAAATTCAGTCATAAGTTTTTGTATCTGAGCTGATTTTGAAAATTCTTTTTGTGTTGGGTTCAGTAAATTTTCAGGATAGTTTCATATGAATTTCATTGTTACCAATCACAAATGATATCCAAATATCATATACCAATTTCGGAATCATCATATACCAATTTTAGGAACCAATTTCAAGAGTTTAGTTACTCTTCTAGTTGGCTTCCTTTTTGCCAGATTTTTTTATTGTTTTTTTTTTTTAATTTGTTCATTTTTATACTTAGTCCTTTATATTTAAGTACTCTCTCTAGGTTTTATTGCATATCACCCTCCATCGAACAATAATGTGGTAGTTGCAAAAACCCCTATTGACAATTAATTTTCAAAATCCATTAAAATGGCATGTTGGTCGCAAATTTCACAGATTTAAACTTTAACTTTTCTTGAAAATGCTTATAAAAAAAAACCACATATTTTAGCATTAACATGATGCAAAAAAATAATGTAAAATCATCCTTATAGCATAAATTAACTGCACAATATTTAGAAATTTAATTTTGTGTAAAACTCTCTCAGAATACTTAGCGGGTTTTGAAATTACACCTCAAAATTAACATTGCAAATTATTGTGAATTTCAGTTGCTAATAAAGTAATCAGCTAATAACAACTTAAAAACAACTAATACATACTTGAGATCCAGGAATATTACCTATCGGAATGCAAGTACTACTAGGAACATTTAATTTTTTAATTAATTTCAAGCAATTAATGCTAGTACAACTTACTACTCATATAACTACAGCCTGTTGCAAATATACAGCCTTTCTACATTTACTCCCAGTATAAAAATAAATTTCATCAAAAACTGGGCTCAGCATGTTAAAAAATTAGGGGGACAGTAATATGTATATAAACTTTATATTGGTGTAACAATGGTTGTATAAATGCATATATTGCAACATAAAATTCTAATAAGTTAATGAAAAATCATTAACATTAACCAGTCCTGGCAGATATAATGAATAGAATAGAAAACACTTTATTGTTACCCAAAATAAACAATTACAGAATAAATAATTACAATAATTAAAGGCAAAACAAAAGGCAGCCTTATCGATTAAAACCATGGCTTCAAGGCAACCTGACTGAGAGGATACTTTTAACAACTTATGTCTAGGTATTATCAAATTAAAAACAAGTAAAATAAAAAAGGAAGAAGGCAGATATAATGTAGAGTAAAAACTCTACATAATATCTACTAGACATTTATAAGTCTGTGCACCTATTGAATATGAAACTGATGTCCAAAAGGTTCTTGGACAATTATCATTAGAATATTAACAGAATATAATTATCCCATACAATATACCCTGTACATGTATGGCATTTTGAATTATCAGAATACCATGAATGTTGGTATAGTTAACCAGGGTATTTCTAAACACTGGTTTTTTTGTTACAATATTTAAGACTTTTAAACATTTGTATTTTTCAATAGCTAAAGTATTTATGAAAACCACATGTGATACTATACTGATATAGAAGAATCAGGAAATCAAATAAATCTCTATATGTAAGTCTATAGTTACAAATCATAACAATTTTTGAGATGCTTGGAAATTAGCAAAATAGGATCAAAGAAGATAAAACAAACAAAGCATTCTCTTATAGACAATTGTAATGAAGCTTGACTAATATGGATAAGTTGTGATGAGGAAAATGAACCAATTTGTTGAGTCATTATATTTTAAGTAATATGACCACAGCCAATAACATTTCTTTCCATATAACACCCTTCATTCTTTCATTTAATTTAAGACAACTATTTCCAATTATCCTGGTTGACCCTAAAAGTATACTTACAATGAACTTTGTAAATTGCAAAGTTGATTGTACATATACTTAAGTTACTTTCTATATCCTGATAGATGGAATATTTTCTGTGGTAATAAATTTTGAATGATGTAAATGAAAGTGTAAATAAAGATTGTACTATACTTGTAATATTGATTAATGTACTCGTAACTTTTATAAGTTTTACTGTTCTTTTATAAGTCTTTTAAACCAAACTTAATAAGTTTCTGCACTATTATGTTGGTTTCTAATGGGATTTACTATGTTATTCATTAATGTCTATTAAAGTTTATAATCTATCCACGAATACTTAAGTTATTTCAAGTGATGGAAGAAATATAATAAATTGATTGCTGAAGATGCCAACCATATACTAAAACATCTATTAAAGTAAGTATACGAGATTATAATGGCACAGTAATAAACGTTAATTCTTTGATATGCAAGACCAAAGTGGCCACTCCTCATAGTTCTATTTATTATAATACTCGCTTTGCTCCTAATTATAATACTAAAAGTATATTTCAAATACGATAATTTAGACACCAGCATATGTATTTAAATATTAATAGCGACACAACATTTCCATAATATAACAAATAGTGAAAGGACATCGAAAAAAGTTACGCGCAAGCAAGCGAAGTATATCACAAAAGTTGAATAAAAAGTCTTAAATTAAACCATGTATATTTTACCTAAATAATTCATAATACTGTTCAAGCTCGGCTTCTTGAAGGAAACTATTCAAATTTTCTCGATCTGCTATAGCTTCTGAAAGTAAACCCAAACAATTCACTTATTTACACGACACCAAATATATATTTACGCAAACAAGTGGCTGTTTATTAAACTAACCCATTGTAAGAGTTAAAATATTTCAAATTTACACAATATTATGAATGTTAAGACAATAATAAATATAAAAATCAAACAATGTGCAACATTGAAAGTTAGAACTATCAATAGATCAATACCCAGATGATCAATAACACGGACCTTTTTTTTTTTAGTAACATTCGCCACTAAGGCAGGCAAAGGAATCTTAGTCCATACAGCCAAGTCTGATCTGTAAATCTTCGTATAGTAGCGCAGTTGTATTGTAGGCTACCACCCACGCCATTCAACGGAGTTCTTGTGAAAACTCGAAAGGCCACATTTCACTATACAGTTCACATTTCTCACAATAACACATAATTATTACTCAAAAACTATCAACATCCTACAACTATTGTTTGTTTTAGAGTATTTTTACACATTTTTAGAAAATAAAACTGCACAGCGCAACGTCTCCTTTCAGTTCCCGCCAAAAACCTAACACGGACCTTAAAAATTAATGTTGCCAGAGCAATCAGAACTGAACTCAAAGATAATTAACAGTGTTGTAAACAAAAATACAACGTATGAAAGTAGGCAATGTCTTGATAGTTGATACGGAAACTTTTTTTTCTAATCTATTCTAATCTACTAATAACATTTCTAACTAGTCAGTGATTCTGCTTTGACATAATGATGTAAAGAAATGTATAAATATTTGATTGAATAAAAAAAATTAATATATATACATTATTGTATTTATTTTAAAAAAAACAAAGGTAAACAGAGGTATAAATGCTCGTAATATTTTTTTTGTTTTATAATAACAGTGATTGTAATATGTGAAAAGTGTAAAAAAATTAATAAGACTGTTCCATGTTAGGGAAGAAAAATAATTTATTAAGATTACAGACAATATCTTGTGCAATATGAAGGAAGAAGTATTTTGTACAATTATCATTGACCAGATAAGATCAGTTTATTGTTTTTAGTAAAAAAATTACCGGGGCCACATCTGCGAATATGTTTATAATATATGTATTATCCAACAGAGGACACAATATTAAACTTGAACATATGTATGTACCTATGAAGATATATATATATATATATATATATATATATATATATATATATATATATATATATATATATATATAGATAGATAGATAGATAACACTTTATTGTACACCAATACAATCATGAACTTAAAGACTAAAATTATATCTACTTATGTACAAAGGGCGGTCTTATCGCTAAAAAGCAATCTCTTCCAGACAACCCCCAAGCTAGTGTGTATATATATATATATATATATATATACATACACACACACACACTAGCTGTATCCGGCAGACGTTGTCCTGCCCTTAAAAAATAAAAATCTAGAACCCGATTCCAGCGTCATCTACCGGGACCAAATGTTAATAAACTATTCTCAAATCCACTTGAACAAACAAAAATTTCATCTAAATCAGGCCCAGCGTTTAGGAGGAGTATCGCGGCGCCACCTACTGGGTCCAATCGCTTATTTAAACCATTCCGGGACAAACTTCAACACATATAACAACAAAGAGAACTCCTAAATTCTGGTAGCCGATTGCAGCGCCATCTACCTGGCTCAAATTAAAATCTAAATCATCCCAGTAGAAAATTATAAAAATACTAATATCGCTATTATAAAATAGGGGTTGATAGTAGAGAGTTGACAATTTAGGGTGTACAACCCTAAACTAAACTTTATGTATTTATGCTGTATCATAAAAAAATAAAATAAAAAAATATTTAGGGGTGGACTACCCTTAACATTTAGGGGGATGAAAAATAGATATTGTCCGATTCTCAGACCTACCCAATATGCACACAAAATTTCATGAAAATCGTTCAAATTAAAATCTAAATCATCTCAGTAGAAAATTGTAAAAATACTAATATCGCTATTAAAAAATAGGGGTAGAGAGTTGAAAATTTAGGTTTGTATGTATTTTTTAATTCTGTATCATAAAAAAAATACAAATGAAAAAAAATAAAAAAATATATTTAAGGGTTGACTACCCTTAACATTTAGAGGGATGAAAAATAGATGTTGGCCGATTCTCAGACCTACCCAATATTCATACAAAATTTCATGAGAATCGGTCAAGCCATTTCGGAGGAGTTTGGTAACTAACATTGTGACACGAGAATTTTATATATAAGAAGATATACTAGAGTTTACCCCGCGTCATTGCACTGTTCCCAAGTGAAGTATATGTTTTTATATATTTCCTCCCACAATCTCGCCTTTAATATTCTATCGTGATATGCTTTATGAAATTTATCCCACAAGGAGGTCTCCTGTGCATCAGCGAGATTAGTTGCTCCACATCAATTTCGTCATTTTCTTGCACGGCCGGCGATCGGGCGGGAGAAGAAGCGCACGACATCTCTTCAATATCGACGTTGCACGACTGAGCGAATCGCGCGAATTTTATTCCACTGTGCGAACATAGCCATACTTACTCTATACGGTACAAAATATTCGCGCGAAAATAAATCGCACCGCTTCGCGATCAATTTGCATCAAGTCACAGATTTTATTCTCGCGCGATTTTTTTATCGCCAGCGCGGCTACTCCTATAGTATTCAATGTGTTACAGAATTACGGGAAAAAAATCGTGCTGTGAAAAATCGCTGTGCGGACAGGCTCTAAAATTATTATATTGGTTTGGGCTGGCAGCCCAGAGCCAGAAATATGGCGTAAGAGTGAACTAATGCAGTTGTACCTTTGATATATTTGTAAATTCTGAATTTATTAAAAGACATGCTTCTAAGACATTTTCAATACAAACAAGTGTGATAGAAAAGTATTAAAAGTGAAATGTGAATTAAACGCAATGTAGGTTATGAAGTATCAATATTTCTAATTTGTAACCAAGTAAGGAATGTCACGTCTAATAATTTTTCGTCATTTCTCTCGTTTAATGTATAAGTGGAATTTCAGATAAACGAAATCAACCATAATTACGATATATTTTTGTCTGTTCTGTTTTATATAAATTATATTTTTGTTTATACCTACTTTGTTTGGTGTTGTCAAGATAGATTATTTGCTATTAGAGCATGAAAACTTCGTGACCACTATAGTCTAACATTAAAAAAAATGTTAGTAGATATAAATATTGTTATCAGAACATGGAGTGATTTATACTGTATTTATTTTCAACTATTAAAAATTTTTAATAGTTGGTTTCAATCATGAACGTCATTGTTTCATGCAGCACATATGTTTAAAACATTGTCAATACGTACATAAACTCTTGTCATACTCTTCCCCGTAAAGTATGAAATTCACCTAACAATCTGCATATAACAAACAGTTGCCCAATACTTTTTTAGTCCCCAATTGTGTTTTCATAAATAAGAATTAATTTTAAAATTCCTGTGTAAGAGTTCACAACAGTAGAGTATTTTAGTAGACAAAATGCACTGTGATATATATTTAATATAGTTAGTTCTAGGTTAAGTGTTATTTAGAGACTTTAAGAGTTAGGAACTTTGTGAACTAACGAAGCAGATCCACTCACAACAATGCTTGAAGGAATGCAACAAACTTGAAGGTTGGTGAATTTTATTGCTACTTATTTGTTCATTCTATTTAAACACAGTCATCTATTGACAAAATAAAAAGTTTATCAACCTTTTACTTTTGTCAGTGCAGTTATTTTAGTGCTGAGCCCACCTCCAATTTAATAAACATGTAACTTACTACTCATAGAGTGAAGTTGTTTGACCTGACACGACTGTGTGCTACTTACTACTAGTGATGCATTGAAGAGATGAGGAGCAACACATTGTTTTCAGAAATAATTTCATACAAAGTACGACACTCTTCAACAAATGACAGTTTGGATATAGTTAATTTGTGTCATGCAACATTACATAAGTTGAAGCAGCCTACATAATATCAAGATCATCAGATGTATGTTATAAATCATTTTGAAATCATCTGACTTGTGTAGGAATAGAATCTTATATAATATATAAAATTCACCATTTTATTTGAATTGTCTACAATCTTCTATATATATATAAAAATGAATCATAGAAATGTATGTATGTGCATCACTTGAGAACGAGTACCAATTTTGATGATTTCCTTTTTGTGTGTTTGAGTGGGTTCCCGGATGGTTTAGATTCACAATTGGAACCGGTAGGTGGTGTTGAGATGGGTTCTAGAATCCTAATCACCTGGACTGATTTTGGTGATTTTGTTTTTATGTCATGAAACAAAAACTTTGTTTCATGACATAAAAACTTACAGAATTCAGAAAATATGTCGGTACGAAGTTCGCTGGGTCAGCTAGTTATGTATAATTTAGGATTTGGCCCTGAAGGCTCCCTTGAATCATTCAGCCTGTATAATATCACAGTTAATTTGAAGTCCGCTCCCCTATTGTCCAAAGTTTGTGCCAGAGCAAAAAATAATCTCAAAATGTTTTTGGAATTTTTATCCAAACAAATTCTATGTATACCATACAGTATTTCTTCACTTTGAACAAATATTTTTGCTCATTTGCATCAATGTTTATTTGATATATATGTCAGCTTCAAATTGTATATCCTATATATGTATCTATCTCTGTCCAAATAGTGTAGACTACAACATACTGCATAAAATTCAAGACATTATTTTTTGGTGGATTATAATTTATCCATGTGAAATTGTTAAATTGTAAAATGGCATGCACCTTGTGTGCTGATTGGTTGGTCTAGCGGTAGGTCATTTTATGTCCGAACTATCACTTATTTATCATTTAAACTGCACTTTTTCGGTTAATCACAGATCCATTTTACTTCCACAATAATTTAATATAACTAATTCTAAAGTTTCCGAGTTATTCTGAAGATGAAAACCATCAACAAAACACTTTGTTTACATTCGACAGCCAATGAATTGACAACTAAATATGGCGGTCTAACCAATCAGCATGCGAGCTGCGTTTCACTAGATACCTTTTCACAATGTGATGATTTCACACTGATAGTTTATAATCTACCAAAAAGTAATGTGTTAAATTGTAAACTGTATGTTATTGTTTACAATATTTAGATAGTTTACAATCTCGTGAGATAGATTATAATCTAACGAAATTTACAATTTCACTGTAACATATACAAAACAACACAATAAATTGTGAATAGCAACTAAGATGTAATAAGTCATGTTTAAAGCCTTGCATGCTGTATATTCACCCAATCATACTAATGCTTTGGTTATTAGTAATTTAATTAATAATTATACTTATTCCCAATTAATACTATCTTGAGATATACATAGTTTTTGTACATTTTCAATGTTTTTATTTTCAGTCTAAGTCAGATATTTTTTGTTGTTTTTATTATGGTGCTATAATCATTTTGACAAAAACAACCCATATACTATTGTTATGCTCACTGTCCCATTTCTCTGTGATAGCCTTTCCATTGGAGTGTCCTGGTCCTACAAAGATAGAATTTTGAGTATTAGAATGCGCTGTACAATGGTATAATAAAATCACAAATTTAATTTGTGATCATCCAGTACAATTAAATTAGGGATTAAATAAAAATATTGTACAAGTAATCATGTTTTTCAGTGCTTCTTGGACAGTAGTTTGTGAGTTGTGCCTTTCTAAGAATCATATAATGACTAGAGACAGGCTTTTAAAAACACTCAGTGAAAATAATAAGCCCATGGCTCCACGTAAGCCCTCAAAGAATCCTGGCCATTTTTATAGCCCCTGGTCGTCAAAGAATAATAATAATGGCCAGAGAAACGGACTGTGTTATGTGTAATATACAACCAATTACTCTTGGTCCAATCCCAGACATTCAGAGACATCATAGTAAATATGGTTCTGAAATTTAATATACCAGGCATCGAACTCGGAGCCTCTGTATTGAAGTAAGGTAGGTCGGCAAAGGCTTAGCCCACTCAACCACAGAGGCTATAATGGTGTATATAAAATAGATTTAATAGTTTTTGAGAAATGGATTGGTTAGTTTTGCTTATTTTTAGAGTTCCATAGTAATTTTGGCAATAACAGAACCCTTCTGTTTGCTTCATGTCTATCCATCTATTTGTTTTTATATGTATGAAAAACCTACAATATCGAGTAAATAGTAGGATTCCATAGCAGCCACGCAAATGATGCATCATCTTAAATTTTAAGTTTAGTTAAATTTATAAGAAAATATATATCTAGTAAGTCCAGGTTTCAATTCAGTCCAGAAATCATGTGAGTCCAGTAGTCAATACTCAAATCATTTCATGAAAGCATCACACATTAAAACAGAATAAATATTTTTTACACAATAGGGTGAGTAAGAAGAGTACCTTGAGAATTGATGCAACAATCTATGGGGGAACTATGTTCTACAACTCTCATTGTGGTACACACTTAGCCTAGTGCACACATACTGTTTAATGGAAGATATGCCTTTAACCACCATCTACATAGTTGCTTTATTAATTTCATACATTCACATAAACTAATATTTGTGTTTCTAAAACATTATGTATTATGTTTTTATTGCATTAAATATTTATTAAGTGCACAGTAGCCTCTGTATTTATTACACATGCTAAGAAAATTTGGTATTTAACTTATGTAACAGTTTATGCATTTTAAAGAGTACTCTAATATTTCCACAGAATATAAATAATTATGGTAATTGCTTTTGTTCATTTTTTATTTAAATACTTTTATGTAAAACTGCACTGGTTTAAACATTCCAGCTTTTGTTAAAAGTCATAACCTTAAAAATCAATTATAAAGGTATATTAAAAACAAATTGATCTTAAATTTTGAATAATACACAATGATTGCAGTTTTCCATTTTTTAAACTTGCTTGCCTTTGCATTTATAATTGTTATGAATATTTTTTGTTGTTGTGGTTTTTTTTTCTGTCTTCTGTTGATGTCGCTTGTGTTATATATAATTAAGACTTGAGTTTTAAGTTTTTTTTTAAATTTAAACAACTTAAAATTACAAACATGCTTAGGCTCTTAAAACATAGTTTTAGTTATAATAGCATTGGTTAAGTGCTTTATAGCAAACGGGCGTAAGGCTGATATGAAAATGTAAAGTTTTGGTTGAAGTGGATTATTGTGGAAATAATTCAACTATAATGAAATTTAATATCAGAACTATTAATTTGGTGTTTTCGTAAATACACTACTTTGATTTACATTACTATTTTGTAATATGTTAAAAAAATACAGGTATTCTGAAAAGAAATAACAGGTTTAAGTTAATTCATATGCCTATAAAATCAATTAATAAAAAAATATTGTCTGTCTTTTTGTTATTGTTTTGGATTAACATGTTCACATTGGAATTTCGTTTGTTTTCATTGTTGTTATGATTTTTAACTTCTTAACTAAATGACGGCGGGCTAAGGTGGCAAGCAAATTGAAAAGTTTTTATATAGTCAAGTTTAATAGTAATGAAAAAAATGTGTTTTAGCGGATGTTGTGGTTTTCTTCTTATACACTGACGGACTCATAAACTGCATCAAAGTAATAGACGAGTTTGAAATAAATATTTTAGCCCAGTATGCAAACTTTCTATACAGATTTAAATTGAAACCTCTAGATTGGTTCCTGAACTTTAAAACAACGTAGGGTCATATCCTTAAGTTTAAGTTTGTGTACTGGAAAGAACCTTAAGACATTTTTTGAAGAAAAAACAGAAATTTAAGGAAAATTGGTTTAATAAAAAAATTGGTTTTAACAATAGACACAAACTTTATGCAAGGGTTTCTTTATGTTTTAATAAGGTGTATTACCTCCACGTGCCCTTATTACGGATTCTAATCGGTTCCGCATAGATTTTATTAGGGTTATTAAAAGATCTTGCGGAATATTGTCCCATTCTTCTGAAAGTGCTGTTCTTAGTGCTGCCACTGTCGTGGGCAAAGGGTTTCTCGCATATACAGCTCTTGTTAAATTGTCCCAAACATGCTCAATGGGATTAAGATCCGGGCTGCGTGCTGGCTAATTCATTGTACGTATCCCAACCTCTTCGCAATATTGTCGAATTTGTGCAGCAGCGTGCGGCCGGGCATTATCCTGCATTAAAGTAAAATTTTCGCCTATGAATCCCATGTAAGGCACCACGTGATCTTCTAAGATCTCTGTTATGTAGCGATGTGCAGTTAAACCCCCTCTATTACCGTTTTGACGGACCATGTCTATGAACACAAGTTCTGTTCGCCTGTTCATCGATATGCCACCCCAGACCATACACGAACCGCCTCCAAGAGGAACACGCTCCTCAATGCAACTTTGAGCATATCGCTCCCCACGTCGACGATAGACTCTTCTGCGACCATCTGCACCATATAAACATGTCCTACACTCGTCCGTGAACAATACGGATGTCCATTGCTCTTCTGTCCAATTCAGGTGATCACGCGCAAATCTTAAGCGAGCTTGTCTGTGAGCTACAGACAACTTTGGACCATTTGCTGGTCTAAAAGGGGTGATATCCGCTTCCTTTAACCTTCTTCTTATTGTTCGTGCACTCACGTTTACTCCACGCACTTCATTAAGCTCTGTTTTGATGTTAACAGACGTGAGGAAACGATTTCGCAGGGAAGTTGTAACAATAAATCTGTCATCACGACCGGTGGTTCCTCGAGTCCTGCCTGTACAACGTCTCTTTCTGTAAGAACCTGTCTCCACAAACCTTCTGTATATTCTAGAAACCGTAGACTGGTTTAAATTTAAATTTCTACCAATCGTTCGTTAATCCAAGCCCTCCCGCACCAATGCTAAAATTTGAGCCGCTTGTTCGGACGAAGTATCCATATTATGGTTCAAAAACTCTCGATGAGTTAAAAAACTAACCCAACAATTCTGCTGGTAACAATAATTCAATTGACAAAAGAATAAAAAATCAATGAGAATCAATTTAAAACTTTGCTATAAATAACACGCAAATCTGATACTACGAGTAAATTTTCTTTTCCCGGCTATATTCATTTGTTTTACTGCAGTTCTATTTTTTAATTTTCCTTTTTTTTGAGATTAAGAGCCAGTCTCTCCATATTTATGTAATTTAATCTAAAAAGTTTGCATACTTATTTAAAAACATCATTTCAAAGTACTCCTGAACTTTGATGCAGTTTATGAGTCCGTCAGTTTAATATAAATAATTTATCGTTTACAAAATACAAATACAGAAATGAGAAAATCAATCTGTATAGTTAGTTCTATAATATTTTGAACTCATAGCTTTTAATCGGATCTCTTGTAAACCGCATTAGAGTATAATTCATTGTAGGTACAAAACGACGTTTGTTTTAAATATTGTTACAAACATTTTGGTATAAACATGACAGCATAAAATATTTTAATGTAATTTGTCCTACCAGAATGCTTAAATTTTGAAAATGAATATTAATATCCATAAACTTTTAAAATTGAATTTAAATGCTGAATACAAATTTTGAGTTACTTAACACCATATGTATAGAATAAATAATTTACGACTGTTCTCTAACGCTCTACAAAACGAATGAATTGTTAAAACATCTTTGAAAAAAATTAAATAGAACCTTTTAGTTCGCTCCAATCTTTATGGCCTATACAGATGACTTGCAATCGTGTAAACACAGCCACTACCCGGTTTTCTGTAGAGCAGCATTCTGGTTGTAGCCTGATGTCTCACTCGTCTCTATCCAAAAGCGGCCATAACTTTTGGCGTAGACTATACAATTGATTGAAGAATTAAGTTTCTATGACTGAAAGTTTCATTCATTGGTCTGAAATGTAGGTAAATATTTGTTAATTGCACTTTCTTTTCATTATTAAAGCATGTTATCGATGAATGACATTTCCGATTAGAAGTACTAAAGGGAGATGTTATATGCTAATCATGAGTAAATCTTAGAACTGGAAATTGTAGTTAAAGTTGCTCGTGTTCTGAATAAGGTAACCTTCATTAAAATATTGAAATTCGTGACCGGAAGACACGGAAATTTGCGGATGCAAGGTTAGAGCAATATAATTTATACATTAAGTTCAGGTCAAGTTTTCCTATTTCTTTTTAGTTGTATTTAGTTCTTGAGTTATATCGAGAGTAGTCAATCCAACCTGTTTTGTTTATTAGATCTTGTCGTGTTTTGTTTCATTGTTTTTACATATCGGATTAGAATGATTTTGCATGGCAGTTAAGCATTGCATAATACTTGTCAACTCATCATATACTTGGTTGCGTACAAATCCGTCTTGCGCTTGGAAAACTTAGTTTGAAACCATATATCTATATACACACACACACACACAAATATATATATATATATATGTATATATATATTAGCTGACCCGGCAAACGTTGTAAATTATTTTTAGTAATTTTAAGCAACTTAAATGATTACAGTATTAATATCGCTATTAAAAAATAGGGGTTGATCGTAGAGGGTTGAAAATTTAGGTTTGTATGTATTTTTTAATGCTGTATCATAAAAAATAAAAATATTTTTTTTATCAAAAAATAAATTAAAATTAGGAATGGACTACCCTTAACATTTAGGGGGATGAAAAATAGATGTTGTCCGATTCTCAGACCCATTATGCACACAAAATGTCATGAGAATCGGTCAAGCCGTTTCGGAGGAGTATGGTAACTAACACTGTGACACGAGAATTTTATATATAAGATATACATATGTGTGTGTGTGTGTTTGTATAATGTTGCCTAAATTGATTGTATAGTTTTGATGGCATATATAATAAAATGTGTTTTGGCAAATATGGTAAATGATTTCACTCTTCTCATATCTATGGACAGAGTTGCTGCCAAAGCCGATCGCTGTTGACTATGTATGTGCCATTATTGTAGTATATATAGTACCTAACCAACAGGCAAATATTTGAATAGCTTCGAAATATTGTCAACTACTGTTGTTGATCCGACGAAAACCGAAAAAATAATTTGTTTTCGACTTGGGAGTTCTTCGATTTTTTTTTATGAAATCAACATATTCCAATTTCTTGCAATATTCAAGAAAATCGCTGATAGTAGATTCATGATTTAATCAAATTGAAAAATAGATGTCATTTCTGTTATACGTTTGCATTAAGGTAATATATATATATATACTAGAGTTTACCCCGCGGCCCTGCCGCGGTTCAAACTCTAGTGCGTACCTCTTGTTTAAACAGCCGGCGTTAAAACAGGTTAAATGGTTTTATATTTTTATATTGGTGCTAATTGCCCTCATAAGATTTTTTTTTTAATTTATATCGCAAACTATTCCATCTCCCGGGATGAAAAGTATGTATGTCCATTTTCGGTATTCAGACAGACAGATCGAGTTACTATCGCACTTTTTTCTATAGATTATGAATTTTTATATCTATAAACTTGAGAAACGATTAGTCTCTCACTCAAACTTTCATCTATTGTAGTTTTATTTTTGCGATAAAAAGTATGACCAAAATGGTCAAAATGACCGAATTGGCCAAAATGACCAACAAGGCTAAAATGGCCAAAATGACCAAAAAGGCCAAAATTACTGTAATAGCAAAAATGACCAAAAAGGCCAAAATGATTAAAATGGTCAAAATGACCAAAAAGGCCGGAATGACCGACTTGGCCAAAATGACCAAAAAGGCCACAGTGACCGACATGGTCAAAATGACGGATTAGGCATAAACGACCAAAAATGACAAAATGACCAAAAAGGCCATAATTACCGAAATAACAAAAATGACTAAAAAGGCCAAAATGATCAAAATGGTCAAAATGACCAAAAAGGCCAGTGACCGACATGGCCAAAATGACGGAATGAGAAAAAACGACCAAAAAGGCCAAAATGACCGACATGGCCAAAATGACCAAAAAGGCCACAGTGACCGACGTGGCCAAAAACTACCAAAAAGGCCAAAATAATCAAAATGGCCAAAAAGGCCAAAATGACCAAAAGGGCCACAGTGACCGACATGGCCAAAATGACGGAATAGGCAAAAACGACCAAAAAGGCCAAAATTACCGAAAAGGGTAAAATGAAAACCACACAACCAATCCACCCTCGGTATTTAATTTACATACGTACCGAATTTCAGCCAAATCGGCCCATTAGTTCTTCCGTAAAAGCATAACAAACAGAAAGACAAATATATTTTTATCCCGGAAACTATCCCATTTTTCGGGATAAAAAGTATCCTATGTTCATTCTCGGCATCGAATATATATATATATATATATATGTATATATATATATGTGTGTGTATATATGTATATATATATGTGTATATATATGTATATATATATATATATATATATATATATATATATATATATACTGAGTTTCAGCCAAATCGGTCCAGTAGTTTTTACGTGAAAACGGAACAGACAGACAGACAGACAGAGTTACTTTCGCATTTATAATATTAATAGGGATATATACAGTGGTGGTCATCTAATTAGAAACACTACCAACGGTCCTTGACATTATGTAAGATACTTCGCCGCAATCGTTTTCATTTTCAAATTAAACAATAAATAGGACAACAATATGTTCAACGGTTTATCATTTATTAGAAAAACATTATAAATCCCATTACACATGTGCAGTTTTAATATTACATTACGGAAAAACATTTTATTCAGTTTTAAGGTATGAACAATAATGGTCAACTAATTAGAAACAACAACAAAAAAGTATAAAAAGCATTATTTTTTTAAGTATTAGTAATTAGTATTGTTATTTACGAAATAGCTACTATCCACAGCCTACCAATAGTTGTAATTAATATTTAGTGGCGTATCCCTTATTTTGAATAACAGCACTACAACGACGTGGCATTGATTCAATCAATTTCATACATTTTTCTAGGGGGATTGAATTCCATGCTTCAACAAATGCTTCATATAGTTCGTTATGACTGGTGTTACGTTTGTTTGAGACTTTCTTTTTAACAATACACCAGAGATTTTCTATCGGGTTTAAATCCGGACTATTTGCTGGCCAGTCTAAAACGGATATACGCTGTTCGCTAAGGAAATATTTGACGCTATTGGCCGTGTGTTTAGGATCATTGTCATGCTGAAAGATGCAGGTTACAGGCAAATGATCGTCCGAGTAGGGAATCATTGTGTGCTCTAAGATATTTTTGTATTGCCATTGATCCATTGTACCTTCAATCTTCACAACGGGTCCAACTCCACATCCGGAAAAAACACCCCCAAACTTTAATGTTACCGCCACCGTACTTGACTATACTCCTTGTGTATTTATAATTAAAAGCACTGTTTACAGGACGTCTAACATAGCGCTTTCCATCGGAATTTACCATATTTATTTTTGTTTCATCTGAAAATAACACTTTTTTCCGTCCAATTAACATATTTTTAAGCGAATAATAATCGCTTCTTTCGGTGTTGCTTGGTAAGAAGCGGTACCTTTCGAGAGATTCTTCCAAACAATTTAGTTTCCACTAATCTGCGGCGTATCAGTCTTGACGAGATGTTTCTCGGGACATCAGACGAAAAAACTTCATTTTTAATCTGGTTGGAGCCTTTACTTGAGTCTTTTTTAGCAACACGAACGATTATCGTATCTTCTCTGGGAGAACTTTTTCTTGGCCGAGCCTTTCTAAGAACATTTTCAACAGTTCCATGTGTTTTATTTTTATAATGATCAATTGCATTAAAAACTTGCTTAACAGAACAATTTAAATGCTCAGCTTTTCTTCTGTACGCCCACTTATGATCCATATGTAAATTAACAATTATTTGCCTAGTTAACGCGTCACAACTTTTATTTTTGCCCATTTTGAAAAAAAAAAAAAAAAACTGAATTTTATTATTTAATAGAAAAAGCCAAGAAAGAAATGTTATTCTCCAATTTCAAAAAAGAACGAGCTATGAATGCTTTTTTAAAATGTTTCTAATTAGGCGTCCAAGCGGTCTTACATGTGTATAACATTTTGTAATTAAAAGTAAAATATGTTTTATATTTTATGCATTTAATGAGTTTTTTTATTTGAGTGGCTATATTATTGCATGATTATTAATTATTGAATGTGTATATTTTTACGAACATTTGTACGTTGAAGTTATACTTTCTTTATTCATAATAAGTGTTTCTAATTAGATGACTGATGGATGGATATATGAAAATGTTTTCATTTCTTTTCGACTTTTGGAAAGTCATAAAATTTTTGCTAATGAATCGTCGCTCCGAGAAATATCAAGTATATATTTTAGCCAATTATTCTTATTTTGTGTAATTGAATAAATAGGTTAAATAACCGAAGGAACATGAGCATCTTTATGTATGTCACTCATAAATATAACTATACATCCATTGCCCGTGTTGACCGAGGTTTTACAAACTTATTTATTCTAAGAAATGTTTAGTTCTTCGTTGATTCTGTACTAATCGAACAAAGGTTTCCAGCGTTTCTAAATGAGGTTAATTATTGTTTTTATTCAATTAAAACTTGTTGATTTTATTCGAGTGGCTAGTTTGGATCAAATGTAAATGATATTTACAGTACTTTTATCATGCGTCCATCCGATCCTTCAAACTCCTAATTTGATACCTTATTCTGGAGGGTTGATGACAAATGGCAATTTATCTACGGTTGCTATATCATTGATATGGATTTATTTTTGCGTCGATGCCCTGCGCCGCGGTTGTAAGAGACATATAACAATTCATTTTTAACGAATCGCTTGTTACTTCTTTGTGTCATCATTTGGGTAGGAGATGGATACACCGTCTGAAGAAGGCTTCGTCCTTGGGAGCAATCCATGAATCGAACCAATTTTTACAATCTTCGTAAGGCGTAAGCTTTGACAAACCATAAGCCATCTATCGGAATAGGTGGTAGTCTGAACGGGCAATATCTAGAGAATACGGCGGGTAGGTTAGGACTTCCCATTTCAGTGTTTGTAGATAATGTTATAACTCTGGTGTCGGACCCAGCATCTTTCTTAGGACTTTTCTTTCAGCCAACAACAGCTTGTATTCCTCCTTAAGTGTTATGGTCCAAGCCTCACATCCGTACAAACTTCAAACGCTTTTAATGTTTGTGTATAGAGAGACAGAACTGAACTGAAAATATTTTGAAAATAAGTTACCTATACACTGGCCATCTTAAGCAATCTCGCTGTTAAGCAATAATTCATTTGCAATATGGCTATTGTTAGATCCTAGTGACTTTGTGTCAGTCCAGAAATTCTTGATATTAGCTTAAAAATGAATATTGGCATCATGAATGTACTTTTGATGTCTCAGTAAGTCTCTTGAATTGGAATATTTTTTTATATTGGTATGGTATAACAGCTATAGCTATTTTGATCAAAAATGGTCAGTTTATCTCAGTGCTTTTTTCCCAGTATTTCTACTGAGTAAATCTGAGTGCCCTAAGCTTTCAGAAATCACTATCGTAGAAAAAGTTCCCGACAAGAAATAAAAAGTAATTATTGCGTCTTTGTGTATGGAGTTCGCTGACATGCGTTAGGTCGTGAGGATTTACTAGTGCTTTTGCTTCTGATTGAAGACTAATAATAATTAAACATTCTTCTGAAAACGTGAGCTTTTTGAGAGCGACGTTCATGGCGATATGAACATGCTCCACTCGTATGATTATATCATAGTTAGTATCAACCCATTTATCGACCCTTTAACTACCCCGAAAGTTCGTGATCTAATTTACAGATGTTAGTTCATCTTTTGTGGAATAGTTAACTTTGTGGAAATTTAAAAGTTAATTATGTGTATTGTAAAGGATTTTCTTGTTTGATTTTAACTGTAATTTTCAATTCTAAGTGGTGACTTGGTTTACTAAGGGCGCAGAACAGCTCATTACTTTACATATTTACTACTATTTGTGATTAATAAGTCTAGCTACGGTAATTTGCACTAAGAACTTGTTAATTTGTTGAAGGTAGTGAAATAGATACGGCATCCATAAATATATTGTCAACATTATTATTAGCACTTGCTGTTAGAGAATTAGTACTAGGGTCTCGAGTAGTGTCGAATCTCCACGGTAAGAGGCTAGGTAAATTAAAACTTCTGCTAGCAAAAGTACAAATTGTGCTGGAATTTGTGTTGGATAGGATTACATCAGTAATACTAGACTGTAAGATTGTCATGCGATAACAGCAGGTGGTAAATATAACGTGCATACAAAGAGGTATTAATTACTAGGCTCCTTTGTATTATTTTGATTGCTCTCCGGAATTTTTCTGTATCAGAAAATGATGATTTATTGTTATGGTATACGTTGAATGAGCTAGTAGTAAAATTATCTTCGTTGTTATTTGGCTATGTGCAGATAGGTTTGTTATCTTTTAGCTTTTTCCTAATGGTGTTTAAAAGTGCAGCAATGAGCCTGGACCATAAAAAGGCGAATGACCAATGAAGATGGATCTGACTAGCTATTTTCACTTTTTGTATGCTGTTAGTCAGATAACTATTCCAGGTCTAAGCGAGGCTTACCCCAAATGATACTAAATTTATTTAAAAGTATTTTCGTCCGCTTTGGTGAGATCTAAAAATACTCTTTCTCATACATTTGTGACCTTTATCCATATTCTCTGTAATATAACTATCAATTTCATTTACTGTATTTTGGGTTGATTTGCCTGCTATCAATATTGATTAGCTGAAACGGGCTATTATTTTTTATGTACCTTTTCATCTGAAAGACATGGTTTGTCAGAATATATTGTTTTACTTTTGTTTTTTCCTTTTATACTTTTAACTTTCCGTTTTTTCCTTCTCTTCTTTCTATCCTTGTGTCTATTAATTATTTCAAAATACGATTATCTCAGTTTTATTAGCAGAAACAAGTTGCTTATCATTCAACAAGCGATTATTGACCGATTTCATTTTTGACAAATTATTCACATTCTTTCTAACATAAATGGCAAGACCCTTTTCTCAATCTTCAGGTGATTTTGCCAGACCTAATCACGTCCGTACGTCACGTCACGTACACGTCAATTTCAATAATATAATTGTGGTCTCAAGTAACATAGGTCATAAAGTCTTCATGATTATAAAATGTGTGCTTGACTATCGAGTTCTTACGCCATATGTTAAATGCTTTACCGAGGGTGAGTCAATTATTATTTTTGGTTATTTCTTGTATATCAACGGTCCCATGACATGCGTCAATCTGCCTAATTTTCTAAGATTGTGTTTTAAGTGTCTCATGTCAGTCCTATGTTGACTGATGTGCGCGTATGCACATTGCTGTGCTTGGCGTGTGGTATGAACGTTTAGTCTCGCATACACTGCAACCTTGTATATAAGTATATTGAGTACGGTGAGCATACCCAAATTTTTAAAATTCGGTATCGCCGACTCATGTCTTTGCGCATGCATTATTGCGTGTACGACCCTTTTTTGCATGCAGACTCCCAGTCGGCAGAGCGCGCCCACAGCTCCACAAGGTACTGCAGCAGCGAGTGGACAGTTGCGAAATAAAATGCCCGACCCACATCCAATGAGACTACACGTGCCAGCCTATTCAAAGCACAGCACGCGCTACTCCATTTAGAGTACAGTCCGTCAATGTGATTCATCTTCTGTAGCTCCCTGTCTACCTGGAATCCGAAAAATGTTGTACATTTGATCTGTATGATCGTGTTGCCAGCAGATTAATTAGCAGAAAGGAGTTATTATTTTTATGTAGTTTTCGACCTGTTGAACATGTTTTGTCAGTATGTACTATGTCATTGTATTTTATTTATTTTTATTTTATTTCTATATTTTCCTTCTCTTCTTTTAACTTGCCTTGTGTATACATTCTTTTGCCATACCTACAATTATCTTAATTCCATTAGCAGAAAAGAGTTGTTTTGCGTGACACTGTTATAGTATATGGGTGAGATTATGATAAAAGCTGAGCTATATATTACCATACCTCTGTTTTAAAATAGCAATTAAATCCCGAAAAATCAGAAAATTACGCTAATACGTGTAGCTGAGGGATGAAAAAATATTTTTAATATTCTTTCGCCAGTCATGGACGGGTCTTAAAAAATAATAATGATGTTCTTTCAGTATCTTCACAAGCGATTATTTATTGGCGTATATAGGGCGATCGGTCTATAGTTCTTAAATTTTTCACTTCATAAATAAGGCAAATAATTAACTTATTAAGCTGTTAGGATATATTTCCGGGTTCGCCGTCGTCAGTTCTTCAGCTCCTTTCGGTGGATTTGGTTGGTGTCAAGTTGAAACTCTGTTCCGTTCTGAACTCTGAGGGTAACACTAACGAGAGACTCCGGTGACGTGGTATTAGAGCTGCTTGAGCTGGTGCCTACACAGTAACTAATTCCGTGGTTAAAACTTCAATATATATGTAGAGCGAATGATTTAAACAATTTGGTTGTAAATAGTAATCCATTCTACCCAGGCGCGGAATGTTTTTTTGAGGTATAAAGGTGGCAAACACTTCGTATTCGTCAGTGGGATATTGAAGCAAAAAAGGTCAAGGATTAGTTACTTAAATTTTGTTTGCAAGCCAATTTCGTTTCGGTGTTGTTTGCATGGCGGAGAATATTGTTAGCTAGGGAAGTGCATGCGTTTACTTCGTTGACTACATCTGTAATGAAGGAATCTTTTTCTAACAACTTTTTTTAAATCATGAAATTAAATAGCTTTTCTTAAATAAAGTCGTTGCGATACTCAACATGATTCTGTTTATGAAAATCCCAACAAAAAATTAAAAAATGCATACCTAGTAAAGTAAGTTACTGTTTCAAAAAAATGAACTGAATTTCATTACGATAAGTTCATAAACTTAACATCAATATGTGACATACAATTGCATTTCTTTAGCACTCGTCATTGTGACAGTTGTTGCCGGTTAATAGAATAAAAAGCAAAGACTGTTAGTTATGGTTTGAATAACCATATAGAAAATCACTTATATCAATATTAGGTACAGCTCTAGTTTACTACACAACAAAAAAAAACAGCTGCGACAGATGTAAATAAAAAATATATCTCGTTGGTGCTGTCAATAACATTTATATTTACAGCCGGCTTTTCAGTAATTACTTTTTCCTCATAATAGTTTTTATTATATTATATTCCAATTTTTTGTAGATCCTTTTTTGATGTTTGTGTTTAAAGTGACACATAATAATGAATAATCATCTTAGTGGGAGGCCCGACATCACATAATTTTTGGTAATTTATCCCGTCGGCGCATGAAATTATGCTAAATTTCCAAACGAGAGCTGACGTTATCCTTGATGTTATTATTCACGCGTATTATTATTCAAGGTAGTATTTTGCTTATCCAGTGTTTGTCAAACGTTGTACAATTCCATTGAAATGAAAAGTAAGATTAACCTGTGATTGAAAATCTTGTTCTTTTAAGTCTTGCTTCAGCTGTATTTTGTCCAGGTTAAATATAATCCAAGTGATAAAAATAAAACTCATTGTAAAGGATGTTGAGACAAAGCAAGAATCCATAAGCTGACTGAAGATTCCTTAAGGAGGTCGTTCCAACTAATTGCATATCCGCAACTTCCTCTAAAAGCTTGTTGTAGAGTACATATCTTGGCACTTTAGCTGAAACGCGCAATGTCGGTAAACGCTCAGTTTTCGATTTGATACCCCCGAAAGCTTATCGTACAAATATGAAAGGAATATTATATTTATAAATCCAAGTAGCAGACAGACCATATGAAATGTTCTCCGATGGATCATGTTTAGTGTGGAGTATTTATTTAACAAAGGCATTTTGGACATGCTGAATGCGTTTTTGTAATGTCATCCATATTATTTGTCGTGTTTAGATTTCAAATATTCATTCATTCATTTTGTTTATAATGGAATTGTGTAGAAGTTCAATCCAGATAATTCATATATGAAATCTTATAATAACGGGAAATAGGGAAATAAATGGAAGTGGATGTGTACTTTCATTGAAGTGAACTGTGTCCCTAGATGTGATGAGTCAAAATAATTATTTAAAGGTTCGAGCAAACACTAAAAATAAATGCTAGTGTGATGTCATGAAATACATTACGTATCCGCCCAACGTATCCAAGTATGACATCAGTTGTGTCGGCTACGATCATCTGTTCGCCCGTTGAATTATTATCACCGTTCCCACGATTTGTGATTTACTAATTTTTTTCTAGAGCTGAATTTTTATGCGTTTTGGATTTTGCAGAATATAGGTGGAATATATTACTATGCTATTTATTAAAAAAACAGCGTACCTATTTTTATTACAATTTGTAATAGTTTTAATTTTATATCAGAAAGTATCATATAAGCATTGTAATATTAGATTGTTTTTATAATTACCTGAGTAACGACCGTTAATTTTTTTTTTAAATCTATGCAATATTAAATGTTTTTTTATTATATGGAAGGAAAACTATTGATACTAGATAATCGATGAATTGATGATAGATAGAGTTTTATAACTCTATAGTTTCTTTTCATCACTTCGCGGTAAAATATCATTCGTTAATAAAAAAAATACTGTTTTTCTTCTCTGATTGCGGCGGTGGTTCTCTGTCGTGACCCATAAAAGCATTTTGGATGTTGCTTTGTATTGATGTCACCTTCAATACTGTAATTTCAATCCTACTATCAGCACCATAACAGATAAATACGATACCTTACGCTTTCTTAAAGAGCGGCGATGATACATGTTTCTGTCGAGTTCGACTTTCTATGGTAATGTTGGTGGGTCAGGATATTTATAAAATATAACAATAGTGTAAAAATAATATAACGACCGTAAAAACCACATGAAAAGCATTCCAAATTAAAATCTTGAAGTATGTCATCATATGTATTCACTTCCGTGATACTCTTGCCATAACATGTAAGCTCTAAGCAACAAGTTAGATTAGTTAGATGTCCTAAAAATACGCCGATAGATTTGCCCTAGTCAGAAAATGAGAGCAAAATTTTAAGTTTTTCACATTGTGAAAACAGTGTTGAAGATTTTTTTTTATTTTTTTTATTGCCGGAGTTCAGCAGACAGGCAGACGGCCCACTTGATGGACAGCGCGCAGCGGTTATCATCGCCTATGGACATCTGCAACACCGAAGGTGCTACAAATGCGTTGCTGCTCTCTTAAGGGAGTCTGGAACCTGGTCACTAATGCCGGAACACAACTCAAGGTTGTTATGGCGAAATACTTTAGACCAGGGGTGGTAGCCATCCAGTCAGGCAATTGCCCTACCACCTGGCTGTGGGTTGTTTTGTCGCTTCTTATAACAGGCCGCCTGGCCGCAGGAAATTGTATTCTTTCTCCGTTCCTGCACGGATAGAATAATCAAAAGGTGCGGTAACACATGAATCACTTTTGAAACACAAATACTCGACTTTTGAAATAAATTTGAATTTAGAATTCTTAACCAGCCAGATGTCTGTGATCAAAGTATAGTTGAGCCGCGCTAAGAAGTCCCATTTGAAGTTTTATATAAATACTGACGAAACCTTTGTAACAGTATCAAAATAACTTATATCGTATTAAACTGGGTATCCACTATGTTCGCGAACTATTTGCGCTCCGCGCTCCTGCAACCGCTCTGATGACGGTACGCGCATCTCCATAGACACACGCATGCTCCACAGTCCCCCTGCGAACACTGAGCGAACATATCGTCACCTGCACCTGCTGCATTAGTGGCTAATGCAGCATATATTTTATTTCATTATCTTCTCGAAGACTATAGAAGCCCTCCTCGCTTTTTGGGAATCTATAAAATTTTCATCCTGGGGATCCCACAGCACAGTATAGTTTCGATACAACCCAATTAAAGTTAATCATTTTCTTTCGACCACTCCATTTAACCGAGCGTGGAGCGTGATTTACGACACGTACCTACTAACCGTGGCATTTTGCTCGCGTCCACGAACAGCCTGAGCTCCCCTTTGTGTTCGCCCAAAAACCGCCACCGATTGGAGCGCTGTGCACGGAGCGCGCACCGTTGCACGTTCCAGGAGCGCAAACGTATCCACTATGTGGAGCAGTTGCAGGAGCGCGGAGCGCAAGAGGTTCGCGAACATAGTGGATACCCCCGGCTTTAAAACACCATAATTATTAGCTTATTTCTTTACAAACGTAACACATGACAACGTTATGTTTGTCAAAACTTTTTTCTTATTAAATATTAGTAACGTGACTTGGAGGTTGATATATAATCGAAAAGATTTACCATAATTCGTAATTAAGTATTTTAAAGATAACAAAGGCAAGTGGAGCAATATTAAGCAACGCGTCTGGATGAGTTTGCTTTAAGCAACAACATAAATTCTTGCTGTTCAGTCCGCGCATTGAGGGTTCCGTAAAGGTGAAAAATGTCTACTGTTTCCATTTGGGTACAGAACCATAATAGAAGCATTAATTGAAAATTGTTGTAAGTGCATTTTTCCAAGGAGTTTTTTGTATGCATTCCTTTGTCCATGACATTGATACTGAACTGATTGCGTACCCACAATTTTTTTTTGGGACCGGCAGTCATTTTGGCAAACATGGGTCGCTTATGGGATCGTCATGTTCTTGCGTGTGTTTGTCCGTCTGTATGTATTTATGTGCCTCATTAATTTTTCTCTTAAAATGAGTAATGTTGTGGCTTAGTGCCGGAAAACCCACTAAAAGTCTTCGTTGTTTCATTATTTGCCTTTTGTCAGGGTCCCGGAAAACGGTTGGATAACATCGCGAGTCCTGCCAAGCGGCGGCGCAAAGGTCCCTACATAGCATAGGGGATGAAACCTCCGGCATCTTTTTTTTATTAAGCGCGGGGTGTGCCTTAGTTTCCGCAAACCTCTAATTTTTTCTGATTTCGCTCGCAGCAGTTTACTTATGGGCATGGCTACCTGAACTGTAAAAAAATATATTTTTAAATAATTAATTGTTCTACTTTTATCGATTCGGTAATGTTAGGCTTTCTATATCGATTCCAATCTTCAATCGTATCATCATAGATGGTTTACATAACTATATAAAATAATTAAATAGATGCCAAAAAACGGCTTTATAATGCGGCCCTTCTATAGAAATTGTAGTTTAAGAGCCAGTGATCGGCTACCTGTATGTATTTGACCAGACCTGAGGTTTTGTACATTGAAGCACCTATACCTACCATGCATGGTACGGGGACTCACTAAGCTCTAAGTGGTGGACGCGACGAGCGCTGAGGTAAGACATTATCGATTTTTGACGAATTTTAAATCCATTTGACCAGGGCTGCCGTTTTGATATGTGACAATAAGAATGGCAGACCATTATCGCGCGGATTTACTTTATGGCAGACAATTTTGAATATACTAAAAAAATTTGAAAGTAATTGACCAGATCTGCCATTGATATATTTTGTTTATTATAGTCTTAAAAACGTATATTGATCGCTGCAGACGTCTACTTTGCGTACACATCAATAAATAATAAAATCTTAGCTACTACCCAGTCAGATGTATATGTCTTCCGTTCGCTGTTTTACATCAATTTAATTTACTTGCGATTTACTTTATCACTGTCTGTGTTACAGAAATTAATGTTTTTTATATTCTATATGCTAAACTTCATTAGTTAGATAATAAATAAATAGGACAACACATGTGTCTTCAAATAGTTCGAAGGTTCCATTCCATTTTTTGTGAATGACTTAACCACCGATGTCCCTGGTAAGTTGATAAAAGTCTAAATTTTAGATCGTCAAAAATAAACAAACCCGTTCTTGTAAAAAAAACTTGAGCACTCTCAAGGGCTCAAATTAACTGTCAAACATCTTAAACCAACACTAGAAATAAGTGAAGGGGTCGCAAGAGTACTTAATTTTTTGATGTTTTCGTGGGTCGCGACATAAAAATCTTTGAGAAATAATGACTTGGGCTTTCTTGATGTTTGTGTGGTAATATAGCTTGTACGTGTATTTAAGCCTGTGTTGTCACACACCTTAGGGACAGGGTTTTAAAGTTAAAAGTTTAAAAACATTCAAGTAAAATCAAAAATTGCATTGGTTCGGTATAATTAAACGTCATCTGAGGAAGCTGCGCCATGTCTCTCAACATGCCTTACTTGGAGCAAGGCCAGATCACTCACACGAAAGAAGCCGAAGCCGCTGTGACTCGTTCATGACGCCGCATATTTTTAACGTAATAAACAGCACAGACACTCACGGGTGCCAAATGTAAAGTTCACTAACATAGATTTGGCAAGAGTATCTATTTACACGGGGTGTCTACGCTCCGTGCAAGTAATCAGTTAGAAACGCAACTGCTCATAACTGCTCATGTTTTAAGACTCGTGGAAGGAAATCAAACTGTGCATAATGCAATTTATCTACACTGTTTAAAATTTATTGCCTGTTGTAGTCTCGTCAATTTATTTTGAACCAAAAGATATTAATAAGGGGCTAAGGCTGGTGTGCACCAACTATTACCCGATGGTTAAAATAAAATAACGCCAAAAATGTATGGAAAAACAGTGATTATTTTTGGTTAACCGTCGGTTAAATTTCGGTGCACACTAGCCTTAGTCTTTTGGAGTTCCTTCTATTGCTTTCGGCAAGTCCGGTCAGTTTTTTTATAATTATAGAGTAAAAGAGACACAAGCTAGTCACGCGTGGACGGCAATTGAGCTTTGTGACAACCCGCCGCTCAGTATGTTTCCCGTATAGACTTATTCCCAATCCACGATAACTTGACGCGTAGGGTAGCCAAATTCTAAAAATAAAATCACTTAACACCATGTTATAAAATAGATGACAAATAAAGATTATTACAAAACGCACATTATTCTTAATTTTTGTTGGAATTTATACTAATTATCGCAATTTTGGGTGTTTTTGACTCTAGCTTTAGGTGTTAATATTTTGATTCTTGGCGCGTCAAGTTTCGTAAACGGGGTATATATAGTACCCATCGCTGACAGATTACTCGATATTTTGTGGATAACATGATGTACACTCGTTAATCACGCGAGATTCATTGGTTAACAACGCAGCGTCCACCTTGGACGGCACGCGGCGGTATTGTTGGTTGTGTCTTTTTTATATACACGTTCTACCTCTGACAATTTATTTTGTCACTCTTGCTTAGCTTTTATTTCGCTCTAGTTATAGGGTGTATTTGTTTCATTTCTATTCCTTTTCCAATTATTTTGAGACAGCTCAAGGGGGAGTATACTCAGCCAATACAGTGACCCATGTAGAGTAACGGTCTTATATGTTTTACACAGTTTCATTGAGAAGCCATGCTGAACGTATTTTACCGCTTTCGTACGCCCAGCTTTGTAGCCGGAGTCCAACCGCTAGTGGCTATATATCAACTTTATAACTGTTGGGCGAAGATGCCAGCTGATCATGGCTGCTCTAGATAGCTCCTTGTAGACGCTTAACACATTCGCACACGTGTTTAACATGGGCGTTGACCGTTAACTTGCTGTCCAAGATCAGGCCAAGGATGTTTACTTCCTCCGCCATGATAATGCTGACCTCCCATGTTCAGCCGTGGGATACCATATTTTGGCTTGTGGGTATCATAGCCTCAGTTATGTAGCGTGCGAACTTAAGCTTGTTGTGTTCAGGAGTGAGGTCTTGAACATGGGAAAGAACTGCATTATTCTACATCATCAGCAAAGGCTTGGAAGTAGTCCCCCCGGTTTCTCTATGCCCTATAACAGCGGATCCAACATCATGTCCAATAGTAAGGGACCTCCAAGGGAACCCTGCAAGCAACCCTCATTGCTAGCACATGTTTTTATCTCCACGGCGTATCTAAATCACAGTTTTATTTTTTTATTCAGTCAACAAAAAGATCTGATAAATAAAAAATGACAGTAAAGATGTATAGCAAAATTTATTTTGCGATTTCTGACTGTTTTGGTACTCCAACGACGGTTGGTCCGATTGAAATTTTTGATAAGTATCAGAAACAGGATCGATTGGCATCATCATTTTTTTTGTTTAAAATGGCAATTTTCTTGCTCTGCTGCATTCCCCGTAATGTGCCGCTGAAAGTTTCAACCTATATACGAGTACTCAATTACGTCGCACTTGGATATAAAAATAATTTATCGAATTATGTTTATCATTTTACGCGCTATGTTGGTTGCCTTGGTTGTCTTGCGGATATGTTCTTCGGATTTTATCCGTTAGACTCACTGAGTTACTTGGAATTTGTGGATCTTGTCATCAGTGTCTACTTTTCGGCGCTGCTACATATGTCAGGGCGGATAATATAATATTGTTACAAATTTGCGGGATACTAATTAAAATGTCGTTTCACAGATCTTATAAACATAACCGAATACAACAGGTCCAAACTGTAAAGCTGAAAATTGTAATAACATAACCGCGCGACTTTTTGTCTGTACTAATAATATAAAGAGGAAAAAAAAATATTTTGGATGTTTGTAACGAATAAACTCAAACTACTGGATTGATTTCAAAAATTCGTTCCCCATTCGTATGCTTTTTTTTAACTCAGGGGAAATGTCTTTTCTTGTGACACACACACACGGGTCCTGAATACAGGGGAAGACCCAAAGTGCCGCCTAGTGCCACGCGTTTCGTGTGCGTGTGGGACTCTTGCACCAAACGGCAAACGGGATCCTCATCATCATCATCCGAGCGTCAAATCCCGGTTGCATTCGGAGCGTTCACTCTGACGCCCAGGGTCCGCTTTCCTATTTTTTCTACTCCACTTCGCGCGGTCTTCAGCATCCGCCGTTTTGAGACCATTGGTACGCATGTCATCTTTCACAGCGTCAAGTCAACATTTCTTCCCTTCGACCGGGAGAAACGGCAAACGGGATCTTCACCATTAAAGGAGGAGGCCGAACAAACTACCCACTAAACCTACCTGGGTCTGGGAGAGCATATATCTAGAATGCCAGGGATGTATAACGTAGTTCAACTCTTCTGATATCCTAGTGCGCCGATTTGGTACTAAACCCCGGGAAGCAGGGCCGTACCATTTCGTATAGTAGTGTTTATGCTTTCTTTTTTTCCTTTTTTTTGAGGCGGGGGAAATCATTTCGCACACTACTGGGTCGTTTGCTAGGGATTGGACCAAAGCGATGAGAAGTGAAGCCACGAATAGCCACCAGAGTCAATCGCCGGCATGTGTGCAGACTCGCTACGCAATACTTCACTAAAACCATGCTCCTCCCATGTACCCCGCGCTTATGGCAGGAAGAGCGTGAGACTTAGAACGTAGTTACGCCCACGCTGATCACCACGCTGAAGCAGTGCAAACTCACTTCGACAGCAGGGGGATGACTTATCCGCTCCCTAGATGCTGGAGGGCCTCTGAAGTAGAGGTTATGCTACATTAACCCTGATTAATATAGGCTATATACAAATTCGACATCTCTACTAAAGGTTCAAAAATGTTCATCAATGTATACAAAATACTTGACGCTGGAATCGGGTTCTACGATTTTGATTAAATTTTATGTGTGTTTAAGTGGCTCCCGGAGTGGTGTGTAGACCACGGTACGTAAGAATTAGGCCTGGCAGGTGGCGCTGGAATCGGCTTCTAGATTTCATTTTTTCAGGGCAGGTCGTCCACCGAAACTGCTAGTACTATGTAAAAAAGGTTTCACAACCTTCTATAAAGCAAATTTTTTGTAAAGCAAATATGGAATTGAAATTCGAAAGAAATCTGGCAGTTATTCATGCAACTTGAAGGTTATATGACTAATGTTTATGTAGTGAAGATTTAACTGGTTTTTTTTAAGATATTGAATTATTATATCAACACCTTATTATTTACATTTCAGTAAATTACGTACTTCTCATTTAAAAAGCAATGTAATGTTTACTATAATATTAAATTCATTGAAATGTAAACTTTGTTATTTTTAACCGACTTCCAAAAGGAGGTGGTTCTTCAACTTCGTCGGTTTTTTTAATGTATGTACACCGATTACGCGGAGATTTATGATCCGATTTACGTGATTCTTCTTTAGTTTGATGCGGAATAGTTGCCATTTGGTCCTCTAAAAATGTACTATAATTTCGCCCAGTAGTTTTCATTTTATGAACATCTTTTATGAAAAAAAAAAATCCGTTCCGTTCTGTATGTACACCGATTACGCTGAGATTTATGATTCGATTTACGTGATTCATTTTTAGTTTGATGCGGAATAGTTGTTATGTGGTCCCCTAAAAATTTGACATAGTTTGGCCCAGTAGTATAATTTTATGATAATTTTTTTGTTCCCGTATCTTGGGACCTATATTTTTTAAGGCGCGCGGCACCTTTCGTAGGCCTACCCATAGCTAGACACTAAATAATCTTCGTTTAAAAAAACCGACTTCAAAAACTAAAATGTATAAAATAACTTATTTCTAAAGCTATTATTATTAATATATATTATCTAAAACATCTTGAAGTCGGTGCAAAGTGAAACATAAAAAATAACTTATTTCTAAAGCTATTATTATTAATATATATTATCTAAAACATCTTAAAGTCGGTGCTTAGTAATTTGCAAAATATAGTAATTTTTATTATGTTTTACTTTGCACCGACTTCAAGATGTTTTAGATAATATATATTAATAATAATAGCTTTAGAAATAAGTTATGTTATACATTTTAGTTTTTTAGTTTTTGAAGTCGGTTTTTTAAACGAAATTTTTATTTTTTATTTGTTACTTTTTAGTGTCTAGCTATGTATGGGTGGACTAAAGAATGGTGCCGCGCTTCTTAAAAAATATAGGTCCCAAGAAACGAGAACAAAAAAATGATCGTAAAATGAAAACTACTGGGCCAAACTGTGTCAAATTTTTAGGGGACCGCATGGCAGCTATTGCGCGTCGAACAAAAAAAGAATCACGTAAATCGAATCATAAATCTCAGAGTAATCGGTGTACACATGGAACGGAGTGAAAATTATTTTCATGAAAAATGTTCATAAAATGAAAACTACTGGGTCAAACTATGTCAAATTTTTAGGGGACCAATGGGAAGTTATTCCGCGTCGAACAAAAAAAAGAATCACGTAAATCGGGAATAAATCACGGAGTAATCGGCGAACATACATAAAAAAAGCAACAAAAAAAAAAGGTCCCGACGAATTGAGAACCTCCTCCTTTTTTCAAAGTCGGTTAAAAAGTAACAATTAAAAAAACTTCTGTTAAAAAAACCGACTTCAAAAACTAAAAAGTATAAAATAACTTATTTCTAAAGCTATTTTTAATTATAATATCTTATTTTTAACCGACTTCAAAAAAGGAGGAGGTTCTCAATTCGTTTGGATCTTTTTGTTTTTTTTATGTATGTTCACCGATTACTCCGTGATTTATGATCCGATTTACGTGATTCTTTTTTGTTCGACGCGGAATAGCTGCCATTTGGTCCCCTAAAAATTTGACATAGTTTTGCCCAGTAGTTTTCATTTTACGAACATTTTTTTGTTCCCGTTTCTTGGGACCTATATTTTTTAAGAAGCGCGGCACCATTCGTAGGTTCACCCATACATAGCTAGACACTAAAAAGTAACAAATAAAAAATAAAAACTTAGTTTAAAAAAACCGACTTCAAGAACTAAAAAGTAAAAAGTATAAAATAACTTATTTCTAAAGCTAGTATTATTAATATATATTATCTAAAACATCTTGAAGTCGGTGCAAAATAAAACATAAAAATTACTATATTTTGAAAATTACTAAGCACCGACTTTAAGATGTTTAAGATAGCATATATTAAAAATAAGATATTGTAATTAAAAATAGCTGTAGAAATAAGTATTTTATACTTTTTAGTTTTTGAAGTCAGTTTTTTAGAGCATTACTCGAAAATAGGGCGGAAATTGAGTGTTCTGTTTATACATTTTTCTAAAATTCTTATTTCGGATTTATGACACAACTTCTTTATTTAAAAAAAATTACGTAAAACGGAAATCATAGGAGGTCTATTTTAATTGTAACGTATTTAAATAGATATTACAATATGGGAAACAATTTCAATTCGTTAAAAAGTGGCAATCATGCTGGGCATGGCGCCAGCTAATCAATACATAATGTATTTATTGTTTGAAATTCCAAGGTTAGAAAAGTCTATTCCAGCGTGAAACACTATTAGCGAAACATCACCTCAATAATAGAGCTATATATAGCTTTGAACAATAGCCATGTCAAACGTCAACTGTCCCTTGTGTAATAAATTGGATACGTGATAACCACGCCAATTTATAAAACTCACCAGTTATGTTTAAATTTACTTTACAGGGTTACATTTGTATACAGAGTAAATAGTAGTATTTGTACCCGGTTATAATTCCTTATTATGAAATATTGTCCTAGTAGTTTGTAATCAATTAAGACACGTCATAATTTATAATAAATGGTATTTAATGCTACACATTGTTAGTAGCCCGCCCTCTACTCGTTAAGAAATGATATAACGCTCTACTTGATGTTCATCAAATTCTTCATGTAGTAGTTTGGAAGATAAAACAGAGATGTCGCTAGTTGTATTGTTTTTATGACACGAAGCTTCCCAGGCTCGAAGAAAAGTAGGCGCTGTAAGAGTGAAATATTGAAACAATGTTGCTTTTGATATTTAGCTTTAGTTGCACAACGGTTTTCTTGCATTCTCTGGATACATTGAGGGAGGTTCGGGTTCCGAGCGAAAGCTCTTTAACCCGGCTACCACTCATCAGGCTACAACCCAAAGGTAACGGGAGTTTGAAGTCGTTGAATCTACGTCCACGTCTGTGGTGGTACAGCGGCTCTCATTAGCTTCTCTGCGGCTTTCGGTGGCCTTCGCGGACTTCACGTTTGCACCTTCGCCATGTAGGTCGGTCTTCAATGGCGTCCGGTGGCCATCGCGGGCTTTTGTTGGCCTTCTGCGGCTTCTGTTCGTCTTTACGGCTTTAGTTAACATCGGACGCGCTGATATCGCCACAAATTTCTCTACACGGGGTTCACCTAAATCGCGGGGGTTGAAATAACTCCTGACATACATATTCGTAGGACAATGATGATGATAATGATGTTTATGATTTTATTAACAATAGCAAATAAATGTACCTTATGTGTGGGTGACATTTCTGTATTAGTGACTTTTACGATAAACTCTCACACAAATAATTCATATTGATTGTATACTGTGTAAATAATGAGTTAACTGACATTAATAATACTATAATTTACTATTAGATCAATAATTGAATGGGTCAATTCTAATAATTTACTTGCAAACTTATCAAAAACAAAAATAAAACAAATTGGTACATATCAAAATAAAGATTCAATATTAAATATTACTTACAAAGAAGAAAATATTTCTGAAGATACTGAAAACAATTTTCTAGAAATAATTTTGGATATATACCTAAATGTCTTGGAAGCCTCATGTAAGCAAAGTTTGAAACTAAAATTAATAAATCCGTTAACATCTAATACTCTCTAAGGAAAACATTGCACGTCACAAAGCAAAGTATTATCTGCTCACAGGATGCAGAAAAATGCATATATTGCAAAAGATGCATTAGACCCATTTATGGTGTACTGCCATGGCAATCATGCAAGCCACTTTTTCCGAAATTAGAATTATTGCATTGGCCAAATTTGTCCGAGATAATCCTGAATTCTGTACAAGAGAAAAATATATTTATCCCACATATAATAGAAACCCTAACTTAATAAATAATAAAAATTACTATATTTTGTAAATGTGTTGTTTTTCTATTTTATTTGGCACCGACTTCTAGATGTTGTAGAAAGAAGTCAGTTAAATATTAATTTTTGGTTTTGAGTATGGTCGGTTTTTGTTTAGTTATTTTTTATATTAAGTGTAGTATATTATTGTAGTATTTGGTATGCGCTTTCGAGTTGTGAGTATGTTCGATAATTCCCTTCAAATAATTTATTATTTTCTGTATAGGCCGTAGAAAGTCCGGTAAACTTGCTCTCAAATCAGACTGAAATGAAGAAAACGATTTGTAAATTAATTCGTCAGATGTTCGTCTGTTTTGTCTTTTATATGTCATATTATTTGATTCGAAGTCGATGTCTTTTATGAAGTAAATTATATTTTTTGTCAATATAATATACACAGTGCCATCTATTGGCGTATTAATACTTTATTAATACGCTATTCATCAACAGATGTCTCTGCAGTGTATGGTTAGATTTCGATGCCGTCAATTTTTTATCATGATTTAAAATTACAGGCACAATATATATAGCAAGCCGGCATAGCTGGCGGGGGCCTGCAAATGAAGTTCCCCTTGAAAATAAAAAGGACAGATTCGACCGAAGGAAGGAAAATTTGTGGGATAGTATCCACTGATGCTAAAATACTTTTCGCGCGGTAGAGAATCAGCACGAGCACATGAATATTGAACGTAAAAGAGACATTACAGATTGTGTGTGTCGTCAGCTATTTGCAGTGCACTGTTGGACGTAGGCCTCCCCAAGACGGTGCCACTCATCCCTGTCCTCCGATTTCCTCATCCAGCGCCTACCGGCGACCTTGCATAGGTCGTCGGTCCATCGGGCTGGAGGGCGTCCGACACTACAGATTGTGTAATGAACCGAAAAGTTTGTATTAAAAAAAAGAAGACATTCTCTATTTTTTTTTAATAAAACACCGTAGTTCTTGTTGTATTGTTTATTTTTCGTGTTAGATTTGAAATCGATTGATTTTTAAATACATATTTAACAATTGAAGGTTTTCTTTATCAAAAACCGATTTAAACACTGAAATTGACATGTCTCAACGTGACACTGATTTTGATAAACGACTTATGGATACGCGGTGTATTATTATAGCTGAGCATTCAAGCTAATACAATTAAGTGAAGAAAGACCACAATTTTTCAATTATTTAGAATAATTTTGTTTTTGTGTTTTTTTATCAATTTTATATTGACCAATTTTTAAAATTATAATAGATATATTATAATTAAAATTTTATAAAATAATTAAAATTTTAATTATTATAAAATAATTAAAAACGTTTTTGGGTGTTTTTACTTTTAATTTGTTTATTTTAAATTACGTTGACTTTTATTGAAAAATTATTCACATTTATATATAGAATACATGATTCTTCATCCGTTTCCAAATAATATTTTGTTGTTTCGACAAAGTTCGGCATAATTAATTAAAAAAAGCCTTATATTGCCTTTAAACTACATGACAAGTTTTAACAATAGAGCTAGAAGTTGGTTAGAAGTTACATGTATATGAATGGGTGGCGGTAGTCCCTTTTTGTGTCTAGTAGTACTTTTTAGTTGTAGTATTTAGTAGCTTTAGAAATAAAATATTAAGCGCCTGTAGAAATTATACCAATGACAAGAATATATAAGTTTGCCATCGCATTCTTCGGTGTAGACGCTATTCAACAAGGGTAGTTCTTCTTAATTCTCCTACGTTCCACTCATCATATTGTGACTTGGTGACAATGAGACCACCCCACCTCGGGATTATATTCTTTCGAATAAAAAAAAAGAAGACCGGTCCACAATGGGGAATATGCACGTAATTCAAATACGAGTAAATTTTTTTATGATGTCTTTATTGCTGTAAAATTAAACGTGTAACGAATTTTTTTTTATTATTATTTTTTATTTACATATTTTAATTAATAAGATGTGTGAAAAATGCGCTTGATATTTAAAATCTCATAACGCAAAGCCATTGGTCAAATGATGAGGTAATGTGTTGTCATTTTTCATTATAACATTTTCAGATTCTCACCAAAGGCGAACTTACTGCGGTAGAGTTTTTAGTTTTGTGATTGTGTTTTCGTAATTTATTAGTGTTGTTTCGAGAAATATTATGGAAGGTTAGATTTTATCTTTTTTCAAAGATTTCACCATTTTCTTCGTACGTTCCCATATTTTGGAACAGAAAAATTGTTTATAGGGTGTAGTTTAATGTTGTTTTCACAGTTGGCACGATATAATGTTTATAAGATGGTTTTGGTGTGTATCTATTAAATCTAGTTTAAAATTGAAAGATGACGATGGAAATGTAAGCATACACTGATAATGCACCATGACGTCATCAAAACGCTGCGACAATAGTGGCGTTTATATAGCTCAAATCTATCCCAGATTTTAAATATTAAAATAAATATGTGGACATATCCAACAGTATTTCTATATTTTACTGTGACAAAACGATATCAAAAATGATTCAAAAATGCAATAAAAAACATGCGTATTGCCCAGTAACGGAGATATCATGTAATAAAGAAGTTGATTAACAGTTTTCGAGGCTTTCTCTCGAAGTCCCTGGGAACCACTCATCCGATCCTGACTTGGTGATTATGAGACCACCTCGAGAGTATTAAAATAAATAAAAACATTACTTCTTCTTTTCTTCTCTTTCAAATAACAAAAAATTAAAATCGGTCCAAACGCACTTGTCACGGAAATCGCGTAACGTTCATAAAATAAGTACTGTTAAATTATACAATTTGTACTCGTATATTACAAAAGAATTAGAACTATGTTACGTTCAGCAAAGATGCGACAACGTTGTACACTGTTCCAGAAAATGATCCGTAGTCAGCTGATAGTTTGAAAACTTTTAAGTCCGTGTATACACTACAGGGGCCCAAGTCTGCGATTTCAATATCTTGAAGGTGCGAAGATGTTCGAAGTACATTGCGATTGTGTCAAAAATTAGTATTCTACTAAATGCACAGTATATGATAAAAATTGGTATAACCATCAGCAGAAATGGCGATAGCCAAAATGAATATTAAAAAGCTACACTAAATTTTATAAATTTATTTCCACATAAATATTCATAATGATAGACTGGCGTGCCACGGGCAGCATATTTGGATTAACAGAATACCGAAATCAGGCTAACCTAGTATCCGGCTATTTTGTTGTGATAGTAATAGCAGAAATGGGCCCGTGAGGACACGCCGGGGTGCATAGACGCTGCGTCTCCGTAGCACTGCTATCGGTGTTTTGCGACCGCTGTCATCCTCCTATATCGCCGCCCCACCGCAAGCTAACGCCCCGCTTCACCGCGTAATTACGGTGGCGACGCCTAATAGTGCTGTGTCTACACGGTCGGGTGCCGCGTCTATGTTGTCCTCTAAAGACCGGAGGCGCCGAGCAGTATCCTCTTCACGCGTGCTACACTGGGTATGGAATAGAGAGCATGAAAGTAGAGTAAACGCGGTCGAGATGCGAGCACTCCGCAAAATCTGCGGAGTGACACTCGCGGACCGCGTTCGTAATACCGAAGTAAGAAAGAGAGTTGGTCTGAAAGAGTGTCGGGGTGAAGGTAAGGAAAGGAATGCTCCGATGGTTCGGGCATGTGGAAAGAATGTATGATGAAAGAATGACTAAACAGATATACAATGCAAAAGTGGATGGATGCAGAAGTCGCGGAAGGCCACGACACACCTTCCATGATCAAATTGATCGTGTACTAGCAGGTGATGTGAGGAGCCTTAAGAACAGACGAGCGTGCATGACAAGAACTATGAATGTCAAAGAAGCAAGTGAGGTGTGTAAGAATAAACCTGTATGGCGCTCTGTTGTTCGTGCCTACCCCGCAAGGGACCTGGCGTGAAGTTATGTATGTATGTGTATGTACATTTATTTTACAATATACATTAGTTAATCAGTTTCTGTTTATCTTTTAATTGCATAAGTACTCTTGGTAGGTTGTAATATCTTTTACTGGTTGGTGTATTTTTTTTTGTTTCAAATAGTATTTATTGTTTATGATTTTTTGACCAAATCAATCAATTAGGATAGCATTTGATTCATCTCTTCGTGAGGACATGCGTCAGGCAAACAGTCATAATACCGAGATGCCACCGTAGCCATCTCAACATAATTGGAGGTAGGGACCTCGATGAGAGCGAGATAAGAATTGGGGTTCTTCAGGCGGTCTAACCATTAATTCATCTAGACTTGTCCAGCTCTTATATGTGCCCCTCCATTACCCGTGGCGCAGGTCAGCCGTGCTGACTGCTTTTCCTTAAGCCATGCGTACAAGGGCCGATGCGAGGGTGCCCTGTTGTATTGCTAATATCTCTTTAGTATTGAGGTATGGTGTGAGAAAATTTAAGTCATCACCGAAAAGGAAATGGTCAAATTTTTAAGATCATCTGCAAGTAATTAATTAATCTTAATAATCCAAATATTTTTTCCTACCATTAAAATTCATATAATTATGTAAGTAATTATATATTTTTTACAATCAAATCAGATAAATGAGTAATAGTTCCATTACGGCTTTAAAGTTCTGTTTATTCAACTAACCTTTTTTCTAATCAATCATTCAAGTGGGACGTGAAAGCAAGGCCTTGTTAGTTTATCAATGCATGCGTAATGACAGTTCTATAATTATTATTTAATAGCTGACCCTGCAAGCGATGCCCTGTATCAATTTAAATTAAGTTTAGGATCGTTTCCTGCATTTGTGAAAAGTTATTAGAAATATGTACGTAAAGAACAAATAACAGTCTTCTTTTTAGATAATCATTGTATCTATTAACGATTGTAGTTCATTGATGTAACAACTACATCAATGTTGTGGTCACAGATATTCAATTTAAGGAGGAATTCATTCAAAAGACCAGTAGGAAAGTTTCATACGAGACGAGTACTATCGGCAGTATACGTATAGTTGAAAACATTGGACATGTGCTTGGAATGTGTCGAATTTGCAATCAACCGGTTTTATTCAAAAATTTACGCCAGAATGCCACACCATTCCTTTAAATTAAAAAAAAGTGAAACTCGAAGGGTTTCTTTTACATTGCGGTCACATAATCCATGTTCAGTTAAAATCATAACATTCTGTGTCTCGATTGTTTTTTTATATATTTTACTTTATTGGTACTAGCTGTCCCTGCAGACGTTGTCCTGCTCAGAAAAAATAAAATTTTTGGACCTGATTCTAGTATCTGTTACCGGTTCCAATTGCGAATCTAAACCATCTAAACTCAAACACACACAAAAAAATCAACAGGTATAGTGGTTCTCAAGTTATGCACGTACATGCATTTCTACGGTAAAAAATTATTTATATAGAAGATATTTTAAAATAATTTACTATTATAATTGCAATTTGTATTGTTGGTACATGTATTAACGCAGTAACGTGCTAATTAGGAGGTTTGTTATGATGCCATTTTTTTTTTATTGCAATGCTATGGTATCCATTTTTGTTTTATCTGTAGTGTAACCAGTTGAGATTTGCGACACCAGGTCATATAATTGACCATGACTGAAAGGTGGTTTTTAAGACTAATACCGCAAATACTTCGTTATTGCCCTTGTGAGTAGTTTATTATCGTTGTGATAGCAATCGATGCCGGCAATAAGCCTTTTTATTCGAATGGCATATTGGTCGAGTCCTCTTTGAGAAGTTTTGGTTCGATGACGTTGTACGCCGGTTTCTATCAGACACCAATCCGTATTATAATGCAAATATGTGGTTGATTAAGATTTTGCAACATTAGTATCTGATTTTAAATCAGAGATTATGAAGCGGCATTTAGAATAATTTTTAGTTATTGATTAAACTTCCACAAAAACTTAACAAGTAATACATCAATTTTAGTTAGTAATGGAATGTACCGATTTGTTCGTTATTAATGCCCCTACAATTTAAATTGGAACTTTAAATCAATGTTTCTCGTAATCATTATAGCACGGTCGTTCAACAACCAAACATATTTTTTGTTAATTGATCAGTGTTTGGGGACACTTTCTATATCTTACATCTATAAAGTAATTGATATTGTATCAATATTATTAAGGGCCGACTTTACAATCATCAGATACAAATTATTCATAGAATAAAGTATAACATGGAAAAATTCAAAATGTCAGTTGTATGAATGAAACAGTTCACTTTTAAATTCGCTAAGATTATAATTTTTTAGACTGGGAACTCGTTATCTGATGATTGGAAAATCAGCCCCAAGGTAAATAATTTTATACTTTACTCAAATTTCAACTAATGTACTGCCGTGGCGTCGTCGTTTCGTTTGGCGAAATCAATTAATTCTTAACAACTTAGCTTTTCCAAATTTTTATTGTTATAATGAATATACCCAATTCAAAGCTTGGGCGTAAGTCCTTGATGTAGTAATTTGTTAGTAGAAACGGGTGTATAAAGCGGAAATCGATATGCAAAGTAGGTTGGTTGTTGGCAATCTGGTGTGGAGGTCGTGGGTCTGTGCGTGCGTGTGATCGATGGTGTTGCGTGCTTTGTTGGCGTCTCAAACGCTCGGTGAAGGCGAAGTGGCCGTGGTTGTTGCCTGACTTGGCGACCACAGCTTTAGTCCAGCACTGAGTGACGTGGCTCTCCTTTGTTCTATGCCACCAACCCTGTCGCCGCCTCCATCCACCATCGCTGCCGGCTCGACTCGCGCCGCCGCGCCTAACTCGTAGCGCGCATGCTCGACGCCACACTCATGTGTCCCCTCTACGTGACGCTTTAAAATGATATGCGGTACAAAGTAGCGTACATTTTCGTTACGTCGTCACAGGAGGTGTACACTGGTTGATACCACATTGCTCGGCTAAATATTGTTGCGCATCAACAATCTGAGGTACTCGTTGTGTCGATCGGTCATAGCCAGTTGAGCATTGAAAAGGGAGTCAGCGTTAACGCGGTATCGATCTGAGCGGTTCGTATGTCCGGTCGTGCACGACACGACGTTCTCTCGGGATATTCGTAGAGTGATCGCCGTCGGCGCCGGCCTTGCTGCACGGTACACGCGCCGTGAACATTTATTTTATCCACGCGATCATGCTTGCCGAAGCTAATTGATAACACGACGCACGTACCCGCGCAAAGTACATCTGAGACCCACACCGGGCTCCTCGAACGTATTTGATCGATTTTGAGCAGTGTAAACTTCGGTGAGTCTCAATTTTTTCACAAATATATCGTACTTTTATTTCACTATTGCATTTATTACAGCGTTTGTGCGAAAGTTCAGTTTTTGAGTTAAAGGGGAACTTGTTTTTTTCCTTGAAGCCGTTGTCTTTATATTTTTATGTTTGCGTAATCGTCTTATGCATTGGAAGTGGGCCTGTGTGTGTGTAAAGTGTATTCAAATATTTCTATTGAGTGCTGTAGCCGGCCATCTGGTTTATATTCTAAAGTTAGATTGTAAAATCGTAAACCACAAGGAATCGACAGTATATACATATTTGTAGAGCAGATTATACAGCACCTACCACTGAGACAGCGATATCTCGATCTGTTTTATACTGAAGTCATTAATGTGTGTATTCACAAAACGATTATTCTTCGTGCCAACTCAATTATCAATTAAAATTTGGAACCCTAAATGTGCACGTGATATATATTTCTTTTTCTCATTGCGCATGTCTTTTGGAACGCTTTATTTGTCGTACGAAATGATTTCCCTAAAATGAAAACTGTTGATTCCATGTACACTAGCATTTAAATTTTTTTATTTAATAATCCTAGCCTTTTGTACGGCTATTAAAAGAGATCCACCGTAAAGCTTTTTTTAAATATCTTCACTTATAGTACAGTAGTAATTTGAATTTTTTTTTGTACTTCGTCTTCCGAGCGTCCAGTTGCCAGATAATTTATATTTACTTTTTAAGTTATGCCTGTTTTCGGCTTATCTAATGCTATATTATTTATTATCTTAAAGTCTAATACATAAATAATTATGTTTATTACTATTATTATATATACATATATGTAAGTATCACCCAAAAAGACAATGATGTACCCACCTCACCTTACTGCCATCCGTGAAGATGCGAATCGGTTGTGTACAATTTGCATCCAACTGCTTCTGGTCATCCGTCCTATCAGATTCCTGGTTCATATTTTCAGCCGGATGAGGAGTGCACGTAAGCAATTACCCTATCAATATTTATTTTGTCGCTTTCCAATAGGTGAGATTCCACATTTGGCGTCATACAGAACTGCCACCTTTTATATTCTTAGGTCAAGGGGATGCATTCCAGTTATATGACATTGTTACGTTCAGAGAAAGGCAGTCTGCACATTTTCTGGGCTAACCCTCACTGGGGCATGTCTAGCCGCTTACGTACACCTAGCGTTTTTAACGTCTGGAGCTCCAGTGCTAGCGCCATGTAATACGATGGGTTCGACTAACTACAGTATATATTGTACTGATAACCTCGGGATGAAGACTGCAACTGACCCTTGCTGTTCCGGACAGCTGCTTGTAGACATTCAACCTCTTTTAACACACATTTGTGACATGGGCGTTGGATGTTGACTTTTTATGGATGGCCCTGCCATTCTGAGGCATGAGGTATCATATTTAAGTTCACGCTTTTCAGCGCCGCTGTTTTTATTATTTATTTATTATGTACCCTACTCCGCTACATAGGACGGTGCGGCATTGGCATGGGTTTCAATCTCGAGCACTGTGTCACTGTTAAACACTCGAACCACGTCGTCAGCTAAAGATTGGCTATCTACCTGTCGTCACTTTCCGAAGTAATCGAACCAGTAGGAGATTCCACAATACTACTATAAACCTCAGATGGAGCTCTACATGCAACCTTTTGTTACGATCTCAGCTATATATTTTATAGGTAATCCTCTGTCTACCAAAACCAGATTTTCAATCTTTCTGACATTTGCTTCCGTAAAGAAGGTTGAAGGCCGCTCAGAAAATGGGTCATCTTTACAGCTTGATCTACCTTTTATAAATTCAACCACCCAGTACGCAACCGTAGAATAGGATACAGCATCATCCCCTAAAGTACTACCGAATGCCGGAAAAAAATTCTTTCTTAGGAATTTTTGTCAAGCACGTAACTCACATTTATCCATATTTTTGCGTTTTTGCAACTTGTTTGCACTTGCACAAAATAAATTATTATATGCCAGCGAACTGACAATACCAAGTGACAGTTGGCATAAATATTGTGTGACTATTGACACTCTTTAATTTGAATATTGAACTTCTCCCAAAAATGTTCTCTATATATGCACTTCTAAGAACTTTTTGATTCTTTTGATTGATTGATTGAGGGAAAGTTTTATTAACTACTCCACGGTAACTTAATTTTTCGAGATCAAAAGTATCCTATATGTTGACCAGGGATATAAGCTACCACCATACAAAATTTCATTTAAATCGGTCCAGTCGTTTCGGAGATTACCCCGTACAAACAGACAGAGTAACAAAAAATTTGAAAAAAATCAAAATTATTTCTATTTCGCTTCTTACATCCCCTGAGTCGGTTTTTAGCATTTTTTTCATTGTATAGAAATTCGACCTCTACAGTTTTATTATATGTATAGATAAGTTCCATAAATACAGTGCGAAACATTTATTCTCATGTTTGAAGTTTTGTTTTTTGATTCGGCCAAAGAATCAACACTTTCTCTTCAATTTTATTTTATTATTATTAAGAGGTTTAAGGAGTACCTTCAATTAACAGCCACGGACCTATGTAAAAAATTCAGGGCGGTGAAATTTTGTCAAAGAACATGTAAATGTTACATGAATCTGGCGTCGACTCTCATTAAATTATTAAACATTTAATTACATCTGTTGCCTTTCTGTACAAGCTGAGGAGCTGGTACTCATAAAACTTATGACGTAAGCTTTTGTGCGCAACAATTGTCGGACTACTATTAAGTTATGCAAATTTGGAAAGAGGAGCCTTAATGACATTTATAATTAAATTTAAATAGGTTAATTCAATTAAATATTCTATATTGTGGCAATGGTATGTGTAGACATTGAATTAGCTTTATATGATTTCAACGATGTGACCACAAGTGTAAACGACGCCAAAACATATTTAATAGATCTGCAGTTATTTCTGTTGCGGTAATTTAAGTCAAATAAAATTATTGCAACAGTAAGTTACATTTTTTAATGACTAAGGATTATCCATATTCTTATATTGTAATTAACTTTATATACAAGTCAGTTTGGAATATAATTATATATATTTTATGATTACTTACAATATGCTCCAGTATACATAATAAGGATAAACCGTACCATTTTTGGCATCCCTTTCCCCCAATGATTGACACCCTGTCAATTTATTCCAGTTTAGAAAATCTTAATGATTTTCTTTGTAGCGGTACAATAAATAGTAAGTACATTATTATCCGGCTAAAGTAATTTTTGTTATTAAAATCGTATGTGCTAATTTTGTAGGTATAACACTAGGTGTATTGAAAGCAGTGTTATTGATCATATTTTTGAATAGTAGTAAAGATTTCTCTTGTTTGATAGTATTAGGCACCGTGTTTTGGATTTGAATAGCCTTAACAGTGAAAGAATTGATAAAAAGTGATATTACGATTAGTGTTGTATTTTATGTTTACTGGATGGGCGTAAATTGTGAGAGCGACTCACAAATTCGGACCATTATGGCACTCTCGAAAGTGGGAAAGACAGGCTAAAACTAATGGCCTTCCTTGCACTTGTTCAATTTAAGTAAGCAGCGAACCCTCTATGCCCTGTTAAATATGGATTACGTGGCTACTCATTTCTATCCGTTTTATGACTGGTGGCAAACACAAAAGATATAGTTTTGGTAGTTAAAGCCGTTTGTTACACAATAACATTTCTGCTTTATATCTTACTTATAAATAAAACGCGTGCGTGGGCTTGAATATCATTCTTTTTATTCTATTTAGATAAGGTATAGAGAAAAAGAAAACATGTTTAAAAAAATAGTTATATACAAATAATGCTTATTATGTACTAGCAGATATAGTAAACGTATTTATATATTTACCACAATATTAATTACAAACTTGACAAATTTCTGTCTAAGTAAATATATATAAGTTAGCCAAATAAGTGGTATAAAAGATTTTTTATGAAATTTACTTTAAAAAAATTTAAAAGTATTTAGTTTAATATTTTATTTAGCCTTGCCAATTACGTGTGAAATATCCTCAGCAACCAAGCGCAGTCCATTACTGGATCTATGTCACGCTACATCTGCGCCACACGTCCTGGTCTTCAGCTTTCCTCATCCGCGGCTATCAGTGACTCATGTCGTCAATCCATAGGGCTAGGTTAGAGGTCGTCGGAAACTACGTTAATTGACACATGGTTTCCACGCCACGACTCGTTTTGCAGAAATACTTCTGATAAATAATATTATTCATAAATATATAAGCGGCACAATAAAAGCATTCCGTTTAAAAAAGTACGGTTTATAGCTCACAATTTATTTTAAATTCAAGTTAGTGAATGTTTTTACGATTTGAGTATAACTTCTTAGTCAGTTGAGTTGCCTCAAAATAAAATACTATATCGTATAACAGACAAGATATTCATTATTTGCTGCAGTAGCCGTATTGATAACTTAAAATAGCATGCGTAAAGCATATTATTATGAATACGTGTAATTGTTTTGCTAGATATGCTAGCTATACTTTTGATGTCTAATATTGACGCTTACTTTAGAGATGCCATTATTCTGTATTAGTTTCTTGCTCCGTTTTGCTAATAGTGAAAATCACCAATAATGACAACCATCATTGTACAAGTTTTCTACGTACTTAAAACATCCACATTTTCAACGTACTGTTCCATTTTTTTTTAAACGAAACCTTTACTCAATTATTGTCATATTCGTTCGGCTGCCTGTATATCCATTAGTCACAATCCCAAAAATTATTGTGTGTACATTTGACAGGCAGATGTATTCTAATGGCGTCATTACGTTATCAAAAAACTAAAAATTACAAGTGATGCATTTAAGTGGTAGATAGGTTTCTTCATTGTTTACATATAAGAGACCTGTCTATCGTTAGACAGGTATTAATAATCAAAATTATGTCCCTGTATCCCTGTATTTTGGTGGCCAGGAAATAATTCCTTTCAAACTAGTGAAAAGCGTCCTATATTTTTCGTTAAGTTGATTAATTCTGAAAAAGTTGTACATGGCAGAGCTTGGAAAATCTGAAGTAAGTTTTAATTGGATTGGTTTAAGATATGGGGATATTTTCAATTAAATTATTTTTAAGGTTGCATAGCCTATTTACAAAAAGAATAGAAGTTTGTTAGTTTGACTGAACTATTTATTGCTGTTGAGCTGAAACGTACTTGCCTGATCTTTACATTTAGTTCCAGTTATACAACATTGCACACATTTCTTTATTTGTTCATATATGGGTAATGCGTTCTTCCTACATTTCTGTTATCTAACACGTTTTCCAACGTCGGATGTAGGCACTAGTTGGTACAAGGGTAGGCCTAGAGGCGCCTTTTCTCACTGCTTGTACGGCTTTTGTTTATTTTTGCTATCGTTGTCTAGTCGACTTGATTTAACTTTCAACATAGTATGTGTGTTCTTGTCGTTTGGCTGTGGTGGCTCGCTTTTCTATTCAATGAAATTTAAATACTGGAAGCTTGTCATGCTGTCAATGAGTCAATAGTTCCCGACAGTCTCGTTTCTCTTTTTAATCTTTTTCCGGCAAACATCTATATATTAATTCGTGAAACAAAAACTTTGTACCCATTTTTAAGAAAACTGCGCGGACTGAGGAGTATGAAATTTTGTACACTTATAGTATATAGAGAAGTGCAGAATGCCAATCTTTTTTTTAAATTATACATAAATATACATTAAATTATTAGAAAAAACATTACACACACTACCATCTTCAACACAGGCAAGGAATGTTATCGCACGCAACTCACGATAAACACGTCGATTAACACTGTTCCATGAGCATTACCTACACGTCCTTATTTGCCTGATCGTTTATATAAAGTTAGCGTAATTTTCCGAAAGATATTACTTGAATTCCTTATTTCGAATTTAGTTCCTGTTCGCTAGTTGAGATGTCTGCAAATGAAACAACGGTGGCGGTAACAAGATTGGTCTATCGTTTATATATGAAACTGGGATATGCCCGATTTCGTCTACGCTTGACTTGAAATTCCTATGGGATTTCCGGGACACAAAATACCGTAGTATTTGAAAAGAATGGAAGCTATGGTTGTAGTGAAAACTATGTCGGATAAGCTAATTTTTACGGACACGAACTACTACAAACCGCTCGCGGGAAAACAAATATCACACGTTTTATTGCATTCAATTTCCTGTCGATCATTTAAAAATTCACATTGGAAGTTATTTTTTTTAAGTTTAAGAATTAAGTGTCGATCAGCGAAAACCGGATTGAAATCGGCCCAGTAGTTTTTACGTGACTCCCGAACCAAACAGAAACATCTTGTAAAATTTGCATCGTGTTCTCCATCAAGAGAATCAATCAATCATCATTCATTCAAGTTGTTTTTAAATAGCTTCAATGTATAAACACGGCGTGTTTGAAATTTTATAATATTATAGATATAAAACTACCCGCAATTTATATACATCACGGCATTCACAAAGCAACATAATATTTATGTATTATGTATATATGTAGTGAGAAAACAGTGAACAACAAGAAAATAGACTTTATTTACAAACATTTATATCTTTTTACATTCAATTTACGTTATGTTATTTCACATTATTTTACAATGATTAATCATTTCTTTAATTTTACATTGATTAATTACTTTTTTGATACATTTATAACTTTATTTTGTCATTTCTTCTCTTGAGGCGCAGGATGTACAAAGTATGTACAATAGTCAGCGTTTTGCAAATAAACAACTGCGGCCTAACAATTAACAACACATTTATAATAATATATTTACAGCAATTAAATCAGTGTCATTACAGCGCTCGTTGGGTTTGGTATTTCGTACATTTTACCCTTCTCTCCTATACTAAAACTGTATACACACTACAATCGTTCTATAATAAATATGTCTCAGTATTGCTTTGGACATACCCACTGACTGCATTATACAATGAGGTATAAAATATCAGTTCTTTCTGAAAATATTCAACACGTTCAATATCGAGTTGTCTTTTCATAATATATTTTCTTATACTTTTCTCCTGGTTAAAGGATTTTGGCATAAAATGCTGGATTAATATAAAAAAGCACTTTATAAACAGAACATTCCGGATCCCAGAAAACAACCGTCACCTCAGATATTAGGTGCGGTGTTTTAAAAGGCACTTGGAGTTGGTGTTCTCTTTTTATTGTTAATGGTTCCGTTTTCATGACTTACGAAAATTCTACCCCATAACCCTATTATTCTCTATGCGTAATCTCTCATACATTTCACTATAATTATTTTAAGATCTGAGAGTATATTCCATTCAGTTGAAAAATACTTCCTTTTATAATTTATTATTCAAATAGGATATGAATGTAGATCGTTTAGGTCCGTAAGCCTAGGATTTATTTCTCGTTGAAACGTGCTAGTTTTGACTGTTTTTCAATTATGAAACTACGTTCTAAGTTGAATTAAGTGAGCCACCGTAGCAGCGGTGCGCTCGTACACTGTCGGAAAATTGCCTTTTCCTATACCTATGTTAGATTTCACGCGCGCCCACGCCATTGTGCTACTGTGAAAGGCGCTACATTTCCTGACTTGCCGGCTTGCTTGTCATCTATTGTATTGATAGTAATACCAACGCTATAAGCAAAATATGCTATGTCTAGAAATAAAAGATACCGCTATAATTATGTTTCGAAATATAGACGATAACAATGAATAGACTAGACAGTGAAAATTTTCAAATGTCTTTGTACTTTTATTGGATTTATTTTTGCCAAAATGGCTACTGCATCCTAAAAAATATGCCTTTGTGAAATTAATATAATTTCTAAACTGCTTTCCAGAGATTTTTTATTCTTCATAGTATCGTCACACTACTGCAATTAACAAATTGGACAAATAATGATGTATCGATACCTAAGATTTTTTATCATTACCAATTATCCTTAATGTCATACAGATATTAGGCATTAGTATACCATATACCATACCATAACATTTTGCCATCCATAATGCCATCCTACTAGATGATAAAAGTACCTGCCATTGTAGATATCTGTTGTGAATAATGTGTGTCACAAATCATATTCTATTCTTGTAGATTTTAAAATTATATCTTCGCGTTCAGTCTGAAAATAAATAGAAACCTTCATTTAATGAGTCACATTTAAGGGGAAGGACCCGCCGGTCGCAACCGGAAGAGTGATTCCTGGGCCATTCTAAAAATGGTACCGATTCGGAATAATCTCCAAACCGCAGGCGAACCCTGACCGGACGTTCCACTCCACAATGCAAAAATCTGGCAAAAGGTGGTTTTTGGGAGAGAATGAAAGACGGGATGGGAAGAAGACCGACACCACTGCCTGGGAACATCGCGAATGAGACGGCGGGGCTCGGGGAACCGTGGTCGCTTAAACGCGTATCGTGGGGACACCCCTGGAAGGACATATAATATGCATGTTCCTAACTCAATATATTTATTTATGAAAGCTTTATATTTAGCAAAGGATCTTTTTGAAATTTTGTTCCTAAAATTCCTATTATTCACAGATTTTAACTTCCTGTACTGCACTTTACATAATAAAGTACAGTTTCCTATTGTTGTCATTATATACATGCTAATATATATGTTAAGGGGGTGCATTAGATATGAATGAATTATTCAAACAGAGCTATTATTTTTGATAGGCACTTTTATTGTATCTTTTGGTAACAGTGAACAGAAATGCTTATTATCTAGTATTGTCGGGTATGTAAAAAGTAGGATTAACCAGTCTATTTGTAACTGTATAAGCGCCGCAAGGATATTAAATTGAACCGATTCGAAGGGTCTGTGTGCCTTTGATTCAGTATATCGGATAAACAAATTTTTTTTTATTTCGTTAAGGTAATAACACCTATTTTTGATGGTTAGTTTTAAATCTAATTATGTGCCTATTCGATATGCGTTTGTATGCCATGACACTTTCTTCCTAGTGTTTCATTGACGTTTTAAACTACCGAATTGTTAGTCGCATTTTTTATTTTTATTTAAATTTTAGTTGATAAAATTAGTTCATTGTTGACTTTTTCGCTTGGTATGCTATTTAAATTTTGTCACTATAGCTTTTTCGTTGTTTTGTGCGTATTTATTCTTTTTTGTACTATTTTTTAATTATTTCGATAGCATTGCTCCCAATACAATTGTTCCGTGGAAAAGCTTTATTTCTTGTGCCTTTGTGGTAGCGCTTTATCCGTGTACAGCTTCGAATACCTGTTGAGAACGTTCGAAAATATCGGTCCGGTTGATGACGTTACGAGCGCGTCCTTTGTAAGCTGATTGGCTTGTTGATGTTGATAAATAAATAAATAAATGATAGGCGCTAATGGCGGATAATTATTACCAATAGCCATGTGATGCAATTTATCATTTATGAAGATATTTTACTTGTTGCGATTGTTTGTTTTCGTCTTTGTAAAGGGCCAAATTTGTGTTTACTATTGTTATTACCTAATTCAATGACATGCACTTGTACTATTTAATTGTACTACCACACACACAGCTAAGTGTTGATAAGAATGAGAGATGTAATTCTAAACAAAGACTTTATAGCTATATGTTTTCTTAAAGTTTGAATATTCTACTATGCTACAATGTAAGTAATCGTAGAATAATTATGTATACCACTATCGCCACTCCTAATCAGCAATATTCTTGCCACGGGTTGTCTGGAAGAAACCGCTTTTTAGCGATAAAGCCGCCCTTTGTACACAATTAGAATAATACTAGTTCGTAAGTTTTCTGTAATGGTGTACAATAAAGTGCTATCTATCTATCTAACTATGTTTAAAGTGTAGCTATTTGCCTGTACAGTTGAGTGTTTGGTATTTTGTCTTCCGTCTTCGGAATCTTCCATCGCATACGTGTTTGGATAAATCCAGATATGAGTGTCCTGCTTGATATTTTTGACGCGTGTAGATTTTTCTACGTTATTAATACTTTTAATAGAAATATTATCTATGGGTTTTAAAACATTTTTTTAGTATTTGACCACCTTACATGATATGACAGCGTCAGGAAGAAAATTAATGGAAACACATTAAAGTATAAATCAAAAACATACAAAACTAAAATAGAAAAAACAGATTAAGTGCCTGATACGCTCGTTCAATTGATTAGCATAAGTTACATTCTCGAAAGGTTCATGGCTGCAAGTTGTTGTTTAGTGCTGAATATTGTTGGTGGGGGGATCAACAATAATGAAGGGTTTCTGGAACCAATTGGCTGGTCTCGTGCGATCGTCGTTAAGCTAAGAGATAGCAGTATGAATTTCAGATATTTTGCAAACGATTTAAAAATTTCGTGTCATCAGCATAAAAATGGCATTTACTATATTTAATTTCCTTTGCAATGAAAGCCGCGTACAAAATAAATAAAATTGACCCAATAATCGGTGCCTAAGGGACTACTGCTGACTGGTAGCACCTCTGATCTTTGGGCAGTATCATTATCCTGGTTATGAATGCTGTTTATGCGTATTTCCAACTCTATTTGCTTACTGTCTCGCGAATGAGATCGGGTATTTGTCGTATTGGGAATTAGCCTCTTAGGCTGATTCCTTTACTAAAATTACACGCTAGCCAGAGTGACAGCTATGAAATTGCGTAATGGTTCCACAGCACTATACGTGATCAGAGTTACTTATGTTAGTGTGTCCTTTACAGCAGACAAATATTGTGCCAATCTTAGACTAAGTTGTCTCTTGACTACAAATTAGTTAATCGAGGTTAATAAGTAGGTATTTTTGTCAAAACTTAAGCATAATTTTTGTGTTTTGACGAATACAAATTATGGCCTAAGATAAATGAAAAACAATCAAGTTTTCTTCAATCATGACTTGCGTAGTCACTTTGAAAAATACGAACACTACCAGACGACGGAGGGTTGTCTACGACGACCTCCAGCCGCCGTAAGCTACGACCGTGCGGGCGACCTGCGGGGTAAACAGTTCCGCCTGCACACAGGCCGGAGAGCCGGGATGCGACTCGATCCGCGCACCCCTTTTCACCTCGAGGTGAGATCGAGGCAGCCGGAGAGACCCAGATCTCCGGCTAATAAATAGTGAGGCCAGCCCGGCCGTCTTTCGTCCGGGCTGGAGGTGAACGCGCAAGCGAGCCCACAGCCCGAACGAAGGACGCTAGAGGATCGGACCGGGGTTTTAGTGAGTATCCGTAACCGTGGCGTGGCAATAGCACATCACACGTGAGGTGCTAGTGCCACCCCGACACCCTTCGCCCCGAGCCCCCCGAGCCCCTCGCGCCCTCATAGGCCTCAAACGGATTTCCCCTGTGTAAAAAAAGGTAATAGTACAGGAAATGCACTCCCCGGGCCCTTTCCGTCTCGAAAAACTATTAACTATGTCTTGTTCGCTTCACATTGTATTTTAGGCCATAGCCATAGGAGTGTAGCCTTCACATGTACATAGTAGCTTTCGTAGTGTACTCATTAAGGGGCTCAAGAGCACCATGACAACAGCAAAGCTTATAAAAACATATATGCATAAAATTGAAAGAATAAAGAAAAAAAATATTTATGAAAATGACACTTAACAATAATTAATAATAATAACAATTAATGACCTTGCGCACGGGATTACTGCCATGTGGCATATGAACTCAATGATCATCGTACCGATAGTGGTGTCTGATAACGGTCTAATATCGCAGAGCGGCGACCAACACCTAGAGAGGCTCTCTCTAGGTGTTGGTCGAGGCTCTCGCTCGGTAAACGGGTGAAGGGCCAGATACAGAAGGCGGTTCTCCTGAGAACGGCACGCATTGTGAGGAGGAAGTCATTCAAAATTATTTTTTTACTGATTCCTAATATTCGAAATTTAGTAAAGTTCAAAATAAGCTACCGGTATATATATACTTAATATATATATATATATATATATATATATATAAATCAATTGCTGTTCGCTAGTCTTGCTAAAACACGAGAACGGCTGGACTGATTTGGCTAAATTTGGTTTTGAATTAATTACTAGTAAAAACAATAATTTCGCTTTCCCTTAGAAACTATTCCTACCTGTCAAACGTTTGATGTTCGTCCCGTTCAGAAATCAACGTTTTTTATTTATTGGTTCTGAGGCGGTACGAAGTTTGCCGGGTCAGCTAATTGTTTATAGAAATTAGTTTTAGGGCCGCTTGCACATGGTTGCTTAAAATTTAAGAAACAAAAAACGTATTTAACACCCTTAAATACGATTAGCGTCTTGCACAACGCAAAATTTGCTGCTAAATATGTTTAAAGAACTGTCAATACGATTTGTGTAAAACGTATTTAGGCAGTTAAATATAATTAAGTAATGTTATTTAAAGGCGATCGTTATCCAAGCGGCCCTTAAAATTTGTGAACACGCTAGGTATTAAAACTCTACGCGAGTAATCATGTCTGAATGTTACGAAATATTTCGCCCGATCAACAGAGGGAGTTTCCATCAGACCACATATATCGTAGGGTATTATTGCTAGTAAGCTACTGTATTTAAAACCGCATAGGATACCGTTCTTTAACCATAATTATTCTTCCTGCCGTTTTTCATTGTTCTCAATGCATATGCAAGAATGTGCACGGCACGCGGTTGTCATTAGTTATACTTTCGGGTTAATTTTTTTTTGTAAGTGTGAAACAAGTATACGAGACAGCCCGGTAGTTAAAATCCGCTAACTATGATGTTTTATTTCAACTTGTAAAGTAAAATTTACAATAATATTGAGGGCACGACTATGGAATGGTCGAATTGAAACATTGCGTGCCTAAAATTATTTTTATTCCCGGACAAGCCAGCAGAGATCTTAATGTCTAATTTCCATAATCTGTAAAAGATTTTAGTTTTACGTCTAGAAAAAATATATGTATGTACAGTACAGGAATGCATAAAATAAAATAAAAACATGTATAAAATATTTTGTTATAAAGTTTTGCATTTAAGTAAAAATATTCGTTATTTTTATTGTGTTTAATTCGCAAAGTAATGGGGTGATGTCTAAATAAAGCTTATGATAGATAATCGGAATGACGATGCAATTTAGTACGCGCCCCGGCTTTGTTATCGGATTTCCCTTCGACACGCGGCTGAATGCTAGCTTCATCAAATTAACGCCAGCCGTATTCACCAGTATCGAATTTTGCGATTTGCTCAATTTTTCAATAAAAGCTCCTTTCTTTAATACGATCATGGTGGATTAATTTAATGCGACGCCAGGTCTGGAATTAATGTTGTTACCGCCGTGACGCCGTTACTGAAGTTATTGAATTTCATGAACAGCAAGCACTACGAGCGTGAAGGGCGTTGCGCCGGTTAGGTGGTTGAACGTCCTAATTAGATTGTTGTCCGGCAGGAATATTGCTACAAACCAGCTCACATAATTAAAGCTCTATTTAAAATGAATTTAAGTATATAAATGGTATATATTTTGATTAAAAGACATGTTTGTAATTTTTGCAAAGAATTTATTCACAAGTCACAAAAAACAGAAGGTACCTATTGTTACGACCTGAATGCCGACAAAAGACAAATTTACACCTGCATACCTGTAGGCATTTTATTACCTTTGCGGCATTTGGACTTCTTTTGCTTACTTTGTGATTAGATATTATGGTAGTATATTGTACAGTATAAAGCAATGCCCCAATGGAGGGATGAGGCAGTTGAGCGATAACCACAAGCGAAGCAAGACTCGTGTACATTCGGTAATCTATTTAGTGACCGACTTTGCGCGTGTTATTGAATCGTGCATTACGTTTTGACTGGTTGTGTTCAGCTATATTAATATCTGTATTATACGTGTTTGTATAATTCTAATAAAACTATAGTAATTCTAACGGCATTTTAATTCGAGTTCTGCAACTTGTAACAGTATTTTTAAAATGAATGATAAAAACAGTCTAATGCCCAATGAGTTTAGATAAGCACCCCTTCCTGTTCACCTAGGGATATTACCTACTATAATCTTTAAATATTAACAAATATCTAATATGCTTTATGTAGCGTAATGACCTGGAATATTATTTGAATAGACTTAGACATTCTCTTTGTAACATAGGTACATAGAAGAAGTATCTGGTTGAATGAACTGGGTTTTGAAATAAAAATGTATGATTTTGCAGACAAAGGGCAAAATGTACATATTTATTAAAGCTTCTCTTATTGTATTACTGGTATATTCATTCGTTCATTGTTCGAACAAATTTGTAGAGTCTAACAAACGGGTAGATGTATACAATTAGGATTTCTACTATGTACATTACATACACGTGCCGTTACGTACATACATAATACGTAAGAGATAATATGAGATTTAATAGGTATAGGTTGGGTTTTATGAGAATGTCCAAAACCAAAGGTGTTACCAATGTGCTGTTGCTTTCTAAAGGAAGGCTGGAGCCTGACTACTAATGCCGTAATATAACTGAAGGTTATTATGGCGGCATACTCTAGATCAGGGGTGGAGGCCATCCAGACGGGCAAATACCCTACCATACCTGGCTGAGGGTTGTTTAGTCGCCTCTTACGACAAGTCACCCGGCCGCAAGAAATTATATTCTTTCTCCGTTCCTACACAAATATGAGAAGTTAAAATTTATCATATTAAAAAAACCACTTGAAATTCTAGGAATGTCTTTTAATAGTATTTTCTTAAGTTTTTGCGGCTTGTACACATAACTTTAATCTTTACTATTCGTCCATTATGGAGAAAGTCACTAAAATGTTAATAACAAGACATTGCAAACAAACAACTGTATGAATAGTACCTTCCACGCAATAGTGGTGCAACTCCTATGTATAATACCCCCCCCCCCCCCGTCTTAGGATTTTTCCGTCATGAAAAAGCATTACGGCCACGTGGAGGAGCGGTATAAATTTAGACTAGAAGTGGTGAGAGCCGGTATAATGCTAGGGTAGACTATCGATGTTTTTATGGATTCCGGATCGAATTCAGTTTTTTTGTTTGATAAAATAAAATGTTTAAATAAAAAATGCATTTATTAAAATTTACCTAACCTAACCAAATCATAATTTGCAGTGAACCTGCGAAAAAGCGAAATGTGAGCTGGGACACATAGTAGAAGTGAAACTTCAACGGACAATTGGAAAAATGAATCGCAAAAAAATTAGCTTGAAGTTTTACGGGCAGATTGTTTGTACTTGTCCAATTTGAAAACCTGCCCGTAAAACTTCAAGTTAAAATTTTGTTGCGATTCGTTTTTCCACTTGTCTGTTGAATTTTCACTTCTACTATGTGTCTCAGCACACATTTCGATTTTTGTTATTTATTTGCTGTACCAATAGTATCTACCATGTACAGCAAATAAAGGTCAAAGTTTGTATCTACAAACTTAAGGTAATCTTACATATAAAAATGAATCGCAAAATGTGTTGGTAAGCGCGTAACTTGAGAACGACTACCGATTTTGATGAAATTTTGTGTGTGTGTGTTTGAGTGGGTCCCGGGATGGTTTATTTCCACAATTGGACCCGGTAGGTGGCGTTGAGATCGGGTTCTAGAATCCTTCTAATCACCGGGAGCGATTTTGGTGATTTTGTTTTTGTGTGTTTGAGTGGGTTCCCGGATGGTTTAAATTCGCAATTAGAACCGGTAGGTGGCGCTGAGGTCGGGTTCTAGAATCCTCCTAATCATCGGGAGCGATTTTGGTGATTTTGTTTTTGTGTGTTTGAGTGGGTTTCCGTTTGGTTTAGATTCGCAATTAGAATCGGTAGGTGGCGCGGAGATCGGGTTCTAGAATCCTCCTAATCACTTGGACCGATTATGGTGATTTTGTTGAAACAACGTCTTTTAGGAATTCAGAAAATATAGCGGTACGAAGTTTGTCGGGTCAGCTAGTATATTAATATATGTATCACATGTCTCTGTAAACAGTGCAACAATTTCTAAAAGTTTTTGAATTCATCTCCTCGTGATAATCTTTCGTGAATTTTAGATGTAAATGCTAATAAACAATCTTGAATTGATCCTAAAGAGGCTGAACCTGCTTGACAGATGATGAGACCAGCCCCTTTTCTCGACGGCACTCTAGACGTGCAACCTTGGGTATCATCTGTCTACGAGTAGCCAAATGTATGATTTGAATTCAGCCACGTCTCGTCGAGAAATACTACTTTATCCCAATTAGTAATACATTTAGTTTCCAGAAAAATGTTATTCCTTTTGATACAATGTCGTAGCGCTCCATTTATATTTTACGCTTGTTATATATTTTGTATCTAAATCCGATTGATTTTGAAACTTTTGATAGAGATGTTTACCACCAGAAAACAAGCCTGCCTCTTTTAATGATAATAAAATTGTTTTTCAAGTTGAATTCTTGTTTTTAATATAGTACCAATACACATGATTGTGAATCGCATTGGCGTGAAAGCCATCAACATAGATGACTGGCTTATTTCGCTTCCTCTTTACAGGTGAACGAAAAATGTTATTTTCAGTGCCTGAAGGTCTGTATTTTTATTTAACTATTCGGCTTACAGTATTTTTCCGATTCTCAGAGCATCGGAAACACGGATCTTTAATTATTGGTGGTAGCAAGGGCCTACCATTTTTAAATTCACTCTCAAAATAATCATATAACGTCGCCACTAGGCTGCTACATTGACTGTACAACATTTCACCGCGTGGTAGACATGATAATTGGATCTAATTTAAATCTTAAAACAAAATCAGTTTAAAATAAAGCCTGATAGTCGTGGTGAATGTAAATCAAGACCACAGAGAGAACAACGAAAACGCACAGTTCGCATGAGGACAAAAGACTGCGTTATATCATCGCTGAAGTTTTCATTGTTGGATTCGTCTTGTCATTATATTAATATGATCCAGACACGAGTCTGGCAAAAATATATCTAAACAATAACTCCATATTGTACAGAAACATAATTAAAAAGACATAGACTTTATCTTAAGAGCTTGATAGATTCTACGACAATATGTAATTCTAAGGTTAACATGCACTTTTAGGGAGAATAATAAGTACATTCAGAAGTATGTCAAAGAGAAAATTTATACAACATAACATAAAAGGAATCAACTAAATTTGTGTATCCTTCTTATAGTCAATTACGATCAACTATCGTCAAAAGCTCATACATAAAATCATTTTTGCAGTTTATCCTAATTTACTGAGTTTCCTTTACTTTTTCCTGAATAGTTTAGCAGGAAAATACGAACAAAAAAGAAAATGTAGGTCGCCCAGTAAGTAACGAACCACGCACGTCGAAGCGTTCCGTAGAGACATCAAACCTTAATTTATTTTAGTCATTTGGAAAAGGAACTCTTAAATTTTTTTAACAAACGTAACCTAATAAGAACTGTATACTTTTCGTTGAAAATTTTATCTTCATTATTCAAAATTAGTAGAGAATTAGTACTCACATAAGTAATTTAAAGACATTGGGAGATAGCTATAGATATCTGGCTATTGACTTAAACATAATTTTATTGACTTAAACATAATTTATCATCGAAATTATTTAACACTTGACCTTTTAGTCCCCATACGATGATTTAGAATTTTACAACCCTCAGATAATACGTGTATGTATAGGGGTACCGCCCCTAATTATTATTTTTTCAATTCCACTGCAGCATTGTGTGGTGGTATAACAAAAGATCTATTACATATTCCTTTTAATGTCATTCTTATAAACCTATTAATTTCGGAGAAAAGTGATTGTGACAAACAAAGACCTACAGACAGATAGACAAAATATGGAGGCAGGAACATGACGATCTCATTGGAGTTCCATATAGGACGAAATAACTAGGTATATAGTAGATACTATCTATACATATAATAAATCTGTAGAGGTCCAATTTCTGTACAATGTAAAAAATGCTAAAAACCGAGTCAGGGGATGTAAGAAGTGAAATAGAATTAATTTAGATTTTTTTAAATTTTTTGATTCTCTGTTTGTACGGGCTAATCTCTGAAACCACTGGGTCGATTTACATGAAATGTTTTAGGTGGTTGCTTATATCCCTGATCAACATCTAGGATACTTTTGATCCCGAAAAATTAAATAGTCTCCGTGGGATAGTAAAAAAAATAACCACGCGGACGAAATTGCGGGCAGAAGCGAGTATGATAATAAAATGGGTGGCCTTATTACTTAAAACACTTTTTCTAGACATCCTTGCAAATCTATATATTTTGTCTTTAAAATGTAGAAAATATTTGTAATTTACTTACGATTTATGTTAAACTTTTCGATTATACATTAACCTCCTGGTCACGTTACTAATAATATTTAAGAAAACAAGTGTTGACAAACAACGTTGTCATGTGTTACGTTTCTAATGAAATAAGCTGATTGTGGTTATATAAATTATTTGGATACTGTTACAAAGTTAGTTCATCAGTATTTACATGAAACATCAAAAGTGGTTTTATTGCTATTGCGGCTCTACTGTACTGACGTACATTGCAACTATATATGGTGATTTAAATATGTCCTTAAACAGATGTTTTTGACTTTATGATTAAAAAATACATGTTATTTTCCACAGTCTAAATATTATTCACTACAATACTGGGTATTTTTCTTAAAGCATAAATATCGAACGAATTGGTTATGTATACTTTTCATGCGGTTAATGTTTTCGTGATATCCAGGGTCCATATGTGAGACGCGCATTATAAGTGATTTCTGACGTAAGTGCAGTTTTTTTTTTTTTTGTTTTGATCTCGCTAAAGCAATTCGATATTCGCATAATAAAACCCAAGGTCTGAGAGTCATTCTTGACGATATTATTGATGTGGACGTCGAACGTTAACTTATTACCATGGTGTATCTAATGCACAGATGCCTTTGGACTTGACTTTACTCTAAATAACTTTATACAACTCGCTGTCACTATGTTGTGTTGCAATGAAACAACGAGTGTTGATTTTATTTGGAAATTTTCATTAGTAAGAATATTATTATACTACAATATATGTAAATGAAGTAGGCGTAAACGTTGAACTACTTACATATTTACAATTAAAACATTTTTGCCAGGAGACTGTCGGTGGGGAGCGTCCCCAAAATGCTGACCGCAATTGCACGCTGTATTGAATGTTAATGCGTTGTCCAAAATACACTTCAATTGTATTGGAAATTTTCGATAAGCTGATATAAAGTTAATAAGCTTCGCGTTCCCGCAGAGTCCATATTCTGCGAGGCAGTAATATCTCAAAAGAAGGTCGCTGAACGGAGAGGGAGAGAGGTGCGCATGCGTCTGCGGGTACCGACGTCAGTCGGGGCCCCGGAGACGTAGATTTACACGAGATCTCCCGTAATTCCGCTACAGGGGTTCTCCAGCATCTGGGGAGCGGGGGATCAAACCGCTTTTGACGAAGTGAGATTGCCTCTCCTGGTGCATTCTCAAGCACTGATGCGCAGGATAAGCGTGGGCGTAACTTCATTATAAGTCTCACGATTTTCCTACCATGAGCGAAGGACACATGGGAGGAAGGGGGTTTTATCGGAGTATTAACCCATGGGCTACCTCTTTAATAGGGATAACCCATGGAATTGCTGAGTCTTCACACAAGCCGGCAATTGACTCTGTTATCTGCGCCATCTTCAGCCAATCTCTCATTGCGTTGGTCTAATCCCAGTAAAGGACCAGGTAGTGTTCGAAATGTATTTCCCCTGCCTCAAAAAAGAAGCCTCGCGTCCCCGCGGCCCAAGAGTCTCAACCCGGAAAGTCATAAATATGTGCCCATTACAAATGGATGAATATTTGAGGCGTTTCGGGATTTCCTGGTGTTTATCAGGAACGCTCTTTAACCCACTGACTATATACATACTCTTTAACACACATTGATTCTATACAAACACTACCTTTGTAAATAATATTATTTGTATGTTAAATATGCAATTTTACTGCAATATTGTATGGGTGTTGACTTGACTTACCGTTCATTGTTTCGAGTTAATTGTGTCAGTGGGTAAGGGATGGTATTTGATGCGAAGGCGAGGGCACGGGGTGTGGAAATGTCACGGACACGAGACAAATAAGTATAAGATTGGCGCGTTCAGTCCTTCTCTACCCTGATGCAATCCGGTCGCGTCATTTCCGATATTCAATTCGAGAACTGTTCATAGATAGTGTGACGTGACAAAATTTTAGGAAAATACCTCTAAAAATGCGGAAATTTAAGAATTGTATTTAAACATTTAGGGCCGCTTGCATAACGATCGCTTTTAAATAAAATTAGCTAATCATATTAAATTGCCTAAATACGTTTTACACAAAACGTATTGACAGTTCTTTAAACATATTTAGCGGCAAATTTTGCGTTGCGCACGACGCTAATTGTATTTAACTGTGTTAAATACGTTTTGTGTTTTTTAAATAAATTTAAGCAACCTCATGCAGCGGCCCTTTAAGTTAATAAAGCAACAAGCTTTAACTTTTTTTCTGTAAATGTTACGAAAAAAAGATATTAAAGCTTATTTTTGGAGAATTAAATTTACTACAAGTGTATGCAAAAAATTAGAACTGGTAATACGAAACAAAGTTTTCCTCTTGCAATTAATATGGGACAATCAAAAACCGTTGCGCGTCGTGTAGATTTGAGATACCTAGCAGCGCTTTGAGTAGGATTTTGTTTATCTCTAACAGTGAATTTTAAGATAATAGCACTTAATTATTATTTTTTTGAGCCACCGTACATTTGCATTTATGTACTTATTAATACAAATAACTAGAAAGCTTATAATAGTTTCACAGAAGTCATTTGTGTGGATTTTCCATATTTGCGGCCGGAGTACAAGTTTGTTTCAAAAAAGTATCTGTAATTCTCTCACGACAAAAAGGTTTGAAAGTTTTGTAATAAAGTTTCTTTTTTTTATCTCAGGGTAATTACAAGGAGAAGTCGAAAAATTCCTTGAAACTTCGAAAATCATTTTGAACACGCCCTCGACATACCTGACTTTTTTCCTCTGTTGTATGAAATTTCCATTAGAGTCTTCCTAATGTGATCTTCCTCGTATCATCAATTTCATGATATGAGAGGATTACATCAGGATTGAGATTGATCAATTTTACTTAGTTTACCATCCATTTTCGTATTTCCATCAGTTTTTTCCACATTCAAAGTGACCCCAAACTTTTTGAAATTGCCAATTCTGTCGAGCTAGTTAGGTGATTAATTTGGTTTTCACTTTTTATTTCTATACAACACTAATTGAATATTGTTTCGATTTCATTTCCAACTGTATAAATAACTATTGTTCTATTTGAATCTTATTTTTGTACTAAAATCTTTACGTACATAATAGAAATAGATAAATCGTAAGAACAAAGCAGGTGACTTGGCAAACTGTGTAATTCAATCAGATTCCGTACGTTAGTAGTGTATTTATAAACTTTACCCTAAGACTAAAATAAAATCTCTAGGCCTATAACCAAATCTAAGTATGTCGGTCGAACAGGTTTGAAAAATTAACGGCACAGAACTAATAACAAATACCCTAAATTAGATTTTGTATATTATATTTATAAATTGTAATATATATTTTCGGGACTACTACACGTAATAAATTTACGTTTTATCGGTTTTAAGCGCGGTATTTGACTTCATTATTATTCATCATAATAGACGATGAAGCCGTTGCTTTTGTTAAGCATTTTGGAGAAATAAAACCAAACTTGTTGCGCAATCGAAGAATATTTTTCCTTGCATCTGTTAACAAAAATACTTTTTCATTTTGTATATTCTGAAAGTACACTCGGAGTTGCCTAATCCGCACTTTTCGTCCCTGTGTTTCAAGAAATTTAAACTATGCGAACCATAAATAATACACGCGACTCACGTCCCAACTTTATTTTACAGCTACTGTTAAACCGCGGCATAAATTGTAAAAAAAAATATCAACAATTTTGTAACATCATTTTATACGTATAAATTACTTTACACCAAATTATTATTTAATTTACATAAATTTGAGCTTAATATTTACTTTATTCAATAACCAAAAATATGCCTGGTAGAATGCCGCAGAAAAAGAAATTGTGTTCACACGCAGTAGCAGTAAAACTCCAGAGAGTATATTCAGAGATAATTTTCCTTTAAGTTTCATTAATTAAAATATAATTTGTTTAGCCTACATCCGTCAACAAATTATAACACAAAATATACTTCTTAGGTATCACTTTAAGTTTTTCACTGTTTTATTTAAAAGAATATTATTATCAGTTTTATTTCTGTCCAAATTGTATATATGTTTAATCATCGGTCTTATGAGACTTTCCAATCCGTGCTGTAAAACTCGTATCTCATTCTCTTGCGGGCCGAGTCCTATAGATATATATGCTTCTCTTTTAGTGTCGGTTTTTCGTTTCGTCGAGTTTTAAATCACAACGATTCTATAAAAGTTTCACTTCAAAAAATGACTTGACGTTTCATATGTCACGTATCGAAGTGAGGACGTTTCGTCAGATTCAGATATGAATTAACGCCTGATTTTATTAGAGAAGTAGTGGTTTGTTTAAGCAATCAGTTTTTATTTACTTTCCTCATATTCGAAATGAAAAGCAGAGTTTTAACCTCAAATGAAAGACCTACCACACTCGAACTATTAGGGCCCTCGCTACGTTCGTGCGCCAAACGATCTCGTGCCTAAATAGGTCATTTTTACCTCTTGTGTAACAATCTACTATTGTAACATTTGAAAGAGAACACTTACAGTTACAAATTTGCTAAATTTCATCTCTAGGCTCAGTAGTTCCTAAAATAATCACATGTGTCATACAGGCAGACTTAAATCGAATTGAGATAATACGGGTCGTTTTTTATTTTATGTATCGAAATCCTAATAAGAGATTGCACTTAAATGAAACACTGTATTAATTAAATGCTTATAATAATGACTTAAATCAACATCAAAACTTTAAAAAAAGTAAATAACGTAACTTTTACATAATAAATCAAATCAAAATCTTTCGTAATTTTTTTCATAAAAAAAGGTTAGAAGCTCACGAAAAAAGGCGCACACTAAGAAGAATAAATCACATACATACTATAATATAAAATACTTACATTATTGTACTTTATGTAAAACTTTATATTAAATTCTCAGCGACTAGTTATTTTATACCAGCCAATATATTTTAATCGGTCGCCTATTCAGTAGGACGATTTACGATGCCAATATGGCACTGGAAACCTAGTCTACGTACAGGCGCTAATATCAATCTAATGCTGCATCACAACTTAACTTATATTGAATAATACGTATATTTCCACTTATAAAATTATTTTTGGAGATCAACTGTTAAATTTTTGTCAGTCAAATTATTTTATTTAAATTCGGTGTAGATTATTAAAAACACTAAATACACTAAATATGACATCGTTGGCTTGGGCAAGATCGAAATAATGTCGTCTAGGTAGTTTATGGTGCAAATATCCTTTGGATATGTAAATGTTGGTCCTTTAACACATTTAGACTGTTTTACTTTTAGTACAAATTAAATTAATATTTTCTTATGTTTTCGCGATTTGTATACATAATAAAACTACGTTTTAACGGTTTTAAGGGCGGTAATTTATTTGATTTTGGTTTGTTGTCCGTGACCACGGCCACTGAAAAGCGGCCGAAACGTCGGGCAAACCAAGATCAAATAAATTACCGCGCTTAAAACCGTTAAAACGTAGTTTTATTACAAATTAAATTGTTAGTTTACTATTTGTGATTGATAAAACTTTACCATTATAATGTTTTATAATCTTTTAGCTAGCAAACCTAGCTATCAGGAAATGCAAAATCTGGCCAATTCCCGGCTTCTTTTTAATTCTTGGCTTCTTTTTAGTTCTGAAAACACACCATCTATAACTATAGATAAATATTGTTCAAAGTAGTGATATATATACAACGTTTGCATTATAGTCTTTATTTCCTTATTGGAGAAGGTACAGTTATTTTGGCCATTAAAGAAGAATTCTTTTTCCATGTTTTGGCCAACTTTTTTTTGATACCTACTCATTTGCCGATATCAGTTTGGTTATAAACTACGAGAGAAAATTAATAATATTGATGCAATATCTGCTTAAACTCTCAGGGTTTTGAGCTTTGGTGTTGACTGTTTCAATTTTCTGAATTTTTTTTCATTCTGAATTCTGATCTTGATTATCTTTCCTATTTGTATTTAAGTTTATAATAATAAATATACTAGATTGGTTACTCTAATTAATCACAGGAGGGCGCACGAATGTCGTGACATTAGAAATTGAAGTTGTCTCTATAGCCGCATCTGTTGGAGGATTTAATTATGTAGTTATTTAAATCAGTCTGATCGTCTGAATTTAAAGCACTTTTATTTTTCTTATACGATTTTACTACTTCGGGTAAATGACTTCGATATCAAATTTTTCTTACCACATATCATTTCAAATCAGTAACTGTCACTGATTTTCCTGGCTCATAACTGACTGATTTGCCACACATAAGGGCAAATTGTTGACCTGAATGTGGCTACTTTCATTAAAGTTCCCATAGAAGCTGACGGTAGGGCCTGCAACCACAGCCCCTATCCCTATGCAGAGGTATATCTTCAATATAATTTTTATGTGCTCGAGACCCTGTCTCGCGTCTTAGTTTTCTTTATCAAATTCGGGATTTGTGTTGCTGAAATTTATCATATTTATAGATTCAGTTTGTGAATTATTGCGCTTTTATAAATATTATTATATTGTTACAAGTTGCGGGACTCGAATTAAAATGCCGTTGTAATTATTATAGAGTTTATTAGAACTATACAAACACGTATAACACAGGTACCAATATAATATAACACAACAAGTCCAAATGTAATGCAAAAGGTCGTAATTCAATAAAACGCGCACAGTCCGTCACTATTAGATTCCCGATTGTAGTACACACGTCTCGCTTTGATCATGGTTCTCGCTCGACTGCCCCCCTCCCCCAGTTAGGCCATTGTTTTACACTGCACAAATGCAATGTGCCCGCACGACAACGTGGATCGAACTTCCTAGAATCAGCTTGTACTTTAAAATCCGTAACACCTGGCTTATGACCACAGCCGCAAGCGGCTGTAAACGATTACAATAGAGTAATAGGCCGCTCTCTAGAAACGTATGCCAATAAATAAGTAAACAAAAGAAGACGATCATAAAATAATTACATTAGTTTCAATTTTATTCGTTCAAATGCCGACGGTTAATAAATGTGCTTCTTCAAATCTGTATGTGGAACCTGTCTTTGTCGGCTCCTAGGTTGTAACAATATGTTCGTGAGATGCATCTCCGATGGAAATATTTGTTTTCTATATTAGATTCTATATTTATTTAGACGATCGTGGTATACTTAAAGTTTTGATCTGGCTAAATTGAGCAGGAATCGAGTAAAAACGAACGTGACGTAACATCACTGTACAATGAGAGTTTGTATACAATGCAAGTTTTTTTTAATACTAATTACAATATAACTTAATGAAGCTTCATGGAATTAACTAATTCTTTTGTTATTTATATTCTTGAGAATAAATAGTAGTTATATTGAATTCAACACGGTATAAGTGTTTTTTCTTTCTGATGACAACTGCATAAAGAGGAAGTAGGGTAATATTACCATGTTGTTAGAAAATACTGGAGTTGGAACAGTTATTCAATAGAGTTGTGAATCCTTAAAAGGGTTATACTTTTAAGGTGTATTAATATTGGCTTTATTTTTTCATTTCTTTATATATCATAATATTTTACCAATATTTTGGGTTCATTTATGGTAAAGTAGGTATATATATATATATATATATATATATATATATATATATATATATATGTTTTAAACCTTATTCAAATATAAATAAAACGTGTCTATAAAAAAACTAGAATTCCTCTGCGCATTTTGTGGTCAGCTTATTGTAATTTAAAGTTACTAACGTAATATGCCGAATTTCTATATAAATTTGTTGAAACAGAGCGTAAACAGATTTTTAAAGGTTATAGGTACATTTGTTCTCTTTGTGTAGCAGATGTTCGTTAAAGGTAGTTGCTGGTTTTCGCTTACCATTTGAGGAGCCGTCTCCTACTAATCTTATTGTAGCAAACATAATAAAATTACAAGAATTTTCGTCCATTTTAATAGAGATCTATTTTACATTGCCAAAAACATTTTGATGAGAAATATAAAACACTTTTTAAAGTACTCTTAACAATTTTTGTTGTTTAATATTTTGATTTGTGGTTCGCTATTTAATAAGCAGTCTGTTATAGTTGCTATGTACTAATCTATTATTTTTGTTATAAATAATTGCAATTTCAGAGGTTATTTTTCATTGTTTCAGAACACAAAATGGGTTGTTTCGTCAGTAAAGACAAACTCACTAAGGAGGATATGGATTTCCTTAAAACCCACACATCGTACGATGAAACGACCATCAAAGAATGGTACAAAGGCTTTAAGGTAACTTAAAAATAATCTAATATTGCCGTACTGAACATATCAACGCGCCAGTGGTCGTCATGATGTTAGTAACGGACCTGTAGTCATCAAAAAATATAATTGTACCTTAAATATGTACATACAGGTGTAATTTTTTTGTAATCCTTTTCTAGGCTTGGTTTTCAATACCAAGCCACTATACATTTATCAAAAATTCTGATTGTTCTAACAAATAATTTTATTGTAACGCCCGACTTAGTTTGGCTCCTCTGTGTATACGTGGGGTTTCTGTAGAGACATATACTGTGGCAAGCTGGAACCTACACGACTGTTCGATAGCTAATTACATAAACAGGGTTCTTAGCTGGGATCCTTTGGGAGCAGAACTAGAATTCAATATACAAACACACAAACACACACACACACACACACATATATATATATATGATGAAATAGCATCACATAACCCGATCGGGCACCGGGTTTTGTTTCAAAATATGCTGTAAGATTGTAAAAATAAAAATATTTTTTTTAATAAGGAAATATATCGCGTGTTCGAAGTTTTTTCAACAGCGATGTAGTCGGCGCTTGCATCATACGGTATATTTATTCAAGAGGCTTACCCTAGCCGAATTTCCACTCCGCGCTACTGATTTATCTCTTTGCGTTAAAGTCCCGTTCTTTACTTTAGTATACGAGTGTTTTAATAGATAATTGTATATAATGTTGAGGGTGTATTTTATTTAAATTGAGATTGATTTGAAGCACGGCACACTCGAAAATTAATGTTTATATAATTAAATAATATTGAGTTATATAATTAGTGAGTTTGTCTTAATGTTTTCAAGGCACCATGCTACCTTCAGGTACTAATTATTTACAAGCTTTTAACTGCATTTTTCTTCTGGTTGGACACAATGGGCCTTACTTAATCATTTCTTAAATTTAAAGAAACGGGTCAGAAACAGATTAGTGAAAATCTTACCCATAAACTCCGCTTTAGTCGAATATTTTTGGTACAACCTACGTTAATCATTCAGAAAAAAAGATATTCAATGACTAGGGTCTGATTCTGATTCTCTTACTTAAGATATGCCTAATCGTTTCTTAACGAGATTATTGTAAGTAAGGCCGAATATTGAATTTGACAACCGTTTTATTAAAAGACTTGTTAATAATATTACGGATGTCACTTCAAATGCCCTATCAAGTCCCGGAATTAATCTTACAATTTCTTCGCTCTTCGAAACGTTTATTATTTGAAGACTACTTCCTACATGCAATTTCCCAGTCTAGTTACAAACTGTAGCGGAGTTGCGATAGGGTTTTAGCCACAATTATATAGGAGGCGCTTACGGGATATGCCGGAGTAAATCACTTTAGTCGTTTTTAACGGTTCGCTTTCATTGGAAATAGCTCTAGTTGAACCGTGCACCTGACTTGTGACTTAAAATTCAAATATTCGTTGTTTTATTCTTAGGATCGCCATTGCTGTCTCTTTTTGAACGAACAGATGCAGTCGACGATGTTGAGTTTGTACTTTTTTTAATAGGTATTGTAAGTCCTGAGCTTAGTCCTTGTCCACCAAACGACAAAGCCGTAAGTTTAGCATTGGTCTGGCGACTGCTGTACATTCTGTCAAAAAAGTATCGGGAATGGATGATTTGTTTATGGTTCCAAATTATTTCTTTTTTGTTAGAATGGCACAACTTTTTTTCATTTTGCCGCGGAGTTTGAGTTGCATCGATCATTTAGATTAAATAAAATGCTGTTTTTAATAAGATCATATCTAGTGTGTGGCGAATTTCATAATGGACTCAAACATCAAACAAAGAGTTTGTCCTAAATTTTGCACGCCAATGGAATTTCGTATTCGGAGACACATTTTCCATCCGTGCAGGAACGGAGCAAGAATTCAATTTCCTGCGGCCGGGTGGCCTGTCGTAAGAGGCGACAAAACAACCCACACCCAGGTGGTAGGGCATTTCCCCGGCTGGATGGCTACCACCCCTGGTCTAAAGTATGTCGCCATAAAAACCTTGAATTGTGTTCCGGCATTAGTGGCCAGGTTCCAGTCTCCCTTAAGAGAGCAGCAGCGCATTTGTAGCACCTTTGGTGTTGCAAATGTCTTTAGGCGATGGTAACCGCTTTCCATCAAGTGGGCTGTCTGCCTGTTTACTGAACTCCTGCAATAAAAAAAAGAGTGCGTGTAACGTTCACACGCGATTGAAGTAAAACTTTTTTTGGCATTGTACGAGATGGCAATTAAGTTAAAAATCAATACATTATATAATAAATGTTATCTGTATGTCTTTCAAGACCACGGGCCATAATAATGGCCCGGAGTTTTGGAGGGCTTGCGTGGGGCCATGGGGAGGCCAACACGTAGAGGCCCCTTGACAAATTTAATGTAAATATGTGGCGTGACACTGACCGGCGATTATCCCTGTCTACACCATACTAATAAATGTTATTATTATTCAGTTTAATATTTTCAATTTAATATTTTTTACTAATTATAATTTTTTTCAAAATTTTTTGATTGATTTTTTTATAAACTATCTGTTGACAAAAAAATATTTGAAAACCGGATGGTACAGAAACGTGACGCCATATTGCGACGCCATATTGCCGTAACGGACTTCCGTTGCATTGTCGTCCAGTTACCTCCTAGTCGCGCCTAAAGAAGTTTTACTTCAAAAAAACCACTGAAACTGTTAGAGAAGGCTTATGGTGAATGGTGAATGCTAGAACAAGTAAATTCCTGCCCAACATTTATAAAACAATTTTACTGGTGACGAGACGTGGGTTTACGAGTTTGACATGCAAACTAGTCAACAAGCTTCTGAGTAACGCCTTCCAATTGAACCGAATCGAAACGAAAACCACGCCAAAGTTGATCAAAGTTATGTTGACTGTTTTGTTTGACTATCGCGATATTGTGCACTCGGAATTCTTATCGGCAGATCAAACGGTAAATAAAGTATCTTATTTGAGCGTTATGCCGCGTTTAAGAGAGTTTAATTTGCTGTCTATCCTTATTCTTAGCCACTAAACAACACTAATTCTTATAGACAACTGAAGAGTGCATATAAAGTAAAGAGTAGAGCGAAATTGTTATAATTTCACTATTACCTTTGTAGTTATTTTTATTACATTGATGCAGTAAATTTTCTTTTTAACAGTCGTATGATTCGGTTTTTTATCTTTAGTATGAAGCGTTAAAATTCCAAAGCTCTTTACTTTGGTTCCAGAAACTGCTTTAATTTAATTTAACTCCACAAATGAGTATTTCTACGTGAGTCACGCCTATTGTCTAATCTCGTGGTAAAGTCCTTAAGTCGCCGGGTGATTTCAGAAATTTCATTCCACACTTCTTGTCGAATTATGTGTCAGTGACGTTCGGAGCCCTTGAGGTACTTGCTACTTACGCGACCGAATTTTTGGGAACTATTCCTTCCACCCGATCAATGAGCTCTGCAACGGCGTATAGAGGGGCCAATGCCATGGCAAACAAGAAGATTGCTTCTTGTTGAGCCACAATTATTTGCAGTAAGTGAACTGGAAGTCGGCTACTTCACACAGTACGTAAGAAATTTTCTAATAGTCCTGGACCTGTCAAAACGTGCAGATGTCTTAAAAAGGTGGATGGTTTCCGATCTTAGAGCTCTTCATATGCTAACAACTGCATTATTTTTTTGTTGTTGAGACAAATATAAGCGATGAATTATTTCTACCTTTCAGGATACTTTTCAGTAGTCAGAGGGTTTCCAACTAATTCTTCAATGTTTTCTATAACTTCCACGTCTAAATTGCCAATAAGGGTATAATATTTGGATGTATCTGACTTCACTTCATTGAGTAAAAATTGAGCTTCCAATTAACAAAACCACAGCTTTGGTTCTTCCTTCCAGAATGGTGGTGCCTTAACACTCACTTTGTTCGCCTCGATTTTTTCGAAGGGACCCGGGTTTGACATCCCCTAGAATCACTACTGGACATGTTGCCAGCTCGTGCACTCGTTTCGTTTTCGGATCGAGAAATGCTTCAAAACGAATTTGTTCTTTCTCGATCACCAATTGTGTGGGGCGCAGTATCTAAAGAATGAAGAGTCGGTTACGACAACCACACTTTTATTTGGTTTCAAGTAATTTGTAAAATGTCGTAACAATATCACTGTATGATAGCGTCCGTGCGTGCTATCAACCGCGACCTTATAGGTGTCCATTTCTGGAGGGTCGGCGGGAGGCAGTCTCCAGATTGAAATTAAGAAAACTGCCAAAACGATACTATTTCAGAAACATTTCCTCACTATTAATATTGGATAATTTCATACTATGTCGAATATTTTATGGCATTTTAGTAGAGTTACGGCGATGAAATACTTCCTCAATTTCCCCAACGCTGAAATTTTGGGACCCAAATAATTCGCCAGGAAATACTTGTCCCCAATAATTCCCCAACAAAAACCATGATTAATAATCTCTTTTATTATTATTATTTAATTTTTTCTATTCACACGAATTACAAAACCATTGCGATTTGGAATGCTAAAAATCAGTCCATCAAAATCAGTTTGAGGAATGGCCGTCCACGTTCTTTCTAACGAGTCAAGTAGTTGTTGTGGGGTATGCATACCCCATGCACGGCATCCATACTCGGCAAAGCTCTTATCTGGAGCATATCCCATGTGGGCTCAATTGGGTTGAGAGCAGGCTACGGCAGAACGTTTACGGGAGCATCGGCTTGTGCGTGTTATTCTAAAACATACTTGATCCCTAACCACTTTTCATGTGTGTATTTGCCATTTCAATTAAATAAATAAAATCAGGATTTAAAGAAATAATCATATCTCTTTAAGAAGTTTTCTAATTTTTTTCATGCACCTGTTATTAACATAGCTGTTGTTACCTTTGATAAATATCAACACAATTAAGTTTCTCTTATTGAAATGTTACTTTGCTATAAAAATGAAGGATAAACGCGAGGCAGTAACGCGCAGGGGGCGGCAATGATATAAAGTCAGGTGATTACATTTCCTGTTACCGCTCTCAGTTACACGAGGCTTGTGACACCACACATACATAGTTTGTATAGTAGAACAACGTTCTGTTATGATTGCATAGAAACCTGATTTTATACACCAAGTTATTTTTTAAATAATACGGAGATTTCTTGCTGCCAGCCTCCCCTAACGCAGTGAAGGACCTTGTTTTTCTTATATATGTGTATCTTAATATTTCCTTAATTCTATTATTATTATATGTCTCTGCAGACCACGGGCCATAAAAATTGGCCCGGACCTTTGGAGGGCTTGCGTGGGGCATGGGAAGACCAACACGTAGAAGCCCCTTGACAAATTTAATCTAAATGTGGCGTGACACTGACCCGCGATTGTCCCTGTCTACATCATATACAAATGCACCCAAGGACAAGTCCAAGTCAATGTAGGACTATTGTAGAACAAAAAGTACTAGGTTATTGGGATAAAGTGCTAGTGGAACTACGGATTGGGGTTTATGGAATGTATGTCTCAATATTAATGGAACATGGAACAAATGGAACGGTAACTCGCCACTCACTGCACGGACCTCTAAAAATGCCGTACAAGATTGGCGAGGGGCAAAATGGGTGTGAGTGGCTAAGGGTTGTCGAGAGGTGGGCTGTAGGTTCACCGAAACTACTTCCGACGTTAGGCCATTTATCACTTCCACCCCTGGAGCTTGAGTCTTAACTCTAAAGATCTTCGCTCCGTGCCAGCTGGCTAAAGCAAGTACGGACGCCGACGAAGTCCGAGGTTTCGGTACTCACCTTAACTTCGCTACAAAGCCACCTGCGGGTTACAATTCTATTATTATTATAATTAATAACTAAGTAAATTATAATTGTATCAGATTTTTGAGTCTAAACTTCCGTGTTTCTAATTTCATATGTTATTTACGTATTCTCTTATGTATATAATATGTCTTTCATTTATCTATGTATGTATTTCCTTCGTGATTTATCTGTATACTACACACACGTTCACACACACGTACACTTAGTCACTTACTACTACGACTACATTGAAATTAAATAATATGAAGGCAGGAGATTATATTTCCTGTTAACGCTCTCAGTTATACGAGGCTTGTGACACCATACATACATAGCTTGTATACTAGAACAACGTGCAATTAAGATTACAAAAATCCCTAATACACGTAAGTTAAAATTTGGTCTGATATTTCTGACAGTATGCCATATCATTATCACATATTTATGATTTGCATTAATTTTGACTGAACACTGATTGCTGTTCTAGAACATCGGTCTAAGTATATTCAATTTTAATTACAGCAAGACTGCCCTAATGGTCGACTAACACCAGCTAAGTTTGTTGACATGTACAAGATGTTTTTCCCCTCCGGCAACGCGGTAGAATTCTGTGACCATGTTTTTCGTACATTCGACATGGACAAAAATGGTTACATAGACTTTAAGGTAACATGATCTCAAGGTAACATATTCTGTAACATAATTACATCCTGGTCAGATTGCCGAAGCGAATTTAACTGTGATTGGAACCCATTCAAAGTCAAATAAGTAAAAAGATTATTTTTGGCGAGAAGTTTTGCTATTAATGCGCTTATTGATCGCTAAAAAAATTAAAAGCGTAAATAAGCGTTAAGACATTTTCATGTGTGACACCCTTTACTTGCATGTCAGTTAATCTTTGATATGATGGCTAACTTTTAAAGAGTACATATAGTGAAAGTAATAAGTTGTTTATGCCGATTACCTAGGTCATGAAAGAGAACTAAGTTCGGTTTTGTTTTTTTATTATAAAATATGATATTTTAGGTTTTTTTGTGTGGTCTATTAGTTTTTTTTAAATTTTATAGTTGTTTGTTTGATAGATTTTATATAAAATTTATTTGACTTTTATATTTTGAATTTGCATTCTATTTATTCTGTAAAGGGTCTCAGTTTTAAAAGAGAGTATCTTAATTAACAAGTGTTGTTGCGAAAGCGAGTTGGTTGTTTAAATAATACAATTGGCTTTTGCGAACTGTTGTACTATTTGAGTTTGTGATTGTTAACTGTTTATTATTACTGTAAAATTCACAGTATTACTGACGGCTTGTTTGTTGACGACCGAAGAACTCTTACACAATACGAGGAGGTGTTTACAGTTATTATATGTGTTGGTTGTAGGAATTTCTCCAAGCGATACATGTCACCTCAAGTGGGACGCCGGAGGAAAAATTGAAGTGGGCTTTCCGAATGTACGATGTGGATGGCAATGGCGTCATAGATATTCAAGAGATGACAAAAATAGTACAGGTGAATACCATATAATATTATAACTATTGTATTCCTTTTTTGTCCCTTACAACACGTACAAAGGACAAAGTAAATTTTTAATTTTATATAGGGGAGAAACGTGAACGACAATATAGGTGGCACCACAAATTGATACGAGAGTCACAGTGCAATTTCAAAAAGAAACTAGATTTTTCGTCGTGTTGCCTTCAATGTTTACATTATATTTAAATTGTTTTATCATAATTAAAGTTATGTAATATGGGTTCGGGCCGATTAATAATAATTGTCAGCGTGGCCAGAATATTATGTCAAAAGGCCAAAAACTTTTCGAGTTTGGGCACGTCTTAGAAGTAGAAGAAACAGTTAGTAGGAATCTTGAAAACGCAGTAATATCTGGCAAAATTATGGTAGCTCAAATGAAGATTTCTATCGTTTATGATGTCAAATTAACTGTAAAGTGTTTTCTGAATTCGCTTTTAACGTAAATATTTTATATTTAATAGTCTATATTACTGAAACAAATTACGTTTACTTTCAGATTTATTTGTGTTGAATATTACTACTACATACAAAACTTAAGCTATTTTGACAAGTAACATTAGTAATTTTTATAAGCATGGCAAGTGAGTAATATTCGTGGGAAAGTAATAGAGTTTTACGCCATTTGACTTATTTTTCTTTTTCTTTGAAGTGTTTAAGAGCAACCAGAAATGCAACAATACATTTTCACTTAGTTAAGTGTTATTTTTCACTTATTTATTTGATTATTTTATTATGTGAAGTGTCAGAGTACTATTATTGTTTGCGAAAAATGAAGGTTTGCGTAACCAGTTACCAGTGCCTTCGTCGTGCACGCCCCCTATAACAAATTACATGATGTCTTGTTTTCGTGTTGAAATGCTGTGTAAGCAAGCCGGCGTTTGGCGTTGTAAAAAGTTAATGAATGAGTGAAGTATTGTAAAATATTTCTTTTTGTAATCACAGTGTCATCCCTGCGATATATAGACAAATTTTAAAAATATAATAATACCTTTTCTTTAGATTAACAAATATTCGTACAACGCAGCTTGTTTTAGACTATGTGTATGTAATTAAAAGGTGTAATGTAATCAAATCCATCATTCAAAATTTATTTAATACTTTATCTTCAAGGGCCATGGTCTACATCTGCACAGCTCAGTTGGTTGATGGTTTATTATGTAGTCTGACAAAAGACACAATATGGAACAGTATCCAAATTCATCTTAAGTAATTTAAAGTCACTGCCGATCAGCTTTAAATAGTTATTTACACAATTGGCATTGTTTACATGATTGTTAATGGATATTATTTGAGTTAACCTAAATTAAATAGTTTATTGTAGTCTAACCCATATTCGTTGGTTCGTAGTAGCGATGTTAATAGCCTGTTATTGGTCTAATCGGCTATTAAACGCCATGATTCAGTCAGTCCGCGTTGATGTTTCGCCGCCTTTTATATTTTTAACTTTGATTAGCGGTGGTTTTTGTTTGGACTACCACACACTAACTCTGTTATGCTTGTTATGTATTTTCGTATTCCCATATTTTTGTTTGCTTTTATCTGAAGATTAAAACACCAAATGGTTGAATGAAGTAGACGGATACGATTTCATACATTGTTGGACCCAGATTGTTTTATTTTCAAGACATGACAGTTTTATAGTTTTATTGCTGTTGCTGAATGTCTCGGCTTGGTTACGATCATACAATTCGTGTTGGTCTAGTTCATATTGGTACCAAACACTAGATCTAGTCTGGCTTGGCCGTATCTGGAACAGTCTGGCAAAAGATGCCGAATGCTTTTGTGCATTCTTACGTTTCCTTGTAAATTGTACGCCTGAATGCTAGCTCAACCTCAATTAAAATGTTGTTTTCCGTTTACCTTTCAGTTTATCATTATAAATAACATTCTGTATATTCAACCACTTGCAAAGAATTATCGAAAACGCCCTTATTATATTTCCCCGTAAAATGGAAGGCTACCATGATATACTTAGAACTGATAAGAAAAGAATGCTGCAACCGCCATGATTTCACAAATATACTATATGGGTCAGAGTACAATAGAACATGAATAATGGGTTTTACATATGATATGCTTAAAATCCATTCTTAGTAGAGATGTATATACGTCGAGAAAGGTACAATTAGACTAAACAAGTCATAAGGTTTTATAATTTTAGAGTTCGTGTGATGAATGTGTAAGTGCTAGCCCGCTTTTACATAGTCCTGCCATAAGTTAAGTAAGAAATGATAATGAGACTATTCATAATTTGTCTCTTGTTTACTGCATTTCTTGTCTCTAAAAACGATAAGTCGTCATAAAATATATGTAGTTTCGAAGTTTCATGTATTTCTTTGCCATTTCGTAAAATATATCCCATTTCTCAAATGAGTTCTACTTTTTGTGTTAGGAAGCTAGACAACGGTTAAATTCTTGTGAATTTCGATATTATCTATTGTATAATATCAATAAATGTTTGCGAACGAGAGACATCGTTTACTTCCAAAATCATTAATTCCGGGGGCATCAACACTTAACTACTGAAGTCGGTCCGTTCAAAATTTTCTATATGTCTTAACAAGCGCTTATCAAGCGCTTAAATATTGAAATCGATATAGGAAGTCACACATTACCGAATCGAGTTAATTTAACTATGGATTATCAAAAAAAATACATCTTGTTGGGCTAGGCAGAAAGGAAAAAAACAGATGTCGGTTTCATCCGCAATATACATAGAAGGGGCATTTGCGCTGTCGCTTGGCAGAGTTCACGATGTTTCTCAAACCGTTTTCAGGCGACCCTGGCGATAGCCGAATGATGGAATACCAAGAAGTTTTAGTAGATTTCTGGCGCTAAACTTGCGGGACCCCACACTCTCCTATCGCAATTTATGAGCGGTGAATAGTCCATAAATGGATCTCTGTTTTTGCGTGTTGTTATTTTCACGATAAAAATATTTTCACCAATAATGTAACACAAGGTCTGCACTGACAACGACGACGTTTGACTATTCAAATAAAGCAAAGTTTTAATACATTTTATTCAGCGGAACTTGAAATGTCAATCCGTACATCTCGTTACTATTTTTTATAACGGATATAATTATTTCATTTTGGATTATGTTATCAATTCGTATGTTTCGATCGTAATCGTCCATGATTGTGACAAAAAAGTAATTTGTACGCGTCTTGTTCACCTGTTTCTTTTTTCGAATGAATGCTTAAATAATTCAAGTGACCAGTGTCATTTTATAGACCCAAAATAAAAACTTTATTGTTTGAGATTGTTAGGGCCGCTTGCGTAACAATTTCCTTTAAATAAAATTAGTTAATCGTATTAAACTGCCTAAATACGTTTTACACAAAACGTATTGACTGACATATGGCGTTGTGCAAGACGCTTATTGTGTTTAAGGGTGTTAAATACGTTACGTAAAAAAATCACGTTTAAATGATTTCGCATAACATTTTTCACCCTGTGTATTTTTAGACATTCTTTCTCCTTAATTATTAATGAAGTTCAAGCTTTTTGCGAGCAGGTTTAGTATATTTTTTGCGAGCGGCTTGTGTTAAATGGTTCTTTATTGAAGTCTAAAAACAAAAGCTCCATTAAATTTTATGTAAGCATCAAAATGATATTGGCTGCCGACGCACCGATCGGTTGAAGTGAATGCCTTTATTGAATATATAACAATACCGAGATACGCATGCCGTGTTCCGATTTTACTATCCAATTTCCATACCTATTGATCGGTTTCTCGCTTATAGGCAATGAACTATTTCCGAATGAACTTGCTCGTTTATCCTATAAAGTATCCTCCTCCAATAACATTTCAGCAAGTGAGATCGCAAGATACGTGGTCGTTGTTTTTATTTATTGCTGGGGTAATATTAGAATATGCCTGCGGGTTCGTCCACGATTGACTTGAAATTCCCGCGGAATTCTCGGAACACAAACAAGAGCCAAATTCAAAAAAGAATGTAAGCTATCACTCAGTTTACTAAAAATTGTGTCGGATTAATATAATTTTTGTGCATCTGAATAAGAACAAACCGCATGCGAAAAAATTGCCGCGGGATTCCCGGGTTGAAAAATATCATATTTTGTGTCATAACATTACCTATCAATGAGTGAAAAAATCACTTTGGAATTCGTTTTTTTTATCTGGCCATTTTAAATCATTCTCAGAAAATTTGTACAAGCACGACTTGTTTAGAATTTTATAATATTATAGATTCCAACTAAAAAGATTAATCCTTACAATAAACTGCTGGACGTGAGCCCACTTAGGACGTGTGATCGCCTTAAGGAGAAAAATAAATACCAACCACAGAATTTTTTCGACATTCTTCAGATCACGATCGTCAAGGTAGTTTCGTTTCAGCTAAACTTATGCCCAGCTTTCTGGATATTACACTTATTAAACAATAGATCTTCTGCTATTAGCAAATATTAAAACTGTAAGTATTAATGTTTTCCACAATGAATGGTGGTGGTTGTACCGTTAACTTAGATAGTTTATTTTCACCAGTGTTATTAAGGTCTCAAGCTTTTTACGTTCAGCGCGTTCATCTAATAATAGCTGATATAACAGTTACGATTTCAATTTTATGTTCGTAGTATGTTGAACTCACCGGGATATTTCTCGTTTTACGTTGGTGAATTACTTTCACGCAGAATAGTGTGGAGAGCATGTATGTTATTGACATAGAATATGTGAAATAATAACGTGAATTTTCGTTCATCGTTCGTTCGTTCATTCATCGGAAATGCTTGCGAATTTGGGCCCTGGAGGAGGTCAACGAGGGGTATGCGTGAGTCCCGACGGCCGACGCTACACAAGCTTCTGATAATAGAAGAAATTGCAAGCACCGACCGCGAGACAACCCACTAAACCTTTCAGCATCGTACTGATGCAATCCGACTAAGAGGGGTGTCTGTGGAACCAGGACAGCGCGTGGCACTGGTTGTGGCGCGCCGAGAGTGTCGCCCCCAGTCCAGTACGTCATCGGGAGATGGGCAGAGTGGCGCCTGCGACCGCTTCGCCGTCTGCGACAGGGGTCCGCCTGCTAATCCCCCTCCCTTATTCTTTTGGCGGCCGCCTTCTGTGACATAACGTGCTTACAGGAGGAGCCAATCACCCCTAGCCAATTCAACTCATTGCGCAGTATTTGGTAGACTACGCTGCGCAGCAAGAGATCTTGATCCATGACGGATATAAACTCATGCCGCTGGGGTCCCCATGCGGCACTTTCTTTCAGCGTATGGCTTGCCGCATTCCGGGGTCAGGGCAGACAGGGGTCGGGTTTCACCTCGAAATCTGGTACAGATACTTACCGACCATAATTATTGGCATCATTCTGAAATTCAGGGATTCGCGCTTCCTGTGAAACCATCGCCATCGGGATAGGTGGAAGTGTACTACCTCCCCCGTGTCCTGGCCTCCCACCGAGAACTCCTCCAACTTCTCCGACCAACAACAGACTAGGGCCACGTCCGCGAAGTCCCTGATCCGCTTTATTTATTCTGGACTCGGCATCTCGCATTCGGCCTCGAGAACATATTTGTACGTGTTGGGTATGGTTATTAGCTTGTAAGTGTTACAATACATCCTCACTCTTAAAGTAGGCTTTCCCAGCCTGCGCCACATTTCTCGGTTTTCCGCCTTTCTGATCCAGCAGCGGCCGGCAAACTTAGGCAGTCAGAATTTTATTGCACAATAGTATTTATTGTACAACTACTTGTTACAATGAATATATACAAGAAAAATGAAATATATCAAGATCAAATTATATATAACTACAGTGCTGAAAAAGATTCCAACATAATGAATATTTAAGCGATGTGAGATATTCTTTAGTTAGTTTAGAGACGCTTTCAGCGGGAACATTATTGCATTCAGAACAATATGCATATTGTTACGCGTTATTAAATGCAAGCTAGATATTATTAGAACCGTGATATCTCACTTTTAGACAGTGTTATTGATTTATGTCAGAGCGAACAATAAAATATTTTAATTTATTCAAGGTATTCTCCATATTTGCACATTAATATAAGTCCACAATAATAGTTTTTATATAAATATTTTGTCATTAATTCTTTAATTACACTTTGTTTTAATTACTTTAGTTAATAATTTTTATCCAAATTATTTATTATTGTTTGAAGGTATTCTATTAATTAGCGTAAGTCATGATAAACACATTTTTAACAGTTGTATAAATTTAAAAATACAAGAGCTATAGAATTTATTCGTTCATATGAGTAAAATAATTAAACTATTATGGTGTATCCGCCTAAACGAATCCATATCCATATCCGCTGACTGATTGAAGTGGCCTCTATAAATTTTGGTTCCAATATCGAGAAAAATTGCTTCTTTAATGTAGTGTTATGTGGTAGGTACAGTTTATTTTGCCTGTATTCCGTGCTGAATATGTAATCATCCATGCAAGTCCTAACCTAAAACCTCGTATTTTTCAAAGAGAGGAAAATATATTGTCTAGAATGGATACCATACAAAAATTATAAATTACTAGCGTGCTGCGTGCCTCTTGTTCAAAGAGCAAGCAATAATAATAATACAGGTTGCATTGTATAATTTTTTTATGTTAGTGTTATTAGCCCTCGGAAGATTCACTTTCACACTATCGCAAACTATCCCATCTTCCGGGATAAAAAGTGTCTATGTCCATTTTCGGTATTAAAACTACATAATGTAAAAAAATTACAGCAAAACCTATCTAGTTCTCCAGTAGTTTTTTCTGTTAAAGCTTAACAGATAGAAAGACCGAGTTGTTATCGCCTTCTACTTGTAGATGATAATTTTTTATATCTATAAACTTGAAAAATGATTGGTCTTCCATACAAACTTTCATTCCCTATTTTTAACCCGTTCTAGCAAAATGCCCAAAATTAAAAAAAGAACCAAAATGACACATCACAAAAAAACCTAATCCTATTTCCTGTGATATTTTTTACATAAATCTATTCCAAAATCTATTCCTTTTCCGGGGTGAAAAGTATTCTATGTCCATCCTAGATATTGAACTTACATATATACCGAGTTTCGGCCAAATCGGTCCAATAGTTTTTCCATGGAAGCATAACAGACAAACAGAAAAATATACTTTTACCCCGAAAACTATCCTATTATTCGGGATAAAAGTATTCTATGGTTATACTCGACATCGAAAATATATCTATACTGAATTTCAGCCAAATCCGTCAAGTAATTTTTTCCGTGACAGCTTAATAGACACGAATTTACTTTCGCATTTATAATACATATAATAGGGATTATAATGTTTACACACAGCAACACCGATAGAACTATTTAAGACAATTTTGAATCACTTTGATACAGATGATGACGATGACTGTAGATACAAAGACAGTTCGACCGTTGCAAAATTGCGAATGATATTTGGAACAAAGTGAAACGTCGTATGTCTGTAATAATCTATCACGATGCAATGTTTAATGTATTTATGGAGCTGGATCTAAATATAGTTACAACTAGCTCCTGCCCGCGATTTCGTCCGCGTGGAATAGTTACTCTGGCCTAACGCTAACTTCTGTCACACATTATTTTTGGGAAAAATCGTTTACGCCGCGCAAGCAGCAGGAGCTCCCAAAAGGAAAAAACCCGATTTTGAAACATTCTTCATTAGTGCTCCGCTCCTATTGGTGTTAGCGTGGTGTTGGCCTATAGCCTTCCTCTATAAATGGGTACTGAAAGAATTTTTCAAATCAGACCAGTAGTTCCTGAGATTAGCGCGTTCAGGCAAACAAACAAATAAACTCTTTAGCTTTATATATTAGTAAGTATAAGGTTATATTATAATATACAAGTTAATGCATATCAGTTTTTGTTTTCGAAACGTGGATAATAATATTAAAATTATAACATGCTGAAGGGTGAATGGCTGGCTACTTTGATAATTACTGAAGTCTGGGAAAAATATGCAGTAATAATAATATTTTATTTAGTTTAAAATAGTACAATTGTTGTCAAAAATTACTTTATAGAACTATTAAATAAATTAATAAATGACGTATGCTCTGTACATGCACTAACCACTTAATCGGAACTATTCAGTGGCACGTCAAAGTGCATAATTACTCTTTATGGTCACCTCGGATATTGACTATTTGCGGTCAGTAATGCAATTGCTCCATCGCAATGTTGTCGACGTTTAAGTTAATTACAGACTCAGTGCACATTGCGGCGATTGAACATTGTTATAGAGCTCGCTTAGGCACTCAAACAATTACTGAACTTATTAATTGATGTACTGTTCTGCTAAATTGAATAGTAACATTATTTTACTGAGTTTATTCTCCTGTCTTGCTCTTGATTTTCCATGTTATCTTTAAGTATTTGCATGGAAATTGTAAGTTAATTAAATAATATATATAATAATATATCAGCCCATAAATATCCCACTGCTGGGCTCGGGCCTCCCATTATAGGGGAATGGACAGTATACCCGCCACACTTGTCCAAGGCGGCTTGGCAGGTTTGACACATCGGCTATCTCGATGTGTAGGATGCATCATGATGTTTTCCTTGACCGTTATTAGCATGTAGTATTTGTAACAATATGCACATTAGACCAGAAAACTGACTAAGTGGTGCATGCGTTCCGGCCAGGATCGAACCCGCGTCCTTTGAGTTTGGGACGCGTGCGCTAGCCATTACGCTATCACGTCTTGCAATGTCAGCACAAGTTAATTAAATGAGTAAGTTGAAAAGCGTTCTTTTGAGTTTAGGACCTCGAAGTAAGATCTGTGATGTTGAAAATAGGCGACGGTAATTAATTTCAATTTGTTTGTCTGCTGTTCTTCAATAATTAAAATATTTGGAATTAGTGACCCATTTATTTTTATATAGTGTGTTTTGAATGCAGTAAATACATAATAACAAATAATAGAGTTTCTTAGGCCGTCTCTGCTCTAATCTGTTAATATAATTTTGTTAAAGCAGTCCTGTAATTGAACTAGAATTTTAAGCACTGACGATTTCTAGAGGCGCTGTACGCTTTCTGTTGTTGTCATTTTCTTACAGTACCCTAACAACAAGCATTCGTCCAGAAATAGCTCATAGCTCAAAAATTTGTCAAAGCAAGTGTATTCTTAATCTGCCAGATTCAATATCTGGTATAATAAATAGATCTTCTAACTTATATGACTATGTTGGCAGGACTTGAATATCTTTTCGTCCATAAATATGATGAACCAATCGAAATATACATTCGGCCTGCCAAAATTGAAGTGAGACATTTTATGGGTGTTTGACAGAAGAACTTTTTAGCAATATCCCTATAATGGAGTCTCACGTTGAGTAAATGTTGTCGCACAGTCTCTGCTCTGACTCAAAATACTGCAGCGTAACGTGCCATAGGTGTGAAACAGTCTTTTTCCTAAGTATATCTCATCATTTCCCTTTGCGTGATAGTTAATAATAGAGGACAACCAGTTGGCCTGAGGTCTTAGGGACCTCCTCTTGTAAAACCCAGAAACGTACGGTAGATTTATTTATTGAATTAAACCTCAATATGATTGAAACCTCAATTATATTTTGTCCGAACGATGTATCGCAATAATTTGGGTAACATTTAAATGAAGCAACTTATTAAATAGGTAGTGATGATATGACGTTTATTATAATATATCGATATAAAGATTATATCGAAGAGATTTATAAAATGAAGTCGTATTTTTAATTTTCTTCACTTGAAATCGCCCTTGTCTCTAGTGACATAATGTGTTATACTTTATATAAAGTATATCTAAAGAGTTGATAAAGAAATCTCATATTGGGTGGACCTTTTAGTCTGTGCGTCATTGGCTATAAACAAAAGATTCAAGCGTATTCTAAATCTCGGCTTTAGTGAAGTTTCATATAAATACTGATGAACTAACTTTGCAACAGTATCAAAGAATTTATATCAAATTAATACATCATTATTAGCTTATTTCTTTAGAAACGTAACATATAACAACGTTATGTTCGTAAAAGTTATTTTATTAAATATTAGTGACGTAACCTAGAAAGTGATATATAAACGAAAAGTTTAATATGATTCGTAATTAGGTTACGCATATTTCGTACATTTTAAAGATAACAGCAGCAACGAAGTTAAAAAGAATATTTCATTTCTCTTATTCTTAATGTACGCTTGGAGTTGCCTGATCACAGGGATGAAAACAGTACATTTCGTCCCAGGGAAATGATTTTTCCTGCTATCTAAATATTTAAAAACTATGCGAACCATAGATAATTCATGCGACTCATGTCCCTAATTTTTTACAGCCACTGTTAAATTGCGGCAAAAATTGTGATAAAAAATATCCATCAATTTTATAACATCATTTTATACTTATAAATTACTTTTGACTAAATTAAATATATACATAAATTTGAGTTAAATATTTACTGTCCTAAGTGACAAAAAAAACTGGCTAGTAGAATGTCACAGAAAAAGAAATTTACTTGAGGTTTCATATGTGACGTATAAAATGAGTTTATCAGATTTATAAATACATTTAACGCCTGGTTTCATTAGAAGAGTAGTTTGTTTTTTAATTAATCAGTTTTTTTTGTATTCCTCATATTCGAAATTAAAAGAAGAGTATTCACCTCGGGCGAAAGGCCTATTTAGGCACGCGAATTATTAGTGCCCTCGTTACGCTCGTGCCCCAAACCATCTCATGCCATCTACTATTAATTTTATGATATCCAAGCATGAAGTGTTTGCTTTAAGCAAGTAAGTTCTTGTGGTTCAGTCTGCGCAAAATCAGGGGTTCCGTGAAAGTGACATATGTCTACTGTTTTTATTTGGCTACAGAATTATAAAAGAAGCATTTAATTGAAAACTGTCGTAAACTACATTTTTCATCGGGGTTTTTGTATGCATTCATCACTACATTACTTACGATACCATATAAAGATAAAGATGGAATTCTCATCAGATCGTCATGTTCCTGCGTGTGTTTGTCCGTCTGTTTGTATGTATTTGTCTGTCACATTGATTTTTCTCCGATAATACTTGGTATATATGGCTAAAACTCTTTGGGGGTTTTATCATTTGCCTATGCCAGTGTCTCGGTAAACGGTTGTAGCAACACCGTGAACCCTTACAAGCGATGGCGCAAAGGCCCCTTCTAGCATAGGGGATGAAACCTCCAGCATCTTTCTTACCAAGCGCGGGGTGTGCGTTAGTTTTCATAAACTTCTTATTTCTGCCTTTTTTTGACGAGGAAACACCCGCTTACGATCTTATTCGTATAGGGATCACAGTGAAGATGTGAGCTAGCCGGCCAGGGCAGTGGGAAATGGCAATCGCCTACTCCGCATTAGCCCTGGCAGTCGTCAACCGAGATGGACACTTCCAGCCGAATAGGGAGAATAGGGAGCGCGGAACAATTCCGTAAACGGCCTTAAATGCGAGCGGAACCTCCCCTGCATTTCTCCTGCGGCCCTTTGCTCATGACTGCGCCTAGAGCTGTTCTGTTCTTTTATCGATTCGATAATGTTTTACTTCCTATATTAATTTAAATTTTTTATCGTATCATTATCGATAGTTCACGTAACTATAAAAATCAATTTCATAGATGCCAAAAGTGGCTTTATATCGCAGCCCTTCTATATTATAGGAATTACTACTGATAAAGCACTTGCTTGGTCTACCATACATTGAAAAATGTATGCATCAGCATCATGCAAGTAGTATGGCAGCCACCTTTAATTTAAGTAAATTCTCGATCTTACTAGAACATTATATAGCGTTGTGTAGATTTTTCTGTGTCATTGCATTTACTCATATTCAGATTGTTCTTGTTTTGTTGAGAAAAATGACCGAGCGATAGACGGGCATGAAGATTTTGTGAGTTTCTTTTTTGTCAAAATTGCTACGGGACCATAACTGCCGGAATAAAAATACCTACAGGTGTTTACTTTATAGACTACATCATGTTAGATTGCTTTACATATTGTGCTATTTTTGTACTAAGTTACGCTTGTGTAACCTAATCGGATGCATCAGGTCGCATAATATAATATGGCGGCAGTCTTATAATAAATATTGTGGCGACCGAGGGTGGAACTCCCCAGCAGCGTAAATCAGTTTTAGAACTTTTAGAAAGAACTAGAAATTTCTGGAAGAAAAAGACAAGGACGGATATATTTAGAAAAAGATAGACGATAAACGAAAGAAAGAGATAGATAGATGTTAGAAAGAGATAGACGACAAAAGAGAGAAAGAGATAGATAGATGTTGGAAAGGGATAGACGTATAAACGAAAGTTCCCGAACAGAAGGTTCGGGAAAGAAAAGACAGAGATAGATAGACGGGTTCTAGAAAATTCTTCCGGGTATATAAACAGCGTAAGGCGCGCCTACCGGGCAGTTTAGAGTTGAAAGTTGCAGTTTTAAGTTGAGTTCAGTTCGAGACGGTGAAACGAAAAGTGCGATATTAGAGAAGGTTAATAGAGGACAGAGACGAACTAAGTGGTGAATTTAGTGAGAAGTTTGGTGGACAGATACGCGAAGGAGGTGTGTAGCGTAGTTCGAAGGAGGAACCAGAAGCGAGCTACCCGCGATAATATTGGAGGTGGTCCGCGCAATATCGGCGACGGTATTGAGGGTGTGACAACTTATCGTCGGGACTGTGCATCGTTGGTCGTGCGTATAGGGGCAACCCTGCAGAGAGGTACTACGTGCGGCTGTGTAAGTTAATAAAAGCTTCTAAATTTAAAACTGGTGTTTTCTTCCAATCCATAAGTGCGTACCCCGCTCGCACGTAACAATATACACAAACTCGTCCTAGTTTTCCTTTGTGTTACATACAACCCTATCGTAGCTGCTTTGTTTCGTTAAATTGTACGGAAATTGACTAAGAACGTACGAACTAATAGTGACTTGGGTTTGTGAAAGGTTTTGATGTATTATTAATAGATATGTACGGTACGTCCTTTTACGTTAGCAAGTTTAATTGTTCGGTCTTAATTATTAGAAAAGTAGATAGTCTAGCGACGCAGTTGGGGGCTTTCCGACGATTAGCATACATATTTAAATGGATTGTTGTCACAACAACAGAGTTAAACTTTAGAATATTAATCAAACATTATTACAACACTGATAGTATGGATTTGTAAAATTAATTACTTGAAAAAATGGATATTATAATAAAAATGAATTTTCATCAGGCCATTTACGCACTGAGCTGAGCTTTTCATTTCAAAAGTAGCAAAAGCTTTTCCCTTCCAATACAACGATGAATTAATTTTATTATTGATATGGGATTAAACTTTTACAATAAAACAGATTTTTACCATTAATTAATAAGCCCGTGAACGATTCTATATATGTGAAAGTAATCAATTTCAAACCATTATGCATGTATGTTGTTATTTGTTGCGGTAATGGCTATGATGATATGTTTCAGGCGATTTACGATATGCTCGGTGCGTGTTCAAGTAATAGACCCGCTGATTCGGCCGAAGAACGCGCTAAAAACATCTTTGCCAAAATGGACGAGAACAACGATGGACAGCTGACCCAAGAAGAATTCCTCAAGGGATGCCTGCAAGATGAGGAATTGTCGAAAATGTTGGCACCCTAAACGGGCGGATAGCCCACGACTCCCCATGGTCTGGCCCCACTACCCACCCAAATGTATACCTCCTGATATTCCGACGGTGTCTTGACTCGTCTCAACCAAACCGCCGGAATCCCCACCCTTGTTTACAAAGCCCATTTAGAGCGGAACATGCCACATGACGCGACCCCTTCATTAATGAACATTTTTATCTGTAAATATTTTCATAATTAAAAGATTACGACAAATATTATTGATTAGCAAATTCGTTTCAACTAAAGTATTATAACTAAACGTATTTTGAAAATCACTTTTAAATAATGCATGCGATTTTTATAACTATATTAATACAGACGATATCGATTGTTGTCCAAATCCGTTATATCGCCGAACCTTATGCGTGCCACTTAATAGACTATTGTACGAACAGTGTCATATTTTTTATAATCTTAATATCGCTTTGAAATTCAAAGCATAGTTCACGCTTATGTGTTTAATTAGAAACATCCTTAAAACTTCGTTGCACCCAATAAAGTCAACATAGTGGATCGATTGCATACATTTGCATTTTTAATATGCACTGCAAGCTTTTCGATGGAATTCCATTTAGTGTTGTGTCAGTAGCCGGCTACTTCGAATCGAGCGGGGTCGCCAGCCGGTGTTTTGACTCTGCTATATCTGGACGTGAGCGTTATAAAAGCGCGAATAGTACATTTTCCGACACCTATTCTTGTCGATTTGTATAAAAGTATTTTGTGACATTAAGTGATTTTATTAATGTATCTTACATAACGTCAATGAATTCTGGAGTAACGAATGTGTCCATTCCTAATTGATAGATATATAATTATATTGATAAATCGTACGTCGTATATTAAAAACTTCGTCACTGTCTAATCGAGTTAAGTATTGTGTCCGTACCAATTATTTCTAAACGAGCTTTGATGTACTTTTAAAATGCTCGGTTTCTTAGACTAGAGGTCCTTTCCTATCCAACAACGAGTCGCTATATTACTTAGTACCTATAAACTAATGTCAATCTCTACTTAGTATTAAGTCAGAAATTAGTGTAGCAGTATAAGAACAGAATTCGTCAGTTTAATGCGACGTCCCTTGTTAATCAAGAATGCTTAACATTTATCTTTGAGCAAAGTAAATAAATAATTTTTACCATTAAAAATGACAAGAGAAAATATGGTACTATAATCTCATCATATGGTAGTGTTCTGACTAGTTCTGTTCGATGTCTATTATGTACAATCTGAGTTATTAACCGTATTTGTCAAGTAACTGAAATTTGAAATATAATTTATGTCGTATAGGTGTTGTTTAACGATAGATGTTATTTGTAATTACGCCAGAGATCTTCACATTTCCGCTCAGTTTAAAACTATTTTGAACACAGTATATAACCATCATTAAATTTTAATTACGAGTAACAAACAATATACTACGTTTTACTTTTTTTGAACTCTAACAATAAACAAGTTATTTGAATGTAGGTATCACACTTTTCTTACCCTACTACTGTGCCTTCTAGTTCTCACGTAAGTAGTTTTTTTTACTGACAGTGCTTAATTGATTAGGTAAGTTTCTAACTACAATATTAGTCTTATTTTCTCTATTTTTGCCCAAACACGGCAAAGCGAAGGGAGGCATGATGGTTTTGAAATAATTTGTATATTTCATAAGAATATTCATATGTGTGGTGTAAAATTACTAATCCCATTAAACATAATATGTAGTTGTAAATCTGTGTTTCCTATACCTATCTGTCCATGTTGGGGCCTAACTTTCCGATTTTTACACAATGTATCTTATTCATGGGAGTGCATGATAGATTTTTCTTTAAAAAAGAAACTAATGACGTTCGTAACGTCATAAAGTAATAAAAGACATCGAACCCCTAATTAGTAATCAGGTTTCATCTAGTCATTATATTACTTATACCAATAAACATTTAACACATAACATAATATTGCAAAGTATACAAACCGATTATATCAAATTACTTATAGTTTAGTATACTATATATACGCATACAAAGCATAAGGCGCAGAAAATTCCACAGTCAGTAAGTACGTACATAAATGTATTCAATTTTTGTCGACATATTATAGAATTACGGGTATAAACATTTGAATCTATTTATTAGTCTATTACAACTGACAAGGACGACATCGATTACTTAATCAATCAATGTTCCAAGTCTTAATTTTACATTGAACACGCATTGAAAATAAATATTATTATAATATACGAGCCTGGAGTACTGACAAAAAATAATAAACACTAACTAGTTACAAAGTGTTGAAATAGACGCGCTATATTAGCGTCTTCTTTGAATAGTTCCACCGAGTCTTGACAAGTACGTTAGAACTGACGTTACAGCATTTAACTTGGATTTTTCTAAAACGATGTGAGTGGTGAATGCTCTCTATAAAAGTAGGCAAGGTGAAGTGAGGCAAGCACAGTCACACAACCCTCATCTATATTTTCATTGTACAGTGCATGCGCCTATTTTAACATTTTGTACTAAATAATTAAACTATTTATTCATTTATTTTATGCCATTATATGAACTGTTTACTAAAAGTGGCTTTAGTAAACATCTTGCTTTTGTAACCTGGATGCTTTTATGAATGGCGTATGTGGCTAAAATTACGGTTCCAAATTACTTATTTGCTCCAAGTCCAGTAAAAATTATAGGTTTGTTAGCTTTTATCGTGTCGTTTTCTCTTTGTCTACTGGCAATGATAGCCACAGCACACATTGAAAGGGTCGCGATATTCTTAATACATTTATACGGTTGTTACTTTAATGATTATGTTTGTATTAGTTTTCAGTGCATATATTCAATATCATTGTTACTTATTACTATATTTCAAAGAGCGATCTATATGTGATTTTAAAAATAATATAACTTAAAAAGTATTAATACCGAGAATAAAATTGTAGTAGATTTTTTTTTACAATTCTTAATCAGTCTGCATCTATCGGTAATTACAAGTTTATTTATTTATTACTCAAAGTAAAAAGTTCCCTAATAAAATAGTACTTAACTATAAATGCATAGTTTGTTTACGTTGTTTCACGTGACTATAAGTTTAAATAATGAATAAATAAAAATTGGTCAAAGATTATCGTTTTAATTATTTCGCTCAAACGTGAGACTATACACCAAAATGCATGTTTCAGTCACGAAAGCCGAATGGGAGATGGCTGCGATGTATAGGTATTGCTGAAGTTCTCTATCGTAAAAATATAATGTTCTCTTGGCCTATATTTTTTTTATAACAGTAGAAGTATTTTCTTAATTTCTTTTATATTTGTGAAATTGTTTCCCGGTTAGTGTTTTTAGTAACATTGTTAATATTGTTATTTAGTCTGTTTTTATATTGTGCACTGAAAACTGGATTGTCTCCTATTATTATTGTTAAAACATTCCACATTATTACTTTGTGATTAAGTTATTGCATAATTTTAGAGTTAAACCAGAATTTATACATGTGAATTATATATGTATTTTAATACTTATAAAATTTGTGTAGCTATTTCCATTATTCATTTTTTGTACTTACTTTTATTTTAAATGATTATGGAATTAACTTACACTTAAACTATAAACATTAATGTTGCTGATTAAATAGGGGAAACATGAAATTGACTGATTTTTTATACAAGTAGAGATGTGGGAACAATAATACTCAACATGAAACTATAGGTAACTTTCGCAGACAGGGTGTTGTGCAACATATCACAAAAATTGCATTTTTCATTGAAAATAAGATAACATAGTAATCTGTATAATCCTACATTTATTTTTATTAACGCCATAGAAGTAATGTAATTGAGAGAGAGATTTTCATTTCAATAACTCACAAAAGTAGTGATTATAATGTATTATAAATTCCGTATTTAAAATCTAAAAGATGACGCCTTTTTAGTTCTGTGATTCATAAGGAAATAACATATCTGGATGAACAACCTTTAATCAGTATTTTTTTATTTTAAACGTTATTTTAATGGGAGCGCGACCCAGGCCTACGTGTCAGTTGCTGTTTATCTTTAAATATGTGGTTACTTAGTAGCCTTAATGAGTGTTTAGCTATACTTAATGTATCCTGTTTCCTCAACTCGATACTCAATCTTGTTAAACATAAAGTCTAATTCCTACTTTATGCTACGAGCACAAGAACAGCACAAACTGTAGAATCTTTAAATCTTTTAATATTAAATCTCAAATTCGTAGGTGTGTAACTGTCGGTATATAACTTGAGCATTCGCAGAACACGAAATTAATTGCATATTAGTTATGGGATTCACATAAGAAATGCCCAGACGGTGGTCACATTTGTTCAAGTTATATGCCAAATAATATTCTGTATATATTATGTATGTAAGTTTGGTTTATTATGCTTCTAAGTTTTGTATTATGTGCCATTTAATGAATTTGTTATTATATTATAATGTTCTAAGGCAAATGTAATTAAATGTTTATGTGAGTATTTTGATTAGATGATGTTTTCTCGTTAGGTTGATTTTGAATTGTTGATTTAATAATATTGATTTTTCATCATCGTATGCTGTAAATTTGACAAAGGAAGCTACTCTGTTTAACAAGTCAATTAATACTGCCGTGACGTAATCGTTTTGATCTTTATCGGAAGTTATAATTAATTTATGTGGTACAAAAATAAAAGTAACGCCTTCCCTTGTGACGCATAAATTTTGGCAAGCGTTTCTTTGTCATTAATGCTTAATTGTAACTATGCTGGGGTTTAAATATACATCTGGCATCATTTATTTGGTCGTAGTATAAACGGAAAGCAAACCAACACTACCTTGGCGAAATAACCAAACAAGTACACGGAATGGTTTTTAAATTAAAGCAAGCATTTATCTTCCATAATATCAAACATATTTTTGGGCGTTCTACACAGCTTTTTATGAATATTTAAATAAATCAATTCTGTCAACAGAAGCATGTTATCCTGGGTGGAATAACTAAGTGACTTTCATTGGTAGCCAGTTGTTGCTTATGAATGAGTAATTTCGATTTTAGAGGTCAATTTTGGTTAAAACATAGCTATAATGCTCATCAGTGCTTTTGTTATGTCCACATTCTTTTAAAAGTATAGGGTGATAAGTGACGTATGCCCTTGCAGTACAGTGTTGTGAAACAACAAGAATCTTAAAATTTGTGTGTGGCCCTATATTTAACTGACATATTTAAATAGCAGCGTGTATAAGCGAGTGGAGTATCGTTAGACAGGTCTTAAAACATCATAACAAAGTTTATGAGTCAGTTTTTTTTAATCAGTAGAAGGTAAAAAAACGAGTAAAGTGCTCCCTCAATGCTGGATATAAAACTGAAAAATTAAAAATTCTACCGTGGAATACAAGTTGTAGTTAGTCTTTGAGATATGAGTATTTTATTACAGGTTAATTACTTTAGATTTTCAACACCTGTAAAGTATCCATCATCGTGCATTGTCTGATAAGCCCATGTCTTATTTTATTATTAGATAGTCCATTATGTATACCAGAACGGGGTTGAGATTTAGGAATAATGAAGTGTAATTTCTAAGATGGAACAATATAATTAATAACAAAATAATAAAAATAATTTTGAAATATAAAAAGAATTTGTAATTCATACAGTCAATTTTATCACACTTGCGCAGGCCAATTAAAGCAGTTTAATCAAATATAAAAGAAACACGTAATTTGAAAATAAATGTGCCAGAATAATTTAGTTACCGTTAATCACAGTTGTTAGTTTTAAGACCTTACACTTCTGCAGGTCATTAATTTAATATTTATTTTTGCTAATTTATCCTCGTAAAGTACAAACTTAAATAGGGAAATCAGGTTATGTAAGTTTTAGTATATAATATGACTTCATACATTTACTTCTGAGTCAGATAGTTTTTACTCAAATTGAAATAATGATTCTTTATTTTCTAAGACAATATATTAAGGAGTTATTTTATTCATTACTAAAATCTTCACATAAATGATTATAATGACTGTTCTTACTGTCGCAATTAGGAGAGCTCAAAAATCGATTAACACGATGAGCAAATTAAATAATGGGTATTTGTATAATTTGAAGTTATTTTTACTTTTTACTTGGAAACTAATTAACGTGATTTAAAAAATGCGTTAAAATCTATTATCGGGCTCTGAATGTGATAACTGGAATTTTCTATTTATAAAACCAAAAACAATTAGCGTTTCGTAAGTTCATCATTTCATCGATTTAAGCGCTTTGAGTTTTTTTTATACGAACAGAGTAGAATCCACATTATTATTCTTCATAAGCATTGTATAGTTACATTTTATATTACTAGCGAGCTTCGTGCACAAATTATTTTCTACGCTATATTATTATTTACATTTATAATACGTGTTAGGTAATAGGGTATATTCTAAGATATTTACTTGTAGCGATAGGCGCACAAAACAGGCTTAGAAAATTAATTTTCAATTTTAACCCAACTCTTTTAAAACTTAATTCGATTAAGTTTTGTTTAATTGATGCACAATATTTTTGTATTAATGAAATACTTCAATATTTATTTGCTGTACATGTTTCATATTTGTACTTATATGCTAAATCTGTCTTGACATAACTAAATCTCTGTATTATGTTTATTAATAATCATAAAGCGGGATGTAGAATCATTGGTTTTGTTCTAATAGCTATTGACACGCGATTGACTGTATTACAAGTGAATTAATTTTGTTTTTCTCATTATTAAAAATATTTGTCGTACTTACACATGTTTGAAACATACATACAAATGCAATAAACATACATGATTACGAGTAGGAAGTCTGGTTGAATAAATCAAATTTGGATACTCGTCTCTTTTAATAGCTTAATTTGAAACACACACAGATATATATATATATATATATATATATATATATATATATATATATATATATATTCTTCAGTTCTAATTGTTGTAATGTTTATTTGTGAATTTTATTCGATATTTTACCAGTCCGTGTGATAAATGGAATCAAATTATATAATATTCTTACATCCCGCTTTACAAAAAGAATCTCGAACTTTTGTGAACTCTTTTGTAACATTTACAGTGCATAGTATATTCAGTTAACGTGAGAAAGGATAAACGCGTAATTTATTGTGTGACGCCATTCATGGTCTACCATTTAGTGTCATTAGAAAAGCACAACTTATATTAAATGGAAGTAACCACGATGTCCCATTAATCTCTGTTGTATTTGTAAGAATACATATTTTTAATGATTCACGTTTTGCCTATTCATGTATAATATACAAATTACAAAAATAGTTCATAATTATTTTGTCTCGTTATTTTTAGTCAAAACGGTAGTAGTACAAACAATTTAATTCGTAGCATAATTCTATAAGCCGTTGTCTTTTATCTGCATGTGATTTGAAAAACTAGATTCTTTTAAAACAAATAGAATGAATCGATTTTTCGTGGCACAAAATTGGATGTGCCATATTACTAATTAATGCTTATATGATTCTGAGACCCTTTGTATTGCTGCTTAAAAAATAATTTAAAACATACAGTTTTCTTTACCACAAGTATTGTATTGGTTAACCATTCATACTTAATATTATTTCAACATTGGATTGCATCAGTTGAAATCAGTTTTGAACAGCTTTAAAATCATACACATAGAACTCCATCGATATTAAGGTAAAAAATAACATGAAATTGGTGTATTTAATTTTGTTTTCGGTTCTTATAGTTGTTGTTGTCCGTTTATATTATTTTTTCATGTTTAAGCATGCCTGTAGTTTTCATTAAATCGTATTTCGGTATATCAATCTATAGAAGTATTAATATTACTATTTTTTAGGGCACAAGAGCCGACTAATTAAAAGAGAGCTGGTTGTGTGAGATATATTAACGCCCCGTTTCCACTACATAACGAGATAGTCAAAATGGGTAAACAAAATAGTAAACTTAAGCCAGAGGTCTTAGAAGATCTGAAGCAAAATACAGAGTTCTCAGGTATTCTTTTCCTAACTTTTCGCGACTATTATCACCGCAAATCGGTAATGCGCTGGAACCTTGTGAAATTAACATTCACGTGACGTCATCCGCAACTCGATATGTACGCGTACTCGCCGGCCTGTGATGCTAATAGTACTGAGTGTTCGGCTACGGTTACGTCAATAAAATGGCGGCCAGGCACAATAGCAATTTGCGGGGATAATAGTACCTACATATTATAAAAGACTGTATCGTATAACCCGTATTTTTTCAAATCTAAGTACTTAAAACGTGCCATCGTCATATCATATTAAATGCCTCTTGCTTTTGGAGTCCGGTTTCCACATTGCTGCTTTTCGACACTCCCTATCGTGCGTTTGGCATAATTGGTTACACTATATTAGCATTGCTTGTGTTTAACCTTCTACCGGAACGTGTTGGAGGCGGCATAGAGACATTCATTCCCGACATAGTTAAACGGTTTCATTAAAAGATTGTCAGTGTAGACGGCACTATTGTAATTAAGTACTTAAACATACATTGTGTAAATTTCAGACGCTGAAATACAAGAATGGTACAAAGGATTTTTAAAAGATTGCCCAAGTGGTCATTTGTCTGTAGAAGAATTTAAGAAAATATATGGTAATTTCTTCCCCTACGGAGATGCTAGCAAGGTGTGTTTCCCGTATTTTATGCTAACTTACAATATGTTCTAATATTTATAATATTAACAAAATATCGGAGGCTAAAATGTGAAGACTCCGTTTAGTTATTATTCCTATTTCTTGAAAATTTCATTTCCGAAGTTCACAAAAGCGATGCTGCTGGAGATTCGGTAATTCTATAAGTCTAAAATGTTTAAATTGTTTTATTTACATATATGAAAAACAATATTAGAGCTACGTTCCATTAGAGACTCACAACGACCACGCTCACGTCCGCGATTTCTTCCGTTCCACTTGCTTGCCGGAGTTACAATCGTAAGCCCAAGTGGAACGGTTAATAGACCACCACCTCTTCACATGGGTCGTTGTGAGCGTTGTGTGATCAAAAATGACCTCATTAGTGACATTTTCGCCACGACCACAACGAACGCGGTCGCCATGTGGAACGGCTAACGGAGCATTTTAGGCGTTGTGAGCTATACTAATGGAACGCGCTGTATGTCAAACTCTTTTATTTTGGTAATTTACAGTTCGCAGAACATGTGTTTCGGACTTTTGACGCAAATGGCGACGGGACAATAGATTTTCGGGAATTCTTGTGCGCATTAAGCGTTACATCCCGAGGAAAACTTGAACAAAAATTGAAGTGGGCATTTTCTATGTACGACCTCGATGGTAACGGATTCATTTCTAGGCAGGAAATGCTTGAAATTGTCACTGTAAGTTTTGAATATTTATACAGAGATTTTCGTAAGCGAAAACTATTATTAGATCTAAATTCTAGACATTGATACCTCATTACATTTTTGAATAGAAAACAGTGTAGGTAATATTACATTGTTATTAAAATTATTTTTAATGATTGAATTAATTCATAATAGAATTAAAAGCAAAACAGTATTTATTGAAAAAAAATACAGCAGTTTTTTAGTGTGAAATACTAATTACATCATCACTCACGATCTTTAAGACGTAATAAGGCAGTTTATTTTGTATTCAATATGTATAAATGAATTTATATTTTTGACTAATTATTTACATTAATGAGTAGCCGCATGTTGTACATGTTTGTATATTGTCTATGAAAAATAACCATTGACCGTTGAAGTTAACCATTCCTAAAGGATAGTTGACACAAGTACAGATATTGATTCTGCGAATATGCGCTCTGTCCATTCGGATAGCGTTAATTCCGCCGCTAAATCAGGCGATTAGTTTTCGCTCTTATTCTTCCAGGCTATCTACAAAATGGTGGGTTCCGTCATGAAAATGCCCGAAGACGAATCGACGCCGGAGAAGAGAACCGACAAAATATTCCGGCAGATGGACAGAAACAAAGACGGGAAACTGTCTTTGGAGGAATTCATAGAGGGTGCCAAAAGTGACCCCTCTATCGTGCGGCTGCTCCAATGCGACCCACAATCGCAGTGATACGTTAAATATTAGTTATCCTGTTGCATTGAGTACTACTCGATCTATTCTCACTTCTATATAATATACTTTTTGTAATATATCACCCCTATTATGACGTAAGTGGATGACGTATTGAATTCGGACTTATTACATTCACACTAATATTATTTACATGCATTTTCCTGTTATTACGTAGACATTATTGATAGTATAAGTAGTGCGATTGAAAGAAGTTACACGGATTTCTTCACGTCATACACTTACGTGTATAATTAATACTACCATGCTTGTAAGAGCTAGTGCGCTACGTGAAGCGTTGGAAACACATTTTTATCCATGTGGATATATGTCCTGTTGCTTGGTTCAGAATATTTATTTTTGTTTCATATTTTAGTTCTCACTTTAGTTCACTCAGTTAGGCATTTGAAAATATATATATAGTATTCCACCGACTAACTTAAAATGCCTTTTGATCATCATTATCGACGTGTTGTACCTACAATTTACGAATTCTTATTAATATTCAGGTTGTGATCAGGTATAAATATTTAAGGACAGATAAGTTTTGCAATTGCATCACATAGTTAGCTTCTAGTCTAATGGAATTGCAGTGCTTTGCTTTGCCTTTATTACACATTATAATTTCTGTAAAGCGCAAACTTTTACAGACAAAACAATCTCTTTCTGTTTGTCAGTTTTTCCGTCAAAACTTATTCATATATTTGTCTAATACTATTTTTAGATATGTCGTTTCACACACGTCCAATTTTAGTGATTCATGCATATTTTCTTTTATCTATTTATTTTTACTGTATTGGTGCATAATTGGACTTTTTTAGTGTGGTGTTAACCGTAACACGAGCAAAACTGAAACCATAAAACCTATCGGATCAAGCACTAGGACAAATAATGTGCAACCATGTTGTGTTTAGTGTTAAAGATCTTTTTCAATGATACCTAGTTAGGTTAATTGAACTATTTGCCTATATGATGTTTCACCTGCTTAACAGTTCCAAGGGATCGGAGGCCGTGATTGTCTGCATCAACCTCTTTATTTAAAAAAAGGAAGTAATAAATAACTCTATGAAAGATTCTTAACATGAATATGTTTTCAGATCACCAAAGAATATAATCAATAGGAATATGACTTAGTCAAAGTAGTGACTTACGTAAATCAGTTACGGCCCTGCTCGGTTCCCGTATAAAACAAAAAACCTTCAATATATAGATATTCGTGAATTTACGGCTAAAAGTAACAAAGTATTGGAAGTAGCTTAATAATAAAAGAACTAAAGCGCTGGCTTCTTATAATTAGATGATTACAGATAATGCATTAAATTATACGCGATTCTTATAGTAAATTATTAAATTAATAATGCATTTTATAAGTTTTATCTGAAAATGTACAAATCAAATAGAAAATACCACCGATTTTGTAGGTTACTACAAGAAGAACAATCTTAGGGCATTCTTCTGTGTACTATTTTTGTAACTTAATACGCCTCCGCTCGCTTGTAACTTTGCTAATATTTAAATGAAAACGTAATTCGTATTCTATGAAATAATTTACGAAAGTTTTGCTAATATTTTTATGAGCCAGTAGTAGTTTATATTGCTGGGAATATTCGAATCTGGAATCGAAAACAAATTTTATCTTCTTAACAATAATTCTTTCGTGTTTTATTAGTCTTGTTTGTAAATTTCGTTTTATATGGGTTTATATTATTATAGAGAAATAAATCACACATCAGCAAATAAAAACGAATAACGTGATTAAAATATTTAAAAAAATATGTTTTAAATCTTTATTTAATGCACAGTGCCACAGACCTATTGCTTAGATACAAATTAGGTTTGAGTATATAAATTGATTTTGTTTAGCGAATAAAATACATAATTGTAGCATATGAAATAGTTTAAACAAATATATTGCATCTAGATTAAGCATAAATCTGAGTCTAAATCATATACTCCAATTTGTAACAATAATTACAAAACGTACTATAATGTAACTGAAATGTCGGTGATATTGCAATAATTGATATAAGTAAATATTATTATTATTTATTACATTTGGCAGATTTAAATCAAACATCGTGAAACGTGCCTAAAAGTTGAATTAAAATAATATATTACTCGTTCAATAGATATGTTGTAGTATTAACACGTAAACTTATTACCTTTAATGATACTAATTTGTATTAAGTCTTATGGCACTGGGCTTATTTTTTACAGTAGGTAGCAGATAAACCAATAATCGTTGTTGTTATTTTAATCTAAGTTATCGTTTCTACAATAGTTAAAGGCGACATTTCTATATTTGATACTCGCACCCCTTTCTCGAACTTAGCATTGTATCTGGATAGCACAAGTACTAAGAACACAATTTATGCAACAAATAACACAGAAAAGTAGGGTATTTAATATACAGTTGTTTATAATTTATGTAACAATCCAAACATTTATGCTGTTATATTCATATAACTGATATTAGTAAGGTTTAGTTTTAATGAATGACATAAACAATATAACTTCATATAATTGTAGCCCTCAGTCAGTGTTAAATATTACTATCCAATTATTTTATTATGAAAATGATTTGTGTTTTAAAGTATAATTAGAATATAACATGTAACAGTATATGCTTTTTGATATATCTGCGGGGACATAGTTTTCTATGCAGGGTCGTGGGGTAAGCGCAGGGGGACCAGTCGATATTGCTTAACATATGCTGAGTGTCTGTATCTTACTATACATTTATTTACATTACAATTGATAGCAAACTGACATTACCTTTAAGGGGTTTCATTAGTCAAATGTCATATTGCAGGGGTGGCCAACCGGTCGATCGCGATCGACCGGTAGATCGCGGCTATTAGTCCAGTCGATAGCGATCAACCGGTCGATCGCGGCTATTAGTCCAGTCGATAGCGATCAACCGGTCGATCGCGGCTATTAGTCCGTCGATCGCGATCAACCGGTCGATCGCGGCAATTAGTCCAGTCGATCGCGATCAACCGGTCGATCGCGGCTATGAGTCCAGTCGATCGCGGCTATTAGTTCAGTCGATCGCGATCAACCGGTCGATCGCGGCTATTAGTCCAGTCGATCGTGATCGACCGGTCAATCGCGACAAGGCAAAAAATATTAATGTATACATAGAACACACTGCGCAACGTAATCACCAACTGCTGCGCAAATCATCTTCATCTTGTATCATCAATAAAATATAATACTTATTTGTATACTGGACTATTTTGTTTAATTAAATTTAAATAAATGTCTTTGGTAGATCGCAGAGAGTTTCCTCAGTAAACAGTAGATCTTGGTTCTAATAAAGTTGGCCACCCCTGTCATATTGTAACCAATAGTAACGCGAATGAATGATTAGTAAGGTTTAGGAGCTAATAGCTACATGCCATCACTAGAACTTAGTCGTAGACTATTGAAGTCATTTAATACTTGGTGCATTTCATTATTCAATAACTTAAAATTGTTATAGGGATAAAAGTACAATATTAATTCAATTTTCTGTTCGAAAAAAAATATTATTTTATTAATACTTTAATTTTACTGACAATCGTGGTCGACAAACAAATTAAACTAATTTTAACTGTAATCAGAAAACTAGTTTCGTCGTTTTGTGTTTATTTAACTCACATTACGAAAATTATCGATACTTATAATAATCTAAGTAATCTCATGCCTTCACGACATTAACCATAAATTGACTTTTACTAACAGAGTTGTGTCAAAAGGTTTTTATTATTTTGATTTATTATTTACTAATATTAATTTTATGTGTGTTACTATACAACAACTCTCCTCAAAACGTCTCTCAACAGTGTTTCTATTTCTGTGTCGAATATGACTAGAAAACAGTAAGTAAATCAATTGTTGAAAACTATTTTTGATATAGAGTGTCGTTTTCAAATTACTTTTAAATGTTTTTTAAGTTTTAGAACACGTCAGTATTTCATTATGAAATATTGCATTAATGCACAATTATTTAATTTTTTTCGCACAATAAACATGTTAACTAATTACACTCGTTCTGTTTTGAGAGATTCATCGAATTATAATATTTTGTCTACTTCTGCATCATGTGGATACGTAAAACGCTGCACTCACAGTCATTTAATGATCTGTTTAACTTATACTAACTTGTTTGGAAAACTAGAGCTAATAGCTGTAGTAGCTATCTAGGTAACTACTACTATTAAACAATAATACCTATGTTATATTTTAATAATGATTAAAAATGAATATTCAATTAATAATAAGTTACTTTAATGAGCACTGTTTATTGAGTTAAATAATGTTTCATAATACTACATAAATAAATTGTTTATTTCTGAGTGCGGCAGTAAGTTATTGTATTTAATATCGAAGTGGTCGGAAATCGCAATCTCCTCTGTATAACAAACAGTCTTGAGCAATGTCACAAAGTTTTTATGTAGTGATTATAAAAACATTTATCGAATATAAAGTATAAATATTTAACGGTACGTATTTTTGTCGTGCATATTTAGGTATTATTGTAATAATGTTATTTTAGCATTTTTGCTAAGTCATTCTAAAGGTTCGCTAAGCAATAACTTAAACCTAGTAAGTCTTTCTATCTGGACTTAGAGTTCAGACATTGTAACGATGTCGATAGTGGCGGAGTGAAATTTATCATATTTCATTCCTAGAGAATAATTGTCACCTACTTTTTGGAGTATTAGAAATAGTCTAAATAACTTTTGTTTTCATATCTCGTATTCAATTAATTGGTAAAAACCTTCCACAGAACAAAGTGCAGGCTTTCGCCTACTAGTATATCTAGATTGATGGTCAAAATTATAGTAATATTAATACAACGTCCTGAGCATCTTATTCACGCTAGTAAAATTTAATTGGCGTTCCTGATTCTTATAACTGATGTGACGAATTATTTATATTACCACTTGCTATATAATTAATGTTACGTGAAATATTCCATCTCTAATCTAGACACCATATGTTAAATTAACAATACGCTACTCCAAAATTGGCCGTCCAAAAGCTAATTTTGTATCCATACAGATATGGCAGTATATGTTCTCATATCTGTACTTAATCTGTGTAAGCGATAAACGCGTGCTAAAATATTTAAATTTCGAGTTTGAAATTAGAGTTTTGCTATCCATTTATAGATCATACTATATAATTTACAATACCACTAAAAATTTCACTGTACATACAAGATTAAATTTTCGACATCGTTATAATAGGTCTAGACCATATAATATGTACGAATATAAACATAAGTGATAAGTAGTCTCTATTCATATTTTTAAACGCTTGTGGCTTTTATGATTTTTGCTGCTATATGTGTTAATAAGGTTAGCGATTTCACAGCCTTAACATAAAATTTTGCCTAATTTTACTTTGATACTTGGCAAATTAAAAATTCACACAGTTACATGTGGAACTTATTTGGTTCTGGAATTTATGTAACTTTATTATATAACTGTAAGAGACATCTGTGTACAAAAGTGGAAAATGAAGAAACAATATTTCAGTTTTATAAATGTAAGATGGCGCTGAACGTTGCTAGATCGCTAATCTGAACCTCGTTTTAATTGCTTTGTTTCCAATTTAGTAATAAGTTGATTATAGCAATCAAAATGAAACTTTAATTCTAAATTTATGTCTAAATACTTTATTGTAACATATTATCTTTAGCTATGAAAGCTTTAGATGCGAAAATTGTCGTGTAGTACAATTTTATTCTGCAATAATGTTGGCGTAAGCAAAATATATTTCAGATGATGAAATAAATAATATTTTTAATATAAATGTATTTAATGGTTTATACAATTTATTAGATGTTCGACTTAAATTTATATGTATTCTGTGTATTTTGTGTGTATAGTATTCTATATTTACCTTTTCATTCTTTCTTCATGAGAAGGCACAATTCGAACACTTATACTCGATTCAGAATATATTACTGTGTTCAATGGTCTTTCCTTATTTCTTCTAACAAGCAAGAAGTTTTCTTGTCAGTTTATCCTCTTATGTAAATTGAATAGAAAAAGACATGATTGTTTTATTATCACTTTATTGTAAGCTTTGGAGCTTTTATATTATATTACATTCGGCATATTGGGTAAAAGAAGACATGCTACTAGACTAGTCTTATAATTTATATATGAAGATGATCATTGGATATTGGCCGTTATGTTACTTTTAATGATATAATAAATAAAAGACAGCGTAAAACTTGCGTATTATTGAATAATTTTAGATACTGACAGCATAAGAAGAAGATGGTGTATAAGGATCCCTCTAAGGGGAAAACAATTGTAAAATTCCGTGTCTATAAAATTTGGTTTTGGATTTTTTTTGGTTAACTATTCTAACGCCCTACAAGTTATTAAGCATAATATTTGATTGCTCTCTTATTATAATGTGTAGTGTCCCACTTGATAAAATTCGGTAGAAATTAAATAATAAAACGTTTTAGAAATATTTATTACTTTTAGTGTCTTTACAGTTTAGTGAAATAAAAACAACTAGAACAAACAAAAATCTAAAAATTTCAATTTATTTAAAATCAAAGTGAGAATAATTAAAGTACAAGGAACATAAAGTCTTATCAGTTTTAATCTTTATAATTTTAAATTATAATTATTACCGTAAGTATTACCAATTACATATATCTAACTAAGCTAACAAAGATGATAAATCTTAAACTTTGGAAATATCCGCAAAATTATAAAAATCGTCTCTTAAGAACATTATTTATTAAATAAATAAAAAATTATATAATAAATTATTTATTTATTTTAAGACAACACAGTTCAATACATATTAATAAAACACACAATAATGTTATTAGCAAAAATATACAATAAACGTCTTTGTTAGTTATTATTGTCTAGCACTGATTTAGTCTTCTTAATGAAGGACCAAATCAGTGGGCAGTCAAATTTATCAGCTGTTCCCTTCAGGATTATGTTGCTACTACCACGCTTAGTAAAGACGCTGTTCTTTTACGCCATAAAGCATCAAAGCCGTCTATGTGTGCTTCAATTAAATTATACATTTAATTGTTTCCGAACAGAACTAAAACAATCATTGGCACAAAAATCACGCTTAAACTCAACAATATCGCTGGGATTATGCATCATGGATCTCAAGTAACAACATCTGATCTACCTTTCACCTATATTCTAATACCTCATTGCAGAGCAAAACCATTCTGTTAACATGATAAATCGAAGAACCTTTGTTTGTTTTGTTTTCTTTACAACATTCTCTTGTGTTTTTTCTTTAAATTTAGCCTTTCCACTTGGTATTTTGGCGTACTTGTAAGTATTCCTTGGTCGTGCTTTATCAGCTTTTGCACGTATTTGTTTTACTTCTTGCAGAGTTTGAATTTGACTTAGAGGGATGGTAAATGATGTTGATGCAACAGTTGAATCGGAGCTTTTTATTAATATCTGTTGTGAAAGCGCCATGAAATTATTTTGATATGTTTCGGTATATGAACGCCAGTCGCAACTACTTCAGATGAAGTAATTGCGCGCGCGAGGGAGTTTACGTCACAGATTGTTCACGTGCCGAAGGAAATTATCTTGTTGGTCTAAGAGATGGAGTATTTTCAATAGATGGAAACTTACTCCTTACATAATATCTAAGAAAAACACGTTTTCGTATTTTCACTATAACGTTTTTAGGTTTACTCAAAACATTCAAGTTATTCACGGCAATTTATAGCAGTGTCATGCACTGCTAAAAACTGCCGTGAATAACTTGAGATAGATCTAAAAAAACAGATGACGCTCGGAATGGTGCTACCTTCCGGGATCATTATACACCACCTTTCCTTACTAGGGTTAACATTTAAGTACTTCGAGCTGTTAATGTTATTATATTGAGTTCACTCGTTTAATAAAAAAATATATTCAGATCTGGAATAATAATTTTACAGATAAATACTTGAATAAATCTAAAAGTCAATTTTTAAAATGGATTGTTGAAAAATATTCTATATACATGCAATAAAAACGAACGATTTGACAATTTGTGTTACTTGTTTAATATGTGAATTGAAACACTAAGCGGTGCGGCAATGTCGCTCGATCCTACTTGCATGTGTCTATTTAAGTCTCTTATATACAGAATGAATTTTTCAAGTCGGCATTCAGGGCAAATCCTAAACACGAAATAGCAAAAAACACTCAAAGGAGTCTGGAGACCGATTTTGACGAAACCTAAAATGGTATCATTAAATTTTCGAAAAATCATTAAGCCGATTGACAAGAGTGTCGGGAATCGGCTGATTTTGCAAAAAGTAAACACCTATATTATTACTATTCGAAAAGCACGTCATTTTACCCTAATCAATTAAATCAGTTAAAGGGTAAACATTAATTGCGTTCAAGTGAGATGTAGTCAGTTGACCGGCGCAATTTGATGTTTAACTAAAGTATGGAAAATGGAATATTCTGTTCATAAACAACCCTTGGTCGTTTGACACTCCTTCACAGAAATTGATCCTTACAAGAGCTACATTCTTTAAAATCCGCCGATTTGATTCTTGACAAGGATAATTAATTTTTCGTAAATTGAATGATATCACATAAGTTTACGTCAAAATCGGCCTCGAGACTCCTTTGAGAGTTTTTAGCTATTTTCTATAATTAAGGTTTAAGCCCTGAATGCCCACTTGAAAAATTCAACCTGTATAGCAGTTGAAATAATATGCAACTTTACTAGTATTCAGTCACATGTTTGTTTACATTGTAAATAAATAATTGTCATAATATACAAATAAGCGCCGATTTTTCAATCATCAGATAAAAGTTATAAGTCCAGTAAATTATAAGCTGATTAAAAAATAAAATAATTCCACTGCTTTATTCACATTACTTTCATTATTACTTTTCTTGTGCTATATTTTATTCCATGAACAAATCTTATAGTCTGGTATTTGAAATATCGACCCTAAGACACAATATTTCTTCTGAATGACATATTATAACTATTTAAAATGTAGGTATGCTCTGTTGAAAAGCTGATTGTAGTCCCCCTTACTATTCATTATTGCTGATTTTAATTACATATGACTATTATATAATAGTCATAACTGGAATAACTGGACACTGCAAAATGATTGTTTTATTGTCTTCCAGTATTTTAAGCAGTAGACGACGGTTGTCCGTCGGAGGTTTGGCCCATTTTACTATTACGAGGTTTGATAATAGTCATTTGAAAGCTCGATTTGAAACTTTAGAAACGAGTTTAGCTGCACCCGTATTAGTTTATTGCTAGCATTATATGGTGCTAATTTATATACATACTATAAAGGCAAATTTAGAACGCTTCTTTAATTAATTCTTCTGTTATATAATATGGCGGCACATAATGACGATTTTGTAATTATAAATACAAAGTTATAAAAAATTCACAATTTTCCTATCTTATATGACTATATTAAGAAGTTCTCTCTTTCCCATATCTATGCTTACGCGCATTATTCTAATCACTAATTGTGTAAACACCGCGTTTTTATAATCTATGGTACATAAGTCATAAGAGATTAAATGATGATGATGATTGATTCAGTGACTGGTTTCACGCTGGAAGTGTGGTAGTCTGTTCCAAACTCTGGCTACTCTTATTTCAGAATCAGTAATACACGGTTTTGCATATATAATTAGGTATTGCAAAGCTTTCTGTAGCTAATCTGGAGAAAAAACAAATTTTGGCGCGGTCTTATATGCTTAGTCCAATTTCACTCGAGATATTAAATTATTACAGAATAGCAATAGTAATTGTCATTTATCTCAATTATTCGAATAAGTAAAGGGTGAAACTGGAGTTCAATTGGTGTTCACTGAAACGAGTTCGTATCTCTTTCTTTATTATGTACCTAATAACTAATATCTGAAGTAGGGTATAAATTATTATTTTCTTGGTAAAATTATAAAAGTGTCTTAGGTAATATATTAACCTGGAATGTCCAGGGTGCTATTTAATGAACAAGAGTAATTTAAGCAGATGCGTTGAAATATTAAAAAAGAACTAATACAGAAAAAGAAACGCAAAGGTTGCGAATTGGTGATCTTTTACAGGTCATTTTGGCCAAGATTGTATTCATTTCAAAAATTAACGAAAGCAATTTATAATGCACATTATACCTGAAATTTGAAGTGCAATATTAATTTAATGATACATTCATCTTCTTTCCATTCCGTTATTTCCCTAAGCCCTGCGAGGACTCTATGGGGAATAGACAGCAATAGTGTTGACGAATTAGGTAACATGTTGCAAATGTCCATGGGCGACGGGAACCAGTTTCCATCAGCTGGGCCGTCTGCTAGTTTGATTACAAATAAGCATAAAATTCCTCTTACGTAATAACGTACGTTCGATAATAATCGAATAAGTGCAAACTTGGCTAAGACTTGACGTATTTTAATTTTATTTGATGTTTTAAACATGATTATGAAATAAATCCAAACCACAACATAGGCAATTAGATTTACCTATAACTTTGTTTAATATTTACACACTCTGCTTATTACTTACTGCTTATCCTTAATGATACTTAACATGTCCAAAACGAGCCCTAAACAAATGTTCACACAGCCACGACGTTTAAGCTGGCAACACTTAGAGAAATCTTATTTCACTCAAGCGTGTAAGGGTCCTATTATCAATTACTTCGGAACTGTCCCGTTCTTGAGCTCTGGCTGTCAATACCACACAATAAGTAGTAGCAAGAATTTTTTTATGGCTTAACACTAGTTTAACAATCCAAACAGCTGTAGTGTCGATAGGTTAGATATCGCTGAAAATATTTTTAAGTATATTTATATGTGTATGCTTGCTTAATACTAAAATAATTCAATATAAACCGGAACAAAGACTCAATTTTATTATAAACAAGTTTAGAGGTTACCTAGGTCATCGTGTGAACGGCCTTACTGTCGTAAACAACCTGTTGATTATCAGGTTACGATATAGTGTTATTAACTTTACAAAAATAACATAAAGGTTCAGTTTTGACAATGAAATTTTTGAGAATTCTTTCAAGTGTACATAGATAAGTCGTTACTATTATCCCAATGATCATAAAATAGTTTTGTCGGTAAAATTGTCTCTCAATGATGTCGTCTATGTGATTTCACGGACCAAATTTTTGTAGACAATGGTTACCAATTTTATAGAATTTATAGGTAACAAAATTATTGTCGAAATGATCAAATATTCAAATTGTGCTTGTATTTTCACTGACTAATCTTTGTGTCTTACATATCAATACGCTCAAAATTGATCATGTTCTCTTTGTGACGTGGTTTCATGTGTGGTACACATGTCTTTGGCTTGTTGAAATGTTTAAATATTGTAATCGATATTTAATATTAGACACTGTTCATCTTTAACTAATAGCACCCTGTTCTTTGAAGTACGTTCCGCAAATTCAAAATTGTCGCAGACTCGGTTATTCGGCCAACAGGTCGGTATTCTCAGTATTCATTGAATCTGGCTCATATAATTGATATATTGACAGATTGAAACGTTGAGACAAAATTATGGTGCAATATATGTATGATAGTTACAGATACTTATATTAATAATATTGAAGGCAATAAAATGTACAAGTGTTAAAAGCACGTAAATTTTTGCTCAGGATGAAACAGGCAAACAAAATTGTTGCATAAAACACATAGTAATATTTTTCGACTATAAAATAATAGTATGTCGAATAATCGAGTCTCTATTCTAAAAAAAATTAAGATCTCGAATAAAACTTGATGCTTCTACGGCTATCCAATATTAAATAATACAAGTTTATTAACACTTAAATGTTCTGATCGTAGTCAACAGTGTTGGGAAAATCGATCCCAATGCAATTTTCTTGAAAACTGACCTTCTAGTTCTGATAATCTGTTTTAGATAAGATATTATATCTATTTATTAAATATTTCTTCTCTCAACTGGTGTTTTATTTGTTGTAATTTCCAATCTTATTTCGAGTCGCTTGACTTCTGCTTGTCCGTATCCACAAACTTATATATGGAAAAACTTAAATGGTTCCACGACTTCATGGGTAATGGCGATATCACATAAAAATGACTAAACTTTCGCTTCAGTTTTTTTAAACTGTGATGTTGTTATCGTTGTACGCCAATTAACGCAAGGCAAATCAAAAACTGAGAAATACTATCATAATGAAAATTAAAAGTAATAGTTCCCGAATGTTATGAAAACGTCTACACATCTACTTCTTTGTTTTACAATTCCAATGAATAAATTAACAGTAGAAAAAAACTGTTGTAAAAATAATGTATATATAAATTATTTTCTTCCATATACGAGTACTTATACAGGGTGGCGCAATAGAACGTGCATATTTAAAATATTGATTAAAAAATAAATACAAAAGGTATAGTTAAAATAAAACTGAGGTATTATTAAGAAATAACTGAAGTTTATTTTTTAAAAATAACATCGTCTAAATGATGACCCTCTCTACGACGACACTCCTCTAATCGCAAACGGAAGTTATTGAAAACTTTCTTCAGTAATGCTGGTGTAATTGCTGCCATTTCACCACGGATATTCTCCTTGAGCTGATCGATGTTTTTCGGATTATTGCTGTAGACTTTGTTCTTGAGGTATCCCCACAAAAAAAAGTCAGGAGGCGTCACGTCTGGACTACGTGGGGGCCATGGGATATCACCTCTTTTCGAAATCAGTCTGCCAGGGAACATCTGTTTCACAACCGCCATGGAGTCATTTGATGTGTGACAGGTAGCTCCGTCTTGTTGAAACCAAGTCCTAGAATTCACTATTCTTGAATTTTCAAGCTCTGGAGCCAAAAAACCTTCCAACATCGCAACATAGCGTTCGGTATTAACAGTGACGTTTTGCCCCCGCGCATTTTCAAAGAAAAACGGTCCAATTATTCCTCTACCAGAGATTGCTGCCCATACTGTCACTTTAGGACTATGCAGTGGTGTCTGGTGCTTGAGTTTGGGATTCTCACTGTTCCAGTAACGACAATTTTGACGGTTTACGAACCCATTGATATGGAAGTGGGCCTCATCTGAGAAAAGGATATTGTCAAAATTGGAAAATCGATTAAGCATTTCATTAGCAAATGCGAGCCTTGTTTAAGATCCAAGTTTAAAATTCGTTGCAAACTTCGTCGCGATAAGTGTAAGATAGACGATCTCTTGCGAGTAGACATTTGTGGATCTCCTCGTACAGACTGCATAACTCTCAATATTGTCGTCGGTCCTAGATGTTCTTGGACGACCTTTTGCTTGTGGTTTAAACGTTGAACCAGTCTCTTCAAAACGCTGTACCCATATTTTAATTAAATTAGCACTCGGAGCTTCACTAATTTGCCGTAGTCCATATTCAGAACAATATAAACGTCAGTAACGATGTATGAACGAGAGTTCTCGTAAAATGCGCGCACGCAAAATGCGCGACGCTTCCCGTCGAAGTGACTCATAGTGACTAAAACTCCATGAGCCCGCCTACCTAACGATGCAGGCTCCCCCCGCCCGCGCACTTTCTACCCCGCGAAAAAAGATGATGCAATATGCACGTTCTATTGCGCCACCCTGTAGTATCTATTGAAATAGAAACGAAATGCTGTATTTGGTAAGCGAATAACTTTAGACCGGCTGAATCGATTCCAGTATTTATGTTCTTGATTGTTCGTAGCGGTCCTAATCGTAACACAGTTTATAGGGAATAAAAATTTGGATAAGTTCTCGTAAAAGTTGAAAAATTCAAGAAATGTGAAGGGGATTTTGTATCAACTAAATGTCTTAAATACATAATTAACGATTTTAGCATCGAATAACTGTAATTCTTTTTAGAGTTCGTAACGTAGATATGACATCTTTAGGGCCGCTAAATCGCTTGAGTACAAAATAAATGGAATGGCTTCCAAAATACAACCCTGAAGGGAACGCAATAAGTCAGTTTAATATAATTAATAGATTAATGTTTATGAAGTCAAAAGCCCTAGAAAAATCAAGGGCCAGAAGTACCCACAACACATAAAACTTATATATTTTGAACACAATAGTAGGATAGTGCCACGTATTTTTCTGGAACCCAGTTTCTGAGAGATTAAGGTTTTTTAAAAATTCATTCAATGTAAAACTACTCTTTCCACAATTTTTAAGTGGCAAGGTAAATACTAATGTCTCAGATGTTTTAACTCAGCAGGATTTCAGTTTCTGAGTAAAGGTTGAACAACTGTACACTTCGAAGCATCAGGAAATGTGATATTGTAATAGATAAATTTGCAATAGATAGTATGACATCAATGGTATCTATATACCATACTGCTATTAGTGTAACATCAAACTTCGATATTCACATTGTAATGAAGCTGTTGCTGGTAGTTTCAGCGTGCTCAGTAATGCTAGTGACGAGGTCTGGTCTTATTTACCAAAATGCATTGACGATGCTCTTAAGCACTTTATTTGGAATCTTTGTAGTATATTGTTACAAATTACAGGACTCGTAATTAAAATGCCTTTGGAATTACTATACAATTTATTAGAACTATACAAACACGTTTAACACAGGTACAAATATAACTGGACGCAACCAGTAAAAACGTGATGCACGTTTCAATAACACGCGTAAAGTCCGTCACTATATAGCTTATCGAATGTACCTACACACGTCTGATCTCGCTTGTGCCTATCGCAAGACTCTAGACTGACCCAGACCCACCCCTTCGTTTGGGCATTGCTTTATACTAAAAATACAATATGTCTCGACACAATACTCCACCGCGTAAACAATAATTAACAAGAATCACACCTGGCTAATAACTACCATAAAATATTACAATACACAAAAAGCCCAAATGCTGAAAAGGTAAATAAACTGCAGGTGTGAATTGTTCTTTGTCGGTCGTAACAATATTTACGTTAGTTGGCTTATCATAGATCCATATTGGTTTTCGAATTTGTTTTATAGAAGTGTTCATATTATCATTATATAAAAATGTATATTTAATACAAGCTTAGAAAAGAGAGACAAGTAAATTATATAACTACATACCTATGTATATTTCTTGAACAGGTAACATCAATATAAAGCTTGACTAATTTCGCATTTACAAAAATTTTAAAACACAATACTTACCTATTTTTAAGAAGCAGTTTTATTAAGGATATCTGGCATGGAACAATCATATCTGTTTCAGACATCCTGATTTTTAGCTCATGTATTAGGTCTGCGCTTAAAAGGTTGCAGTATTTTTTTCATGATTGGTTAAGATTAATTTCTTAAAGTCGTGGTAGCGTAATGGCGAGCGCACGCGTCTGAAACTCAAAGAGCGCGGGTTAGAATCCTGGTCGAAACACGTATACCACTTGGGCAGTTTTCTAACATAGTGTGCATAATATTACAATTAACACGTGCTAACAACGGTGAAGGAAAACATCGTGATGAAACCTGCTCATCGAGATAACCGATGTGTCAAACCTACCAAGCTGCCTTGGACAAGCGTGTGGGTATACTGTTAGTTTTTCTATAGTGGGAGGTATATTAATTCCTTACAAAAACCTTATTTAAATGCGAACAAACCTAGTTGAACTACTACTGTTATCGTGTCCACTTCTATTAATTTCCTGTATCTATTTAATGTAATGTATGCCGGAATTTCTTCACACAGTTTTTTATGTCTTAGAAAATGTATTGTGCTTGCAAAAATGCTGCAAGCATTATTTCTAGTGTTTCCTGTACGATCTTGAACATTTAATTTTGTAAAAACTAAATTGTTATTGTCCGTTCTGAAGACCGTCGTCTAAATTGTTGCTGACGGTTGCTGCTATAGCATGAAGCCCATCAACGCTGGTGTGTCCCAGGGTGTATGCTATCGCCAATGTTGTTCGTCTTGCATATCAATTATAAGTTGTCTGTTCTCAACATTAATTCCTATGCGAATGATAGCACTGGGGATGCGCAGCACACTGGTCGTGCAAACGTCCGTTCCCCATTTGTGGAGAAAAGTCGGATTAAACTTGTGTCTGTTTTTATTATTAAATAGTTTCGCGTTTGACCACGATCACTCTTAATGGTGGACGATGATGCGGTCGAAGATGGAGAACGCTTAGCTAGGTAGTACATATTCACACGAAACTTGAAGATACCCGGATTGTACTTTGCGGGAAACACGGACTCTGGTAGTGCATTCCACAACTCTGCCGTACGTAGAAGGAACGTGGAGGCGAAACGTTTCGGTTCGCACTAGTGGCGTTTTTACTGTGAAACAATAGCGTAGACTTGTCGCCTGAAGATGAAATGGTGTAGGGAAAATCAAATCGAAAAGTTTAACCGCACACTCTCAGAAATGAATCCTATAAAAAACCTATAGACTAGCAACCCGACGTCGATGCTCTAGGCTTTGAAGCCTTGTATTAAAGAGCTGGTCGCTACCAATGAACCTCTTGGCTCTTCTCTCAATTGAGTCTATGGCTTCAAGCTCGTATTTAGCTGAGCCATCCCAAAGATGAGAACAGTGTGTGTGAAAGGTGAGAACATGTGTCTGAAATAGACTACTCCTTAGAGAGAGTCTCTGAATGGAGAAGGCAAAACCTTGTCCATTTCAACTCTATATTCTCTGCCAAAAAATTCCATTCGAGCAAGCGCTTTACTTCCAAGGAACTACCCTTACCACCTCCAAGATTGGGATTCTCGGTGTTGACATCATGAACGATGTGCAGTTCAGAGGCCATCTTGAAGGCAAGGCAAATCGTGCTTTCAAAAAGCTGGGAGTGCAAACCGGTTCAAGCATTACTTCCCACTGCGGCAATGCTTTGTGCTTTATAAAGCGCATATGGAGTACTGCTCACACCTTTCGGTTGGAGCACTTGCCTACCAGCTTAATCCCCTGGAGTGAATTCAACGCCGAGCCGTTATTGATGATCCCTTAATCCATCTCGCAGACGCTCCAGATACGCTTGGCCTTCGGAGAGACTTCGCGTCTCTCTGTTTATTCTACCGACTGTATCACGGGGAGTGTTCCGAGGAACTTTTTAAAATGGTACCTTCGTCTTCTTTCTACCACTGCACCGCTTGCGATCGGTTGGGTGTTCACCCCACTTCCTCGAGCGGCTTCGCTCATCAAGATTAATGAGCTTTTAAAGATGGTGTTACAAATTGCTAATCAAGCCACTATTCCTCAGTTATCTATTTTTACAGACTGACCACGCATACGAATGGTGACTATAAGACATCCATCATTTGTAATCCAACCTTTGTATGTTATATAGGTATCATCGCCGGTAATTGTCGTTGCTTTCAAACGTTTGGAAAATCTTTTTGAGTTATATAGCAACCATCTTTCCTACATACTGTTACGTATTTGCGGGATATACTTTTAAAATGCCGTTAGAATAATCACAAAATGTATTAAAAGTACATCACAGTGCTTACAAACACAACCAACAAGTCCAAACCGTAAAGCTGAAGATCGTAATAAGATAAAACAAAGTCCGTCAATGTGAGATTGCTGTTCTGAATGCAAACTTAGTTACGCCTCGATCGCAGTTGAAACTCAGCTAACTGTTTCTCAACGAGCCGAACTTATTTATTCACAAAATAGACATACCTCTCAATAAACATACACAGATCATTAATAGAAATTCTCAAACTTGTAAGCTTAATCCAAAACAACATGGCTTTTAAGAACTTGTATCGAAATTTGAACAATAAAAATGGTTTATGATTCCTTACTCTAAGGACGGCCATAAACAAAAAGGATTAGCGATTAACAATAGATAGTTACATTTCAATACTTAGAAAATTAACACAATTATAAAAAGAATTACAGATAATTTAAATACTAAGGGTAATAAAATAAAACACTTGGTCGTTACGGATTATATCAATTGAAACAATACATTCATACAGATTTTTAAATGAAGTCGATAGATGGCGAGTTTTTAACTATCAAAGTGGTAAAGGCAGTGTTTTCCTTCCTCTAACTTTTAGCTTAAGCTTAAAAAACTCGACAAAACTTATTTTAAACAATATCTTTTGAATCAGTTTTGAGATATGGGGTATTAGCGATTAAATGCTTTTTATGGTTTCGTAGGCAAATAACGGATACAGTGGATATTTGTCACTTTTACCGAATCATCATACTGCACTTAATCAATTTAGTTTTTATGTTACTTCTCATACGAGTAGTGTAATAAAAATAAATCCAACTACATACAGCAATTTTACAATTACTTAACTAATATTTATTATATTAAACTAAATTGTTGTACGAGCGCTGGTTTAGCAACTACCGACTTTTGTTCTCCTCCCTATACTCCTCCATCCAAAGGTTGTCTGGATGAAATCGCTATGGGCGATAAGACCGCCGATTGTATTTGTATATTAATGTTCTTGATTTTATGTAGCATTTTTGTACAATAAAGTATATTCTATTCTATTCTACTTGGGGGTTGGTATACGCTTCTTCAATAATATTCCGAGTGAAATGTTGGATCTGCCTTTCACTAAATTAAATACCAAATTAAAAAGTATCTTGCTAAAAATGGATACTACACTATTGAAGAATACTTAAATGACCAACCTTCATTTGCAAAGCAGCTCGCTCCAACCTCTTATATCATATTTTGTATAACTTTTTTTATCTTGCCAAGCTTGTAAATAATTTATGGAGATATCTTGCAGCAAAAAAAAATAATTGTACGTCATGTGTTTATTATATCTATAGTAATATTTTTGTTTACTTTTATTGTGTCTCTGTCTTATTGAATATGCACTGTTTGCTACAACTCCATTAATTCTTCAAAAGTCATTCTGTAACATACTTCTGTATAAAATTTATAAAAAAAGAACTTGAGATATAAATAGAATAAGAGAAATATAAAGAAAATCAGTTTTTAGCTAGACGTGTTGCTGGGGAGTTTCTTGCCGCTTCTTCTCCTTAACAGCAATAACACGCTGCGAATCGGTGGACATAGACTAGGAAGTAAAATTAAATTTTAACCTATATGTATGTTCTACCTCCAAAAAGTGCTCTCCAGTGGAACTTATGTTGAATAAAAACATTTGAATTTGAATTTACTTTTTACCACACTATATTATCAAACCATTTTGACTGGTTTAAATTAATTCGGCCAAAATACATATTATTTTGCGGTCGATTTAAACAGTTTACTGACACTGTTATTGAACTATGAATTGAAATTGAAATTTAATATAGAAAGCAGTTTATTTTTCAATGACAGCAAATTGGTTTAACACATAAAAATTACTTCATATAGATGGGTCTCGAATGCGTATTTAAATAAGTATTCTATATACATGTGCACATAAGGATTTGTAGAGGTTGGCAGAGTTAGTTCGCTCTGTATGGTGTGTAGTACGCGTAATATGGGTCCAGTGGGGGTCGGGGGCAACAACCCTCCCTCCGCCGGGTGCCTAAGGGGCCACGTCCAGAGAAAGTAAAATATCCTGGTATGAGGGAGGCTAGTATTGTCAAACCAATATATAAGTATAGCTTTAAACTATATATCGGGACTTTACTATGCCCGCGGTGTACTTATTTACATAAAATATATAGTTATACAAGTTTATGTATTATGTAGACAAGGAACAGAGCAGATTAGGAGAGCGCTTATACTTTAGAACATTTACTCACCTCTATAGGACACATGATCGTAGCCGTCTGTGGAATTGGTTTCAACGTTGTTGTAAATAAATTTATCTCACTCAATGTCAGATTTAATAACCACCATAGAAATAACTTGAATATTGAATTTATCGTATTTGCACTGCAATTAGAGTTTTATTTTGTATGTTATGATTCCAACGCCCTACAACGAACCTTAATTAAATTTGGTTTATGGTTCAGTTTTTTACTGTTGCGTTACTTTTTGGCGGCTAGTATAGTCCTAGGCTAGTCCTTCCTTACTCATTCCTGATTGCCATTATATTTTCTTGAAAACAAGTATAAAAATAAAACTTAGTGTTACGTCGGTGACGGTTAACGAAACTATCGCGATGAAACCTGCATCTCGAAATAACCGATGTAGCTAACTCTCCAAGCCGGTATTGTCCGTCTTTCTAAAATTGGGAGGCCTGAGTGCAACAGTGGCACGTGTATGTACTTTTAGTATTATTTATTTTGGTAACTATATCGATACGGGAGCACCGCACAGGGTCATTTGATTGTAGTTTTCAACTGTCTATTTACGAGTAGGTATTCATCTTCACCTCCCGCAATAATTTCAAAACTTTGTTTACATCGTTTATGTAACACTATAATCATCTTCTTTAACAAAGTAACAGGTTTCCTTTACACAGTCAAGCACGTAATTTATAAGTAGTATCGAACGACTACAAACTTTATATTATGTGAAACTTCTCTCTAAGAATCTCTTCAGAGACATATTGTCGCTATTTTAGATTGTCGTAAACTGATCTTCCATAAACTTTTTGTAATTTAGTTTATTATTAGCTACTTAACAACTAATAGTATATGATTTTAAGTTTTTTTTAGTGTAGTTAAATTTTTAAGATGATTTATTTTATAATTAAGTTTAATTTTTTAATTAGTTTTTGTAGTTATGCATTATTTATAACACATGTTTAAAATAACAACAATAATTATTTATGATTATTGTATTATTATTCAAAGCTAGCGGCCCATCCCGGCTTCGCACGAGTAGACATTTATTTTTTAAACACATTGGGATAAACGCACAAATATAGCCTCTGTTACTCACGGATAATGTAGCATTCTAATAGTGAAATATTTTTGAAATTGGTCCAGTAGTTTTTGAGTTTATTCGTTACAAACATACAAAAGCACAAACCTTTCTTATTTATAATAGAATAGAATAGACTAGAATAAACATTTATTGTATAAACTGTCACAATCGCAATATTACAAAATTGTTGGAGTTTTTTGTTGGACCGACAGTTTGTCCTTTCGGACGTACAATACAGGCGATTGTAATGGTGCCTGGCCATAATTACATTATTTAAATCATAAACAAATTATTAAATTAATATAAAATTTTATCTTTATAGAAGCATAAAAAAATGTCACATTAGTATAAATTATATTTTATCGTTAGTTAGTCAATTTTAAAATTATATTGTTATACATTATGTAAGTTGTCATTAATTATGATATAGTTATTATGTCCTAGATATTCGTTTACTATAATATATATAAATTAATATAGATACAATTTCGTCTTTGGTGACTGGAAAACTCTACGGATACTATTTTCCTGGAGGCCGTGGGTTGTGGATTGCTCGGATAACGGTTTGACTCTTGGATTTAGTAAATTAAATACGTAGAAAAGTGAAAAAGCTTTTACTGCGAAAACTGCTAAAGAAAAAACAAAACACAAAATATTTTCTATATTCAATGTCGGTGTTACCAATATTGATTTAAATCGTATACATTAAACTTCGTAAAGATTCTAAAGATTCTTATTTCATCGATGGCATCTTTAAGGAATAAAGAAATATAAAGTTTTAGAAATTAAAGTCATAAATATCAGCAACGTATACCGTTTTTACATCCTGGAGGGACCTGACCGCAATATAACATCAGGGTCTGTATATCGTTTTTCATATTTTTTTTTAAAATTCCGTCCTATAGTCAATGTCAGTGTTTCCCCTAATATTACATATTTACTATTGCTTCTTATCTAGTCTACTATATTTATAATTGCTTATCTGCTGTATCATTTAGACATGTACTATACTTACTTTAAAACAAAGTTTTGTGTTAGACGTTTTTGTTTCTAATGATTACAATTTGAACAGTCTTCTGACAAGGCCATAAAATATTTAATATGATTCTATCCCATTAGATCAGTTATATTACTGTATCTGATTTCCTTGTGCATTCCGATCTTGGGGCTTAGCATAAATCAGTCATACGTTGGGAACTTGAATGAATTTGTAGGAACGTTGCTAGCTCATCACTATCACAAATGCACGAAGAGTTTGAACTGAACCGATTCAGGTATTCGGAGAACCCGCCGTGCCCTGTAAATGTAATTATGTGATCAATTGACCTGACCCTCGATCTTAGTGCCGTCAATGAAGTTGCGCTATGCTTATAAGCGTTACGTAACCATCTACTCTTGGCCTTCCAGGCAATCGAGCTGACGGTCTATTTAATAGAGTGGATGGTCTATTTAATAGAGTGGATGGTCTATGCGTGTGTAAACAATCTGGCCCTTAGTCTCAGAGAGAGACTAAAACTGTTCTAGGTCTGGCAGCCGTCGTATTCCCTTTCAGCGTTATACAGGGCCAAATCCTCGCGTATCCTGAGGTTAAGAGGAAGCATACTGGCACACCAGAGCAGAATTTAGACAAAACCCCGCATTACTGTGTTGAGTTTCTTCTGCTCGCACAACTCCCTGGTTGCCGGTGCCGAGAGTCTGAGCTCTCGCTGAATACAGAAATACTGGCTATTATTAATTTATTATATTATAATAATCCAGTAATGCTTGTACATATAATGTGCATATGAACCTCAGTATTAAGACTCCATTTAATTTTCATCGCTATTGCCAACTAGTGTTTTACGCAAACGCATGAATCCAAGAAATTTCCGCAAAAACCTATCCCAATTAAAGTTAATAAAGACAAACGCAACTACAATCGTTCTAATAAAGATTTGCAATAGATATGAAAAGTAAAAGTATGTGTTCATAATTATTCTAACTTTTTCTTAAAGGTCCCTAGTAATTGACATTCCTACTACTGTACTACATTTAAGATACTATTGGCGAAAAGGTACTCATATAAATAAACTCCTATAAATTAGCCACGTATGTAGCTACGTCAAATAGGCACTAGCTATCAATAAAGCTTTCAGATCGAAGAATATTACAAAATGTCGATAAGAAAATAACGAAATGGTTAGATTTTTTTTACCTTTATAAACCAAAATTTTTTTTGTCAAAGTTATAAGATTTCAATTTATAATACTCAAGACTAATAAATGCAACAAATTAGTTAATTGTGGTAATGCTTTGACATATCAGAAATGTTGTACAAACAGTTTTTCGGTACTAACCTTTTTAAATAAGAAAATAGAACTCTTCTAAGTGACGATTATATCTTAATTAAAAGACTGCTACAGGAGTATTTCAATTTTATTTTTCACCTTGTTTAGTCACGTTGACCTATTTAGCCACAAGAGAATTATGGCTTCGGAGTATCCTTATATAGTTTTATAGTTTTGAGCAAAGGGTTCTGCAACTTGAACTATATCCAAGTATGTTTATTAAGGAGGCGGTTACCTGAGCGAGCCCTCGTCCCGAGCGAGATTTACTCGGATAAAGGTTACGCAGCTAGATGTGAAATGATGGGAAATTTAATTAAGTTTAATCAAGATGGTGACATGCGGGTATCCGATGTGTGCGACGACCACGAAGGAGAACCCGACTGGGCGAAGGGGGACGTCCGAGCAGCGCATGTAAATGTAAACCCGCGACTCGCTGATTCCACTAGCCGGAACCTACAATCGCAGTAGCCTACATCGGAAGGAATGGAAAATATATATCAAGCCGTGCGAAAAGTCCACTATACACCCAGAGGGTGGAGGGGCCCGGACGTGCGTTCGATTTAAACGAGCCGTGGCCGCCCCTGCCGCAGCCGTTCTCAATTTTAGCATCGGAACTTGTGCCCGGCGATGCATGCCTGTGACGTCACCGCGTCCGTACAAACCGCATTGCGCCGTCTGTCCTGCTACATTTGCAACAGCATATTGCAAAACACGCAATGTCGCAAGTCCCGTAAATGCACACATGTTTTGCCCTCAGATAGGTTCGCTTTCACCGTATCCGACCCACCGTAGGGAGCGTTTCAAATGTAATTTCAAATTCTCCCTTTTGCCTCAAAAACTCTCGAGGAAAATAAATATGCTTAAACCCGACCCTACGCCGCGCCGGTAAAAAGAGGAAAAATATTAAAAATTAAGAAAATATTTGTTTAACAGTTATGTAAACATCTTTAATTACGACCGTTCAAATTATTATTTTTTCTTTCCACCGTGCGGGGCGGCTTTCTAATTAACATCTATTACAGGTATTTCGGGAACAGAGGAGTATCATTTGGCGAGGGCGCTGAGTACACTTAATTAAACGAGGCACAGCCCCCGCCTCCGCGGACCGCATCTCGTACCTACCAGTTGCCACTCGGCCAGCTAGATATCATTTCGTCGCACGGAGACATACTGATTCATAGCAACTAAGTGGTGCAATCTAAATCACCAAGCCTAGGCTACCTACTACCGAAAACCCGAGCTGATTATTTTTCCGGCTGTTGTTTGTATTTATTATAATAAAATGATAGACACAACTCGGCTATTAAAAATATGTAGAGATTATGGTTCAGCATCCATACTTGCAGGGTGACAGTAAGAACTTCGGCTTCAACGACGGTGAACTCAACAACCGCTGCTTCTATGCCGATAGGTGGCGCATGTAAGTCCGCACGACCATCCGACACACTGGGTTGCCTCTTGCCTCCCCGTGGTCACCCGTTCGGAACGCTCACCCGCCACCCTAGGCCCCTCTCCCTACACCCTCTTTAAAAGCCAGTGGCGAGCTTGAAGAGAAAGTGCCGCGTGTGTACACTCACATACGTAGTACCATCTTTAGCGAGAGCCGGCAGGCGCGAGGACGGCGGGGCCGCCTCGGATTATGTGGAGGCGACTCCCGCCCGCCCCGTATGCGTAAGTGCGTTCACACAAAGCCTTTCCACATACATTTGCATAGTGACATTGTACGGTAATAATGTATGTGACCATTCCTTCGACGCCCCGTTGACTAACTGTTTTTAATATATCGCCTCAATACTAAGCTAGACTCACAGACCTTGCATCACTCTGCGCTTTACTATTCATACACCTACATCATAATAAACAAAATATTATTATCCTCCAGACACGATTAAAGACCTAAGCTGAATTTTTGGTTTTCAATCAGTATTAAAAAGTGATTTAATTTTGTATAAGTTAGATGTGACCAAAAAGCACTAAAAGCTCATCGCATATTTCAGTGGACAAGAACAATGCTAGGCATGCAATTAATTTTATGAAAAGAAAGTGAATGTACAATTTTGATTTACATATGTAAGTAGCTATAGATGTGTGTGTATAAGAGGATTTCTTGAAGTTTCGCCGATATAATAAAAGGGTGGGCCGGTGGGGTGGCTTGGACAGGCGCTCACACGGTCCCCCAAGCGTGTGTGCGTATGTCTCGGACATGCACGTTACGCAGATTTCTCTAACGATTTTCCCGGAGTGTGAAATGTAAAATAAGGGGTTAGACGAGGCTGAGCTCGCCCGCTGGCTCCGCAGGCTCCACTCGCCCCGTTCGGCCCGTGTCCCCCGCGCACGCCCCGCGCACCCCATGCCAAATTGATGACCAGCCACCCGTGGGGAGATTTGTTCAAATTTAACACATATCGTATTTAAAAGTAAAACGCTTCGAAACCTTATCCTCTCTCATTAATATCCCCTTCCAAATTGTTAGAATATTTTGTGCAGAATTTTTGTTATTTTTATCCATAGCTACGAAAAATTAAAATGTTCAATCTATTTGTTTGGCCTTAACTCTACAATACAAGAGTTAGGTTACATACACATATTGTATACTAGCCTATCCCGCGACTTTTTTTAGTGAGGAATTATAATGTGTATTAATTATAATTATGTTCATATCTTCTAAACTTCTAAACCCTGCAAGATACTGAAATGACCTAATCGAAATGCAAAATAAGGATAAAGTGAATGAAACACCAGGTACTTTATGTTACATACTAAGTCTGTAAAATATTGTTACGAGTTGAAAATGCCGTTAGAATTATTATAGAGTTTATTAGAACTTTACACACACGTATAACATAGGCACAAATATAACGTCGTAATTCAATAAAACGCGCAAAGTCCGTCACTATTAGATTTCCGAATGAACACACGTCACGCCAAGATTGTAGTTGTCACTCAACTGACTCCTCCCTCAACTAGGCCGTCGTTTTATACTTCACAAATGTGCCCACCCGGCAACGTCGACACAATTTCCTAGAATTAGCTTGTAATTGTAATCCGCAACACCTGGCTAATGATGCCCTGCAAGCGCCCGTAAACGAGTACAATAGAACAATAGTCCGTTCTCCACAATAACTAGAAACGTATGCCAATAAATAAGTGAACAAAAGAAGACGATCATAAAAGGATTACAATTAGTTCAAATGCAGACAGGTAATAAAATGTGCTTTTACAGATCTGTACGCGGAATTTGTCATTGTCAGGGCCTAAGTTGTAACAATAAGATAACTAAATATACATATTATTATATATTAAGTGTAAATATTATTCTTTCTATTCTAGATTTCGTATAAATAATAGAAATAGTAATTTAATCTGAAACACATATCGCTACTGCTGGGCTCAGGCCTTCCACTATAGCTGGAAACGGACAGTATACCCGCTACGACTGTCTAAGGCGGCTTGCCGGGTTTGACACATCGGTTATTTCGATGTGTAGGTTTCATCACGGCGTTTTCCTTCACCGTTTTAAGCACATGGTAATTGTAACAATAGTATAAAACTATATGTACTATATATGAAATATTATCAATTTAGAAAAAAAAACAAATAAAAATCGATCTAATTGTACCTTGAAAGCTGGCAGCATTAATTCGCTGAATAAAACACCAATTTTTGAACGAGGTAAGCTCTAGCCTTCCGGTTGCCCGTGACCTTGACCAGCTGTTTTTTGTATTTTTAAATATTATATAAGCACTTGTACCTAAAGTATCCACCCCAAAAAGCTCAAATAGGTATCCTTTTCCAATTGTCGCAATTATGTGCCTTTTAAAGTATTCAATAGGAGTGGTAGAACGATCGGCCTCAACTTCAGACTCATATAGCCGAGAAGAGATCAGTGTGTCCTTCACACACGAGCGAAGTGGCCTTTCCGAGCTACAGGGAATTAATGTTATGCCGTCAGATCTCTTGCCATCCTTGCAAACCAGGCCATTAGGTTCGAGAACGGTTGGAAATTCAATGCTGACAAGAGCCTAATCTATGATATCTTGTTACAGAATACTGTCAAAGCTTCTGATACAAGATAAGCCATGGTGGCCAAGTTGGTCGACAATACGTCCACAGCTTGCGACAGTTGTGTGGTTCGCAACAATCTGCCCCATTACGAAAGTAAATGAACGAAAATAAATACGAAATTAAACCGAAGTCCGGACTCCAGAGTCCCCCATGCAGAATTAGTATGAACTCGGCTTCGATACACGGAACTGCGCGATGTTTCTAAAAATTATATCTGTAGTAGTTTCCAGATCGGCCCGCCATGATCTTTCTATTGCCCGAATATGCCATCAACCAAGCATTTCTGGCTTCGTTTGATTTTGGCGTTTTACGATTGGTGGGGTGTATATTTTGTACAATCATCTGTGTGCTATGTATGAATCAAAGACATGAATGCTGGAAAGGCAACACCCGAAATCTAACACATAACCAAGGGGATCTTTTTTTTTTGGCCAGGGTAAATCCGTTTGAGGACTAAGCCGTGACAGGCACAAAAGCCTGGGGGGATGTTCGCGACCCGTGTGATTGTGTGATTCGCCAGATCGGGGGTGTCAGAACCGGAGCCACGCTATTGCCACTCCCCAGTTAGGGATATCTACTAAAACCCCTGGGTGTTCTGTCCTGCGCCTTATGCCAGGGCTACATGTATGCGGTTTTCCCAACTCCGCGTGCCCTGGCAGGCGTGGGCCCCGCTCACTGGGCCTCTTCCAATGCCAGGGGACTATGCCCCTGGCCAAAACTAGGTCTTTTACGGCGTGGGGCGGTCTGTAACTCGCCCCACGGCATGTGCGGGTGAGTGAGAACCCCTATACCCCTAGGGGCCCCACCCGCGCCGCCCGCTTACGGTGGCCGAAGGTCTAGTTCCGACCTCCGGCGTCGGCGCGTCCTCCTTTGGCGGGAGCGGAGCAAAGACGTGCGCTCACGCTCCCGCTCCGCCTCCTCCTTCGCAAACATGACGTGCTCGCAGAAGGAGGAGACGGCGTCCCATCCGGTGCGGCTTCCGACCATGGTGCGAACCACGGCCGGGAGCGAAAGGTCCAGTCCAGTGAAGGTGACGAGCTCTCGGCGCTGCTCCGTCCATGCAGGACAATCCTGTAGGGTATGCAGCGCCGTATCCTCGTCGCCTGTGTCGCAGTGATGGCACCCTGACGTAGCCTCGCGGTCGAGGCGACACAGGTACCTCCCGAAGCAGCCGTGCCCCGAGAGGACCTGCGTCAGCCGGAAGGTTAGGGTGCCGAAGTCTCGTCCTATCCATTCTCGCAGAACCAGGGCCCGCGCTGGGGCGTCTGAGGCGATCTTCCCAGACTTCCACGGCGACCTGGCGGAGCTCCAAACCAAGGGGATCTAACCTAACTGAACCTAACTGGTAACGCTTAAAACCAGGTACTTTTTCACAAGTCTTTTCAAAAGAGAAATGTTAGTGTTTTTTGACGATGTCGTTCAATCTTTGTAGAATTACAGTGTGAAACACTGTAGAGCTGGCGATGTAATAAAAAATCTGTAAATTTTGTCAATAAAAAATTAACGTTCCATCCAAATATCATGAAATCCCTAAATAGTGTACATAACATCTTCCAAAGTCAAATTTCTTAAGGAATCTTGAGATGAAATAACAGTGGTTGAGTAAAACCAGTTTGATCCCCTTACATTTCACCCCCGCGAGTAACTGTATTTATAGTTTTTTTACACGGCCACTGCATTCCTATGCACCCCTAACATCCCTTAGAGGGCTTCGATGCGTGATTCCAATGCTGTTTATTAAACCTCCGATCTTTCTTTATTTCTTTCTTATTGTCCGTGTTAAAAGATTTTTTCTGTTTTGACTATAGTACTGTTTTAATACTAGTATTACATAATTATAATCTTCTATAAAATTAATCTGGATGTATTTTATTCTATTTTAAATAAAATAATACAAATTAAAACACAATATTTCTTCTTTTAAATGATGTTTTATACTTTATGTAACTATTTATGTCATACCTTTATGAATTTTCATAAAAGAACTAATAACAGCAAGGATTAACTAAAAAGAAAATTTATTTCATGGCATTTCTCGTATTTATATTGAAACAATATTTAAATAATAGGATTTCAAATAATATGGTTAACCATATCACTCTTGATATGGTTAACCCTATTATTTGAAAGTTGAGTGAGTTTGAAGTATCTCTATACTTCCTCTTATAAAACATTATTCCTAGATTTTGTGCGAGTTCACCGAGTGTGAAAGTGTGAAATTGCGTATTAACTACTGTTCAAACTATAATTGAAATTAATATTACTTTAGTATGGTACTCAAAGTAAAATACTAATATAGTATTCATGATTATTTTGTTTTTTTTTATTACTTTTTATTGTGTTATTCATCTACACAATTGTTTAGCTATACCAGTTATTAATACGTTTTCTAAAAAAATAATTAGTATCATCAATCATACTACATCAAAGAAGTTTGCAATAATTCTAGCATCAAATTTTGCTTCAGAATTATAAGTTATATCCTCGGTTATAGTTCTGAGCATTGTAACCTTAAAATTGCCACAGAAATCCAAACGGCCAGTGATATGCGTCGGCGCATTGTTTGTCAGGAATATTGTGTGGGTGTGAGTTAGATTTTTTTCTGCGAGCCTGCTTTTATATCTGTGTGCGTTGGATTTCCAAGAAGCCTTTCGGTTATATCTACGGTCCCCATTTAAACTGACCTACGTGACTATAACAATGATTTTTTTTCTATACATCAATTCTTGTACTTGCTCAGGAAAAATAGTTGAAATTAGTTTTTTGTTCCATTTTAGAACAAAAGATAATAGAAAGATTATTATATTGCATATAATCCGATTACGAGTATCATGGGATTTGAAAGCGATGTTGTCATAAGATAAAAAACTATGTTAACAAAAACAAAACCGGCATCAACAAAAAAACCAAAAATAAATATTTAACCGACTTCTTTCCGGGGCAAAGAGTTTAGACTCGAAGCCCCATACCGACTCTGCCAACATACAAGGCAGAGACGATGACCCTAAGACGACTTCTTTCCACAACATCTTGGAGTCGGTGCCAAGTAAAAGATAAAAAAACGAACGCAAATGTACAAAATACAGTCATTTTTATATTTTTAACCGCCTGAAAAAAGGAGGAGGTTCTTGACTTGATCGGTGTTTTTTTTATGTATATACACAGATTACTCTGAGATTCATGATCCGATTGACGTTATTCTTCTTTAGTTTGATGCGGAATAGTTGCCATTTGGTCTCCTAAAAATTTAAAATAGTTTGCCCTAGTAGTTTTCATTTTATGAAAATTTTTTTTTTTAGAAAATTTTCTGTTTCCGTTTCTTGGGACCTATATTTCTAAGGAGCGCGGCACCTTTAGTAGGCCTACCCATAGCTAGACACTAAAAAGTAACTAATAAAAAAAAACTTCGTTTAAAAAAACCGACTTCAAAAACTAAAACGTATAAAATAACTTAATAATAAAAACCAAAAAATAAATATTTAACCAACTTATTTCTTCAACATCTTGAAGTCGGTGCCAAGTAAAACAAAAATAAGGAAATTTTATGTTTTTGTTGATATAGTGTTTTTGTGCTATCATTATCACTATTATTTAGTTAATAAATTAATAATTGTAACAATACCCAAAGTAATGCATATTCTTACTTTGGGTGTTGTTGTAGTGTATGGTCCGACAACTCGACATGTTGTTCTAATAATATCGTGTGGAATATAATGCCAAATTTTTTAGAATGAATTGCAGCTTATTTATATAACGTGTAACCATGTACTTTTGAATTTTTCAGTACCCATTCTTTATTATTATTACGTTCTTCCACCTTTTCTATGAAAATTTACAAATCAGTAGTCCATGAGAGTTTACTGAGCCTATAACCTGATGAAATGAAATCTTATGTGAAGTTTATAATTTACTTAAATACGGTGATTGGTGAACAGCACGGTGATTACGTAATGGGGTTTGGCAATCTTAAGAAATCAAAAATAATTCGAATATAGGCTATGTATACAGAGTAGTGTTAAGTTTTTGATTTGTAGCTTTGCACTTAATATCCCTTTTGTGGAAAATAAAATATACATGCATCTTAACACCCCCCTTTAAGAGTTATATATATAGTTATATTATTATATATGTATGTACCTTATTCCAAAATATTTATAATAAGTACAAAAAAAGAACGTATTAAGTTAAACAACTTTATTCAAGATGTGGTCTTGAGACCACAATATATATTGTGTATTAAAAATGTATAATTTAATATTCGTTATACATTCAACTGTTAACTTAAAAGTTAAACCGAAAATAATAAAAGTGCTTCCAAACATTCATAAAAAGTCGCATCACCTTTATCTTAGAAAACAGCAAATTTTTATACTATAATAGCATACTTAAATATTAGTTACGTACTTCTACAGTAGGTGCTAATTTTTCTAGGGGCAGGGCTGCACTGCAAGTAGCCATGCAAGTGTGCGTTCAACGTGTACATTACACCTGTTTATTTTTATGTGTGCGTGCTCTTAGATGCGTTGTTGCTAGATGCGTTTTTTCATGCGCTGTTGTAAATTTGACAACGTCGCGCAATTTCGTCTTCCACTACCATCTCTTCTATCAATAGATTTGAGCTCGTGTTGTTTTTCTGGCGTCAGTTTGAGGTTCTTTAAGCATTTAACAAGATATATTATATAGGAATATTACAAAAAGTCAATTTGAATGATGGTTAATTAGATATTTTTGCTTAATATTTAAAGAGAGGTCTAACAAATTTTAAAATAATATTAATGATTAAAACAAATACAAAAGATGCTTCATAGAACTTAAATTTTATAATAAATTAAAGCGGTAGGGTGGATTTTAAAACTCAGTAAACCTTTCGTATGTATGAATAGCACTGGCCATATTTTTTGAAGCGTACTATGAAGTAACAGTAGCAGTGAGAAAAAGTAGAAAAGCTTTTGAACATTTTAGTTTGTCAATTAAAATTATTATGACAGATCTCAGAGATCGATCGAGATCTCAGTTTCAGCTTTGCTTAAACCGAGTCATATTAAAGGAGATATTCTTAGGTAACTCTATCTAAGCTGCTTTCAGTCTTTCTATCGTTACTGTTGTGTCTTCATTGCTTACGTGTAAATTAGAAGTACTAGTCTTACATTTCTGATGGTTTAGAAACATACAATTTGAGCTTACCTACAAAATGAAATTTAATTAAAGATCTTTTATAACTTCATGAAAAAATGATTAAACTGTAAAAATAAGATGTAAACCGATAAATATGAAAGATTATTTAAATACTCAACTCTTTGTGACGGATTTAAAATTGTTTATCCTTTTTGTGTATTAAAATATCTTTAGGAGTATATTTAAGTTTTGTTTACAATGTACAAAATTTTGTAATAGGTACCTATAACTTTTAAATTAATAGAAAAAACTTTATAAATAATAGTCAGCGCAACGAAAAGTTAATAAGTACCATCTATCCAATATTAAGATAAAAATACATAACCTTACAGAATGTAATATTATTTATTATTGCATAAGCTGTAGCATATAGTTGACGAAAAACGTAGGCTTTTAAAAATCGCGAGCTAAGTCGCAGGCAATTGCTTGTATACATAATAACCTTCATTGAAAAAATATGTAACTGATGGCGAAAAATGTTTAAAAATCCGTTGCGTAGTTAAGAGGATATATAAACAGAGAAACGCGGAAATCGACTTTAATTTACACTATGTAAAGATGATTGATTCTTTATCATAACGTCAATTGCAAATTTTGGTATAAAATATCCGGGATTAACAACTACCAGCATGAAACAAGCCATAACGAATGTGTATGGCTTAACCCGTTGTTTGTCCGCTGTTTTTCACGCGCGCCACCGAGGGTCAGTCCTGACCTTTTACGCGACAGACGTCATAAAAAGTGCGGTCAAGTGCTAATAAAGAGATCTAAAAGGATGGATTCAGTAGTACACTGTTAGAAACGTAAAACTATTTGATGATTGATTTAACATGCCGCCACATTCCGCCTGTGTTTTGGAAATCTTATATATAAAATGAATGTTTGTCTGTATGTCCTTTATAGAGTCGTAAACTATACATCCGATTTTGATGAAATTTTGTGTGTGTGTTTGAGTGAGTCTCGGGATGGTTTACAGCCACAATTGGAACCGGTAGGTGGCGCTGAGATACGATTCTAGAATCCTCCTAATCACCTGGACCGATTTTGGGGATTTTGTTTTTGTGTTTGAGTGGTATTAGATTTACAATTTGAATCGGTAGGTAGCGCTGGAATCGGGTTCTAGGATCTTGATAATCTGCACCGATTTTGATGATTTTTGGTATGTTTGAGTGGATCCCCGGATGGTTTAGCTTCACAATTGGAACTGGTAAGAGGCACTAGAATCGGGGCCTAGATTTTTATTTTTTCAGGGCAGGACAACATCTGCCGGGACAGCTAGTAACTTATAAAATTGCGTTTTTGAACACACCATCGTACGATAGTTAATCTATGTTCAACTAAACTGACCAATATTAGGCGTTTATCTATTCCATATCTTTTGTTTGACGTTTTTGTTTAAATGTAATTAAATATTAGATATTCCTTCTTAAATAAATCCATCTAGTGGCGAGTTTTAGTATTAGTTGTAGGTTAACAGTTAAGTAACTAAGTTTATTTATTACATAACTTGATGGAATAAATTTTTATTGAACTCATAACTGGTAACCTCAGAATGAGATTTTTTACACTACAGCAATGGAAATTGCTTTGTATATCTTCGTAACGCCAAGATATTGCAATAGCAGGATTGGGGGCTCCTGATTATATTAGTAGGTCAATGGTTTTATCAACACTTCACGGTTTCTGGATTTCTAAAAGTACAGTGCGTCAAGTTTATACGATACGTTATATATAGTTATTAAATATTTATAGTACTTTATATTTCTTCGAGTGAGTAATGCACTAGTAAATTAAAAAAAAATATGAATGACCTTTTATAATTCAAATTTTTAACTGAAACTTTCAGAACCGTATTATTTTTTGGTCTATACAATTATAACGTAACGAGAAAAATAATTTGAATAAAAAATCAGTCTTTGACAATGGTTGAAATCGTAAAAAAATTGGAGTGACCTCTTAATTTTTTTTTGAGCTTTCCTTTGGAGGTTGCTCTGTTGCATGTTGTCAACCGGGATCGATAATGTCGTTTGAAAAATTAGAAGTGAAACTTCAACGGACAAGTTGAAAAACGAATCGCAACGGACAAGTAGAAAAACGAATGGCAACGGATAAGTGGAAAAATAAATCGCCACGGACAAGTGGAAAAACGAATCGCAACGTACAAGTGGAAAAACTTCAACTGACAAGTGACAAAACGAATCGCAACAAAATTTTAACTTGAAGTTTTATAGGCAGGTTTGCAAATCGGACAAGTACATTAACAATCTACCACTTTTTCTTTTTCTACTTGTACGTTGCGATTCGTTTTTCCACTTGTCCGTTGCGATTCATTTTTTCACTTATCCGTTGCCATTCGTTTTTCCACTTGTCCGTTGCGATTCGTTTTTCAACTTGTCCGTTGAAGTTTCACTTGTAACATGTGTCCCAGCACACATTTCGATTTTTCGCAGGTTTACTGCAAATTATGATTTGGTTAGGTTAGGTACATTTTTGAATGCTATTAATGCATTTTTTATTTAAACATTTTATTTTATCAAACAAAAAACTGAATTCGATCCGGATCCAAAAAAACATTCATAGTCTGCTCTAAAATTATACACATACAACGGAACATTAGCAAATGCGCATCTTTCGTCATCAACTTCATTCGGACATCAAATTGTGTTAACAGAAAAATATTTCCAAAAAAATAACTCAATGAAATTTCGTTTGTTCATGTTTTGATGAAGAGGCTCCGAAACTACTGAACCGATTTGAAAAATTCTTTCACTGTTGGCAACCTACACTATTCCCAGGTGACATAGGGTATATTATATTTACAAATAAATTAGGGGTCCTTACTAAAACTCCAATAATGTTACCGAAGGTGTAAAAAAATACGTAAAATCGCGTGCGCTGCGAAAACTATTGATGATAGAATCAAATAATGTACTACGACTTTGCAGAACACATCATTATCTACAAAAAGTATCGCGACAGTATATGTTTAACTATTATAGTTATGCCAAAATAAGTGTTTTTTTATTGTAAAAATTTAATTAAAATGCCGCCGCTAGAAAACTCTATTTATTTGTATCTTGGTATTAATCCTTATCAAAATAAATTACTTCATATTCAAGACTGCTTCAATACCTTTATACAACTTTTTGAATTATTCAATTTGGACATTCCATTCGAAAGATATCACGAGTTTAAAAATGTAAGTATTACTTGACCACGTGACTGTGACACCTTTTCGTGAGTGAAAAATCGTAAGACCCCCTCTATATAGAAGTTTCACTTCAATAATAAAAGTACTAAATTGGATCTGCGAATTGCCAAGACGAACTCTAATTGAGATTGCAAAATAATAACACGTTTATTCAAAGCTTCGAGGAGCGTTCGAAGAATGCGCGGGCGCATATGACCTCAAAGTAAAGTCAAATCGGTGAACTCACTAATATAAATAATTGTTTTTTTATTATTATACCACCTTATGGTCGATTCGTATATTTCAATTCAATAACAACCCCTATAAGATAATTAAAATAATTATTATCGTACAATAAAATCAAAAATTTCCAAATCCGTGGCAGTCCACGAACAACGTAGATTTTGAACCATTTTAGAAAAACGGGACTCTTATGAAATTATCATGAGTTATTTGTTCTTCTGTTTTTGAAGTGAAACATCTTTAGAATTGTGATTTGAAACTGGATGAAAAAAAGCGACACTAAAACGAGATAAACACATAAATCTATAGGACTAAGCCTGCAAGAGAATGTGACACGAGTTCTACAGTACAGCACAGATTAGAGAGTCAATAAGACCGATGATTAAAAATAGGTTCAATTTGGACCGAAATAAACCTGATAATAATATTTTTGAAGTGAAATTTATGTACCCGCATGACTTGAGAACGACTTTACCGAGTTTGATGACATTGATATGGAGTGGGTCCCCGGATGGTTTAAATTCACAATTGGTACCGGTAGGAGGCACTAGAATCGGGTCCAAGATTTTTATTTTTTCAGGGCAGAACTACGTCTATCGGGACCGCTAGTATATAATATATTATAATAAGCCCATTAAAATCCCAGTACTGCCCTCGAGCCTCCCAATTGTTAGAGGAATGGACAATATACCCACCACACTTGTCCAAAGCGGCTTCACGGGTTTGACGAATCCATTATTTCAATGTTGGGTTTCATCATGATATTTTTTAGCACGTGGTAATTATATTACTATACGCATTAGCTCAGAAATCTGCCTAAGCTGTGCATGCTATTCCGGTCAGGATTTGAAGACGCGTCATATGAGTCTGAGACGCGGTTGCGCTAACAACTAATCAAGCTGTCTGTTTATTATTCTTGTCGATTATTAATTTATTATTAGCCTAATCTGAATAATATGATAATCTATACGTATAATAAAACTGTAGAGGTCGAATTTCTGTACAATGAAAAAAAGTGATAATAACCAAGGCAGGCGGATATAAGAAGTGAAATAGAACTAATTTAGATTTTTTTTAATTTTTTCGTTTCTCTGTTTATCTGTTTGTCTGTCTGTTTGTACCGGCTAATCTACGAAACGACTGAATCGATTTAAATGAAATTTTGTATGGTGGTAGCTTATATCCCTGGTCAACATATAGAATACTTTTGATCCTGAAAAATTAGAGTTCCCGTGGGATAGTTAAAAAACCGCACTACGCGGACGAAGTTGCGGGTAGAAGCTAGTCTAAAATAATCAGAATAAATCAATACTTAATATAAGAGTGTTTTTCTTTTGAAATTCATAAATCATATTTGGTTTTACTTAATATCTTAAGTTCATTCGTAAAACTATTCTGTTGCCGTATTATATTTTGCAACAAGAGGTCATACTATCAAATGAGCGTTGTAGGTATTTATTGTTAGAGATCTATGTACGTAAAAGTGGGATGAAGGTATCTTTTGTTTCGTTTTTTCCTTGAATACGGATTTACAACGAATGTTTTATTACTTTAAAAACATAATCTCTTTTTCCAGTCAACATAAAAGTATTAGTGTGCTAATTCCCACTCAGTAATTTCAACAAAAGCGTTTTATCTTTAACCCGCTTTGTTTTAAGCTATCTATTGTACTGAATTTAATACAACGCTTTTTGAAAATTCCTTTAATATGGTTCATTCATTTCATGTTGTTGCCTACAGACACCGAAACAATTGTATTTGTATTTATATTGTACTAGAGGGATGTTGGGTGCTTTTGGAAATATGTACGAAGAATAACTATATTTTCTGAGATTACAGCCTGACGTTTATGCAATTATACTGTGGGTAATGTCTGTATTATTCCAGTTTCAAGTGCACGTTGTTCAGATGAGCACTTAATGACACTTATTTTATGAAATCTGCCAAATATTACTGTTTATTACACTGTGAATTGTGTACATTACACGCACATGTTACTGTAGTAGGCTTTTTATAAAAAAGTAATCACAGCTTATTCCCAAATCATAGACTAATCAATTTTCTTCAGGTGAGCCGTTTGTAACTAAACCGTGTTAAACTAAAACTTACACTAATTTACAAATTTAATACATATATAAATATATTATATACATATTACACTCAAATATCTGATTTTAAAGTTACTTTAGAATAAGGTAATTAAGAGTCCTCAATTTGTTTAAATGATTTACTCGTATTAAAGCGATAGTGTAATTGTTTCAGACAAGAAAGTTTTCTAAAAGATTAATAGTGATAAGATAACCATCCTAATAAGTAGCGAAAAGTAGCAAGCGTTCCGTAAAGCTATAGTTTCAATCTTAACTGATAGCGGTTTATTGTTACGAAATTTGTAATTATCGTTACTACAAAATTTATAATCAAATTCCGATGAGTTATTTAGGGTTTTCTAGTCATTTTGGCAAATCTCCTTATAGTAATAATATAAAGTATATATATATAATAATTTATTTAATTAAAGACAACATAGTCCACTAATACACAAACACGAATAAACAGCCCAATATGAATTTACACAAAGATATACACAATAATGTTATTGGTAATTAGCATATAATATATATATCCATCTCCATGTTATAGTAATTTTCTCAAATACGAGAATCTATAGGTACATACTATATAAACATAGATAAAATTTAAACAGGATGCTGTATTTTATTAGCGTACGCTTAACTGACCAATGGTTGACATACTTTTTCAATTTCGTATTTCTAATAGCTTGGGATTAAATGTAGTTTTTATTATAGTTTTATATTGTAATAATGGATTGATTAGACATGCTTGTATGAGATCGCGTATAATCTAATATTTTAATAAAACCATGTCCGCTGGTATTCTGACCGGATCCCTTCCTAAAGTTGTCGAAATACAACTTTGTTTGTCAGCCGTGTGTTTATTGCGTTCGTCCCTCATAAAAGGTTATGAATGATACAGTTCGCGAGGCACGGATTAACTGTTTAGTTGTTAACGTTTCGTATCCATTATGCTTTTACTTGGAATCTTGTCTAACCTTTTTCCTATGTAATTCTTTTATCAATTACTTTCTGTTGAGATTTTCATTATTTTTAGTACGTTATTGTTTAAAAATAAAATAAAATTGCATGACTTCAGCAGACATGCAGACGGCCCACTTGATGGAAAGCGGTTACCATCGCCTATGAACATTTGCAACACTAAAGGTGCTACAAATGCGCTGTTGCTCTCTTAAGGGAGACTGAAACCTAGTCGCTAATGCCGGTACAATACTCAAGGTTGTTATGGATGCATACTCTAGACTAGAGGTATGGTAGCCATTCAGTCCGGCAAATAGCACCTGGCTGTGGGTTGTTTTGTCGACTCTTACGATAGGCCGCCCGGCCGCAGGAAATTGTATTTTTTCTCCGTTCCTGCACGGATAAAAATATTATTCAAATAGTATTTTAAATTTTAACACTATGCATGTTCTAAACTCGAATTTCTATATGTTGAAAAATAATAATTTACTTATGATCTCGTTAGGTTATGGTAGAACACAAAACTTATTGTAACTAACTAACTCCGTTGACTCAGCCACCCAAAGTGAGTCTTGGCCTCCGAAACGAGAGCACGCCATTTCCCTCTGTCCTGCGCAGTGTCTTGACAAATGTGGGCTGTAGTGCGGTCAGGTCAGCTTCCACTCTATCTTTCCAGCGATATTTGGAAAGACCAACCGGGCGCCGACTGATTGGTCGCCCCAAGTAGCTTTCTTCACTCCCCGATCCTCCTCCATCCGCTTTACATGACCGAGCCAGCGGAGACGGTGACATTTTATCTCCCCAATTATGTTAGACTCGGCCATGAGGTCTTCTATTTCGGAGTTGGTTCGGAGCCTCCAGCTTCCATCTTCTTTTATTGTTGAGCCCAAGATTTTTCGGAGAACCTTCCGCTCTGTGACCAACAATTGGTTCTCCTCCTTCAGTGTCAGTGCCAGGCCTCACAGCCGTACATCAAAATTGGTCTAATGACAGTTTTGTAGACGTGAATTTTGGTTTTCCTGCTTAGGAGCCTGGACACTAACACCTTATGTAGGGCAGCACTGCACAAAACTTATTGTACGTTAAGTATTTATTACTGGCTTTGTGCAATATATGAGAGTGAATTTTAGCTTTAGTTAACATACGGCTTAATTCTTAATTCCTGAGTAGCAAACCGTTTTTAATTTTTCTGCTTAGTGTTATTAGCGAATACTTTATATTTTTTACGTTTATGAAACCTTGCGTTCGATATTATTATTTAATAGCCGGTCTCTATATCGTACTTGCTACTAGTTAAAATTAGATATACAATAAATTTCAATTTTCTACCAGACTAAAGGTAAGAGAATGAATAGTCAAATGTAGAAACTCGGCTTACAATAAACAAGTTTAACTTGAACGCCTGAGTAAAATGATGTTATAATTGTTCGTCTCATTTTGAAATAGATTCCTTTCCAATTAAGTAAATTTCATGAAATTGAAAAGATTTAGGTTTGAAAAATGTTTTCAGTTATAAGATAAAATATACAGAATAGGTTCTTTATATTTTAAAATGACAGAACAAGTGATAATTGTATGACTGGACTTACTTAACTTACTCGTATACTATATATATATAAAGCTGAAGAGTTTGTTTGCTTGAACGCACTAATCTCAGGAACTACTGTTCTGATTTGAAAAAATCTTTCAGTGTTAGATAGCCCGTTTGTCCATGAAGGCTATATATAGGCTATATGTCATCACGCTAAGACCAAACTTTTTTTAAACTATTCCACGCAGACGAAGTCGTGGGCAGAAGCTAGTCTGTATATGAAATCAGACATTTTCCTCACATAACTAATTTCATTAATGAGAGGTTTGTTAAATTGACACGTAATAAAATACTATAATCCCTAATACCTGGATATCTTGTAGCGGATAAAGAAACCAATTTGAGGGCGGCTATATTTTATTTTCCGTATAATGCCACTTTACAAGCTTTCGACGCATACGTAACTAATTCGTATGAGTCGACATGTTCCTTGGTAGGCAAATATATAATTCCTTGGATTTTGTATGTCTTAAAAAGTTAATTGGTTAGTTGAAATTGACATATTTTATACGAATATTTTAATATAAATATTATGCAGAGCTATTGTTACGAAAGTAATATTAAAATTCTGACCCAGATTGTCTGATAATGTTTACAGCCCCCAATCTTTGCTACCTGTCTGAATTTAATTTTAATTCAGTAAATCATCATGGTCAACCTAATTTTGAATCCCAGTTGCGTTCAAAGCGTTCACATTGGATTCAGGAGTCTACTCTTCTGCCTTTTCTATTCACCGTCTTCTATATCCCTTATTAGCAAACATATGATCCATCATGACGTCCTGCCTGCATTTCTTAGAACTATCCTTTTTAAAACTTAAAAATTTATTTTATTAATCTTAATTCAAAAACTTGCAACTAATTGCATTACTAGTTTAAAATATTTTGACCAGTTTACAAATAAGTTTTTTAAAGTTAAAGTTAAGTAGTTTTGTAAAGTTTACAATACGTCCATCTAACAGTAGTTAGTAAAGAAATAGCTGGAACAGTAAAAGGCGAATCGACCAAGTACCAAGTGTAAAATCGTATAGCGTGGAATGAGGAAGCGTCTATATTTCTCTGAAGGAAGGTATCGGCACAGTCCGAGAAAATCGATGAGAGCGCCCCTTATAGTTTGCATGGGCCGGTGTCCGGCAGGTTGCGCACCGCACACCGCCACATGCTTCCTCACCCCGAGCCAGCTTCCTCATTCTCAAAACGAAAAGTTATTTTCGTATCAAGGTTTTAACTGATTACTGCCCTAGAAGTCAGTGGAAACGTCGTTACATTTGGCGGTGTTTAGAAAAAAATTAAGGAACCGCGCCTGCCCCCCGCGTGTGCCCCTCACTCCGCTCGTCCACGATTCCACGATGCAAAGTTTTCAGTGCCCTGCGCAGTACTCGGTTACTCTCGTTATACAAGCGTTACACCTGGTTTCACTTGACAAGGATTATACATTTTATTTATACAAAAATGAAATATTTTAAATCAATATACAAAATTAATAAATTCCATTCTAGTTATAATTAGTGCGATTATTAGTATTTGAGTTTATTTTAATGTTTTCTTTTATTTTTAATCAATAAATAAATAAATATTTAATGATAAATCTCTAGACGAGTAATGTACATTTTAAAATCATGTTCTCCCTTTTCGTATTGATATGCATAGTAGGTAGATATACACGACTTACATATATATGCAAACATTAATTAAGCAAGAATATATTTATGAGAAAATAAATAAATTCTTGATCTCATAACCTTGAATATGTACAGTTTTTAATACTTTTTATCATAATTATCGCTTAGATCTATTTCGGTTATTGACTTTAAACAAGGAAATGACATTTGCATTATATTCGAACGTGAGTAATAAACATTACAACAATATAATGACTCACTTTAAATATGTGTGTATGTATACGTATGAATCAATGCAGTATAATTTTAAGATCTGCCGCTCAATAAAAAGGTTATTATTTCAATTATGAAGGTGACATTACCGCTTGCAATAAATAACAATCTTCAAAAACAAATATCAATTCATGTTTTTTAACTTAAATACAAATCGTTGTTTTTAAAATAAAAAAAAGATTTAAAATTTATAAGTGTTCGTCGCAGGCCTCCGTCCGCCCGCATTGTAAGGGTGGGTGCTATCGCTATCCTACTCGGACGCAGCATCACCGGACATTTCGACCGGGCATTTCAATTTTGAGAAAGAGTAGGACCATCCCCGCGCGCCCTGCACGCCCCGGCCCCGCTGGCAGTTGCTGTCTCGCTCACACTGAGGACACACAAAAGGACGAAGGAGCGATAACTTCATCACAGTGGGACGGTCTCGCTCGCACGCACGTCTCGGTGGGGGACGACGTTGCGAATTGTTATTGAAGTCATGCCCCCGAAGGCGACTTCGGGAAGGCTGTCAGTTGCTAGTAAACGCTCAAAGCGGTCATACCCGGTTGACCTGCGTCACCACCTCGCCGCGCCTTTTGCATCGTCACAAACTAAAACGCATAGTGCCGGCGGGTTAATATAAACAAGTGCAAACATTTTGCTTTGCAACGCGGTAATTGTTTATTTAATTAATAACAATAAAATTGTTAAGACTTAAATGTGACTGAAAGTTGCAGTGAAGTATAAAATAAAACTTTTTATATAGTGAACGGCGTTTTGTGTACAGGACAGTGTATAGTGCCGCGGAGAGAGGTGGACGAGTCGCGCTATTCCAGCGCGGACCGCGAGTGTTTACCGATACGCACGTGGCCGTGCCGTACGCCCGCGCGCGGAAATGCCGCGAAAAACTTTCTTCGAAAACGCCGCCGTAGTATAAGTTAGGCCTCGAGGGCGACGTGCCGGCAGCGACCATGACTAACCTGTAGCGCCTGAATCGGTACGGACTACATGTATGTCAACACAACCGGTGTGTTTTTTTTATTATTTTTCTTTCGTTGGAGGAGACGGTGCTCGCCGTTGGATTGATGACTTAAATGGCTAACAATAGCACTGTATCGTCAACATTACCCTCGAGGGATTATCACTGTAAGATTTGCGATCTTTATTTGGATACCGTTGAATCATTAGAGGTACATTTACAGTATCATAAAGAAAATTTGTACGTCAAGTGGGGTACTCAAAACTCACAAAATGATTCGGATAATAATAACGGCTCAAAAGTAAAAAACGAAACTACAGTGTCGGCTCCGGCTGACTCAAGTGACAACATGATCACTAAGCCGAGTCCAGAGTTTCAGCAACGGGCCACGCCAGAGACATCGGGCCAGTTTCCACATCCAGCAACTCCGCAAAGTTACCACAGCGCACCGTCGCCCTACCAGAACCCCGATCAGACTAACTTTTCACCTGGAGCTCAATTCGGTAACAATTACTCTCATTCTGGTTTTCCACAAAGTCAACATACAGATCAAATTAATTGGGAACAATCACAATACGGACAAGAGTATCATAAACCAAACCGATTTCATCCATATAATATGCAAGAGAGGGTTCCACGAGTATCTTCATCAAGTCCGTTATATGGACAGCCTCTTAATCAACCGACGCCATCGCCGTCGCCTAATCAATGTGATAAATGTGGCTTTGTGTGTGATTCCGCTGTCCAACTCAATGAGCATTGTAACTCCGCTCATGCTGGTACCAGCTCGGTGCCCACATCCGCGTCGATGCCATTTCAACAATTCCCTAGCAAACAGTATAATAATTCAGGTTACCATAATGAAAATGTCAAAGTTAAGGAAGAACACGAAGAATCATCGGATATTCTAGACTTAGATTCACAGAAAGTGGTTTATCAAGGCAATGACGGCGAACCACAAACTACACAGTATGAAGAAACTCCGACACAGGGACGTGAAGTTAATACTCGTACCGTTCCTATGATGCCATGGGAAACTCAAAAGTTGTATAGTAACCCTCAACTTAATGGAGACGTGTCCCTGTTTAAAGACCAGAAAATGTTTGCTGAACAGAAGACATATCCATCTGAAACCAAAATGTTCCATCCTGATCAAAAATTTGGATATACACAAGATAAATTTATTTCTGTACATCACGAACAAAAGCCATTTATGCACGTTGAACAAAAAATTTATCCTGGGGTGCAAATGCCACCCCTAACAGACTATTCAGGGCAAGTAGCTTCCTCTAACCCGGATATGAAACCGCCTTATCGACCATACGACTCCCCGACGGCTCCGCAGATTACAAGCACCCAACCAGCTAACCCTACTTCGTCAACACTGCCATCTATTGGTGGTAAAGGAGCTAACTGGAAATCTAATGAAGCACGGCGTCCGAAAACTTATAATTGCACAGCTTGTAATAAATGGTTTACAAGTTCCGGACATTTAAAAAGACATTACAATACAACTTTACATAAAAACGCTGTCAGATCATCAGGTCAGCCTGATCCTGCTACTATGCCTATATCCAGTCACCATCATCCAAGTCGTGAGTCATTATCGCGTGGTCAACAACAGGCGGCTGACTCAAACACTCAAAGTCCCGTGCCGTCTGAGGATGGCCGCAGCGTCGATGACGGCGCGCTTCAATCTCCATACGCATCACAGAGCTTCGACCGTTCACATCGAGTCGCCAGCATGCAGTCCAAGTCGCCATACACGCATCTACAACAGGGTAATTTAGATAATAATTTCAGTAATAATCCTCTAGCTAATCACCCTTTACAACATCAGGTTGGATCCCATCCATTAAATATAGGTAGTCAACCTCCGGGCATAGGGAATCCAAATGACAGCAATCATCAGGCGTCGAAAGGTATAGCAATATCTACAACCGGCAATCCCCCAAACGGGGAAGCAGGTCCCTCTGTTTCTCAAAATCACCATATGAGGGGCCTGCTATCAGTGTCAACCAGCAATATTTCAACTCCAGTTCTAACCCAGAGTACGCCGGCGCTTACGGCCCACACGCTTCCTCCGTTCAGTCATTTGGGTGTCAACCCGTACAGTCCGAGGTCTACGGAGCCTTTGGGGCCTTCGGTACCGGACCCCACGCACACCCCATTATATTTGGGTCAGAATTTTCAACAGACTATAGCACCGAGTTACCCAAACGGGATGGCCCCCCACGTTATGGATATGGCTATCAACAATCTGCCTATAGCCAATCCGGCTACTTTTGGTGAATCTTCACTTGAAGAAGTCGAGGTAACGGAACAAGAAACGTCGAACCAGCCTGCCGGTGGACGTCTGCCGAGTTTCTCGCAGCTCCAGACGCAGAGTTTCAGCGTTTATGTTTCAAACTATATCACACAGCCTAACGTGGGGGGTCAAGTAGTTGCTGATGAGTCAACCATCGGTTATATAATTGTTGATCCGGTCAACTCTCCTCTGCACTACAATAATTCTGAAATATGTGAACAGGGCGTCGAATATGATTACGCGTATCGACCTAGGGTCAAAGAAAATATTCTTAGTTTTAATCCCGATAATGTTAAAGTTTATCCATATGGATATGCTGTAGGTGGTAAAACTATTAAACGAGAGGATAATTTGTTACGATCTGACTCAAGCGAGCTTCAAATTTTAAAAATAGAAGATATAATGGATTACGCAAATAAGGAGAACTATGGGACTCAGATGAAGTCACCTGCGAGTCCTGAAAGTGCTAAAGCTGAGAATGAGAGCCGTAGCTCACCAGCAGTCTCATCGACGGTGAGTACACCGCTCACAGAGATCAAACAATTAAAGCGGTCAGCCCCTGCCACTCAAATACACAAATGCTACGAATGTGACAAGTTATTCAACAAAGCATGTTATCTTACGCAGCATAATAAAACTTTCCATTCAGGTGCAAAGCCGTTTAAATGCAATAGGTGTGGTAAACGATTTTCTGATGATGTTTCATACGAAGGTCATTGTATTAAACATATGGACAACAAACCGTTCAAATGTAACGAGTGTCCGAAATCGTTTAACCATAAGACCGACTTGAGACGGCATATGTGTTTGCATTCCGGCTGTAAGCCCTTCGCGTGCGATCATTGTGGAAAAGGGTTTATTAGGAAAGATCATATGGTGAAACATTCCGATACGCATATAAAGAAAAATTTGCGTTCATCATCTGTATCCTCGCGGTCCTCCAATTCACCTACGTCTACGTCTCACGCAGCTAATATTGAGCATAATTAAGTGCAATTTATAAATCTATACGACAGCCTCATTATGTATAGATGTTTTCCTATAACAAGAAAATGATACGCAATAAAAAGTATTCCGTTCTTGTAGGTTGATAGAAAAATAGGTTTGTTTGCGTTTAGGTTGGTTACGGTTATAATGGGAACGCGCACCGGCCGCCGCGCTGCACTGCGCCGCGGCACAGATCAGACGCATACGTTTAGTTAGCTGATCATTTTTTGTTGTACACTCAACGTAACCTTGCATTCGGTGCAAGGTGACTTTAAATGCGTGGGTGTCTGGGCGCTAAACATATAATTACATGACGTTAGTATAATTCTGAGATATCGTTTAGATCGAACCATATCATTTTCACATATTGAAATACACAAAATTCTTAGGAATAATTAGGTAAAACGAAAAGGTACTTACATATCTTATTAATTTTATTGTAAATTAAAATGGACCATAGGGTGTTTTTTATTTAGTTAAAATTATATGTTTCGAAAATAATTGTTAAATTTAAAGAATGCTCTATGTGTAATTTGAAAATTTTACTTAGAGTTTAATTTTTACTTATTTTTGTAAATATTGACGAAGGGACTTGATTGCCAGACATTTAATTAGGTAGGTTTTTGAGTAAAATATAATTTCGTGCCAGAAATCAAATTTAATTATCATTGGTACAAATTACATTAATACATTTTTCATGAATTATCTGTGAGATTGCCAAATGATAGGTTAGAATCTTAGGTGAAAGAGTACTCGTCAATGATCAATTTTTGTAGGTTGGATAGAAGTAGTAAACGGTTCGGGTGGAAATATGACGACGGGTACTTTGTTGAATGTTTTACTGTACTATAGGAGACGATTATTAAGAATAACAATCGCCGAAAAAAATAAAACATACTTTATGCCAAATCGTTCATGTATTTTAAGTTTTTATCAGTTACTAATTTTTGACCTATTAGATTTATTAAACAATATGATGTTTTAAATAATACAACATCAGAAAGTAAGGAAGATTGAATGCTGGGTCATGCAATTTATATACGATATAGAAGCTTTGCAAAGTTTTTTCTCAGCGATTGCCATTCCTAGTATTCCTCCAGGACCTTACAGTATACATCGTTTCGTGTGTAAGGCGATTCCTATTCGTTTTTTTGTTGGCTAGGACTCGACACGATCTTCTGGATCGTAGGTCTGTACGACTGCTAGGTAGGTATAGTTTGCTTTTTGTTCTAGTTGTAAAAGTTTCTATAAGTTACGTTTTGTATGTTCCCGGTGCTTCCTAATAATTTTATCTGTTAATATTTGTTTAATTGTAAACTAGTTGACTTCTTTGTATGAAATTCAAAATGATTTCCTCCTTGAAATATTTTTATGTCCAATTAAGTTACCAATGTGTTATTTGAACGAATTTAGTTTATACATTCCTGTTTCGTTAGTGGTAGGAAAGTAGTCTTCCTAAACGTTGCCAAATTTATTCCGCCAACTGTCTGTTGCGAAACAAATTAATTTGTAATGTTTTTAATAGCCTAATGATAAAAAAATTCTCTAGCAATAATTTAAAATAATAATGTAAATGTTTTTGTATAGATTAAAAAGTCACGATATCGATTATGTATTTAAAAGTTTAAGATCGTGAAATCTTTGTATATATCTATTTATGAATCGGTGGTTAAACAGTTTTATGGAACATATCAGGACCACAATGCGCGTGCGCTGACGTGCCGGGTTGCTTATAGATCACTCGCGACAACTGCGCACAGGCACCTAGCACGGCTCGTACGCGCATTCATATCATTGGTCAGCACACAAATTAACCGTATATTTGTTTGACATAAACTAATGTGCAATATGAGCATTGTATCCACATAATTTTTGATAATGTTTGTATTTGAATGTTGACTATATCGCAGAAATATTTTTATACTTAAATAATTACACAAGCAATTTAATCTACCTCAACATCAACAATGTGTTATAGAGATCTTTAAAAATTTAAGCGATTTATATAGTACGAGAAAAGCAATAATAACTGTTGAACAATTTGGACCGAAATGGCCTACCTCTAACATAATTTATTGTATTATTTATAAAGGAGTATTTCATATTTAATAAATAAAATCATCGGAATCAGTCGGGGCTGCGTTCGTTTCCATCAATTTGCCATTTAGACTTAGGAACGAACGCCCAACGACATTATTAGAACAAACATACCAATTATATTATATAAATGTATTTACAAAATTGTGCGGGAGTTATTATAAAAGTGTTATATTGTTAAATTGTATAATTGATGTGTTTTTCTTCATAGCAATAAAGTGACAATGACACAATATACGAAACTTAACTACCTCAAGTAACGAGTAATAGTGTTAGAGTTATAAAGGTGGCGATGGGGCAGGGCGCATGTCGCAGCATTAACGAAATACCTCAACATGCCTTCCAACGTTTTTATTTACTAAATATTCGATGTTCAATTTACTTGTAATCAATCAGCCGTGATATGCGCCTTATTCCCAGATACAGCCTTACGTCTTTATATATATTATATATTTTAGAAAAATATATTTGTCTCCCTTCATACTGTTTGAAAGCACATACTAGTAGTACCAGTTAGTTAAGTATTACAAAACTTATGTAAATATATTCTAGTACGGTAAATTTGTTATTTATCATATTCTATTCATTGATAGACTTATTTTTAAATAAGTTTAACGTAGTGATTTCAGGTTTATAAACGATAGAGTATAAGGAATATAATGTTAAGGAAAGTTTTTGTGAAGATTATGTTTGTGTATAATGTATTAATTTAATGATCAGTTACCACTTACCAGATGATTTCTGTTACATTGAGTAAAAACGGAGAAGTAAAATATGATAAGATGTTGTTTTCTTTATATATGTCCCTATCTGGCCTTAGTTACGTTTTATTGGAGATGCATGCGTTCAGTTATTTTCATATTGGTTATATTCATTTGTTATAACATAGTGCAAAGTTAAGCAACTAGAGGATGGTACTGTTGGAATTTTACGGATGGGCGTACTAGATCAGAAGCCGGTGCGACTATTCGGTAAAGTTATCTCTTCAGTATCTCTAAAATATAATTTTTAGATTAAGTCTTTATCATAGATTAATCTAGTTTAAGGCAGCAGATCTGTCACACCGCTACGGCGAATACCTGCTATGCGTCTCTTTCATCACGTGTGTAAGCATGTTACATGTAGTTGTTTCTCTATTGCTACTTAATACTAAATTAATGATTGGTATCAGATATCGTTTAGATACGAAATTTAATAGATTAGGTAATACAATTTGTATTAATTTTTACACACGTGATCGAATTGAAACTAATGCGAACTAATTGTGTCAAGCTAAGCGATCTTTTTGTAAGGTGCCAAACATTCACAATCGTGTTATCAACGCTATGTGGATGATTTGATTATTTTGAATACTTGAAAGCCAAAGAGTTGTTCTGTTTGCTGAACCACAAATAATAATAATCTCGATTTAAATTAGTTCAATTGATTAATTAAACAGCTGTTGGGAACTCTTAGTGGCTTTCATCTTCTTGACTATGTTATATTTTGTAGTGTCTGTTTCAGATCTGTGGGTTTAATATAAACTTTATGTCAAAATTGTTGTTTTATTTTCCCAACCGTCATTGCTTCATGCGAATTATATAGCTATGCCTCTGATATTGTGACATTATAAAATCAATTATAACAAAAACTCATCGTATAGACCAGCAAGTTTTCAAAATAATTTTTAACATTAATCCTTCACATTGTTAGTGAATATGATGTAGAACTTATCCATCGATATATAAAAAGTCTTCTTCGTGACAATAGTCACGAAAATGTTACAAATCATTAAAATTCCATCTAAGGACATTTTAAATCATTTATCTATACTAATTGCCCAGACTTCAGGTCGAAATGGTAATCATACAGGAAGACTAACTAAAGAAGCATAATCGCCTAGTAAGAAGCATAACTCTTAGCACACCCTGGAGTTACCAGCCTGTTCCTATTTTGTTTATATTTATTTTACATAATGAAATTTTACTATTCAAAACTTACTTCAATCACCTTATTGTTAAACCAAAATCAGTAAATTCTTCGCCGACAGCGATTTGGAGACAATTCGTTACTTTTGTAGTATAGTTTCATTAATTTGGTATATTTGGAGAATTATAGTTTCGTTTGTAATGTTGTAAAATATCTAATAAAAGTACTGAAAGAAATATAAAAATAATCAGTCACAAATTAAATTGCCTAAGAAGCTCCATTTCAATTTCATTAATAAAATTTACGAATTCCGTAGTGTTACGAGTTACTTTTATTGGGCGATTCTTTTCCATGGTCGTAATGGTAATAATCAAAATTAGGGCATTCTCAGATTGGCAATAGGCTTTATAACATTAAAACAACTTCCATAAATTCCCTTAAAAATCACGTCAATTAATAGTGAATCTCATACTTCACGAACGATATTCGATATTAGTGTTAAAAAGCCAGTGTTTTGTCTTTGTATACAGTTTAAAGCTCAACCCGTAACAAATAACATATTATTTCAGTCCGAAGGCAGTGTTGTTTGTAGACTTTATTATTACTAAATCTGCACTTTATTTCAGAATAAATGGTAAAATTTCAGCAAATCTGTTATTTATACGTGGCTCAAACATAAATTACTATTTTTAGAAATTTAGTCTGTCGGAAAATTTATCTCAAATAGATTCCAAAAGATGTCAATAAATATATAAGGATTTGAATAAAAGCCTGTTTAAAATTTCGTCTATAAGCTCTGTAATGTCCAAACGGATTTAATGTATATTTTAGAACTCAGTTTTTTTTTTAACACAAACGAATATTGACGATGAATTTTTGTTTAAGGCCGAAGTTTCTTGAAATTAGTCTACTCTGAACCAACACAATAAATAAAAATAAACGATTAGAACTGAATTTAATGCTCATAAACCATATGCTAGTGTGTCTGTGTGTGCCCCCGGGGGATGAGTGCAGTGTGGCGGCGGACTGGTGGCGAGGTAAGTCACTCTTCTCTTGCTTCTTCTTCCACGTCCCTTTGTCTTTTCCCGGCCATCGCATCGCGTATTGACCAGCAAATGCGGGCGCGATGCGACGGCCGGAAGAAGTCAAAGGGGCGTGGAAGAAGAAAGGATAGAAGTCAATCCTTACTTACCTAGAATTCTTACTTACCTCGCCACCAGTCCGCCGCCACACTGGTCTCGTCCCCCGGTAGTTCACACACACACACTAGCATAGGGTTTATGAGCGTTAAATTCAGTAATTTCCCGATACGTATATAGAGACAGATTTTCAGGTTGACAGACAATTCTAAAACGACCATTTATGTTTAGGAATCGTATAAATAACAGTTTTCACTTTATTGCGGCGTATTTTTATATTCACAGACACTCCATTTTTGTTTATTAGTAAATATTTCATAATTTACTCTCATTAATAATATCAGATATCGACCGGTGATTAAACAATTGATTTTGAAATTAAACTAAGAATTATTCAGTATTTTGTTAATCATATTGATTCTGCCCTTATAAATTTTTACCACTGGCGAGTTAACTCCTGTGAGCTTAATAGAAAGAACGAAAAAAATAGCCTAAAATCCTAAATAGACAATATTTCTATTAATTTATTTTCTTTATAAAATGTCCTAACATATTTTTAAACCTTATTAATAAAGATTATTTGGTACAAAAGAAAGGAATTTAATGATTTTTACTATTTCATATTGAAGTCACGTGATAGTAGAACAAGCAAAACTTTACTCTCTAAACAAGTAACTAAGTAGAAATAAAGTTTTCTCAAATTTAACTAGACACAGGGTTACATTTATCGGTCACTATTCTACTATCAATTTTATCAAATTAATACGTAACTAATAATCTATTTCTTAATATACGAATACAATATAATAATTATAAATAAGATATGTTAATGGGGAGCTTAATGCATCGCTTTTACTTAACTGTAGCTTGAATTGATCTGCAAGTGACAATAGACTCATGACTTTCATGATAAGTAATCTATAAGACTCCATTATAAAAGAATAACATTCATTTTCAAATAAAACAATATAATAAAAACAAAGTAGTATATCGTTAAAAACCCACTCGCCATGAGAATGGCCCGAATATTTGGAAGGCTTGTATGGGTCCATATGATGGCCAACGTAGAGGCTCTTTCGAAATTGTTTTGCGCCATTGAAAAGCAATCCCTGTATACATAGTACATACAGGAATTTCACCCAAGGAAAAGGCCTGACCAGACCAGGACTATATCTACAACAATGAGGAATAAAAAGGATGTTGTAAGTACGTAAGTATCATTAATTTTATGTAGTCTTCTATTGCAAAAAGTGAATTTTGGTTCTATCATCATGATGAAATGACAATAAAGTTCTCTCTTCAGTTCTTAGGTTTTCTATAGGCAATTTACATAAATGTCTCATATCTATGTATATGACAGTCATTTTCTCGAAGAGAATTGGCTCTATATAGCTTAAGACTGTAAGCCACTGTACATGTAACTCAGTCTCTATTTGATTTCACCTTCTCTTAATCATTTGGGTTCGAAACTATGTAATTTTCGTAATTTATCATAATGACGTTTGTCAAAGATTTGTTTATTTACTGTATATATTATGGGCTTCTATAAATAATAATGATTGTATCTTACTTCATCTATAACTTTTGAATGATTTGGTATTCTACAAGTTATTCTTGCGATAGAACTAAAAATATGTACTAAGTACTTCACAGCCCAAGAACACCAAAGACCCCGAGAGGTGACGAACGTATAGGTACTGTTTTAATCGATTCTTACGACTTTTGTACTAATGTAGCGAAGTTTGGTTATCGTTCTGTCTGTTTACATGAAAAAATATCATGCTTTTTCAATTGAATTAAATTGTTTTCAACCTTCAGTTACATGTACGTTGGCTATTCCTTAGTTTGAGTTGTTTCGCAGTTTTACAACACCATTGTATGGTGCCATATAGACTGTCTGTAAAATTTCATCGATATAAACCTAGTCAGTACTTTCTGATAAAATTTCTTCTTTCTGAAATTATTTCTTACTGACTGTCATACAAAAACAAGCGGATGGACAGGTCGGTTATAATGAAAACGAACATGAAATCTTTAACTATTAAGAAAATTAAAAAGTTTCTCAGGTTTATAATAACTTTAAATTGTGAGTTTGCCTGCTTTTAGTTCTTGATAAAAAGCCCAATATAATTTGATCATAAACCTACGACATATATGTTTTACAATTTAAAAGCGTATATTTTATTATATATTCCAATCCTCACTTAGTAATTGACAGATTTTAGGTAATCGAGCCATTAACTATTTGATAAACACTTAATTTTATCTAGACGACGTGCTAAAATAGCATACTTAAGACAAAGTTTAAATTTATTCCGGGTCTAAATATAGAATTAAGAATTAAATTTAAAGTCTAAACATATTATTGATAAACTTAGTCTTAAGTAATAACTCCTTTACACCACGTCATACCGCCCGATCGGCTCTTCTCATCCAGCTAATAAGGACAACCGCAAACAGTTCACTGACTCCACCGGATTGGACGGAATATTTCATTAGGTATGCTGAAACGCGGTCTACAGTCCAGAACGATTCAGTCGCTGCTGCCTTCCCCACCATCGTATCAATGAGCAAGTAACAATCGTCATGGTCAGAGGTTGGTTGGATTCAATACATTTGGTAAAGTCTGGTTTGTAAAATTTCTTAAATACATATACTCAATTCTTTTCACCTCAATACTGAACGAAATCACAGAAGAAGAATATTAAAAATGACAATCGCACAAGGAAAAACGTAACACACTCTTCCGACACAAGTGGCACCACTAATAGATGCTTGTTTGTATAAAAAGTCTTGATTAAAATTCTCAATTCATGTTTTTGTATATTTAATAGATATATTTATCTTCTTTTATTTATATTTTAACTAATACTATTAATAAATTTTATAAATAATTATTTCAAAAGTAACTAGGTATACAGTTTAAAACAAAAGTCTTAATTCGTTGTTTTTGAATGTAGTAAATTGAATTTTATGGAATTAAAAAAGGAGCAAATTAGATCTTTCTGTTTATGACTAATTTAAGTTTAAGAAGTATGTTTTAAATAATAAAAGATTTCCTCATCCAGCTAATAGGGACAATTGTTATAGGTGTACACATACTTAACAGTTTGATTGATAGTTTTAATTTAGATTTCCTACAAAAGAGGAATCGAGTAGTGGGAAGAATGTGTTACGAGCTTACGAGTTATATTTTGTTTAGGAATAATGTATTCATATTCTATTGTAGCTGAGCCGGCAAACTTTGTACCGCCTCAGTATCAATAAATAAGGAACGTTGATTTCTGAACGACGGGACGAACATCAAACATTTGACACTCAAAACCAAAAAAGGAAATGAAACTCCGCTCTAAAATTTGATTTGATTTCTAAACGACTTTTAAATTTAATTGATTTTTAAACGACGGGACGAACATTAAATGTTTGACAGGTAGGAATAGTTTCTAAGGGAAAGCGTAAGTGTTGTTTGTACTTTATTCCAAGCATTTTTTTCATATTAACTCACCTTTTAAACCTTCCCTGGACTTCCACAAATAATTCAAAACCAAAATTAGCCAAATCAGTCCAGCCGTTCTGGACTTTTAGCGAGACTAACGAACAGCAATTGATATATATATATATATATATATATATATATATATATATATATATATATATATATATATATACATACATATGTGTGTGTGTGTGTGTGTGTGTGTAAGATTCTTCCACATCCAAAGGTATTATACATACTGTATATGCCAACTATAGTATACATGTGAATTTCTTCAGTAGGCCTTCTTGGCCAAATTATAAACTATACAAAATAGCGAAAAACAAGGGAAGAGGAATTAAGGAAGCTTAGGGGTCTATTTAGATGAAAACTAAAGTAGTATCATTGTAAATATTTCTGAAAAAGCTTTTATTCTTGTCGGCAATCGAATCCGCTGATATGGAAAAAACACATACTGTATTATTATACCAATTCATACTTTAGTTTAGAAAGATCAATTTCTTTAAAGAAATGGCATACTAAGTGAAAGGGTTGATTTGCATATATTATCAATTATTCATTAAATTGTGCTTTAACTTATCAAATAATTCCAAGAAATGTTCATTTTAAAGACTATCATTACTAAAACAAAATATTCTCATAACATTGTTCACTACTAGCGGTTCCGGAAGATGTTGGCCTGCCCTGAAAACAAAAAACTCGATTCTAGCGCCATCCACCGGGTCGAATGTGAATCTAAACGATCCTCGGACTCACTCAAACACTATTTTTTTTTACAACTTGGGTTACATTATTGAAGTTTTAGTAGGGTTAGTTAGTTCCTAATGTTTTCTAGTAATAAATATAGATTATATTAATTTGAGACAATGTGGCATTCTAATGGTGAAATAATTTTTGAAATAGGTTTAGTAGTTTTTGAGTTTATTCGTTACAAACATACAAAAATCTAAAATACAACATTACAAATCTTATCCTTTTATAATATTAGTATAGATACATATATAGTACGTTTTAATCAAAAAAGGCTATTACTATAATTATATAGTTACAGGTATAAAATCAAACCATTGCATTAGTAGACTAAAAGGTAAAGATTTATGTTTATCTTCTATCATTACTATTGACATTTTTTAAAATAAAACGCGTTGCATCTCGATACTATTATTTTTGTATTTAGTACTTTGTATTTTTTGATTTATTTATATAATAATATGTAGGTATGATACTGGACTATGTAAAAAAACTCGTAAATAATCATAAAATGTTTCGATATTTCGGGTATAAAACTTCGCAAATGGGTTGAAGAATGTCAGGATTGTAAGTATCAATGCGTAAGTATATGTAATTGATAAATGATAATCAACAAATTTAGTATTTTGAAGTAATTCTCCGCTTAGGTTTTGTGTTTTATTAGACACCTCCGCTCCAACCTATTGGTGGTCGCCTATAACTCCTTTAGTTTAGGTAGTGTTTATATCCTAATATGCAACCTTTCCGAAGTACCACGCGCATGCTGAAGAAGAATGAAATGATGAGGAAACTTGCACGTCAAAATGACTGATGAATGAAACTTGTCAATCTACCTCGGATAAGAGTGGCAGGTGTGGCGTCCGTCACCCAAAACTAAAGAGGTACTGATCCCAATATCGGGATGTTTGGCTTAATTTACGAAAGAATTTAATTTCCCGAAACATGCTATTGAGGTATCTTCATCAAGTTTCGCGTGAACAATGTCTCTTCTAGGTAAGCGTATTCCATCTAAGGCTGCGTTTCAACCTAATATCAGGTGCAAGGTCGGTCAAACACGAACCTGTGTATAGGTAAATTAGCTTTGAGAAGTTTTTGCGTTTGTAGTAGTATTTGTATATTTACGGAGTTTTAGACATGAAATTTAAAATTCCTTGTACAATCAGCAAAAAGAGCTTCGTTGCATTTTGAAGCAGAACATATATTTACAAACAAAAGTCAACAGTTAAAGTGAAATCTATACTATAATAAATCTGTAAATAGTTCGTGTTTGTAAAATGAGTTTAAAAGTGTGGAAAAATCAGAGGAGCTAATTTGGACCAACAGAATCCAAAAATGAAATTTTTAGATTTTTTGTCTGTCTGTTAGAGCATCACGTGTAAACTACTGAATATATTTAAATAAAACTCGACGTATAGAACTATCTTATATCCCGGGAGTAACTTAGAATACTTTTTATCTCGGTAAATGATGTGATTTCCATGCGATAGACAAAAATAGCGAAAATGATAGCGCCGCGATCGCACCCCTTTTTGGAACTACTGAACGTATGAGATTGAAACTTGACATAGTGCTGGCTTATAACTTGAATTACCAAATGACGTTGATTCTACAAAATAGACGCGGCGTAGCCGAGGGACAAACTCTAGTACATAATAATAATTTACATTGCTAATTGTTGTGAGGTCTGACTGTGGTTTTAGATTGATAATTATTTAATTAATTAGTCATATTTGTGGTTCATTTTTGTTATTTATTGTTAAGTGTTAGTATTTCTTGTTATATATTTTATTTGATATTAAATTTTTTAATTAAAAATAGTTGTTGAGGTAGCTTTAGATTACCCAAAACAAAGAAGTTTTGTATAATTTGTACAAATATTTCGAAAATGAGTGCAATAGCAATCCGAGCAGTATATGACTCCCGCTCAATTAGTTGCTAAATCATCCAGAATTTCATTGGCTTCCATCGGAAAGGTGATATCAGAAACCAACTGTCATTCTTCAGATCCGGGGACCAACAATTTAGCATTAAAATTATGTTTAATATTAATATGTATTATTTTACTATTGTTAGTTTCATATTAAGTACCTGCCTATAAAAATATGTGAAAAGTATTAGTTAATTCTTTTTGTGTTGACCGTACACTACTACAAACACAAAAACGTCTCGAAACTAATTTAGTTGTATATACAAGATAAAAATGTGTCTGTGCAATATGTTTTGACTGCTTTTAAAGAGGATACTTAAGTTTTCTGAGTGCGGCAATAAAAGTTTAACAAAAATATTATCCAAAGATAAAAATGTCATGACCGGATAATGAGATTTAAAATACGCTGATGATATATCAAGTCCGATAAAACAACAAAATAAACCGATAAGAATATTAATACAATATAATAGGCTATATATATATATGTATATTTGTTTATTATTTTTAATCGAATTAAGATAAGGCTGTCCTATACTTAAGATAATATATACTGATAAGACCTTATTGACTCTCTAATCTGTGCTGCACAATGTAAACTTCGTATTTCATTCTCTCACAGCCTTTTTAACCGACTTCGAAAAAAGGAGGAGGTTCTCAATTCGTCGGGATCTTTTTTATTTTTTTGTTGCTTTTTTATGTATGTTCGCCGATTACTCCGTCATTTATGATCAGATTTACGTGATTCTTTTTTTGTTCGACGCGGAATAGCTGCCATGTGGTCCCCTAAAAATTTGACATAGGTCTTGGGACCTATATTTTTTAAGAAGCGCGGCACCATTCGTAGGTCCACCCATAGCTAGACACTAAAAAGTAACAAATAAAAAATAAAAACTTCGTTTAAAAAAACCGACTTCAAAAACTAAAAAACTAAAATGTATAAAATAACTTATTTCTAAAGCTATTATTATTAATATATATTATCTAAAACAACTTGAAGTCAGTGCAAAGCAAAACATAAAAATTACTATATTTTGAAAATTACTAAGCACCGACTTTAAGATGTTTTAGATAATATATATTAATAATAATAGCTTTAGAAATAAGTTATTTTATACATTTTAGTTTTTTAGTTTTTGAAGTCGGTTTTTATAGCTATGAATTTTCGTTTTACTAGTCGCCCCAATTCTTCACTGGACACAAGAAGGAAATATTTTGTATCAAATGTGTTGAGATAAACTTTTTAATCTTTATTATTGAGTCTTAAACTCAAGATACAAACTGTATTTAAGTAACAAAAAATTTGTTTCTGAATGACCCCGTTTTCATGTCGATGCGAAGGGCGAACTACGAACTGGCTACAAAAGACATCAACGGGTTGGAAGCACTTTCACAAATTAAAATGTTTTTTATCGAACTTATTTATTAAAACTACGTTTTAACGGTTTTAAGCGCGGTAATTTATTAAGTTTTGGTTTGTCCCACGTTCTTTTCGTTCGAACTTATTTATTAATTAAACCTTCATTCTTACAATCTTAATACTAAAATTTACTTTTTACAAACTAAATTTCACAGAGGATCTACGTATTAGTTGGCAAAGAGCTCCTCCAAAGTTCATTTCATTTTAAGCTTTTTTATTGTTGGTCAAGATTTACTAATACAAGTTTTGAAAGAAAGAGAACCTTTATTTGAAGAAATAGTGACGTAATTATATTCCTTATACATTATACACAGTGCATATTTTGAGAATTTGTACGCCGTATTTTCAGCAAACAAGGTTTGCACTCAGCATATTGCTGTGCCGGAATAATATCCGACACAACGCTTTTTTATCTTCAAAACTATTTATTGTTAGTATTACCTACAAGTAGTTCTTTGCATATAGTGGTAGTAAAAAGTACACATTCCAATTTTGCAGGCAAAATACGATAATACAATGAAAATAAGATGTATGTAGCTAAAACTGAAGAAATCAACGCGAGGAAAAAGCATGTAGATGATGAAGAAGGATCGATCTTTTTTGACATTGGAGGAGTTCAGCACACACTTCATTTTCTAAAAATGGTAAAAAAAGCAATATTATTAATACTGTTACGACCAAATGCCGAAAAAGGAAAAAATTCACACCTGCGTCTGTAGAAACACATTTTATTACCTTCCTCATTTGGACTTCTTTTGTTTACTTTGTGTTTAAAAATTGTAATTAGAAAAGCCGCCTATTGTGTATTGTAATCCTTTATGATGGTCGTTAGCCAGGTGTAATTCTTGGAAAATTCAGTCCACGCGGTCGAGTGTTGAATCGTAAGTTTAGTATAAAACAATGCCCGAATGGAGGGATGAGTCAGTCAAGGAACGATTACGATACGAGCAAGACGTGGGTACATTCGATAAGCTATATAGTGACGGATTTTTGCGCGTGTTATTAAGTTGTGAATCACTTTTGTACTGGTTGCGTCCAGTTATATTTGTACCTGTGTTATGTAATAGTTCTAATAAATTCTAAAGTAATACATTGTCTAATATATTAGAAAATTAGAGTTAATATCCTTGAATTACCTTGAAACTAATATATATAATAAGTTGTTAGTCGGCTTATTCCTGTGATTTAAGTTCAACTAAAAATACGTATAACTATAATAATCACAAAATAAAAAGCCCGATTTGACACTAAGAAAGTCAATATAACTTAACTTTGAATAAAATCAACAAAACTGAAAGCCAATCACAATATATTTTGGTTGATAATTTATTTAATTTTTTCTTGGTGCAATTTTTAATGTAATGAAACATACTAATCATTATTTTTCTCCAAATACCGAAATAGCATACAATTTTTATTAATTCTGTAATGTATTAATCTATGGCTAAGTTCCAAAAACAGGTAAGTTCTAAGGCGTCTTATTTATGTAAAAAATCTAAAATTCTAGATTGCTCGTATGTTTACGAGCTACAGGACTTGAATTAAAATAAATGCCGTTGGAATTACTATAGACTTTATAAGAACTGTACAAACACGTATAAAACAAGTACAAAATAAAACTGGATGCAACCAGTTCACACGATTAAATGCAATTCAACACACGCAAAGTATGTCACTATGTCGCTAATCGAAAGTACTACACGTCTTAATCGTATCGTAGTCGTCGATTGACTACCCCACCCCTCCGTTCAGGCATTGTTTTATACTAACTATACAGTACAAAAAAAATCGACCGCGTGCCAGTGCCCCGCTCGGCACTTGGAAACACCAGTGAATTTCCGAGAAATAGTAACTTGCACATCTGGGAAGCTTCGGCGCAATGCAATAAAAACAAGGATTAAGTCGTTCGACACTAATTACAACCATAAAATAAGTACAATAACAATAGACTTTTTAAAGTTTAAACACGAAGTAAATAAAAGAATTTGTTTTTACAAAATGCAGCTGTGCGGTGTTTGTCGGTATGTAACAGTATGTTTATACTAAAAATATTACATAATTGTAAATATAGTCCGTCAGTGTAGTAACTCTATACACCTCTCGCTATTTCCGTGTTTGAATAGAAACAAACCGGTCAGTAAAGTTAGACACCGTTCAATTTGGGGTTTTTATTTTTTTTATTGCAGGAGTTCAGCAGACAGGCAGACGGCCCACTTGATGGAAAGCGGTTACTATCGCTTATGGACATTTGCAACACCAAAGATGCTACAAATGCGCTGTTGCTCTCTTAAGGGAGACTGGAACCTTGTCACCAATGCCAGAACACAACTCAAGGTTGTTATGGCGTCATACGAGTACTTTAGACCAGGGGTGGTAGCCATCCACTCGGGCAAATGCTCTACTACCTGGCTGTGAGTTGTATTGTCGCCTCTTACGACAGGCTGTCCGGCCGCAGGAAATTGTATTCTTTCTCCGTTCCTGCATGGATAAAATTCCGTTTATAATTTAATATTAACTGATAAATAACGAGAGGTGTACGAACTTACCCCACTAACAGACTTCTCCACATTGACTATATATATATATTGAAAATAAAAACGATTAAATAAATATATATGATACGAGTGAAATAAAAAAATAAAAATAGATTAACATTGTGATGCGTCATAAATGCTTGCGGTACGTGAAAGGTGATGTGAAATAATTTCTGCGCTGTCTCCTTCTTGTGCAAAACAAAAATTAATTCACCTAAAATAAATCAAACAATCAAAAAGTCGTATAATTTTTAATCGATTTATCGTAATAATAGGTCAACTTGGTTAACGACTTGAAGGTTTCCCTAAATATGTTGTAATGAGAACTGCCAAATCGGGCCTATTATTTTGTGATTATTATAAATACTTTTATTTATTTCATACAAAATAATTATTTTAATATATTGTACACTAGGACAAGCTTAACTGTAAAAGAGTTCTCTTATAGAAAACCAATGCGTTGAGCGATACAGCAGGTAAGGTTGTGTACAAAGAGATTTCTTTATAGAAGTATATATCAAATTTAATACATTGCTGTAGAAAATAAATACATAAATTATTTTATACATATTACATATATGATTTTATAAAGTTCTGTTTTTGTTGAAATGGCTATGGAACCATAAAGAAGATAACCTACTTCATTATATATGTAATTAATCGATGAATGATTCAGAGATGCTGTAATAATTGACTTAAAATTACTATAACTCAATAATCGACTCACTCCTCGACTGTAGTTGGTACACACAGGAGGTGCTCTTCCTTAACCACACTGCCTAAGGGCTGAACGCCTTTGCTCCCATGAAGACGGGATACTCATCAAGACAGACATCGCTAACTTAGTGCATTTAGAAAAATAAATCTTCGTATAAATACAGGTCAACTAGTAGAACATAATTAACCCATTGCTTCTAGAACCAGTTGCATACATGAGTTGAAAGGGAACGCGTGCCGTGGCGAGTGGCGTCTGTGGGACGGGGGTGTCCGAGGCACGATGACCCACACCGGTTTCGCTTTCGTCCGAAGGTCACAACTGAATCACGGCCGCGAGAGACGGACTTAGTGCCGGAACACATTATTTTATCGATAAAATTATTCGTGTTTTCTCTGAAATTGAACATTACATGGTTGATACATCTTACATATGACCGGCCTCTGTGGTTGAGAGGCTTAAGCCTTTGTCGACTTTTCTCTCTGCAGAGGCTCCGTGTTTGATTTCTAGTATGGTAAATATCGGAAACGAATTTTTTCCATTGTATGTTACCCATAACACAAAAGTAAAGTTCTTTATTTGGGGATATACAGTGTGTGTTTGTCTGCGGATTTTTAAAAAAAATGAGTCTTAAACATATTGGTAAAATGTAAATTCCTTCTAACTAGCTTTCTTAAGAAAAATATTACAAAATCAATATATCTTCTCATCACTAGTATGCGATAAATTTAAATATAGCCGATATACCAGACTGAAGAAATCAATTTGTATCATTTTTTAACAAATTTTACTATACCCTAACTCTGGTCTACGGATCATAATCCGAGCTCTGGCCTTTTCTTCCTTCAAGCTGGACTCTTGGGTTATAATTATTATAACCCATGTGAACGTTGTAAGGTGTCCAAATGAGCCGTAATGATTGACTGATGAAATTACTAGTTTTAATTCTAAAACTAACTAAAATCGTTGAGCTATTTAGAAGTCTATGATAACTTCAAGAGGGATAAAAGTCACGTGAAAGAAATAATGTTAAACTACAATACGGATGGATACAGATGTAAAGGTAGACCAAAAAAAAGATGGATGGATTGCGTGAATGACGATATGATGATTCGTGGTGTGACAGAAGATGTGTGTCAGAACAGAGGAGTGTGGAAGGAAAATACATATTGTGCCGACCCCAATTAGTTGGGTGGTTGGTGAAAGAAAAGAGATATAACTTCAAGACAGAATAACAGACAAACAAAAAATTGTGTGTGTATGTGCGCATTCACACGCAGTAGAAGGGAGGGAAACTTCATGACATATAATTATGCCTACATCCGTGAACATATTATAATTCAAAATAAACTGCTTAAGTATCACTTCAAACTTTTCACTGTTTTAGTCTAAAAGAAATTCATTATCAGTCCAACTTGGATCTACATTTAATCATCGGTTTTATTGACTCTAATCTGTGCTGCACGATGTAAAACTCGTATCTCATTTTCTCGCAGGCTTATTAGGCAGGCTCTTATAGATTTATATGTTTATCTCTTTTTAGTGTCGATTTTTGTTTCATCGAGTTTTAAATCACGATTCTAAAGAAGTTCACTTCAACATTTATAATTGATTTTGCCCAAATTTTAACATTTTTGTAATCATATACAGAACTTTAAATTTCCTTCATTGGTGTAGAGATACGTGAGAAGTATTCATATAAAAATATTTTATCGACAATCGATAAGATATGTTCAGCCAATATAGAAGCGGGCCACCAATATTGTCAAGACTCGGCGTAATAACAACATCATTTAATTGAACGCATGTTTGTGACAAACTGCTGTATTCACTATATTTGTACAAGGCGTAATACATCTGTTATTCGTTTACACAATATTCATTCTCGTAAATATTGTATAGTGTCCTGTTCGTGATCGATTTGGGAATTACCTTTATGTATAAATTTGTTCATAATATTATGAAGTAATAAAATGTTAAGTGTTGAATCCAACATTTTATTCTTCTTGTTCTTCAGCGAATTCCAGTCCATGCTGGACGTAGGCTTCCCCAAGTGCGCCACATATTCCAGTCTTCCTAATCCAGCCCAGTAATTTATTTTATTATGTTGATATTTTGTTATAATTGTAGTGGATTTAGTTATTTTTAATTAAATAATCGTGTGGTGAAAGTGTTTTCATAAAATTAATTGTTTTTATTCCTTCACATAAATCGATTATAGTAATCGACAACTCATTTTACTTTTGACCCTATTTCAAAGATTTCTCGTTTATTTATTTTTTCGTATATTTTGCTATTTTGTAATAGGAAAATATAAGACTCTTAAAGCCATATCTCAATTAATTACAGTTCTTGGGCCTATAAGTCCCCGTCTCCTTTACCGATTATAATTCCCGGTATCGGCTCATGTATTCGAAATTACTTTTTCATTTGAAATAATTGAAACAAAGAATATTTGTCTAGTGTCCTCTGACACTAGACAATTATTCTAGGATTCCTAACCTCTGTTAGGAATCCTCAGCCAGTTTGGTAAAAATATTATTATGGAATTGTCATATATATGTGTTTGTCTTTGTGACTATCAGCCAATTTTCCCATGTCAGTTACACCATTGTTTACCGACATACAGTAATTGAGGCATGGAAAAATATTGGAAAAAAGTTCTTGGAATCAATATTAAAAAACGAAAAAATCTGAATAAATTTTTTTTCTACATAATCTTCCTCCAGTGCAATCCATTTATAGTAACGAGTTTCTAACTTTCTCATTCCTTACGAAAAACATACATTTTCTTCATTATCGTAAAATATACTTCCACGAATTTCCTCTTTTAATTTGAGAATAAGTGAAAATCACTTGGGGCTAAGTCCAGAGAATGTGGTGGGTGGTCAAGGAGATTGAAGCCAGCACAGCGGATTATGTTGAGCGTAACTTCCGATCCATGAGCAGGATGAGCGTTATCGTGAAGAAACAACAAGCCCAACAAAAGTTTTCCACGATGTTTTGCTTTAATCGCTTCACGCACCTTCAGAATTAAATTTGCATAATAAGGTTCAGTAATCGTCTGGCCTTTTGGTATGTAATCAATAAAAAGAATTACTTCACTATACTATTTTATTCATGCAGGAACGGAGAAAGAATACAATTTCCTGCGGCCGGGCGGCCTGTCGTATGAGGCAACAAAACAATCCATAACTAGGTGGTAGGGCATTTGCCTAACTGGATGGCTACCACCCCTGGTCTAAAGCATGTCGCCATAACAACCTTGAGTTGTGTTCCGGCATTAGTAACCAGGTTCCAGTATCCCTTAAGAGAACAGCAGCGCATTTGTAGCACCTTTGGTGTTGCAAATGTCCATAGGCGATGGTAGCCGCTTCCCATTAAGTGGGCCGTCTGCCTGTCTGCTGAACTCCAGCAATAAAAATAAAAAAAAACTATCCTAAAACACTGAGGCCAAAACTTTGCTAACGGTAGGAGCAACTTGAAATTTCTTAACGGATGGAGAGGATGGTCGGTTCCAAGAGATAAAGCATGGTCTCTTAGTTTCAGGAGCGCAACAGTGGACCCAAGTATCATCCATGGTCACAGATTATGCTTAGAAATTTCCAAACGTCGCTTTTTGTTTTCGTCGGTTAACATTCGTGGCACCTTTGCCGACAATTTTTGGAACCCCAGTGAATCAATTAAAATGGATTGAACGCTACCAAAAGACATCCTTAGGATCTCAGCTATAAGTTGTATAGTTATTATTTTTAATTCCAAAACCATATTTTCAACCTTTTTGACATTTTCTTCTGTAACGGAGGTTGAAGGCCGCCCATAACGCGGGTCATCTTTACAGTTTGATTTACCTCTTTTAAATTTAGCCACCCAGTACGGAACGGAATGTCTGCTGAATATTCGAAAAAAATTCTTTCGAAGACACCTTTTTTAAGCTGAGATATTTTAATACCACAGGTAACTCACTTTTATCCATTGTATTGCATTTTTAGCAACTCCTTAAACAAAAAAGAATTATTACTTGTGAACAACTTGACTAAAACAAGTGACAATTGCCATAAATGTTGTGTGATTAACACTTTTTGGATATCGAACTTCTCCAAAAAAGGTTTTATATATATTTCTAAGTTTTTTTAAAATTCACCTAGGTATATGGGTGTGTACCAAATGTTTGTTTAAGTTAAGAACTTATTAGAGAATCGAAAGTAAGTATTTTTTTAGAGGTAGTTGTCTAGGTAACGAGAAAACAGTTTTAAATGATTTTACTTTAAAAATAAAATAGTTGGTGTTTTTTAAAAGTTTATTACAGTTTTGGTGCACTGTAATCGGTTTACTTTCGTGGAATTAGTTAAGAGTTCACCTACACATTATCAATCTCAACAGGAGAAGGCAGGAAGTGCTGCGGTCACACTGCACTTCTGCGTAATAATACCTCAAAATTAAATGTAATAGTCTCTAAGACCGATATTATGTAAAAAAATGCAGCTGAAGCAACAGCTAGTATTGAATAAAATAGTATAATCTCATACCGTTGTCACATTCTATTTATAAATAAAAAAATGCTTTTCTTAAGCATTAATCAAGGTATTGGTCACAATATATACGGATGTAATTTATTTGGTATTCAATTAATTTCCGGCCTGGCACTGCGTTGTTGCCTAGTAACATAAATTACTTGAGATGTAGGCGGGAGACTTTGATGCGGTTTCCAAGTACGCCGAATAAAAATGTTACAATATTTTAGGTCTGTATTTATAGACTACTTGTGTGAAGTTAAGATTATGCGTGAGATAGTTTTTGTCTCGTGATTCTTTTATGAACAAAACAGTGTTTTATATTTATTTAAATTTTAGTAAACTAATATTAGTTATTAAAGTCTGGATTCTAGATCGATATTCCTGCATAAAGCGACATATTAAGTAATGAATGAATATGCACTGTTTGCTACAACTCCATTCATTCTTCAAAAGTCATTCTGTAACATACTTCTGTGAAAAAAATGAACTTGATATATAAATAGAACAAGAAATATGAAGAAAAACAATTTCAGCTAGACGTGTTGCTGGGGAGTTTCTTGCCGCTTCTTCTCCTTAACAGCAAAAACACGTTGCGAAGCGGTGTACATAGAGTAGGAAGTAAAATTAAATTTTAACCTATATGTAGGACCTTCAAAAAGTGTTCTGCAGTGGAACTTATTTAGAATAAAAAAAATTGAATTTGAATTGACTAAATCGATAACAATAAAAGTAAAACCCTCTAGATGCGAGTTCTGCGAGTACAAGGTTTGATTTTAAACAGGAAAATAAAAAATGATTTTTTTAAAGTGTGCTAATTAATAGAGTCTTTTGATTTGATGCTTTTAGTTAACTTAACTACTTACTTAACTTTTATATTTCAATTTTCTTACATCCATAATAATTAATCATTTATTTCGAATCAATTTTATATTAAAATTATAGCTTAATACAATTGCGCAAAATAAGAGATACTTAAAACTAGATAACTTATAGCCTAAAGTTCAACAATTGAGGACCAGGACTTTTAGGATGTTGTTAGAACTAGCCTGAATCCTGCAGTACACTGCTGAAATCGGCAAATTTACTAAATGTAGATAAGTTAACAGTTTAACAATAATTTATTTAATATTTATGTATATAATATTTAAATACATCATAATGTATGTAAATTGCAGATACTGCATCAATCGCATAAAACGAGTGTCATTTATTAGTTAAATCAACTTATGAGCATCGAATGTTTTTAGTAAGTTCCATGATCCGCAGCCAATGAACTTTACGAATGTACCTAAATATATTTTTTATTTGTAGGTAGGTAGGTGCAATATGTCTTTGTTCGAATGACTAATACTTTGAGAGTATCGAAAGTCAATTGTACCATCTCATTTAAACGTTTAAAATAAAACCATGAGTGTATATATCGATATAGATAAAGTATTCTCAATGCTCTTTGCTTGAATCAATACCTATGTATTAAACCAGTTTCTTTTCATAGGAATGTTTCATAATAAATACTTCGTGAAGCTTAGTTGAGAATATCTTCATATTTCGTGTGTAGCGTAGGTTTGTATATGTGAGTAATGTCATAGTTTGATTATATATAAAAAATTGTCTTTGTACAGTCGTTAATAAAGACTAGCAGCAGAAACACGTTTGTTTTACTCATTACCACAGTCATCCGCTGAAAGAAGATAAAGTGCTCCTTAATCACCCGTACATCGTGTTTTTCGTAAAGAGTAAAATAAATTCATATAATAAAAGGTTTGTTAAGACTTAGAACTGAACATATATTACAATACAAACCATTATTATTGACAACAAGTTCTAAAAGCGCAATGACTCTGTTTAGGTTATGTAGCCCTTTTGGTAAAAATGGAACGTTTATATTGTTACGAGTTACGGGACTCGAATTAAAATGCCGTTGGAATTACTATAGAATTTATTAGAACTATACAAATGCGTATAATACAGGTACAAATATAACAGGACGCAACCAGTACAAACGTAATGCACGGTTCAACAACACGCGCAAAGTCCGTCACTATATAGCTTGACTTCCCCTTTCTCCATTGGGGCATTGCTTTATACTATACAATTACAATATGTCTCTCGGCCGCGCAGACTGAATTTCTAAGTATCACACCTGGCTATTGACTACCATAAAAGATTACAATACACAATGATAATATTGAAAATTTTAAACACAAAGTAAACAAAAGAAGACGGTCATAAAAGCGCTTCGATGTTATTAGCTCAAACGACGCCGACGGGTAATAAATGTGCTTTGTTTGCAGATGGCCCAAATTGTAACAATATAATATATATTTTTTCCGTCTGTCTTTGTATATCATATTCATTTATGTTAGAAACTAAGGGGTTGTTTTAATTGTATTTGACAAGAAATGAATTTTTTTAGATACAAAGCAATACTGAAATGAAATCGCGAAAAAAATGCAAATTAAGAGTGATCTTCATGTTATTTACATAGCCTAAAACAAAGTCGCTTTCCTCATCGGTATATTTGTATATCCGCTAAGTCCTCCTAAACCACGCAACGAAATTTAAACGGTTTTCACCATCAGCTAGGTAATTTATAAGGTTTATATGTATACGAGCTTTTGTTTAAGTTTTTATGTAAGTAAAAACAAACCTACTCACTAAGATTTAACCCGCGGCGTAGCCACGGGGAAAACTCTAATCTATTATAATATACCTCTGATATGAAAAAATTACAAATCTGAGGCCCACATTTTAGTAAATGACAAAAAGGTGCAACTTGCAGTACAACTTGTGTTTATTACCTATTTTCATAAGTTTTTATATCTTTAAAAATATTTTGGCTTTATAAATTGTCTGATTCGAAACTTGAATTGCTTTTGTTAAAACCACGTATGAGAATAGCAGAGGTAAGAAGATTCGCGGTGCGATAAAAAAATTCTTGGAATCGGCGCCGTCTTGTGTTAATCACTGGTTTCCTTTGCGCAATAGGTTAAATATTTACATCAATCCGCCGTATAATTTAAATACTTTTTCCTATTTTATTTTCATAGGAAATATGACTTTATGTGATTTTTTGTGTAATGTCTAACACGCTTATTTTTTATATCATTGTATAATAGTTGTTAAATGATGACATAATGTTTTTGGGACTGTATCAAGTGTACGTATCAAGATACTTTGTTTTGGAATGATATTAACTTCATTGCATTTAGTTATTGGTGCATGGTGGGAGCGATGGTAACGACCGTGCGTACTTGAAACGCGAGAGGTCAGTGTCGCTGCGACGCTGACGCCATTATACTTTGCAATTATAACTTAGATGAGCCGAGGGCAAGATCACGCGCACTTCGTCGTAGGGCTGTCATTCGCCAGCGCTTAATTCTTCTCAAAAGATTTCCATCAAAAAATCAAGATGTTTTAATATTGTTACGTATAGGAATGGTGGCATGAAATGCCGATTGAAACTTCACATACTTTATTCACAACTGTAACAAACCGTAAGAGATATACCAAGTACAATTCGTTAGCAATCAATCGATACTGTTAAATAAGCAGTTAATCGTATTGTAACATACCGACAAAGAAACGTGCACCTGCTCTATTACCCCTCCCGCATTCTGAGTTCTTTTGTTTACTTCGTCTTTAAAATTTTCAATTAGACAATAGCCTATTGTTATTGTTTTCGACTTTGTTGGCCGTTCGCAGGAATAATTAGCCAGGTGTGCAAATTACTGTTTCTCGGAAACCCCAGTGCACGCGGTTGATTTTTTGTACTGTATAGTTAGTATAATACAATGCCCGAACGGAGGGGCAGTCAAGCGAGGATTACGATACGAGCAAGTCGTAGATTCGATGAGTGATATAGTGACGGACTTTGCGCGTGTTATTGAATCGTGCAGTTTGTACTGGCTGTGCTCAGTTGTACCTGTTTTATACGTTCTTGTACAGTACTAATAAACTCTATAGTAATTCCAACGGCATTTTAATTCGAGCCCTATGTAGCTTGTAACAGTATTAACATTTCTGTTCTAATTTTCCTTGATAATGTTTCATCACGCAATTAAAAAGCAACTGTCACTCCCAATCTTCGAAGCGACTTAATTTACTAACTACCACAGCAGGTTAAAAAGAAAAGACAACGTTGTAAAATTGTTAAGAAAAGCAACAAAAATTCTCCGAATACTAGCTGTAAGTAGTCATAACAGTGTGGATTAAGCTTAAGTGGCGACATTACGAAGAAATTCCTTAGAATCTTCGTATACAATGAACGATGACTAATTAAAGCATATTCTTTGCCACAATGTTGCTAGTACTTCAAGCAAATATACACTAGATGAAAGCGGGACCCATTTTACAGAAGCCTCAGTCTAACTCTATATTTGAGTAAAGGTAAATGGCAGCACGAATACATTCCTTTTACTAAGCAGTTGAGGTTTTCAACAAAAATAATTCTTGCTTATTTTATATAAACTTTTGTTCAGTTTTAAATTGAAGTATTTGCGGAACTAAAAAGTAATGAAAATTGCATTGCGCAGCATAACATCATGATTCAAGTTTGTTTCAATTAACATGTCGCGCAGCCCTATATCGCCTGTTGCATTTGAAACTACATATTTTAATTTGGACATATTTAGGTATGTGTTATATTAATTAAATTACTGTGTTATACGATTTTATTTCTTAAATAATACCTTATATCAATTAAAAGAGACTATAAAAATTCTGAATCCATCCAAATTTAAATGTGTCAACTTTTAAAATTTCAAATTAAGATACATACTTCTCTTCATCTTATATTCAGATTGTACTAGCTTATTGCCTATTCATTAAAATAGGCCGCCTAAAAAAAAATTCAGGCGGCGAGTACTCAAAATGACGATGACAGTCTCTTCGAAGGTTATACGAAGAGGCATAAGAAATAAGGTAAATTACTAAGAAACAAGGTGATGTATACGATATATAATAATTAAAAAGTCACTAGAACTCGTTTAGTGGCTAACCCATCCACGACTCATTTTAATGAATTTGGTTTGAATTTTGGCCTATAAGAGAGTATTGCTTAAGTATTTTTTGGACCTCTGTGTAGGTATAATGTTAGAATTACCACGTAAAACGAAGGAAAACATTGTGAGAATAACTCGTACATGAAAACCGTTACTCTACTTGAACCAGCTTGTCGGATATCGGAGAGCAGCAGATCGCTATCAGTCTAAAAGGACTATGGGACCAACGCCTGTCAGGGCTTACGGAGTTGTTCTTGCTTCCTCGTTTCCGTAGCCCTGGAATAAGGCGAAAGAAGAAACAGCAAGGGGAATTAGTGGGTATCTCCGACTGATCATAGCACATCCACCTAACTACTACCACCCCAATGTAGCGAATCCCTCAATAACGTAGCGAGGTCCTCAATCACATCCCCCCTCGTTATAAAAGCGTGTCGGGTATACCGTCCATTACCTTAAATCGAGAAGCACTACCGCAACAGTGGAAAGTTTATAGGCTTATATCTTTTTTAAATTTCTATATCCAAATGTCAAAAATAGTGTAAGTTTATAGGTACTATGAATTCCTTCACTGTCCAGTTTCTCGCGCATGGCCGATTTTACAAAATAAATAATATATTACGTCAATACGAACAATAAGATAAAGAGAAGATAACCGAAATTGATAAAATGTAAATAGCAGTTTTAATCCGTGAAACCGATTCAGTAAACACAATGGAATTCAAAATAAAAAAATATTCTCTTAATTGGTCCACTTGAGGATATATTTCTTTTTACATAAACATCCACTCGGAATTAGTAAATTCGTAATTTTAATAAATTTTCATACTTTGCATGAAAATGAATATGTAGTACATATAGTATTTATTTCAAAATGGAATCCTTGCAGTTTAGTATTGAGAATCATGAGTCTGCCTTGCAACTTTTGTTATAAAGTAGAAGAAGTGCAATAAACTCGTCAGCAACATATCATTGCCCTGTAATTATTATGTATAAACTTGCGTGGTATTTTTTTAAGGTATTTGTACTAACACAAGGTTTAACAAAGAAATTTTACATGTACCTACCTATAAAATAATATCGCATCTGATAAGTTAAATATTGTCATTTATTTTGAAATTACAGACCTTTTTGGGTGAAAACCTTTATTAAAAAGATATTTATCCTAATCAAAAATAACCCTTTTTGCAATATGTACCGTAGGTCTGTCTGAAAGTTCGCCTTGTTTATGTCAAATATTTAATGAAAATGTAGATATTAATACAGGAATTTTATTTTAAAACTTGATTATGATTCTTCCTTTCCATATTATGCACGGCTAAGAAGCTATTATTATCAAACAAGCTGCGCTCCGCGGTTTCACCCGCTTGTTGATGGAATATCATTATATTTTGGATAATTCACACTAGAGCTTTATAAATTATAGCCTATGAGTTATTCTGATGTGTAAGCTATATTATTGTTTCATCAATATCCATTCATAGATTTAGCGTGAAAGAGTAACAAACACAAATCGATACATTTTTACAAACTTTCGCCTTCATAAAATTAGTAGGAAGGTAGGATTCAAGTCTCGCACGAATAATGTCAACAATAAAAAAAGTAAAAAAAAGGTTAAAAAGTATTATATATTTTTCTTATCACATTATCTCTTGTCTATTTCTTCTTATCTACTATACTACAAAATGATATCAACTATCCCCTTTCCAAATAGCCCCTTTCCAAGGCTCGAGCCACCTTATTTTTGAAGTAACATACAATATATCTACAACGCTAGTCTAAGGAAGATTGGCGGGTTCTATATATCAGATATATCGGTATATAGATTTCACCAGAACGGTATATATTGAGGGCTTCATAAAATATAGGCGTATACGCAAAAATGCCATTTTTTGGTTGTTTACTAAAAATATGCATGTTACAATTTAGATAGTCTGACTAGTATGCAAGTGTACCTAAAAAGAAGGGTATTCCAAATTTCAGCTTTATACGATTGTATAAGGCTGAAATTTAGTTACTACTAGTTGATTAACTAGTTTTGTTTTATTCACAATTTTGCCCCTTGTGTAAAACTGCACTTTTGTTTGTACACCCATTTGTTATGAAACCCTCAATATAGTCATAGCATCTGTTGTCTTTAGATTATTTGTATTGCTTTTGTGCAAGACTTTCATTAGATTTTTGACAATGTTGGTTACTCGTATGACACCTTGTAAAGCTTTCTTCATCAAAGCTGGTTGATCCTATATGTGTCTCAAGTTCTATTAGTAGAAGGTTTCTGTACAGATCTATAGAATGGAATGTATAAAATCACACGTGTATTTTTATTCTTTAAATACGGTTTTGCACGATTTTTGTAATTAGTCCGTATGATCTACTCACGAATAGCATAGGTACCAGACAAAAGCCTGATTAATCTAAAAGAAGTCTCAGCATTTGGATTTGATTAACGCTAAGTGAACTAGTTATTGTGGCAGGCTGAAAGGCACATGTCACTAAACACTTAAGATTTTACTCGATACAAACGTAAATTTCTTACTTAAAAACAATACCCCATAACTATTGTTAAAGATTTTTAAAAGTTTAAAAAATTAAAGAAATATGCAGTATTGTGCTGCCCTTCCTTATTTAAAATGGTAATATTTAAATTTGTCCTTGTCGATGACCAGATAACCCCAGTCGGGTGGTCAAGTGATACCTACGTAAATATAAAATGATTTGATTCGAAAAAAAACAAACGGTTCGTAACTGTGGTGATTGGCCGTGCTGTTTCAAGGAGGCTGCAAGGGGACGGGTTCCTTGACCTATATTGCATCGCCTGCGCATCTCACCGCACGCGTCCATTCTGTCCTTAATTGTACAATCTCCGTGTTAACAGGATGTGACGTCCAATCCATTCATGAATTCATAATTCTATTTTTGCTGTTCTATTTACAACTATCTGTTATCATTTCTGATAGACGAGGTGTTCCACCCTCTGTGAGTACTTCACTAGACGGGCGTGCAGAAACATCACAACGCCGTCTTAGGGACTTTATTGGAGCGGTGAGATTTCCCTTCTCTCCGCTCGAGGCTGTTGTCAGTGTAGAAGGAGTTGATAGTAATTCCTACTTCGACATCTTAGTTTGCGACGGCGGATTAATACTGAGGAAGCTGCGTCTTCCCTTTCTCTTTCCGCCGCCTCATTCTTCATCATTCATTTAATCGACCATAGCGTTGATTATGCACACTAGGTCGGTACGATGTGGCCTGCCCAAACAGCGCAGCTTTGTAACATTTGCTAGGTTGTGTCTTCCAAACGGATATCGTAATGATGATAAAACAAACAAAATGTGACCTATTGCATCACAGCATCTGATTCTATTCCCAAAAGGGTTACTTACTTCAAAATTATGGCTGGCGTTCTGGGCGTTTTGAATGATACAAATAAGTCCTAAACTTATCCTGAATTAAACATCTGTTTGCTAGCGACAGTTTGAATAGAATATTTACATTATAGTTTTGGCTAGTTTGGACTCGTAATGAAAAACCAAGTAAAATAAAACGAAAACAAGTAATTTTATAAAAGTGAATTAATACTTGACATTACACAGTCTATTCGATTATACTTAGTCTTGTAAACACGCTTGTACTTGCTCCTTACGGTTTATAGTTCACTTAACTCTAAATTAAGTTTTAACAGAAAAAGTTTTGATTGGCAGTGTCCGTTAGATGTTTATGATCTGATTTGTAAACATTTGTTACTTCCAGCTTAACATGACTGCGATAGATCTCTCTTCCTTTTGATTGCATAATGTCTCATAGTGGAATTTCAAATTCTTGCAACATTTTCCCACATAAAATATAACAATTGCCCAGCTAAGGAGCTATTATAAACTGAATTTAAATAATTTTATAATATCGATTTATTTCCTTAGAAAAATTTATTCACTGATATATGTAATAAACTAATTTACTTACTGTACTTCTTGATTGGGGCAGAGTGCCCATAATAGTGATGCTATTTTAATATTTTATTAAAATTGTCTTACCGGATTTAAATGTGCAATTGAATTCATTTTATATTTTTATTTTGACGTTTTAACAATTCTATATATTTTTATCGTTGTCGAAATGTTTTGTTCTCTATATTTACAGGGGGTTGTTTTCCAAGTTAAAAAACAAATTAACTTAAAAACTGTATTAGCCTCCAGATCATAATTTGATTTACGCCTTTTTTAAAATATTGTATTATTTTGTAGCGTCGTCGTCGTTGTGTAAAGTCGTGGTGGCGTAATGGCTAGCGCACGCGTCCCAAACTTAAAACGCGCGGGTACGATCCTGGCCGGAACGCATGCACCAATTAGTCAGTTTTCTGAGCTTATATACATATTGTTACAATTAACACGTGCTAACGATTGTGAACGAAAACATCGTGTTGCAACCTGCACATCGAGATAACTGATGTGTTAAACCTGCCAATCCGTATTGGACAAGCGTGGCGGGTATACTATCCGTTCCCCCTATAATGGGAGGCCCGAGCCCAGCAGCGGGACACCTGTGGGCAGATATTATTATATATTTTGTAGCATTAACGTCATACAAGCGTGGTACTTGTAAGAAACAAAAATGATAATGATTACTTACCCTCCCAGAATTTCTTACAGTGTATCTTATATAATAAAACTACATTTTAACTACTTTAAGTACGGTATTGTATTTGATTTTAATTATTCCGACGTTTCAGCCACTTTTCCGTAGCCGTAATCACGGAAGATAAAGACGTCAATAGTTAATGAGAATTGTTAAAGTTTTATTTAGCCTAACGCAAAGTTGTTCATTTTAATTATTTAGTTTTAGTATTTGTTTATAATCTAATTTACCACCGCTTTGAAACATGTAGCTTGAAGAGAAGAAGCGGCGCAAACTTTTCAGCATCATGCCTAGCTCTAATAATTTTATATAATACTAGGATATGTTCGCGACTTCGTCCACGATTGATTTGTATTCCTGCGAGATTCCCGAGATACGAAGTACCGTAGCATTTAAAAAAGAATGTAAGCTATCGTTTTAGTGAAAACTGCGTCGGAATGAATAAGCTAATTTTTATGCACCCGAAAAACTAAAAATCACTCCCGGGATCATCCCGCAAGATTTGAAGGATAAAACTATCACACGTTTTTAACCGACTTCGAAAAAAGGAGGAGGTTCTCAATTCGTCGTGTTTTTTTTTTTTTTTTTTTGCTTTTTTTTATGTATGTTCGCCGATTACTCCGTCATTTATGATCCGATTCACATGATTCTTTTTTTGTTTGACGCGAAATAACTGCCATGTAGTCCCCTAAAAATTTGACATAGTTTGGCCGAGTAGTTTTCATTTTACGAACATTTTTTGTTCCCGTTTCTTGGGGACCTATATTTTTTAAGAAGCGCGGCACCATTCGTAGGTCCACCCATACATAGCTAGACACTAAAAAGTGAGAAATAAAAATAAAAACTTCGTTTAAAAAAACCGACTTCAAAAACTAAAAAACTAAAATGTATAAAATAACTTATTTCTAAAGCTATTATTATTAATATATATTATCTAAAACATCTTGAAGTCGGTGCAAAGTAAAACATAAAAATTACTATATTTTGAAAATTACTAAGCACCGACTAAGATGTTTTAGATAATATATATTAATAATAATAGCTTTAGAAATAAGTTATTTTATACATTTTAGTTTTTTAGTTTTTGATGTCGGTTTTTTTAAACGAAGTTTTTATTTTTTATTTCATAAAATTTGCTATCGATTAGTCAATAGATCACATTGCAATTCGTTTTTTTATCTGGCCATTTTACATGAATCCCAGAAGAATTCGCCTTCGATTCCCAAGACAAAAAGTAGCGCAGATTTTAAATCTAATAATTTTCTGTTGATCCGCGAAAACCGCATCAAAATCGGCTCAGTAGTATTTAAGTGAAAACCCGAACAAATAGACAAAACGACAAACAGACAAGAAATGTAACAAGAATGCTGAATAACGAATTATCTCGAAACCTGCCATAGTTAAATATTCAATAGTGCGCTGAAGCATTGTCGTGGTAAAGAAGGACCCTGCTTCGCGACCGCTGCTCTCGAACATTTTCCAAGACAACAGGCAAACTTTAATCAGTCAAACCAGTCTGCAGTCACTGTCCACTGTCGCGTAATGACTTTTCCGACCAAAGAACATGGAAATAATATTTTTTCCTTAACTTCTTCCTTCTTTACCTTAGTTAGTTAGTTAAAGGACACACTTACTGAGCAACTTGTCTTTTGGGCACGGTTTCATAGCAAAATATCTAGCTTTCATCACATGTGACGATCTCAAATACAGCATTCGAGGCACCTCCGTTCAAATTTTCTAACATTTAGCGACATCAGTCTATGTGAAGGCATTTCTGGTCTTGGGTCAAAGTATGGGGAATCCATCTGGTACAAAGCTTCCCGACGTTAACTCCTTTTGTAATATTTTTAGTATTTAACTCATACCAATGTGGAAGCTTGCCCGCATCTGCTGGTAGGTCACTCTCTTCTCTTCCTCTACCATGCATCGCACAGCAGTAAAGTTATATTCAGATATCGCAGTCGAAGGACGTCCCTCACGCAGATCATCACTGAGACTTCTACGCCCACGCTTAAAGTCATTAAACCAATTTTAAGCAGTGGCGCGAGATGGGGCTTTATAATTAAATGCCAATCGAAGTCTACCATAGATTTGTTGTTGATTAAGACCACAATGAATGTCGTAATAAATTACGGACCGAAAATTTTCTCGCGTTAAATTAATTTTGAGGTGTAATAAGATTTTTGGAATTGCTGCCAATGTACAAAAACGAAAGACAAATGAATGCAATATGTTACATTAGATAACCACAGAGTTCTATAATCGAAACTTAAAAGAAGTTTTCATTGCCAATGTTTCTAACTGACCGATCCAAAAAACTTTCAGTACCACCTAGGTATTAACCACTCAGACGCAAACCACGTGTATACTAGATAAGTTTCCGTACCTTAGTTTAAAAATAGTTTCACTTCATTTGATGCTCTTGTTCACTTAGGCTTCGTCTATACTTTTATTCGTCTGAGACTATAAACTTCTGGATTTTGTAAACTATGTTTATAAGTTACTAAGGGTGGTGTGCATAGACATTTGACCGACTGTTAAAATAAAATAACCACTGTTTAGGCATCTTTTATTGTTCACCAGAGAATAATCCATGGTTGTCGACGACAATGAGTTTGTAGGACAACCTTTTTATACATTTATTTATTGACATTGTCATTCTTTTGATAGCCACTCGAAATTATTCTCGGTATTTTATTGTAAAACCAGAAATAAATAATTAAACTTTAAAACAAAGCCTATCTTCTTCCTTGCACCAATCCGCCACATATTGGTGACCCCGACGTGATCCAAGTTGGTTAACTTAAACGAGCAAATCTGAGCCGTTTAAACACCTGTAAACTTTAATTGGACTTTTGAAGGAACTTTTTTATGCAGTTTGCGTAATAGTCTTGCTACTGGTGCCGGTGTTTACTTATGATCCACTGTTATATTAATTGTTTATTTAATCATTTTAGCATTGAATAAAATGCTGCCTGCTTTAAATTTTGTTAATTTTTTAAATGCTAATAATATTCTTTCTTGTAATCAATTTGGATTTATAAAAAACAAATGTACTGAAGATGCTGTCTTAAAGTTAACAAACGGTGTTATACATAATTTTGACCAAAAAATTCAAGACTGCCGGTATCTTCTTAGATCTTTCCAAGGCTTTTGATATTGTATCGATCCCAAGACTTTTAGATAAACTTGAACTTATGGGCATAAGAGGTCTTGCCCTGGAATTACTCAAAAGTTATGTAACTGGTCGTAAACAACAGGTTGTCATCAATGAGTACATTAGTCACGAGGCTAATGTCACATTTGGCGTGCCCCAAGGTAGTGTTCTCGGGCCTACCTTGTTCCTCATCTACATTTTACATCTACATTAATGATCTTTGTAACTTATGTTTGCCAAATTGTGAAATAATCACTTACGCCGATGATACAGCAATTCTTGTTTCTGGTCAAAATTGGCGTGAAGTTAAGACTAAATCAGATTTTGCTTTATCAACTATCTCTAACTGGCTCAAACAAAACCTCTTAACACTTAATGCTTCCAAATCTAAATATATCACCTTTTCTTTAAATTCTCAATTACAACCACCTCCCTCCTTCAATATTCATGTTCATAATAGCTGTAATGATAAAATTATTTGTTCATGTCCTGAACTTGAACGAACAAATAACATTAAATATTTGGGCGTATGGCTAGATCCTACATTATCCTGGAAATATCACATAGATTTGGCTATTTGTAAAGTACGGAAATTATTTTTTTTTTCAAATAGCAGACATCAAGACCCTTAAAACAGTATATTTTGCACTTGCGCAGTCTGTAATAGCCTATTGTATAACAATTTGGGGTGGATCACTTCGTAGCAATATGTTGAGGCTCGAAAGAGCACAGAGGGCTGTTCTAAAGGTCATAGGTGGTAAAACACGTCGTTATTCAACTTCTAAGCTATACAAAGAATTCGAAGTGTTAACTGTTAGACAGTTATTTATCTTAGCTATAGTTATGAGGAAACATGCTGAAATGCCCTATGATCCTTCTTATCTCAGTAGTCGCAGATCGGATCGTGTATGCAAGTTTGAATCTAGACGCACATCTATTGCTTCTAGACATTACCATCACCTTAGTACCAAAATCGACAACAAATGCAACCAAATATTAAATATATATCCGCTCACCTTTCGTTGTTGTAAAACCAAAACTATGACCTGGCTTTATACACTCGATTATATACAAACGGAAAACATTTTAACTGTTAACTTATAATACAAAAAGGATTTATTTATGCTCCTTACATTACACTCACGCATTCAAACTCAGTCACATTAAGGTATACGTAACACACATACATACACACACGCACGCGTGCACGCACGAACACGCACACACACACAAACCACATACCTACACTCACACAAACACGTCGCGCGCTCATAGCCGCGAACGAAAATTGAGTTTGTTATTTTCTGTTTAGTTTTAAGTTAATTATGTTTGCAATGTAATGTATCCTGTGCTATATAATTATAACACTGTAATATACTTCATTGACTTGTGGTGGGAGTTGTCACTGCAGCACAGTTTTATACTTTTGCAGTGCAACGAACTGTTCTGTTACTATGTAAACGTGTTCCTTTCAAATAAAACATTTATTATTATTATTATGTTTAATAATGTAAGAAGATAACAATATAAAGTCGCTAGAATATCTACATAATATAGACATAGTTACAAGAAGGCCTCGAATTATTTAAGAGCATCGGAATTTCTTTGAAGAATATGATGAACTACTGTTCGTAACGAGAATTGCATGCATGCATGCATGCATGCATCTGTCCGTTTGTTTTTAATGACTTGTTTATATTTAATAACCAGATCAGTCAAAATCTGCCTTTCTCTGTTACAGAAATTGGCTGTACGCTTATTCTTTTCTTCCATGTTTGTAATTTTTTTAATCAAAGATTGTAATACTATATTGTTTAATTTGTTTAAAATTTGATATGTTAACCGACATCCACTAGGTTACGTAAGTACTGTGAAGCGAATGACATAAATTGACATAAAATATTGCACATAACTCGTCAAATTGAATTAGACGCATCTGTCATAAAATACCATACTGACCCAGTAACTTCTAAATTTTGTATTATTACTTTTTAAGCAACAAATTCGTAATGTCGTTTAGCTTCGAAGGATTTTGCAGACGTCAATTGACTTTTTCATTTAGTCTAGTTATACATCACTCTATTCATTCGCCATTCATTCAAAAACGCCCAATACGAGCAGCGTTTACCTAACCGAAAAACAAAAGATGTTGGTGAACACTAAAAACACACTCCTCAATTAAGTTCTAATCCTCTGTTTAGTTAATTCATCGTTTTTCTCCAGTCTATGAATTTCACTCTAAGTATAGCTCCCGGTAAGAGTCTTAAGCGGTCGGCGGACAGTAAGGACTATGCGCCAAGATCTTAACCAATGTAATGAGATTTATCGACATATAGACAATATTGTTTTTGTCTCTTTACTTGAAATGAAAATAAAACCTTATATTTCTAAAAAGAAACTTCGCTGTTCGCACTACAAAATGACTGCTCAAGAATTGTGCCGGGGACTGTACTGAAGATGAACATATTTCGAAGGGCATTAATTAACGTCATTCTATAGTGCATATTTTATATATTGATTACATCAGAGAATAGAGATCCATTTGTCTGTATTTTAAAAAAGATGTGCTAAAATTTAAGTGACAATTGCTATTTTTATACAACAATACCAGATTATAAATCAGCGTTTTAAGATTATTGTATCTGTACTGATCTCAATGTTTGACTCGAATAATCACCGATACGGCCCAACGGATTTCAATGAAAACTTTAGGGCTTAAATCGGGAATTTTATCTTTAATTTTCCTGTGTTTCGGTTCAGCGTCATGCTGGATTCAGAAGATACGAGTGCATATGACAATGCAAGCATAGTCTTCTTCTTCTTATATATAAAAATCAATGTTTGTCTGTATATCCTTTATAGAATCGTAAACTATACATTTGATCATGTGATGATCTTTAGCAAAGTGGTTGTGCATGAGCCAAAGAAGGTCTCTGAGTTGGTTCACAATTGGACCCGGTAGGTGACGCTGCTGTCGCCATATCGATTGAAGTTTTTCCTGGCATGACGACGTCTGTCGGGACAGCTAGATTCAAATAAATATGATGTGTTTTTTTATATTGTGATTATATACATCTTGTATTATAATGTGATCGAGGAATATATAGATTTACAAAAAAGTGTACGAAACAAACATGTGGGGTTGGTAATTAACACCTCTGTCCTTGAATCTCAGACGACCTTAGGATTCAGAGCGAGTTATGCATAAAGAATCAAACACTAAATTGGACCTCGGACAAAAACTGGTTGGATCAGTCCTACATGATGACGTCAGCCGACCGAAACGCGCTCGCTTCCGACGATTTAACCTAGGGGTGGAAGTTATCTATAATAAATATATCGATTGTTTTTATTCATTAGAACTATTTATTAGACGCTACAATGTTAAATTTCTCAAGGTTTAAAATGAACATGTTATTCAAATCATTATCTATATAACCTACATATAATAAAATTGTAGAGGTCAAATTTCTATACAATGAAAAAAAATGCTAAAAACCGAGTCGGTGAGAGTGTAAGAAGTGAAATAGAACTAATTTATATTTTTCAATTTTTTTGTTTATCTCTTTCTCTGTCTGTTTGTACCGGCTAATCTCCGAAACGACTGGACCGATTTACATGAAATGTTGTATGGTGATAGATATACCCCTGGTCAACATATAGGATACTTTGGATCCCGAAAAATTTAAGAGTTCCTGTGGGATAGTTAAAAAGCTTTAATAGCTTAAATAGCTTATAACAGACTGAAAGTAATTTCTCTGCAACGTAACATAATAGAAGCGGAGATTTTGACAGGGTGTGGTGTCGGTGAGAGAGTTTTATCTTATATATATTTTATATATAATATATAAAGCTGATAAGTTTGTTTCTTTGTTTGTTTGCTTGAACGCGCTAATCTCAGGAACTACAGGTTTGATTTAAAAAAAATCAGTGTTATCCAGCCCATTTATCGAGGAAGGTTATAGGCTATAAACCATCACGCTAAGCGCAATAGGAGCGGAGCACCAATGAAGAATGTTTCAAAATCGCGGGGATTTTTATAAATTACTTTTTTTTACTATTCCACGCGAACGAAGTCGCGGGCAGAAGGTAGTTTTATAATATTTATATAATTTATGTATGTTTTAACAGTAAGGATGTTTTGGCAATTAATTGATAACTTTTAATTACGGCGAGGAACATATCAACATAATTAAAGAAAATAGAGAAATTTCATAGACTAACCGGTATGGATCCGACCGCGAGGAACTTTTATAACATTTATAGCCATGGAACAAGCAAAAATTTCTGTAGGCTTATCAATAAGGCCAGTGTGTCAAAATAAGTCGAAAGCATTTGAGATATCACTAACGATTCTCGGTACTTAGTCAAACGCTTTATCACAATTGCGTACAGCATTGATGTAGCTTGCCACGTCAATGGCGTACAGTCTCTAATGCATTAGTTTCGGCGAAATCTACATTCCTGGTATCTGTGATTATTCACATTTATGTCTAGTTCGCGTCAATGGCCTCTTTAATTTATTACCAGCCTGAGTATATTCTTACTCTACTTTGCTTCACAGCATAGTTGACTTCATTGTTCCCTGAGTTTAAAGGTCTTTTATCCATGCAGGAATTGTGAAACAATACTAATTCTTACCGGCCGGGCAGCTTGTTGTACTACTCCAGACTCTCTCAAGAGAGCAGTAGCGCATTTTTTACGTCTTTGGTGTTGCAAATGTCCATGGGCGATGGTAATCGCTTACCATTAGGTGGGCCGTCTGCCTGTCTGCTGAACACATGCAGTAAAAAGAAGCCGACAAAACAACCCACAGGTAGGTGGTAGAACATTTGCCCGTCCGAATTGCTACCACAAATCATTTAAAGCATGTCGCCACAACAACCTCACCTAGTGTTCTGACATCAGTGACCAGGTTGTAGTTTCCTTTGGGCCGCCAACATGTTGGCAACGGCCCTGATATTGTCGACCCGAGTAGGTGATAGTAATCATTTCCTATCAAGTGGGCCAGACGGCCCTGATGCCTGACGGCCATGCCATGATTGCCTGCTTTAGCCAATAAAAAGAAATCTTGTCTACGTTTTAAACATATTGGGTATTTTATAAGTGTTTGAACCACGAACTGTGTTCGTTGCTTGTCTTGCATATTTCCATTACAAACATATTATTACGGATTGTGTGAAGTCTTTAGCTTTTACATTTTTGTTAGTGGCGTTTCTAAGGTTCTGTATCCAAATACCAAAACTGATTGGTTACAATCTTTTTAATATAGATACATATTAAAATATGCTGCTTTTCTAACGTCATTAGAGCTACTCTAGTGAGTGTTCTGAAAAGTTTCGGACCTGACAAAGATACAATACATATTTTCAGATTTTTATTTTTCAACATAGTCTCCTTGTAATTACTCCTTGTAAACACTTCTCCCAGCGATGCTCCCATCTCTGTAACCCATCCCAATAGTATATAATTTGGGATGCGCAGTTGTTATGTTACAACATAACAACTGCGCATCCCAAATTGCTGAAACTTTGGTGTGTAACTGTCAACAGATGAACAACGAAATTCACTGGCTTTTATTTATGAGTGCTGCTATCTTCATGTTGAGGTCGGAAACTTTTCAAACTACCCACGTATGTGCTCTCATTCTACCTGTTAAAATAAAAGTGAAAATACTGAAAACAGTTCAGCTTCTAGAACTTTAAAAATACTCTGTATGAAAGTGGGTTAAGAAAGATAAATTTGATATATGACAATCCACTCTACATATTCTTATTCTGTAGTGAAATAACAAGAAAAGTAAATGTTCATTGATACAAGTATAATAACGGAACTTTTTGATGTGCATGGACCAACATGCACTCGACTTATTTCTGTGTTATCCCAAAGTTTTTATTCAAGTTGAAGTTAAAATTCCGTGTAATATAGTTGAACTGTGTTTTTGTTTTACAGTTAGTCAATTTAAAATCAGAGGATCGAAATGACAAGATTTGGGCATACAGCTGGCCGATAGAAATATTGCCCATAGTACAAACATGACTCACTTAACTAATACTCACATATACTTCGTGTTGTTTATAATTCGTGTATAAAATAAAATAAGCAATTTTCATTTTATTTTTGTATAGAACCATAGATCATTGAATGGTCTAAGAATAAAACTTACAAAAAAATTAGTGTTTACTTCCTTTATACGACACTTTTCAAAATTAAGCCAAATTATTTATCTATTTATTTGAATATAACTATTAATTACCTTAAGTATAAATAAGACATGTCCATCTTAGTAAATAATATTTAGGTACTGAGATAGACATGTCTGTCATGAATATTCATAAAAAACAAGAATAAACTTGCTGTGAAAGACCTCAATTATTATAAGTTAAACTGATTATTATTTATCTATTAATAATTGTTTTGTTTACATTGATTAACTACCGATACTATTGATATTACGATTACATGGATATTAAAAATAATATGATTAATACCTGAAGATTTAAATATTAATTATTAAGTAAAACATGTTGATAAATGATTATATTTTCATTTATAAATAATAGAGATAAATTAATAATGGATAAAAGGTCAATGAATTGGTAGGACATTCCTAAACGTGACACAGTCAGATAATGAATCATTAACCTTAAACCTAAAAGTGAAAAAATAGATTAATTCGTGATTTGTTCTTTACATGATTTATATAAGATTACTAAGATTCGCTATTTTCGGTTTTGTGCATAAAATGATACGAGAAGTATCATTTTATGCACAATCAAGTCGTCAGTCAAAATATTTAAAAAATCGAAACTATTCTCACTTTATCTAATATTTGAAACGAAACTTAAAATTAATTTTTCAGGTATGTAAAGTATAGGAAAATTACTGATGTTCAAACATCACACAACATCGCAATAAATATATTTATACGAATCGTGAAAACTTAAGAAAATATTAATATTGTTACATACCGACAAAGAAATGCGCACCTGGTTTATTACACTTCCCGCATTCGGAGTTCTTTTGTTTACTTCGTGTTTAAAATTTGCAATTAGACAATAGCCTATTGTTATTGTTTTCAACTTTGTTGGCCGTTCGCAGGAATAATTAACCAGGTGTGCAGATTACAGTTTCTCGGAAACTCCAGTCCACGCGGTCGATTTTTTGTATTGTATAGTTAGTATAAAATCTATAAAACAATGGCCGAAAGGAGGGGGGGGGGGCAGTCAAGTGACGGTTACGATACAAGCAAGACGTGTACATTGACAAGCGATATAGTGTCGGACTTTGCGTGTGTTATTGAATCGTGCAGTTTGTACTAGTAGTGTCCAGTTATATTCGTACTTATGTTATACGTGTTTGTATAGTTATAATAAATTTTATAGTAATTCCAGCGGCATTTTAATTCGAGTCCTGCGTAACTCGTAACAATATGAATGTTGACAAAAAGCATATAATTAAAAACTAAAATGTAAGTAGTAATAAACATAGCTCAAGGTTGTGTCGGTGGCATAGTCTAAATCAGGGATGGTAGCCATCCAGACAGACAAATACACTAACAGCTGCCTGTGGGTTGTTTTGTCGCCTCTTACGACAGGTCGCACGGTAATAGAAAATTGTATTCTTTCTCCGTTCCTGCACGGATTTTCCGATAAAAATCTATTAATTTCGTAACTTGGACTGCATAAGCCAGCTTATGCTGCAACATTTATCAAAACGACTCATTAACTCTTCAGGTGATCAGGCTGGTGCTTACCTCGGGCAATGAATCAGTATGGCAATCCATCGAGGAAACGTAGCCAGCCTTCTGGGCAACTTCCGCCTTCCGCGATACAGGCTAGTCCTAGTGCAGAACCTATGAAAGCAATATTTCTGTGTAATTTTTTGACAATAAATTGATTTGTTTTTTTTTGAAGAAAAAAAACTTACCCATAGAAGACGGTGATTTAGGCTCAGTAATCTACTTATACTCTTGAAGGACTATGAGTAGAATACAATACATAAATACATAAAACTTAACTTATTTGTTAAGTTTTCTTTTATTGTATTCGATTATATATAATTTTATACCTATGTAATACTTATATAGGGTGCTTTTCTTCTCTGTCTGTAGTTTTTTCTTATTCAAAGAGGTAGCTAAAAACGATCAAAAATTTTGGCTTTGAAAATGTATAAACCGATGTATTTACATGGAATCTGAAAATCTCTAACATTTTATTGATTGCAAAGTTTTGGATCTTATTCAAGAGAAATCTTCAAACAGACAAATAGAAAAAAATGTTAAAACATAAATTGTTATGATGGGCATTGTGTAGAAAATGTTAGTATTTAGTTTGTTTATTGGTACCATTTTCATTTATTATCATCGACAAATTTCGGCTGCTTTTCAATCACTATTTAGGCGATGTTATAGAAAACGACAGGATCCTAACTGTAGATGTTTGAAAGCGAGCTCAAATAGGTACAAGGTTAACTATAGTGAGGTAAGGTTTTGAAACATAGGTTTCTCTTTTTTAGGACGCTATAAATTTAGTTCGTCTGGGCATTCGTTACGACAGTTAGCGAAGAATATATTAGAAAAAATGTGATTGTGAAACTTAATGCAGATATTCATTTATTTACACTTATACGGCCACTTTCCATCTTAGTACCTATTATATGATAAAATTCTAAACATTCAGTGTCTTTACATTAAAGCTATGAAAAATAAATTGGATAGACTATAATAACATAGACGGTGGAGAACATGGTGCATACTTTTTTACATTTCGTGTCTGTTCGTTTGTCATTTTATCTGTTTATTCGGGATTCACATAAAAACTACTGGGCCGGATTGGATGCGATTTTCGATTATCGACAGATAATTCTTAGACGTAAATTCTGTGCGCCTTACATAGACACTGAAAGGACACAGCAGCGATCGCTGGTTACAGTGCCAATATCTTCCAATCAGAATGTATTTGGTAGAAAAGTTGAGGACAAACTAACACAGTTATTCCAAATTATTTGTATTTTTTATCCTTTAAACGACTAAAGTGGTTCGTAATTATTGTATACTATTACATGTATGAGGGGCCACTCTTAGTTTTTATTCTGTATGTATGACTATTTCATCTACATGCCCAGTAATTTCTGAACGAAATGACGCCAAGAATATTGATAATATTGGAGATGATAACGAAATTACGACATGAATAAAGATTTTTGCTCAAAATAAGCAGATGTGCCTCCGTCGGATTGAACTAAACATTTTTTTGTCATCTCCATTCGGAAACTCACTTCCAGGAGTTCTTTACTTTAGACACAAGTCTGACCCAATTCTAATCTACTATCGCCCAAGTGATATTAAAGCGCTTGCTATGTCTTTTATAACAGATACTGTCAACCGGTTAGCAAAGAATGTTGTCTATAAACAATATTTCGTTTATAAGCAAACTATAATCTATATATTAATAAGTGAAGCAAAATCTGTGTACCCTTTTTTACGCAAATTGCGCGGACGGAGGAGTATGAAATTTCGCACACTCATAGTTTATATAGAGATGAAGCGACGAATGCTAATATTTTTTTTAAACTATGCATAATAAATACACTAAATCGATAAAAAAAAACATTACACCGGCTACCATGTATTTGATACACACACGTCACACATATATACTCTTTTGTTTATTGTTAAAGTCAAATTAACAGTGTAGTCTTGACAAAATCTGTGGTTATAGAAGTAGTCTTTGACATTAATTATTATGGTTGAATTTCGACCACGGGCGAACACTAGTTATATCTAATAGGGAAGCCCACAGTCAATTTATCTGAGATACTTTTTATCATCTTACAAAACGTCGCAGCCTCGTATATTTTTTAGGAGCGTACTAACTTATGATGTCATAGTCAAAAAATATGGAGTCAAGTCAAATAATGTTTTAATTTCTCTTTGAATAATAATTAAAATGATTTTTATCATGATATTGTTACAAGTTAGCGGGACTCGAATTAAAATGTCGTTAGAAATATTATAGAGTTTATTAGAACTATACAAACACGTATAACACAGGTACAAATATTACCGAACACAACAAATCCAAACGTAATGCAAAAGGTCCGTAATTCAATAAAACTTGCGAAGTGTGTTACTATTAGATTCCCGACAACCGTGCAACACGTCACGCTCGTATCGTAGTTGTAGCTCCACTGACTCCTCTCGCAATCAGGCCGTCGTTTTATATTTCACAAATGCAAATGTGCCCGCCCGGCAACGTCGACACAATTTCCTAGAACTAGCTTGTAATTGTAATCCGCAACTACTGGCTAATGTTGCAGCCTGCAAGCGGACCTAAACGAGTACAATAGAAAAATAGACTGTTCTCCACAATAATTTAGAAACGTATGCCAATAAATTATTAAAGAAAAGAAGACGATCATGAAAGGATTACACACATACATACATACATAACTTCACGCCAGGTCCCTTGCGGGGTAGGCGCGAACAACAGAGCGCCATTTAGGCTGAAAAGATTAAAACTAGTTTAAAGCCGACAGGTAATAAAATGTGCTTTTACAGATCTGTACGTGGAATTTGTCTTTGTCAAGGTCTAAGTTGTAACAATATTTTGTGTTGTAAGTTGTAACAAGATTATAAGATATTATTTTAACCCTTGTTCTTTTATGTGTTGGTAATTTCAGAATTTATTTTAACATCTATACACGTCTCCTTACTGATGATAGCCACGCGGAACATATTTTTCTCCGTTAAAGTGCCAAACGAGACCTAAGGGAGTATATTCATGGAGTGCGGGCATAGCAACATATTAAATATATGTATATCAAAATAAGACATGTCCAAAGCCGTCGTGGTGGTCTTAGTCAAAGCAATTTTGCGATTACTCATAGGTCATTGTTACTGTGGATTATTTTGTTTATTTACCTCAATATACCGGTTCAGACCACCGACATGAATTCTTAATTTCTTAGAATTGTTTTTTATAACTATATTGGAGTTTTATCTCCATTAATGATGTTTTTGTCTTTATTTAATCTTTAAATTAAATTTATACTAATTAAAATACACTTTACCACGTTTTTTCTTCTAAAATCAAAAACGACACCATTTTGTATTTTTTTTATATGTAAAACCGTATTCTCCGAAATTGACGCACCTACAATAAAATGACAGCTCTATTCTTAGGTTGCAATTAAACGAGAAATTAATAACGTAAATAATTCCAAACAGACAGTATCTATATAATAAAATATCAGTATTGCTTGATTTTCTTCAACGATATAATGTATTTGAAGTTATTTTAGGGTTCCGTATTCACTTTTGTAAAAATGGAACACTTATAATAATAATATAATGGTTTCCCATTAAGTCATATCCGCCCGTCTGTGGGCTTATCTAGGTTTATGTCTATAGCCTTTATATTAAAAAATTTCTGGATCTATTAGAGATGAAATTAAGCACAAAGGTGTAATCTGTATAAATAAATTAAAAATGTGTATGCGTGTGTGCAGTTCACACGCAGTAGAAGAGAAACTTCAGAGTATATACTCACAGATAATTCTTTTATTAATATAAAATTCTTCAGCCTACATACGTCAACAAATTACAATATAAAATAAATTTCTTAAGTATCCCATTAAATTTTTCATTATTTTAGTCTAAAAATACTATAAGTTTTATTTCGGTCCAATTGGACCTATGTTAAATCATCGGTCTTATTGACTCTCTAATCTATGTTCCACAATGTAAACTCGTATCTCATTCTCTCGCAGACTCAGTCTTATAGATTGATGTGTTTATCTCTTTTTAGTATAGCTTTTTTGTTTTATCGAGTTTCAAATCACTACACGATTCTAAAGAAGTTTCACTTCGGAAATGAATCGTAGAAATGTATGTACGCTCATTACTCGAAAACAAATTTACCAATTTTGATATTTTTTGTGTATGTTTTGTGTGTAAAGCATCCGGGGACCCCCGGATGCTTTATATTCGCAATTAGAACCGGTAGGTGGCGCTGGGATCGGGTCCTAGATTTTTATTGACGTGACAACGTCTTATAATTCGATGGAGCCGGCTGCACGCACGAAAAAACATGACTCATGCGGCGTTACCTCGCTCTGAGGCGCTCCATTTAAGGCTTGAAGTGCAAGCGAGAGCGCGGAACGAGCGACAAAGCGGCACAATCGGCCTCCGCGTTCGGCAGCGTAATTGACATAATTGTATTTATGCGTACAAATAAATGTAACATGATCAATTCAATTGTGATTTCCATTTACCTCCTTCTCTATATCCATACAAAATATCTATCAAACAAATAAAATTAAAATTTTCTTTTGAAAAATGAAACCATTCCATCAGTATTTTCTTATGACGTTGTCATGTTCAACTATCGTTAGTAAACCGACTTTACAGACAACCGATTTTTTTTTAGGGCAGGGCAATGTCCGCCGGGGTCTTTAGTATAGTATATATACCAATACACAATGCTATATGGCAAAAATATTTTTTTTTGCGTGTGTGGGGAAGAGGGGACGGATCTACTGTAAGACAAATTGACATGTTGTATATGACAACGTAGATATTTGTTAGTAAATTGAAAAAACGCCATTGCAGCGCCATCTATTTTTCTAATCCGTCTCTTTTGAAGACACAACGACATTTGTCGGGATAAAATGTATCCTTAATGTTATCTCGGGATATAAGCCAGCATTATGTCGAATCTCGTTATGTACGTTCAGTAGTTTCCAAAGAAATGCGATCGCAGCGCCATATTTTTCGCTATTTTCGACTATCCCACGAAAATGACGTTGTTTATCTGGATATAAAGTATCCTAAATTACGCCCCGGGATATAGCTAGCTATCTCTATGTCGAGTTTCATTTAAATCCGTTCCGTTTCGGAATCTCCTGGTCCGAATCTTTTCACATTTTTAAACACAATGTACAACAAATTCGAACCATTTACAGATTTATTATAGTATAGAATATATGTAATACACATTTACGATACCGTTGATTGTCAGTCAGACGTACAATCATAGCATAGGTTATTATCGAAGTTGCATTTTAAAGCAGCGAGACCACACAAGTCTGCTTATCTGCATGCGGTGTTTTTGATGTATCACCTTCCTTTGACATTATCAATCCTTCGTTCATCACGGGGAAAGATTTGGATGCTTTTTTTGATTTGTTTTTCTGAATAATCATTTTGTATTTGCTTTTGATTTGTGCAGTTTATTACGCATTGAGTCATTGATTGTTAACAAAAAATAGAATAAAAAGTATCCAAAGTATCTGTATGCTAAATTTCATGAACAATAAATAAATTACAGCAGAACATAGAAGTAAACAGCGTAAAGGCAAAAGAAGCAATGGTAGTAGTGACGTAGTGACCAATGACTCGCATCCCAAACTTCTACGAAAAGTGCCTAAGACGCTCCTTCAAATACAACTTTATATCGAGAAATAAGCTAAACACCAGCGAGCTTTGAGGGTTATTGAATCGCCCCTTTAAACATAGCTTTGTTTCAGGGAACAAGCTGAACTCCAGAAAACTGCTGAAATGCCTCTTCCAGCATAGCTCCCTTTAGAATATATAGCTCAGCGGAACGAAGGTAGAAACTTAAGATTAGTCGTACGCGAGAAGAATCATTCATACAGAAATGTAAAGCAAACGTAGACGAATTTTTATACTTAAAACAGTTGGTACATATTTAATCATTCTGGATTTAAATACAATACAATCCTTTAACTGATAAATAAAAAAAGTTTGGCATAGGCGATGAATGTTTGAACACGGATGTCGAAAGTTATATTTTACTTATATAGCCTTATATAGGTCATTCTGTAATTTAGTGAAAAATGACTTGGAGCTCATTAAAACGTTTACTAGGACGTAAAAAAAAACTGGCTTTAACAAAAGAAACGGTGACATTTTAAAACAGGTGCAGAGAGAAATGAAGAGTATTTAACAATAGATACAATATGGGTACAAAACAGAGCACTTCATATCCTGCGAGTTTTAAAATTCTCTTGAGCTATCAGGTGCACATTCACATAAATTCCAATTGAGAGCTACTACTACTATAGTATACTAGTACTAACTATGCTGAAGCGAAATATGTATGCACCCTGATTATGTAATGAGACGCGGCCTCGGATTACGCAATTAAGATAAAATTAAATAGGTGTCCCTATTTTAATAGAAATGGGAAAAAAGAAAAGCGTAATCGTACTTTGAATCCCAATAATGATCTATCTTTTCGTTTAAAAAGATTCCAGTTTCCCATAAAAATTAGTTTTGCTATATCTCTATTAACAAACCGTAAGTGCAGGTATGTATTTGGAAAAGTCATCTTTTCCCACGACCGGCTGCATGTAGTATGTTCGCTTATACCAAAGGGCTAGATAGAATTTGCATATATTAGCGCCGTATGAGAGGAGGTACAACTATATTGTACATACTAAAATAATACTATATTACGTGCCAATCAATGATTACAACGGCCAAAGAAAGGAGGGCTTAATAAGGTACAATCATAAATTTTACGTTTAATTGAAGATGGAGTAGGTCTTCAGTTTGCGGTAAGGCAGAATTTGTGATTGTCCTGACATAAACTCTACTACTTCTTTTCCATTTCTAATCTTAATCCAGATTTATATTTTATATCTTTTTTATTTTATAAATATCGATCTATTAACCAACAACCTGAACCAAGAAGTTAATTGAGTTTAAGTCAACGGTTCCTGTGTCGAAAATCCACTTATTATTTTGTTAAGCCATATTAAATCTGTAATGTAGATACTTCAGACTCGTCTGACAACCTTGATCGTGTGCCGACTGTTTGTCGAAGTCACTGCTCACGTGAAACAGAACGTCCGTTGTTTTTAACTCTCCATTCGTTGAACATTGTAAGTCCTTAAATTTTCAAAGGCTAATTTTTTTGACAATTTTGGGACAAATTCTTGTATTATTTATTCCTTAATTCTAAACATGATTCATTTTCAGTGATAATTTCTGAAGCGCGAGACGTAGCGTACTTGTTTACACACAGCTTATAATCGTTCCTTATACTGCAAGTGTATTCCTGATGTACGGCACTCTGTATGATGCAGACTGTCCGTAGCCAAACTGTCCTGGCGTTGAGTAACAGTTTCCGATGCACAGGACTCTGTATGTCACTGACTGTAGGTAGCCAAACGGTGTTGACATTGAAAATTTGTTTCCGATGCACAGGACTCTGTATGTCACTGACAGTACGTAGCCAAACGGTGTTGACATTGATAATTTGTTTCCGATGCACAGGACTCTGTATGTCACTGACTGTAGGTACAAACGGTGTTGACATTGAAAAATTGATTCTGATGCACATGAGAAGCATCTGGAAGGAAAAGACAACGATAGATAAATTTTAGAAAGGGATAGATGATGAACAAAAGAATAACGAAATGTAGATCAAAATTCTAGAATAGGAGGTTCAGCAATGAAAAGACAGAGATAGATAGATGTTTAGAAAGTGACAGACAGTAAATAAAACAATAACGAAAAGAAGATCGAAATTATGGGTTCCAGAAGTATCTTCCGGGTATATAATCAGCATAAGGCGCGCGGGGTACGCGCTACGCTACGGGGAAGTTCGGTGGAAGACAGCGAAGCGACAAGTGCTTTACGAGAGAGTTGGAAGAGAAGTAAAAAATTAAACGGGCATGTAAGTGACGGAGGAGTTTAACATAGATTAAAAGGAGATCCAGAAGCGAGCTATGCGCGATAAAATCGGTGGTGAGCACCGCAGCAGCAGGTGGATATCGGCGACGATATTGGGAGTGAGACATCTCATTGTTGGGGCAGAGCGTCGTAACTTGTGCACAAAGGGCCAACCCTGCAGGGAATAATCACTTACGGCTGTGTAAGTCAATTAAAGCATTTAATTGAAAAAACTGGTGTTTCCTTCCAATCTCAAGTGCGTACGTAACAGTATTCTAAATATTGACCCGCGATATTACCTGGCAAATAGTTTTTACGAGTGCATGATGCATTTAACGACAAAGGAGAATTCTATATGTCACATTTTCGTTATTAGCTAGACCAAATTACAATCTGATTTATTTCTCTTTTTTAAATTTTGTTTACAAATTCGACTCCCTTACAGATTTATTAAAGTCATAGATTGTGGTATCTATACTCTTTCGGTGAATATGGCGTAGATACGGAACTAGTATGTACGTTACTAGAGCCTTTTAACAGAGTTATTATTCGCGATTAAAACGCGATATTGCGTGGCTCCGTTGCAGCGGTGCATTAATTGTTGCCCCGGGAAGAAGGCTCACGCCAACTGAGACTGGTTAATTATAACGGTCAGACAAATTGCAGTTTTTCTTATTAGTAAACAAAAACACGTAGTCGGACTTTGATGTAGCACATAGTTTGTTGAATTATTATATAAATAATGCATAGTCACGTCGGTGGTTTTTGTAGTAAAAATTGTTTATCTATGTTTAGAGAGAGCTGTTGTACTCATCATATGCATTTTTTAAATGCCTAATACGAATATATACTCCTTTCGGGAACAAGTACTTTCACTCGTCACTTTACTTTACACCTTTATTATTGTTTTTCTTTGTGATGTTTATAATATTTTCTTATAAATAAATAAAAATGTATGTTTGTCCTCGATGCGCTCCTAAAACATTGATCATATTATGATGAAAGTTTTAGGGGTTTTTGGTTCAAAAAATGTAAATAAATAAAAATCAATGTTTGTATGTTTGTCCAATATGCGTTTCTAAACCATTGATCAGATTGTGATAAAACTTTGGTAAAGTGTTCCGAAAGGGTTTTTGGCCCAAAAATCTCTGTATATAAATTTCTTCTGTTTGTATCTATTAGACTGAACTCTTCCTAATTCCTCGGTTCAGTTGTGAACTGATTTAGATGAATTTTTTTGTGCGTGTTCAAGTGGGTCTCGGGATTTTATAGATTACCAATTGGTCCCGGCAGACGTCGCTACAATTGGGTTCTATATTTTTATTTTTAAGGGGATTACAATGTCTGTCGGGTATAGTTAGTACTTAATAATTTAAACTTTTCCTCTAACATAAGAGACGGAGAACTTTAAATCAATATTTGTTGTGTATATCTACTTTATAATTCTCCACTTCAATTTCCTACTTACATGTATATGTTCTAGTGACTGCGCAGTAATCAACATTCGACCATAACTGACAAACATACATAACGAAAACTTAACTGTGTTATTTTTACCGAAATGATTACGAAACCATAAAAAATTATAAAAATGGTGAATACTTGATTGCTCCCTGAAGAGAGCAGCAGCGCATTTGTAGCACCTTTGTTGTTGCAAATGTCCATAGGCGATAGTAACCGCTTTCCATCAAGTGGGCAGTCTGCCTCTCTGCTGAACTTTTGCAATGAATAAAAAATCGATTAAATAAATATTATGATTTTGTATGGAAAATATAAACTATTTAGTCCAATGTGAGCCTGCAAGTTGCAAGAAGATATTCGTTGTTTTGGCGTCTTTCAAACCTACAATTTGGCTAAGCTTATACTGACAATTAATGATATGACTGTATGGACTTAGATCCTATAGCTCTAACACTGTGGTAAACTAAATCATTAAACCACAAAAATATTATTAATATGGTTGGAATGCTCAATAAAATATTTTTTCTGTTTGTGTTTTAGTCATTATATATTTGTATATTTTCTGTAATTCTTTCCTTTGCATCGAATGACTTGATTATTTGGTTATATAAAATGGAATCGGTGATATTTTATTAATTCAATTTATTTTTCTGTGAAAATAGAATAGTATGAGTATAGGCCGTGTAGTACTCGATTTACCGCCGTTCGGCCGCTCATCTAAAAATAAACAGTACCGGGCACGATTTATATGTATTTTTATTATTGTGAAACATGATTTTCAAACTACTGTGATCAAAATCTATTATTGAATGATTATTTAAATATGAGGAATTTTTAATCTATATGTTTTTAGAGTTTACAAGCCAAATAACAATAATAGTAGAGATTAGTCACAACCGCAGAAATAGTTCTCGAATTATTTAGCAATTAATAGTACTTGATAATACCGACTACTGCTGATAATCTACTTAATTTAACAAAACTATTTAAAGCTTATGCTTAGTCTTTGAGTCTTCTTTATATAATAATGGCCCATAAACATCCCACTGCTGGGCTTCGGTCTTATAGGGGAATAGCACAGTGTACCCGGCAAGCATGTCCAAGGCGGCCTGGCAGGTTTGACACATTGGTTATCTCGATGTGCAGATTGCATCACCATGTTTTCCTTCACCGTTGTTAGCACGTGATAATTGTAGCATTAGGTCAGAAAACTGCCTAAGTGGTGCATGCCTTCTGGCCAGCATTAGAAGCCGCGCCCATTGTGTCTGGGACGCGTGCGCTAGTTATTATGCTACTACGACTTATTCGCAAGTACTACTCTATACGGTGTAGGGGTAAATAATAAAACACCGTAGAACTCTCGTCATTTGAACAAAATGTAGACATATTAATAAATGATCAGCCACGACTGTTAACCAGTGTAAGTCCGCCTTAAATTAATGCCCTCGGCTGTGGTTGGTACGACCTCACAATGGAGCTGGCGCCACGAGGCACAAGGCATTAAACCTGCGGAAATTAACGCTAGCTTTTTATGTACGGAAACTAGTTTTATATTATTACTTTGGATGTGGATTATATTTTCACTATATTTATATATAGGTGAGGAGTGTATTAAGGTCATGCACAATTTGAAATTTATCTATTCGCTACTTATTTAGTTATTATAAACTGTTAATTTGTATATACATGTATCTCTATCTTTTCTTCCACCAAATACACACATCAAAAGTGTCCAGGGATCAAATATATATTTAACTATAAAAAAAATATCCAATAAATATTTACCAAACTAGCTTCTTAATTTGATTCCTATGTTTAAGTTAACTACTAATCCCTATATTTTGTAAAAATGAAGAACAATTGATTTTTTTGCAAATTATGAGAAATTAACCTAAGTTACGGCAAGTCACGGCAGAACGTTGAGTGAGTACCTGGGATTGGTTCTCGATGGCCGGTGGGATTTTTCGGCACACTTTCGGCAGCTGCTCCCCAGACTCAAGGGGGCAGCCGGTGCGCTGTCGCGCCTGCTCCCAAATGTCGGGGGGCCTAATGCTCTTGCCGAAAACTCTTCGAAGGCATCGTACGTTCGATGGCCCTGTATGGGGCCCCAATATGGTCGGACCGCCTGACGGCCAAAAACGCGGCGCTATTGCGTCAAGCGCAACGCATATTGGCCGTCAGGGCAATAAGAGGATACCGTACGGTGTCCTTGGAAGTGGCCTCGCTACTCGCCGGATCCCCCCCATGGGACCTGGAAGCCAGGGTCCTAGCGTCATTGTACGTATGGCGCAAAGAAGCCCTGGCCAGGGGCACCAGACCCGCGCCTCGCGAGATCGAGGCGTGCCGGTCAGAGCTCCGCCAGGTAGCCGTGGGGGTCTGGGAAGACCGCCTACGACGCCCCAGCGCGGGCCCCGCCACCATTGAGGCGGTGCGTCCTGCACGAATGGCTTGGACGACGTCACGGCACCCTGACTTTCAGGCTGACACAGATCCTGGCGGGGCATGGTTGCTTCAGAAGGTACCTGTGTCGCCTCGGCCGCGAGGCAACGTCAGGGTGCCATCACTGTGACACGGGCGACGAGGACACGGCGCTGCACACACTCCAGGAGTGTCCAGGCTGGACAGAGCAGCGCCGAGAGCTCGTCGCCCATACCGGATTTGACACCTCGCTCCCGGCCGTGGTACGCACCATGGTCGGGAGCTCCACCGGATGGGACGCCGTCTCCTCCTTCTGCGAGCAAGTCATGTTTGCGAAGGAGGAGGCGGAACGGGAGCGTGAGCGTAATTCCCTGCTCCGCCCCCGACAAAGGAGGACGCGCCGACGCCGGAGGTCTGACCTAGACCTTCGGCCACCGTAAGCGGGCGGCGCGGGTGGGGCCTCTAGGGGCATAGAGGTTCTCACTCACCCGCATATGCCGTCGAGATGAGAGCGCGAGTGTTCCGCGCGCGCTTATCTCTCTTCCCGTAGGGCGAGTTACAGACCGCCCCACGCCGAAAAGACCCAGTCGTCGCCGGGGGAGTAGCTCCCCCGGCATTTGAAGAGGCCCAGTGAGCGGGGCCCACGCCTGCCAGGGTAGCGGAGTTGGGAAAACCGCATTCACGTAGCCCTGGCATAAGGCGCAGGACGGAACACCCAGGGGTTTTAGTGGGTATCCCTAACTGGGGAGTGGCAATAGCGTGGCACCGGTTCTGACCGGGCACGCTAGTGCCACCCCCGATCTGGCGAATCCCACACTGTCTCACCAAGATCGCGAGCATCCCCCAGGCTTCTGTGCCTGTCGCGGCTTAGTCCTCAAGCGGATTTCCCCTGGCCAAAAAAAAAAAAAGAACGTTGAGTGAGCATCAGCATGAGTGCATGTAACGACTCTAGCCGTGTGTGGGCGTGCAAGGTTATGTATTAGTCGAAACGAATCACCCAACCGGCTTCGCAAAAGGGTGGTCACGTCTAAAACAATCCTCTCTGTTTAAATCTGAGCATTAAGGATGCTCCTGATCCAAATGAGATCGGTTCTTCCACCAATCCAAATACCGCCCAAATCATTATTGTTCCTCTTCCAAATGAATGAACTTCATGACAACATTTCAAACGTTCTTGACGTCCAGTCAATCACTTTCTCCCATGCTTTCATAGAATGTGTCAGTTTTATTGTTGTTACAATCTAAGAAGTAACCTTTATGCTTAAATATGGGCTGATATAGAAAGAAGAGTGAATTTGGGGAATAGTGTGAATGGAGCGTTAGGTAAACTTCTAGGCGCTAAGAATCTCAGCCAGAAGGCCCAGCTTGCCATACACAACGCGGTGCTGGTACCTACGCTTACGTATGAAAGCGAGAGTTGGGTATGGAACAGAGAGCATGAAAGTAGAGTAAACGCGGTCGAGATGCGAGCACTGCGCAAAATCTGCGGAGTGACGCTCGCGGACCGCGTTCGTAATACCGAAGTAAGAAAGAGAGTTGGTCTGAAAGAGAGTGTCGGGGTGAAGGTAAGGAAAGGAATGCTCCGGTGGTTCGGGCATGTGGAAAGAATGTATGATGAAAGAATGACTAAACAGATATACAATGCAAAAGTGGATGGATGCAGAAGTCGTGGAAGGCCACGACACACCTTCCATGATCAAATTGATCGTGTACTAGCAGAAGGTGATGTCAGGAGCCTTAAGAACAGACGAGCGTGCATGACAAGAACTATGAATGTCAAAGAAGCAAGTGAGGTGTGTAAGAATAAGCCTAAATGGCGCTCTGTTGTTCGTGCCTACCCCGCAAGGGACCTGGCGTAAAATTATGTATGTATGTAATATTGGTGCTCCTTCTGTACTGTACTCTCCTCAATCATCAACTTATTAAAAAATAAAATTACTTCAAACATACACATCGTTCACACAGGATTGGCCATCCTGTGTGAACGGTGTGCATGTTTGAAGTAACCCGCTTGAACTTTTAACTAATCTATACTAATATTATAAAGCTGAGTTTATTTGTTTGTTTGAACGCGCTAATCTCACTAACCGCTGGTCCGATTTCAAAAATTATTTCAGTGTTGGATAGTACATTTATCGAGGAAGGCTATAGGCTATCATCACGCTAAAACTAATAGGAGCGGAGCACCAATCACGAATGTTTCAAAATCGGGGAGTTTTGAAAACAAATTCCACGCGGACGACGTCGCGGGCACAGCTATTTAATTATAATAACGTCAACAAGAGTGGTCTAATTTTTAGGTTTTGTCTAGTAGTCTTTAATGCGGAAGAAATTTTCTCTTCGATTGTATTTCTACCTCGTCGGCGATGATCGTCTTTTTGATGCTCGACTCCAGAGTCTAGAGCATAGACGTAAGGTCGCGGGGCTGACTGTGTTCTATCGGATACATTTCGGGGAGTTCCTTAGAATTGCACGAGCTGATTCCTCCATGATCCTGATGGTAAAAAGGGGATGGCCCCTTTTTACCATCGGACAACCAGATGGACCGGTTTGCGCCACCGTTACATGGTGGAAACACCAGTCAGAACCAAGTCTTTCGCTTCATCTTTTCTGGTGCGCACTGCCGAAGAGTGGAATAATTTGCCGGAGTCTGTTTTTCCTGACAAATACAATCTTGAAGTCTTCAAGTCACGAGTGAATAGGTATCTTCTAGGTAAGCGTGCTCCATCTTAGACTGCGTCATCACTCAACATCAGGTGAGACAGTGGTCAAACTCAAACTTAAACTTCCATAAATTAAAAAAAAACCTGATCAACAGACTGTAGAATAAGTACAATCTGCTCCTGCAGGGCATGAAAGAACTTCAGTATATAAGTTTTGATATTGTAAAAATCCATATATAAGGCAGAGATAGTGATGTTGATATCTGAATTTTTGTGTAATTCGTTTTCTGGCTCATCTATTCGCTCAGGAAAAGTGCCAGAAAAGAAATAATGGTTAACCTCAATACTCATAATATTATATAATACTTGCACTTTACCTAATGTATCATATTTTAAATTAAACAATATTTGTAAACCATCTATAATAAAAACTGTATGACTGTGTGTATGTAAAGTTAGTATTTAGTTTTAGTTACGTGCAAAAGTCGTGAAAACCTAAGAAAATGTTACTTATTAAACTTATGTTAAAATAAATAATAAAAACTGTCATGAAAAAGTTGTAAAGGGACCACCCTAAAACAGCAATGAAAATAATAATAGACAAATGGTTCAAAAGTGACAGAGACACGAACAGGCGTATTATTCTTTTAAACAAGTGAAAAAGAGACAAAAATAGTTACAGTATGGGTGGTCGAATACTTTTTTCATTGCAATTAATGTGTACAATCCGTTTGGAACATAGTATTAATGATTATAAATAATAAGAGATTTTTTTATTTACTTGCATAACAACATCCCTATGTCTCTAAAGACCACAAGCCATGAAAATGCCCCGGACTTTTGGAGGGCATGAGTGGGGCCATGGGCAGGCCAACACGTAGAGGTCCCTTGATAAATTGAATCTAAATGTGGCGTGACACTGACCGGCGATTATTCCTGTCTGTATCATATAATAATGCACCCAAAGACAAGCCCCGGCCAGTGTAGGACTATTGTGGAAAATGAGAACAGAAAGTACCGGGCTATTGGTACTAGTAACATCCTTGGTGTTAAAAATGTTCTTAGCCGATGTTAACCGCTTTCCATCAGGTGGGCCATCTGCCCACCTGCCGAACTCAAACAAATAAAAAAAAATTGAAATAGCATAAGGAAAATTTACTAGATAATAGATTAAATAAAGATAAACAGAAAGAAAATAAATAAAAATAAAGTACCCATATTCTCATATATAAGCTAAAATATGATAAGAAAAGAATACAAGAGAAAAAAAAATTTCGTTAAAAAAACCGACTTCAAAAACTAAAAAGTATAAAACAACTTATTAATTAAGCTATTTTTAATTATAATATCTTATTTTTAATATATGTTATCTTAAATATCTTAAAGTCAGTGCTTAGTAATTTTCAAAATAAAGTACTTTTTATGATTTACTTTGCACCGACTTCAAGATGTTTTAGATAATAATTATATATTAAAAATAAGATATTATAATTAAAAATAGCTTTAGTAATAAGTTATTTTATACTTTTTAGTTTTTGAAGTCAGTTTTTTTAAACGAAGTTTTTTTATTTGTTACTTTTTAGTGTCTAGCTATGGGTAGGCCTAAGAAAGGTGCCGCGTGCCTTAAAAATGTAGGTCCCAAGAAACGGGAACAAAAAATGATCGTAAAATGAAAACTACTGTGCCAAAGTATGATAAATTTTTAGGGGACCAAATGGCAACTATTCCGCATTGAACTAAAAAAGAATCACGGAAATCGGATCATAAATCTCAGAGTAATCGGTGTACATACATAAAAAAAGATACCGGCCAAGTTGAGAACCTCCTCCTAAAGTCGGAGGAAGTCGGTTAAAAAGAAAGACCTCTTTCTTGTCATACGAAAGTGGAGTATGGCGAAATTAAAGAAAATGTGGTGTACGCATGAGTATCGAACCAACAAAGTCTTCATATGTTTGTGTAGTCTCAATACCAAGATATTACCCGAGAAGGATAGTATCCGAGATAAATTTAAGTAAATATTAAGTATAACTAATAAAAATAACTTCTAGATATGCTATAAAACTAAATACCTTAGCTTGTATAAAGGAAAGTTAGCTATGAGATGTATACAAATTCCTAATTAGTAATGCTGGTACAAATATTAACAAACATACAGTCTAACATGATCCTAGCTCATGAAGACTTGAATGAAACAAACTTGGAACACCTTGTATACCGAATTATTTACTTCGCGCAAGGTTAAGATGCGTCCATATCCAAAATATTATGTATTAAGACATTACATATTAATTTAAAAACAAGAAAATTTTGCATGCGCACATATTAACGTTATCCTCTCAGTCTCAATATCGAAGATGGTAAGAATACGCAGCTTCAACCATTTCATCAATTTAGCTCCTATTTCTTTTTAAGAGGTTTGTAACAAATAATTTTCTATGTTTTAAGGATGAAGGCAATCAATAGACGTGATATTCTTGCTGGCACTCAAAAAACACAAGGGTCTTCTTGCCTTCTCTTTCTAGATTGAGGCAGGTTGGGGTTTCGAGCATCAAACTCTTTACCACGCGCCACGCGCTCATCGGGCAACAACATACAACCCGACTACGATGTGTGACGCTGCTGAACCCAGCTATAATGTCTATGGTATCAAAGCGGTTCTCGTTGGCCTTTTGCGATTGCTGTTGGCCTATCTGCTTTTGTTGGACTTGGACTTTAAGTTTATATCTTCTGAAGCCTGTAAGATAATGAAATAAAATACATATTATTAATAATAATTACGATAAAAATCTTGTTTTAATCACTAATCTTTCAAACCGATATATAGGTACCAAATTTTAAAAACGACATCGTATAAAATATATTTCGGTATTTGTTTAAAAAAAACCCCTAATCTCTCCATACCCTCCTGACCCCATCTCCTCTATCTGTGAATCTAAAGGCTGGTAACTCCTTAGGACAGGCCCTGGTGCAGGAAAGTACGCCTTGAGGCGATGGTAACAGCTTTACATTATGTGGGCAGTCTGCTTGTTTGTTAGCTTCGCAATAAAAGAAAGTCATAAGAAGATACTTCAATTTTATATGTTTATAGAGAACTAGCTGACCCGTGCCCACTTCGCTGGGCATCAGAAATAAAAAAATAATCACAATCAAATACCCTATGTCACTCACGAATAATGTAGCTTTCCATTGGTGAAATAATTATCAACATCGGTTTAGTAGATCCAGAGATTACTCCCTGCAACGTTACAAACTCACAAACTTTACCTCTTTATAATATTAAGTAGAGAATGACGCAGTATTAGAGCAGGATCAGTTTACAAAATATTATTTTTAAATGCGACATACACAACAGAAATATAATTAGCTCTAGGCGTAAAATCATTTCTAAGGGTCTGTATTGTAATTTGAGAAACGAGGTTGACCCTCATTATTTTAGTAGCGCTGAAATGTAATCCGACACAGCATTGTTTTTGAATGCCCACATACATTTCCAAATATTATCTTATTGTTTATTTATTTCGTTAGGTAATTGCGTTTATAATATAACATTTGAAAAGCGATCAATCTTTATTTAATTAACATTTAAATAAGAAACTTAAATTTAAATTCTACATGTACACAATAATAATTACATTAATAGTACATTATCATTATCCTCTGTGTAAACACAGCCTAACAATATCAAATTATTATTAGACAACGTTCGCGCCGTAGTCTGTCGACGGACACGGCGCAGTACGGCGTTGCCACCCCCAATAGGACCTTTCCTCCGGTAAACTAACTTATTTCGCACATTAATTTATGATTTACCAGCAGCGTATGTAAATTTTATTCACTAATGTCATCAGGTCTTTAGTAGCTTATGATTACGCTTAATATACGTAGGATAGTGACCCCATTTGAGATTAATCCAATTTCTAGTTTAGTTATTACTGGATGGATGGATTCGGTACAATATACTCTTTATTACAGCCAACAAACTTAAGTTCTCGTAACTTATATTTCTGACTTCCTTTCGCTTTTTGTGCACTATATAATTTACATTTTTCTTTAATGTGTAAATCTCACCTTACACTCTTTAATTTTATCTGATAGAATTATAAATACTCACTATGTCAATTGTATTTCAATACGACATATGTAATTCAAATAAGTAGGTACCCAAGTTTTAAAATACCTATAGTAATATATTGTATGTACTTTTAAATAATTGTATAGTAATAATTAGACTAATTCCTGCAATTTATCAATTATACATAAAATCCATTAAAGTATGAATTTGAATTCATTTTACGTTTAAATCGATTTTAATGGCCTAAAGGCAAACAAATGCCGCCGGCCGCTTTTGATAAAGCTAAAAATGCCGACAAAAGGTGCCGATAGTTGCAAGCGTTGTTCACTATTGTTAATTTATTGCCTGCATTTTGTACTTTTTAAATAACAATGAACGTGCTGATTTTTGTAAGTCCTGTAAGCATAGCCATTAACAAACTTCCAAAGATAACAAAAATAATTAAAAATGAAATATTTCTTTAAGTGTGCATAGATAATATTTAAATTAATATTTACTTTAAAAATAATTAAAGTATATAATTATAACATATTTGCTTTTAGTGAAGCTAGACTTTCCGTGAATAATATAAGATGATCCAAGTTACTTAATTAAATTATTTGACTGTCCTAACTAAGCTACGAGAATGTTAACATTTATAAAATAGGTAGTTAAAACAATGTATTTACATTAATACATTTTAAGAAACATTCTTCACATTTCAACAAGGAGGCTTCACCACCTTAATGTGTACTTTGTTAAAATTATCCCTCGCTATCAAAAGCACTTTCAACACTGCGCTACTAGTTGTTGTTATTATTATGTAATATATATTTACTCATACAGATAAACACTTTCGTTTCAGTTGAAGATACTATCAGGTGAACAAAATAATTACTAGATCTGCATAAAAATATTCGTATTAACGCTAGGATAGTGTTGACATACGAAGATCATAATATGTCAACACATACACATCTGATATGGTGTTTAACCTTTTCAGACGGAACCACCACAAATTTGTTGCCGAACTGTTGTCATACACGGCTAATTCGGAAGCACCACAAATTTGTGGTCAATACAGCTAATTGAAACGAACGTTGAACTGATGCTTTCTTCCTCTAGCTTCATAGAATTTGTATTAGAGTAAAAGAGACGTATTAATTCTCTTGGTTTTGGCGCGGCAATTTTGATAGCAGCTGGCCGATTATGGAGAAAAATAATATTTAATTGGCCCTTTTTAAGAGTTAACAGTAAAATTAAATAGGGATGCGGACACAAGTTGCAATAAATCCTAAGATTATTTATAAGTAATATAAAATACTTTTAAAATATCACGGTTTAGATAGATAGATAGATAACACTTTATTGTACACCATTACAGAAAATGCAGATGAACTTAGAGCCTAAAAATATTCTAAATATGCACAATAGGCGGTCTTATCGCTAAGAAGCGATCTCTTCCAGACAACACGTGGCAGGAATAAAAACATATTATAATAGTCAAAGGTGGTATACATAAATATTAGAGGGTATGCAGCTACCTACATATATTTTATACTTAATAAACATATATAAATACACCTATTGATATTACATACATAAATATATACATACATGTATATACACATACATAAATTACTTTTCAAACAATAAATAACGCGCCATTTAATTCCTTTTTCCGGTAACTAATTTTGACATTATAAGTACGCTAGTACATAATCTGTGGTTGCGGCGTTCATAAAAAGAATCTCCGAGTTGATTTGACTGTCCGCTACCCTATTAAACATTTATAATCCGAAATTTACATTTTATTTCTTCAAAGTTACACATTTCTTGATATTATTTCGACATATTTACTAACTTATTAATTATTGTGTAAACAATGTTAAAATCAAAGAAACCCATTATAAGGTGTCATATTATATGAAAATTATACGTTTAATTGTAAAATGTGGCATTTGAGTTTTCAATATATTCTTTCTTATTAAGTTATTATTGTTAAATGCATATGACGCATTTCATTGTACGCTACATTTCACGTTGTATCATAGTAGAACACAATTTTAGAAAGAGACAGATGTACCTTTGGGTGTGAGACGGCTAAAATGTTTCCCACAACGATTACCTTCACCTGAGATTTTGTAGGGTTGGGCTTGATCGCATGATGTAATTATATCGATAGATATATGTTACTACACATCTACATATGGTCGTGATATTAAACATGCATGATACTTCCTTTATATGTCGTTTTATGGTCTATGCTTATTCTTTTTTACATCTTTAAAACTTACTACACGGTTCCTTTTTTTGAGATCGAATGGATAGTAAGTCATATAAGCTAAAATGACTCTTGCCCGAACACAAAACCTTACGAATTTTCAGTTTGTTTAGAGCTTCATCAATCATTCATGTATTAATTTATTGATGAAAACAAAAAAAAAATATGTTTATAATTATGACATGTTTAATGAATACATATAATTCAACTTGTGTAGTCTTGTAATCCCGTTTTTATATTTTTCGAATGAGTGAATGGCTTTGAATTAGGTTTTGTGTTACATTATAGAATAGAATAGAATAGAATAGAAAACACTTTATTGTTCACCACATAAACGATTACAGAAAAAAATAAATTACAACAATGTAACGGCAAAACAAAAGGCGGCCTTATCGCTCAAAGCGATCTCTTCCAGGCAACCTGACTGAGAGGATACATTTAAAAACTTATGTCTAGGTATAATGAAATTAATAAGAAATAAAATAAAAAGGAAGGACAGTACAATGTGGACAGTAAAGAGCTAAGTTAAGAAGAATAGAAAATAAAATATAAAAAATAAAACATTATAAGCTAAGGTAATGGTTTTTGACAGATTTTTTAAATATGGCAAGTGATTTAGCTTTTCTGACATCTACGGGTAAAGAGTTCCACAGGCAGACAGCCTGCACAGCGAAGGATTTGGAGTAAAATGTTGAAGAATGTGCAGGTGCCTTTAACAGGAGGTTATTAGAGGAGCGCAAATCGAAGGTGTGTGATGTATGAAGGAAGTTGAAACATTCCTTAAGGTAAGGAGGAGTGTAGGGTATAAATAGTGTACAATATAATAAATGTAGAAGATGAGCATTCCGGCGAAGTGAGATTGGGAGCCACTTGAGTTTTTTGCGATATTCAGAAACGTGATCATATTTTTTTAATCCAAATATGAATCTAATACAAACATTTTGAAGACGCTCAAGTTTAATGAGTTGCTCTTGGGTGATATTAAGATAACAGGCATCCGCATAGTCAAGGATGGGTAGTAAAATTGCTTGAACAAGCGAAATCTTAGTGGCGGTTGGAAGGAATTTTTTTAGTCTTCTGAGTGAGGCATAGGATGCAAAGATCTTGCGACTTAACTCGGTAATGTGGGGTCGCCAACACAGTTCCTTGTCGAAGATTACGCCGAGATTCTTGACTTGGTCACTAATGGGAATATACGTATCATGAAACATTACATCAGGGAGTAAATCAAAATCAATTTGGGACATTGTTCGAGAGCTACCGATAATTATAGCCTGAGTCTTACCAGGATTAACGCTAAGTCCGTAAGAAGTACTCCAGTTGTGTATACGATTCAAGTCATCATTAATAACCTTAATAGCGTCATGTAAGGTGCCCTTCGGAGCCTGGGTATAAATCTGCAAATCGTCTGCATAGAGATGATAGGAAGAAGATAGATTTTTGGAGATAGTATTTATAAAAATAGAAAATAAAAGAGGAGATAACACGCCGCCCTGAGGAACGCCAGCAGATAGAGCTTGCCATGTTGAAAACATGTCATCGATACGTACTTGCTGCCGGCGTTCAACCAGGTAACTGTGAAACCAATCAATTGCAGTTGGAGATATGTTGAGAGAGCGGAGAATTTCGATAAGTATATCAAAATCCACATTGTTAAATGCACTGCTAAAGTCAAGCAGTAACAGAACAGTCACTAAACCTTAATCCATACCACAACGGATATCATCAGTAATTTTGACTAGTGCTGTTGTTGTGCTGTGGCCTGGTCGAAACCCAGACTGAAAAGGATTCATGAGGGATTGAGTGTTGAGGAATAAACTTAGTTGATCATGAACCAAACGTTCTAGGATTTTAGAGAGGAAAGGTAGGATAGATATAGGGCGGAACTCTGAGAAGGATAAGGGATATTATAATGAAACTATTGGAATTGTTATCAAAAGTAATTTTGGTACTACAACTTCTTATTGTGTTTTTTCATTGCCCGGATTTTATTTTATAAAAAACCGTTCTTTCAACTGAAATTGAGAACTTGTATAAATAAGATTATTACTTTGGAAGTGCTTATTTACTTCCATTTTATTAGGTGGTAATTACATTTATTAACTTTAACATAATATTCTCAAAGGTTCATATTGTTGGAACAGTGGGACTTAAAGCAGGACTGTTATCCTACAGGCTTATTCGGTAATGGCTTTTATCTAACATAGATGCTGCTGCTGGATTTTTGTGATATTTGTGTAATGTGTCCGAAGATTCACAAGATATCGATATTATATTTTTTATCACTCATATGTCACATCACTTACAAGAATGCACCTTGACAGCATGAAGGGAAATAGTTTTTTTAATCACATCACTGTTCACAATATATCATCCCTTTATTTACTGACTACCTCGATACATATTCGCGTACTAGGCTTTGTCTGTTACAGGGGTTAGAATCGGGGTCGATTCTTTGAGAAATATATTGATAACCGAATTCAAAGCAATGTAAGAAAACAAGTAGTTCATTATTAAGTATGGGAATACTTTTGCACGTGTGCAAATAATTAATTTTAGTAGTATCCACTGATATTACCGAATTATTACAGTAAAATGATAAAATGTGCATCACATTAATTTGTCTAAAAATATTTAATATAATAAATATTTATACTAATATTATGATGACTAGGTGATGCTGGAGTCGGGTTCTTGATTTTTATTTTATCAGAGCAGGACCACGTCTGCGGAGACCGCTAGTGTATTTTAAGTTGAAATTATGTATTTAATTATTATTGAATTAAATCTAAAGTCATTGATGTGGAACAAATTATGTTCCTATTTAGTACTTACTTTATTATAATATATAAGTAATATGTATAAAAACTTAAACTGGAGTCTAGTATACTAAGAAAACCTGTTTATATAAATGTATATATATAATATATAATTATTAACAAATAAATAATAATTAATTGGTAAGCCTACACTTGTTAGCATATAGGTTTATGCGTAAACTAATATCATGTATGGAATACTTCGAATATAATATTTCTTTGCACTTTCCACGTACAATAATACGTTATATAAAATGACACAATACTTTCATCGCATGTTTTTTAAATTAATCAATTAAATTAGAGTTAGTAATTTTACTAACTGAGCTATAAGGAATTTAAATGAGTAATATATTTGATACTACCTACTAGTAGAAGTATAGTCTTGTCAGATCCCAGAGTTGAATTAAAAGAGTAAGAATACAGTACTAGTGGTATTAAAATAAACACCACGCCAGAAAATCGTTCAAAATTCGCCAACAACCTGCAGGGCGTGGTTTGCAAAAATCTTTTCATTTTTAAGCCCGGAGGGTCAGTCTATTGTCATGATAATCAAGTTTGGGATGCGGTAGTGTAATCAATACCATGGTGCTTTTGACCTGCTTTTGTTGTTTGACCCAATGACAGGTTGCATTATTATGGTCACCAGTTTGACGGGTCCAATTATCCGGGCAAGTGGAATCGCACGTTTTTTCCCTTTTAATTTCTTGAATCAGGTAACATAAGGTACCCTGAAGAGGTCAAATTACGTCGTGCTGTTGATTTTTGTTACAAGTTTTTGTTACAGTATATCATCAATTTACAACTATTGTCACATTGTGTGCAAAATATACCTATATAATATTCTATTGAATTATGTAGAAATAGTTGCATATGATTAGATTTCAGCGTTTAAATATTATGAATATTTGTACTTTTTAATGCAAAACGTACTGATGTTTCACATAAAGAGTTATAAATTCGCTTAAATATGATATCATTAAAATTTAATTTTCACGTTTCAAAGACGGTTCATTTTTTGTGGATATAAGATTTCTGCATGTCTGTTAAATTAATTTATAGACGTAATATTTCTCGAGATAAGGTACGTCTGTGACAAGGAGAAGGCAGGAGTTTGAACACAAGTTTCCTAGTTTATCGGAACCCTAAAACTTCTTAAAGACAAATGAATAAATGGGGATGAAGATTTTTTTTACTAAATATAAAAAAAATCAATGCCACTTTTCGTTGTAATTTTATAACTTGAGAACGACTTTACCGATTTTGATGAAATTTTGTGTGTGTGTTTGAGTGGGTCCCGGGATGGCTTAGATCCACAATTGGAACCGGTAGTGGCGCTGAGATCGGGTTCTACAATCCTCCTAATCATCTGGAGCGATTTTGGTGATTTTGTTTTTGTGTGTTTGAGTGGGTTCCCGGATGGTTTAGATTCGCAAAAAGAACCGGTTGGTGGCGCTGAGATCGGGTTCAACAATCCTCCTAATCACCGAGAGCGATTTTGGTGATTTTGTTTTTGTGTGTTTGAGTGGGTTCCCGGATGGTTTAGATTCGCAGCTAGAACCGGTAGGTGGCGCTGAGATCGGGTTCTAGAATCCTCCTAATCACCGGGAGCGATTTTGGTGATTTTGTTTTTGTGTCATGAAACAAAGTCTTTTAGGAATTCAGAAAATGGCGGTACGAAGTTCGCCGGGTCAGCTAGTTTACTATAAATTAATAGTATGTAATTATGTTCTTAAAAACTAGGTACAGTATTTATATATTTGTATATTTATTTGTTAAATTAAACTATAAAATTAAATACTACTATAAACATATTTACAAGTAAAAGATGTAGTCCAAATCGCTGTCGGCGGGGAGCGTTCCCAAAATGCTGGCCGTATTCCCTCGTTGTATGGCAACGCTTATTCGTTACCCTAAATATAGGCCAGCCCTTTGGTCACGCGAGACTTCTTTGAATCGTCTTGAAAGGTCTCGATATAGTTGATAAGCCTCACGTCCCCATGGCCCCAAAGTATCAGTATCAAGATTTAATTAATATACCTCTACTAAATATGTAATTTATGTAAAGATAAATAAAAACATATGAAGTGAAATGCTGTGCCAGAAAATATCAAGTGAAGACCCATCCATCGGCTCAGATCTAAAGAAAACAGGCGTGGTTAAATCATTCTATGTCTGAACAAAGACGTCCTTATTGGTTAAAGTGACCTCTTCCAGACAAGCCCCAAAAACGCTAAAATATACTGCGATACTGTAAGATCCCAGTGTTAAGTCCTAATGTTTATGCATTCAAAACCTACGTAAATGTAACACTGAGTTCCCGATTAGTAATCTTATAGTGTATAAATATGGTATAAATCATTACAAATGACAAAGTTGTTCGACTAGCCTATACAAGACGAAAGTAGCATTGATGAATCGAGATTTTTCAATAATTTCGACATCGACTGAACCTATACAGGCTAGAATTTAAACGATAAATCCTCTAAACATTTCATAAAGTTTGTAGTAAACAACGAGGTGACAAAATCTAGCTATTGTTTCGCGATCATTTTTCATTGAGAACAAACGAGCTAGAAGAATTTGGAACAAAACACCTATACAGTTTGATTATTGGCATTGTTCTAACTTTCAACAATAAATTTGTGTTCCGAGTAAAGTAGATCGTTAATGCGATTAATTTTTACTTTGTGTTCATTGAAAGTATGAGGTTTAAGTTGAATTTAAAATTTTTAAGTGGCATTCCTTTACTGCAATGCTTAAAGACAAAATTCTTCGAGCAATGCGACCTCCCCGTCCTGACTTACGGGGCCGAGACATGGACACTGACGGCAGGATTGGTCCACAGGTTCAAAGTCGTTCAACGGGCTATGGAGCGAGCTATGTTGGGTGTTTCTCTTATGGATAAAATTTGAAATGAGGATATCCGTAGGAGAACCAAAGTAACCGACATAGCTCGCAAAATTAGCAAGTTGAAGTGGCAGTGGGCCCGTCACGTCTGCCGCAGGACCGATGGAGCAAACAAGTCCTGGAATGGAGACCGCATCTCGGTAGACGTAGTATCAGACGCCCTCCAGCCCGATGGACCGACGACCTATGCAAGGTCGTCGGTAGGCGCTGGCTGAGGAAATCGGAGGACAGGGATGAGTGGCGCCATCTTGGGGAGGCCTACGTCCAGCAGTGGACTGCAAATGCCTAACGACGAAAAATTTCTTTACTGCAGTATTTAATTTATATTGTAGCAATACTGTTAATCATTATTATCATTGAGACCTAATGTCTATTTCCAAAGATCTATAATTTAAACACCTTAAAGTCTCAAAACTAACAAAATTCAAAATATAACATACAACGTGTACTGAAAATAATCATTGCAAAGTTATTCCTAATATTATTTCCCTTATAAAAATTCCCAACACCAACGTGGAACTTAAACGTAGTGGTGCAGTGCAACGCGCATTTGGCGCCTATTCAGATACATCGCTTTTTTCAACAATTATTAAACTAAAATTCCTTCTGAAAATGACTAAAGTAAATTCATCCAAATGCCCTTCAAGAAAGGAACGTAATTCCTTAACAGCCGTTTCGTTCAGGATGAAATCTAAGTTAATCGTTTTAGGATTAACGTGTTTTCGAAATTGATGCATAGGGTGTATATTATAGGGTTGCTTTTGAAATGACTAAAGTAATGTCCTTGGTGCGGGATGATAATAATAATGCATTTTTTGTTATACAAGATGTCCGCTTGCGATGCACCAAGAGAATTTCACACTGCATCTGTGTGTGTCTATGCATCTAGCAGCTGGGACTGTCATTGTTGTATGTGTGCGTGTGCTACGACGCTAACCAAACTTGATACTTTTTAGAATATTTTCCCCTAAGCGTCGCGTGAGAATTTGACATTTTGATGTTTAAAAATAGAGCTTAGGACTGAAAGTGAATTCCAGCAAATGTGTTTGTGTTATGGCAATTATATGACACGATAATAACGATGATGTTTAGTCACGATTGAATTTGCGAGCAATTTTTTGAGATTTTAAGTCAGCGGCCTAATTATATTGTAAGTGAGTAAGTGATAAATACAACGATTTACATTTTGTTTAACAACATTAAAAGTTAAGTTAAAATTGGGTAATAAGTTTTAATAATCCAAAAATATAACTTTTTAGTAGCACTTATACTATATATATATATATATATATATATATATATGTGTGTGTGTGTGTGTGTGTGTGTTTGTGTAAGTGTGTGTGTGTGTGTATACATATTTTATATTTCTACAATATAAAATTAAATTGTTAACGGAAATGTTCCTGAATCATAAGCCGCGTTGTCAGTTGGATGGCAACGCTATTATGTTGATTGTAATTTGAACCAGCCTTTTTGTCACCTAAAGTCTTTAAGAAATAAATATTTATTAAGTTATTCTTAATCAATAAAAAAACATCAAATATGCTAAGAAGTATCAAAACAGTATTGTCCTCTCACAAAGTCATAGAGAAACTTTTTTGCGTCGTTGGCAAAGCCATTCCCAAGAACATGTGGACCGCTACGTTGCTAGATCAAATACACCATCCTGCCGGCATTGTAGTTCCTTTATCAATACTTTCGAAAAAAATCTTCTGTTGCAACCCTCTCACTCAAATACACCATAACTAACGTTGGTCAGAAAGAGACAGGCTTAGTGGAATATCTTCAAATATAATTGCTTAGAAAATGAATAGAATTTAAACAATAGTATAAGGGAAAGAATGACAATACGTTCAACGGAGTGTCTTCCACGGGCACAATTGCCAATTTCAATTTATATTACCTACTTCATTTGTTTGTGCAGCCTTGTGTTTTAGTATTATTTAAATAATTATTCAAAATTATTACAGGACGACTATTATTTGTTCATTTTATTAGGAATTCATGATATTATAACTTGTAGTTCATATCTAGTAGTAACACATAAACTATTAGTTTATATTGTTTTCGTTTATGTATGTTATTAAGGACACAACGCTGTTAAATTTAACATTAATTATACATAATATGGTATTTTTCAATTATGTGTAATTTTTTTATAATTACCAGTGCCGTAAATAGACCGGTGCCACCGGTGTCCAGGTACAGGGCGTAGACTCCGGGGGCGCAAGAATGGCCAGGCCAGGCAGGACAATTATTTTTTCGGCTTTCTCGTGATAACTTCCCGCTGCGCCCCTTGTGTTCGATTAAAACATATACGTACTTACATGCCAGTATCATCGAAAACGTCTGTTAAATTAGACAAAACATGGCGCTCATGTTTTTGTCAGCGCAAGAGCGTATTGATGTTCTAGTTCTTAAAAAAAATAGATTTTTCTTCCAAAATATTAGACTATTGGTCCACCAACACCAGGGTCTTTATGCGTTATTTTATCACCCTGAATGAAATAAAGTAGGCCTATTCATAGCATTGCTCTAGCTAGGGTACCTATAATATCTAAAAAAAAAACGGCGCAGTTATAGAAGCTCACATAGGGCTATTTACGGCACTGATAATTACTTAAAATGCGAATGACGGTTATACTAGTAGTTGCGTCAAACAAATCAATCATAACAAATACCTAACTGACCTACGCCTCGCGTCTCAAATGTATCTTGAACTCGGAGCCGGGTGCACAACACTTCGTTAATCTATTCAGCTTCCGTATTTATTTTGGTACTTGACCACAAGTTCTGCTGATGTTAAGTTATACTGATACTGTCAATTTGAGCCCGGAAGCTCACCTAAACTAGTTTCTATTGTAAACTTCCACCAAATTTCAGACCGAACAACCAGATGCCAACTCTTCCATCCGTTCTATATGACCAAGTCAATAAAAGCCTTAGACTTAAAGTTTTCCATTTTCGAGTTATTTCGAACCGTGCCTATATCAAAGATGAATATCCTGCAGTGTATGTAAGTATTCATACGAGTGGATTGCGTCAAGAACTCCTACATCCACTACCGCCTCCTGTACGTGAAATAACAAACAAACTGTAATAGAATCGCTTTACGTGGGTATGGCCATGTTTTATGGAAACCGGCAAGTTGTGTGGAAAGGAAACGTCTAGCCATGACACCCACGTCAAATACTAGGCCTATTAAACGGGGTAGGCTTAAAAATGATGATAATTTGATGTTATGAGAAATACTTACCAATGGTCTCAAGCAAAATTATGCTAAAGACCGTGCAGAATGGAGAACGAAAAGTAAGAAAGTAGGGCTCGATCTCTAAAGCGAATATGGTGTTGATAACATTTATAATTATATGGCAATACGTTTAGAATTATCTAATAACTAGCGGCCCCGGCAGACGTTGTCCTGTTCTGAAAAAATATATCAAGGACCCGATCTCAGCGCCACCTACCGTTTCTAATTGCGAATATAAACCATCCGGGAACACTCTCAAACACACAAAAACAATATCACCAAAACGGTCCAGATGATTAGGAGGATACTAGAACCCAATCTCAGCGCCACCTGCCGGTTCCAACGGGATGAAAAGTATCCTATGTCCGTCTCCTGGTTCTAAGCTACCTCCTACCCCACCTATTTTCAGCCAAATCGGTGCAGCTGTTCTTGAGTTATAAATAGTGTAACTAACACGACTTTCTTTTATATAATATAGATGGTGACGTAGGTTCTTGTCAAAGCTTGGTAACATATCGAATCGGCTTCCTGTCGTGATTAAACACTGTTTCATATTTAAGTATCGGGGCACGAGTGTTTCAGTCCGTAACTCGTTTACGAGGGCGATATTTCAAGGACAAGATACCTTGTTCGTAGGGTTACTCTATAAAGTTATTTTATTAAACTTCTCGTAATAACGTAGCTTTAAAAATGTTTATTCAACGTCATTATTTGTGTACATCAAAGTTATAATGTCTGTATGCGTTTTCAAAATAATTACATAAATTTATGTCAAACTGCGATTTAAATGTAACTACCTGTACCCGGCAGACGTTGTCTTACCCTTAAAAACTAAAAATCTAGATACACATTACAGCGCCATCCCGGGACCCACTTGAACACACACAAAAATAATTCACCTAAATCAGACAAATGAGTTTAAATGCAGTCATAATTGCCGAAGTCGGGCGGGAAAGAAAAAAAAATGAATGGCTAAGAATATCATATTTTAATACTTGTTATCCTTTTCGGGACGAATACAATTCCAAAATACAAAAAATCAAAGAAAATTTCCAGTCGTTCCTGAGTTATAAACGGTGTAACTAACACGACTTTGTTTTATCTTAATATATATAAATTACGTGTCACGTTGTTTGTCCGCGATGGACTCCTAAACTACTTAACCGATTTAAATCAAATTTGCACACCGTGTGCAGTTTGATCCAACTTGAAAGATAGGATACTTTTTATACCATTGGAACCGGTAGGTGGCGCTGAGATCGGGTTCTAGAATCCTCCTAACCACCGGGAGCGATTTTGGTGATTTTGTTTTTCTGTGATTGAGTTGGTCCCCGGATAATTAAAATCCATAATTGGAACCGGTAGGTGGCGCTAGGATCGGGTCCTAGATTTTATTTTTTCAGAACAGGACAACGTCTGCCGGAGCCGCTAGTATATATATATATGTGTGTCTGATCATAAACACTGTAATTCGATTTTTTGTCTGGCAATTAGTTTGAAAGTTTCTTTCGATTAGACTTCGAGAAGTCTCGTCTGATTTTATTTTAAATATTTGTCGATATTCCATTTAAATGTTGTAGGATTCAGAATATACGTAATAAATGTATTGCTGTCAAGTAAAAAATAAATAAAAACAGAATTAATGTTTCTTTATTATAGGCTGATTTTTCAATCATCAGATAAAAGTCGAATAAATTATAATCTGACTAAATTTAAAAGTGAAACAATTCAACTGTCTTATTCGTGCAACTGTCATTTTTGATTTTCGCATGTGGTTTATTCTATAGAAAAACTTTTACCTGGTGGTTGAAAAATCGGCTTTCAGTATATATAATAAGATATCTTGTCACCACATACTATATGTTGTATCAGATAAACAATAACATTATTTTAAATATTTCACTTATAAAAATATTAGATGCACATCACATAGTAATCACAAAAGTAAAATGAGTCTCTTTCTTTTTCTTTAAACTAGCTTTATCCCATAATTTTATTTGTATTATTTTAATATCACGCTCTTTAGGTTTGTGTCACAATGTTATTATTATCAATGTCCAGCACGTGGATAAACGGGCTATCTATTGCTACGACATTTTTTTGCAATTGAACTAATAATTTAGGATTAGATTGCTTAGTAATAGACAATATATCGTTATATATACAAAAACAGAGACTAAATATAATGCTCGCAACATACAAAGAAAGACTGACAGATGGTCATAACGTAAGTAAAAAAAAATGTTCTCTTGTCTATCCAGACCTAGGCATCAAAATTCAGAATGTGGCTTTAGTATTTTAATTTAGCTCAGAGAGACGATAACAAAAAGTTACGTTTCTAAACAGTTTCATTTGATGACTAAGTTATGCCCGCGACTTTATCGACGCTTGACTTGGAATTCCCACAGCATTCCCGGGCCATAAAGTACCGCAGCAATTAAAAACGAGTATAAGCTATCGTTTTAGTGAAAACTGTGTCGGCATAAGCTAAGTTTTATGCACTCGAACAACTACAAACCGCTCCCGGGAAAATTTCCTAGGTATTTCCGGGATAAAAAATAAAACAATTTATTACACGATTACGATTTTTTTAATCTGTACACATAAAAAATAGCGTAGATTTTAAGTCTAAGAATTTGGTGTCGATCAGCGAAAGCCGCATCGAAATCGGCCCAGTAGTTTTTGAGTGAATCCCGAACAAACACATAAACAGACACGAAATCTAAAACAAATAATCGTATTCTCCGTCGTATATATAGTCTATTTCAGTTGTTTTTTAAAACAGTTTTAATGTACAGACATAGTATGTTAACAATTATAAATTATAATATTATAAATATTCGAGTATTTTAGTCAAGGCAAAATACCCGACTGGTTCCATAAAAATTGGTCTATAAACTATTTAATAAAAAAATGGCAACACCGATTCGCAACCGTGTCGTAACGTGGTACAGTTTATTAGTTTTACCTATTTTCGTAAACTATTTATTTATGTTATTGGAAATTTCGTATTAGTTCAGAGATTTGAGAATACCACATTTATTAATATCATAATTATTAGGATTATATTATTTTATATTCTTCTTGGTTTTAGCTATATATTTTCGCCAGCCAACTAAGGTCGGAATGATGAATTCGTTTCTTTCTTTTTTGTAAAAAACAGAATCCTCAGATAACTATCTACCTCTAACTTAAAATTTTAAAGGTTTCAATCAGTCAGTGATGCAATATAATATTTTTCTTAAGACGTCTTATTTTTGTAGATTAGGAAATATTCTTGGATAAGATTCGTTTTAATATCACACTGGGAGTTTGTTGTGTCGACTATGAATATCGATTTATGCGGTATATTTATAATATCATAATTAATATACTGGATTTAAGTTGCGTATATTTAGTAATTAAATACATATAAAATTTTATTGAAAACTATTGAGTCTTCATGGATGAAATTTGACAAAAGGCAAAGGGTTAGTTTACAAAATACACCCTGCCAAGTATCGAATCTAGGACCTCTGCGTTTCATTGGAGTAGCAGGCAGACGTTTAAATTATTAGGCTACAGAAATAGCAATTATACATAAAGATAATACTAATTATACTTAATACACATATATATATGTACACAATAATAAAAAATATTTACAGATATCATGAAATGCGCAAGACTTCAACTGCTCCAAAGATCAAAACTTTCAAATAAATCAGAAAAGGTTAACAAAGTGGAAAAGCCTAGAAGATATTGCCAAAAACGTTTAGTGAATCCTGAACATGAAGAAGATCCTAGATGGATGGCTATCTTTGAAAGGTATTTATTTTATTTGTTATTTTGTCTTTTTCTTCTTCTTCTTTAGGCCTTATTGAAGAATGAACAGACGCCTTACGCCTTAATGAATCTTACAATTTAGTAATAGGCTTTACTTTGATGAGCCCTGTTCTGCGCTTCAGCTAAAATTCATGGTTAGGTTAACAAATACTTTTAAGGCTGGTTGGTGTGCATAGACATTTAAGCGATGGTTAAATTATCGCCAGAATTATATGCCTAAACAGTGATTATTTTATTGTAACCGTCGGTTAAATGTCTATGCATTAGGCTAGTATGCATAGGCATACTAGCCTAATGCTGGTGTGCATAGACATTTAACATAAAATAATCACTGTTTATGCATACATTTTTAGCGATTATTTTATTTTAACCATCGGTTAAAAGTCGGTGCGCACCAGCCTAAGTCTGCCAACCTTAGTACATTTCACGCGTCAGCAAATTCGGGTGTTTGTTTTAAAAGGTTTTTGATTTCGATACTTGATGTTGCATCCGATTCGTATAAGACCACTTGTCGATCTTGATCGTCATTCTTTCATCAGTGTTTTTATGAAGTTTTTTTATGGAAAGCGGTTACCGTCGCCTATGGACGTTTGCAACACCAGCGATGTCACCAACGTGCTGCCGGCCTCGAAGAAATGTTATGACACCCTTATTGAAGAACTCCATATCGTAGCGCTGTGGGAAAACCTCGGCTGGGAGCTCATTCCAAATCTACACGGTACGCAAGAGAAACGTTCTTAGAACCGTTGCGTACATGCGCGAAGCCGCTCAAGGAAGTGGGGGTGAATTCCGAACTGACGCCGAGTGATGCGATGGTAGAAAGAGGAAGAAGGCACCATTCTTAACAGTTCTTCGGAACACTCCCCGTTATGCAGTCGGTAGAATACGCAGAGAGAAGCGAAGTCTCTCCTAAGGCCAAGCGTAGACTGTCTGTGAGTATGGGATCATTAACAACGCGAACGGCTCAATGTTGAACACAGTCTAGGGATTGAGTTGGTAGGCAGGTGCTCCAGCCCAAAGGTGTGAGCAGTACTCCATATGCAGCCTCACCTGGGCTTTATAAAGCACAAGGCGTTGCCGCGGTGTGAAGTACTGCTTGGACCGGTTAGCACTCCCAGTTACTCGGAGGCACGTTTTGCCTTGCCATCAAGATGGCCTCTGAACTGTACATTGTTCGCGATGTCAACACCGAGGATCCCAATACTCTTGGAGGTATTGGGTTACCCTTACGGGAGCTAAAAATGTCGAAAATATAATTAGATCATGTTTCGTGTTCTTTTGGAATGCCTGATAATAAAACTACACTTTTATAGTCTTACTCGGGTGACTATTTTTGTATTTATTCGAGTTTAACGTCTGACAACCACAAAGATTACTGGTGACAGACTTGAAGCAATTATAAAAGTTAGTTACTCTTTTAATACTGTAAGGGTTCACTGATGACGAAGTTGAAATTGAAATTAGTGAATAATATTGTTGTAAGGTGATCATCAAAACATTTAGAATACTTAAATTAAATTGTATGTAATTAATTGCTTAAGTAGCCGATTTTAATCGTCACTCAACTGCATATTTTTTGTATACCGACAGCTAAAGGTTAAAAAGATGGTAACAAATTCCTAATATTATTCACAGAGTTAATCTTATTTTCATGTTTTTTTAGATTCCACTGTAATAAAGACAATGATCAGCTCAATGAGACAGTGGACAGCGTTCAGGTGCATCAAAGTACCGAAGAACTTTTTTTGACTGTCCAGACATTAAAGTTTCAAGGAGATATAAAACAAAGAAGAAGACCACGGACCAGCTTCAAATATAAAACTCTTCCTAATAATGGAAAACATAGAATGTTTATTAAACAAGTTATAAATGACCAAGAACACAATGATGAGGAAAAATCATCACAACTTACATGTTACTATTTTGATGATTACATAAAATACTTATTCCATAATGATAAATCTAGACCGGCATCAGGCATGTCTAGTATATTCCTTCAAGGACTAAATAATAAATTAACTGAAAATAAAGACGCTGAAGTAAATATTCCTAATTATGGAGAAAATATCAAAAAATCAAAGAAGATTGAATCCAAAATCAAACAAATATCCAAAAAGACTGTTAAAAATCGGGATGAAAAAAATGAAGAATCCGGAAGTGATATTGAAGATACTAAAATCACTTATAAAAAGTCAGGGAAAAGAAAAAGTCTTACCATATCCCGAACTCAAAGCCCTGAAACTGTTCAAGTTATAAGAGTGGATGTAGTATGCAATTACAGAAGCATTTCTCCTATCTCTGATTACACAGACGATATAAAAGAAAATGAGCCCTCACCCAAAGAGCCTGAACAGAAAAAAGATAGCTTTAATATTAAAGATAATCATTATGCAGCTAAATATCAATTGACAAAAACAATTAAAACTTTGGATGAGAATTTGTACGGAGGTGCTAAGGTTACTCTGCTGTGTAAAACGTTTAAACTTTCTGAACGGGGCAAATTATTTCTTAAATGCAAAAATCATGAACGAAAATTTCCTAAAAATGCTTTACCAAAAAACATAATGATGAAAAAATAAGTATTCGTTTATATTCACTTTAGTTTACGTTATCAAATAAAACGATGGCATTTTAATGAATTTTGTGTTAGAAGTCCAACTAATTTATATTAGTTGATGAATGCTTCGATACAATTGGCAAAATATAGTGTTTTTGTCTAAACGACAATGTGGACTCACGTCAAAGTACCTGCGAGCAAGTCATGGCGACCCTTTGGCGCCACCCTTACTACAAACAAATGATCGTCAAACTTTTTATTGTGTCGTTACATTATTTACAACATTTATTAAGAATCATTGGCAAGGTTATAAACTTCGAATTGTATTTTTACATAAACAACATATCGCCAATCGAAAGTATCGTAAAATAACAAATAATTTGTATTGCTTAGTTTTGTGTAATATTTTCGGGAGCTGAATACATAAAATCTGGCCTTAAAAAACTTTAACCACATATTGGGCTTTTGTATGCACAAAAAATCAAATTTAAATGTTACTAACAAAACTGTGATTCACCCTCATCTTACTTCTCTCGCCTCTTTTATCAGCAATATCCACCTAAGATAAGAGACCTGAGGATCTAGTTGCCATAAAAGTTTGAGAAACACAGTATTTAGCTTAGAAAAAAATATCGAAACATAAATATTTCACACACCCTGTGATTTAGTAAGTCGTTGCCGGACCGATCAATTTTTGTTTTATAGAAAAAATAAAGAAACATTTAATCTATGAAAGTTGACCAGGAACAAAAAAGATAAATGTTTCGTAATCGATCCTTTAGTTTAAACACAAAAACCCGATTACTTTTTTATTTAATATACATATAATATAAAGAAAAATATCTTACAAGACTATGTAACGAAATATGGATACTTTATACAAGCTTGTGGTACTTTTGCTCGCTTCTGTATTTTATTTGTGTGGAAACAATATTTTTTTTTAAACATATCTGCATCTGTCTATGACTAGAGTCCATAATCCTGTATGTTGGAAAGAGAAAAAGAAGTATATCGAGGGCTTCATAACATACTAGTATATGGGTATACGCAAAAATGCCACTTTTCTGTTGTTTACTAAAAACTAGCCTAAAGTCTTGCCAGTATCGAAGTGTACTTAAAAAGAAGGGTATTCCAAATTTCAGCCTTATACAATCAACTAGTTTTGTTTTATTCACAATTTTGTTCCTTGTGTAAAACTGCACTTTTGTCTGTACGCCCATTTGTTATCAAGCTTTCGATTTCTATACTAATATTATAAAGAGATGTTTGTGAGTTTGTGACGATGTAGGGGGTAATCTCTGGATTTTAACCGAAAAATCCTTTTACCAGTGGAAAGTTACATTATTCCTATGTGACATAGGGTATATTTGATTGTGATTAATATTTTTTTCTAATGCTCAGCTATTATTATTATATATCGTTATGATTTACTACAGTACAATACATATCTGCGTTGTGCTTCGAGATTATTACGTAGTTTGACTTGAGTGTTCTGAAACTATCTAATTCCCTAAATAAAACAAAGTAATATATCGGAGTTCATATAGGAGACCAATGATAACTCCAAAAGCTTATAAAAATTTATGTTATTTATCCATCTGTGAAATTAACTGTTCACAAAATACGAAGTAGATATTTTCTGGAAATGTATCCATGTTCATAAATAAATAATGTCCATTCACGTTTCGTAGTCTAAGCCTGTGAACTTTGATTATGTATATTAAATAAGAAATATTTATTACTCGACGAGTACATATAATTAAAGCTTATAGAGCATTAGGGATAGATTGTCATAAAATTCTTAATGAATTTCCATACACGTGTATAACAAGCTTCTGGGGCTTGTACTGTAACACATCTCATAATTCCCAGTACGTACCCCAAATAAAATAAAATAAAATGCTATAAATAAAGGTTAAAATACATCATATAAAATAATTGTGTCTTTAATTTTTTATAGACTAAGATGTCCGAAGTCCGTTTTATTACGGTTCTTTATGGTTTTCCACGCCCCTGTATTTTACATCGTTTGTGAAAAAGTAAGGTTTTAACCGAACGTAGTAATTTTATCACCGCACCATTCGGCGGTGACTGAGAATTCTTCCACACTTTTTGAAGTCTATCTAAGCCCTAATTCAGTCATGTAGATGTGAAAATATATAAACACAAGCTAACTTTGAATCTCATTTCTCGCATATTTAAAATAACTGTTAGCTCTAATTCCCTGGCAGCGTGGCAAACCTTTGGTGTGGGATGCGACTTGCGTAGACACGTTGGCCGCATCCCATTTACCAAACACGTCTAGATCGGCCGGTTCGACGGCGGAAACAGCGGAATCACTCAAGCGGCGCAAATATGCAACCCTCAGTGAGAGTTATATGTTTGTGCCGTTTGCTGTCGAGACGCTTGGACCGTGGGGTCCTGAGGCCATGAGCCTCTACCAAAAATTATCGAAACGACTCATTGACTCTTCAGGTGATCAGGAGGCTGGTGCCTACCTCGGCCAACGGATCAGTATGGCGATCCAGCGAGGAAACGTAGCCAGCCTTCTGGGCACCTTACCCATAGAAGTCGGTGATCTGGGCTCAGTATTCTACTTATAGTCTTGAGGGACTATGGGTAGAATACAATACAAATAAGTTAAGTTTTCTTACATTGTATTCAGTAGTATGTAATTTTACAAGCTTTAATTAGTATTAATATTATATATATACTAATATAGACTGTTAACTAGAATATACTATTTCCTTACCCAGAAGATTGAAGAAGCTAATTAAAGGTACAAAAAATAAATATAAAATACTTAAAAAGAAGAATGGTGATATTTATAAAATTGTTCAATTTAATTGATTAAGTGTTTTTTTATGTATAAAATACTATTTGAAGAGTTTGTGTAAAATGAAAAATATTATTATTTTGGATTGAAATATAAACATGTTCAAACGTATTATTACGAGTTACGGGACTCGAATTAAAATGCCGTTGGAATTACTATAGAATTTATTAGAACTATTCAAATACGTATAACACAGGTACAAATATAAAGGTACAAACCAACCAGTACAAACGTGATGCACGATTCAATAACACGTGCAAATCCGTCACTATTTAGCTTATAGAATGTACACACGTCTTGTCTCGCTTGTGCCTATCGCTAGACTGCATCACTCTTCCGTTCAGGCATTCCTTTATACTAAGCTATACAATATGTTTCGACTTGATCGCGTAACAATAATTTTCAAGAATCACACTGGCTAATGCCTACCATAAAGGATTACAATACACAATAGGCTGTTTTCTAATTACAAATTTTAAACACAAAGTAAACAAAAGAAGTCCAAATGCCGAAAAGGTAATAAACTGCAGGTGTGCATTCACCTTTGTCGGTGTGTAACAGTATTATTGTAATGATGAAAATTCGTAAAAACTCGTAGACGTTCTTGTCTAGAATTAATACTTTAATTAGGAAGACATTGATCACGAGACAGTTTCTTAAAATTTACAAACCTAATTTATACCTTAACCTGTTGCAAAACGGCTTACAGTAGCATATTTTTTTAAAGTTGACGTGTCACAGTGCTAGGTAGGATTGAACGAGTTCTGCACGCGATCCTTGCAATAATTAAGTTTGTAGAATATTAACGAAGTATCGTCCTGGTACGGAAAGCATAACCATATACTATTAGTTGATTATAGTATGGCCGCATACCTTGGGATTAATTTCGCCTATGTATATATTATAAACCAGCTGTGCTTAAAAACGTAATAATTATCGAAAGTTTTACAATGAGAAAAATATATTAAATAGAAATACAAAATACTACTACACTAACTTCACTAAATATAATACTATTAGGATTCATCCGTGATCTCGTCTATGGTGGACGGGTAGTAAAGACCATAGATTTTATTATAGCGAATTTGCTATTGAACTGTGTAAATAGTGGATCTGATCACTTTATACTGCTCCCAAGAAAATTCCGGGATTCCCGTTAATTTTATCGCAGATTTTAAGTCCGAAAGTTTACTATGGATTAATGAAAACTGCATTGAAATTAAACCAGTAGTTTTTGCGTGAATCTTGAACTAATAGGCAAACACAAAATGTCTAAAAAACAAAACTACACTTTTATAATTTTCTAATATTATAGATTGTACCTATAAGTCTTTAAGACTATAAGTAGATTACTGAGCCTAGGTTATCGAGGTTAATAGTTAAGGTTTCTAGAAGGCTGGCTACGTTCCTAGGTGGATCGCCATATTGATCCATGGACCAAGGTAGGAAACATCGGAAGAGTCATTGAGTCGTTTTGAAAGCTGTATCTTACTCATATTAATATCTTCTTAACACTATAAGATATCGAAATGAAAGCCCATATTTTGAGACTCGAGTCTATAACGGTTATTTATGATTAGGTATCATATAAATATTCCATTTAAATATTGGCAGTTGTGACGGGCAAGTGAATAAAAACACGAAAATGCTATCATGATCTTCTCGATAACATCATATATCAAGAATGTTATAAAATCTATATATTTTTATTGTTACAATATCGGATTTCTTATTATATTGTTGCTACCCTATACAGAACACCTCCTAATACATAATTATCGATAACCATAATGAGGTTGTATGGAGTCCCTAGTGTAAGTAACACTTCATTCTAGATACTCTTTATGTCGCCTTAGTATGCTTATCTATAATTACGTGTCTGAATAAATATAAATATGAATAAAAGGCTATTGGAATTGTTGAGTGTGTCACTTGAGAACAGCTGAATAGATATGACTTTTTTTAAAGTTATTCAAAATAATCCTAATTAGGTTTAATGGTATAAAAAAATAGAAGGTGCCGTGATAGTTGCAAAATTTGGGGAAAACCGAAAATGTTTTCTCTATATGATTTTTTATGAAGCTAAGACAACTATGTATCTACATAATTATAACGTACGCTTGGAGCGATGAGCGTCAGTCATTGTTTTAGGGATGCCGTAGTCATGTTAAACACAGAACTTTTATTAAAATGTTATGGTCGTCCGTCCATCTGTCTGTCTATAGCCAGGATAACACTTTATTGCTCACCAAATATACAATTTAAAAATACATAATTATAATATTGGCATGGTAGAAACAAAAGGCGGTATTATCGCTGAAAGCAATCTCTTCCAGGCCACCTAACTTAAGGAATAATTTAATCTAATCTGGCGATGTAGGTGGTGCAGATCTTTAAATATATCATAAATAAACAAACTTAAACTACATTATTTATAAATTAAATACACATACTTAAACTACTTTATAAATTAAATACATACATATACATATATATTATGTCTATCTTAGTTGGCCACAGTTATTTTTCTCAGAACCTACTGTATTTATATGAATGAAATTCAGTAGCAATATGTGATTAATTACAAAGAAGTCATAGCTTAGTAGGTAACGTACTCCCTTATCAAACAACGTGGGTTCGAATATGCATGTTGTTATAATTACCACGTGCTAACGGTGAAAAATATATCATGAGGAAACCTTAACATTGAGATAACCGATGTGTAATATTCACCAATCCACTTTGGACAAGCATGGCGGGTGTTCTATCCGTTCTGTTAAATACGGAGAAGCTCGAGCCCAGGGCTGAATGGTTACTGGTTGATATTAAAATAATTATATTAGTTATAATTTGTTATTTTGATTCCATAGATAGAAAGCATGTGAGTTCTTACATTGCAGTTAATTATAGAAAATAAAATATTAGTGGAACAATAAAAATTGTTTTGTCTTTACAACATCGTGGCAATCGTATTTTATTGACCTAATTGAAAACACATTAGGTCGCTCAGTAAAATACGGAGAGACCTTTGATGTGAACTAACTTTTCGCTATGTTGGTTATCAATTCATTACATCTGATATCATTAACCGAGTGCCAGTTTTGCTGCAGAATTAAAGTTGTCCTCACCATTTATTAAACTATATTACAACCCGTAAAATAAAAGTAATATATACAGAATACAGATACGTGTTTTCAACAAAGTGTAAAATAGTTTTTAAATTCTTTAAATATGTATTAAGGCAGATAAGATATATTTTAATATATACTAAACTTTATGAAAATCAACCCATATCGAATACGTGAAATGGTAACAAACGACTGATTTACATATCTAAATATTAATATGGAATATATTTTCAATTCTAATGCAATTTATTATTCTCGATCGGAGTGCTTTTGTTAAGTCGTTAAATATTTATTTTGTAAGCGTTTATAGTATTATAGAAGAACTGACCATAGGCGATGGTGACCGCTTTCCATAATGTGGCCCGTCAGCCTGTCTGCTGAACTCCTGCAATAAAAAAAGCTAAATGTAACTTACAATTCATAGTATGTTTTGTAAACTGTTGCCAAAATAGACGAAAATTTTTGAGTAAATAGTTGAAGAAATTTTTAATTTTGAGCCACTACGTTTCAAAGTACTTATTAAATATATAAAAAATATTGCTTTGTCGTTTATATTCAATAACTTAAATATTTCAATTTGCTGTGCTGTGGTGCCTCTTTAACTACAATCAGTCACACTACTATGTAACCCCGAATTCAGATACCTTGGTGGACTACTGCGGACTAAGTGTGATAAAGAGACGGATGTCCTTACATCCGTCTCTTTATCACACAGAAGAATAAATGTAGTATAGCTAAAGTGGAGACAGGTAACCGGTGTGATGTGCAACAAACTAATGCCACTGAAACTAAAAGGTCAAATATAGGTATATAAATCTGCCATACGAGTCCGAATGTTGGGCCACTAAAGTGATAAACTACAAACGTCTCTACTGAGCTGAGATGAGAATGTAGCGATGGATATGTGGGTGTTACAAGAATGAATAAGGTGAAAAATGAGTACATAAGGGGGATCTTTGAAAGTTGCACCTGTGACTGAAAAATTTAGAGGAAGAAGACTAAGGTAAGGAGGGATGAAAGTCAAGTGACAAAAAGAATATTAAACTACAAGATGGACGGGTACAAATGTAAAGGTAGACCAAAAAAAGATGGGTGGATTGTGTAAAAGGATGATACGATGATTTGTGGTGTGAGAGAAAATGTATGTCAAAATAGAAAAGACACATTGTCCTGACCCCAATTAATTGGGATATGGTGAAAAAAAGAGAGAAATTATTCAATGTCATTTCAATTAAGAATAAATTTAATACTTATAACCTATACTACTTATCAGAAACTAATGGTACCGGCAGACATTGGCCTAAAATAATAAAAATCTAGAACTTGATTCCAACGCCATCTACCTGATCTGTTTGTGGATCTAAATCATCCCGGAACACAAACGCACATAAAAATTTCTTCAATATTCTGGAACCCGATTCTAGAGCCATCTCCTGGATCTACTTGTGAATCTAAACCTATGTTAATATGTCACTGATTTCCAGAAGACATCAATTATTACAAATAAACAATGAAAGTGCATGACGTAAGCTATCAATTGCAGAAGAATAATTTTCGATATATAAATAGTTAATTCTGGTATTTGGGGTAGAGACAAATTCAACAAATCAAAGATTATAAAAATCGGTCCAACCGTTTTTCAGTTATAAGTGGTGTAAATAACTCGACTTTGTTTTATATAGTATACCAACGGTCCCAGCAGACGTTATTCTGCCCTGAAATAATTAAATCTGGAACCTGGTTACAGCGCCACCTACTGGGTCCATTTGTAGATTTAAACCCTCGAGGGATTCACTCATATAAACACGCAAAACACGTCGTCAAAATCCTGGATCCCGATTACAATGCCACCTATTAAATCCAATTGTGGCTCTTAATCATTTTCAAATTCACCTGAACACACACAAAAAATTTCGTCGAAATCGGTTCAGCCGTTTAGGAGTTCAGTCACATACATACGCCCAGAAGAATTATATATATAAAGATATGGATTCTCTTTCAGTTTAGCTTACTTAACATGTTGAATTTATATTCTATGGCAACAAACCCATTTTTCACAGTAAATTGTATGTAGTGTATTGTATCTTATTTTCATCCCAAACTTTATGTTAATTGGTTCACTCTTGTAATGAATATATATGGAACAAACTTGTAAACAAAGTTAGTTTCATATTTATATTACTATGGTTTAACGTAAGTTGTATTTTGAAAATGTTCCACGGTATTTTGAAAATGTCTTGTATCAAGATCGCTAATCGCTAATTAACTTGAAATGAAATAAATATATGAAGTGGTAAAAATGTCAAATGATCTCAATGTATTCGGATCTAGATATGGTCATACAAATGCTTAAGACACAATACAAATAAATAATTTACTTAATTAATTTCTTAAGAACATAAATTTATTATTTCACAGGTATGTACATAAATTTGTTTTTTATAGATATTGGTAGTGAGTTTAAGTTCATTTAATTCAGAATGCTATCTAGCATAATGGTTTATGGATGGGAGTATTGGGTAATATACTTAACACATATGAGGCGAAAACGTAATTTATGTATTTGCGGTTGTAAAGGTGGGAGGCGACGGTGAGGCAGTAGGCAATCGGCACAAGTGTACCGCACCAAGATCACAGCCAGAACCGGCAATGATTAACGATCGGAACTGAAACGTTTCTGAATATTAATTTGTAGTGGAGGTCACCAGCGGCTGGCAATAGTGACAGGCTACACCGAAAGGATTGGTCCATGGCCCCCGCCGCCCGCACGAAGGGGTGAAATGTGTGTGCCGAATTTATAGGTGTGAGAGATGGAACTTCAGGGTAGCTAAAGGGTGAGGTGGACTTCGGACCCCCCTCACTTGGGGGGGCGGCCCCCAATTTGCCCTAGTCCGGCACCCCCGCCCGAGGCTCCCCGTTCCTGTCCAAGCGATAAGAGGGAAGAGGGGTGAGCGTCAAATGGACGTTTTACGCATAATTTAGAGAAGTAAATGGATTCGAACAGTCTCCACACAGCATAGGTACGTATATCGATAGATGTTACGTGTACCTACCACGTTATTATTTTAATCTCGGTCATTTTGGCGTGAAAATATAAGAGGGTTCCATATACACCAAGCCCCTACGTCCGTTTAGACACAATTTCTTGGAATGATAGTCTTTTGTAGGTTTAAGTTTGTCAACTCAATTTTGTGTGATAATCTTTTTGTGGTTTAAATAAACTCTTACTAAAATTATTATGAATGTAATTTACATTTCGCTAGACCCGTGAATATTTTTCAGTTCACTGACCGCTGCTTTCTATTGTTTGCCGGGGTAGCTTTTCCGGAAGGCGCGCGTCTTTCACACGCCTGCTTTTAATGGCGCGAATTCGATTCCTAGAGGAAGATATTCGAATTGAGACATCGTGAGATCACGTAAACATTAAACTAAGAGATACTTAACATCGGGACGCTTGCTTTACATACTTACAATTAGGTAGTTCTCTACAAATAGCTTCAACCCTAAACAATGATATGATTAACTAGGTTAGTTTTGTTGAGTCACTTGTTACACACCGTATTTTAACAGGATTTAATACTCGTTAGGACTATTGCGTACTGTCTACTATTTTATATCGTACTAGGATAAGCACGTGACTTCATCCACTCCTGATGTAAAATTCCCGGAGGATTCCCGAGGCACAAAGTACCGAAGCATTAGAAAAGAAAGTAAGCTATCATTTTAGTGAGAATTGTGTCAGAATACCCTAATATTTATGCACCCGAACAACTTTAAATCGCTCCCGGAAAAATTCCCACGGTATGAAAAATGACACATATTTTATTACATAAATCACATTGAAACTCTTTTTTTTAATCTGGTCATTTTAAATAATCCACTTAAAATTTCTGTGGTTTTTAGTTTAAGAATTAGCTGTCTCGATCAGTGAAAACTGTATCAAAATCAGCCCAGTAGTTTTTATATGAATCCCGAACAAAGACAAGAAATCTAAAAATATTGCATCGTGTTTTCCATCGTTTATATAGTCTATTCCAGTTGGTTTTTTTAATAACTTCAAATCACAGACACGGCATTAAAAAAAATTTATAATATTATATATAACTTTTATAACAAACACTTTGTCAAAGGAAAATGCTATTATTAAATTTCCATGGTTATTTTTTCAAAAATTGACCTCTTAGAAAATAATTTTTGTTCCTTCATCTATCCTTCTGTCTTTAAATGTAACGGAAATATTTTCCAAAAACTACTGGATCTATTATAATACATGCATGAAATTTGTTAGGAAGGTGTCCTATCCTAAATGTGGTTAACCAGGGTAATTTTCATTTCTCATATTCTGAAAGTACGCTTGGAGTTGCATGAGCACAGGGATGAAAACACTACTTTTCGTCCATAAGAAACGATTTTCCCTGCTGTTTAAAAAATTTAAAACTATGCGAACCATAGATAATTCTTGTGACTCATGTCCCCACATTTTTACAGCCACTGTTAAATCGCAGAATAAATTGTATTAAAAAAATATCATCAATTTTGTAACGTCATTTTATACTTATAAATTACTTTTCACAAAATTATTATTTAATTTACGAAATGTATGTGAGGTAATTTATTTACTATCATCAATGATAAAAAAATACTGGCTGGCATTCTGTCACCAAAAATAAATCTACTTGACGTTTCATATTGGACGTATGAACTGAATTCATCAGATTTAATAAACACGCTTGATATAATTTGAGAACAGTTTATAGTTTAACTAATCAGTTTTTATTTACTTTGCTCATATTCGAAATGAAAACCAGAGAGTTAACCTCGGGTAAAAGGCCTATTTAGGCACTTAAATGATTAGCACCCCCGCTACGCTCGTGCGCCAAACCATCTTTTGCCTAAATAGGTCACTTTCACCTCTCGTGTAACAATCTATTATTAAATACCCAAAAAAATAAAAGTCATAGCGAACATGTTTTTTTTATATTTAACAGTCTAACCAACAATGATTTTAATTTTTTTGGTTTTTTTGGTTGAGGTGTCCAAAAACACTATTCCCTGGCATCAATCACTTCATGATTTTGGGGACAACGATCTTCCAATGACGTGGCCGTGGTTTTCGTGATCCCAAGGGATGTGAAATATAACCCCGGCACGATTCTTGAGCGGCGGCCTTGGCCTGTGCACAAGTTTAACTTTATATTTTTGTCGAACTATAAGGTAGGACACAAAAGTGAAATTTACGGTATCAACCAAACGATTAGATCATACGCGGCACACGATTGTGATTCGTCCTTCATCCTAGAGATGCCCAAAGAATTATTAATATCGATGTAGCGTAACATTTTGGCGACAACTTCAAGGGTCATATTTTACGCACACTTTTATTTTCTTAATGGGCTTACAACGACAACTAACAACTAACTTACAAAGACAGATGGACGGACGTAACGATTTTATAAGGGTTCATTCAGCTTTTGCTAGAATTGATATAGAACCTTAAAAAAGTGTTAAAGATTTGAAAGTGTAATTAAGAAAACCAGACGAACTTGATATAGATGTGAAGACGTTTGTTACAAATATTCAACAATGCGCTTGGAAAAATACACCTGATTTAAAAATCGAATCTAGGCGTACTTACTATCCAAACAAAATTATTAATCTAATTGATTAAAAAAGGAACCAGAGACAAAAATGACAGAAATCGCGACAACCGCTCGATAAAACTCTTTTGAACGATCTCACAAAAAGACTAAAAAAGGAAATACAAAAAATCATTGATGAATCTATGCAATCCCATCTTAGTCTACTCGGTAGTGATCGTAGTACCGATTACTCATCATGTAAAGTAAGAGTCTCTCAAAAAACCGATAAATCGAATTCCTCCCACTAAAGAAGAGAGCGGAAACTGGGCCATCAAAAACAGTCAGAAAGCCAGCGGATTTGCTCAACATTTTGAAAAAATAGTCTAACCAAATAAAGGTAAAAATTACAAAGATACATTTGGGTATCTAGCACCTGATGACTTAGAAACAAAACTTGTAACTCCTAAAGAAGTCCATAAATAAATACAGCTACTGGCCCAAAAGTATGCTCCAGGTTACTGACCATTTTCTCACTTACCAATAATATCTAAACTATTTGAAAAACTGAAATCAATAATAAAAGACAGTAAACAAATCCCCGATTATCAATTTGGATTTAAAGAAAAACATTCAACCATACCCGTAGATCAAGGGCAAAGAATCACATACATCATTGAGAATATTAGAAGAAAAGAAAGCTTGTTCTACAGTATTATTATATGTTGCAGAAGCATTTGACAGGGGCTTGTATGAAGGACTTAATTTAACATAAGAAAAATGCTATCCAAACAATATTCAAATTTGTTAGCTTTATATATCTGAAATAGAATGTTCAGGGTCAGACAAGATGACTGATTTTTGGACCTTAAAGAAATTAAAGCTGGAGTATCATAAGGTAGCGTATTAGGCCCGGTCCTGTATCTAATATACACAAGTGATATTCCAGAACTAGATAATACAAGTGAAATACCATAGCTACTTTCGCGGATGACACCGCTATCATGGCTACAAGAGTTATCCACGAAGAAGCTGAAGAAAATGTCCAAAAGAAAGTAAATCCATCTATAACGGGACAAAACATGGCATATTAAGCCCAATGAAGTCAAATTAATCCACATAACACACACACACTTCACTAACAAAATAGCCAATTATCACCCAATATACATTAATAACGCCCTTATACCGTATGAAAATACCACAAAGTACTTCGGTATGACACTTGACGATAAACTGAAGGCTCACGTCAAAAAGAAATGCGAATAAATGGAGGCTCGCTACAGAAATATGTACTGGCTACTTGGAAAACATTCAAAGTTTCCAGTACCTAACAAACTGTAACATTATAAACAAGTCCTGATGCTAGTCTGGACCTATGGCGTACAGGTGTGGGGCTGTATCTAACCAAATAATATAGAAATCACACAACGCTTCCAAAAAAGTACTGAAAGGCATTATAACCGCGCCATTGTACGTTAGATCGAGCAACCTCCTTCGCGATCTGAAAGTAGAGTTATCACCAGTAGTATAGGAAATACACGGAAGCACATGAGTATCGGCTTCATCATCATATGAATGTCGAGGCGATGCATCTCCTCGTCAACACGGAATTAACGAGAAATCTCAAAAAGACAAACCCATTTAACTAGTGCTATAAACAAAACAAAAGTGTAGTGTAATATGCTAGCTATTAATAAGGAACACATGAACTAAGTGTCTTCTCTATAATAGAGACAATAAGAAAAAAGGTTAATGGACACTCTCTTAGTATGAAACGTTTTAGTTAATTTAGTTTATATTTAAATTACTTATTCTTTCTAGATTAGAATATTAATAAGGCATTTTTCTTAAATTCACAGAAATAACAGTAAGGACAGAAATTCCATATTATTGAAATGTCGAAAAACCTCTCTAATTGGCTACGCTCAATACATAAAGCGATCCCGACACTATCGCTAGCCGCTCACGATCCGTGCCGGGAACTATAGCTGACGCAAAGGTCTTAGTAAACTCGTTGGACTCACGCTTTTCATAGTTTTATACAGTGTTTACTTTGGTTTGAAACAAAACATGTGTATGAGAGCAGTGCATAATTAGAATGGTCTCGGTACACCACAACTATTTTTAAAGACCAAATCTAAAACATTTTAAATATTTTAAAGGTGCCTGGTGATCCTCTTACAAAGAGAGGTTCCATAAAGTTCATAAATGTGCCCCTGTTTTCGTTACTTGTCTACGAAACATAATTCAACCAATTAAAGGTTTTTGCTCGTAGCCAATTTTCGTAGTTTATTATTTTTTCAATTGTTCACCTCATAATTATGTTAATAGTTAAGATTTATCAAGGCTGTAAAAAATGATGCGTATATACTACGCTAATAACAAAAATAATACCTTTTTGTCCTAAATTCACTATTCATTGTTTCCCTTAAAAGATCATTTCCATACATTACAAACAGGATTTATGCAATGAATTCCACTACTTACTGTAATATAAATGTCTTAGACAACTAGCTACAAAAAGCTAAAGTTAAATATTACAGCATATTTATTTATTTATTAATGTTCTAAAAACACAAATTAACTAAAAGTTTATCCAAAAAAATATTTTATAAGAAAAACAAGGTATACATAATTTTGTAGCTTCATAGAAAACTACATATTTTGGTTGAATTTCATTAATTTAGAGTAAGTACTTACAATACAAATACGGACAGGACAATTTCATGGGTTCTATTTTTGATAAAAATACGGGATTCAGATCGCGTAGAAAGTACTTAAAACAAAATTGCACATATGAAGGGATAATTACAGTCCATAAACGTCCCACTGGTGGGCTCGGGCCTCACATTTATAGGGGTACGGGTATATACCCGCCAGACTTTTCCAAGGCGACAACGACTTGTCAAGCGCGATAACGCTGGAGCTGACTTTAGATATTCAGATCAGTGTAAACCATTGACCCTGAAATTTACCCTGCTAGGAATCGAACCTGGGATATCTGCGTTTCAGTGAACTACATGGATCAATGCTTACACAACTACGCCACAGGGGCTGTCCATTATTTGTAATTTTTTAACGATAGTAAAAGTTTCCTAACGCCACTTTATCAAAAATGAAACGTCCTACGTCTGTTCATCAATATTTATTTGGCGTCTTTTCCGAATCTAAAACCGAAAACAACCTGTAAAAATTAAATTTACTAGGAATAATATGTTATTGAAATCAACAAGTATCAACCACTAACAAATGCTTTGGCGAAATTGCGAAATTACATGTGAAGGAGGTTTAAAATATATTTTCAGTGTACATACTCGTGTAATTAGTCCGATCTTAGAAATTAATAACGGTGTCTCTTAACAAATTTATATTTAAAAATCAAGATGATAGGGCTTAAAAAATACTTTCAAGGAAAGAAAGAAATTTAGTTTGAACAAAATCCGTTATATAGTTTTTGAGATATGGGATATTTTCAATCAAATGCTTTTTTGTAGCCAAGCTAGCTTTCATCTGAGGCTTCGCTTGTGTTTATACACATTTTGTAGACAAAGTGTAGAACCAGCTGTTCGGTGCCAGTCCCACACTGCCGGGCCTGCAGTGCTCAAATCATTTCCACAGCGTTATAAAAAATGATATTATATCATGAAGTGGTCATGTTATAATTCTTAGAAATGACAAACTAAACTTTTAATTAAAAATACTCGTAACGCCATTTAGCATAAGTACTGTTTCATGGAGCAAATAGTTATGCGCCGTTTTATTCTTGCCGCAGATATAGCGATGGGTTTAATGCATTATTTGTGATGCAATATTGTTATTATTGTAAATGACGTTACATATTAACAGATAATATATTTATATACACTTATGTACATATTTATTAATTGTGCAATTTTTAACGTTATAAGTAAGACGCATTTAGCCTCAGTCAATACCTTTAACATTATCGCAGGTGAAGCCCGGCGGTGAGAGATAAACATTAAAATTGTTATTTTCGTTCTCAGGGCGATGTATTTGTTAGTGAACTACAACAGTGCCGTCAGTAAACCGTGATCGGAATGCATATTCTACTATATTCGTCTATCCTTCGGGAACAGTACTTTTCTGGATGAAAGGTACCCTATGTTCTTTTCTCTTTGCGTAGTTGAAGTGAAAGCGTCATAAAAAAACTCCAATTCGCATTTGTAATATTTGTTAGGATAAGCAAAACCGATAACGTTTGTTGCCTGTACGGAAACCTTCATTGTCCGAGGACTGTAACGCAGTTTTTATTTTTTTATTGCGTGAGTTCAGGAGACAGGCAGACGGCGCATTTGATGGAAAGCGGTTACCGTTGCCTATGGAAATTTGTAACACCAAAGGTGCTACCAATGTGCTGCCGATCTCTGAAGGGAGACTGGAACCTAGGCACTAATGCCGGAACACAACTCAAGGTTGTTATGAAAGGATTAGACCAGGGGTGGTAACTATCCGGTCGGGCAAATGTCCTACCATTTAGCTGTGGGTTGTTTAGTCGCCTCTTACGACAGGCCGCCCCGCCACAGAAAATTGTAGTCTTTCTTCGTTCCTACACGGAAAAAAAACAATAAGTAAATATTGAATTTAGTAACTTGCCCGGTTTATTTGACGGCTAGGTCACGCATCGTTCAACACCACCTATTTTAATTATCTAGTTATATGTATATGATTAACAATAATATTTATTTTTACAAACGCCTATCCTCACAGATTATGACGACAATTATATACTTATTACCAATAATATATTGTTACGAGTGTGGGATCCGAATTAAAATGCCGTTGGAATTACTATAGAATTTATTAGAACTATACAAACACGTACCACACAGGTACAAATATAACTGGACGCAACCAGTACAAATTGCACAATTCAATAACACGCGCAAAGTCTGTCACTTTATAGCTTATTGAATGTACGTCTTGCTCGTATCGTAATCCTCGGTTGACTGCCTCACCCCTCCGTTCGGGCATTTCTTTTATCCTAAACTGTATAATACAGCAATCGACCACGTGGACTGAAGTTTCTGAGAAACCGTAATCTTCACACCTGCGGCCATAAACAAGTACAATAACAATAGGCTATTGTCTCAATGCAAGTGAATTCATTAATTGAGGATATTTATGAATGTATAGATTTGCGTTTGCCCACTGACCGATCTGATGTTGAGTGATGACGCGGTCTAGGATGGAACACGCTTACCTAGAAGATACCTATTCACTGGTGACTTGAAAAGTGCAAGATTGTATTTTTTTCTTAAATTAAATTTTCAGCTTGTTGACATAAGTATGTAGTACTTCAGTTATTGCAGCTATATTACTCAAGTTCGTCCTGTTTTTTGGTACCGCAAACATTGGTGGCTCTCTATAGCTATATATAGATAGCTTGTATAAAGAGCTGTCATTAGTGCATTCTTTGAATTATTGAGATTCAGGGTTTTTTATACGCACTTGAGAAGGTAGGTAAGTAAGGCTACAGCTGCATAAGCACCGCTGAAGAGGGAGGGCCCATCAACCACAAGTCAATGTCCACGCGTTGACTTGTCACCGTAGGCAGCACGACACGTTACGTCAGGAGTTTATTTACCTATTGAATTTTTAATATTATCACGCTACCCTTTTCAATTACCCATTGAAAATGGGGTTGCTTCGGCGTCCAACCTAGTCTGACAATCCTTTTTACGCGGCTTAATTATTAACGTAAATTTCTTAATTTGGACGTAACGGCAGAATTTGTTGTGGCGACATTTTAGTGCCCTGTATTACTTACTTTATTTTTGTTACAGCTTTATTGTGTCCATTTAGAGGTGGTTGATTGTGTTATGAAATTGGTGTCCTGAAAATGTAACTTTAATATAATCAAACATGGGGTATTAGTAGTCTCCTAAACAACTCAGCACATTTAGTTCAAACTAATATTAGTTAAAGTACATTTTACTAGCGAATCACCCCCTTGTCCTAGTAAATATTATAAGTTGGTATAATATAGATAAAATGTGTGTGTGCAGGCAGTTGACAAGCAATAGAAGTGAAACAAAATATGACAAGGGGTGGAAGGGATTCAAAATTTCGTAACGTCATATTTCATATATTTATCATTATAATATATTAAGCTTTAAAACACGAAATTTGAAGTATTAACGAAAAACTTCAAAACATTTCCAACTCTATCTGTATGAGCATAGTGTTTAAATTATTAATTATAATATATTCTGTCTCATATAGATTTGTGTTTATCTCGTTTTAGTGTAGTTTTTTCATTTCATCAAGTGTCTAATCACAACGATTCTGAAAAAGTTTCACTTGGAAAAGAAGTAAAACAATTTAAGTTACTGCTTATGATTTTAAATAAATTAGTGAAAACTGTTTTATGTTCACCATAAAGTTAAAATTAGACAATTAATGTATAAATGATATTGATCAATGGGCGGCCTTATCGCTCATAGCGATCTCTTCCAGGCAACGCCTTATCCAATGAGAAATATATAGATGAAACAATGCATTGGTGGTGTACAAATGTAAACCAAACTTACAATCGGATTATAATAAAAATATATTAGTACTAAACAAAAAAAAATACATAAATATCTATAACATTTCTTATCATCATATCTATAACATCGTTTATCGATGTTTCCAGCAGAATTTTCATTACTCGGAACGAACATATTTTGTTAGGAAGTGAGGCGCGAAAGGGCTGGGTATAGCATGGGAAAAACCCTCAACGCTTAGGTCAAAACCCGCAACGTTGAATGTCAGCCTAAATAATATGATTGTTTTCTACTTATATAAAAACTGATAATTAGGTTAATATATATTATTATTAGGTTTATTATATATGTACACCTACAGTGAAAAATTATCTAACTGATGCTGAATACCACTTAAAAATTCCTAGCGTGATTTAGGAGGCGTTCGTTTTACACTATGTATAAATAAAGATGTTCTACTATATTGAACTATTCAAGAAGTTTAAAATTTGGAAAGAGAACAGAATACATAATTTTATACACAGATACATAATATACATAGTTTTTACACAGAGAACAGAAAACATAATAAGGCTAAGTCACTTGGAAACACTGATATGACTTTTGAAGAACTTTTTGAAATCCTCCACCCGCGAATATACACTGGAAAATCGTTTCATCCCTGAAATATCTGTATGACAGCTGCTCCTAAAATTTATTTTTTCCGCAACTTTATACTACTGGACGGAGGTTCATGGAAAATATTTAGTGCTACATAGTGTTCATAGTCTTGGATCTTAAGCTATGTGCCAATAATATAAAGACGGACAAAGAAATTAAATGAAATTACATATAAAGTTTCGGTAATATTGTCACGCATTAAAATCAAATAAACCTTCTCTGAGTAATTATATCACTAATATTACTAATATACTTCAAATATCAGATTTAAAATGTAGAAATAATACCTAAGTCAATACTTACTAGAAAGTAATATTTATTTTGGCTTAAACCGAAATTATTCTGATTTACTTCTATGTTTCAATTTCGATAGAAATGAGGTAAAAACAAGAGAACTAAATCTTTACAATATTTATCATATAAATCGTGCGCAGACGATTTGCCGATGATATGATGATACCCCTCCTTACAACGTGTTACGCGATGTCCATCACAGCAGTTATGAGAACCATAGATTATATTAATATCGCATAGATAATCTTCATAGATAATAATATTATTATGTAGGGTAGTTTTCGTAGTATTTTCGTATAAAAGGCGGTGTGGCGTGTAGACGTTGTTCATTGCTTACTGTGCGGTGAAGGGGAAACTCTGCCCAAATAGTTAATATTAGGTATATTTGGTACTTTCTTGCCCAAATCTCTGCAAGGCTTTTTACAAACGTCATAAACGTCAATCGTCTAGTTTTTAGTACTACTTACACAAGCCTGGGTTCCAGTCGTAGGCAGCGGGAGGGGTGATCATCGGCATACCTTCTGCGCACGTTTTTTAAGTTACGTTTTTAAAGGCGTATTTAAGCAAATTATAGAGCAATTACCACCCGCTAACAAATGTGAAGGAAAACGTTATGATGAAACAAGCAGTGCGACGTTAATGGACTCTTATTATTATTTTATTACAAAAAGCAATTATTATATTTTTAAGCACTTAATTTCTTCACATACATACATGTGCTACTTATGAAATAATATATGTACCTGCAAATAATCTTACTACTAATTATGCTGAAGATAACAAGTGGATAATGAATATCAAGAAAACAAGTTCTAGGTTCCGAACACACTGGCTTTTAATTATGAAATTACGTTAATAATTAAAATGATTTATACTATCATTAAAATAATTTCATTGTCATAAATAAAGACTAAAGAAGAATTAGTAGTACCTTAGTGGATAACGCACTTAGGTCTCATTAAATTGACATTGGTCTGAATTGTCGTTGGGAGTTATTCACCACCTAGCTTTTTAGGCAGGCTGGATGTGCATATTGTTACTATTATCTCACGCTGACGGTGATGGAAGACGTGGTGAAATTCAAATTTAGATATCCGATGTGTAAAAGCCATCTAATCTACATTATACAAGCGTAGAGGATACACTATCCCTTAGCCTAAAAATAGAGAGGGCCTAGTCTAGATCTGGAATGAATATGAGTTGATATTATTAAGATAATTTTGAAATCTCAAAAATTAAGGCGGTATGTATTTTCTATACTGAATAAAAGAGAAATCAACAAAAACCACTGCGTTTTTAAATATGGAACGGGGTAAAAGACTCGCGACTGCCCCATTTTAACGTAATATTTTTTCCCCGGGAGCTATTAAAACGGCCCCCGGTACTGGCCACATAATTACGGGCAACATCGGCGTGGCCAAATCTACGAGTATAAGAGATACATATTAATACGAAAATTTAAGCCGGACGGAGCGTCGCAAGTATTTTCCCCACCCTCCAATAGCCACCAAGTCCGAGGTACGTTACGTGTGTGTGCACTTACCCTTATGTGTGCGCACAAATTTCATAATAGGTGTGCGTTGTGCTCAAATTTTACATCTCACATCGCATGTGTATAGGATGTTCTTTTTGTTCATATGGGTAAAACAATGGATGATACATAATAATACTAGTAATACGAGTTATTATACATATGTTTAGAGAAATAGATGCGTAATATAAAATTAATACATTTAAGCTTTATTACCATAATAATTGTCAATAAAATTAATGGTTGCACATAAAACTGATATCTTACTAAACACGATTGTTTTCCTTTCAATTTATTAATATGAGTTATTTACAAAAAAATAATACTAGATTTTAACTTTTTTTCCAAGTTCCTTTATTGATTTTAACCATAAACAAGTTGTGAAAAATGTTTTAATATGAATCCACGCATATAGAAATTTAATATATGTAACTAGCTTAATTAGAACGGTAAAAATAAGTCACAGACAGATATAAGATATAATTAAAAGGGTTTATATTTACTCGAGTAATCGAAACCCTAAAAGTATTGCCGAGTTAAACTCAAAATAGCTAATTGATATCTAAGGACTAAGTAAATTACTTAATTAGCATATATAACTAATCTTAAAATCATCAGTGTAAGTATAGTAAACAAACAATATATAATAAATAATTATGGAATCTTGGAAAAATAAGCTTTATAAGAAGGCCTTGAAACTATTTTGATTGACGATTATTAGTCTTAAGGGTGTCAAGTGTTGTTATGTAAGTTTATGTTAGAATATTGGAGAAATGTTGAATTTTTTTGTTCTAAATATATGAAGTACGTATATTACGCCATAATAGTTATATGATATAGGAGACGTGCAAGAAATATAGGTAGCGACACAATACTTGACAGATGTAGATGAGCAAACAATCTTTCTCCCTTTGTCATAAATTAGGTATAGAAACTCGTTTAAAACATGCCTACTACTATAGTAGCCAGCAGTAAAGTGGCGACGGAAGGGAGCAGCCCTAGTATCAAATGTTCAAATGATTTGTTTGCTGTCGTGGGAGAGCATACAAAAAACCAAACGTAGCGATTTTAATATAACAGACAAAATATGACTGTCGGTCGATTAGAACTAGTAACTTCAAGAAAATATGTACTTCGTATAAAATAATCGAAAATATGGCCAAATATACTAAACACCAAATGCTTTTCACTTCCCGAAATGTTTTAGGAGTTTCAACTGAAATCGGCTAATATATTTAATTTACGGAAAATAAGTTTGTATTGAATAGTAATTCTGTATAACATTTGGTTATTTTCACCAATAACAGTCTATTCTAAATGATTTTTGAGCTTATACTTACGTGAGTTTCTTTTTTACAATTATCTAATAAACTGCAATTTTTTGCAATTAAGTAATAAATATATAAACTTTATTTTGAGCCTGTTTTGTTCTAAGAAATATTTTAAACAATAATGGCCTTACTTATAAACGTTGGTTAAATTTTAAGCAACTGTTTAGCAGCTGATTAGTGAAAATTTTACCCATAAACTCCTTTTAAGGATAAATGGTGGTAAAGCAACTCATAAATAACTGTCAAATTTAACCAACCTCGAGAGGTAGTTTAAATGACTGCTAAAAGACAAAATGGCTATTCACCTTTGAAACAGCTGATTCTCACTGAGTACGGAAATAAGGGGATCGAATCTGTGTATAAAAATATAAAAAAAGAATTGAATTAGTGTCGCTACCTACCGTAGCTAAAGGGATATTTATTAAAAGAAATTGCTAAAAAGTTTTATAAAAGCAAACAATGTAAAATCACTAGGGTATTATGTATTAAAAAAGAATAACAATTAAAATAACTAAAAAAATATTGTTACGTGCGAGCGGGAGTACGTAGGATTGGAAGGAAACACCAGTTTTTAACTAAACGCTTTTATTGACTTACACAGCCATGATTCCTCTCCGCAGAGTTGGCCCCACATGCACAACTAACAACTCCTCTGTCCCGACAAATATGTCTTACTCACAATACCGTCGCCGATATTGCGTAAACCACTTTCTGCTGCTGCAGTGCCCACATTCTAATTTACCCCATGTAGCCCGCTTCTGGATCTTCTCTTAGACTACGCTACACTCCTCCTTCACTGAACTGTCCACTTAACTTTTCACAAAATTCACCACTAAACTCGTCACTGTCTTCTATTAAACTTCTCTTCCAACTCTTTCATATCGCATTTGTCGCTTCACTGTCTTCAATTGAACTCTTTTAACTACCGGTAGGCGCGCCTTATATATCCGTAAGAATCTTCTAGAACCCATACTTTCAATGTTAGAAAGAAAGAAGAAAGAAAAAACTTTATTTGCAAAAATAGCGACAAAATTACATTTTTATATATTGTTATCCACAGAGCTTATTTTGAAAATTAAATTTTCTTTTCATTATTTTTTTATTTACTATCTATCCCTTTCTAAACTATCTTTAACTTCCTATCCCTGTCCCTGTCTTTTCCTTCCCAAACCTTCTATTCTACAACTTTCGCTCATCATCTATTCCGTTTAAAATGTTGTGTTTTCCTACCACAATCTTCTACCTTTTTCTAAAAGTCATGAGAAGGGCTTATGCTGCCAGAAAGTTCTACCATCGGACGCCACAATATTAAATATTTTCACTCGGCACATAATGGGGATTGTTCACTTTTTTTCAATCTGGCTATTTGAAAAACCATTTCGCGGAATAGTGTCCCTAATCATTTCTGTCTAGTTAAAACTCCAAAAAACGTACGATCTTCTTGTATTTTGTAAGAAATGCGTATGACCTTTATTTGACCTTACTAAATCCAATCAGGTGGGCCGCCTGTCTGTTTGCCTGCTTCAGGTGTAAAAAAAATCTAGCTGTACATTATTTGATTTAAGTTATGTAACATGGATTTTCCCTAAAGACCACTTTTAAAAAATTAACGATAACTATAGGAAATAATAATGGTTGAACACGAAAAATTATAAGCCTAGCGACAAAATACACTAAAATGATCACGATACGTAATGAGTAATGACAGTGATAGTTAAATAAGTAGCACAGATTACTATGATTAGATATAGATAAAACTTACTTTGATTATTTTTGTTTTCTAGGCAAAGAAATCAATATAAACTTGTGCCTTATGACGTCATCAGAGAAATAACTTTAAAATCGAATTATAAAAAAACTAACGCTTAAAATACAAAAATATTCAAATTAGTATCTTAAAATACCCTATTTTACGTAATAAAAATATAAAATCAGAGGGTAATTTTTTATGAACAATCCCCATTCAATAACTTCATTATTGTACCCTTTACCGACACTAGCGCTATTGTCTTTTGTGGCTATTTCTTGGACTATTACAGCTCTCTCAGTCAGCTCTACCCGACAGGCTGTGTTTAGTATGTACTACAGTTAATACTGGTGTGTGTTGTTGTTTTCATTTTCTTGGTATAAAACATGGAATTCGACAATCTCTACGATTTTATACATGATATCGAGAAGCTGCATACTTTTGCTGCGACAAGAAGACGGAGAAAGACATACAGAGCTCGTTTCGATCTGTTTCATAATTTAACAGATGATGAGTTCAGGCTATGATACAGATTCAGTAAGACGAATATGGGCAAAGTAATAGAAATAATAAGAGCTGATCTGCAAGTGGATACCCGAGGTGGACATACGGAGTAAGGTAGCAATCGCGTTCGCTTCGAAAAGTTGGCGGTACATAAAAATCAAATTTAACAGAAGAAGTCAATGCAATCTTATTCAAAACACACAGGTCGTTTGAAACGCGGATTTGTGCGAAAATTGTGACATTGTGGTCATTGTAGAGGCAGCACACATGATGTAAGGATATAATGAGAAAGCTCAGTCAAGAAGAAATTTGAAGGAAATGAGTTTGTTGAACGGCTAATTGGTTATAGTAGTTATCCAAGGACTTCTCACATTGTAACACCACTGCTGAGGCCCCACACTGCAGAAGAGCAGCGTTACAATCACTGTCATATCCAAACTTGTAATGTTATTCAAAGATGTTTTGGTGTATGGAAACAATGGTTCCGAATATTATTAGAAGCCATGATAGGCTCTTACACCTCAATACAGGCAACTATTATTGCTTGTACAGTATTGCACAATTTAGTGATTGAGCTGAATGAAGAACAAGGTGCATATTCATATTAACTTAATAATATTTTTTCATATAATAATAAAATATGACCTTTGGCCACTTCCTATATCTGACTAGTAGTTACTTCTAGTCCTATCTATATCTTACTAATATTTGCTTTATTACTGATTTTTTGTTTGTTTTCAGATAGAGAAAATCTTCAACCTGAAGTGCCTGTATGAAGATTTTAATGATTTAATTTTATCATTCTTATTTGGGTATAATGGAGAAGATAAAGATAAGATAAAGAATACCCCTTTCTATGACATGATACTGATCAACAATATCACTGAACTTCCTTAATTTTATTGAGTGCAGTCTATTACAATATTAATTCTACAGAAACCACTAAACCTAAGCAAATTACCAACCTCATGGCGGCCCCAATATCTGAGGACTGCCATTACTTGCAGCTCAGGTTATTAATATTATTGATGACCATGTAGAACAAATAAAAAGGAACATTTTTAAACAATTAAAACACCTCAAAAAATTTAAATGCTCAATTTTAATAAAAAATTATACACAATTATGTATTTTTTATTATTTTTGATAGCCAGTAATCTTCTTCCAGAGACATTATTTTCAATCACTTTTAATGCAACTCTTATCACACCTCATCTTGCACTCAAGGGCTTCTCTTTTACACTTCATTCCTTTTTCCTGTGCTGCTTTGGCCAACACAAACAATGCTTGTTCATGGCTTCCCTTCAGTAGTCTCTCGTATGTCTGTGAAAACAAAAGCCATAATAATAACAACCTATAAACATACCAATATTGGGCTTTAATGTCCCATTCAGAAAGGGAAGGGACTGACAGTATATGCAATATGCTTTTCCAAGGCCGATTGGCAGGTTTAACACATTGGTTATACCGACCTGCAGGATTCATCTCAATGTTTTCCTCCATTGTTAATCACCTGAGTGATGTATGTTTTCCAATCAGGATTCGAACCTGAGCACTTTGCGTTTAGGACACATGTACTAACCTTTTTATTTAAATGGCCCATATGGCCATATATCCTATGTACTGTCCATTAATCTACTATGGCTATGTGTAGCAATAAAAACGAAATCAATACGAAAATATATATCATAGAGACAGTGACTCTTTGTTTTTGAATGTACTAAATAAAAACTTGTAGTTACCTATTTAATATGAATAATATCACTGTCAAAATTGTTGGAATCCACAGTAAACTCATGGGATATGGTCTCCATCAAAATCTGATCTTCAACAGGCCGGTTACCTAGGCGGAAAATCTCCTCCACCAGTCATTTTTCTCGCTCTTTTAAATGCCAACTCAGATTGTTAGCCTTGTTTTTCATATTAGCCAAGCGAGCTTTTTGGCGACATACGCGTTTGTGCTCGTTTCTTTTTCAATAATATCAGCACACTCATGTACCAGCATTTCGAGAATTAGCTAAAAAACCATAAAATATTATGTTAGCGTGCATTAGGCTCTTGTTAGAAGAGTATTCAAAGAAAAATAAGGATTAATATAGTTATTTTACATATTGTGCGCCCTGTTACAAACAACTATGGATGCTACGTATGCTATGCCCTTTAACGCTTACACTTGTTGTTCACTCAAGTCTTTTTGTATTTTTTTCACATGGCGTTCCGCTGTGATGTATTTAAAGATTATTTTATCAATTTCTATTATTTTCTATTTACACACGACAAACATAAACAACTCAGCTGCCAGTTGTTAGTGTCAATGTCAACAAAGTCACTGGATACAGACTAAAAAACGTAGTACTGACAAGAATTTCGCTCTTTTCCGTTCTTTAGTCGAATATTTTGGGTACAACGCTACGTCAATCATTCAAATTTCGTTTCTCTGTGCTCCTCTGCGGTAAGCAACAGGTAATATACGTTTATAAGTGAAAAAAAGATATTCGTTGATTAGGGGCTTAAGAATCTCTTATTTAAAGGACGGCTAAACCTTTCTTAACGAGATTTTTATAAGTAAGACCATAAAATTTTAAAAATTGACGATTGAAGACATTGACGATTTAAGACACCATTTTCACCTGTATCTCTTGATGTTTGAAGGTTTTCAGAGTTACATTGTTTACTGCGTGATATCTTTCCAATATATTATACCTATATTCTTTCATATTAGAATATAAAACCAGATTTAGTTAAAACACTGTCCTAGATTGTTAAAATATCTTTAAATTAAAAATACTTTTAGTAAAAAAAAATACAACAATTATGAGTAAATTTCTACTGTTACCGGTCGGAACTCACGGGACCAGCGGGCCAGTGCTAAATCAAGCCCCTAAATTTTAATGTATAGTATGTGGCAGAATCCTAAAAATAACTGTTTTACGTGTTCATTTCAACACGACTATATCTATAATTAATACGTGAAGCAAAAACGTTGTACCCCCCTTTTTACGAAAATTGCGTGGACGAAGGAGCAGGAAATTTCACACACTTATAGTTTATATAGAGAAGAAACGCCGAATGCCAATATTTTTTTTTAATTATGCATAAATAATACATTAAATCAATAAAAAAAATTACACACACTATCATGTATTTGTGAAATTTGTGATTATAGAAGTAGTCTTTAACATCAAATAATAATTTGAAAAATTCGGGAGTTATAATGCCTTTTCAATTTAATGAAAATCTTGAAATTCGATCCACAATTGACGAAGAAATCGAGTAACGGACATACAAAAAAAAATTACATATGAATTAAGAACCTCCTCCTTTCTAAAGTCGGTTAAAATAATCTTCAGAGTTTTATTCACTTGTATTAAGTGTTGCAGTATTTATCAATGTTAAAGAATATTGTATTTGTAATTAATGTCATTGCAATTACTGTATGTAGTTTCTCTGTATTGTTATCAAATTCAGTCCTTGAGTTAAATTTAAAATATGCAGTAATGTAAGTTCGCAGTCTTAAGTTTTATACTGATTGTATTAATTGTTAATATATATATTTAAAATGAAATAAATTTGCCCTTAAAATTTTTAATGCAATCTAAAGGCAAAATGGTTTAATTTCAATAATAATAAATCGAAGCTAACCCATTCGGAACACCCTTGCGTTCGGTACTTACGAACATGCGTGCCGTACCTATTTATATAGTAACAGTATACCTACACAGTGTAGGCACGTTATTAATTTATCTGTAGCGGAGAACTAACCATCGCCACCCAAAAGGAGGGAGGTGGCACTCACAGTTTAAACATTTCCAAATGAGTTTGAAGATTTTCCCTAATACATACCTACATGACCACGCGTGGGGTACACCCCACTCCCTTTAAATTACACAAGCCCTTAATTAAAAGCCCAGCATTCTGTCCATGACAAGTATTCCAACTACCCTGTGACCTCTGATAGTGCTGGAACTAACTGAATTTATCTATTGTTATAACGGCGGTGTACACTTTCAATTTTCGTGACGCCCAATTTCAGGAATTTAGGAAGTGCTTTGTTTACTTAAAATTAGCAGGTATATTACTGTTTTGTTATAATATAATATAATGTTTTGTTATAATATAATGTTTTGCGATAATAACTACTATTTTTATAACGAAATTTAAAATGGAAAATTCAATTCAATTCAAACAATTATGTTTAAAACTACGTAATCTATACTGAGAAGTTGAGAGGAAGAAGATTGAAGTGGTATGGGGCTTGTAATGAGGAAGGATGAAAGTCACGTAACAAAAGTAATGTTAAACTGCAAGATTAATGGGTACAAATGTAAAGGTAGACCAAAAAAGAGATGGATTGCTTGTGTCAAGTATAATATGTTGATTTGTGGTGTGGCAGAGGAAGAATGTTATAGTAGAGGACTGTGGAAGGAAATGACATATTGTGCCGACCTCAAATAATTGGGAGTAGGTTTAACAAAAGACTTAACGTATTTATATTAAATAGTTCTCGGTAATAAACTTTGTATAGGAGTTTACGATAATTCTAATATATAGTTTTATACTATACCTATGTTAAATATATAACTTTCAAATAGACTTTACTGGCTTAGTTATATTTTGTTACGCTGAATTTTTATACTAGTCTGTGGTCTTAACATGACTGTGTGGACGACGGCCTAAGAGCTCATTACTCTGTAATGTTTTTAAATTTAAAAAATACTTTCGGTTGCTAAATTGCAATCAACATGGACAAAATAAAATCTGCAGCAAAGACCACTAAAGTTACATTTCGTAAACTTAAGAATTTTTCTTCCTAGTATAGAATTACAGTCCGCTCAGCATTTTTCAACATGAATTAGTTTTTTATCGATTACTAATTAATTATTTTTAGAATTTTACTTCTACATCGTCATTATTTTCCCCCAATCGATGGTCACAGATGAACATAAGGCTCCTCAAGTCTACGTCACAATTTTGTTTCTACTGATTAAAATTTGATATAAACTCCATACAACTTTTAATTTTCTACCAATAGTAAAGTATGTAAAAGAAAAAACGGAACCTGATTTTAGACGAAATTATATTCGTCAAAGAAAATATGTTAAAACTTTTATGTATACTTGCAGTTTCCTGTAACTGTGTACAATAAAGAGTTATCTATATGTCTTTATTTTAATAGTAATATGTGAAAACAAGCCTCAAGCCTTTGCCGTCGCTCCCTCGAGTGTAGAGGTCTCGAGTTTGATTTCTAACATGGTAAATTTTGTAAATGAAGTGTCTGTTACTTCCTATGGTCTCTTGTCTGTTGTATTTTTTTCAATTTCAATTTGTTTTAAAATACATTTACATTATTAATAGTATTCTTAACATAATTGTTATCATTTTATAACTCAAATGGAACTGTTTTACTATGGCACTCACACCAGAAAATATAATTGTTTGTCGCGGATGTTATGATACGTGTGACTGGGACTTCCATTTGCGTCAGTTTATTTCTAGGCCACCCTGCTTGTTTATGAAAATACATAAGTGCATATTATATAATAAAGATAGATTATATTAGTAATACATTATAAAAAAAATGTAGATATTTATATAATAAAATCTGACGAACAACTACAAAATATCTCAGGGGTTTGGGTGGTAATCTATCTAATATATGTTGGAGAGTATAGAATGTAATGAATCGAGAATTTCAGCTCAGTGCCGTCATCTCTTTACAACTGGGTAAGCGGTCACTACTACTTTCGTCGCTGTATTTTACTTTACTTAACTTACCAACCTCAAATACAAAACTCCATTCTACCTTTGCTCTATCTAACACAATATTTCATCTGGTTAGATAGAACACACAGCTATCACGGTTTCTGGTAAGAAAAACATATTTATCTAGAATTTAACAATGAAATACAATAATAACATTTAACAATGAAATATAATAATATGTCGGCTTACACCTTCTTTCATATTATAATGTATTTTAAAAAGATTGCATCACAATCAGTTGCTAATTTACGACTTAGCAGCTAAGAACTAAGCCTAGTTAAAAGATAAGAGAAATAGCCAAATAACACTTATTTGGCACTACGGCGTGGGCTGGGGTCGACCTGACCGGGAGCTCTCAACAATAATGATATACTGGTTTTCTTATAAGAATCCTTTTATTCTTCAGAGAACACTATACATGTGTTTGCTAATTGTTTGAAAAATCCCACACAATACTGATAATGGTTTTGGTGGCTTTCCGTTATTTACCGTTGAATTTAAATCATTTTCTTCTAGATATATAAACAACCTCTAAATAATTGTCGTTACATCGCGATGGCCTCCGAGTAAGTTTCCATCACGATTAAAGTAAGGAAAGATTCTTCCGAATAAAAAATCGTATGGTAGTTCCTACTTAGAATAGAATTTATGTTCTTAGGCGCCAACTAGTAGTTCTACACGTTCTGACTCCGGTTGACAAAACTTGCCTAAAAATCAGTCGATCTTATTTACAATTGAATAATAATCCAACTTTTAGAATAAAAAACATATATCATAATATTTTCTTAAGTTTTCGCGACTTGTATACATAATAAAACTACGTTTTAACGGTAAACGAAACACAAACCAACTCGACTGATAATTTCTTTTATTTTTCCTTCCACCCATTTTAATATTATATAATTTTTATAGAATTAGGCATGTTTGCTGAAGAGTTTCTTGCGCCGCTTCTTCTCTTCAAGCCACAACTCCATGTTGTGAAGCGGTGGTAAATTAGATTAGGCTCCCATAGAGTAAATAATATCCATAAACAAAATTAAAACTAAATAATTAAAATGAACAAGTTGGCGGTAGGCTAAATAAAACTTTGACAATACACGTTAGACAAATGTCATCTTTGTCGTCCGTGACCACGGCCACTGCAAAAGCGGCCGAAACGTCGGATAAACCAAAATCAAATAAATTAACGTGCTCAAAACCGTTAAAACGTAGTTTTATTAAATTTTATCATCATTATTGTGGGTTTATAACTGGTCACACTTCTTGATATTTAGTTGAGTTTTAGGTTACGGTGGCTCTTCTTAATTTGAGCGATTTTTCCTTTAAAATAAAATGAGAATCCTTGTCTTATATTTCTAAAAATTGTCAATTGGTTTTACGTTGTGCTTTTTGTTATAACTTTGGTTTTTGACATTTCAAATTTGGATGTACAAAGTTTTTGTTTTCGATAATTATTGTACTTACTCGCATTTGAATCTGCAAAAATATCTGTGCAAGTGGCAATAACAATTGGATTTGATTTAGAGGCATTCTTTGAAATTCAAATTTATTTTTAGCAGAAATATTCCTACTGGTATTACGCACATTTAATTTTTCACTATAATTGTCTGTGACACTAATATAATTCATACACAGTGAGTGTATTCTATTCACTTGTCGACATATTACTATACGTTGGAATATACCATATAATTTTTATTGTATGTCTTTCAAGACCACGGGCTATAAAAATGCCCCGGACTTTTGGAGGGCTTGCGTGGGGCCATGGGAAGGCCAACACGTAGAGGCCCCTTGACAAATTTAATGTAAATGTGGCGTGACACTGACCGGTGATTATCCCTGTCTATATACTAATGCATCCAAGGACAAGCCCCGGCCCGTGTAGGACTATTGCGGGAAATGAGAACAAAAAGTATAGGGGATATAGGGGTGAACTGGTAATGGTACTAGCGGTCTGGGAATATGGGGACTATGGCGTCTGCCCATCGCAATGTTCGGGGAACATGGAAAAATGGGCAGATGGTGATTCGCCAATCTCTGCATGGGCCCCAAAAAATGCCATAGAAGACAGGTTAATGTTTGTTAATGTCGTTATCCTGCGTCTTTTAAGTGGTCAAATTTCTTGTAATTTAATTCAGTCTTAAGTTACAGTGGCTTTCCTTATTTTGAACGATTTTCCTTTTAGGCGGAGCACAATTATTTGTCTTTATATCAATAAAAAATTTGTTTTATCTTTGGATGATTTTTGTACGTACTCAAATTTGAACTAGTAAAAATATGTATGTCTGATAGTACGGACAACATCTATTTTTCATCCCCTAAATGTTAAGGGTAGTCCAACCATATATTTATTTTTTTAATTTTTAGATATTTTTATATTTTGATGATACAGCATTAAAAATACATACAACCCTAAATTTTCAACCCTCTACGATCAACCCCTATTTTTTAATAGTGATATTAGTATTTTTATAATTTTCTACTGGGATGATTTAGATTTTAATTTGAACCAGGTAGATGGCGCTGTAATCGGGTAACAGAATTTAGGTGTTCTTTTTGTTGTTGTATGTGTTGAAGTTTGTCCCGGAATGGTTTAAATAAACGATTGGACCCAGTAGGTTGCGCCGCGATATTCCTCCTAAACGCTGGGCCTGATTATGATGAAATTTTTTGTTTGTTCAAGTGGATTTGAGAATAGTTTATTAACATTTGGTCCCGGTAGATGACGCTGGAATCGGGTTCTAGATTTTTATTTTTTAAAGGCATGACAATGTCTGCCGGATACAGCTAGTATATATATATATAGGCTCTCGGGTTTCTTATAACACACATATTTACTGATATAATATAGTATACTAAAAGAGATATTCTGAAGAACCAATTTATACTTAAAATCGAGACATCTCGATTAGCGCACTCAGTTTAATGTCATCAACGTCATACAGTGGAGGCGCTGGCTAGCTGAAATACTCCTTTTAGTATTAAACTTGATTAAGTTTTCCTTTAATTCAATACAATGTAATCATTCTTGTCTTGTCTCGACGTACATTGTGGTCGTCATTGTTCTGCGTTTCTTTTAACTGCCTAAATTCCTTATTATTTTGTTCAGCTTTCGCTTACGGTGGCTCTACCTGTTTGAATGATTTTTTTATTTTAAGTAGAACGCGAATTTCAGGCTTAATATCTTTGTAAAGTATCTATGGGTTTTGAGTTTGTGCTTCTTGTTATATTCTCATTTTCTGACATTTTGCTCTTCATTATTACCAATTTGCGGAAATGAAACTTTTCGTTTTCGATTCGACAGTTATTATACCTACTCGAATTGGGATCAGGAAAAATATCTGTCTGTTACAATAACGGTTCTGTTTGCTTAGGAGGCATTCTTCGTATATATTTTATATACAAATAATTTTTATTTGAAATATTACAATTGATATTATTACGAACGTTTAACATTCTGCTGAAAATGTCACTGAAATTAAACACAGCGTAATCATTTTAGTCAATGTATACTGTATTGTTATCGACATTATGTTTTGGCCCACTCACCACGGTGGGCGTAAGAGTTGCCAACATTACCAGCAGATCGTTGGAAAGTCTGTTCTTACGGCCGAACTCACAATTAAGGTGATAACTAGTCAACATTAAAGCAAATCAAAATAAAATTTATTATTTTACTTTTATTTCTAATTTTTATGCGCCGCGTCAGACGTTAAGTTGCACAGCGATTACTGCCACGTGAACCCCGCCAATCCAACTTGAACTAATATTTTATCTAAACAGTTCGTTTCCTTACAATAGGGAGTAGTAAGTTGAACAGTGAACCGTTTATTTGTTATTATTTATACATAGCACCCCCAGATCGCAGTTTCGCGATAACGTCGCCGAAAAACCAAGTATTCTGGTAACTTGTTATGGCTTAAGACATGAAACCGAAGTTTATTCCTATAAGGCGTTATGCGTTAAGAAGGAAAAGGTGGATTGACGGGTTAACTCATCGGTAATGTCGAGGCGAACAGACATAGGGGAAATATTATTTTGGTATTTGGTATGGTATTTTTAATCCATCTATAATCCACATTTATAAAATATAGAATAGGATATTTATATTTACTAGTGGTCGTCATTAATGTCAAAGACTATAACTTCTATAATCACAGACTTCGTGAAGGCTACACTGTTAATTTGACTTGAACAATATAATATGGAATTTTTTAATGCCACCTGAAGGGAAAGTACTCTAAATACTAGAGATAGCAAATTTTACTCTAAAGAAACATTTCACTATTTTTGAAAAGAAATAAAACTGCATTCAAAGATTTTCGAAAATTCTCTTACTTCACCCGGGAATCGAACTGACTAAAATCTGTAAAAATTACACCTTGTCATTTTCTTGCATCAATCGTTAGGGTCAAACACAAGGATAAAATATCTCTAAGACACTTGGTAAATTTAATAAATAAAAAACGACTTCCCAGTTTGCGAACAAAAACACAAAAATTCTTCTATTATAGTTAAGTACACGAGCGATCTGGTAATAAAAAGAAGCGCTAAAGTATTAAATATTAGCTATTTTTTCCACGTACTCTATGTAGCGCGTAAACAGTAGGTACTAATCTGTACTAATACAATTGAAGTGTCTGTTAATGAATTGAAATTAAATGCCCAAATTGTTATTATGATTATAAATAGCTGTTTTTATAATTTATGTCGAGTTATAATAAATCTAAAAATATAAAATTTAACGAAATTAAACTAGAAAATCTTTTATCAAAGTATACATAAAATAATAAACTTATGTTAAAATTTCATGTCAAACAACGTTTGAAGACTGTGAAGCATCTTATTATTAACCAATATAATGTAAATCTTAACACATTAGTGTTAAGATTTACATTATATTGGTTAATAATTATATTTTAATCTCATTGTAAGTGAACTAAATGTTCTTACGGAAAATAAAGTCCTTTAAATCTATGTCTCTCAATCTACCTGAAAGTCTCAAACAGTCTCCGAAATGCTTGAACGGATTATAGTGAACATTTCTAAGGACTAAACATGATTTTTTATCATACACTTTCGCATATCTTTGACTTAATCTTCCAGGTATCAGAAGATATAATTATAAAAGACTAATTCCACCCCAACGAAATAGAGGATACAACTAATCTACACATAGTTTAAAACAAAATCGCTTATCGCTCCTGTCTGTCTGTCTGTAGGTATATCTGCTAATTCCTCCAAAACCACGCAACGCATTTTTAAACGGTTTTTACCATCAGTTAGTTAATTTTTAGGAAACGTTTGGATATATATATACACACACACACATATATAAAAGTAAACTTGTTATACTTGTCATTTGATAGAAATAAAACATTTCTCCCTCGCAGAGATACTGGGTAAAGATTAAGGCGCCCCATGAATGGTTTGTAGAAGTTATTAAGGTTGTTTGTTTGCTAACAATTTACTCGGACGTTGACTTTTCGTTTCATTCAGACCGCGAGCTCGCGGCATCCAACTTTGGATCCCAAATACTACTAGCGTATAATCATACTTCGTAATTGTTATGATGTACCTTCTTATTATATAATTTCTTAGAGATTGCTTCAATATTAAAAGATAAACACGCTTGTTATAGAACTTTTTCAGTTAGCTATATTTCTTCAGGTTCTGTATGTTTATATTTACCGAACTTAAAAGTTAAAGATAGCTTTACTTGGAATGTTTACATATTATTGTAATAGAATAGTGTTTTAGTACACTAGATGTTAAACGCGACTTCGTCGGCATTTTTTTACTTGTCAAATCAGACTAAACCACATCAAAACGTAGTCAAGTTTAGCTAATACTAATAAAACTTTATCGGTGCAGGAACGGAGAAAGAATACAATTACCTGCGGCCGGGTGGTCTATCGTAAGCCAGGTGTTAGGGTAATTGCCCGACTGGATGGCTACCACCCGGTCTAGAGTATGCCGCCATAACAACCTTGAGTTGTGTTCCGGCATTAGTGACCAGCTTCCAGTCTCCCTTAAGAGAGCAGCAACGCATTTGTAGCACCTTTGGTGTTGCAAATGTCCATAGACGATGGTAACCGCTTTCCATCAAGTGAGCCGTCTGCCTGTCTGCTGAACTCCAGCAATAAAAAAAGAGAAAATAACTGTTTGTTTCTTATTTTTCCACGACTAAATGTCGGAATAAATTACGTTGAAAGTTAAGAAGGTAGATTTTATTATGTGTAAATCCATAACGACCTTTGACTAAAAAACAATCTTGAATAAGTTGAAATAGGGGATGGTAATGTTTATGAACAACAAGAAAGTAAGCAACAACGTTAAATTAAAAAAAGACATGAAACAACAAATTCTTTGTAATATGTTTCAAATTTAAGGTATTTCCATCTAGTTCATAAAATACAAAGATTTGAGTGGCCATTACGTTTACTGTATCAAGTACCAGTCATATTAAAGCTAGCTTTTCTGACCACATTTTCATTGAAAATTGAAATAGTTTCTGATTTTAGGCATACATAATATTTATTCCTAGTAGTCCTCTTTACCTTAAGGAACATTTTGAATCTTCGCCTTTCCACTTCCCATAATTTGCGCACTAATAATTATCGTAAACTCCCTACACTTGCACACACTTCATCCTTTTATGATAACTCTTTTACAGTGCAGGCTGTCAAACTTTGTAATGCGCTGCCTCTTACTGTCAGAGAGGCCAAAACATTGTCTACATTTAAGAACACAGCCTGAATACACTACTTTTTCTTAAATAAGGATGCCTAATTCTTATACTATGGACTAATTAATATGCATGCAATGCATACAAACATATTTATAATTAATCTTATAAATATGTTTGTATGCATTTAATTTATAAAATAATTTAAGTATGTGTATTTAATTTATATAATATTTAGTTTAAATATGTCTATTTAAGTTCTGCCTAATAATCTGTACCACCTACAACGCCAGATTAGGTTAAATTATTACTTAGGTTAGGTTACCTGAAAGAGATTGCTTTAAGCGATAAGGCCGTCTATTGTTTCTACTGTGACAATATTGTAATCGTGCATTTTTGTAATTGTATATTTGGTGAGCAATAAAGTGTTACCTTCCTTATATATATATATATATATATATATATATATATATATATCTAGTTTTATAATGAAATAGAAAGAAATGGACAAGTGAATGGTAATTGGCCCAAGGATAGGTTTCGTAGAGGTAACAAACGACCTTGGTTTTTGTTATTTGCTTTAGACGCTAAAGAAAAGCATTCACTCAAAAATACAGCATAATTAGCGAAAAAAGTACTACACGGATATCGTTCAAAATGAACTAGAGAAAGTATTTTTGAATTGCGTTTCCAGAATCATTCATTTCATAGTTTAAAAGTTAGAAAGGGGGCCACTTTTTTCCCGACACTTGAGGTCCATAGACCTCAGCAACAATTGACTTAAATTAAAAGGTCACGATAGAACAGTACCCTTTGTTGTCTATAGAACGACATGCTCTTTACCAGGTTATATTTTATTTTTACGTATTAGTTTCACAAACTTTTCAACTTATGTTTTTTTATAAATACTTAGGCAGTTTTCGGTCTTAATTTTCATATTGTTAAAAATCGAGATACCTGCTATATCAAAGCCGCCAATCCGCCTTAGAAAAGCGTGGTGGGTATAATGTCCGTTCCCTTATGAAATGTGAGGCTTGAGCCCAGTAGCAAGATGTTTAAAGGCAGTTATTATAACTTTATTAAATACTATTCCTAAATGTGGGAATGCTAATTCTTGGTATATGAATAATTGGAATTAAACTGAACGTTAATAACGTTATTTATGAGATGTTTTCTTTCGAATCGATTTAATGAAAAGCAACCCTGCGTACTAGAAATAAGATTCACTTTTTGGATAACAAGCGGTTTTGAGGAAATATAAAATTAAGTTTCATTTTAGTTTCTCAAGTGTTGATTTTTACTTTGAGTAAGGAGTACTTGTATTCTTTGAAATTATCTTTTTATTTTATAAAAGCTCTATTCAGTGTAAAAGTTCAAAAGTTGAGTAAAAGTTAGAAGAGTATGTACTTATTAAAAATGGATGAATATTATGACTTTATTTGCCTATCTTTATTTTAAACCTACACGTATACAAGAGTTTGTAACGCAACTAGAAATTGTATAAAATGTGGCCGAGCACATTTCCATCGCCGAGGGAATTTGCACAAGGAGGAACAAGGAAGCGGGGACACCCCTTTCTGTGGGTGGTTTTGGGACGTCCATCCGCCCTATATACGTACGAGGGAAGGCTGTTTACAGCGAGCCAGGCACGCACGCCGCCGTTCTCTGTTCTACAGAATCAGGGCTGAGCGCCGGACACCGAGGGCTGGCACATGCACTATTATCATAAGATCACTTTATTTAAATTAATATTTTTTTTCATAATAACGAATCAACTATTTTTTTATTAATTATTATTATGAGATATTTATTTTCTACATATACAACACACTACATTTTTTTATACCAAGAAGGAAATACTTTAATTTTTCCAAATTCATTGAGTAATATTGTATTGTACCTTGAATCCTTTAAGACTATAAATTCCTACTGAGTCTAAGTTCTCGTCGTCTACTTAACTGTAGAAGTCTGGCTGCTTTACCATGCTGGATCGTCATACTGATCGGCCATTGATCACCTGCTGGTGCTTTAAAATTGCCGTTTTTGATGAATCGCATAGTAAGTTTGATATGTGTCTATTTAGTTTTCTAGATCAGAATATCTATGTAAACTGATAGTGTAAGATTACTTTACCAGACTGCACAATATTTTGACACTAATCATAATCGTAATACTATCTGCAAACATGGTTATTTTAACCAACCATAATAACACCGGTCCACAAAAAATTAAAAGTACTTTGGACCACACACATTTATTTTATGTATTTCGAATCGTTTTTTCAGATTCTGGGGTCTGTTTGGTCCATGGACCCTCAAAATAATAAGGGCGTATGGACCAAACTGACATCAGATTCGGATAGATGGGTTTGGTTCAAAATACATACCACTTTTTATTTTTGAAGGCGAGTGTAATTAGTCGTTTTAATTTGAATAATAAATCATAATTTGTGAATAGAATAATGTGTTGTAGTTTATATTATATATCAGATTACTGCAAAAGAGAAGCGTACCTAGAACAGTGCTAGCTATATCAACGATGATTCGATGTACGAGATAAAAAGACTAGTAAGTCAAAAAAGTTTATTTAATTAGTTTATTAATTTAGGAAAGAACTATGAAAAATGTACTAATTAATTATAGTTAATTAGAAATCTTGCAGTGTGAAATCTTAATATATATAAAAATCTCCTGTCACGATGTTTGTCCGCGATGGACTCCTAAACTACTCAACCGATTTTAATCAAATTTGCACACCGTGTGCAGTTTGATCCAACTTGAAAGATAGGATAGTTTTTATACCGTTGGAACCGGTAGGTGGCGCTGAGATCGGGTTCTAGAATCCTCTTAATCACCGGGAGCGATTTTGTTTTTGTGTGTTTGAGTGGGTTCCCGGATGGTTTAGATTCGCAATTAGAACCAGTAGGTGGCGCTGATATCGGGTTCTAGAATCCTCCTAATCACCGGGAGCGTTTTGGTGATTTTGTTTTTGTGTGTTTGAGTGGGTTCCCGGATGGTTTAGATTCGCAATTAGAACCGGTAGGTGGCGCTGAGATCGGGTTCTAGAATCCTCCTAATCACCGGGAGCGATTTTGGTGATTTTGTTTTTGTGTGTTTGAGTGGGTTCCCGGATGGTTTAGATTCGCAATTAGAACCGGTAGGTGGCGCTGAGATCGGGTTCTAGAATCCTCCTAATCACCGGGAGCGATTTTGGTGATTTTGTTTTTGTGTGTTTGAGTTGGTTCCCGGATGGTTTAGATTCGCAATTAGAACTGGTAGGTGGCGCTGAGATCGGGTTCTAGAATCCTCCTAATCACCTGGACCGATTATGGTGATTTTGTTTTTGTGTCATGAAACAAAGTTTTTTAGGAATTCAGAAAATATGGCGGTACGAAGTTCGCCAGGTCAGCTAGTTATAATATAATTTTTACACAGAATACCAGTACCACCAATAGTAAAAAGACAATTGGCTTATATTACGAGATATCTTAGCAAAACACATAGATCGAAAATACTGTATTTGCCAAGTAGTTTTCCAATTTTTATGATCATTAAACGATAGAATCTATCGGCAAGTTAAAATAAATTGGGTAGCTTCCTAATTATCTCATGACAAATAACTGATACGCGTGACGTGCCAATTTTCATTATGAATCAGTCTATTGCTTTTGGAGTTCATCGAATTTATGTCTTAACAAATATCAAAAATTCTATTTTATCGATTATTTATTATAAAATATATATTTTCCTTTATTATATCTTTACAACTCAGTATGCATTTTTTTTCTAATAAATCACACAATACAATTGGTAAAATTCTGATTTCAAACTTTTTCATACAAAAATAATACGTGGAGCTGTATTTTAATAATAATCGTCAGACAAACATGATGTACATACAAACTTTTTGTATGTATTAAACTCCAAATTAATATTTTGGAATGCGTGGCTGTCTTTTAAGCTATTTGTGCCACTAATGGTGGAAAATTCGTTGACAAAATTTCCCAAGCCAGGAATCGAGCCCGTAGCCACTGCGTTGCAGAGAGATAGACCGTAAAAGACTTAGTTCACTCAACATAGAGGTTTGGTAAAACTCTGAAAAGATGCTAAATTTTAGAAAATTAAATGTCTCAAGTTTTATTGTTTAAAATATAATTTAAAAAAAGGAAGCTTATTATTGAACAAAATTAAGTTTGTTAAATTGACTATTAATATTAGAACAGGTATGATATGACGCTCGACAGTTTGACAGACCATTTACAAACCATTAAATAAATTGTATCTAGAAGAATATATTCACCTACAGAGGACGTTATTGCAATAAAATTGACCGACTACGGGTAAATAACACTTAACACTTAACTACCCCGCTAGCCCAAGAAATCGGCTATACAAAAGTAAGAATAGCAGAGGTATAGAAAAACCGAAAAAAGAAATCCAATACGTCTGTTACCTATCCTGACAAATCCAAGATGCATATTTAAAATTACTCGAAAATTTCAACGTCGTAAAACACGGTCCGATCTAAGGACAGCTACGCAACGGAGATCGGCTCGTCGCAATGCTACAGAACTCGGAAGCAGGTGAACTTTTTATTTCAAATTACAATAACCTTCCACTAAACACGTCATGAGAAATACTTTATTACAATTTTCAAAATCCTGTTTTGAACTAACCTTTCAAAAGTACTTCATACACCTACTTGTACAAGTGCAGCAGATCTAATTGTTATTATGCAATTAAAAAATTTAAAACATCTAAGTAAAAAGTTTAGAATTTAAAATATTCAAAATAGTCTTGAATAGTTAGAATTAACCCTAGCCCGCTAGTCGCCGTAGATGACGCAGGGTGGTGGGCCGAGTGGTGGCCGTTGTGCGAACTGGGGGCCCGTTGAGGAGTTGGGGTGGCTCCCGCCCGACCCCCGCCCCCGCTGGCCAGGACGCGGCCGGTAACACGAGTGCGCCTATGCGAGGCATGTATCTTGGACGAGCAGATATAACAGAGAAGTAGCCCCCAGTACCAAGCGTACAGTAGAACAACTGAAATGTTACTCTACTTTAAACTTATACATTTTAATCTTTTCTAAGTTTTCGCGATTAATGCACATAATTAAAATTACGTTTTCACGGTTTTAATTTGCGCTGCTTCTTCTCTTTAAGCTTTAACATGGCGTGAAGCAGTGGTAAATTAGTTTAGACTCCATAGAGTAAATTTATTCTATTCCGAAGTCTATAGAAGAAAAATAAAGAATTTTATGTTACTTTTTCTTCTTTACGTTGTAGGTACATTAAGGCTGCGTTATCGCTAAAAAGTGATCATTGCCTGGTAACCCTTGATAAATTTTGAATATTGATGGTGATGATGCCGTTTTTAAATAATGATTATAATGAATAAACGAAGTTGAAGAAAACAGCCTTTTAAACTCCAAATCTTAGCTCACCTAATTAATAGTTATTAATTAGTTCGATTTTTAATTTTATATCACCATTGACTTGCATATATTCATATTGTTACAACTTGGCCAAAATTCCACGAAGCACACCGGCATGCCATAAAGCAGAGTTTTATTACCTTCCGCATTTGGAGTTATTTTATTACTTCATATTTAAAGTTTAAAAATATCTATTGTTATCGTACTTATTTTACGGCTGTAATTAGTGTCGAACGACTTAATCCTTGCTTGCTTGTGTGTGAATACCGAAAAAAGATGTCGGTATTATACTGTTTAGTATAAAACAATGCCCGATCGGAGGGGTGGGGCAGTCAATCGACGACCACGATACGATTAAGACGTGTAGTACTTTCGATTAGCGACATAGTGACGGACTTTGCGCGTGTTAGATTGCATTGAATCGTGCAGTGTGCACTGGTTGCATCCAGTTTCATTTTGTACTTGTTTCATACGTGTTTGTACAGTTCTAATAAACTCTATAGTAATTCCAACGGCATTTATTTTAATTCGAGTCCTGTAGCTCGTAACAATATATATGTACAATTGTACATATTTTCAAACGTGTGTTACCCATAGTGTCCCATAGGGATGGAGACAATGGATCTACAGTCAACACTACGAGTATATCAGAGACAAAGAAAAGACCCTTTTTACATGACAGTTCTTCAATACACCTGTGATTTGATCGATATAAGTACTATGATGTACGTCGCGGTATAATTTTTCAATATTTAGGTAAGCTTTTCAGAAAACTCGTGGATTTACTCTTTACTGACTGCAATAACAGAAATGACTTGCTTAACACGAAAAAAATGTCGCTTTGTATCATTTATTTGTATGTAAAGGATATTATGTTTTAATAACGAACAGCGCCATCTAGATTTTAGATAGATAGATAGATAACACTTTATTGTACACCATTACAGAAAAACTTACGAACTACTATTATTATAGTAGGGTACAAAAGGCGGTCTTATCGCTAAAAAGCGTAAAGACAACCCGTGGCAAGAATATTCCGATTAGAAGTGGCGATGGTGGTATACATAATTATTGTACGATTACTTCAATTTTATTAATAAATATATAACTATACTATATATACAAATATACACATAAGTTATATACATATATAATAGATTTTTAACATTATAACAATTAATCCTGGTTAAAGAATTGAAATAGTTTTAATGAATATGATTATTAGTTAAATTTCCTAAAAAGTAGTATAAAAATTATAATAAATCATGCAATTTTATATTGTATTCAAATCTCAAACAAAATGAGAAAAAGTTCTTTGTGAAAATAAGAAGCTATCTACCAAAAAATAATCCTTAAATAAAATTTCGCTTAAAATATTATAAACTTATAATTTTTAATTTAATTAATATATTTTTAGAGTAAGTTTTTATTATTAGAGTAAACAAAAGACAGTAAAACGGGCGGCCTTATCGTTAATCACGATCTCTTTTATGATATTATATTAATTAATAAAATATTACATTATGTTAAGTGTACAGCCGTGGTATGAAAATGTTCGCCAGTTTTCAAATTGATTCATTTAACGTTCCGCGAGCACATGTTACCTTTTCGAACGAAATCACAGAACAGGCTATTCCACAGAAAATTATGTTTAACTATTTGACAATAAAGTTCGAAATTACTTCAATCAAAGTTGTTTGATTTTATATCTCATCTAAGAAGATGTTTTAGACATGTAAAACCTTTTTATCGGTTTTAATATTTTTATTAAGCGTAGTGATTATATCCTCTTTGTTTTTTATCGTCAATCGCAGTGTCTGTCATTGGCGACTTGCAATTTTAACGTTTTTATATTTTATAAAAGTAACATTTATTAAAATGTTGGCAGTGTGGTTTCTTGTACTCGTGTCTGCAAAAGTCGACTTTAAGGTGACGAACATTTTTATTCTGCGTCTGCACATACATATATATTGTGTGTGTACATTTAAGTTAATGTTGTAACGTGATTAAAGAAAATTAAAGCAAAAAATCAATAAAGTGCTTTTCGGACCAGGCACTTTGTAAGGTACTGTAGAAGTAACGAACAAAAAAAACGAACGAATTTTCGTAATTTGGTTACGACACTAAAGAAAGAAAATTATAAAATGTAGTAGAGCAACAACGGAGCGTACCGTAACTATTTTACATGTGCGCGGGCTATAGCTGCCCACCCTATATTGGTAGGTAGGGCAGTCGAAATAGGTTTCCAACGGCGACGCTGAATACATTTCGCTAGAGCCGTGTGTTGCTTTGGAATAGGTACACTCGCCATTTCTCCAGGCACGCTTCGTTTAAATCACGTTCGATTTTTTCTTCGGTGCGTCGGTTCGCTTTTTCGGATCGGTAAGGACACTCTGTGAAAGTTATTGAGAGACCGGACGTTAGACAATTTTAATGTAGGCTATTTTGAACGTTCGACTGGTGTAGTAGGTACTTCTTTTTGGGAGTTTATCTATAAATCCTGCTTGCCACATGAACTAGCATATGTGTATATACTATTTTCTAATTTTGTAAGGTCATCAGCATCTATCATTTTGTCAATTTTAATAAATATTACTACATTTCTTGTAATATTGTATCAAACCAGTATTTCTCAAGCCGTCTTTTTTTCTATGATCAAGCATAGATATGTATTATTTAATAAGATTGTTCAACTTCGTTTTCAGAATCGTTTAAATCGAATATGTTATTGATTCCTTATTTTAGTAATTATAATATTAAGTCGCGTTAGCTTAGTGGCTAAGGTCTTAATCGTGCGATGTGGGCTGAAATTATTGGCGGGGAGCATATACCACTTAGGCAGTTTTTCTAACTTAATATGCGCAGTGTTACAACCACCTTTTTATTTAATAATAATATTATAATATCAGCCCATAAATGTCCCACTGCTGGGATCGAGCCTCCCAATATAGGGGGAACAGACAATGTACCCGTCACGCTTGTCCAAGGCGGTTTGGCAGGTTTGACACATCGGTGACTTCGATGTGCAGGTTGCATCACGATGTTTTCCTTCGCCGTTGTTAACACGTGGTAATTGTAACAATATGCATATTAGATCAGAAAACGGACTAAGTGGTGCATTCGTTCCATACAGGATCGTACCCGCGCCCTCTGAGCTTGAGACGCGTGCCCTAGCTATTACGCTACCACAACTAATTACCTAATATTACCTTTTAATTGAGGACACTTGCACATCGAGATTGTAAACGTTTGACATCCTTCAATTCCTCTAAGGCCTAATTCGCACTGTGCGACTTGTCGGAGTCGGCTAGTACCTGCCGCACACTGAATCGCGTATTGCGTGTAGTAGCATCGTCAGGCTAACGAGGCCCCGGCCGTAGAGGTTCGACCGACCGCGTCGGATTGACTGCAGTCTCATAGGTTTTACGCACTTTTGCCAAATAATACTCAAAGGCGCTAAGCAAATTGTCTGCACGTATAATCTGTTCTTAAAAAATGGAAAGGGCTAGGCCCAGCAGTGGGACTTTAATGGCCGGACATGGGGGGTAAATCATCGTTAATATTTATTATTGTAGCTTAGAAAGTATTCAATAACGCCTTTTGCTTGAATTATGTAACGATTAATTTTTAAACTAATTTACAATAATATTTGTTGCGCGTACAAATGTTCGGCGTTCCGTACTGAATTTTGAATATTGGCGGTTGGCCGTAGACTATGAATGTTTTTCATAGGCAATTTTGATCTTCCGCGTACACACCGGCGCGATCGTACCGTTTCTATGCCCGGCTGGGACGGTGTGTATGTGTGTGTCCATAGGTCGCTGGTTCAAATCCGACTCGAAGGACCAACATGTGCAGCTCGTCGCACATATAATAGATTTTGTTTGCACGCTGATGTGGTGGGCCTAGGATACCCAGGTCGATGTAGTGGTGGAAGTTAAAACACTGTTATGGGGTGAAAACATGTATTAAAATCACTTACTTACGAAGGCGTCTGCCTTCAGCTACAATCCAAACGGAAGAAGGACAAAAATGCAACTACAATGTTGCAAGTCATAAAAATAAATAAAATTTTATGTTGGTGTTGCCAACACTTCCCTTGGTAATCGTGGGGCGACAATTATCTTTTTATTAGAAATTTTGCTTAAATGTAGTGCTGATGATTTCAAAAAAGTCTTAAGACTGATTGCTAACAATAAGAGCACTAGTAAATCAAAATGTTCTCTAAGCTCTCGTATGCTTTCAAAGTCAGTTTTCGTTGATCGATAACCGGTCGATATATAGATTACGAGAACTCGCTGCATACGAAACATCAACCCATAAAGGTCTAATAGCCGGTCCGCTTACCGGTCCGATCATACCGTGTATTCATTTGCCTTACTATTGGTTAAATTTGACATAAGCTTCATACGAGTCAATATCAAAATTCAACCGATGGTAGTGCAAGCGAAAGTATAGTAAGTTATAGGAATAAGTCATAAGTCTACAATGTTGTAGTAACGCTACCTGCTAGTATTCCATGCAAGCAGTATACAACTACTAAAAAACATCGCGACTGGTATTAGAGCATTTGAGGTGGGAAGATTCACACATGTCTGCCTAGCGCCAGAATGTAGGGCAAATTCAAACGACTATACAGCATTCATCGACTTACTTTCTTTTTCACGTTTGCGCGCCCATCAAGTTGCACATTTTTAGAGTAAACTTCACCTGTAACTATTGTCATACTTCATTGTTCCAAGCGACATATGTCCTTTTGTGATTCATCAAACGCAGAGACTACTCACTATCGTCATCATAATATCTATGTTAATGGTAATTAATTGTTTTGAAATAAAAATGTTTTAATTAAAAGAAAAAAAACACGGCATTTATTTAAATTCAGGAAGTAATACTATTCTTTTATTTCACTAGGGCCGATTTTCATCGATAATCAGATAAAAGTAATCAGTGAAATTAATTATAATAAATTCAAAATTGCAACAATTTAACTCTTATATTCAAAAACTATCCCATTTAAATTTCCTATTTTGTGTTTTATTCTGTGAATAACTTTTATCTGGTGATTGAAAAATTGTCCCTATTGGTATAAAAATATGGGTTATTTTTTATATGGTCTATTATTACGCAACACAGTATTTTTAGCAAATGATATATGTAGGTACAACAAATTGATTAAAATGTATTGACAATGAAACTAAATTTTTATGAAATCGAATTGGTAATGCTTTAGGACATTTACGAATTGATCAGTGATCGACCTGTCCAAAAGCAAATAAATCGATGGACAGTGTAATGAAAACCATTCTCACATACGGGCTCATCGTCCAATGGAAGCGATCCCCAAATATGGGTTTTAAAGCAAGAGTAAACTCTCCCGCTGTATGGTACGAGTAAGTACGATAAACGAAATTGAACTTTGATTTAAACATTTAAAAAAATTGTGTGTTCGTGTGTGTGCAGTTCACACGCAATAGAAGTGAAACTTAAGAAATTATACTATTATTATCAGTTTTATTTCGGTCCAAAATGGACTTATCATCGGTCTTATTGATTCTATAGTCTGTGCTGCACAGCGTAAATCTCGTATTTCATTCTGTCGCAGGCTTAGTTCTATAGATTTATGTGTTTATCTCTTTTTAGGGTCGCTTTTTCGTTTCATCGAGTTTCAAATCACAACAATTCTAAAGAAGGTTCACTTCAAAAAATTTAAGGCTTTCGTAGAATAATAATTTATATTCGTTATTTTAATAATACTTTTGATGTGAAACTCGCTACGTTTGGTTCGCCGTATAGCCACAGGGAAATATCTGGTATATTTTATTCCGAAGCTAAACAAGTTTTACTTAAATTTCTAAGGTATAATTGAATATTACATAACGTCATTGAAGGATTTATTGCTCTGCATGCGTCGTCAGCCATTTGCAGTCCACTGCAGGACGCAGGCCTCCTCAAGACGGCGCCACTCATCCCTGTCCTCCGATTTCCTCAACCAGCGCCTACCGGCGATCTTGCGTAGGTCGTCGATCCATCGGGCTGGAGGACGTCCGACACTACGTTTACCGAGACGCGGACTCCACTCCAGGACTCGTCTGCTCCATCGGCCATCGGTCCTGCGACAGACGTGACCGGCCTAGTTTTTGATATTCCTTTGAAAAAGTTATTTTACAGTAATCCTCTGTCCACTCCAGCTGACTAGAATACGTTAAGATACTTTTAAGAAAAGTTTTATCTATCCAATACTGAATTTTGCCCCAGCTCTGAAACTGAGGATCGAGATAATACTGCGTTTTAATTTGTACCTTATGTAAGGCTAATAATGCCCAAATCACATTTCTTTCGATAGGCAATATCTTTACTGACCATAATCTTTTTCACCTAGCATGCAATCTACCCCTTTAGGATTTCAGGGATAACGTAAATTACAATTTTAGACCGCTACCAAGAAAACTCTGGGCTCGATATGGTTTTACACGCAATACTTGTACATTAAATATACTATTATGTGTAAGGTAATTATTTTTGTTTTTATGTAAATCTGTGTGTCTGTCATTAATCGTTGTGTAACATATTTTTTCATTTCTCATATTCTGAAAGTATGCTTGGAGTTTCCTGATCACAGGTATGACAATGGTACTTTTCGTCCCTGGGAAACGATTGTCCTTGCTGTCAAAAAATTTAAAAACTATGCGAACCATAGATAATTCATGCGATTCATGTCTCAACTTTTTTTACAGCTACTGTTAAATATCCGCATAAATTGTAATAAAAAATATTAACAATTTCGTAACATCATTTTATACTTATAAATTACACTATACTTTTATATATAATCTATATTATTATTTAATTTACTTTTTGAGGTAAATATATAATTATCATCAGTGAGAAAATACGCGCTGGTAGAATGCCACAGAAAAATAATTTTATCTTGAAGTTTCATATGTGACGTATTAATCAGTGCAGCAAATATGCCTGAGTTCATTTATTTTAACTAATCACTTTTTATTTATTTTCCTCATCATCGAAATGAAAAGCAGAGTGTTAACCTCGAGGGAAAGGCCTATTTAGACACGAGATGGTTTAACACACGAGGGCGTTAATAGTTCGAGTGCCTAAATAGGTCACTTTCATCTCTCATGTAACAGTCTACTATTATAGCCTCTAATTGGGTACTGAAAAAACGCGGGAGGGATCTTATTAACTTTAAAGTTTACGTGCTTTAGGGGCCATCTACAAATTATTATCCCCGCAAATTTCTAATGCGCCTGGCCGCCATTTTGGTGACGTAACCGTAGCCGAACACTCCGTACCGATAGCATCACTGGCCGGCGAGTACGCGTACGTATCGAGTTCCTTGTGACGTCACGTGAATGTTAATTTGACAAGGTTCCAGCGCATTAGCAATTTGCGGGGATGATACGTCACGCGAATCTTATGATTTTCTGACCCCTCCCCCGTCCTTGTCACAAATGGTCACATTTATGAGACTCCTCCCTCCCTAATGTGACATCACATATTTTGCAGTTTAATACCAAGAAATTATTAAATTAAACCACAGTTCTGTAATTAGCTCTATTTCCATTTTAATTATGTTTTTAATCATTGAAACACTAATCTCATACAGATGGAGTTGGAAATATTTTGAAGGTATTCGTTAATAGTTCAAACTTCGTGGTTTAAATGTTTAAATTTAAAAAATTTAACTTACACATCGAAATGTGACGTCACCAAATTAAGGACCCCTTCCCAACCCTTGTCACACAAAGTCACACTTCTTCGACCCCTCCTCCCTAACATGTGACGAAATTTATGGATGGCCCCTTATGACATAACGGAGCGAGCAGCTTGTATAGTAGATTGGTAGATTTACTAATATATAACAAGTATCCGTAAACCGTCTACGGTGGTAGCAAAATTCACTTAAAATATTATTAATAATACAATAATATAAATACAAATTCCAAATTAACATGACACACTTAAATATTTGAAGACAGAGATCGGGCTATGTAGATGCTACGTTTTTTCAAAGTTGAAGACATCTACAGCACCGCCATCGCGCCGTCTTCGAGCCGCCGCTGCGCTACTATACTGTGAACTCTTGTGTATCTTGATTTTATCTGTGATCTTGTTCAACCGAATTACACCAGCCCACAAAAAAAGTGGTGTGTACTTTGGATCAGACCCATACATACTATTCTATTTATATGCATTTCGAATTTTCGATGCGCTAAATCCGAATCTGGGGTCAGTTTGATGTTACCTTTAAAAAATATTTTTAAAAGTTTTTCTGAAAATCCAACCTCATAGTTTCAAAGTTAGTGGTGGGAATACAACTTCCACGACTTTAAGAACTATTGTTTCACCATCCATCAACTTAAATTGAACAGCCAATAAGATTTTCAGAAAAGTTTTCAGTGATTGTATCAGATTGTCTTTTATCCCACATTTAGCTAGCGCTGACCAGTTGTTGATTTGGGATATAGGCTCTGTGTTAAGTTGTCTGAATTAACCTCATGATTCTTTCTCTTTTTAAAATGTATTGTACAAACTCATTTGTTCTTTTTATGTGTGCTTGCAGGCAAACTAACAAACGGGTCTACTTGATGGCACAAGGTTACCGTCGCCCCCATGGATATCTGCAACACTAATGAAGTCGATACGTTGCCTGCCTCGATGAGACTTCAAATATCTTTTTTCACCCTTTTTTGTAAAGCCCCATATTGTATCGCTCTGGGAAAACCGCGGGAGGGAGTTCATTCCATAGCTTGCTCACGTACAGTATAAAGGAACGATCGCTACGTACTACAGAGGATGAGATTCTAGGTGTCAAGGAAGTGTGGATACACTCCCAGTCGCCGGCGAGCGGTACGCTGGTATTACTATGACATTGGCAAAATCAATGCCAAAGGCGTTGGAGCCAGCAACAACAAAGATAGATAGATAGGTACGCTGGTAAAATGGCGACATAGGCACCAAATCAAATATTATATTATTCTTCTATAGATTTATTTATTATATTACAGATATCACAAGAGAATTATGCAGTGGTATATAAATTTACTATTTCATCCATATAGACTCCTGTGTGACCGATAAAAAGAAGGACACATGACGAGAACATACGGGTTCCGTTTTTGATAAAATAGCTACAGCAAACTTATAAAAATCTTATTTCCCATATAATAGTTTCATACTACTAAAATAATATGAAAAGATACTGCTTTGTAAAATACGTAGTTCTATTTATATTGGAAGTTTTGTGTAGTTAACACAACTCCGGTATATCTTGAGCCCTACGCAGTTGACCTAAAATAAGTTACCTATATATCCTTCAACAAATTTCTATTGGTCGATTATTCGAGAGTGGAAGTTCGATTTAATTAGATTTATTATGTCTATGAATTTATTACAGGTAGATCAGGGCGAGGAAGAAAAAGACTAGAAACTATAATCCCAGTCCTTTAATGTATTGCCTTGATAGTTCCATGTTTATTATGTTTATTAAATGTCAGTATCGTTTCTTGGTAATTCTACCTGTGTCATTTAGTAATTATTATGGAAACTTATTGAATTTGTTCTGATACTGTGGTGTATGAAATTGTAATGAAGTTAATAAGACTTTATTGACTGGTTTTGTCTAAAAATATATTTTTTAGGTAAAAAAACATAGTTTGTGTGCTTTGGTCATGTTTTTCTATATCAAAAACCGAAAGAAGATGAAAGCATGTAACACTGTGGAAATGTAAAATTTGGGTGTCTTATCAGGGTTACGTTTTTTACTAAGCGATTATCATTATCTATGATTAGAGGCTTAATTTTGAAAATTCAGATCTTTTAATTTCGAGGTCTACTTTTTCTGAGTCATTGCTATTGTTATACTTTGATGGTAAGTCATTGACAGATAAACATAATTAGGTTCTGACATTGTTTATGATTGTAATTTGATTTCAAAATTAGCTGGGGCTGCCACTACGTTAGATATTGTCTTTTTATTCCTGGAAAATATCTACATTAAACAGTATGTATACCTACATAAACAAGACGATACATTTGAAAACAATAGATATTACAAATTAGCTTCGAGACGTTTTTGTGTTTGTAGTAGTGTACGGTCAGCACTTAAATAAATAAACTAATACTTTTTTATCTTTTTATTATTTTTATAGGTAGGTACTTAATATAAAACATTTAAAATATTAAATGATACTAAAATAGTATAAATATCAATATTAAACATAGTTTTTAAAACAAATTGTTGTTCCCTGTTCTGAAGAATGACATTTGCTTTCTGATAGCACCTTTCTTATGGAAGTCAATTAAATTACGGTTAATTTAGGAACTAATACTGCTCGGATTATAATTATAATATTGCTATTGCACTCATTTTCAGAATATTTGTACAAATTATATAAAACTTCTTTAGTTTGGGAAGTCAAAAGCTTACCTCGATCACGTTTCAACATCGGAGCCATTTTAATTAACAAATTTAATATCAAATAACAACAATTAGCAACAAATAATAACACTGAACAAAAAATAATAAGAATGAACCACAAATAAAATCAATGACTTCAGTAATTATTAAACTAGAACCAAATATTCAGACCTGAAAAAAATTATCAATGTAAATAATAATTATTTATTTGACTTTCACTATTGACTTTTGACTGTAAATATATTTTCTTCTTTAAAATGTAACGAACCTCTTTTTGCTGATTCTACAAGGTACTGAATTTCTAGTATAGAATTTCTGTAAATATATAAATATTACTACAAACGCAAAAACGTCTCGAAGCTAATTTATCTATACCTACTATCACTCCACCATAAAAATGTCGGTCAGTAGGTCGCAACTTTGGTGTGCAGTGTTTTTTAATTGCACACCGGAGTTATTGATATTTAGACCTTTACTCGACTTAAACTTTGACAAATGTTATGATAATATCAAGATTTGATTGAACGTAGGTTTTTCCAGTCATGACTAGGGCCGCTTGCATAACGTTCCTTAAGATTATTTAAGAAACACTAAACGTATTTAACATCCTTAAATACGATTGGCGTCTTGGACAACGCAAAATTTGTCGCTAAATATGTTTAAAGAACTGTAAATATATTTTGTGCAAAACGTATTTAGGCAGTTAAATATGATTAACTAATTTTATTTAAAGGCGATCGTTAGCATGCGGCTTTATGTGTTTTAAGAATTCTATTGACACCTGAATGAATGAAGGGATTAACGAAAACGCACTGTTCGGTGAAAATGGGTTACATTTATCTGAAAGTAAATAAAAAGCGGAGGTTTTTAACATTTCCGGTACAAAAAGCATTTATTAGGAAAGGCTATATTATGATGTGTTTAGAAATACACACACTTGAATACCTTACTTCATTAAGTTTTAAGTGGAAATTGAGTTTACGATTGTTAGGGTATTTAGATAAGATTAGGTAGCATTAAGATATGCGTTTCTAATAACAATGTAAAGTAGTGTTACTTTGTATTTTAATAAGACGTTATCTTGTATTATAAAGGTACCTATTACTTTGTAAAGTTAGGGGATATGGGTGAATTATGAACACGTATCCTAAAGCGCATAATGTATGCGGCGTTTGTTCTCCTACAAAAAATGAAAATGAATAAAAAACTTATCGAGCACATCGGCTCGGCTCGTAAAGAGTCATAACGAGCCCCCGCAATAAACAGCGTTAGGGCCGGGCGTGCGTTCCGAAACGCAAATCTGTAAATTCAATTAAGGTTGGAGCATTTTTCGGACACGGCCGGCGCGGCGTCCGGAGCGAGCGAGCAAGCCAGCCCTTCCGCCGCGGGCTCTCGCCCCCGCATTGGAAAATTTTCTCTCGAAAATTGAAGATATTCCGTGCCTTCTCCCCGGGGGCGACTCGTTTCTCGACACTTATGGTCGCCGTCCTCCGGGTGTGCAGGAGGCTTTTTACATAAAGTCCACACGTATAGGTATCGATCGAGGGCGGCCGGACAGGGTGTACGCAGATGACGGCCCCCGCTGGCCCCCAGCCCCCACCGACCCCCTTCGCTTCCCCCTTTCATTATGTAAGTGCGTACCTAACGCGTGTTAGCGCGGACCTGATTAGGGGGCCTCTTTTTTAACTGACCCCCTCACTTGCTGCGATTAAACTTAATTTGAAAGTGTCCTACGAGGGACGATTAAGTTTCACTAAGTACGTCTAAGGCTTGAAATATAGCTTGCAATTAGGACCTTGGCTCCGAGTCCCCGGAAAGAATCGCCTGTAGTCAGATCCAGGCTTACTTCCATTCCACAATAACTTTCACATTAACTCAAACATTTCATTGCTACTTTTATTGAAATCCTGTAACCAGATGATGTAAATATTTTATTTCCAATAAATTAAACAACATACTTAGTTTTTCATAATTTACAATATTTTATTCTGTCTTCAATTTGAGAAGACGAACTCACTCATATGTAAATATCTCCTATATTTTCTTATGACGAATGGTTGTAACATTTATGTTTTGTTGACCACGAGCTATAAAAAGGATCTCGAGCAAATTACAACTTAGTTTAGCGAAGAATAAATTCGACATTCGCCTGAGAACATTGATCAAACCAGTTTATTTTTCATTTTCGAAGTAATATTAATGATACGAAGACGTCCTTAACTGTTTTATTTCTGTATTTTCGTTACGGTTTTACCGTGAGATGTCTATTACCTTACTTACTTACTTAAAGCTTATAGGCAATTTAATCTTCTTGTGAAATAATCTTTCTAATTCTGAGCGCAAACATATAAATAAGGGTAGTTCCTCTGACATACATACATACATACATACATAACTTCACGCCAGGTCCCTTGCGGGGTAGGCACGAACAACAGAGCGCCATACAGGCTTATTCTTACACACCTCGCTTGCTTCTTTGACATTCATAGCTCTTGTCATGCACGCTCGTCTGTTCTTAAGGCTCCTGACAGAAATGTATTATTTATGTAAATAACAATAAATTCCCTGCACGATGTTTTAAGTTCCGTACCTATTGAGGAATCTTTAATTTTCCAGTATAACAATCCTCATTAATGTGTTGCAAGTTCTTAAAAATCGATACAAGATTTCCAAGGCATAATAAAGATAAATAAGTGTAAAAGTAGAACAAAAAGAAGAGAAGAATTTTCACATCGCCCTGAAAAATGGTGTGACAGAGGGCGTATATCAGGATAGAGTATTATGAAATAAATAACATTTATTCTGGTGATCTCAAACTATACGGTAAAGGCAAAAAAGAAAATAAAAAATAACCCAGTAAATCCATGTTCCAGCCACAGGTCAAAATATAAGTTTATAATACACCTAACAAATACTAAAAAGCAATATAAGTACCAGTTTGAGAAACAAAATATTCAAAACAAAGTCTTCCTTTATTACTTAAAAATAAATTGTACTCATTTCCTAAATCTCTACAAAGCATGATTCCCTTTGGGCGGATTGTAAAAGAACCCAAAACTTACTTCGATTGAACTGTAAAGGGTTATATGTCTGCATTAAGTATTCCGAAAAAGGTATTGTATAAGAAAAGCAAAATCTTGTTTAAAACAGACGACGGGTCCACACCGAAGTGAACTTTGGAAATTATCGGACTGAACGGAATTTTTCAATATAGATGTTTGCCGCATCTCCTATCATTTATATTTCAGCATTCAGAACAGAAGATACATTGAGATGTATTTAAAGCGTTTCCTATCTAAAAGTAAATAGAGTTTTTGAAAAGATCATAAAGAGTGGTGTTTTGCTATGTAATTTTAAAAACGTTGAAGTCTGGTTAAAAGGCCATAATTCTAGGATGTTTATTATTTTTCATAGAGAATTGTGTGGTTATGTGAACAAATTTAAATGATATATGAAATATGTCGCAAGAACTCTCTGTTGTTTAGTGTAGTTGTCACTCAGGTTAAATTTTAACAAATGAAGTGATGAATATCAAATATAAAGAAATGCTCAAATGTTACCAGGCAAGAAAATCCAAAAAAATAATAATTATATATTACTTCTATTTTAAAATAAAAATAAAAAAGAATAATAATGTGAAAGGAAGTTTTTTTTCTCTTCATGTATCCTACAGCCACCCCTCTTTATCAAACGAGCACTTCACAGGTAAAAAAAAATATTATGTTCGGTCCATACCTTAGGTTAGGCCATGTAGAAGGAAAATTACACACAAATAAAGATATCCAATCATAGTATCTTTACACATTAGTCTGGCTTTTATAGTGAGACTTCGAGAAAATATAGAAATAATTTTATAAAACTAAATCCACTTCGTAGTAGTCTTTGTTCTCGTGGCGCTTGGCCGAAGTGTCGGAACTATAAGAACTTCATGTTTGTAGATATTGGGAGTAAAGCAGTTTACTGAACTTTTTAATTAATAATACAATACAATATGTTAATTATTTATTTCGCGGGATGTAATTAATAAAAAATTGTGACCTGTAAAAGGCAATTGTTATTTATTAATATCATAATAATACAGGATAAAAAGTATCCTTTATTATTCAACGGGACATAATTAACGTGTTTGGGTAATTTTTACAGTTTATAGACTGTATCAATTCCATTTTTGCCCATGTTGTTTAGTGTTTAGCATAAACTAAAAATAAAAAAAAATACCCATTAAAAGTAGTTACCGTCGTCACCTATAAACTTTTGTAACACCAGGCCCTGTAGACAAGTGGTATTGGCGCTAAACGAATAGAATGAAAATGTATGGGAATGACCTATATTTAGCATAACAATATTTCTATTTGTCCCTAGTACTCCTGATTACCTTAAACAAGATTTTGAATTTCTTTCGTGCCCTCATAATTTAAGCCCTTCTACTAAACTTCAATTGAACACTCCTGCGCATAACTCAAATTTTTATAACAATTCTTTTACTGTTAAGGCTATACAGCTTTGGAACGCGCTTCCTACAATCAGACAAGCAAAATCGATAGCCATATTTAAAACTATGATCAAAAAATACTACCTGTCATTGGAATATGATATTTAAATTCATTTATAAACATTTACATATAATTATGTATTTGTATGGTATGTATATATCTATGTAATAAACAAAATTTCTGCATATATATATATATATATATATATATATATATATATATATATATATATATATACCAGTTATGTATTTATTAGTAAAATGTAAGTAGTTTGTACTAAATGTTACGTATACCACCATCGCTATTATCATCTCAATTCATTCCTGGGGTTGTCTGGAAGAGATCGCTTTTTAGCGATAAGACCGCCCTTTTGGTGTACAATAAAGAGTTATCTATCAATATAACATTCCCATACATTTTCTAATCTATTCCTTTGGCGCTAATGCCACTTGTCTACAGGGCCTGGTGTGTCACCAATGCGTTGCCGACGTCGTAACATATGTCGATGAGGTTACAAAAAACTGAACGTACGCTTTCAGTTGCCTGATCACAGGGATGAAAATAGCACTTTTCGTCCCTAGGAAACGATTCTCCCTGCTGTCAAAATTTTTTGAAAACTATGCGACCGTCCCAACGTTGTTTACGGCCACTGTTAAATCACGGTATAAATTGTAATAAAAATACCAACAACTTTGTAACATCATTTTATAGTTATAAATTATTTTTCACTAAATTATTATTTAATTTACATAAATTTAAGCTAAATATTTACTATCATCAGTGACAAAAAAACTGGCTTGAAGAATGCCACAGAAAAAAATTGGCGTTTCATATGTAACGTACGTGATGACGTTTCATCGGATTTATTAGATATGGATTTAACGCCTGAGTTCATTAGAGAAGTGGGTTTGTTTAAGTAATCTAATTTATTTTTCTCATATTTGAAATAAAAATCAAAGTATTAATCTCGAGTAAAAGGCCTATTTAGGCACTCGAATTATTAGCACACTCACTACGCTCGTGCACCAAACCATCTCGAGCCTGAATAGATCACTTTTACCTCCCGTGTAATAATTTACTATTATATTTTTATTGCATAAGTTCAGCAGACAGGCAGACGGCCCATCTGATGGGAAGCTAAACATTTGTAACACCAACAGTGCTACAAATGCGCTACTTCTTTCATAAGGGATACAGGATACATTGGAGCCTGGACACTAACGCCGGAACACAACTCAAAGTTGTTATGGCGGCATACTTTAGACCAGAGGTGGGAACCATACAGGCGGGCAAGTACCCTACCACCCGGCCGCAAGAAGTTGTATTCTTTCTCACATCTTCTTTCTTACATCTATAAATAAGAATATTTCAATGTATCTTGCAAATTACTTTGTATTTAAATAACCGACATCTATCAAGCTACCTTTAAACCGCTAGTAAAGATGTCATACTTTATATATAAGATAAGCCATCATAGATGGCACTGTTTAACGGAAACATAATGAGTACAAATTATAAAGGTAGACCAAAATAAGAATTTGGTGGATCGTGTAAAGGATGACATGATGATTTGTGGTTTGACAGAGGATGTATGACAAAATAGAGGAATATGAAAGGAAAAGACATGTGTGTGTAGACCCCAAATTATTGGGAGAAGGTATAAGAAAAAAGAGATTACAGATGGCACTGTAATATGGCACTGTAATATGCAACTAATAAAGTGTCGTTACACTGTTTATTACAGTTTTAATAGAATAATGTTAATTCTTATTTATAAGGACCATGGAAGACAGGACATTGCTATCTTATAGTAACAATCGCTCTGTAAAAAGTGTAACTCTCAAAAGCGCTTAAACAGATCTACAATTTAACTAGATGGCGCTACAGATAATTTTGATTTGGACGTTTTATGATTAAGGACCGCTTGCTTAACGATCGCCTTTAAATAAAATTAGTTAATCATATTAAACTGCCTAAATACGTTTTACACAAAACGTATTGACAATTCTTTAAACATATTTAGCGGCAACTTTTGCGTTGTGCAAGAAGCTAACTGTATTTTTGAGTTTCTTAAACAAATTTAAGCAACCTTATGCAAGCGGCCCTTAAAATATAATATATAGATACACCAGTTAAAAAATGTTATAAGTTATATTTTAATCGATTTCTTCTAAAAAAATGATTTAAATTCCAGAGAACAATGAATGACATGTGACACCTGATGGTGTAGGTAGTGTTAAAAATCTGTTCGTAGCTATAATTTTTACTAGGCAAATGAAAGTTTTAATATTCTCGTTCCATAATATTTCTACTAGTTTTTTTTATTTGTGAAATAACACTATATCTCCATAGTAACATGACTGCTTACTTTAACTCTGGAAATAAAAATACTTGTTTTATAGGATATAACATTTAGAAACCAAAAAAGTACAAAGAAATGTTACCAATTCTAAGTAAATAATTTAAATTTTCCCTCCAGATGGCATTGTGTGATTCTCATAAAAAAACATTTTCACAGGGATAATTTTTAATACATTCATAGGTAGGTAGGTAGGCACGGGAGAAAGTTAAGAAAGAAGGGCCCAGGAAAAGAATTGCTCTTAAGTTATTTATGACTAGACATAGCTACAAATCGCTCTTCTTTCACTTCTCACTCTTTCTCTCTCTCTCTCTCTTCCTTGCTTGTTTGCTTGTTCGCTCTTCTATTACTATTAAAACTATATTTATATAGACCAAAACAGTCAAAGATAGAGTCCTAATAAATTTCTGTTATTTTTAATGTTAACGTACTTATCCCAACTTCCTATTGGCATTTGTTCGATAAAATTATTTCTACTGAGTGCTAATCATAGTAATAGTTATTCTAAATATTGCCTGTACCTATCTTTGGGTAATTCATGACGCGTCGGCTTTGCTATTGTCAGCCATTACTTTTTTTGTTTCTGGATCGATTTTCATGAATTTGCTTTGGATTCCGGAAAGCTTCAAAATTATCTCATGATAGATATAATACATTTAATTACTATTTGAATTTTGGTTCCAAAGATATAGCAGAAAATTCATTAAAATCGGACAGATATAAAACCATATATCTGCTCTCTCTCTAATCTCTTTTTGCGGTTTTTAAGACATAGTTTTGTGTTGACTGATTTCGATCATCAACTTCAAGATAGTTGCATATAAATTTCGTTGTAATTCGACACTATAATTATACGTGATTTAAAAGTGAAATAAAAATAATTTCTAGCATAAAAGAAACTCTCTTCATGAGTAATAAAAAAGCAACAAACAATTATTTTCTACATTTTGAAGAAAAGCAATAACTTTCACTTTACTTAAATCTGTTCGAATATGTAAGCAAGTACTTATTGTGCAACGCAGGTTCAAGGATCCCACACAGCTTCCCTGTTCTAGTAATTGTTTAGTGGACTGTGAGTTATATTTAAGGGGATATATGGGAGTGAGGTATGTCAGATACTGCACAAAAACCAATGGGGTAATAAGCACCACTTACTTCGGAATCCACCTCCACTGGTGCAGCTAGACAGCTCCTGAGAGTGCACGGCACTAACAAGTCCTCGGGTGGCATATAGGTCTTCAAATTACGGCACACTCACACCAAAGAGCAAGCACGACTTGTATATAAAGTTCAATGAGATATTGAAGAATGTGAAACATCCACTTGGTCTTAGCATGGAGAAAACAGAACGTCCGGACTGAACTCGCGTGTCCTGGAGACTAACTTCGTCACCACGAAATGACGGCGAAACCAGGGACACTTATAACACTACCCACATCAGTAAAAATTGTAAGGATTCAACAATAATAAAAAATATGAAATCAATACACGAATTTAATTTCCCAGGGAAAATATTCTTTACAAATTCCAGATACTTATGGAGATTGCTCTTTTAGGAATCAAAGCTAAATGGGATTTGCTCGCACTTTGTGTTGTTTAATGTTTCTGTGAACTTACATTTTCCAATTAGGTATACTAATTTGTAAGTATGGCCGCTTTGTAGGCTTTATTATTTACAAGAGTTTTCCCCCGCAGCTACGCCGCAGGTCAAACCCAGCTAGGTAGCTTTATTTTACTTACATAAAGAAATTATTCGGTTTTCATATATCGCAAGCGAAGTTGCGGGCAAAAGCCATTATATATATGTCAATCTTCCTTGGCAAATGATCAAACTGATAGTGAAAACCGTTTAAAAATTCGTTGCGTTGCTTAGGAAGAGTTAGCGAATATACAGACAGAAAGAGAGACAGGCAGGCGCATAATGCGACTGTTTCTATACTATGTAAAGATAATGTTACATATAAAACAAATTATTTAAAATTCCTTATAATGAAATACAAATAGTAAATAGGTCCCAAATGGCTGTAGGTTGGGATTGCGCCTAAAACGTTGGCCTTATTCGCGCGGCGGATTGCAACGCCGATGCGTTGCTTCAAGTATAGGCCATCCTTATAGATCACGTAAGATTTCTATCAATCGAGATGATAGGTCTCTATCAAACCGATAGGCTTCGGGACCCCATGGCCTTAGTCTTGATACGGAACGCCACAAATATGTATCCATATTAGTATGTAATTCAGGTAAATGATATAAATATCGACTCCATAGAAAATAAGGAAATTGATTTGGTCGTTACCTTATGATACAATTCTATGAATAATACAAGTATAATAAATAATAATAAGTTATAAACTTTTAAAAAAATACCTACTATTTTGACACATATTATTGTGAAACACTATTTTCAATAAGCATTAATACATCTTATTGAAATCAGTTAACAATTATTTAAGAATTTAAATACCACTCAGAATTCGTTTAAAATAGTATGGAGTAATATTTTCAAAGTGAACTTTAGGATATAATTTGTCGTTGTGTCGATTCGCTGCTGATTGCTATCAAAGCTGATATTAAGTGACAGCGGTGAGTAACCAAGCACAATTCGAAAAGTTAGCCATCTCGCTAATGGTAGCTCAGTAACCGGATAATAAAAAATAAAAACTTCGTTTAAAAAAACCGACTTCAAAAACTAAAAAGTATAAAATAACTTATTTCTAAAGCTATTATTATTAATATTATCTAAAACATCTTAATGTCGGTGCTTAGTAATTTTCAAAAAATAGTAACGTTTTGTTTTACTTTGCACCGACTTCAAGATGTTTTAGATAATATATATTAATAATAATAGCTTCAGAAATAAGTTATTTTATACTTTTTAGTTTTTGAAGTTTTTATTTTTTATTTGTTACTTTTTAACGTCTAGCTATGTATGGGTGGACAAGACAAACCGGTGCATTGCTATCTATTCTAAGATACATTAAAATCAAAGTTGAATGCCCTAGCTAGAGGCCTGACCTTCTGTCAGGTCGAAATCGAGGCGATCAGGAAGCGGGAAACCGCAGCCATGATCGCCACTTGGTCTCAAGAGCTCGAAAACCCTGCGGCCGGCGGCTACACGGTGGATGCAATCAGGCCACAGCTGACGGAATGGGTCAACCGCACCAGCGGAACCCTGACCTTCTGGATGACGCAGATACTTACCGGACACGGGTGTTTCGATAAGTATCTGTATCGCATTATGGGCTGCTTGCCTTCCCCGGACTGTCGCCAGTGCTGTGCGACCGACACGGCGTTTCATACGCTAGTCGAGTGCTCTAGTTTCGAACTCGAGACGCACGTAGGAGCGGTCGACTCGCTCTGCAACTTGGTGAAAGCCATGTTGCATAGCAGCGACACCTGGGGGGCTGAGGTTACTTTTTGTGAGGCAGTAATGTCTCTCAAGGAGGCCGCTGAACGAGACAGGGAGAGGAGTCCTACTGCGCGTGCGTATGCGTCTACACGAGGTCGACGGCCTTCAGCTGGCACCCGGAGACGCAGGTACGCGCATTACTTCCCACCCTGAAATAATACCGCTGCGGGGGGTAGCTTTAGCTTGCTAGGGAGCAAAGGATTCACGACCCCCGTATGACTAAGTGGATGTGTCCTGCTTCCCGGGGCACATTCAGGCAATTTTTGCGCTGGATCGGACTGGGCGTAACTCTGTTCTAAGTCTCAGCCTTTCCTACACAAAAGCGCGGGGCACATGGGAGGAGGGGGTTTTTAGTGGGTATTAGGTTGCTGCCCGTGCAGCTTCTCTTGAGTCTTTCCACACTAGCTGAGTCGATCGCGGGTGGATTACTGCTAAAAAGCATACTATTGCACGCAGTGATGCCGCCCCCGACCGACGTAGGTCTGTTCCCTTGCAAGGACCCAGTATGTGCGTAAATCGGTAGCATTTTTCCTCGCCTCAAAAAAAAAACTGAATACCTTAAAGGAATACTTGTTGTAAATAAAACATCTGGAGTTGAAAATTATAGTTTGTGTAATAAAAACCTCCTCGTATATTACCACGGCATAAAATAATGTAATTAATAATTCCAAGTTCTATGAGAGAGACGAAGATACTGTGTTAATAAACAAAGAACACGAACTATTTCATTTCAAATTAGAGTAAAAAACAAAAGCACGTAAAAAGAACATGTAGACAAACAGCGCCCAATAACAATTATTTCTATCGCAAAATAACCATGTTAGGTAAACTAGTATAGGTTAGTTAATTAGTGTTCGAAGCCCAAAATGTATTAATAAAATAAAAAATAACCGAAAAATAATATTTCCATTAAAAACCAACATGGAGAGCAAGTTCATATTATTTTACTCGTAATAAAGAAAGGGCTCCGTAAACGTCAAACATCCACTGATCTTTGTCATTTGGATACGAGATCATTTTTTTTTATATCTTTATATTTTTATACAGGGTTTAATCAATTAGATTATGTCACCCTCGAACATAGACTTACACAAACCAATTACTTATTTATTTTTAAGTGCTATTTTAGCTACTCTTAATAGCATATTGGCTTCTCTTGATAGAGGGAACGCCAATATGCTATTACTGAGAGCTATGTCTAATTTATTTAGACTATAACGCTCGATATATTTACCTCTTTCCACTTCGTTCCGGTTGTATTCCATTAGAATATGATAGACATCTTCAACCACTCCACACTCTGAACAATTTGATGAGGTTATTTTTCCCATGAGGTGAGCGAATTTATTTAATGGAATTATATGAATCAAGTTATACATTGTTATCCAACCTAACTCATATGAGTTGAGATGGGAGGGTACTGAACTATATAGTACTTTCTGAGAACAGTCACTGCGCACACAGACAGACGGACTGAAATAAGAAATATTTTATTCATAAAAATGTCTAAAGTCAATTTCAATTATATCATTATGGTTTCAGTGAACATAGGTCATAAATTCTTTATGACTATAAAAGGTGTGCTCAGCTAACCCGCTTCTTGTGCCGTATTTTAAATGAAATTGTCAGACAAACACACATATTGTATATCCCCAAATTAAGCAAGTTACGCTTGTGTTATGGTTATGGTAACAACGGACTACTCTGGGGCCGATTCCAGACACCCAGACCATAGTAAATAACGAAGAAAATACGTTTCCGAAATTTTCTATACCAGGAATCGAACCCGGAGCGTCTAAGTTGCAGTGAGGTAGGCCAGCAAAGGCATAGCCCGCTCAACCACAGGGGCCGTCGAATTAACGGATGTTGAGTCCGTTAATTTTTAAGGTAGTTTATTATACTGTTACGAGTGCGGGACTCGAATTAAAATGCCCTTGGAATTACTATAGAATTTATTAGAACTATTCAAACACGTATAACACAGGTACAAATATAACTGGACACAACCAGTACAAACTGCACGATTCAATAACACGCGCAAAGTCCGTCATTACATAGTTTGTCGAATGTACACGTCTTGCTAGTATCGTCTTCATCGCTTTACTACCTTCCCCCCCCCCCCCCCCGTTCGGGCATCGTTTTATACTAAACTGTACAATACAATAATCGACTGTGTGGACTGAATCTTCCAACACAACGTAATCTGCACACCTGCGGCCATAAACAAGTACAACAACAATAGGCTATTGTCTAATTTCAAATTTTAAACACAAAGTAAACAAAAGAAGTCCAAATGCGGGAAAGCTAATAAACCAGGTTTGCATTCACTTTGTCGGCGTATAACAATACTAACGGAGGAACAGTCACGACGACTTCATAAGGGATAACGGATCGGTCAAAATGGTTACGGAACCCACAAAGATTTCAATTATGTTTTAGGAGCATGGAAATTCTGTGCCCACATTTTTAGAATGAAACGCGTATGCCCTAAACACTAACAGCTAGTAGGTACTATTAACGTTCATAATCCCTACTTACATAGATACTTATATTATGAATGCGACAAAAATGTGTCTTCGTTGTACGCTTTCACGTAAAATCCTCGGCACTGTTTTTGCTCTAATTTGGTATATAATTAGTAGTAGCTGGGCCCGCAACTTCATCCGTGTAGATTTTTCTTTCGCCGAACCCTAAAGAAGTCGCCTAAGTTACTCCTATAACATCGGCTATCTGCCAGTGAAAGTCGAGTTAAAATAGGTCTAGCCGTTTTAGAGATCAGCCGGAACTTATAGATAGACAGATGAAAATTCTAAAAATTGCCTTTTCGGAATCTCCTGGTCCGAATCATCCCCCCTATTTTTTCAAAATTTTATTTTGAAATTACAAACATATACTTTAATTTTATTTATTTGTATAGAATAGTAACGGGAATGCACATACGATCATTTTTATCCCGGCAAATGGGACAGTTTATATTTAACCAACATTTTATATTAAAATTTAATCCTATATTAATATTAATTATATTATATAATTATACATTATATAATACATATAGAAGAAGAAGAAGAGACACACACACGCACACCATCCAGAACCAATAGTGAGGATGTTAATATCTTTTTCCTCGTGGGCAACGGGACGGGATATTTATAAAAACCGACAAAAGTTGAGAGAAAGTTTATTTTAGATTAATATATTAAATATTATAAACGTGAAAGTTGGTAATAATGTGTGGATGTGTGTTTGTTATTCTTTCACGCAAAAACTACTGAATGGATTTTGATGAAACTTTACAGTAACATAGCTTACACATCAGAATAACACATAGGCTATAAAGATATAATGTGAATTATCTAAAATATAACAATTTTCCATTAGCACGCGAAAAAGTCGCGGGCGCAGCTGTTTTGACATAAGTTCATGTTAATAAAATGTTTTTCATATATCTTATTAAAAGTAAATAAATACCAAGTTAAAAGGACCATCAAGTTTTGTAAATCTACAAACATGTTAGTCTCTAACAAGCGCTGAAGTGTTGAGCAAAAACGAACATCGCGAAGTTCGCAATCTGGGAGACTAATTGCTATATTTCTTGCTTTTTGTGTGGACATTCCCAATTATACGTATACGAGACTACAAAAATGGGACGTCGGTTTAACGAGCCACGGAGATGATTTCGTGGTTTTTAGGGTTCCAAAATTTCATTATACCTTGTTTTTCTTACTAGATAAATTTTTTGATAAAATTTTAGTTGAACTGTATCTTTAGATGATTAATATAATACATTGTCTACTGTAATATCAAATTTTAAGTTTTCTAATCTAAGACATTTAAACACCATTAAATATTGCAATTAATTACAAAAATCATGTTTGTATGTCCGAAAATTATTTTCTAAGGAAAATCGATGTAGGTATAAATGGGTTACTTTCATTTTATCCTGAAGCCTACCTGTATGTCACAGCTGATATATCACGAAGTACTAAAATAGGGATATCGAATGAAAGGGATCTGCTAAGCGTGCTCGCCTCTTAGCTGTCTCACGTTGGTAGTCAGGTCTCTGGCTTTGGCAAATCCTGGCACACTCTTGAATGATACTTCTTTCAGAATCTGTGCCAGCATTTGCCTGAAAGCAACTTGTATGCTCTCTAATCTCTGCCAATGCGGGGACAAGGTGGACCGTTTGGGACAATAGATTATCCTCCAACAGAAGAGCCGACAGAATTTGTTGTTTCGCGGCACTCAAGACATATCTTACTCTTAGCTCTTGTCACCGCCGGGGTACCTACCGTTCTAGAACTAAACAACTTGTGCCGCGACGATAGCAGGTAACCGGATCTGATGACGTTGATACTTTGGAAGATGGGCGCCGCCCCTGAGTGTGGGATGCTATCATGCTACTTACGTACGTACGTATTTTTTATTTTAGATATTGTTAATATAATTTAACTTGTAATTTATATTTAAGTTTATTTTGTATTTTAATTAATATTTATAATTTTATTTTTAAGTTACCTTATATAACAACAGTTAAACATTGAGAAAATAATTTCAAAAAATTTCCCTTACTTTTGTATAATAGAAATATTATTTGCTATTGAAAACATGACAATATACGAACGTTTGTTATTATTTAGAAAATGACGGATCAGATCAATACCGCGTCGCTTTGACAATTCTGTAATTTCTCACTACAGGAAGCGCGAAATGCATTAAATGCATATTGTGCAAATACCATCGAAATACAAAACGAGGTTCGCTAAAATGTACTTTCTATTTATTCACGACCCGTGAAAAGGGATCTGACACATCATTCTTCATTTAGTATTTTTGCTAACAATAATCAATCAAATTTTTTTTGTTCAAAAAGATGGTGTATATATAGATGCACTATAGTTTATATACCCAAGATAAAAGTGTTTTGTTTTTGTTAGGCATACAAATAGAACAGTATTATAAAACAGCAGCAGTATAAAACAACTTAAATACATACAATCCATGAAATAATATTTTATAAAATCGCATGACAATATAATACTCAAATATGTTATTATTATTTAACAAAAAAAAACATGTCATAGAATGATATAGTCGCTTGTATCAGTATACTTAATGTAATTTATTTTGCTTATAAATTTTCGATTGCCACAAAAGTAGGTTTCAAGATTTTATTACGAGTAGACGCTTTGAGCAAATTTAATGTATTTAACCCAAAGGGCACAGTTAGAATATATCAAAGAAGGCGTCACTAACACGAGAAGAGGTCGAGATGATTAATCGAATTATATTTCCAATAAAGGGAAAATTGAGACCTCTAAAGGAAAGCAAGTGAATATCAGAATTCAGCATACATGATCCAGGAAGGTGAACATATCATGTACCACCTGTTCCGTAATATTCGCTCAATCAATTTCTCCGCGTATTTCATAACTTCCAATTGTAGTATATTTAAAAACAAATGCATCATCACCCCATGTGAGCGAGCTATCGACGCCGATGCTGCCCTCAGGCGGACATTCAGTGCTACTTCCTACACCGCACGGACAGCATCGACCTTCCTGTTATTTCATCAATTTTCATCATATATATTAAACAATTAGCTATTCCTCTAGCCAATCCATAAATCGTGCCAGTGAATGTGATTTACAATCCACGATCGAAGGGTTCCCGCAGCACAGCAAGCAAGGTAAGTGGATGTGCATTTGGCGTTTTCCAAATTCCGCATTCTAACCCGTACACCACCACTGTTAAGAAAAGTGATGCTGCGTCCTCAGACGAAAATAAATGTAGTAGGCAGAGAATATGGAAAGGACACTACCTACAACACTACATCAAGGCAAATAAAATCAATTAAGTCTTTGGATACAATAATGTTCGGATGTGCTATCCAAATTTCCAAAATAATTCCTAAAAATAACAAGCAGGAGTGATTGTGGGTGGGTCACATTTGTTGTCCGACCGATGGCTGATTGAAATTAAGCCGACTATATAGTCTTGCGAAAGGTCACCGGTAGGCGTTGGATGTAGAAAACCAAAGTACAGGGTATCAGGCGCAAACTTAGGGAAGCCTACGTCCAGCAGTGTATTGCGATTGGTTAACGACGGCGACATTTCCAAACGGCAAAATTCTTTCGACTCCTAAGCACACACAGTCGATGAAAAAATTAAGCAAATATGGAAGGCTGGCATAAATACCTCTTTAAAGTATCGAAGGACATACGATAGAAATTTACTGTATATGTAAAATTCATTTTTCAGTTCTCATATTCTGAGACTGCTTAAAGTTGCCTGATTACAGGAATGAAAATGGTACTTTTCGTCCCTGGGTAACGATTTTCCTGTAAATTGTAATAAAAATATATCAAAAATATTATAGCATTATTTTATACTTATAAATTAATACTTTTCACTAAATTATTATTTGATTTACATTTGAGCTAAATTATATACTATTGTCAGTAGCAAAAACTTGTGTGTGTGTGCGCAGTTCACACGCAATAGAAGTGAAACAAAGTGTGACAAGGGGTGGGAGGATCGAGTTACAAATCACAACGAAGTTTCACTTCAAAAATACTAGCTAGCAGAATGCTACATGATTGTAAAAAAAGCGTGGGGTGCATGGTATCAATAGTTATAAATATTTTATGAACAGATATGAGTAGGAGGGTTATTTTTGATAATATCCTGAAAAGCACCCCACGCTTTTTTACAATAAAATAATTTTTTCTTGCACTATTTTTAATTCAAATTTATTAAAATTTATTTTCTATTTTTTTGTTGTATTTTCTATAAAAGCGTATTTTTATAGTTTTATTAAAACTATTATTTATTCTCCATATACTAATTTATTTGAAAATGATGAAAAAAAATAGGTTTCGGTTCTTCTTCAGCCGTAGGCCTCCCCAAGTACGCGCCACTTATCCCGGTCTTCCGTGTTCCTCATTCAGGCCCTGCCGGCGATCTCACGCAGGTCGTCAGTTCACCGGGCTAGCGGGCGTCCTACGCTACGTTTGCCGAGACGTGGTCTCCACTCCAGGACTCGTTTGCTCCATCGATCGTCAGTCCTGCGACAGACGTGACCGGCCCAACGCCACTTCAGGTTTTGGTTAACTAACTCCATGTTTCAAAAGAAATTTACGATTTGTGAGATACGTGTTGTTTAACATCGTCTATACAAACATAAACACAATATTTTATTTATTTTAATGTAAACTGTATCCCAATGCAACACATATGTAGGTATGAGATATAAATCTTAGTTTTCGGCACTCCTTCAAACAAACGAAAACTCTTCGTTGGGTACAACTTTTTTCTTCCCGTGTCTGATATCTTAATGCATACTAAAGCTATTTGCTTGGGAAACGTTATCAAGATTGTTGTAGGCCCATCTTGGAGAATGTAATAACACTGTTCCTAAAAACTATTTAAGAGATGTTCCTCAATAAATCCAAACTAAGTAAATTATTTACAAAATAATTTGTTGTCTGTAATTGTTAATAAAAAGGATGCTGTTCTAAATGTCGTAATACAAACTTAGATTTAGTTATTTTCTGCTTGCACATACCTATTCTATAGTTTTATGGAAGAAAACAAAATTTTGTAAGTCTGGTTGTAGCAAACCTATATATACTTGATCATAAAAATAACACAATCTTTTTGAACTCCATATTTCATGCTGCTTGCGATTAAGGTAAGTTTTTTTTATTACTGTCAAACCTCATTACATCATAATATTATATTATAAGTCACATACTACATACAATTTAAAAAAAACACATTAATTAAAAAATCAAAATATATAGACAGAACTCAAGGACAACTTTTATTTCATATAATACCAAATCAGATACAAATAAATAAATTTCATTTCAATATCTAAGAAATATTAGTGGACAGTTACAAATGCCGTAAGCTGCGTCCGGCGTAACACTATACGTAACCGACAAACGCTTCTTATGAAAATGCATTAGTCTCTCAAACGCCTGACATATAGACGCCGCGTCAAGCGTCTGAGAGAGCCCTTTTTTACTACCTATATATTTTCATTATAAACATTCGTCGGTCGCGTATAACATCGCGCCGTATGCAGCCTCGAAACAGGTAGTGACAATTTGAAAAACATACATATTTAACGACAGTTGTTTTGAAGATCCGTTAAGTAGTTGTTAAAATATTGAGTGCTTTCGATTAAATTTTCGTTGTGTTTACGATACCGTAACTAGAAGATAAAACGGACGACGTCCACTTCACCGTGTGTGAGCTGTCACGCACTTGGCCAAGTTTATTTCATCTATTTATATACAACTTTCCTTTTACGCACTTGATTTTATACAATTCAAACGATACGAAAAAATTTCTTATAATAATACCCAAGCAAATGAAACATTATATTAAACAGTAATTAAAGAATACGACATCTGCTATGTCTACCTTTAATTTGTATTTTTTTTAAGAGGTTACGTAAATGTTATGCACGTGTCTGCCTCGAAATTTTTGCTAACTACATTTATAAACAATTTAAAAACTACCTAGAACTAAAATTTTGAACACGTAGAAATAAAGATATATATATATAGAATACGGAGTTTATTTTACATTTTAAACAAAATAAATAAATTATGCATTATAATATAAGCACCGGCAATCGTACCAGATCCTGCGGCAGCGTAGGTAGTGCGATGATGTCAATAATTTTACACCAGTATCTATTAACGCATTTTTTATTAAAATCAGTTCATATACCTCCCACTATCGGGCTCGAATCTCAATATTTTTAGAAAAATGGAACAGTATTCTTGGGTTTTATAAAATAATCGGCCACGCTTATGCAAGTCGGATTAGTGCGTTTCATACGCCGTTTCCCATCACCGTCCGTACGTGGTAATTATTATTTTAGCAATATACTTATTATGATAAATAAACTGCCTAACAGGCGCTTGCTTCCTAGCCAAGCTTCAAACCCTCGTCAATATTTTAAAATTCAATATGTTTATGACTGCATGCTTTTCAATTAATGGAAACAGGACTATTTTTTTATTCTGTGATTTCAGCAGACTGGCTGACGGCCCAAGTGTGATGGAAAGTAGTTACTCGTAGTTAGTTGATTCGTAGATGGGGCTGGAACCAGGCCACTAATGCCGGAACACAACTCATGGTTATTATGGCCGCATACTTAAGGCCAGGGCTGGTAGCCATTCAGACCGGCAAATATCCTACATGGCTGTCGGTTTTTTGTCGCCTCTTACGACAGGCCGCCCGGTCGCAGGAAATCGTATTCTTTCTCTGTTCCTGTACGGAGGAAAATTTACTACTAATTTTATTTAGTTAATTTGGGATGCAAAATGCTTTATAAAACAAAAGAAAACTAACATAATTACAGCGTCGACAAGAGAATAGAGTTCGTAGCTACTACAGCGTAGCAGTGCTACGAGAGACTACGAGATATAATTTTATAAAATGTAGCGTCTGAAATAGTAACAAGTTAATTTGCTATAAATGTACTTTCATATACCTATTAAATTGAAAAAATAATTGAATAAGTTTTCACAAAGGTACAAAGGTAAATTTAATATTTATTAATTTGGTCTTTGTGTACTTGACTAGTAATTATCTGATAAGAAAGCCTTATTAACTAGAATTTTTCTCAGTAATTCGTTTGTCTAATATTCCGATCCATATTTCTAACACGGAGCAATAATAATGTAATTCTGACTGGGCATGCCAGTGCCTCCCCCGATCTGGCGAATCCCACACTAGGTTGTGAATTATCCCCCCAAGGTTTTGCCTTTGTCGCGGCTAAATCCTCAATCGGATTTCGCTTGGTAAAAAAAAGGTGTCAAACTACAATTCTTTTCACTGCCTTCAAGTTCTGATTTAAAAGTTTCTATTGATTAAGTTTCACTCTAGAAAAAAGAGTGCAGTGCAGGTCACGTGCATTAGAAGTGAAACTTCAGATAATATACTAACAGATAATTCTTCTTTAACTTTTATTAATATATTTCCTTTAGTTTACATCCGTCAACATATAATAATTCAAAATAAACTTTTTAAGTATCACTTTTAATGTTTCACTGTTTTAGTCTAAAAAATATTATTCTGAGTTTTTTTCGGTCCAAATTGGACCTATGTTTAATCATCGGTCTTATTGACTCGTTCATTTGTGCTGCACAATGTAAAACTAGTATCTCTTTCTCTCCCAGGCTTAGTTCTGTAGATTTATATGTTTATCTCTTTTTACTATCGCTTTTTCGTTTCATCTAGTTGCAAATCACAAAGATTCTAAAGAAGTTTCAGTTCAAAAACATTTGGACGTCATAGGTTCGCCGTTTGATATTCCTTCACAGACGCTGATCTTTATAAGTTACTCTATCTTATGTAATAATAAAGGATTATTATTTTAAACCTGCCGGTTCGACTCCTGACTAGGAATTTGAGTTTTTAAAACTCTAATGATACTTTAGTTGTCATCAAAATGAGCCTCGAAACTTGTTTGAGTATTATTCGCTATTTCGTCTAGGTTAGGATTTGGCCCTGAAAGACCACTTGAAAAGTTCACCTGTTTATACCTATATTTATATAATTATATAACTTAATATTATAAACATGTTATACAATTTATTTTTCAGGTATTAAAAGAGCTGCAACTAAGAGAAAATTAGGATTATATCTTGGAAGGAAACAATCTATCGAGCGAGAAATCATCGGCGTAAAGTAGCTAGTTTGTCGGTATTCTATAGGATACACTTCGGGGAGTGTGCCACGGAATTGCATGAATTGGTTCCTCCCTCACCATTCTACCACCGGAAAAGCAGACGTATGCAGGCACACCACCGATATATGGTAGAAATACCAACGAAGCGGACGAAACGCTATGCTTCCACTTTTATCATACACACCGCTGAAGAGTGGAACTATTTACCAACGTCTGTTTTTCCTGAAGAATACAATATAGGTGTCTTTAAGTCTCTCGTGAGCAGGTATCTTCTAGGTAAGCGTGCTTTACCTTAGACTGCATTTCCGCCTGACATCAGGACGAATGTCAGTCAAACGCGAATCTATTCATTATATATATAAAAAATCTACCCATAATAAGAGTTTGGAATCGTTGGAACCTTAACTGTTCACGCTGGCCGGTCTGTAGCTTTCAGTAGCCCTCGCGGGTTTCGTACGCTCTATCAGTAGCTTTGTTGGCCTATCTGTGTAATATAATTATCATCTCGAGTAAGTGGAACACTTGGATATATATCGCAGACCTGAGTCCTACCTGTAATGTATTGCTATTGGCTGACGATAATGAGGGAACAAATAAGTAAGTAAGGATACAGAATACTAATTCCTGAGGACGGGCGGTAAGAGGCGACAAAACAATCCACAGCCAGGTGGCAGGGCATGTACCCCAAATAAGTTATATTTTGCCCAAAAAAAAGAAAAGAAGAGAAATAGAAATGAAAAATAATAAAAAGACCTCTTTCTTGTACTATGGTGGAGGGTGGCGAATCGAAAACAAAAAAAAAACATTAAGGCACATCTAGCCCTAAAATGTATGTTTAACCTGTAATAAGTGGTAGTAATAAGTAATATTAGTATTTTTATTTTATATAAAGCCAGTGCTAGTGACCCTAGTGATTAGACCCGGGCAATTGTGTTCGCCTGGGACTAAGAGTTCTATCATAATCAAAAATATATATTAAGACACACCTCGACATTCTAGGGCATGTACCCCATCTGGATGGATACCACCTCTAATGTAGAGTATGCCACCTTAATAACCTTGAGTTGTATTCCGGACTTAATAGCCAGTTTCCAGTCTTCCATTCAAGATCGGCAGCACTTCGGTAGCAGCTGTGGCGTAACAAATGTCCTTAGGCAATGGTATCACTTTACATTTAATAGGCCGTTAGATTGCATCCCAGCAAAAAAAAACACTTTCATATATATTTAATATACATGTATAGACAGATAATCACGAACTAGTGTTATTACGCTACAATGAATGAGTCTTTGTCTCTTTGCACCGCATAGCGAAACACCAATTGAAATGTTACACACAATTAAACATTAATTTTTTATTTTATTTTAATAAAGAAAGGAAAGAGTTGAATAACAATTATTTCAAGAATGGGCCCACGTACATATTTGTATTTTAATGACTATTTTCGGATACATATTTAAATATTTTTTTACATCATTGGCATGATAACTAAATAAGTTTAGTTGAGAACTGATAAAATGAATCGTCACGTGGTCATCGATCGAAAATTTGGTGAGAATAATGAGAATTGAGAAATGAATAGTTAAAGCCTCTTCGCGTTTTGGCAACACGCGGGGCGAGGGTAGGAGGGTGCACACCCCCTTGTTCGACGCCAGGCGAGGGTGCGCGGGGTCGATAGCAGTGTGCTATCAGACCTCGAGGCGAACGGTCGCCTGGTCCGAATTAGCTGACACACGCGACTTTTGACTGACAAGCGCAAAGCTACACCGCACCCGTCGCGCCACCTACGCGTCACAAGGTCTATGTAAGTACTATTAACCACTATCCAGTGACCCTTACAACCTGTAAGCCGGGAACTTTATGTCATTCATTCATACTGCAACAAGAAAACCTCTTCGTAAAATATCTACAAGAAAAATAAAAGAATACGGCCGGCTATATTATAAAAAGTAATTGCCTGTTAACGTTGGTTAATGGTTCTCTTATAAAGACCAACCTAATAATTTTATTCATTAAATACACGTTACCTTTCTTTCGTGAATTATTTAAATATTATGATCGAGTAATTATACAACATAATATAATATTTATGTTTTGGAGGTTTACCGGAAAGGTATACAGCGTATAGCGTACTTAGGTGTTACTTTCGAGTTATAAAACAAACAGCAACTGTCAATGAATGGCAAAGCTTTGTTACCTTTTACGTAATACGTAACTACTTGCACAATAGCAAAATATTGCAATATCACTCATTCAAATTTCAAAGTAAAAGATGTAATAAAAATAAAAGCCAAGTATATATCGACGTCTACTTTTGAAGTGAAACTTCTTTAGAATCGTTGTGATTTGAAACTCAATGAAACGAAAAAGCGACACTTAAAAGAGATAAACACATACATCTATATAACTAAGCCTGCGAGAGAATGAGATACGAGTTTTACATTGTGCAGCACATATTAGAGAGTCAATAAGACCGATGATTAAACATAGGTCCAATTTGGACCGAAATAAAACTGATAATAATATTTTTGAAGTGAAATTTCTTTAGAATCGTTGTGATTTAAAACTCATGAAACGAAAAAGCCGCACTAAAAATAGATAAACACATAAATCTATACGACAAAATTTGCGAAAGAATATGATACGAGTTCAGCACAGATTAGAGTCGGTAAGAACGATGATTAAACATAGGACCGAAATAAAACTGATAATAATATTTTTTAGACTAAAACAGTGAAAAATTGCAAGTGACACTTAAAAAGTTTATTTTGAATTGTAATGTGTAGACAGATGTAGGCTAAAGGAATTATATATATATATATATATATATATATATATATATATATATATATATATATTCATAAAAGTTAGAGAAGAGGTAACTGTGAGTATATTCTCTGAAGTTTCACTTGTACTGCATGTGAACTGCACACACGCAATTCTTATGGTATTTCGCTACTGTAAGTGTACTGTAGCGAAATACCAAAATTCTCAGTGGAGAAAGGCACTTAATCAAATACACTTCATATCTCAGAAAACTACACAACAAACCGCGTTCAAACCAATGTGCACCGAAATTAAGTTTATAAGTTCTAGCACTTTGAATGTTTTCAGTATCCACACCATAATTTAAAAGTTAGATTTTGAGATACACACTTTTATCATGTAAAAACATAAAGGTGTTTATTAATTATAATATTTTTTACACCTGTGTACCGTTATTTCAAACGCATATACATATACGAAAATAAATCTCGAGGAACACATTTGATAGCAATTAGAAAATGTTTAAATCTAACTGTTACGAAATTATATAAGTTTCTCATTTTACATATTTTTTTAAGTGAAACTTCTATCTATATAGACGGGGTCTTAGGATTTTTCTTTCACGACAAAGTGTTACGACTGCATGGAGGAGCGGCATAAATTTAGACTAGACTTGGTGAGAGGCGGCATAATTTTAGAGTATACTATCGATGTTTTTATTGATTCCGGATCCAAATAAGTTTTTCTGTTTGATAAAATAAAATATTTTTAAATAAAAAATGCTTTCATTAAAATGCACCTAACCTAACCAAATCATAATTTGCAGTAAACCTGCGGAAAATCGAAATGTGTGCTGGGACACATAGTAGAAGTGAAACTTCAACGGACAGGTGGAAAAACGAATCGCAACAAAATTTTAACATTAAGTTTTAAGGGCAGATTGTTAATGAACTTGTCCAATTTGAAAACCTGCCCGTAAAACTTCAAGTTAGAATTTTGTTGCGATTCGTTTTTCCACTTGTCCGTTTTTTTAGTCATTAATCCGGTGTAATACGATGAGATATTTTTTTAATATAATTTTCGTATTTTATACATACATACATAAAATCACGCCTGTTTCCCATGGGGGTAGGCAGAAACTATGGATCTCCACTTTCGACGATCCTGACAAACAACTTTCGCTTCACCTACTTTCATTAACTTCTTCAGATATGCGCGTTTATTTGAAATGCTTTTTACCTGACCTTTCTTTAACAATTCTGATATCTGTTCAGGGTATGTTCGTCTCGGTCTACCGGCAACAGCTCTACCATTGACAATACTGTCATATACCTGTTTTGTGATTCTACTTTTATCCATTCTCTCTGCATGTCCAAAATATCCGTCCTCGTCTTTTTCTTCCAGAATCTTCTCCCTTTTTCCAAAAGTCTTGCGACTGATTTACGCTGCCGGAAAGTTCTACCCCGGTCCCCAGAATAATGAATTAAATATATTAAATCTGTAATATTATAAATTTCTAAACATGCCGTGCACATTGAAGCTATTTATAAAAAATCACCTACACTATATAAACAATGCAATGTTTGTAGAATTCTTGTTTGTTTGTTCGGGATTCACGTAAACACTACGTGGCCCGATTTCAATACGGTTTTCTTTCATTAACAGCAAATTAGACTTAAAATGTGCGCTACTTTTTATCTTGGGAATCCTGCGGCAAATTTACTGGGAATTATTGAAAATGGCTAAATAAAAATCTCCAAAGTGATTTTTTTTGCTGATCATGATAGCAAATTTTGTGTAATAAAAATATGTGATTTATTTATCCCGAGAATCCTGCAAGAATTCTCCCGGGAGCGGTTTGTAGTTGGTGCATAAAAATTAGCTTATTCCGACACAGTTTTCAGCTTAGATTCTTTTTTAAATGCTGCGCTACTCTGTGTCTCGGGCATCCCAAGGGAATTTCAAGTCAAGCGTGGACGAAGTCACGGGCACATCCTAGTTATTTCTAAATCTAACCGTTTGCGTACCTGCCTTATACTTCGTTTACATTTTTACATTCTCCATTGACTTTTTATAATTTTTATATTTAAGGGTCGAATTTTCTATCATCGGATAAAAGGTATCAGTCAAATAAATTATAACCTGACTATGTTCAAAGGTAAAATTCAACTGTTTTATTCATGCAACTGTCGTTTTTAATTATTTTACCCTGTTGTGTTTTATTCTATATTCTATATAATAACTTTAATATGGTGATTGAAAAATCAGCCCTTAATGTAAGTATTCTTTATTTGGCTTGTGTCCTGATAGTGGAAATGACACCCTAACAAAAACTAAAAATATTTATAATTCCAATCCACTTGTACAAAGTATGTACATACAATAGTCAGAAGTTTACAAATTAACAACTACTGCGTACAGCTTAACAACACATTTATATTCGTATATTTTCGGTAATAAAATCAGTGTCATTACTGCGCTCGTTGAGTTTGGTACTTCTTACATTTTACCCTGCCCTCCTATACTAAAACTGTATAAAACATACAGAATTTTGGTCCTTCGAGCCGGATGAAAATACTGCCCAGAGCCTATCCATCACTCATCATCATTCGAACGTCGAATCCCGGTTGTGTTTGCTTCAACGCCAAGGGTCCGCTTTCCTACTTTTTCTCTCCACTTCGCGTGATCTTCAGCATCCCTTGTATTGAGACCATTGGCACGCATGTCCTCCTATTACTTGCGCCTACCCTTTCTACTGGGACCTGGCCGACGCGACATGTTTAGACATTTGTTCCCCACGTAACAAGCCGTACTCCTTATAATTGCAATCCTTTAAACCATGTAATTAGGTTCTCGATATTATTAATAACAAAAGCCTGGTACACTAAAAAAATCATACTAATGCGGTATTTATTCAAGATAATATAATAAAATTGTAGAGGTCAAATTTCTGTACAATGAAAAAAATATATGCTAAAACCGAGTTAGGGGGATGTAAGAAGTGAAATAGAACTAATTTAATTTTTTTCAATTTTTTTTGTTTCTCTGTTTGTCTGTTTGTCTGTCTGTTTGTACCGGCTAATCTCCGAAACGACTGGACCGATTTACATGAAAGTTGGTATAGTCGTAGCTTATATCCCTGGTCCAACATATAGGATACTTTGTGATCCCAAAAAATTAAAGAGTCCGCGTGGGATAGTTAAAAAACCGCACCACGCGGACGAAGTCGCGGGTAGAAGCTAGTTCAAGATAAAAAAAGTAAAATTAGGAAAATAACATAATTTCAGAACGGTTAGATTTAAATGGCTTCGATGATTTTATCTATCGTTTGTGTTGACTTGGTGTTTTTATTGTTTTAAGTTATGAATGCTGTAATTATCCACCCGAAAAAATGGTATTTTTATTTTACTTTTTATTGCTGAAGCACAGCAGATAGGCTGACGGCCCAACTGTTATGGAAAGTGGCTACCGTCACCTGTGGACATTAGCAATGCCGGATGTGCTGCCAATGTGCTGCCGGAAGGAGAAACTGTAACCTAGCAACTGATACCGGAGCACAGTTCAAAGTTGTCATGGCTGCATACTCTAGGAGGAGATTTTTTAATGTTCAAAAGCATAATTGTTTCTTAATACCATGCATATTTAATAGAAACGTGGGAGTTGTAGTCTCGCATTTGAATTTATTCAAACTATAGACTCTGCATTAAAAAAGGATGTCATAAAATTCGGTCCCATTAAATACTATGGCCCGTAAGGTTAACATTTACGAAAATTGAATGTATTTATTATTAGGTTTTATACGTTTATTTGAATTCCATAAAACAGTTTTTTTTTAATCACCTTCTCCGTCATTTTCCAAGACAGAGATATTCTTTTTCTTGTCTCTTTTAACTTATCTTTAAAACTATATAAGGGAAATAAGTGGGGAGTTATTTATTTATTTTTATTTTTCTTTTAGCTTTTCTTTTTTAAATAAATTTAAAAAAAATTAATTAAAGTCAATAAATTTTTATATGACTAATTCATTTTTATATCTACTTTATTTTATATACTATTTTTATATCTATTTATTAAATCTAGTTTTATTATACAGTTTATCTTACTATTCTATGTTTACAAATATATCATTGTAATATATTGGCAACATTTTATTGGTTTCTAAAGAAGTATATTCATTTAATAGGCTTATATGAAATATGAAAATATGAAATTTTACTATATAAAATGTATTTGATATTGGCCATTTTATTGCGATAGCAATATTTATACGATTATGTCATAAATTATAAAAAAATGAATATAGACCAAATAAAATGACAAAATATAGACCAAGCAACTTTTATTTTAATACGCTTTTATTATTGAACACGCTATTATTTGTTTAACCCGTATGCAGGAACGGAGAAAGAATACAATTTCCTGCGGCCGGGCGGCCTGTCGTAAGAGGCGATAAAACAACCCACAGCCAAGTGGTAGGGTACCTATTTGCCCCACTGGATGGATACCACCCCTGGTCTACAGTATGCCACCATAACAACCTTGAGTCGTGTTACGACATTAGTGACCAGATTCCAGTGTTTCTTAAGAGAGCAGCAGCGCATTTGTAGCACCTTTGGTGTTGCAAATGTCCATAGGTGATGGTAACCGGTTTCCATCAAGTGGGCCGTCTGCCTGTCTGCTTAACTCCTACAATAAAAAACATGCATATACGTGTGCATGTCGGTATGTAAAGGATTTTTACAACGTAACTTCACTAGTTTCGAAATATCCGAAAAACTTTAAAATTGGCACACGTGTTTAGGACCGATGATAATACAACAACTCTGTCCTTATGTCCCGCCAGGAGGTCAAGGTTAAATCAGTTGAATTATCAACTATCCTTAGAATGAGTTTGCCACATATGATGAGCTGTATGTACTATGAGTCGTTTTTTTTATAATAATATTATTATCACTTTTAGATGGTTTCGAGACTAAAAAATAAGAAAATAAAGTTAATACTTTGACTCTGAAAAAACAAGGTTTAAAAAAACTCCAACAAAAAAATAGAAAATATTTTTATGTATGCAGAGTGTTTATTCTAATGTTATGACTGCTAAAAAGAAGTTGTTTTTTGCACATTGTCGATTATATCGTGGAAAGTAGTATACGAATAGACATATAAATACAATACACTGCCTATACAGAATTGTCCTAAGATATCTCTTTTGATAGTTCAATAGTGTGTGCGTATTGCTTAAATTTTGAATTTCGTTTTCAGGCCCCCTTTTAAAATCCTAATTATTTATAAGTAAACTTTCCTGAGATAAACAGTTCTCGCACAGGCAGATGTCCTCCTGAATAACATCATTAGAGTACTTTTATTATTTTTAAGCATCAGAACCCCAAAACTGATCGTATTTTTATAGGGTACTAAAGTTTTACAATAAGAGTACCTAATAAAACATTTCGTAACAATGTTTACCAAAACAAAACAACAAACAAACAACAAAACAATGTTTTGTAATGATGCCTAGGGCAAAATCCTCAATTTTTCCCTAATCAAAAGTAACAAAACATTTTAGTATAGACTAAATAAAAATAAGCTATTAATTAGCGAGGATTTATGAAGATAAACAATAGGCAGCTCCTGGTAAAACATTCTTTGTTATCCAGAATATAATGTAATTAAACAGAAATCCAAAAACTGCCTTCATCCCTTTTTAATAGTCATGACGCCAATCGCCTTTTTTCTAGAGGAATCTGTTTGCGGACACCCAGCCACACGGCGACTACAGCAGGATATTCTTGGTCAGATGGGCTGCCGTGATACCTACTAAAACCCCTTGGTATCCTCCTGTAACCACATGTCGAGGAGCTCTGTCTTGACCTATGACGGAGGCCCTGAAAAAAAAACCACATGTCGAGATCCCGGGACGTGCGTGAGCTTTTCGGCACGACCCTGACTGATACTGACTCGCCCCTATGGGCAGGCCTCTCCTGCCTTAATCCGTACTTAACGGACACGCGTGTGGAACTCCAACACGCCTCTACTCAGCGGCTTAGATGCGGATGACCGACTAATGTCTCCGAGAGCCGCCACCTGCTGCCGCACTCTTACGGCGGCCGGTGGCCATAAGCCGTCCGGCACCGAATCCTATTGTTGCGGCGGAAGAGAAGCGCGACTGCTCACCCCTCTCTCGCTCATGACGCCTTATCCTGGACAAACCATCTACAGTTCCAGGAGACTTAATCAAAATATCTTTAGTCTACAAATGTGTTCCCAAGTTTTACAATGTTGTAATAAGGATCAGATGCACTTTTGACTTCCTATTCATCACAGATCTTAATCCTCTAGGCACTTTAGGATGATATCGTTTAGAGCTGGTTTACAACACGTATTAGACACATAAGTAGTAGACATTAGTGGTAAAATTTAACTATATTTTAAGCGCAAGCTATTACCAAAATCATTGGTTTCATACATCAAATCAATTAAATTTAATATGTGTGGTTTGATGTATACCTACTTACGTTTGTTACTACATTACTAGAGCTTCATAATACACAGCGCAAAGTTTAAAACTTTGCGCTTTACTTTTTAGTTTTAAGAGGTGACTATGTTATGCTATTATGTATATATATATATATATATATATATATATATATATGTCGCAGAACGGCCTCGTTCTCACGACATCTTTAGTTATTTCAGGTTTAGTGGGCGTCATCAGGATGAAATGCGAGCATAAAACACAATAGCCACGGTTTATACACTTTTAATTTAGATTTCATCAACATTATGACATAGTTTAGACCGAGCAGCGGGTTCAGGGCACCCGCTCATACTTCTAACTTAAAACACTTTCTTTAAAATACTCTAAGGTCCAACTCGACCTGCTGCCATCAACTCAATGTGCCACAAAAACTCCTCAGTCTACCGAAGTAGATACTACTCAAAGTATAGAGGGCGTCCGACCCCGCTCCGCCATAAGCTCTGCTCTGATTGGTCGTTTATTAAATTACAATATTCATAACTTTTATTAGGTTAGAACGATCTTGAAGTTATACAAACATTAACAAATCTAATTAAATTACATTAAGAATTTTAGAAGTGATTGTAATGTAAACAAATGATATTGTGCGTTATACATCCTGTCAACAATACATCGTCATGTCGTATGAAGTCATAGCTTCCCTCCGACATATATATATATATATATATATATATATATATATATATATATATATATATATATATATATATAATAGCGGTTTCGGCAGACGTTGCCCTGCCCTGAAAAAATAAAAATCTAGAACCCGATTCCAGCGCCACGGGTCTAATTGTGAATCTAAACCATCCCCTGGCCCATTCAAATGCAAATTTTTTTTCACCTTGGGTTACATTATTGAAATTTTAGTACGGATCGGTTTAAAATAGGTCCAGTAGTTTTTGAGTTTATTCGTTACAAACATACAAAAATACAAATATTTCCTCTTTATACTTTTAATAATAAATAAAAAATAAATAATTTTACTATAGAATAGACTATAGTAAATGTAAATAAAAAACAATGGATTAGAATAATATTGAACAATAAGCTGCCTTATCGCGCATTCTCATCTATTTCAGGTAAACACCTGAATAAAAATAACATATCCCTGATAGTAGCAAATCTATTTACTGTCTTTTGAAATGCTAAACAATCGAACGAAAAAATCATACAGCTTATTATATCTACAAATGAAAAACTGTTAAAGTAAAAACTCAATCATATTAGTTAGTAATTTTAAATATATACGTTAACACGTAGCTATTAACATAACAATAAAATTAAAATATGCAACCCTGTTGAATTTAATAACTTGAACTTCCTTACTTTACAAGCATTGTTGGAAAATATGTTGGCTATCCAAGTATTTCTTTATTGTCGAGTTATTATTAATTTTCAGATATCTATGCAACAAAACGTTCAAACTTAATATTTTAGATTCATTTGTGAACTGAAATTTTCACGTTCAAATAGATTTTATACTTCTTTATACATAAAATTGTTATTATCCTATAAATTGAAATTAGCGATGAGTAAATTTAATTTTGTTTATAACAGTGTAGTTTCGAGATTCGATAGACTACTTGCGGTACAACTATTTTTTACTCGCATATTAAGAATATAAAGATTTATGAGTTCGATGTTCGTGTTCATCCGATTGTGTTGAAACTTTATGCAGTTGGTTGGTCAGTTGATTAATACGAATTTCAAAAAAAATAAGTAAAGAAATTCAATGGCAAGCAAAAATATTAGCAATAACCTGTGATCATTTGACGTTTATTTCAATTTCTTTCACTTTTAAGTTTCATGGTTTTTTTTTTAAATTTCATCAAAAGAATGCCGAGTGCGTTTAAGTCGTTAAACTTCTTTTTATTCTTTTAGAGCGTTACTTTAAAGAAAGATAAAGAAGTTTTAAGATTATCAAATAATTCAAAGCCCATTGTATGTATCTCCTTTCATAATTCACAATTAAATTAATGTTCAATCGAAAACTTTCTTAAAATTATTAAGGCGGGTTCCGCGGGTGATACCCACATCAAAAACTTTCACCCTGTAGTAGACAAATACGCATTAATGTTGCTTATAACGTATAGATCAATGTTGTTTACAGCAAAACGTATCTACCCATAATATGATTCCAAAGCAAAATTATAAACATATGTATGGATATATTTATATTATTATAAAAGTCCAAACTATTCTTTCAGAAACTTTACCACCAGTCTTAAGGCATTCGGCTATATAGTTTAATGTTCATATTATTGCTTGAATTGAACAATTGTTGTAAAATATTGATTGTTTAAACGAATCTTGCAGATCTCAACTGTTAAGTAAAACATTTTGAGTCCGCATAAGAAATTCTCTGTTAGCCATCAGTTTCAAACATATAATTTTGCTGTGGCTCTTTTATATGAACATTATAAGAATAAACATCTATGGGGTGTAGATGTTTTAATTTCGGCCCTGAAAACTAAACACATTCAAAACCATGCATAAATATACCATAGAACTATAACCACGTATATAATATAACCACTCTAAGGATATATACGTATAACCACGTATATATCCTTAGAGTGTAGTCTTATATATGAAGAAACTACGGAACTATAATAAGCAGAGAATGAGTGATTTATAGTTTATATATAGGTTATAATATATCACAAAAATTGTATAACATATGAGCTAATATTCCACAAATGGAGTTCAGTGTGGTTTCATCACAGTTTACTCTCTTAATTGACTTGGATATTAACATCATTACTTTGATCACTTGTGGTAACACGGACCTCCAATCTTATCATATCTGTGGTTAACATAAACATCGCGGAAACTACATATTGATACTAGTAAGCATCAGTATGTCATAATCACTGATATAATTTCTATACTACAAACAGGAACGATCGTTAGTTGGTGTCACGCCACATTAAGATTAAATTGTCAAAGAGACAATATGTTAGCTTACGTATAGTATTCTAGACGTCCGAGTTATTTTATAATATTGTTACGAGTATCGGGACTCGTATTAAAATAGATAATACTATAGAGTTTATTAGAACTATACAAACACGTATAACGCAGATACAAATATAACAGAACACAACAAATCCAAACGTAAAGCAGAAGGTCGTATTTCAATAAAACGCGCAAAGTCCGTCACTATTAGATTCCCGAATCTACACACGTCACGCCCGTTTCGTAGTCGTAGCCCAACCGCCCCCTCCTTCCATCAGGACGTCGTTTTATACTTCACAAATGCAAAAGAACTCGCAACACCTGGCTAATGATGCTAATGAACGAGGACAATAGGCTATTCGCCACAATAATTAGAAACGTATGCCAATAAATAAATGAACAAAAGAAGACGATCATAAATGGTTTGCAATTAGTTCAAATGCCGACAGGTAATAAAATGTGCTTCTACAGATCTGTACGTGGAATTTGTCTATATCAGCGTCTAGGTTGTAACAATATGTAACGAAACTAAATACATAATATTATAAATATGTTATAGTTTTGTGTATAATTTTAAGTTGAGGTCGTTAGATTTGAAACTGGAACTTCAGTATGGGTGTTACTCCAGTATTACCATTTCATGGTACTCAGCTATACCCACTTATTTTTCGCAATGTTCTTGTACTGTATTAACAAGCAGTAAGCAGGGAGTCACTGCCTCTATTCGCAATGTGAAATACAGTTTACGCACAGCCCACTACTTGGGAATATAAAGTAGGGTAGTGTGGGACTACCCGGCCAGCCCGATATACCCATTACACTATACGTACACCATGTTCTATAGTTTTTGTCATTAGCAGCTTTAAGTGTAGTTGCTACAAAAAAGGCAATAAAGCAATTTCTACACAATTTACTATTAAATAATTATAACAGTTATGTTTAAGTTTGTTTCAAAATAAATACTAATTTTAACATGCAAGTTCGGTATTTCTAACTAAGCTGAATTATTTATACAAGCATTCAAGAAATGCTCTGACATTTTATACGAATCCAAAATTATATATTCGTGTGTTAGAAAAATATATCGTTAAAAACATTTTTTGTCCTTAAATGACTAATTGATTATTTATTTAAATAAAATAATACAGTAAATAAAACTTAAACATAAGTAAACCAAATTCATCAAATATTAGTTATAAAGTGTTACACCTATAATGTACTCCTTCAAAACTATGAATAGAATACTACCTAGACCACCGTCTCTTTAACAACTAATCATCAAATTTCCTTTACAAATTAGTTCAAAGATGGCCTAAATACCAACCCTGCTGTGTATAAAATTAACACATTCCACTAAAAATGATGACCCTGTAAAAAATTAATAGCAATTTTAAACGAAGCGGCCCTGTGGCTTCTCTGCTCTCGGCCATTGGAGATTACTTTTGAATTTCGGCGGATTATCATCTCCAGCGCAATATTATTATGGAAGAAAAATATTTGAATCAGAATCGCCCAGTTCTGAAAAGTTCCTGAACTACTTGGTCACTCGCCTCTCGCTTTTTCGCGATTACATACAAACATATTATTACGCTTGTTTCCCATGGGGTAGGCAGAGGCTACAAATGTCCGCTTGCGTTATCCTGACAAACAACTTTCGCTTCATCTATTTTCATTAACCTCTTCATACATGCACGTTTATTTGATATGTTTTTTTTTACGCTACTTTTTATTATTTAAAATCTATTTATTACACCACAATACACACAAAGTTTGAATATTGTAAATAGTAAAAACACTTATTAATTGCTTCTTCGTACACAATCTGAAAAAGTGAATATCGTGACGTCATCATTCAACTAACGCATTTTGTAATTTCATTTTTTGCGTACTTTTTGTTAAAAGTACGCAGATAAAAATATTCTTTTTATAAATTGAAAATCTATGACTAAAATTTATATAAATAAAAAATAACGGCATAGTTACAATAGTAATTAAAAATAAAATGAAACGTCTGACCAAATTCATACATTACATGCATTCATCCATATTCCATATTTTGAATGTACTGCAATAAAAGACGTGTGACACAAATACGTCCAGAAACTGAGAAAGAATATAACTTCCTGCGGCCGGGCGGCCTATTGTAAGAGGCGACAAAACAACACGCAGACAGGCGGTAAGGCATTTACGCGTATGAATGACTACCAGTCCTGGTTTTGAGTATGTCGCCATAACAACATTCAGTTGTGTTCCTGCATTAGTTGCCAAGTTCCAGTTTCCCTGTAGAGACCGGCAACACATTGGTAGCACCTTTGGTGTTACAAGGCGATTGTAACCGCTTTCCATCAGGTGGGCTGTCTGCCTATATGCTGACTAATGCATTTTTTTTATATTATACTGGTAACGCTTTTAATAAAATACCTTCAGAGCAAATTCCGTTAGAAGTCTACATACGTGTGTAATATGTTTGTTGATCCGATCAGATGGTGTACCGTAATTCAATCGGCGCTTAAAAGGAATATTCGGTACTGCTCCATAATGACATCAATTTGCCGGTGTGCTGCACGCCTTTTACACATTTATACCGAAGCCTGCTGTATTTCGCCGATACTTGGATGCTGCAAATCGATTAAGCTATCAACCTGCAATTAGGACTAACAAGGTCTGCCTTAACGTCCTTTGATCAATTTAGTGCCAACACTTAACGTCGCATCCACTACAGTAAAGTTTCCATTGACTAATTTTCGCGAAGCAGTTAGTAGTGAGGTGTCACGTGTTCCTAGAAGTTATAAGGGTGGCAGCTTTTTTAAATAAATGCTTCATAGCAACCTTAACTTCCCTTCATAAATAAGATATTAATTATACATGAGAAGCATTTAAAAGGGAACACATTACAGGTACTGAAAACCTAAAAAGTTCAAAGTAAATAATAAATAAGTCAGCTTAAATATTTTGACCTGGAATTAGCGATGATTTTATAACCGTAACCTTGACTCATGATTAAAAGAAAAGCACCGAAGTGTTTTAGAAGGTACATATACCTATTCGCCTTTCGAGGTGAATCAGTTTGCGGTCACCTCACAGCTAGGGGACATGTTTAACAGTGGGGTAGTGAGGGCCTCGCCACCTGCTTTTGCCGGAATATCTACTAAACAGCGTGGTGTTAACGCTAATGTCATATGCCAGGGCCACGAGAACAGGTAGTGGCAGACACCGCAGCCTTGACTGATGTGAGTTCGCTCTTTTTTACGGGTGAGTCTTTAGGCCGAGGATTGGTGGACCCCTCTGGCAACTTTACATCGTTTTGAATCAAGAAAGGTTTTGAATCAACACCACCGCATTCCCCTCGACGCCTTCTTTGCCGATATGTTATTGTTTTCTCCATCAGTACGTGGTAATTATAACAATATGCACAAGGTCAAAAGAAACCTACCTAAGAGATGTACATTTTTCAGCCAGGATTCACATTCAAATCCCAAACTAAAACGACAGTTAGACACTACACTACACTAACCTATCAGCTTTGTTTTGTGTCGCATAAAATTCCGGCACAGCAATAAGCTTAATGAAAGACTCATTTGCTGAAAATGCGACATACATGTTTCTCAACCCTTCTTTCTTTTTATTATGATTGTGATTAGTGTTAGTACGTGGCTATATCTTCTAATAAAGTATTTTTCTTTCTTTCTTTTATAAGCTTCGTACATATATAATTATGTTTATTGCATCGGCATCCAACATAAGTTCGTAACTAGAGCACTTCAGCACCTTTGAGGTGTAAGCAGTAAGACGAAATAATGCTTATGTTTAACGGCCAAGCGTCATCTGTGGACTAATTTATCATTAACGAGTGATCTGACATATTAGTGATGTGTTAGCAACAGGGACAAGCCTGCCGTCCGCAACGTAAGCGCGGCGGGCTGTAAACCACAAACCGCAAGCGATTCACTCGTTTGCTTCCAAATGACGCGAATGACATTACCACTGCCACTGTTCAGTACTAATTAGCGGTTATTTTTTTATGAAGTTATAATGAAGTAATTAAGAATATAATAATTATAAAAAAGCGAATCGTTGTGATTTGAAACTCGATGGAACGAAAAAGCGACACTAAACAGTAATGCATGAGTGACTTTAATAATTTTATAACTCAAATAAGTATTCGGGTTTGCACTGAATAATATTTTGTAGATCAATATTCGGCTGAGTACTAAATAAAAAGCTGAATACAGTAAATACTAAGTAAAGTGTAATTTATTACGTTAGCTTAGACACCCTGCGGCGTCAGATAACCCGAGAGCTTTTTCGATGCTTATTTTTTTAGCTAAATGAATTAAAAAGTGTCGGCGATATTTAATAACTTGGGTTAATATTCTCTTATAATATCTCTAAAAGCGAATTATAATAATTGCTGTACATTGGTAGTCTTGACTTTCGTTCAGACCTTTAAATGGTAATTAATGTTAAACTATTATTTGTGCATCTTTTATGCCCCTTCCCCATCTGGGATAATTTTAGTGTTTAATACGTTATTTGTGATGCAACATTGTTATCAATTGACAATGACGTTAAAATTGACAGATAAATGCATTTATATAATTACAAATAACGTAGCCAATCAATTGTGAGCGCTTACATTGTTCCAAATATTAAATCTGATAGTTTTTAATGAAAATGAGGTATTTTTTCTGCGTATTCTGTTCTATTGGAACGACTTCCCCCAGCTGAGATTTTTCGATACGTTTTCCAAAAAAGGTATCATAAAATTATTTTGAGGCCGGATACAACATAGTAATCTAATAGAATCTCTCGTGTTGCAAATGTCCATAAGCAACGGTAACTACTTTCCATCAGACGGGCCGCCAGTTTGTTTGCAGTAAAATACACACAGAAGATTTTAAATATACAACGACGATAAACTGACATACAATATGGTATTCTAGTATTTTATTCCATCGCAGATGTCGCATATATTATCCAGTTTACTATACCTACTATTTATTCATCGTCTTCTATAACTGTCTCAAGGATTTGTTTTTAAACGACTCACTTTTTTTAAATGTTGCGCCCAACTAGCGAAGTGTTTCCACTTTACAAATTTTCCTTAATAGGTATGCATCCTATTAGTTCATCCAAATGAAAATAATGGCCAATCGCACTAAAAAGTATTCAAGTACAGGGAGGCGGTGACAGCACGAATAAATTCCTTCCCATAATTTTTTTGTACTTGTTCTAACCTAGCATGTAACCGTTGCACTCAGACTGCCTCAATTAGACGTCTTAAAGGATAATCGACTCAAACAGAAATGTAATTTACAATAATATAATATGTTTTTAAATAAAGAAATTGAGATTTGATCCTTTGTGTATGCCTAATCCTATGGAAACAGCTGTATTATTATGTTCATAATTCAAAATGATGGCAAGTTATATTGGAGTTTCTTAAATTTACGCCATTTCACGCTAATATGTCGATGGGTTTAATGCGTTATTTGAGATGCGATATTATTAATAACATTAAATATTGACAGTTAACGTATTAATATACATTAATGTGGCTGTGCCTTAACGACGTTATTTGATGCTTTAAATAAGACACATAAGGCCACAGCCTAAATCTTTAACACTAACGTAGATGAAGCCCTAGAAACAAAACACTCTAAATTCCTCCCATCTTAGTTATTTTACGTCGGTTTCGGGTCTGGGTTCCGCTTTGCCAATTTTTTTCCTTCATTTCGTGTGATCTTAGCCTTCCCTTATTCTGAGACCATTCAAGATGTCAAACGAACATTTCTTGGGCCCATGCCTTCTGCTGAGTCTTGGAAAATGTGGATGTAAGCATTTTGCACATATAACTAGCGGGTGTCCATAAAATGTGATCGGACCAGCGTAGGTGAATCTTTAGATTATTTATCTGCAATGTAACAGACTCCAAGTCTGCCACGGATGCGGAGTTCTAACGGGGCTCTTCTCCGTAACTCTAACTACACATTCATCTCAATTAAAAGTAGCTTTTACTTGTGTCATTAAAACACAAAAAGTTGATGTTTGCAATTTATAACAGGGAAAATAGTTCTGCCTTTCAAGAACCAGGCATGATCGGAAATTCGTAGCTGAAATGAATTTGGGCTGAAGTATTTACGAGATGCGGTTAATTTAATTTTTATCTGACGGGTGGTTCCGAGGCCGTGAATTTCATTTTTCCGACGGTAGCACATCTAATTTCGTTTTATTTTAGATGAAACGTGAGTGACATACGCAGTGTTGAACTTGAATGACTTTATCAAATAGTAGTCAATGACATAATCAAGAAATAGTCAACGTCTTTATCAAGTAGTCATTTGCAGTCGTAGGACGACAGGTCACAACGAGTTATACTGACTGTGAAATGTTTATTAATTTTAAAACTAGCTCTCATTTTGAATATGAATCTACTTTCTCCTTTGAGTTGTGCAATTGTTTGCTGCTTGTATAATAAGCTTTACTACGTTGCTGTATAAAATATTAAAAAGCAATTTTATCACTTGTCACTCGGACTTTGAAACTCATCATTTCCAATTCAGTTCATCATTCTCTTTTTACAGAAAACGCGGTAAAAGGATTTAAAGAAATACATGTTGATTAAAATTAGTATTATTTTTTATTTGTATTTATTGACATTATACAGTTTTGCCTGAAGCAATATTTAATCCGTGCCGGAAGGGAGAAAGAATATAATTTTCTGCGGCCGGGCGGCCTGTTGTAAGAAGCGACAAAATAATCTACACCCAGGTAGGGTATTTGCCCGTCTGGCTACCACCCCTGGTCTAGAGTATGCCGCCATAACCATCTTGAATTGTGTTCCGGTATTAGTGACCATGTTCCAGTCTCCCATAAGATAAGAGAGCAGCAGCGCATTTATTGCACCTTTGGTGTTACAAATGTCCATAGGCCATGGTAACGGCTTTCAATCAGGTGGGCCGTGTGCCTGTCTGCAGATCTCATGCAATAAAAAAAGGCATATTTAGTGTTCCACCAACACATAAAGAATATGATCTTAGTCTTACCATGGCAGAAGAATAGTATTAGTTTCCCATTGTCTCACTACATTAATCTTTGAAATAGTGTTGCTGAACATTTCTACCTAGTTAAATGACGAGGAATGAATGATTTATTTTACTAAATAATTGTTTGATTTTTGTTTGACCTTCAATGACTCCTTCATATATTAAAAGACTAAGCATATTTAAACTTAGTATTAATATGATATAGAATAATTTATTTATTAATTATTGCCGAATACAATAAATAATTATCTAAATCTAACAACATGATATGAATATAATTTCGAATATTTATATTGCAAACAAATACTTCGATATTACTTTTAATTTTCTATTCGAATCTAGATAAGCTTTACAATAATAATGACATAATAATCTAAAAGCCACATATTATTTTGCCTTACTTGCCAAACCATAACAATATAATTGCCATATTATAACGTCATCGGTCAATAGCTTTCAACATTAACTTATAAGTAATTTGAAGTCGAACTAGGATATTATTCAAATTGGTGCCCTGTACTTTTGAGGACAGTCTAATATTTTTTTAAATTTATATGGTATTAAAATTTTGAAAATGCTTATTTTAAAATTGGGCTGATGTAATGGTTTCCAAATGGATAGATAAAAAAAATCATAATATACCATTACAGAAAAGTGAGTCTTGTCGCTGAAAAGCTATATCTTCCAAATAATCCGTGGAAGGAATAAATTGCGTTGGAAACGGCGTTGGTGCTATATTTAATTAGTGTACGATTGTGAGATATATATATTATTATATCTTATAGGGCTACCTCCAGGGTCGTATTAAGCATATTGTAGTGTTTTTGTATATGTTAGGCCCCTCGCCCACGGCGACTTTTTGTAGCGATGTGTCTCGTGTTTAATAAACGCGCGACAGCATCGCTACTACTGCGTATTAGTCGCATTTGTAACGCGCTACAGTAGCGATGCCAACGCGGTTTCGTTGCCCACGCCTCGGGTGCTTACGTAAAAGCAGCACCAAAGACAACGTGACTAATGTTGCCTCAACGGAGTCCGTCTCGAAACTGTAGCAATCGCAGGTATTTTTGTGCCGTTACTGAATTGCGCTTGCTCGCGACAGCATCGCGACCCTGTGGGCGAGGACACACAGCTGGCGACCGCTTCGCGACTGTACCGATGCGGACACGCAACGGCATCGCTACAAAATGTCGCCGTGGGCGAGGAGCCTTAGCCATTTTTCACGGACACGACTAGGTTTATCTATATGCATGTTTGACATGAAGATGTAGGGTCTATATGGTTCTAAGCAGATGTCTGCTATCTAGACATAACCCAGGAACAACTAGATAAGAACGGATTCAAAATGTTTGTATTCGTTGCATATTTGGTTTGCGTAAATATGACCATGTCTTCAAATTTCCTGATAAGCTTAAATGGTGACCTACTTGCTTAACTACTGCTTTAGCTGGAATGTTCACTTCTTTCACTTTTGCACAATATCCTTTACAGACCCTGTACTCCCCTATATTTAAATCCCCTATATTTACTAACTTTTTAGTTTTTTCTATCAATCTCATTCCTGTAATTTCGCTTAAATGAAAATCTTTTGCTAACAATACCTGCACACACTTCATACTTCGTAGGAAATTATTTTGCCAGTACAGGCTGTCCGACTGTGGAACTTCCTCCCCTTACCAATCAGACAAGCTTAATCGAAGCTGGGTGCTAATTAATGTACCCTCGGATGACTCAATTGACCGGACTAACTAAGCCTGTGAGAGAATGAGATACGAGTCCTACATTTTGCAGCACAGATTAGAGAGTCAGTAAAGTGGCTTCCACACGATACAATTTTGTAACCAATATGACTAGATTGACAATAGAATTGTATAGTGTGGATAGAAATATGAAATTCGAGGTCATTGGTTGATTGGGACGGCTCGATTCGATTGTGTTCAATGAAATCGGGTGGTGTGGACGCCAGTTGCTCAATTTATTAACGTACTCATCAGCACAGCGGCGTCCGCAGCAGGTTACTAATTGCTAAATTATAATAATAATTACTAAATTCTATCAATCGTGCAACGTTTCGTGAACCATTATCATAAAATATCTGAAATCGTCATTGTCCAGCTCTTTAATTACGTGTACGTGGCTCAGTTGCTTAATTTTTAACAACCATTGTTTTGTCATAGCGTTCAATATTTTTTCCTCGTCTACATTTGTAGTTAGAGCCAAAATCAATTTTTTTTTGGGTTCTTGTTGAGAACATCTTGCTTGACACAAGTCCGTTCAGCAGAGGCAAAAAAAATAAAACTGAAATGGCGATCTACTTTTGTACGTTTGGTTGGACAATAAGATTGTAGCCAATTCAATTGGCAAATATGAGTGACAATCAAATTGTATCGTGTGGAAGGGGCTTAAGGACGATGATGTAACATAGGTCGAGAAAATGAGTTAGAATACATTATATTTAATCATTTAAATACTATGCTCACACAGATGGAGTTAAGAATGTTTTGAAGTTTTGCGTTAATACTTCAAATTTCGTGTTTAAAAAAATAATTATATTATAAAAATATAATATATGACATGTGGGGAAAATAATTTACACATTGGGTAACCGGGGCAGTCTTTAACTACGGGTGCAAGGGGTGCGAGGCACCCGGGTGCTGAGACCTAGGGCACAAGTTGATTGACTTCAATAAAGAACTCAGTAGAGAACATCGCCATGATTATTCAAGATCTGAATAACGACATAACACATGACCATGTATTACATAAAAATTGTGTGTGTGTGTGTGCACGCAGTAGAAATGAAACAAAGTGTAACAAGAAGGGGTAGGGATTCTAATTTATTTTCCCCACATGTGCGTGCGTGCGTGCGTGCGTGCGTGCTTGCGTGAGTGCGTGCGTGCGTGCGTGCGTGCGTGCGTGCATGCGTGTGTGTGTGTGTGTGTGTGTGTGTAAACATAATTTGTATATATAGTCTTTATGCTAAAAACAAAGCATTAAAATGTTATTAATGAGTGTCATCGCACTTCAGTTTAGAATTTGCCAACGTAGATTTAAATATAGTTTAAAATCATATAACGTATAAAACTTATCACTATATATTTTAAAATTATTGTTACGAGTTACGGGACTGGAATTAAAATGCCGTTGGAATTACTATAGAATTTATTAGAACTATAGAAACATGCATAACACAGGTACATATATAACTGGACGCAACCACTACAAACTTGATGCACGATTCAATAACACGCGCAAAGTCCGTCACTACATAGCTTATCGAGTGTACACACGTCTTGTCTCGCTTGTACCTATCGCTAGACTGCCTCACCCCTCCGTTCGGGCATTACTAAGGTGTACTATATATTTCGACATAATACTCGACCGCGTAACTATAATTTCCAAGAATCATACCTGACTAATGCCTACCATAAATGATTACAATACACAATAGGTTGTTTTCCTAGTTACACATTTGAAACACAATGTAAACAACAGAAGTCCAAATGAAGAAACGGTAATAAACTGCAGGTGTGAATTGGTCTTTGTCGGTCGTAACATTCTTTTAAATTTTTAAAAAGTCAACTACGCTATATAAAAAGAAACCTAAAATTAAATACTAGAACTAAATAAAAAAGAGGGCATCATTATAGATAAAATATTGATTGAGAATTGAAATGTATGGTTTGAAATGAAATTTATCTACTAGAAATTGAACGGTATCTGTAATTAACGTGTTACTCTAGTTTCCCAAGCTCCACGGTCCACCAACTCAATAACATAACAGCGTTAATTGGAAGTAATTGGGGCATGATCTACGTGTAAGGGCTCGACTAACGATATTTTAATAGACCTTCACATAGAAAGTTCTTTATATATACTGTTAGTTTGAATAAATAAAATCAAGCAAGCCCTGGTAGTTTTGTGACTATCGCGTTTGTGTCTCGAACTAGGGTTTAGCATGTCGTGAGTTCGAATCCTCACCCTGAAACGTACACACTAAAGTAGTTTTTCTGTGAATATGCAATACAACGCGGCAAAAAGCAGACATTGTGATGCTAAGTAAAGTAACACGCTCTAAAATAGACTCATCTTACCTCCTATCAATTTTTTTCTTAAAGATTGTTTCGAACCCCTATACAAGCTGGTAGCCCAACGGATATTTAACAATTATAGGAAAAATTCTTATTTTAATCGTGTATGAAAAAAATATAATAATGTCTTAGATGCTTCACATGATTTAGATTTGTATAACGATAAACCACAATTAATTAAGAGCTTTTTAGCAAGACAGCGGTTACAAGCATACGCGGTTTAATCCTTCTTTATGTTATTAATTTTTTTGAAGTGAAACTTCTATATAGAGGGGGTCTTATGGAGTTTAGGCTCACGAAAAGATGTCACAGTCACGTGATCACCGTCACTAATTCTTACATTTTTAAACTCGTGATATCTTTCGAATGGAATGTCCGAATTGAATAATTCAAAAAGTTATATAAAGGTATTGAAGCACTCTTGAATATGAAGTAATTTATTTTGATAAGAATTAATATCAAGATACAAATAAAAAGCCTTTTCTAGCGGCGGCATTTTAATTAATTTTTTATAATAAAAAAACGCTTATTGTGGCATAACTATAATAGTTAGATATATGTTGTCGCGATACTTTTTGTAAATAATGATGTGTTCTACAAAGTCGTAGTACATTATTTTATTTTATCATCAATAGTTTTCAGCGCACGCGAATTTAGGTAATTATTTTATAACTTGGATTAAATTATTGGAGTTTTAGTAATGATCCCTAATTTTTTTGTAAATATAATATACCCTATGTCACCCGGGGGTAGCGTAGCTTGCCAACAGTGAAAGAATTTTTCAAATCGGTTCAGTAATTTATTTTATTTGTTATTTTATCATCAATAGTTTTCACAACGCACGCGATTTTAGGTATTTTTTTATACCTTGGACTACATTATTGGAGTTTTAGTAATGATCCCTAATTTTTTTGTAAATATAATATACCCTATGTCACCCGGGGATAGCGTAGCTTGCCAACAGTGAAAGAATTTTTCAAATCGGTTCAGTAATTTCGGAGCCTCTTCATGCAAGCAAAAACTCAAAAATCTTATCTTTCCTTTTTATAATATTAGTCTAGATATTCATAAATATATTTATTATAAAATTAATTGGATATTTGCATATTATAAAAAGCGTAAGATTTTGCGCTGGAAGTTGCTTAATAAAATTGGGAGCTGGGTTGCCCTAAAAAGCGCTATATCTAGCTTCGAAAGCGCTAAAGTGGCAGACTTGGTGAGCCGAGCCAAGCGCCAGGGAAGTCCCGCAAACGAGAAAGCGAGCGAGAGAGCGAGCGAGGATATACCTCGTTCTCCGACGACCTCGTCCCTCTAATACTTAAAATTGCGTTCTGCGCATCGGAAAGTGCGATGTTCCGAGTCGCTATTAATGGAGGCAAACTTAAGTTTGCATCGAACTATAGCTCTGCTCTCCAGGTGATAAGGCATCACTGCCTCTATTTGTGGTATGTGTAAAATTAAATATAAATAAATAAATAGAGTTTATTGAGGAAACAAAAATAACAACAAGAAAACTTTGCCAACTGCTTAGTTTTTCGAAAGTCATAACAAAAGTGAACGACAACGAACGACAAAAGTGTTGATGTAAAAAATGGTCGGTGCGTGGGTAGCGTATTACATACACCATTAAAATGTACTTAACCTAACCAAATCATAATTTGCAGTAAACCTGCGAAAAATCGAAATGTGTGCTGGGACACATATTAGAAGTGAAACTTCAACGGACAAGTGGAAAAACGAATCGCAACGGACAAGTGGAAAAACGAATAGCAACGGATAAGTGGCAAAACGAATCGCAACGGAAAAGTGGAAAAAAGAATGGCAACGGATAAGTGGAAAAACGAATCGCAACGGACAAGTGGAAAAACGAATCGCAACGTACAAGTGGAAAACGAATCGCAACGGACAAGTGGAAAATCTTCAACTGACAAGTGATAAAATGAATCGCAACAAAATTTTGACTTGAAGTTTTACGGGCAGGTTTTCAAATTGGACAAGTACATTAACAATCTGCCCGTAAAACTTCAAGTTAAAATTTTGTTGCGATTCATTTTATCACTTGTCAGTTGAAGATTTTCCACTTGTCCGTTTTTTTATAAGTGGAAAGTTTTTTTAACTATCCCACGGGAACTCTTTAATTTTCGGGATCAACAGTATCCTATGTGTTGATCAGGGATATAAGCTACCACCATACAAAATTTCTTTTAAATCAATCCAGTCGTTTCGGAGATTAGCCCGTACAGACAGTCAAACAAAACATTTGGAAAAAATCTAAATTAGTTCTATTTCACTTTTTAAATACCCCTGAATAGGTTTTTAAATTTTTTTTCATTGTACAGAGATTGGAACTCTACAGTTTTATTATATGTATAGATGTATAGTACATATGTACTTAGCTAAGTTCCTGCTTGTTATGATTAAAGATAACCAATTGCATCTTTTTAGGTTGCGTAACCAAATGGTACAAATAGTATCTTTATTAATTTCCTGTCTACCTTGTGTGTCTGTCTACGTATGGAATACCCATTTTTTAAATAATGTTTCTATTGAGTTACAATTTGAAACAAAGTCGTTTTCTATAAGTACGCCAATATAGTTGTAGATTGATTTACTGTATATTCTGTAATCTATTTTTCATCGTTCATTTCTTATTCGGCATCAAGCAAATAGGACTTTTCATTTAAATTAAAAAGTACAAAATTAAGCCGTGAAAGATTAGTGGCTCACGTAGCCACATTCTAAAATCAAAGACACGGTTGCAAATCCTGGTCAGAAAAACATGCACCACTTAGGCAGTGTTCTGACCTAATAACGATGTAGGTACGAATAGCCATGTGCTGACTGTGAAGTGGGTCACGGAAAACATCCTGGTGAATTTTGCACATGGAGAAACTCCCCAAGCCGCCCTGTACAAGCATGACAGGTATACTGTCTGTTTCGCTAAGACAGCGGTCGGCAACAGGCGGCCCGCGAGAGGCCTCCATGCGGACCATGATTGTTTTATAAATAAAACTTTTGTGGCATCCTACCAAAATAAATAACACTGGACGGCAACCAAATCCTCCTTTAAATAAAAATTAGATAAATATATAGAATTTGACATGCTGAATTTAGATTTGGTTTTAGTTTCTTTCTATCACGTATATTTTTTTTCATATTTTGCTCCTAACTGAATATTTCTTTGTGCAAAACTTTTTTCTTATTATGTCAGTAGATTTAATTTTCTTTTCCACAAATCTTTAAACAATATAATATTGTTACGACCTGAATGCCGACAAAAGACAAATTCCCACCTGCGTCTGTAGAAACACATTTTATTACCCTTTTGGCATATATAGAGAAACGATACGAATGGTAAATGCTCAGAATTATATGTTACTTCATTCGCCACAAAATTACAATAGAATACATAAAAATGGAGAAAACTACTAACTGGAATGAGTTTATTAATTAATTAGACATATAATTTTGATGATTTTAAATGTTTTCGAAGGAATTAAATGAGCTAGTGTCATAATACTTCAATGTGCATTTTGTATGTAAAGCACAAAAAGCGCTTAATTTAAATTGTTATAGTGAGCTGTTAGTTTTTTTTTACATGTACTTTGAAATCGCAGAAAGTCACTCAAATTTTAATTATCTGACGTAACTGATATACGTATACATGTGTATTTCAAAACTGTCATTAGTAAGACGTAGGATTAATATCTTTATTAAACAATCATAAAGTTCATATTTAAAAAGAAACAATATAACGGACAAAATTTTAATGATAGCAAAAGCAATAACAGAACGGATAACGTTTATCATTCTTAACCGTGTCTCCATCGAATGTCGAGTATTTTTTGTCCATCTATACAGATTAATAGAATTGAAGTGTCTGTTTGGAACGCCAAAAACTACTGCATAGAGTTAGTCAAAAAAGTAATACATCGTAATAAAAATAGATATAGAGTAAAAATTTATAAAATAAGGATAAAAAAGCAGTAGTGTTAAAAAAGAAATAGCAAATAAATTACACATAAATCGTATAAATAGGAAGAGTAGAACATCTAAGTTTAAGACAATGAAGGAGGTAAGACTTGCATAAGGAAAAAGAAAATAAGTGGAAAAGAAAATACAAACAAAACATAAAAACCCTCAACGGTATAGAAAGCCGGATAACCTTCACCGTCCGTTGGAAGAGAATAAAAAAAAACGTCAAAATAAAAATGTGAAAAAAATCAGGGATAATTCATACCAGGAGATTATGAAAAAGAAATTTTAATAATTTTTGTCTGTCTGTCTCGATGTTCCAGCTAACCTCTGTAACAGCTGGATCGATTTTGACAGGACTTTCACTGTCAGATAGTTGATTTTGTAACAAGTTATTTAGGCTACTTTTTTAAGGGTTCCGAAAAAAAACCACGACGACAAAGTCGCGGGCATAGCTGGTAAGATATAAAAATAAAGTACGTGATCTTAAAATAAACAGTTGAATAGTTCACACATATCCACGTGATCATTTAAATATGTTTTTTGAAAGACTATATTATGCTCATATTAGACGCATCAACCAAATTGAATCAAAAGCACATAACTGATAACATACGATGGTATTCAATGACATTGAATAATTAAAATGTATTTTTACATCGATCACTCTGGTTGAATACTTCAAACTCAAAGACAGTAATGAACCGTCTTATATTGGCTTAATAACCAATCAAACTTAGTACGCACGGGAAGATGTGCCAGCGAAACTTCATTCGCGTTGCCATGACAATCACATATTTCTTATTTTATTTGTGAATTACAACGCCGGCACCAAAAAACGCGATCGCAGGGCCACTTTTTTGGCTATATTCGTCTATTCCACGGAAACAATGTCATTTATCAGGATACAAAATATCCTAAGCATCCGGGATATAAGCTATGTCGAGTTTTATAGAAATCTGTTCAACAGTTTCATTTTTTAATTGCATCACCATCGATACTACACGTAACTACTAATATCAATTTGATAAATGCTATTAGATAAAATTAATATTCGAACCTGCAAAAAATGATTGTGAACCTTATAAAAAACTTCAACGGACAAGTGGAAAAACGAATCGCAACGGACAAGTAGAAAAACGAATAGCAACGGATAAGTGGCAAAACGAATCGCAACGGACAAGTGGAAAAACGAATGGCAACGGATAAGTGGAAAAACGAATCGCAACGGACAAGTGGAAAAACGAATCGCAACGTACAAGTGGAAAACGAATCGCAACGGAGAAGTGGAAAATCTTCAACTGACAAGTGACAAAATGAATCGCAACAAAATTTTAACTTGAAGTTTTACGGGCAGGTTTTCAAATTGGACAAGTACATTATTTATTTTATTCTAAGATGATTATTTATTTCTTTTTTAGCAAGCCATAAAGATAACTATATGTGAAAATTGATAATTGGTTTTAGTTTTTTGACTAGTTTAACTACTACTAATAATAATCTTCGTAAATAAAATAAAATAGAAATAAAATAATTTATTGTTTACAATTACTACGTGCTGACAGAGAAGGAAAGTATCATGATTAATTCTTCACATCGAGGTCCAACGAGATGAATCCGCCTTGGATAAGCGTGGCGGATACAGTGTTCAATGTTCATTCCTGCTAATAATAGGAAAGCCCAGCATTCGGTGTTTATGGGCTGATATTATTAACGCGTCGGAGACCTCGCATATTAAATCGTTTGTAGAAATGGCTTACCTATATTGTTACTGTTATTGGGCTTCGGAACCGTACAAAGCTTTTAATATAGAATATGTACCTCGAAATCTGTTAAACAGGTCTTTGTCAAACAAATTTTCTTTGAAAGCCTTTTGCGGAGTATCACTTTGATGTTATCAGAATTTTCCACTAATTGCTTCAAAAGTTGAAATGGTTCTTAACTGCTTTTGATTTTGAAAACTAACCAACTCAAATGCACATTTTTCTCTTTTAACAATTTCAATGACACATCAAATTCACATCTTCCAATAAGCGTTTATCCTACATGAATGGCACAGCGGAACATTTCAAATTTTTAAATAATATATCCACAAGTGGCAAGTGTAGTGCACTGAGTTACGTTGATAGGGAAATTTTTACGAAATAATATTATCAGATTATAAATTTCCCAATATTAAGCTTTGATCTCCCAATTTTAGAGGAACACGCAAAATATCCGCTACGCATTAAATTGAATCGATGGGTTTTACACAATAATAATAATTACGGTGTGTAGATTTCTTCACGATGTTTCCTTCGCCATTAGCACGGGGTAATTGTAATAATGCTTTTTTTTATCACGTATAGAATCGCGCTTGACCATTATCTCGCTCGATTTGAGCGGAGATATGGTCTAAGATCGAGGACGCTTACTTAGAAGGTACCTATTCACACGAGACTTGAAGACCCCCAGGTTGTAGGTTTCGAGAAAAACAGACTTCGGCAGTGTGTTCCACTCCTTTGCGGTGCGTACAATGAAGGTGGACTCAAAGCGTTTTGTTCGTATAGCGGTGCCGCATGCCAGTGCGTCTGGTTGTCCGATGATATAAGGGAGACTGCGCGATGGGAATGAAAAGCTCCAATGCACACTCTACAAAATGTATCCCATAGCCGTCAGCGCGTCAGCAAACTACCTAACGTACTCCTTTGTCAGAAGTTAAGCCTATTATTACTGAGTTTCTATAACTTGCAAACGCACTAAGTCATTATCGGTGCATACATATACCTATATATACATATATGCACACACTTCATCCTATTATGATAATTCTTTTAGGGTGCAGGCTATCAAACTTTGGAATATGCTGCCTCTTACTGTCAGAGAGGCCAAATCCTTACCAACATTTAGAAATTTACTCAGAAAACACTATTTGTCCACAAATAGCTATTTCTGATTTACTAATATAATCATGCTAAGACATTTATTTATTATATTAACTTATGTGTTATTGTATATATTATATGACTATGTATATATGTATGTATGTGTTTGTATATTTATTTCTTAAATTAGTTGAGTATTTTTGTATTGTGTATCTATTGCCTTTTTCCTGCACCACCTATTTCGCCTGATTCAATCTCTGTTATTTAGGTTGCCTGGAAGAGATCGCTTTGAGCGATAAGGCCGCCTGTTGTATTGCCTAGAAAATATTGTAAACATGGTCTGTTTTTGTAATTGTATATTTTGGTGTGCAATAAAGTATTATCTATCTATCTATCTATCGGTTTTTAACTAATATAGTTTGCGCCAAACTTTATGGATTCTGCAAAATGCGGCGCAATCCAGATTGTGCGTGAAAATTAATTTTTAACTCAGAAAGCACTATTTGTCCTCAAAGAGATTTGATTAACACAATCATCATCATGCTATTACGTTCATTTTAATAACATATTATGTATTTTGAAATATAAACATATACTTCTAGCTATAAATATATTTAATCATATATTTAATTTTTAAATTACCTTAAGTATAATAAAACTACGTTTTAACGGTTTTCAGCGCGGTGATTTATTTGGTTTTGTTATTCCGACGTTTCGGCCACTTTTCAGTGGCCGTAATCACGGAAGACAAAGATGTCAAGTGTCAACGAATATTGTTAAAGTTTACTTAGCCTACCGCCAACTTGTTCATTTTAATTATTTAGTTTTAATTTTCTTAATGGTTATTATTTACTCTAAAACGTAGTTTTATTATGTATACAAGTCTCGAAAACTTAAGAAAATATTAGCTTAAGTAAATACTTATGTATCCATTTCTCCCTTTTCCTGCAGAGCCTACGTCGCCAGATTAGGTAAGAATTTCCTTTAATTTTGGGTTGCTTGGAAGCTTACCTTTTAGAGATAAGGCCGTCTTTTGTATTGCCTACAAAGTGTAGTGAATATGGATTCGTTTGTAATTGTTTATTTTGGTGGGCAATATTCGTAAACCGTTATCTATCTATTAAGCAATTACGCAATGATAAGGAGATAGATAGAAATCTTTTTATTGTTCACCACATAATTATGTTACATAGAAAATATATCAATTATAATTATTAAATTAAAAAGTAGAACTAATGGGCGTTCTTTTGCCTTTCGCCTTTCATATGTTGCTAAAGACCAGCAAGTTTGTGTATTATGTCATATCACCCTTGGGGACTAGGTGAATGGGGGACGCATGATAGCGGGAAGCAAAAGAAGCGTGATCTAATTGACGTTTCAGTTAAACATCTATTCTCCGTTGCCTGTGGACTAATTGAATACGAGTCCTCAAATTTGCCACCTTATCTCATTTATCCCTTGCTCGAGGATAGCAGATAGGCTAACGGCCCACATACTGGAAAATAGCTACAGTCGTCTATGGATCTATGCAACCCAACAGGTGCTACGAATGTGTTGTCGACCTCAGCTGGAACCTGGCTCACTGAAGCCGGACATCTCAAGTTTGTGTTCCGGCATCAGCAACCAATTAGGGTTGAATGCCCTACCACCTGGTTGAGGATTGTATCTTACAACAGGCCGCCCGGCTGCAGAATTTAGATGTCTCCGTTCCTACACAGATACACCATGAAATCATGCTATAAGCAGAAGCGTTGATTAAGTCTCCGTGTGTTACCTTCACACTTTTCTCAACTCCACACCTCCCTGTCAAGTAGCCATCGTCGCCCACGTATTATGGAAATCTTCACCTACTTCATGCTGTAAAACTGAGAGCAGCTATAAAATTTAGCAAAGACTATACACATCTTTGAACATTATATTTAACTGTTTTTTTAAAAGTGAAACTTCTATATAGACGGGGGTATTAGGATTTTTTCCGTCACGAAAAAGATTTACGGCCGCGTGGAGGGTATATTGCGTGGTGAGAGGCGGCATAATGTTAGAGTAGACTATGGATGTTTATTGGTACCGGATGGAATTCAGTGTTATGTTTAAATAAAAAATGCATTCATTAAAATGTACATATCTTAACCAAATCATAATTTGCAGTAAGCCTACGAAAATCGAAGTGTGTGTGCTAGGACTCATAGTTTTTACTTGATAAGTGGTGTATGACCCTACAAAACATTGCCTCTCTCAAAATCTCAAAGAATTGTGAAACTAAAAGATACGCTCCATCGCGATACCCTTGAGAAGATCCCACTTTGTTTACTTCAAAAAATAGTGCTGGAACTTAATAATTTTCAGATAGAAGAAATATAAATGTGTGTGTAAATTATTGAGTAACCGAGGAAATGAATCAAACGAATGTATATGTAGGCCTAATGGTGATTTGTCACGCAGTAATCATTAACTTATGATGTTGGCTTTAGTTTAAATTGTAAACTGACATGGAGTACTGCTAGTACAGACATTTTTCTTCTTCAAATTAAAAGTGGAAAATAACATTTTGGTCACACACACAAAATAATTTTGGTCACTTTTTTACGGGAACTATGATTAGGATTCGCAGTTAAATGGCAAAAACGGAACCTTATAGTCTTGTTACGTTCATAAATTTGGTAGGATTTTGTCTTGTTCTTGTATAATATAAAGCACAGCATAATACCCTTTTACCGGTGAAGAAAAACATTAAATTTGGCACGTAGCTCGGAAAAAGCTACCCTTACCGGTGGTAGAGTTCTAGTCAAAATAGTTTCCATGAGTTATTTTGAACAACATCATAGGTTGTATTGGGGTATTTTAATCGTAGCAAAATAACAGTGAATCTATATATATATATATATATATATATATATATATATATATATATATATATATATATATATATCTCTCTCTCTCTCTCTCTCTCTCTCTCTCTCTCTCTCTCAGTGTATATGTGTCTATCATTCGCATATAGAATACACGCTTTAACCTGACATACTAGCAAAAGTATTTTGTCCTTATTTAATATGTACACAATGTGGGTTGGTGTTTCTTTTACCCTTATTGTCCTTTCTACTCGACCTAGCAAATTATACCTAGTAAAATTTTCATATATCGCCATACAATAGCTTCTACAAGTTAAAAATAAAAAGGAATCATTATCATAATAAGTGCTTATTTCAGGAACGCCGAAAGCTAGAGATGAATGAATGAATGAATGAAAACACTTTATTGTTCACCAATAATTAAAACTATGTTCTTAAAACTAAGTACAATATACATGTTGAACAAAGGGCGGCCTTATCGCTTAAAGCGATCTCTTCCAGGCAACCCCCTAAACTAAGGAAAACATTAAGACAACAGTGGCGGTGAAAACAATAAATAATAAGAAACATACCAAGAGTAAGTAAGTAAATAAATAATAATATACTTTATATACTATACAAAAATAAAACATATCATACTATATATAAGATCAGCAGCATGTTTTAGACTTGCGAGGACCAAAAATATTTAGTAACCATTAGTTTAAAAGACAATATAGATTTAGCTTGTCTGATGTTGAGTGGCAGGGAGTTCCATAAACGGACAGCCTGTACCGTGAAAGAGTTATCAACAAAGGAAGAAGTGTGTACTCCTTAATGACAATTAAGGAGAGATTATTACTAGAGCGCAAATAACGGGAATGAGAAAGATGTAGGAAATCAAAACGTTCCTTTAAATACGGAGGGGTACGAGGATCAAAAAGGATATTGTACAAAAGAGAGAGTAAGTGAACATTCCGGCGAAGGCGAATAGGTAACCATTTAAGCTTCTTGCGATATTCAGAAACATGGTCAAACTGTCAAACAAAATGGTTTGCGCAAACCAAATATAAACCGTATACAGACATTTTGAAGTCGATCGAGCTTGTTCAGTTGTTCTTGTGTTAAGTCGATATAACTGGCATCAGCATAATCAAGTATGGGTAATAACAGAGATTGAGCAAGCATAACTTTTGTAGCAGTAGGGAGGAAATTTTTAAGTCTTCTAAGCGAAGCTGCTGACGCGAATATTCTTCGGCTGAGATTGGTCAAGTGAGGCCTCCAAGACAGTTCTCTGTCAATGACAATCCCAAGATTCTTTACAGTTTCACTAATATCAACTATCTCGCCATCAAATTCAATCTGAGGAAGATTACACCAGTCTATCTTAGAGATTAGCCTAGAACTACCAACTATTATCACTTTTGTCTTTTGAGGATTTACAGATAGACCGTAAGCTTTACTCCATTCAACTATTTTAGAAAAGTCTCGGTTAGTAGTTGCAACTGCTTTATGCAGACCATCTAAATTAGCCTGGGTGTAGATTTGCAAATCATCTGCATAGAGGTGGTATGACGAAGAAAGGTTATTGGATATAGAATTGATAAAAATAGCAAATAAAAGAGGGGATAGAACGCCGCCCTGAGGGACACCAGCAGACAAGTCACACCACGATGAGTAAACATCATCAATACGAATTCGCTGCCGGCGTCCAAACAGGTAACTACGAAACCAGCCAATAGACGTCGGAGATATGTTAAGAGAGCATAAAATCCCGAGTAAAATGTCGAAATCGACATTATTGAAGGCACTGCTAAAGTCAAGAAGCGATAGTATAGTTAGCAGACCGTTTCCCATACCGTAACGAATATCATCAGTGATCTTTACCAATGCAGAAGTAGTACTATAACCAGGACGAAAACCGGATTGGAGAGGATTGATTAAGGAATTTGTATTAAGGAAGATGCTGAACTGCTGATAAATAAGACGCTCTAACACCTTGGAAAGGAAAGGAAGAATGGAGATGGGACGATATTCGGAAAACAGGACAGGATTTACCTTTTTTGGTAATGGAATCACTTGTGCTTGTTTCCAGGAGTCAGGAAATGTACTAGAGGTTATAGAACAGTTAAGAACGTGAGTGATAACGTCCAATATGGGAACTATCATATTTCGGCTGATACTGTCGCAACCCACAGCATTGGAACTGATGGACAGAATGCTCTTCCTAACATCACGATCAGAGAATTAACTAAAAGCAAATGAAGGATAAATAGGAGTTGACAAGTTTGAAAGACAACGTAAGGTGTTCAATTTTGATTGCCTATCTAAACTGGCGAAAGATGAGAAGTGCTGATTTAACAGTTAGATATTTAAGTCTTTAGGAATGGAATTGTTAGAAGGTTTGCCAACTCCCAAAGTTTTAAGAAACTTCCACATCTTAGTGGAATCATCAATATCAAGAGATTTGTGGATATATCGGCGTTGTGCGTCCCTACACACCCTATTGCAGAGATTACGAATCTTTATAAATTTACTGCGGTTTTCTTCTGTAGGCTTATGTTTATACTTAGTCCGGGCAGAACATTTCTTTTTTTGCAGTGATTTTATGTCCGCAGTAAGCCACGGAGCAGGTAGATGTTTAATCTTTATAGGACGTACAGGTGCATGTGAGTCATACAACTTAATTAGAGCTGTATTGAACACATGCACCTTTTCATCAACAGAAACCGCGTTGTAGACCTCAGACCAATTAATTTCCTTGGCATCTCTAATGAGATTTTCCACTACTATCTTACTAAAGTTACGTTGCATGATAACTTTGGTTTTAGACTTCGGCGGACGTAATTTATAAGAGATGTAGATCAAATCATGATAAGAAAAGGCATCCGCCGAGCACTGGCCGAAAGTGGAAACAAAAGATGGAGAAGACACTAAAATTAAGTCAAGAAGAGATGGGGTACAATTAGGGAAATGGTGAGTCGCAGAGAGCGGAAGAATTGTAAGATTGCAAGAATTAATAATATTTTCAAGAAGAAGAGAACGAGAGTCACGTTTAAGTAGACACGTATTAAAATCGCCCATAATGATAATGTGCTCATAAGATAAGGAGAAATTCTCTAACAATAGTTCGAAAGAAGGGAAAAAATTTACTCGGAGGGAAGGGCTATAGTATGCACCAAGAAGTATGCGGTTTTGTTCTAAAACAGCTTCTATAAATAGATATTCCCCTGAATCTGTCGGACATGGTTGAGGCGACATTTTTATTATTGTGTAGGGAATCTGGTCTCGAATGTAGATGCCAACACCTCCGCCAGTAGTGCCAACTCGGTCATTGCGGACTAGTTGGAAACCTGGAAGAGTGTAAGAGATGTAACATTTAATACAGATATAATAGCGTCCCGTATTTGCAAATACGTAATCATAATTTGCGAACGAATGAAACGGGGTCTGGAAAAGAATATTCAAGCACAAAAGTTGAGCAGTATGATTAAGAATAAACCAGACGAATATTTTAACAAATACATGTATCGTTTATCTATTAACTTGTTTTAGTTCGCGGGGGGCTGCGATGTGGCTATCCACGCTTTGCGCATTTCTCCAACACAATGATGGAGGTTTAGTACTGAAGGTGGATGTTAAGAACGCCTTCAATTCAGTTGATCGATACACTTTGCTCTCACAAATTAGAGACCAGATTCCCGATTTGCCATTTGCCATTTGCTTTGGCAATGCTACAGAATTCAAAATTCAAAATTAATATTTCAAGACAACGTACTTTATTCAGAGACTGGATGCCAGCAAGGCGATGCGTTAGAAGCTACCATTTTTAGTTTAGCAATTCGTTCTATCATTCCCGTTTGAAATTCAAATTTATTGTATGGTATTTGGATGATGGCACTCTAGGTAAAGTAAATGACGTTTTCTCCATTTAAAAAAAAGAACTTAAAACATTGGACTTGAAATCAATTTAAATAAATGCAAATATTATATCAGCAACACATAACGTAAAACTGAAATAATTTCTAGACTAAATACAATAGGAGCTGGAATTAAATTAGTAAACAACTCTTCACTTCACCTCCTAGAAGCTCAAATCTTTGACGAGTCAATATCTAACTTGGTTGAAGAAAATATTTAAAAAATCCGTGAAAGTTCAGATCGTTTATTCCAAATTAATACACTATTGGCCTACATTATCATCCAACACTGCCTTTTCGTGCCCATATTTACGTACACTCTGCGATGTTGCCAACTCTGGAAACTAATCTCTCCTTTGCAGACGTTAGACAACATTCTGAGGAATTCCCTCGTATCCATCATGAATTTAGAAATGTGGGACTGAGCATGACTGAGTGTTCTCTCTCCGTGAAACTGGGTGGTCTCGGCGTCCACAAAATCTCCAGTGTCGCTCTGCTAGCTTTTCTGTCATCGACTTACAGTACGAGTGATTTAGTATTCAAAATATTACAAAAGACCAATTTTCACTTCGTAATTCTTCGAACTTACATTGGTTTATCTTCTTCAAACGTGTATCAGTTCAGCAGAGCACGCCCGCCTCTTACCCGTCGCTAAATGGAGTCTGGACATTTTATAAGAACATAACTTCTGGACAAATACTACATTCCGATTAGTCGCGAGATAACGCTTGAAGGCATCAAGTTGCGTACCATATCACTGTCAATGTGGAGTTATGGTAGATCGACTTGGACACCACGGGTTGTCATATTTAAAAAGTGCAGGGAGAAGATCTTGCCATGCCAGCTTCAACGACATCATCCGGCGAGCTCTTGTCAGCGTCGGCGTACCGGTCATTCTAGAAACAAATGGTCTGGTACGTGACGATGGCAAGAAACTGGGCGGAATGTCACTCGTCCCTTGGAAGATAAATAATTTATTTATATATGTTTGTATTTTTCAGAATATAAATGATTTAGGTACATCTAATAATCAGAACGATATAAATTATTAACTAACGTAATAAAAAAAATCATTTAACTTTTGTACCCTTAAAGACGAAAAGTAAAAAACCGAGCTTAGTTCACGGGTTTATGCGGGTAAATTAAATCAGAAGACGGGCTATGTACCTCATCAGATACTGATGTTCGAGGATAGCACTAGCCCTCTGATAATAATAATAGTAGAGAGTGATATATAGAGGCTCATGATTTCATGATTCCCCGGTCTCAACAGCAAACGGCACAAACAAGTAACTCTCACGAGAGATACTAAAACTTTAATAGCAGATTAATTGTAAATAACTGATCCTTATAGTACGTAGGTCCTTCCTGTGCATATTAGGTTTGGAGGTGGATTTGTTAGACATAAATTAATAAGATCCATTAAATATTCACGAATGCTTTTTGTCCGATTCATATTGTGTAAAGGCAAATGTTTCAAATTATTCAAACAAATTATAACCTTGTTTGGAATTCCTTATACTTCGTTCACATAAGTATCAATTAACTCACACCATAGAACGTAACCACGCACACACATACACGGACGAAATTAAGATACGTCATTGTGGTCTTTAACTCAATAGCTGTGGGGTACCTTTCACTTTACAACATTTTCATGTTCCTGGTTTGGGAATTAAAGTTATGGCGAACTTAAAATAGTTCGACTGAACAATTATGGTTCCACAGCTATTTTAACAAAATCATCGTCAGATCTGTGTCCGTCCTTCCCTCCTTTAGTTGGTGAATGTCACACACAATAATTTTCAAAAACCACTGGGGTCTATGTGTTGTCTCTATATTCACTTGAGAGCAATGTAAAGAATAGAGACAGCAATGTAATAATATTGCGGAAAAGTATGATGGTAGAATGTATGTAGGTAGTAAAATATTTTTTTTTTCAGTATAGTATAGACTACAGTTTAAAAACCCTTAATAAAAACATGCTAATTTTTTTTGATAATTTTCACACTTGTGTCGATAAGTACTGAAGTAATCGCTTTCAAATTTGTTTGAAATTTGCCTAATTTAAGACATTATAGGCCAGTATCATATTCGCGTATGTAATTGTAATGTATTGGAAAAGTGTTATTAAAATTTGTTTATTAATTAACAGGTCACCGTGGTAGGCTGTTGAGTCCTGTTTGGCCCTCGCAACATCATGCAACGGTAAGTGCTTTACAATATATTTATTTATTTGTTGTACATATGAGGATTCGAGGTCACGATTCAAAGCAAATACGATCTTATTTTCTGAAATACAAAGTATCTTATGTTCATCCCCATTATCGAAAGTACACTTAAATAAAAATTCTTGTTAAGCACATTAAACTATTCTATTTAAAATTGAAATATGTTTTATTCACATCAAAAGTGTATGTACCAGGATTTGATGTCGATCCGTTGACTCCTGTGATTTTGGATAAAGTGTGAACAAACATACAAAGTAATTTACGTACTAATTTTTATCCGCAATTTGTATTTAATTATTTTGTAATATTTTAAATTCTAACAGATTCAAAACCCATTTGATGAGGCAACTGATTTAAAATATAGTCAATTTTGCTGATTCGTATTACAAATGTGACAAATGTCAAAATAATGTGGAACCATGTGTCATGCGTTGCAATTACCAGTTTTTTTCTTTTTGACGTGACAACGTCTTATAATTCGATGGAGCTGGCTGCACGCACGAAAAATCATGACTCATGCGGCGTTACCTCGTTTTTAGGCGTTCCATTTAAGGCTTGAAGTGCAAGCGAGAGCGCGGAACGAGCGACAAAGAGGCACAATCGGCCTCCGCGTTCGGCAGTGTTCGACATGTCTCTCTCCTACTTGAGTGTTGAACGTTGTCACGTTCAACTATCGTCAGTAAACCGACTTTACAGACAACCGATTTTTTTAACAACTCTACGGACTCGAGTTCTGTACCCTTTTTTAAGCGAAATTCAACAGGCCATATTTATATATAAAGCTATTAAATAGAATCCGAGCAGGTCATTTCCCTACAAGAAGTTTTAGCCACCTCATGGGCAATGTCGATTCTCCCAACTGCCTATTGTGTGGAACGCATGAGGATGTCCAACATCTTTTAATGGACTGCATCAGAAATAGAGATGGTAGAGAACAACTGATGAGGGAGTTGGGACTGAATCGTTTTGATATAGGTATTTTCACAGAAATTCTGGCAGAGCCAGCCTCAAAGAAGCCTAGTTTGTTAGCCAGCTCATTATTTAATATTTAATTTTAAGTTATTGTACGTTTAAGAGATGATGGGGCTGTCATGCCTATGTGGCAAGTCTCAAAAAAATAAAGATAAAAAAATCAATTTCTAGATTTATTTTTTAGAATTTAACACGCTTATTTGTTATTTTGGTTCTTGTGTGACATTAATTTAGTGATTTTTGAAAAAAAATGCAATTACTCGTATATCTAGTCACGTGCCAATTTCATAACGTGACTCTCCAAAAGCGGCTGTTTTTAGGCCGCTGTAACGCTGTAACCCGTAAATATGCCATTGTTTCTTCCAAAACTTAAATATCTGTTTTAGCAAAATGACCACGGAGCTCTAAAAAACCGTTTTTTTTTAGAAAGGTGACTGCAAACTATATTTATCTCTTCTAGGGAGACTTTTCTCCATCTTGTTTTATTACTTTACCATGACGATATGTATATACACTTAACGACATTTGTCCACTCCAAAAAGCCTCTCACCTCACTTACGTTCACTGTACAACATGATAATTCGTAGATAACTAATAAATACTTCTACTTTTCTCTATCCTGGCATAAGCGCTCTAATAACATCATAAATCATGATGTAGGTAATCCTTCACATAATCTATCCATTTCTTTTTTGTTCTAACGTTAATCGTATATCCGTCATTGTGCTACTCTAAAATTCTTTGTATTACTTAATTTTCATTAATAGAGCCCATCCATTTAATCTTCTTTCTCTCAATCTTTCAGACACTAGTGTAACTATTAAAGACGCCCTTATGTACTCATTTCTCACCTTATAGACATGATAACCACACATCCATCTCAACATTCCCATCCCGGCTGAGTGGAGGCATTACGTGAGACTATCTCAGTGTAATTACGTTGGTCATTGTTCTATTTGATTCTGAAATTGCTATTCCAATGTATGTGCAATGTTAACCTTTGCATTTACGCGTGTAACAATCCTCACAGTATTGACCCGCCCCGGCTTACCCTTAATTAATTCGTGACATTTTAGCTTCTGTGCTGCTTTAATCGCGTGCTTTGTTTAGCTTCAAGCCATTTTAACAACAGATGATTCGTTGTATGAACAGTATAGCTATTGATTATTTTGTTATATTTATGTGTAAAAGTTGTACTAGGATTCGTTTTGGAACCCTTTTTGTTCATGCTTTGTATATAAATCAACATAAAACTTATTTAATATTTTTAAAAACATGCGACTTTTCTAATGTTAAATTTTGATTCTATATCCGATCGGAATTATTTTCAGGGATGTAAAGTATTCTATGTTTTTTTCCAGTTATCATTTGTACACTTATATATGCAAGGTAGTATTATAATACATATAATATCTCATAGTCTCGTATAAAAAAAAATCAGGATAGTCGGCCCATTCAGCTCCGCTTATATAAATAATGAAATTGTATCAATCAATCAAACAAGAATAAAACATTTTGAATATTACATGCCTTATAGGAACTAACCGAGAAACGCAGGTAATTAATAATTATATATAATATCGATATTATTACTGTTTCGAATATTAGATAGATCTTACATTCGAAACTGGTTATAACATTTACAGAGATGAACAAGATACATACAAAGTATCTGAATACAAAATACAAGATACTATTAAAATAAGTATTTGAGATACCAGATAGGTACAAGATACGTTTGAAAATGGTACTTGAAATACGACAAAATACATATCTTCTGAATACTTTTTAAAGATATAATACTTTTTGAAAGAAATCCCAATTTAATTGAACTTAAGTTTATTACATGAATTATGAATTGCTCACGCAAATGTGATAATATATTATTTATATTTTTAAGGTGTTAATTGAGACCAGTTCTCGAACATTTTATCACTCACTTTTCTTCGATGAGGAACCTATCAATATCATACCCCAAAAAAGAAAAGTCGCTACATCGGGGCTAACTTGGTAAACAGAGATTATGTTTGCAAAAATATTAATTTTATTGTAGGATAATTATAAAAGACAAGAATAGAATTAGATAAGGTATAAGAAAGAACAAAGCCGCGACTGAGAAGTAAGTCCCAGCTACAGTCGCAGCCACAGCGAGTGGAGGAGGCCAAATAGTGGGCCACGCTCTACGCTTCCTTCAGTGAAATTTGATCCATTACGCAGCAGCCCAGGACTTAATAGTCCAAAGCATAGCGTAGCGGGACATTCAGGTGTCGATAGTTTCCGAGCCGTATTGCGTTCCATCCAAAGATGACTGGGCGGGAGATCGGACGGCTACGAATTAGCCTCCGCTCCTCACTGACGTAGTAAGGAGGAGAGGCGTAGTCGCAACTACCACCGAGGAGACAATGGTGTTGGTGCCTACTTCTCCCCGAACCGCTGTCTCGCCAACTACAAAGAGTAGTTGAAAAATGCGGGCACTAGTCGCTCAGAGCCGTCCCCGTTCCGTGGTTGTACTACGCTACGTCACGAGTTTGGGGCTCCCCGTCCACAGATCGCAGGAGCAGAGTGCTCACGGAATAGGTAATTGATTACCTGACCGAGCTTGAGCTTGGTCTCGGTCTCGTCCTCAATCGGTGTCTGCTTATATGTGTACGCTAGTGGGGTAGGTTCGCGAAGACAGACGACAGACACCACGTTCGCTAGCTCCGCTGTAGCAAGCCGTGTCCAGGACTGGAGACTACTGACTTGAGTGGTAGCTCTACCTGACCACTGGTACATACGATTTAGCGTCTCCACCTGGAATTCGGGCTCTCAGGCCCTGGAAAATCCCCCAACCAAGGCTGCCCACGCTGGGCTTTAAAACATCTAGATCGGAAGCCGTTCCAAGAAACCCTGACCGTCCAGTAGCAGCATTTATGATTGTTGATGTTGGTAACTTGCGTGCGGTAATACCGAGGGTGGGTCCTCATAGGCCCAGTCGCCAGGTGTATTGACGGAGTAACGAAATAGCACGATTCCGCAGCAAGTAAATTTTAGCACACCGCCAATACACCAGAAACGCTTCAAAAAGCTATTAGAGCATTCAAATCGGCGCCGTGGGAGGAACTGTTGATAAGCCTAAATTAGGCTCCCTGGGGACGCCCGTACCGCATGGTGCGGAACAAACTCCGCCTATTGACCCCCCGTTGATTCAACAATTGACTATTGAAAACCATAGCAAATTTCTTTATCTCCTTGCAGGCTTTGAATACATTCTGCTATTGATTTTGAACAGTCCACATATTCATTTAGAATGTGTATTTCATTTCCCTTCCAACGGAGGTAATTTGCACATTTTTATTGTTTCACTAAGAAGTTCCTGCACTGCTAAAAGATCTTATATGTAATTCTAATAAGAATCGGAAGAAATCGGGTTCTACATCGAGATGTCTTCTGATAGGTTGATTTAAATTTAAAAATTAAAGAGGTTCAGTTTTATTTTCACTATAAGATGCCATAGTAAATGTAAAAAAATACTTAGGTAAATATGAATAAAAGTATATTAGCAAACAAAGTATTTACAAAATACTAAGATACTTATCGAATGGTATCTAAATACAAGACAAAAAATACATTTTCAAAAAACATCTAGATACAAGATGAAAATACGTATTTTGTATCTTGTATCTGTATTTCAGATACTTGTATCTTCGATAAGTCACATCTCTGATCATTTAGGTACATCTCAAAAAAGAAAGGACTTTAAAAAAATAAAATTCTTTCAAAAAGTTGTCCTGAAAATTGTGCGTATTGGGGTTGTCTCTTCATCAATTCTAGAGCATATTTTTTAAAGATAAACCAGTATTTGTTGTAAGTACTCGTTGTCGTAACTAATAAACGTCTAAATGCACCTGTAAATTACCATTTACGTGCGGTGTGAATGAAGTTAGGTGTAAATAGATTTTATAGGAGCCTCGTAAAGGAAATGAGATGAGAGTGCAACGGAGATGGTAATAGCAAAAGTTAATAAAATTCAAAAAGTTTTAACGTCTTCTGTACACGGACTATCCTCCTATTTTTTGGAAGTGAATGTGAAGTTTACCGCTTCAAAATTTTGAAAATAACCCAGCTGTTTTCACAAATTCTGTTCTGCAGAAGTTCGTAATTTATTATTCTTTGGCCCTAAAAATCCGGAACAAGTTTTTGATAATGTTGAATTTACCAAGACAGCTCAAAAGTAACTAAGCCATCAGACGTTGTTTTTTTTTTATTTCTACCGTTTTTTTTGCGAATATATCTATGCTAAAGAACCTGTAATAAGTAGTAATTAATAGCCACGAATATTTCTACTTGTAATTTCCGAATCCTGCTAAATATCAAACACACGAGACCTTAAGCAAAAACCTAGTTTAAAACACTACTATTTTCATTAAAATTTTCAGAACTGATTCCGCTTCAGACTATGACATAAACAAAAATTATCAAAATGTCAATTATGTTAAAGCATCAAAAATATCAGGATTCACTTAAATTTTGATATTTACTTTGAAATCGTAGATAGTCATTTCCAATTTTATTTAGTGGTGGTTTAGTATTTACATACGTCCACACAATGTAAAAGTTAAAAGGTACGCTAAGAGCCAGCATCAATGGAATGCAAATTCCCAGTGCATATCCTACTACTTCACGTTCTATCAATACTTTACATTCGGGGACGAAGAGTATTTCGACTTATCAGTATTTTTAGGGAGATTACTTATCTATCGGAATACTTGAGTAAATGTAGTAAATTTCAAAACTCGAATTACTAACTAATATATATAACTTAAAGATAGTTACTGTCTATAATAGTATAGATAGTAACTATCTACTATAGCTAGTATTCCTATATCGATTAACAGTACATTTTAAAATAGAATAGAAATTCAAGAATTATAAGTACAGGAAACAACAGGCGGTCTTATGACTAAAAGCAATTTCTTCAAGACAACTTTAGGATAGAATAAAAACGTTTGTGAAACATGTATGTTTAGGATACAGAAGTAATACAGAATATATATTTACAGAATATTTACATTGTTTTAATATGGCCAATGTTCATATAAGTTACCTACATATTAAAGAATTAAAGTAACAAAGTAAATAGATAATATAGGAATATTTTTCTATTGTGCGTTTAGAATTTATTCTGAAATACGAAATAACTGAACATTATAGACTGTGTGTGTAATAATACATCGAACCTATACAAGGTTCGAAGTATTATTGTGCTTGCATATACATGTGCTTGCATAAATTTATAAAATGTGATCCATAACCAGAAATTCTATTTGAAAGTGGAAGAAGTATTTATTCTTCATAACCTAGGTTACCGCAGTTTCAAAGTTTACTTTCTCTTTTCATTTATCTTTCTGTGTCATTTGTATTTATGTTATATTTTAATATATTCTTATCCTAATTATCTTATGTTATTCTTGCGAACATTTCCTTATTGACCGGTAATACAACTGATATTTAATACGAAGATGATGACGACGTCATACAAGTAGTAATAGCATGACTTGACAAGGATATCACATGTCAATCAAGATTAATAGCCCGTATTAAATCTAACGAGAATTATGCTCGGTACTGAATAATATTATCGGAATTTACTGAAATCGAGAGGCTTGTGAACCCGTCAAAGCACTAATGGATGCATAATTAGACCTGTGCTTGGATATACGACAAATATATGATATAGACGGATGTCTATAAACAGTATTCCATATGTTCCTTTGTAATTAATTAGTTATAACATCCGTGGTAACCTTATATAGGCCGTGGTAGCGTAATGGTTAGCGCGACCCATACTCAAAGGGCGGGCTTTAAATAATGGTCGGAAATCATTCACGTCCGGTCTGATGTGCGAACAATAAATAAAAACATCGTGTTCTGCACATCGAGATAACCCATGTGTCAAACCTGCTCCTGCCAGGGCTGCGGAGTGGCTAGGTCATATACCCGTAGCCCTGGCATAAGGCGAAGGACGGAACACCCAGGGGTTTTAGTGGGTATCCCTAACCGGGGAGTGGCAATAGCATAGCACTAGTTTTGACTAAGCATGCTAGTGCCACCCCCGATCTGGCGAATCCCACACTAAGTCGCGAATCATCCCCCCAAGGTTCTGCCCTTGTCGCGGCTTAGTCCTCAAACGGATATCCCCTGGTAAAAAAAAAAGTGTCAAACCTGCTAAGCCGCTTGAACGAGCGTGGCTAGTATTCTGCCCGTTCCTCTATAAAGGGAGGCTCGAAACTAACAGTGGGACTATATGGATTGTTATGGGCTATGTGTATATATATATATATATATATATATATATATATACACATAAGTTTTAGTGGACTAGATAAAAACATAGCTTATTTACATGTTTAACGGACAACAGCATTCCCAAACGAACTCATCAATTTTCGTAAGTTTGAATACTGTTCGCTTATGTCCACCAAAATGCAAACTCCGCGCCGGTTAGTTAAATACCAAGTAAAGTGACGGTACTCTTATGCTAACATTTATAAACTTTTTTTGGAAATCTGATTTGTGTCAATTTTTGATGTTTTGGAATCAATAAATAGAGATAAAAAATTGTGATGGACGCTAATACCAGACTTATTGATTGGACATTAGCCCGCCTATTTTCCAAAAATATGGATAACGAGTTCTATTGCCGTGAGTACAAATTTCTTAAAAGAACTCTGTTTTACTCAGGTCTGGGTGTCTGACTCGAGAGTCGGTGTGTATTTATCGTTATTAATATTGTAAAGAGATAAAGTTTGTGAGTTTCTGACGTTGTAGGGGGTAATCTCTGGATCTACTAAACCGATTTAGATAATTCTTTCACCAATGGAAAGCTACATTATTCCTGAGTAATATAGGGTATATTTGATTGTGATTATTAATAGTATTTTTAATTTTTTTACTGATGCCCAGCAAAGTGGGCACGGGTCAGCTAGTCTATTAATATAGAAAGCTAACTATAAATCTAAAGCCTATATAAACACCTAAACTACTGTTGACTCGTAAAATTTTTGTGGTTTACTACAATTCATAATTTAACTTTGTGTTAACAAAACTGGACAGCGGTCGTTAGACGTGGCTAATGTGACTTAACTCGGAAAGTATATGAACGCGTTCAGTATTTATTATGTCAACTTACTTTTACGTTTAACGTGAACGTGTCAAATATTAAACTGCTGTCTATATTTTAGATGTTTCATCAATTGGTCCCGGTAGATGGCAATCTGTAAATCTGTAATCGGGTTCCAGGTTTTGCACGAAATTCTTGTGTGTGTTTGAATGGGTCTCGGGATGGTTTAGATTGACAATTGAACCAGATAAGTGGCGTTGCAATCGGGTTTCACGATTTAGGTGAAATTATTTTTGTGTTTGTTCGAGTGTGTCCCGGGATGGTTAGGTTCACAATTGGACCCGGTACATGGCGCTGAATTCGGGTTCTAGATTTTTTCTTTTTAAGGGTAGGACAACGTCTGTCGGGTGTAGCCAGTTATATTCTATAAATAGTCCGTTTTTCCCAAAATGGTTACGAAACTCACAAAAACTGTCTTCATAAGATAAATCATAAAATATGTCCATTTACGAAGATACTACAAAATCCGTGGCTGTAATAAATTTAATATCTTAGTTATCACAATATTTGTTGAGAAAATCAGTATGATCTGCACACAAACAAGGACACGAAAAGAGTTCTGACTTACCTGTAGTTAACAAAATCCAAAAAGAAACAAAAACAATTAAATTGCCCTTTAGGGCCTTGTAGTGTCTAAAATATAAAGCAATTTTGTTTCTCTAGGATAACACAGCGCTTCCACGCTGTGGATTGGGCCGCTCTTCGAAGAGATGGCCACAACCTCTTCACCAAGCTGATCCGGACCCGAGATCCAAGGGATTCTGAAGCTAATCAAGAGACACCAGTGACCGGAAGACAGCGGCTCTCGGTGAGCAATTATCATTAGATTTTAGATTTATGGTGTAAAAATACATTTTTAAGTAAGTTATTACATGATAACTGACACAAAATATCGTCTTTGAGGCTGGAAATAAAATAAAAGCTCTCTATATAATATAAAGACCATATTAAACTAGATTGAATATAATAATATAAGCATCGCGTTAAGAATGTCCTAATTATACAAAGTACACTATAACTAACAAAGTTAAACTAACACCAGTACCGCAACGAATCTTTGGTATAGTTCCGAACAAGATACAAGTACGGACCCTGTTGTCAGTTTATGGGGCAACATTAGTTGCTAATAGTTGCTATGATTGCGTAACAATTAATTTCCAGTCTCACGATCCTTTCATCAACGGGCTAATTTCATTTAAGCCTGTAAAATGAGGTGATGTAGGTACGTACGGGCGGACAGCAAAGTGAGGATTTACCAGCTCAGTGCCGTGGCATGCCTGGGCTGACGTTCCCCAAATATGCTAATCGTGGATAGAGGGTGACAACAAGCAAACGTGCCTAATGGGAAATAGTTAAAGGCAGATGTGCTGACAACGCGTTACCGGCTTTGATGTACTTTGAGAGTTAGCACGTCAAACGTTAGCTGTTTACTGAAATTGCTCAAAGGACAATGGCGATCACCGTGCATAAATAACCAACATACGTTTAAAGTCATCTTTAAAGGTTTAATATTATTCAAATGTAATTCACCTTTGTCAATTACTTAAACGTAGCAAACAAACAATAACATATTGAAAATTGTTTCTATATCCCGTGTTTCTATGTCTTACTATTCGTTATCTTAACCTTTCCGTTGATAAAAAAATTAACATTACTTATATGAAAATGTCAAATTCAAATTATTAGTAAGGCAAATTATTTGAATAAAATAATATCAATCAAATTATTTTTACATCAGATGTGTCGCTCTTATATTATAATTTGATGGAAATTTTAAAAGAAAACTTTATTTGAATCATAAGGTTTTCTTTTAAAATGTTCGTCCTCTTCTGTATGGAGAAAATGAATAATATTTACTTATACTGAGTAACTAAAATACCATACTTCGCCTCTGAAATAAGTTGAGATGTCGTATGATTTTAATTTCCGTAGAACTGAATTAGAGACACACCCTAGCATACTAGTGTGATATTTAGCTGCGAGCTAGGTGTCAGATAAACGATTTCGATCTAGGAATTTCATAATTCCTCGTACGTACTCTGAAATCACGTAGATTGCTTAGAGACTATTCGACGCATTCCCACAACTCTAGTACTAGAAGTTTCAGTATTAAACTTTAACCTCAAGTGGAAATAGCTTTTGAACGTTTATCTCAGATTCAGAGCTAAACTTGTGATAAGTGTTTACCGGTCACTAGCTTATTAAAACCATATTATGTGCAATGTAATAGATTGAAAGTTTTTGACATTTGAGTACTGGTAGAAACTTGACACTAAAGATTCAAACCCTTTTTTTAAGAATAACCACAAAAATGATAATATTCTATGATATCATTTTGTAGTGCCATTTGTTGTATATATTTACTTTAAAAAAGTGGTCAGTTTAGCTCGGGTATACATTAAAGAAAAGTTTCATAAATAAAAATGCATTTTTGTTATTCGCAGTGATCGAAAGGCATATAAACCTGTTTAATGATATTTGATTTATTCAATTTCACGCATGTGTACTCAGGATCAGTATGCCATGATTATTCGAAAAAAGTACCTTATGATTATTTTCTTTATTAAAATTATACATTTTCAAAACAGATTTCATGAAAATCGTTTAATTCTAAAGACTAAACTAACAAGCAAACGAGTAGCCATTTTCGCGTTTATATTGTCTTTTATTACTGTCAACTTATTTTCAAAGAATAAGTTATTGTACTGCATACTCTGTCAAAAGTTTATATAATGTGGCAGGACAAACTGCCGCTATATTTATTTTTAACTTTGCGCTCAAGAGTGAGGCGGGTTGAGGTGCGGGTAAAAGACAAACTTGTCAATCGGTGTTCGGTCGCCTAAGATAATATTTTCAATAGATGTATGGTCTCTCGGTCTCCATTAGTAGAATTCAAAATTATATTACTTTTTTTTTCATTTTTGATAACAAATAGAGTTTACCCCGCGGCTGCGCCCCGGGCCAACCTCTGGTGCCTCTTGTTTAAAAAGCAGGCGCTAATACAGGTTTCATTGTATATGTATTTTAATGTTAGTGCTATTTGCCCCCGGAAGATTCACTTCATTTTATATCGCAAAGTATTCCATCTCCCGGCTTGATAAGTATTTAGGTCCATATTCGGTATTACAAGTAGGTATATTTAAACTAATTTATAGCAAAAGCGATCCAATACTCCACAGTATTTTTTCCGTGAAAGCTTAACAGGTAGACAGATCGACTTACTTATAGCATTTGTTATAGATGATGATTGTTATATCTGTAAACTTGAGATTGGTCTCCCATATAAACTTTTATCCTCTATTTTAAACCATTCTACCATTTAGTTTTGTCGCATCTTGCGACAGGCCGCCCGGCCGCAGGAAATTGTATTTTCTTTCTCCGTTCCTGCACGGATAGAGCTCTTGTCCACCCACGGTATTTAAATTAAATATATACCGAATTTTAGCAAATCAGTCCGATATCTTTTCCGTAAAAACATAACAAACAGAGAGACATATATATTTTTATCCCGATAACTATCCCATCTATTGGGATAAAAAGTATCTATATTCATCCTCGGCATTGTAAAAATATATATACGGAGTTTCAGCCAAATCGGTTCCGTAGTTTTGCCATAAAAACGGTACAGATAGACAGACAAGTTACTTTCGCATTTATAATATTAATAGGGATATGCAATAAATTACCGGTCCCACCTAGTTATATTATTTTATTTATTTTATAAGAAAAATATAATTAGTTTCCAAAAGACCAGGGGTGGTCGCCATCCAATTGAGCAAATACCCTACCTCCTGGCCGTGGGTTGTTTTGTCGCTTCTTACGACAGGCCGCTCGACCGCAGGAAATTATATCCTTTCGCCGTTCCTGCACGGCTAAAAACGACTACACCAATACACATTAGAAAGATTTAAAAATTAGATTATTTTTAGATCTTGAAAATAAAAACTCCCCGCAATGTCGGTTGATATAAATCTCTTGCCGAGTCTGGCCTTATATAACACTGCCAATAAAAATGCGAAAACCTCTTGCCTCTCACTATGAAGCGCTTTTGCCGCATTTAAACACACTTTTTAAAAGTTGTTAAAGACACTTTTATAAAAATGTTATTTGAGTGCTCACTTCAAACGGCCCGTGGAATACGAGATGAAAAGATTTAAAGGATTTTTAATACAGAATAAATCGATACTTTACTTCTAGAGATATTAAAGATGACTTTTGAATGTGACATAAACCAATAACTCCTTGATGACCGGCCGCGCTGCTTTTATTGAACAAACTCAGTTGATTTATATTGTGAAAGTTTAGCATCAATTTTCATAAAATGCAATCTTTATTTATGTGGTTTTGGTTTTCCAAGTATTGTTTGCAATGTTCTGAATTTCTTACAAGATAAAATGTACTTGTTATAATTCTGGAATATTTTTCAAGGTAGTTAATTCTTCTTCCTTGTCTTTTCTTTTTTCTTTCGTATTCTTACTGATATATTATACAGTCAACTAAGTGTGTGTAGAGGCAGAGTGAAAGATTTTAGGGGCGGCAAATTTGGGGCCAAATGATTTTTTTTAATCTTACGAAATTAAAAGTTTCTTACATACGTATACTTAAACGTTAGGTCCATACAAACATTTCAACACGTACTAATTATGTTTACCATTTAGATACATTTCTCTACAATTCTTGGGCCCAGACAAAAGAGTGATAGATTCCAAAAGATTCCTTTTTATTATATTGATATTATTCAAGGTTGTTGATGGTTTTGTAATTACTTATTTTATTTGTGACCTTATTTTTAAGATTCCTTGTGATAGAATTAAGGATTGATGTTGTCCATTTTGTAATAAAAAACAAAAGCACTTTTTTAAGACATATCTTAACTCATTATACTTCTTTGGCGCAAATATCTCCGTCTTCTTTTGTATGCAACATTGTTCTAGAATGTACACCTAGTGCCTGTCAGAAATTAGTTTTTAATATAGATGGACCTTTGCAATCAATTGCATCGGCGAAATGTTTAATCCCAACGAGATTATAGTACGTTATCTGTCAACACTTTGGCTGCACAATTTCACGGGTGATGAGTCTCCGGTTAAATCAAATCAACTGTGCTCTGACTAAGTACAATTGCAAAGCTTAATGTAGTTAACCAGTGCAATAATTGAAACCTATTTTGTTATCGGTTCAAATTATTGTGGTGTATTCGACAAGTTTGTTTAAACAAGTAATTATTATGTTTATAACGAAGCTTTGTTCAAGCCTAGTCATGAACACACACTGAAATATTATTAATTTGTATAAACAGATACGTTTAATTAACTTATTAATTAACTGTTCTCTTGTATAGCTTATACAGGTTTTAGGGTTCACTTGGCATTTTAACGATGACAGAACCCTTTTGAGGCTACCGTATGTACCTACTTTTCATTTACACATATATTAATCTTTTATTCTGACTACAAAAATAAAATCTGTAATAACTATCTACTAGTTACAGCAGAAAGAGATACTTAATTAAAATGACATAATATGGAATCAAATGATATTGTAATATAAAAATATATATTGCATATTAAAAAGTGCTAAGAGATAATCACTAAAATATTAAGAGTATCTTTCAAATGAATAAAAATTGTAATATTACATAATATATACGTAATATAATACAGTGCAGACGTTTAAAAGTTATGGCAGAATTAAAAGCTCATTCTCACGCAAATAATAAAATTATATAGTATACATATTGTTACAAGTTTAGCGGGAATTAAAATGCCATTGGAATTATTATAGAGTTTATTAGAATTATACAAACACGTATAACACCGGTACAAATATAACCGAACCCAACATATCCAAACGTAATGCAGAAGGTCGTAATTCAATAAAACGCGCAAAGTCCGTCACTAACAGATTACCGATTGTAATAAACACGTCTCGCTTCGATCGTGGTTCTCGCTCGACTGCCATCTCCCTCCATCGGGCCATTGTTTTATACTGCACAAATGCAATATGTCCACAGGCAATTTCCTACAATCAGCTTGTACTTTAAAATCCGTAACACCTGGCTAATGATTACAATACAACAATAGGCCGTATGCCAATAAATAAGTAAACAAAAGAAGACGATTATAAAATAATTACAATAGTTTCAATGTTATTCGTTCAAATGGCGACGGGTAATAAATGTGCTTTTACAGATATGCAGGTGTGAACTTGTTTTTGTCGGCGCCTAGGTTGTAACAATATGTACATTGAACCAAAAAATCTAAATATCCTTTTCTTGAAAAATCGTGTACAAAGAACACAATACATCTTTATATTTTCTCAATTTCACTGGGTTTACTCTGAAAGATATTTCTCAGTACAAAATAGTAATATAATAAAGAAAATAGTTTATCCAAGCTTTTTAAATACAAAAGAAATATACCAACACTAGATCAATTAGCGGTTGCGTAAAGAACTTACTAAAATGTAGATATATTATTCAGAGCTTGTCCCTTTTCAAGGCTAACTCCGACTAGGTTGTTTATTCAATAACAAGTGTTTTAATCATATTTACCCACATAGTAGATTAAAGCCGCTTATTCGCATTAAAAATGAACGTGTTTGTTACATACAAATGTGACAAAAACAAGAATTTTATTTTAATACGCTATGTATTTCCAAATTGTTTAATGATCTTAAACCGACTGCCTGTCCAGTGTCCAGTCACCGTGAATGATTCCGCAAAGGTAGCAATGACCACTTTAAACCAATACTCTTAGAAAAGTTTGTGTTCAATTATACCTTCATTTTTTTCAATTCTTTCCTTGCCCAAGCTGTGATAGGTTAATGGATACGGCTATCCAGTCATAAACTTATTCCTGCCACTACTTGTCTGGAAGAGATCGCTTCTTAGCGGTAAGACCGCCTATTGTGCACGGTTGGAATATTTTTAGGCTGTAAGTTTTCCTGTAATGGTTTAAAATAAAGTGTTATTTCTCTCTCTCTCTCTCTTGATGCGTCAAATCCGCCTTGGGGACGTGTGGGTATACTCTCCACTCCACCAAAAATGAGGAGAACCAAGCTTAGCATCGACTGAGGTACTGACATTGTAGGTTATTATTATCTAATACATTGAGCAGGTATCCTTGGTAAATTTTATCAAAGTTCAAAATTAAATTGTATTATTTTCTTATTCTCAAAACTTTATAGATATAATTTCTCGTATAAAATAGATTGTATAAGTAGGCAGTTAAATAATATAATATCAATCCTTAATTGTCCTACCGTAGAATTTGGGCCTTTCTATTTTTCAAAAAATGTACGCCATACCTGCCCCGCTTGGCCAAAGCGGATGGTAGTCTTCACATACCTATCAGTAATCGCGATGTGCAATTCTTCACAATGCTTTCCGTTATCTTCAGCTCATGTTAATTGTAACAATAAGCAAATTAGGACAATAAATTCTCTAAGCTATAAATCATGGTAGATTAGTAGCAAAAGCACTCCGTCTTATTCAAAAGCTTTAGTAATGAAAAGACCTGAGTCTAATAGGGTCTCGTTTATCGAACCAATTACGTTGCTTTCAATAGATAACTTCAATAATAATAATATTCTCTTGCAGCGATGCTTGACGACCATGGACCTGACGTCATTGGGTGTCGGTTCGTGTGTGGGAACAGGGATGTATCTGGTAGCTGGGATGGTCGCTCGCAAATTCGCTGGTCCAGGTGTCATCTTCAGTTTCTTCATCGCTGCTTTAGCGAGTATCTTTTCAGGTCAGTTTTTTTATTTAGCCACAGTTCCAATTAACAGCGTTTCCGGACTAAGATGGGGACGAATTTTATTCTACTCCTTTGTTATGGGTTCTTTAAAAGTAATAACTTTGTAATGTCTCCAGTTTCAAGACAAACAATGTGTATACATATGTATATGAACAACATGAAACAGGAAGTTTACACAAGTAAAACTGTGTGATAACCCTATAATATCAAATCATTAAAGTTGTTGTTGCAGAGCACGGGTCTGACCAATTTAGAATACATGACTATATAATTCCCAGCACGCTTCTCCAAGATGGATTAGCAGGATTTTTCACGATATTTTCTTTCACCATGAGCACTCGGTAATGCTGATATTAGACGGATCAACCAATTTAAATCAATTTGGTTGAAAGGCGCAGAACTCAAAGGACTTGATGCTATTCGATATGACATTGAATGATTCAAATTTATAATTATATAGATCACTTTGGCTGATGCTTCTAAATTTAAAGACAAAAACGCACCGTCGAATATCGACTTAATGGTTGCATAATACATTATTCATTTAAACTATCTCTCGAGGTTGGTTAAATTTGACAGTTATTTATGAGTTGCTTTACCACTTTTTATCCTTAAAAGGAGTTTATGGGTAAGATTTTCACTAATCAGCTGCTAAATAGTTGCTTAAAATTTAACCAACATTTTTAAGTAAGACCATATATATTTTAGACATGAATCATCACAACTATAAATACCAAATATCTGGTTTGAGCATTTCAGTTAAGGTAGCATTCGCTAAAAATAAGTATGCTAGTTTTGTAAAAGCAAACCTGCTCAGACGTACTGGAATTATGCCCCCTTCCACCCACGCCTCAGATAGCAAGCTCGAAAATAAAACAACTGTTGATTTTTCAGCATGCTCATTACTAGAAAGCCATGCCATTAAGTAGCAATTGCTCAATAATGGAATGCTTTCATTTTAGTAATGAGCATGTAGCAAAGAAGCAAAACGACGTTAGTATTTTAGCGATGATCATTTAAGAGAAATAATTAGACATGTTATTATATAATTTATACGTAGGTTTAAAACTAGTGGGTATAGTTGGTGCACAAAATCGGTGACGTGAACATTCTTGTTGGCTGAACGTTTCAAAACCATGCAGGAGTTCCGTGAATTACTAAACTGAAATTTTCATTGTTCAGGTGCTTGCTACGCTGAGTTCGGCGTGCGAGTGCCGAATACTACCGGTTCGGCGTACATGTACGCCTATGTAACTGTCGGCGAATTTATAGCTTTTGTCATCGGATGGAACATGATTCTGGAATATTTGGTAAGTGTTAATTTGATGTTCTAATTATTTATTTTTAAACTGTCGTTTTGCCGAAAATGCTTGCTTTGGCAAAAAAGAACCCTAATGAAATGTCATATCTGTCCGTCTGTCTTTGAATACATCAGTCATTTTTCGCAAAAAACGAATCGGGTCTATAATTATTCATAAATAAAATTTGAGAAAAAGGTGTGGGCCTGTATAGTTCTACAAAGTATGTGGATAAATAAAGATTGAGTGGAGTATCGTTAGTCAGATCCTTAAAATATGTACCGGCATTTAATTAATAATTAAATTAATAAAAAAGTAATTCCTTTTTTTAATTAAATCAATCGCTAGGGAGATATTAGAACAACCCACAGCCAGGTGGTAGGGCATTTTCCCATCTGGATGGTTACCACCCCTGGTATAAAGTATGCCGCCGTAACAACTTTGGGTTGTATTCCGGCATTAGTAGACAGGTTCCAGTCTCCCTTTAGAGAGTAGCAGCACATTTGCAGAAACTTTGGTGTTTGGTCTATAGGCCGCTTTCCACCAGTGGGCCGTCTGCCTGTCTGCTGAACTCATGCAATAAAAAAATTAGATCCCGACATGGAATGAGAACATCCATGATCTCAATAAATTGGTCTAACTTGAAATGCCGTCGTGAGCTCTTATACACAGTGGCTGATATTGCAATTTTTTAAAGAAAAAAATATTTTTTTGGTATGACCAATATTTTCAGAGTTCAACTGTTTTATTATTTTAACCACTACTCTAGTGGTATAACTTTTGAAAGTTGAGGTTTGAACTTCGACTACTTTTTTACCCTGGTAAGAATGTTATCTAATCATTATGTTATAAAATTCTAAACATGCCGTGTCTGTCCGTACATTAAAGAAACAAAGCAACAACAAGATGTATGAAAAGGTCTTCATATAATTAATAAAAATATGATTTTTTGTTTGGAAATTTAATTAAACAAGTCAAATATACAAGATATAACATGTGAAGGAAAACAAATTCGTTGAAAAGTTTATATCACAGTCAATTACAATAGAAGGGAAATCATTTTCGAAAATAAGTAAATTTTTCAAGAAAAAATGACTTTTACATTCATTGCTAGTTTCACTAGTACTTTCTCAGATTTAAAACTGATTTTCTTTTTACAACTCGCTTAGTGCAGCAGTCTAATACAGATAAGTTACTAGAAAATTGACTATAATATATTTCATGTTTTTTTTTGTATAAAATACAATTTATATTTAATATTATTTATTATAAGTACCGAAGTTTTCAGAAATATCCAAGATTATTGGTGTTTCCATTGTAACCATAATATTAATGAATTGTGTAGGCGTCATCTATTACCCAGTTGGCAATTGTATCTTGGATTTATAGCATCTTGCACCCCCGTATGTTGCGCGTGAGTACATCGCTATACGCCACACCACCGCGACGCTCGCGAAATTGAATCGCAACCGCCGTTACAACCGCACATAAATTGAGCTATTGAAGATTTCCGCATCCTATACATATTTAGTTGAACAATGGCCTTGCCTACTGTAGTTTTGAGGCTTATAAACTTAGTGGTCAGTGTATCTGCATTCCTCGAGCCCCGAGGCTCGTGTAGAAGGACCTTGCAACACCTTTGTGTTCCGCTACGTCGATTAACAGTCAGGCCCCTGAACTAGCGCTATCCAGGGCTGGTGACTGACTGCGAGGTAATTGCAGGACTCCTGTATTCTCCGGGCACCAGTTTTCAATTGAGGAATAAGGGATGGCTATGTATTGAACACATAACCCCCGAAACCGCGGATATTGCCTGACTACGTCTCCAAATTGCTAATTAGTTTTAATAGTAAAACAAAACTGAATTATATAAATATTTAAATTTAATGCTGCATGTTTTACATATTATTATATTCTAATAAATATATATTATTATATTTCGACGTTTTCTATTCCTCCAACATATTCAAAGTTTTGGGGAAATACTAGAATTAAATAAAAGTTTATCTGTACTCTCGCCTATAATGTAAATTTTAGTTCTTGTTCAAGAGGAAGCCGCATAACAAACTTGATGTTCAAAACATCAAAGTTATTGAACATAATCAAAGTTAACGTTGTTACGTAAAGCCACGTCCTGATCTTTGGTTAGTCTTATTATATACTAGCTTTTGCCAGCGACTTCGTTCGCTTGGAATAGTTAAAAAAAAATAAGTTAAAAATATCCCGCGATTTTGAAACATTCTTCATTGGTGCTCCGCTCCTAATGCTCCTAGCGTGATAGTTTATAACCTATAACCTTCCTCGATAAATGGGCTATCTAATACTGAAAAGAATTCAAATCAGACCAGTAGTTCCTGAGATTAGCGAGTTCAAGCAAACAAACAAAGAAACAAACTTATCAGCTTTATAAACTGACGGACTCATAAATTGCATCAAAGTTCAGGATTACTTTGAAATGATTTTTTTAAATAAGTATGCAAACTTTTTAGATTAAATTATATAAATATGGAGAGACTGGCTCTTAATCTCAAAAAAAAGGAAAATTTGAAATAGAACTGCAGTAAAACAAATAAATATAGCCGGGAAAAGAAAATTTACTCGTAGTATCAGATTTGCGTGTTATTTATAGCAAAGTTTTAAATTGATTCTCATTGATTTTTTATTCTTTTGTCAATTGAATTATTGTTACCAGCAGAATTGTTGGGTTAGTTTTTTAACTCATCGAGAGTTTTTGAACCATAATATGGATACTTCGTCCGAACAAGCGGCCCAAATTGTAGCATTGGTGCGGGAGGGCTTGGATCAACGAACGATTGGTAGAAATTTAAATTTAAACCAGTCTACGGTTTCTAGAATATACAGAAGGTTTGTGGAGACAAGTTCTTACAGAAGGAGACGTGGTACAGGCAGGACTCGAGCAACCACCGGTCGTGATGACCGATTTATTGTTAAAACTTCCCTGCGAAATCGTTTCCTCACGTCTGTTAACATCAAAACAGAGCTTAATGAAGTGCGTGGAGTAAACGTGAGTGCACGAACAGAAGGTTAAAGGAAGCGGATATCACCCCTTTTAGACCTTTTAGACAAATGGTCCAAAGTTGTCTGTAGCTCACAGACAAGCTCGCTTAAGATTTGCGCGTGATCACCTGAATTGGACAGAAGAGCAATGGACCTCCGTATTGTTCACGGACGAGTGTAGGACATGTTTATTTGGTGCAGATGGTCGCAGAAGAGTCTATCGTCGACGTGGGGAGCGATACGCTCAAAGTTGCATTGAGGAGCGTGTTCCTTTTGGAGGCGGTTCGTGAATGGTCTGGGGTGGCATATCGATGAACGGGCGAACAGAACTTGTGTTCATAAACATGGTCTGTCAAAACGGTAATAGAGGGGGTTTGACTGCACATTGCTACATAACAGAGATCTTAGAAGATCACGTGTTGCTTTACATGGGATTCATAGGCGAAAATTTTACTTTAATGCAGGATAATGCCCGGCCGCACGCGGCTGCACAAGTTCGACAATATTGCGAAGAGGTTGGGATACGTACAATGAATTGGCCAGCACGCAGCCCGGATCTTAATCCCATTGAGCATGTTTGTGACAATTTAACAAGAGCTGTATATGCGAGAAACCCTTTGCCCACGACAGTGGCAGCACTAAGAACAGCACTTTCAGAAGAATGGGACAATATTCCGCAAGATCTTTTAATAACCCTAATAAAATCTATGCGGAACCGATTAGAATCCGTAATAAGGGCACGTGGAGGTAATACACCTTATTAAAACATAAATAAACCCTTGCATAAAGTTTGTGTCTATTGTTAAAACCAATTTTTTTATTAAACCAATTTTCCTTAAATTACTGTTTTTTCTTCAAAAACAGTCTTAAGGTCCTTTCCAGTAAACAAACTTAAACTTAAGGATATGACCCTACGCTGTTTTAAAGTTCACGAACCAATGTATAGGTTTGTAGAGGGGCATTTTGGTGTGCAAGAAATGAAAACAAGATAATAAACTGTAAACAATATACTTCGTCATAATTCAAGTACATGGAAATTAGAGCAGTGCGCACAGGCATTGCTTACCGACATACTTAAACGACTAAACGACGGGGCGGCCGGCGATGCCTAAGAGGACGAGAGGGGCGGGAGGCCGTACCATCGGTACCATCCGGGCCAGGTGGCCTGCGATGCCTGCGAGGAGGAAGGGGACGGGAGGCCGTACCATCGGTACCATCCCGGCCAGGTGGCCGAAACACGTGAGGCTCGACTGGGATAACGTCGCGCGCTATAACCTCCCCCTCCAAGTCACAAGTACGACCCGTTTGTGACTTGGGATTAGGCGGTCGTCCACGACGACGTGGGTGAACGACGGCATCGGATGAACCGGTATAACGCGTTAAATCACTAGAATGATACTTCCCCTTAGGAACACCGGCACTATCAACAATCATATAAGAAGTTGGACTGATGACTTGCGAGACACGATACGGGCCTTCCCGTCTAGGAGCAAATTTACTTGTAAAACCCTTAACTGCGCTGCTCGCCATATGAGTCTTAACGAGCACTAAATCTCCTTCAGTAAAAGGTAAAGATTCACGTCGGTGCTTATCACCTTCGGACTTGCGCTTATCCTGTTGCTCCTCCATACGGTGCTGTACATCTTGCAAGGCACGAACAAAGTCCTTCAGATAGGGTGTGATCTGCGGCACGAAGTTCTGCTTCGAAACGATTGCACGTAGATCAGTGCTCACTGAGAGTGGAGAACGCATCTCTCGCGCGTAGGTCAGGTAGGCAGCTGAATGTCCGGTTCCCTGATTGTACGCACTGTTAAGTGAAAAACGCACCATCGGTAGAACAGCTGGCCATTTACGGTGTTCAGGACCTACGAGTATAGCTAGTCGCGTTTTTAATTCACGATTCTTACGCTCAGCTGGATTAGCTTCGGGGTGGTAGACTGGAATCAGAGATTGCTGCACCCCTAATACAAACAAAGCTTTTTGCATAACAGCCGAAACAAATTGCGTTCCATTGTCGGAAATAATCCGACGAGGAAAACCATAACGCAGGAAACCTCCTCCAAAAGAACTCTCGCACACGATTCAGCAGTCGCGTCACACAAAGCGAATAAATAGCTCTACCCAGCGACTGGCGACATCTTCTATAAGAAGGATCCACTTCTCGCCACCATCGCCTTCAGGCAAGGGCCCAAAAAGGTCCATAGCTAAAACCTCAAATCTCTGCTGGGGCACTGGAGTTTGAAGCAACCCCGCAGGCTTCAAATTTGACGATTTGTATTTTTGACAAGGGTCACATAACTATAAATACTGAGCTACATAAGAACGCATATTCTTGAAATAATAATTTTGTTTGATCTTCTGCAAGGTACGCTCCAAACCCCAGTGTCCAGCAGTGGGCGAATCATGGAGCTCCTTCATTAGCTCCGCCCTTAATGACTCTGGTACCACTAATTGAGGCTCTTCGGATTCTCCATCCGGATCGCAGCGATACAATATACCTTGTGAAAGATAATATCCTCTGTCCGTCCAGCGTAAAGATGCTTCTGGATTATCAAATTGTGCTTCAAAATCTGCAATAATTTTACTAACGTCAGGATCCTTCAACTGAGCCTCTCTAATATCCTCAGGCTTCTGACGTGGCAGATCTACAATTACAGGACAAATATCACACGAACTGGAACTCAATACTTCGGATTCGTGGCTTATCGGGCGGCTAAGCGTATCCGCCACCACGTTTACCTTTCCAGGAGTATAATCAATATCCAAATCATAAGATTGGATCTTCATAGCCCATCTGGCTAAACGACCGCTCGGGGTCTTTATGGACAACAACTATTTCAGAGGCTGATGATCAGTCGCTACACGAACCTTAGTTCCTTCAATGTACCCTCGAAATTTATCCAGAGCCCAGATCAGAGCGAGGGCTTCCCGCTCTGTAGTATGGAAGTTACGCTCAGCAGGCGTTAACAATCTACTTGCATACTCAATGGGTCTCTCTTCATTGACAGTCTCACCTTGCATGAGCACTGCTCCAATGGCGTACGCACTGGCATCTGTCCGTAGAACAAAAGGCAGGTCAAAATCTGGCTGACGAAGAATGGGACTGGTGGTGAGCCGGTACTTAAGCTCTTCAAATGCTCGTTGCTCACTCTCCCCCCATTGCCAGCGTCTGTCCTTCTTGGTCAGATCCGTCAAACTACGCGCTACGTCGGAAAACTGCGGAATGAATTTCCGGAACCAGGAACAGGTCTGCAGAAACGTCTTTAACTGCTTCAAATTCGTCGGAGGCTTCATGCTGGTTACAGCTTCGACTTTCGTGGGATCTGGCTCGATTCCACGCGAAGACACAACATGTCCTAGGTAATTAATCCTATCCCTAGAAAAAATAGTTGGTTCTCCTCCTGGAAAAAAAATGTCCTCATGGGCATTCAGGAGTGTACCGAGCTGCTCACGTTCGTCCGACCCAAGATGGGAACCTTCATCCTCACGAAGACCCACAGACGAACAGCTGATCAGCGGCAAAGAACATGACTCAAATTCAATGGGTTGCGGCGTCCGATCGTGTCTCACAAACCATTTATTACAAGAAAAGTCCAAAACCATACCTATTTCGTTAATGAAATTCATACCCAATAAACTATCCGTAGCGTTGGGTAACATAATGAAATCTACCACACATGTTACCCCTCGCACGGTAACATTGACATTAGCTATTTCTACATTTTGCGCACAAACGCGGCTATCGGCAAATTTTAACTCTGTAAAAACATAGTGAAACTTATGACTATTCTTAACTAAAAGCGTTCTTAAACTAACACTACCGATACTATGTTTCGCGCCAGTGTCCACTAACACTTTACCACTTGCGCCATATATTTGAATATTGAGCACCGGGCGCATATGCGAATTAATATTAACGGAACTCACAGACACTGATTTAAATGAACTTTCAGATACTACTGTAGATTTTTTTTGTTTACATGTCGGACAATTTGTACGAATATACCCCGGTGTCCCGCAACCGAAACACGTTGTCGTACACGCTCGCGGTTCAGCCTCCAAAATATCATCTTTTACTCTCTTCTGTTCGGTAAGTCTCTGACAGGCATCCCTCACGTGACCATACTGCTTGCAGTAATTACACCGTGAGCAGGGTTTCAAAACTGTATTAGACTCTGAGCGCTCCGTCCCTGACTGCGCTAGCACGGTAGAAGAGGTGGAAGGCTTGGTTTCCAAAACCACTCGCGGCTGACATTCTTCTAGAATATCCTCGACACGGCGCGCCTGCGCCAACAATTCTCCAAACGTAACAAAAGAGGAACGCGGCACCTTTTCCCGGATACGACGGTGCAATAACCCGTAGGTCATATCCAATTGCACCACTTCGGTGAGTGTAAAAGGTGGAAGCTGCGCGATTAATGCACGAATATGGCATATAAATAAATCCGTTGCTTCGTTATTCTTTTGCTCTCTCTCAAATATAGCACGATAGATTTTGTGCGGCGGTAACCTGGGTCCAAATGTTTGTATCAAAGAGTCGATCGCTGCTTGCCATGTTAATGTGGTATCCTTAACTCCCTGCCACCACGTAGCAGCAAGTCCCGTCAGTAACATAGGCAATCCACGCAGCGCAACATTGTCGTCTATACCTACGCTTTATACGTCTCAACTGCGTCGACAAAGGCTCTAACATCGTTCGATTTACTGCCGTCGAATCGTGCCGTACATTTAGCAAAATGGCCTGTATTCTGCTGATTAGTAAAGTAAGATTGCGTACCTGAGCTGTTGTTATGCATACTACTTATCAGAAGCATTAGCTGATCATTCGTCAGAACGAACTGCGGCGTGGCAACACCGACGGGCGGGGCAGGCGGCGCATCAGGTCGCGGCACGCCCGCGGCCGCAGCGGCAGCGCCCTGCGAGGAAGACTCCCGCATCGGCACCGTAACAGACGCATGTACCGAATCAGACCCCGAAGCAAGTGCCATACCGGGCACCGGGGGCGGTACCATAATCCCCTCATCAACGATGACACCGGCTTCCGCCGGACTCGCAGCACGAGATCTCGTCATCTGTCGCGACATAATGAAAGCCACCCGAATGTTCCAGAATACGAATCACTATTACGTACACAACATTTACAGTTTATAACAAACAAAACAAAACTGTCATTGCACACCAAACCTTTAAATATTATTTACGAAAAACGTTCATTATTTTTATAAAACACAACAGTTTCTTCACGAGTATTGGCCGAACGTTGGGCGTCACTTTGTAGAGGGGCATTTTGGTGTGCAAGAAATGAAAACAAGATAATAAACTGTAAACAATATACTTCGTCATAATTCAAGTACATGGAAAATAGAGCAGTGCGCACAGGCATTGCTTACCGACATACTTAAACGACTAAACGACGGGGCGGCCGGCGATGCCTAAGAGGACGAGAGGGGCGGGAGGCCGTACCATCGGTACCATCCGGGCCAGGTGGCCGGCGATGCCTGCGAGGAGGAAGGGGACGGGAGGCCGTACCATCGGTACCATCCCGGCCAGATGGCCGAAACACGTGAGGCTCGACTGGGATAACGTCGCGCGCTATAGGTTTCAATTTAAATCTGTATAGAAAGTTTGCATACTTGGTTAAAATATATATTTCAAAGTCGTCTATTACTTTGATGCAGTTTATGAGTCCGTCAGTGTATATTATATATATAAGATAAAACTCTCTCATCGACACCACACCCTTTCAAAATCTCCGCTTCTATTCTGTTATAAGCTGTTTAAGTAATTAAAGGTTTTTAACTATGTCTGTTTGTACGGGCTAATCTCCGAAACGACTGAACCGATTGAAATAAAATTTTGTATGCTGGTAGCATATATCCCTGGTCAACATATAGGACACTTTTGATCCCGAAAAATTAAAGAGTTCCCGTGGGATAGCTAAACAAAATTAATTACTTAAACAGCTTATTATACAACTTATGCACATAATTGAGTATTGATATTGCCGGTATCATCATACAATAGAACAAACGAGATTCCGCGAAAAAGTAAAACCTTAGAAAAACAGTGTCTAGCATAGCGTATTCCATCATCATATTAAATAAACTAGATGGCGCTGATAGTATTTTACATCGCGATCGTGATGCGGACAAAGTCGCGGTCATCAGCTAGTGTATAAATATTTATAGTGTTATTCAGTATATATTTTTATTCAAATCTTGAATAAACAGAACCATGTTTCTTAATGAAATTTTTTTGTTCATAAATGATGAAATATTCGTTCTCAGAGTGCTCAACTATATTAGTAACTAGAGTTTTCTCCGCAAGTACGCCGCGGGCCAAACCCTGAACCGTACTCCTTATTTAGTTAGCCAGTAAACTTTCATACAGGTTACACATTGTATTAAATTCTTATCAGGGTCGCTTGGGACACTCGGTTACAAAGATTTTGTAATAAAAATTTTTTTTAACAATAATTTTTGAATTTTAAACTAAGTTTTAAAATTATTGTTTTTCTCTACTTACATAAAAACTTAATCATACATCCAAGCATTTATTTTACTTTTGACAGCTCGTTGACGGATCAATTAGTAATGTTACCGATTTGTTATAAAAATTGACTTCATTTATAAGTTTTAATCAATTAGACTTTACTATATATTTTTTTCTAAAAATACTAAATCGTGTAATAAATATACCCACATTCCAAAGAACATGTTTTAAACATATTAAACAAGCTATTTTTGTAACAAAGTAAAAAAATGTAATAAAGTAGAACATTTTTTTTTAAACCGATTACTTTCGATTTATTTACGTAGGCTGTGCGTCTCATGACTTACAAAACATCACTATTATGTCACCAACAACAATAAAGTACGGCAATTGTGTTATTTGTTTCATGTGGGCTTTACTGTCAAGAAATATGTAACTTGATAAACGTGCAAACGTCAAACGTAAAATACAAAAATATTATAAAATTCTAGATAACCGTGTCTGTATATTGAAGTTATTAAAAAAAACCACTGCAATAGTCTATATAACCGACGGAGATCACGATGCAATTGTCTTTAGATTTGTTATCTATTTGTCAGATTGTTGGTGTGTCTGTTTGTTCGGTATTCACGTTAAAGCTACTGGACTGATTTCGATGCAGTCTTCGCTAATCAACAGCAAATTCTTGGACTTAAATCTGCGCCACCTGTTATCCTGGGAATTTTACTGGGTATCATTTATTTTACCAGATTGAAAATAGACTTCGAATTCGAATGCTATTCTTTCACTAGTCGATAGTCAATTTAATGTGTATAAAAAATGTGTGATATGTTTATCCCGGGAACCTCGCGGGTATTTTCCCGGCAGTGGTTTGAAGTAATTGGGGTGCATAAAAATTTACTTTTTTTTTACTAATATTTAGGTTGCTTTTCCACCAGAGATTTGCTATGGATGAGTTTGATATCCACCAATCATACTCATTGGTCTACATAGCATAGCACTGGTGGAAACTGATACAACTAATCCATGTTTCTTATATGGAAGGAAGCGTGCTATGGATGGTCGCGAGTGGTATCGCTATATCCGGAGCAGCGCATTTTCATAGAACATACTCGCTCCGCTAAATAGCTTAAATAAATGGAAATGGTCACATAGTTCCGTAGCTTAGCTTTTACATTACATGCATAGCACATCTCTGGTGGAAAGGCACGCTTATATTATTAGTCTATGGTTAAAGTCTGGGCACCCATATGTGGGAAAACTTACTCGATCGATCAGATGAAGGAAATTACAACTATTCTCTATTTCTTAGAACACCGTCTTATAATGAGATCAATGCCCTCTTCGAACCGCTTATTACCGTCTTATTGAAGAAAGTCGATCCAGACATCGGGAAATGATTTCCCTTTATATTTCATTTCCGCTCAGTAGCATCAACAGAACATAATTTAAGATTGTGTGGTTAATTACTAATTGCCGTGTTTCTATATCTTTTATGTATGTAATTGCCTTACCATTACCACTGATTAAATTTGATATAAACTCAATACAAGTGTACCTTATGTTAATTGTCTACTAATGTTATGGTAACAATGAACAGTCAAATAATATAGAAATGTGCTAACTATCTAAGAATGCCAGAGCATTAGCCTCGGTTAGAATGAGTTTTAACCCAGGCTAATGCTGACTCAGGCTACCATACCGTTGATAGGTCACTTTAAAATTATATAAAGTTATCCTACTTATATCTTGAGTATTCTGATAAAAAGTGGCCAAGTGCGAGTCGCACTTGCAGAAAAGAGTTCCGTGGTGGCGAAGAGCTTCCTTCACATTTTGGCTAAAAAGTCCTAAAATCACATCCTGTATTTCAAAAAACTACTCAACAGGGACTAATATTTTAATATTTACAAAACAATTATAAAATTACATATAATCGAATACAATGCAAGGAAACTTAACTTATTTGTATTGTATTCTACCCATATCATCAAGATCAAGATACCTCAACTACTCAACATACCTCATTCAAACAATCTTTCTTGAATGTATTTGAAGTTGAACCATTTCAACTTTTTCAAACTTTCTACTTTATAGTCAGGAAGTTTAAAGGAAAACTTACTTTTTACAACTTTGCAGAATATTGACTCAAATCATAGATTTTTTTTTGTTCTTCTATCAATACGCCCATGCTTTTTTTATATTCTTTAGTTTTTAATAGCTTTTATTCAACGGTACAAAGAGGTTACTTACCTTACATTTAAATTTCATTTGTAATTTTTATAATTACAGTTTCCGCATAAAATGACTAACACATACATATTACTCTACCTTTCTGTGCACACCGTTGTCGTGTGGAATAATTTGCCGAAGTCTGTGTTCCCCGATTCATACAAACTAGTGATCTTCAAGTCTACTAGGTAAGCGTGCTCCAGCCTAGATCGCATCTTCACTTAACATCAGGTGAGATATCTATCAAACGCGACCCTATACCAAGCTAAAAATATACAGACGTACGAACATAGAAAAAGAAAGAAAAAATGTGTGCGTGTACTAACTAGTGTACACACGTAAGAAGTGAAACTTCTTTATGACCTTATTTTTCGAAAAATGATCTACTATATGCAACTTTACAGAAATTGGTTAAATAAATAAAGCCCCTACCACGGTCGAATCGACCGTGTCCCACGGTCGAATTGACCGTGGTAGGGGCAAGAAAAAGATGGCGCGTAACGGAAAAATTGTGACGCGTAACCGAAAAATGTGACGGTAAATTTTTTTCCCAACGCCGATAAAGAAGTTTCACTTCAAAAGTTTTAATGATTTAAAATATACGACGCTATACATAAAAACACACAATACATTCACGAATTTTTTTTTACTTAAAAACATCCCTATTAATATTATAAATGCGAAAGTAACTCTGTCTGTCTATCTGTCTGTCTGTCTGTCTGTCTGTCTGTTCCGTTTTCACGTAAAAACTACTGGACCGATTTGGCTGAAACTCAGTATATATATGTTTTCGATACCGAGAATGAACATAGGATACTTTTTATCCCGAAAAGTGGGATAGTTTCCGGGATAAAAATATATTTGTCTTTCTGTATGTTATGCTTTTACGGAAGAACTAATGGGCCGATTTGGCTGAAATTCGGTACGTATGTAAATTAAATACTGAGGGTGGACAAGGGATAATTTTCATTTTGGCCTTTTTGGTAATTTTGGCCTTTTTGATCATTTTGGCCTTTTTGGTCATTTTGGCCTATTTGGTCATTTTGGCCTATTTGGTCATTTTTGGTCATTTTGACCTTTTTGGTCATTTTGGACTTTTTGGTCATTTTGGCCTATTTGGTCATTTTAGCCTTTTTGGTCGTTTTGGCCTATTTGGTCATTTTATCCTTTTTGGTCGTTTTGCCTATTCGGTCATTTTGGCCTTTATGGTCATTTTGGCCTTTTTGGTCATTTTGGCCTATTTGGTCATTTTGGCCTATTTGGTCACTGTTGCCTTTTCGGTCATTTTGGCAATGTCGGTCAGTTTGGCCTCTGGTCATTTTGACCATTTTGATTATTTTGGCCTTTTTGGTCGTCTTTGCCTATTCCGTCATTTTGACCATGTCGGTCATTGTCGTCTTTTGGTCATTTAGACCATTTTGGCCTTTTTGTTCAAGTTTTGTAATTTATTTTGTTGACAGATAGACGGGGGATGGTATAATTAGCGATATAAAAATAAATGAAGTGAATCTTCCGTGGGCAAATACATAAAAATGTAATATAATATAACCTTTAGCACTTGCTCTATAAACAAGAGACACGCACTAGAGGTTAACCCGCGGCGCAGCCGCGGGGTAAACTCTGGTATGTAATAAATAAACAAGGCTTGTTCGTCGAGTTTTTTAGTCAACGAGGTCGACAACTCAGCATTGTGCTGCATGGAAATTTTAAAAATCCCGATACAGCGCTGATTTTCAGTGACAACCTCCATACATTTGACCCAATAACATCATATAATATGGAACTTTATAATTATGTATGTTATTTTTGCTGACAAGTCACAATATAAATAAAACAATAATTTCACTATATTGAGTAAGAAATCAATTTTCCGTACAAATATCTCTGTATTAAAAGAATGTTGCAAATTGATGAAATCTTATGAAATACAAAATCAGACAACAACAGATATCAATAAACCCATCAATTTGAAACTGATACAATTAGCCTGAATTTCGTTTGCCGTTGCATATAATCGCAATATGGCTATTATCAATGCTAATATGAGATGGATGGGTACTATTATTATACTATACTAGCGGCCTGTACCGGCTTCGCATGGGTATCTAAAAAGAACTTTTTTTCCTTGACATTGACTCACCTCACGTACGGCCCGTACTCCAGTGAGGCCTACACCGCTTAAGGTGTTGCTTACCACGCAACTTTTTTCTAATTTTTAAACTCGTGATATCTTTCGAATGGAATGTCCGAATTGAATTATTCAAAAAGTTATACAATGGTATTGAAGCAGTGTTGAATATGAAGTAATTTATTTTGATAAGTATGAATACCAAGATACAAATAAAGAGCCTTTTCTAGCGGCGGCATAATTTTTAAAAGAAAAGAAAAATTATTGTGGCATAACTATAATAGTTAGACATATGCTGCCCCGACACTTTTTGTAAATAATGATATGTTCTGCAAAGTCCTAGTACATTTTATTCTATGATCAATAGTTTTCGCAGCGCACGCGATTTTTTGTGTTTTTTTTACACCTTGAGTTACATAATTAGAGTTTTAGTAAGGATCCCTATTTTTTTCTTTTTAAATATTATATAGCTTATGTCACCTACGGAAAGTGCAGCTTGTCAACGGTGAAAGAATTTTTCAAATCGGTTCAGTAGTTTCGGAGCCTATTCAATGCAATTAAACAATCAAATTTTTCCTCGTTATAATATTAGTATAGATTATTCTGTTTTTTTACACGTATATTATGCATTATTTTATATTTATTACAAGCTAATGAAATCAAAATTATATTTTTACTACTGAACGTCACGTTCAGTAGTGTCGGATAGGAGATGTTTGTTTGTTGTTAATATTTAAGTAAAATTGTTTTAAATTTGCTTTATAACGGCAATAAGAAGTTATTTGTTTGGGTCACTTGTGATTTTATGGAGGCTGATGCTGAAAGTCAGAAAAAAGAGAAAAAATTCTAATGGCTTTATGTTTTATGCGCTTTGCGCATATTCTGTTAATTTAGTATAATTTTTAGTTTTATGTGCATGTGTGTTTATTCATTCACGGTAACAAATATGTTTTCTTCCTCTCTTTTAGTATTCGGATAAAATATGTTTCCATTAAAAATTTATATCGCTCCGCATATTGCCATTGATGGTAGAATAAGGTTGGGACCAATATTGAGCAATAATTGCAACAAAAATATCTTTATGTAGGGTGGATTTTATTTTTAATTTAATTACCGATGGATATTGCGATCCTACTATGAGCTTTTACAATTTAAGAGACACTGTTACGTTTTATTTAATTATTTTTATTAAAAAATATTAAATATACTTACCTGATTATCACCGGTTCTATAATAATAATAATATTTTAGTAGCAATCCATAAGCTTCCCACACCTGGGCTCAGGTCTTTTCATTTGATGATCAGTGTACACTGTGTGTACCTCTACACTGGTCCAAAGCGGATTTTTTTTTATTACAGGAATTCAGCAGACAGGCAGACAGCTCATTTGATGGAAAGCGGTTACCATCGCCTATGGACATTTGCAACTCCAAAGGTGCTACGAATGCGCTGCTGCTCTCTTAAGGGAGACTGGAAACTGGTCACTAATGCCGAAAAACAAGTCAATGTTGTTATGGAGGCGTATTCTAAACCAAGGGTGGTAGCCATCCAGGATTGAGACGACTATTATCTCCATGTGCTGGTTTCCTATTGATATTTTTATTCATTGCTTTTACGTGGATACTTCCCGACCTGGCTTCTAAACCACGTCAGTAGAGTCAGACGTAGGTGCGTTAGCTAAGCTGCCATGAATTTTATCAGTATTTGTTTGATAACTATACGTACCAATAAAGTAAACATAATAGACTATCTGCACACTGTACGAATCTGTTTGTTAAATAATGTTTTGTTAAAAATATATATAAATTTATTATAAAAAAGATTTTAAAAATATACCGAGTCGAACCGAATTAAAAAGCAATTTTGCGATATAGCGATAAAAAAATCTACCAACACATTATAATCAAATAGTTCTAATAAGAACAAAGTTAATAACAAATGAATTAAGTTTTAGTATAACAATCTGGGTTGGTTTTTAGTATATTTTTATAATGTCTAACTCTACTTTTATAAATAGTTACACGACTATATATTTGAAATATCATTTGTTATAAAGCACTCAACGCTTTTGTACATGAAAAATAACTATTTCGTTCATGATTTTATTGTAAATTTATAAAGAAATTGTTTAATTACAATGAGTTAGTGGATTTCTATTGCTGAGAACAAAATTAATTATTTAAATATTATTTTCTACTCTTTACATCGGTTGGCTATTAAATGCATGTTTCACTTTCCAACATAAACGTTTCGAATATTCAACTCCTTTAACTAATGGCCCTGCTACACTAGGATAGGATAATGTTACTGTTAATAATAGTGTCACACAGTTGTAGCCAAGAGTTTAATACTTTATTTAAGATGAGACATTATTAATGATATTTAAGATTAACAGATAACACATGCATATATATTTGCACTGATGTAGCTTAAGCCAATTGTTAACGCGTTAGTTTGTAAACTTATAAGTACCCAATCACTAACATTTACGCAGGTATATATATAGACATATACATGCGTTCGAAAAAGCCCTTGAGCCCTTTACCAAGTGATGGTTATACAAGATAATTTTTTAATCAATCAATATACCCGCTCTTAGCTTTAAAAGGGTTTCGTCGTTGAAGCAGAAAGCATACCACCTTAATTTAAAAATAAATGAAAAGCGTTTTAGGTGAAATTAAATTTTGACGGAAATGTTGACGGCTCACCTAAATGAATGTGGTTCCCTTCGCCTATAGACATGTGCTACAAGAAAGGTGCTGCCAAAGAGCAGCCAACTTCTAAGGTGTGTAAGGACTAGATCACTAATGGCGAGACACATCTTAAGGTTACTACGAGTATATCGATAGGCATACCCTAAATCAGGGATGGTAGACATCTAGACGGGCAAATGCGCTACCACCTAGCCCCGGGCGGTTTTAGCCTAAATGAAGTATTTAATAAAACTACGTTTTAACGGTTTTAAGCGCGGCAATTTATTTGATTTTGGTATATCCGACGTTTCGGCCGCTTTTCACTGGCCGTGGTCACGGACGACAAAGATGACATTTGTCCAAGGAGTATTGTTAAAGTTTTATTTAGCCTACCGCCAACTTGTTCATTTTAATTATTTAGTTTTAATTTTGTTTATGGTTATTATTTACTCTATGGGAGCCAAATCTAATTTACCACCGCTTCACAACATGTTGTGGCTTGAAGATGTCATCTTTGTCGTCCGTGACCACGGCCACTGAAAATCGGCCGAAACGTCGGATAAACATAAAACCGTTAAAACGTAGTTTTATTATGTAAACAAGTCGTGAAAACTTAAGAAAATATTATGAAGTATTGAATTTAAAATACCTATATTTTATTAATAATTAATTTATTAAAATGACTCGGAAAAGAGGTCAACTGATCATGTTTAAACCAATTTTGTAGAAAGCCTGTGACCAAGAGGCTGGCCTGTACACATATATAGGGAACGCATCAGCGTTGCCATCCAACGCGAGAATGTGGCCCACGTTTTGGGCATGTTCCCAACAGACACCAATTTTGGACCTACATATTGTTTGTATTTTTTTATGAGGAAATAGCACACTCACGGAATTAAAATGTTCGTCACCATAAAGTCGACTTTTGCTTGCACGACTAAAAGAAACAGTACCGTCAACATTTTAATAAATGTTACGTTTATAAAATATTAGCGTGTGTGCGCGATTTCATCTGATTAGATTTGCTTGGAATCTTAAAAAAAGGTAGCCTAAGTTATAGAAAACTTTGATCTAAGTAATTTTAAACTTTATTAGTTATCCATGATTTTCTGTCAATTTGAAAACTGGTGAACTTTATCATTCCTCCAATGTACGATCGGCACAACTGATTTATGGCCCACTTTGCTAATAATTCCTTTAAAACCGTCAAAATAGTAAGGTTTATTGTGTGTGTTGCACTTAGGACGTTATAAACATTAATAAAAATGCGTCACTAGCCTCAGAACTACGCAATTTTAAACTTTGTTATCATATAAAATAAATTGATAGATAAAACATATAAAATAAATGATTTGAAATAATTTGAATCTCGAACTGAAATCTGCCTTATAATTCTAACTCTTTTCATTATAGAAAAATTATTATAATTTTAAAAATAAAATGTCATTCTGAAAGTATATCAGTAGTCAAGTAATGTCAATGAGAAAAAGAAATGAGAACTCAATATCTAAAAATTAAATTGTATAATGGGTAGTCTCGCAGAACAAAGAGCTCGGATTGTAGTGCTCACTGAGGAAGGCTATGGCATTCGAGAAATATCACGAGTGTTAAATATAAGTCGGAACACAGTGAGAACATGGATCAGACGGCAAGTTGAAGAGGGCATTCTTGAAGATAGACGAAAACATAATCATGGCGTTCGTCGAATAACAAACCAACAAAGTACAGATATGCAGCACCATTATGAAGAACATCCTTTTTCTCGTACCCAAGATTTCGCGGCACGTTACGACGTTTGTTTACTAACCATAAGAAATAATTTACACCGTATTGGACTGCATTACCGGCATTATGCTAAGAAAGTACACTTAACGAATGAACACAAAACTGCAAGATTAAATTTTGCACGTAATTATTTAGACTTTGACTGGACTAATACCATATTTTCAGATGAAAAATCATTTAGATCTTCTCAACATGGTCGCTTAACTTTGTGGCGTTATAACAATACGCGATACACAGAGGATCACGTAGTACCCAATCAATTATCTGGTCGAATTTCAGCTAACATGTGGGCCTGGATGGGTACCGGGGGTATAGGTGAACTTGTCCAAATTTCTCCTCGTCAAAACGCATTAGACTATGTCGATTTGTTGGAAGAATCAATGTTACCGACAGTGCGAATAGTGTACCCACTTGAAGAAGTCCCTGTATTCTCCTACGTTCACGACAATTGTCGAGTACATACCGCCATAATTGTCTCGAACTGGTTTACCCAGCATGAAGATGAAATTACTCTAATTCCATGGCCATCTAGGTGACCAGACCTCAACCCAATAGAAAATTTATGGGGTTTGATGGTTCAAATGTGGGATAACAGAAACGAGAGGACAAAGGAAGTGATTGAGCAGCACTGTAATGAAATTAGGAATTACATGAGGGGAACCGACATCTGCAAGCGTCTAATCGGGTCGATGCGTAATCGACTATTAGACGTCATTGAAAACAATGGTGCTTATACCCGGTTTTAGGTTTAAGTAAAGTAAAATGAGTGCCATTTCTAACTTTGAAATATTACAACCAATTAATAAAATTAACAAAAAAAATTTTTTTTTTTTCTTCCACATTAATGTTGTTAATGTTTTATTTTCTTGTGTATTTCTGCTACCTAACATATAACGATAACCCTAATATCTAATGTTGTATATATAAAAGGTTTGGCCTGTGTCACCTTTGGCTTGTCGATTTATGACCGGTTCCGATATCTCACTATTCACTCCACTTCCCCTGCTTTACCGTAGGTTGAATTTTGACATTGCTTGTATAGAGATTACTTTAAATTTTAATCGTTAGTAAGGCAAATAAACGGTCGGTAAGATATAGGAAACGGCACTTAATCCAACATACTTAATGACAGAGATAGTAATAGCATGTAATAGCATTTGTCAGATGTTACACGAGTATAGACGAGTCTCTCCGATCTGTTTAATACAACGTAGTCAGTAACTGTCAATGTCTAATAACATGATAACAAGTTCGTTACCAAGGAAATGTATGTTCAGGCGAATTTCAACCTAACCTTATCATCATTTGTTTCATTGTACACAAAAATTATATTTTAAGCTTTCTCAAAAATTCCAATCTCCATAGTTCAAACAAAAGCCTATATTACACATTATTTATGACTTTCAATCCGGATGAATTGACTAAAATTGTTCATATAAAAATAAACTTGAATAATTTTCAATGTCATTGACGACTGTCATGTCCTTTCAACTAAGTTGGTTCAATTTGGTTGAACCGTAAGAGACGGGAGACTTTTTATAACTTACAAGCGAATTTCTCCCCACATATCGATATGCAAAAAGTAATAATTTAGTAAATAAAGTTATAATCTTGTCTAATCTGCCCCACATAACTTTATACATTGTAAAAAATATATTAATTTATGATAGAAGATAAGATAATGTCAATGTTTACACTTCCTTTGTATATAACTAAAAATACGATTAGACGTGACCTGTATTGTAAATATTGCCCAAAAGACCTAAACACACTTAATAAATGTCGACTCTGTCGATCTTCCATCGAATTTATGGCTATGAAGCGTTTCTACAAAACAAAGATTTCATTCGATGGGTGTATTCAGAGTTATATTCAGAGTAATTTCTAATTTAATGGTATCAATTTTCCAAAAAATATAATGTTTGTAAAAGCCAAAACTTTTTTATTTAAGTCAATAAAAAGTAAGAATGCTTACAAACGTGTAAAAAGTGCCACTCGCCAGTTAACGTTAGCACTAACAAAACAAACAAGAAAAACAAAAGTTTTTTAAAATACGTTCAATAAGAAATTGTTACTAGAAAGATCCCTTGTGTTTTCAACCGACTTCGAAAAAAGGAGGAGGTTCTCAATTCGTCGGGAACTTTTTTTTTTTTTTGTCGTTACTTTTTTATGTATGTTCGCCTATTACTCCGTCATTTATAATCCGATTTACGTGATTCTTTTTTTGTTCGACGCGGAATAGCTTCCAATTGGTCTCCTAAAAATTTGACATAGTTTGGCCTAGTAGTTTTCATTTTACGAACATTTTTTTGTTCCCGGTTCTTGGGACCTATATTTTTTAAGAAGCGCGGCACCATTCGTAGATCCACCCATACATAGCTAGACACTAAACAGCAACAAATAATATTTAAAAACTTCGTTTAAAAAAACCGACTTCAAAAATGAAAAAACTAAAATGTATAAAATAACTTATTTCTTAAGCTATTATTATTAATATATATTATCTAAAACATCTCGTAAAACATAATAAAAATTACTATATTTTGAAAATTACTAAGCACCGACTTTAATATGTTTTAGATAATATATATTAATAATAATAGCTTAAGAAATAAGTTATTTTATACATTTTAGTTTTTTCGTTTTTGAAGTCGGTTTTTTTAAACGAAGTTTTTAAATTTTATTGAGATATGTATATTGTATAGTAAATTAGCTTTGAGAAGTTTTTGTGGTTGTAGTAGTACGTGTATTTTTTAATATTAATGTAATATTAGTACTGACAGAATCGATGAGAATTGTTAAATATAATATGTGCAACATTTTGCACGCCCTAGAGGCAAAAACATGTGAAACTATGAAACAATCCTACCATCTTTTTTATATACCATGTTTTATGCAATAAATGACGATTTGATTTCATTGTGTATAATTTCAGGAATTTGCAACTTGAAATTTCAAATACCTTGTACGGTCAGCAAAAATAGGTTTGTCACATTTGAAGAAAATAAAATAACAATTAAAAGTCAAAGTTGAAAATCAAATTACATTGTTAATTGTTGTGAGGTCTAACTATTTTATATTAGTTCATTCTTGATATTTATTGTTCAGTGTTATTATTGATTGCTATTTGTTGTTACTTGATATTACATTTGTTAATTAAAATGGCTCCAATGTTGGGAAGTCAAAAGCTCACCTTGATCGACTTCCCAAACTAAAGAAGTTTTATATAATGTGTACAAATATTTCGAAAATTAGCAATAGCAATCCGAGCAATATTATGACTCCCACTGAATTATTTGCTAAATAACCCGGATTTTCATTAATCGGAAATATGCTATCAGAAAGCAAATGTCATTCTTCAGAACAGGGACCTGCGATTAAGTATTAAAAATTATGTTTAATATTTATATACATTATTTTAATATCGTTTAATATTATTAGTTTCATATTAAATACCTGTTTATAATAAATATCTAAATATACAAAAAATATACAAATAGTATTATTTATTTATTTATGTTCAGACCGTACACTACTACAAATGCAAAAAACGTCTCGAAGCTAATTTTTTAACCGACTTCGAAAAAAGGAGGAGGTTCTCAATTCGTCGGGATCTTTTTTTTTTGCTTTTTTTTATGTATGTTCGCCGATTACTCCGTCATTTATGATCCGATTTACGTGATTCTTTTTTTGTTCGACGCGGAATAGCTTCCAATTGGTCCCCTAAAAATTTTACATAGTTTGGCCCAGTAGTTTTCATTAACCGACTTCGAAAAAAGGAGGAGGTTCTCAATTCGTCAGGATCTTTTATTTTTGCTTTTTTTTATGTATGTTCGCCGATTACTCCGTCATTTATGATCCGATTTACGTGATTCTTTTTTGTTCGACGTGGAATAGCTTCCAATTGGTCCCCTAAAAATTTTACATAGTTTGGCCCAGTAGTTTTCATTTTATGAACATTTTTCATGAAAATAATTTTCACTCCGTTCCATATGTACACCGATTACTCTGAGATTTATGATTCGATTTACGTGATTCTTTTTTTGTTCGACGCGGAATAGCTGCCATGTGGTCCCCTAAAAATTTGACATAGTTTGGCCCAGTAGTTTTCATTTTACGATCATTTTTTTGTTCCCGGTTCTTGGGACCTATATTTTTTAAGAAGCGGGGCACCATTCGTATGTCCACTCATACATAGCTAGACACTAAACAGTAACAATTAAAAAATAAAAACTTCGTTTAAAAAAACCGACTTCAAAAACTAAAAAACTAAAATGTATAAAATAACTTATTTCTAAAGCTATTAAATATTAATATATAATAATATTATCTAAAACATCTTGAAGTCGGTGCAAAGCAAAACATAAAAATTACTATATTTTGAAAATTACTAATCACCGACTTTAAGATGTTTTAGATAATATATATTAATATTTAATAGCTTTAGAAATAAGTTATTTTATACATTTTAGTTTTTTAGTTTTTGAAGTCGATTTTTTTAAACGAAGTTTTTATTTTTTCTTTAGTTATTTTTGTAACAGTGATCTCACCAAAAGACAAAAGTAACAACTTCACTTAATGCATTAAATACTACATTAACGTAATAAATACAGCATAAGTTTCTAAATATAGAGCTAGATATCGTATCGTGCAAATGAGCGGTGCGACGGGCGGTCTCTGCGATAGGATACATCACCGTGATATCTAATACTAGAACCGAACCGTGGAAATTACGGCCCTCTGAAGCGCTGCATTATTCGCGAATCTATAAAGTATATTTCAAATATGATAATGATACAAGTCAGGCCACCTGCATACCTATAGACAAAGCACATTTATTACCTACCGCGGCGTTTGAGCTAATAACATTGAAACTGTTTTATGACTATCTTCTTTTGTTTACTGTGTGTAACTAGAAAACAGCCTATTGTGTATTGTACTCATTTATGGCCGTTCGAAGGCATAATAGTAGTTAGTAGTAGTTTTCTGGGAAGTTGCGTCAACGCTTGCCAGGTAGACATATCGCATCGGTGCATTATAAAGGAATGGCCCAATGGAGAGATCGTCAGTCTAGTGAGAACCACGATCAAGGCGAGACTTGTGTACGTTCGATAACCTATATAGTGACGGACTTGTTATTGAATCGCGCATTACGTTTGTACTGATTGTGTTCAATTATATTTGTACCTGTGTTATATATTATACGTGTTTGTATAGTTCTAATAAATTCTATAGTAATTCCAACGGCATTTTTAATCGGAGTCCCGCACTCGTAACAATAATATGGATGACACAGTCCATAGAACGTAACGTGTACCAATATGTTATAGTCGACCTATGAATTAGATACTATTAATATACTGTATACTGTGTAGAAGTAATTTGATACTACCTAATGTTTAAAAGTGTAAATAAAGAATTTACATATTTTTATGTAAGATTTTATTATTTAAATAACGTTTTAAAGTTACGCACTGAGGTCACTGAAACTACTAATAAGCAATCATGCAAAACATAATCAATTGAAATAGATGCTGGTGTACAAAATTATATGTGAAATGGCAGAAAATAGAATTATAAACAGCCACCATTCGAAATTAAATTTCAAGTATTTTTGTTTATTTAAAATATTATAATTCTGAAAGTTATCCATCTTAGGTTAGTTTCGTTAATAGTAACAGAGAAAATATATTTTTTGTTTAACGACACCTTTTACTTAGGATCATACATGAGATAATATACCTATTTTCGTAACCAAAAATTATTGCATCTACATTTAATACAGCTATAAAATAGTTTATGTAAGTGATTAATTGTTAATAAACCAAAATAATAATCGCATATCAACTCATGATATACAAAGCGTTACATTGACGAAATCTGTCGCGTGTCATAAGTTTTATCTATGGGTGTCACCCATACCGCCCTGTTTGAAATAGACTGTAGTAGAATACAGTTTCTTGTTATATATCATAAATTAGCAGTCTCAGCTGACGTTGCCCTGCCCTGAAAAATCTAGAACGCGAGTTCAGCGCCACTTACCGAATCTAGTTGTGATAGATTCACAAAGAAACATAACTACCTTGGGATCCACTCAGACATACCTACATAGAATTTCATCATAATCGTATTTCGTTTGGATTGATGGGTTACATATTTAAGTTTTAGTAGGTATATCTATTTTTTGTATATCCTGTATTAATCACGGATAATGTAGCATTTGAATGGTGAAAGAGTTTTTGAATTCGGTCCAGTAGTTTTTGAGTTTATAGGTACACATACATACACATACCGACACACATACTCATAATAAAGCGGGTTTATAAGCATGTTTTAAACTAGAATGCTGTTGACATCTGCTAGCAATAAGCATGCTAGTTTTAAACATACTTCTAAATAATAATCTTCATGCTCATAAGCACCACTAAATATCAACTGTTCAATAATATAATTGCAAGATTAAGTGCTAGTAATGAGCATGTATGTCGGGTACTTTTTAACCGACTTCGAAAAAAGGAGGAGGTTCTCAATTCGTCGGGATCTTTTTTTTTAAATGTATGTTCGCCGATTACTCGGTGATTTATGATCCGATTTACGTGATTTTTTTCGACGAGTTTTTGTTCGACGCGGAATAGCTTCTAATTGGTCCCCTAAAAATTTTACATAGTTTGGCCCAGTAGTTTTCGTTTTATGAACATTTTTCATAGAAATAATTTTCACTCCGTTCCATATGTACACCGATTACTCTGAGATTTATGATTCGATATACGTGATTCTTTTTTGTTCGACGCGGAATAGCTGCCATGTGGTCCCCTAAAAATTTGACATAGTTTGGCCCAGTAGTTTTCATTTTACGAACATTTTTTTGATCCAGTTTCTTGGGACCTATATTTTTTAAGAAGTGCGGAACCATTCGTAAATCCACCCATACATAGCTAGACACTGAAAATTTAAAAACTTCGTTTAAAAAAACCGACTTCAAAAACGAAAAAACTAAAATGTATAAAATAACTTATTTCTAAAGCTATTATTATTAATATATATTATCTAAAACATCTTAAAGTCGGTGCTTAGTAATTTTCAAAATATAGTAATTTTTATCTTTTACTTTGCACCGACTTCAAGATGTTTTAGATAATATATATTAATAATAATAGCTTTAGAAATAAGTTATTTTATACATTTTAGTTTTTTCGTTTTTGAAGTCGGTTTTTTTAAACGAAGTTTTTATTATTATTATATTATTTATCACGGAGTTATCGGCGAACATACATAAAAAAAGCAAAAAAAAAAGATCCCGACGAATTGAGAACCTCCTCCTTTTTTCGAAGTCGGTTAAAAAGTAACAAATAAAGAATAAAAACTTCGTTTAAAAAAACCGACTTCAAAAACTAAAAAACTAAAATGTATAAAGTTAATTTGTCTAAAACATTTATGTTATCTAAAACATCTTGAAGTCGGTGCAAAGTAAAACATAAAAATTACTATATTTTGAAAATTATTAAGCACCGACTTTAAGATGTTTTAGATAATATATATTAATAATAATAGCTTTAGAAATAAGTTATTTTATACATTTTAGTTTTTTAGTTTTTGAAGTCGGTTTTTTTAAACGAAGTTTTTATTTTTACGGACACAAGTCTTGCAAAATGCGAACTCTGATCCTAGCTGTCTCTGGATATCCTTTACCGCTGTGTCTACTCCATCTCTTTGTCTTTTTATTTCCATGTGTTATTAATTAATGATTAAACGTGGTTATTCCCTTTAACAGATTGGTACCAGTGCCTGCGCAAGAGCTTTGAGTGCGTGTTTCGATTCTCTGTTCGATGGTGCGATTTCCCGAAAATTATCCAAGACTGTTGGGACCGTGTATGGTGGTAAGTCACATTTACCATTTTTTTATCAAACGTCTAAACAGAGATCAAATTTTCAGAACATCCTTCTAATAAATAAATACCGGCGTTTCTAATTAAACTTTCCACTGTTGGTTCAGGCTTCCCTTTTTCATAGAAACCGACGGTATACAAACTACGTTTGACTAATCCGGATTAATATATATCACACACTGATAAACTCTTTTTGCAGGTTTGCTTACGAGATTTGTAATGACTATCGGCGAATGCTTACTTTATTATTAAATATGTACTGAGATTGATTATTTAAAAATTATAAAAATCTGATCAATCGAAGCACTACGTACTGGCCGACTAGGATTCAAACTTACGTCATTAATTTAAATATGGCTCCGTTAGCCACTGAAGAACTACAGCTTTGTCAATGATGACCATTAACGGAATGAACACCATAATTTAAAAAAGACTTCTTACATTACTCTAATATATATATTTATATATTGGATACATATTATGTTAACCAGGAAGCGACTAACTATTATTATTGTTATTCATAGTTATATAGCGTAGTTTACAACATCCCTATTGTAAAAGTTAAATGTCATGAGTTATTTCTTATACTATTTTGCTATCACTCAATAATATTAAAACGTTCAATTTTATAACTCAAAAGTTTTTATTAAAAATAACTTCCCTACTGGAGAAAAGTTTTTGAAGGTTATACATGTAAATTTAAATTAACTTCTTATTCTATGTACACCACTTCGCAACGTGTTATTGATGTTAAGGAGAAGCAAAGACTCCCCAGCAACACATCTAGCTAAAATTGTATATATACAGACAATTAAGACATACATTACTTTTCGATCTTTTCTACCCCATCTCTGTAAGAAATTCAAAAACAGAACTTGACAGAGATAAACTTATGTAATTACGGCTTTAATATAGTGATTATTTTGACTTTGACTTCACAGTTTCATAAATAAATATGATGTAATTGAGGCAAGGCAAAGTCTTTCGGGTTAACTCGTAGTAGGACTAATAGGATATAAATATCTACTGTATCAACTGATTTCGGTGATAGCGACGGACGACTATTGTATTTTTTTTAACAAATCTACGGACTCGAGTTCCGTACCTTTTTTAACAACTTAATTTCTAGATTTAAATTTTAGAGTTTATACACGCTTATTGGTGGTTATTTTGGTTCTTGTGTGTGATGATTAATTTAGTGATTTTTGTGTTATGGTGTACCTTACGAATAACTTATTATATTAATTTATTCTAATTTTAATACTAAAGTTATACTAATGTAGAGTGTATCTGTTACATGCCCGTGTTGTGAGGAAGCTCATGTGCAGTGCGTGCCTTAAGTCTATACCTATATATTAGTTCCTTACATATGAAGTTGGCGTTTTGTCGTACTGGCCACTTTGATCTCAAATATCTCCTCTTTGGTTAGGAATTCGAATTTCAAATTTATACAGCTATTCACTTATGCTTTTGTGTTTTGAAAACCGTAATTCATTTGTTTTTTCCTCTTTTGGTTTTTTCTTTGCGTCACTCAGTTTACAAAATGGAAAACTTGAAATATCGCATTATTTACGAGTACGAGTTCCATCGCGGCACCAGTGCTGCCGAATCGGCTCGAAGGATTAATGATGTGTATGGCGGCAGTGTCGCGTAAGAAAACACAGTGCGTTTTTGGTTCCAACGTTTTCGTTCTGAAAGTTTCGCCCTGCAGAACAAGCCCCGGACGGCCGGAGATCAAAGTTGATAATGCAGCTATTGTGGAAGCGGATCCATCGCAAACCACGTCCGAGATAGCTGCAGGCTGCGGTGATAGTGATAAAACTGTTTTAATCCACTTGAAGCAAATTGGGAAGGTGAAAAAACTTGAAAGGTGGGTACCTCATGAATTGAGTGCAGCAAACCGACAAACGCGCGTCGACTGTTGCGTTACATTACTCAACCGGCACAATAATGATAGAATTTTAAAATCGAATCATTACCTGTGATGAAAAGTGGATCTTGTACGATAATCGGAAATGCTCATCGCAATGGCTGAACCCCGGCGAACCAGCCAAATCCTGCCCAAGCGAAAATTAACTTAAAAAAAATTTCTTGTGAGCGTTTGGTGGACTAGTACCGGTGTCGTTCACTACAGCTTTCTTAAATCTGGCCAGACGATTACAGCGGATGTCTATTGTCAGCAACTGCAAACCGTGATGGAAAATCTAGCTGTTAAGCAACCGAGGCTGCTCAATCGCTCTAGGCCACTGCTGCTTCAGGAAAACGCTAGACCACACACTGCACAACAGACGGCTACCAAATTAGAGGAGCTTCAATTGGAATCTCTAAGACATCCACCGTACTCCCCGAATCTAAAAGCTTCAATCGATGTGCTGACAGCAGCGCCACTGGTAGGTGGCGCTACCGGGTCCAATTGTGAACCAACTCAGAAACCTTGTCTGGCTCATGCACATCAACTTTGCTAAAGATCATCACATGATCAAATGTATAGTTTACGATTCTATAAAGGGCATACAGACAAACATTCATTTTTATATATAACTAGTTGTCCCGGCAGACGTCGTCCTGCCCGGAAAAGCTTCAATCGATGTGCCGACAGCAGCACCACCTACCAAGTCCAATTGTGAACCAACTCAGAAACCTTTGTCTGGCTCATGCACATCAACTTTGCTAAAGATCATCACATGATGAAATGTATAGTTTACGATTCTATAAAGTAAATACAGACAAACATTTATTTTTATATATCACACAAGCAGAGAAGATGTGGAATAACAAAAATTGCTTCTGGCCGCAATCATGATAAAGTTATTATGGTCCGGTAGTCGTTGCATATCTTCTACTTAAATTTTCCACATAAATGATTTATCTGAACTAAATAATCTATGTCATAAAGAGCAACGTGGCGTCTACAGAATATTTTGCTTGATCTTTAATCTAAAATGCTTTATTATTACTAGTACTTTACTCATCCTTGAATAATGTATCCTTAGTCTACGCTTATATTTGATGAGTTATTTGTGCATTATTTTAATACGCAATACAGTGTATTTTAGGCAGAATTTTGTTCACAATGAAATAAACGACTAGAAACAGCGAGCGAATAGCGAGTGCCTTAGGGACGAGTGGCGATATCTTCCTAATTAGTTATAATTATTAGCCTCTTGTGTGGTGTTTTATTTAGTGTAACTAAGATATATCACAATGGTTACCGACCCCTACTATTATTACCAATAGACAGGCGGCTGTCATTCTATTGTGCCTGGTTGATTGGCACCATTTTGGCGTTGCGAATCAAAACAGAGTTCATTAATCCCAATCAATCAAAAAGTTATAATATTGTTACAACTTAGGTTCCGACAAAAACAAATTCCACTCCTAATCTGTAAAAAACACATTTTATTACCTGTCGGCATTTGAAGTAATTGTAATCCGTTTATGATCATCTTCTTTTGTTTACTTATTTATTGGCATACGTTTCTAGAGAACAGCCTATTGTTCTATTGTACTCGTTTATGGCCGCTTGCGTCTGAATCATTAGCCAGGTGTTGCGGATTACGTCGACTACGATACGGGCACATTTCAGCGGTATAACACGACTCACTATTATAGGGGAAAAGGACAGTATATCCGCGACGCTTTTCCAAGGTGGATTGGTGGATTTGACACATCTGTTATCTCGATGTACCGGTTCCATTACGATATTTTTTTCGCGGTAAGCACGTGGTAATTATAATTATAACAATATGCATAGATCAGTAAACTGCACAAGTGGTGCATGCTTTTCGGCAAGGATTCAAACTTACGGGTTTGAGTTTGGGACACGTGTACGTTACCGCGACTTCACTACTTCAACTAAGAAGTTAGCTATGACATTTTACTCTCTCTCATTTTACGTAATTTACAGTACATTTATTTTCTTGTCATGAATCTCCAATTAATACATATATATATTCAATGTTAAATCAAGCATCATTTTAAAGATTTGTAACTTGCCAGCCATTTGCAGAGACGGACGCAAGCGCTGCTTGAAATTGACACAATAACGCTTATCATTTATATTTCGCAGCCAGTCCAATGCTAATAACAAAAGCCTGTGCTCCCGATAGCTATTGTTTCCGCTAACCCTATTAAATCGTGGTAGCTTAGTGGTTAGGGCACCCGCGTATCGCTTGGAATCCTAGCCGGGGAACTTGTACCGCTGGAAGCCTGATTTACACTTGAATTAGTCAAGTAGTAGTAGTTCACCTGCGAATAAATTCTTATTACAGTTTGTAGAGACAATCTACTTAATTGACATTACTTAATTAGAAAATGTCTGATCAAACGGGGATAAAGACTAGCTCAGCAGTTTCGACAATTAACTAACTACTTAAATAATACGAATGTAAATCAGGCTTTAGATAGTTTTGCTGACTCAATTCACTCATTACAATTTTCTGATTATGAAGGATTGGCGACATAGCGAAAAAATAGGCTTTTGCTATCTCACGAAAAGAGACGATATACCAGGCTTGGCCAAGTTGAACACGCCGTATTACAGCTTGTTATTCTATTTACCCGTAGACAGGGCTTTTTTGTGGGGGCACGTGGGCATACCCATAAAGGAAATTTCGAAAATATCGAAATATTACCATAAAAACTGAAATAAAATTAAAGAATATGAAAAGAAACAACTTCGGTAACTTTTACAAAGAGTTTTTTTTTATTAGGTCAAAATTATTCAAATACAAAATCTAATCTATCTTTCGTGAACAGTTACCGCGTCGCCTAATACGAAATGTGAGATGTTCTTCAAGAGCTAAGTGAGCCGAGTTTAGACTTGCAAAGTTGTGATATAAACCTAATGAGTGCTAATCAAAACTTTGAAATGTGGTTCAAATATTTGTACGAAAAATAACTGAACCTGGTATGTTCTATGAGAAGGCTTTGGAAGGGTGAATTAACTGTTATTTAAAAAATTACAGACTTACAACTTACGAGAATTAGCGTACCCCCAAAAAAGAAGTGCCAAAAATAGGCCTACATGTAGCTACATCATGTAATTTTTTTGGTATATACGCGATATATATATACCATATACCAGATATACCCTAATTTATGTTAGGATAGGCCAGGTAGACCGCTTAAAAGATGCATGCTGTCCTGCCAGAATCCGAAAGCACTTTATTTTAAATCGAATGTCTTGTAGCCAAAACAACGGTTTATAAGATAGATAGATAACACTTTATTGTACACCATTACAGAAAAACTTACGAACTAGTATTATTATAGTAGGGTACAAAGGGCGGTCTTATCGCTAAAAAGCGATCTCTTCCAGACAACCCGTGGCAAGAATATTCCGATTAGAAGTGGCGATGGTGGTATACATAATTATTGTACGATTACTTCAATTTTATTAATAAATATATATATCTATACTATATATACAAATATACACATAAGTTATATACATATTACATATATTTTATAATTACATATGTTTATAATTTAATCTTTAATTGTCTCTAGCTATACATGTAACTTTTCTCTGTTAAGTAATTAGTTCTTAATAGCCAGTTTTACTTTCTAATTACTGCAATCAACTAACTCTACAGGACGTGCCCGCATACTTGCCGTTTCTCGCAAAGAGTCTGGTCTTTGGCTCCAAGCTATCCCCTCCCCAAACATAGGTACATTAATGGATAATACTTCCTTTTCTTTGGCTATAAATCTGCGCTTAGGTTCTCGCATATGTGCACCACACACATGTGTCTGTGGAATAGAAGTAATCAACCCGGGATACCACGGTCTTTCTTGCCGCCGCAGTGCCGGCAGATGGTCACGCCACGCCGCCATGAATGATGTCTTACGGAGGGCGCTTGCCACCGCTAACGTGCCGGCTCTATTGGAGCCGAACGGTATTGTACGTGATGATGGTAGACGCCCTGACGGAATGACTCTAATTCCCTGGCGGCGTGGCAAGCCTTTGGTGTGGGATGCGACTTGCGTAGACACGTTGGCCGCATCCCATTTACCAAACACGTCTAGATCGGCCGGTTCGGCGGCGGAAACAGCGGAATCACTCAAGCGGCGCAAAAAAGGAACCCTCAGTGAGAGTTTTATGTTTGTGCCGTTTGCTGTCGAGACGCTTGGACCGTGGGGTCCCGAGGCCATGAGCCTCTACCAAAATTTATCGAAACGACTCATTGACTCTTCAGGTGATCAGAGGGCTGGTACCTACCTCGGCTAACGGATCAGTATGGCGATCCAGCGAGGAAACGTAGCCAGCCTTCTGGGCACCTTACCCATAGAAGACGGTGATCTGGGCTCAGTATTCTACTTATAGTCTTGAGGGACTATGGGTAGAATACAATACAAATAAGTTAAGTTTTCTTACATTGTATTCAATAGTATGTAATTTTATAATTAGTTTAAAATATTACTGCAATTACACTTTTTAAACAAAGCTTTATCTTTGAGGTAAACTTAATAAACAATTTCTAAACGTGCAACTGGGCAAGAGAAGGATTGTCATTTGAGAAGTAGTACCTACTTCTCAAATTATCTTAGTTTGTTTAATAGATTCTTGAGCGGTCACATTGGCCTACACACAGTGTAATTAGGATTCTTTTTCGAAGTACGGGGTATTGTCCCTTTCGAGTAAAAGGATAAATAAAAACGTAATATGGTCGATATGACAATAAATTGCATCAAATTCCCGACGCAAACCGAATCATAATATTCCGCCGAAGGCTAAGATCCGTGCCACTAACTATACAATATAATCAATTGATTAATGGATTTTACACATTGGGAATATCTATGAGCTATGTGGCATGAATTTCGATGACATTCAACTCAATGCTGTTTAAGTCACTAAAAAAAAAGAGAAAGTCTGTATGTAAGAGACGTCGATATACCGTCATCAGGATAAAATGCGAGCATAAAACACAATGGCCACGGTTTATACACTTTTAATTTAGATTTAATACACATTTCGACATAGTTTAGACCGAGCAGCGGGTTCAGGGCACCGCTCATACTTCCAGCTTCAATACTTTCTTTAAAATTCTCAAAGGTCCAACTCGACCTGTTGCCACCAACCAAATGTGCCACAAAAACTCCTCCGTCTACCGAAGTAGATACTACTCAAGTATATAGGGCGTCTGACCCCGCTCCGAGCCATATGCTCTGCTCCGATTGGTCGTTTATTAAACTACAATATTCATAACTTTTATTAGGTTAGAACGATCTTTAAGTTATAGAAACATTTAACAAATCAAATTAAATTAAGAATTTTAGAAGTAATTAAAATGTAAACAAATAATATCGTGCGTTATAAATCCAAACAACAATCATCCGATTCATAGCTTCCCTCCGACATATATATAGATCGAATGACAGGATGATGAAGATAATATAAATGTATTTGACTTTAATTTTTGTCAAAATAGCTTTATTACACGATTCTTTTAATAGACTGGAATTTGATAATAAGCCATTCATACTATTAATATGTTATCTGTAATTGTTATACATTCGAATTTCGTAACAATTCCTGACAATGAATATTCAATAACTCAGCAAATAAGCTCTAGCGGGATATTCTTAAGTTAATCGAATTCGTCGTTCCGGGCAATCTCGGGACGCTTTTCACACTCAATCAACGGTCTTGTCAGATAAAAATATCGTTTATATATAATTACTTTTATAAGTAACTATTTCCAAATAAATATTGTCCAAGTGCGTGTCGACTCAAACATAGTAAAGGGTTTCGTAGAAGTGATGATCTATTTAAGTTTTTTATGTAAGTATGCCAGACTGACTGAGTCTACCCTGAAGAAGAAAGGAATTGATTTTTTTAAATTCTACGAGCTTCATTATTTTAATTTTCAACCCTAATTTATAAATACCATTACAACCACCTTTACATAAAATTGTGTAGTATATCCACGAACTACAACTTTCAGACAAATTTTATCCAAATAGATCGGGAAGTTTCTGTGAAAAATAATTCTTCCATATAATAATCACGTACATTACAATAGTGTACATAACGGTTCCTATGCAGGAAATCGCAGGTAGCCGAGCTTAAAATATTCCTCAACTCATCAATTGAAATGAATATAAAAGAGTCAACGAATATACAATTTATGATTTAAATTGAAAGATAAGAAGTTAAATGTCTTGTGTATGGTGTGTCTATTATATCATTTAATCAAATATTAATCATGTCCGTTGTAAAAATGGCTACGAAATCCTTTAAATATAAACATCTAAACAAAACCACTAATATATTTCTCTATTAAGATATACGAAGTCCCTTTGCAACTTGATATTTTTTTAAATAATCGTTTATTTTCTATAAATCTAAACTATTTAGTAAACAAATAAAACTATATTTAAAATATTAGTCCCAAACCACTGTCACTTGTTGGGAACGTGTTAATAAAGTTCCTCTTAAAAGGACCTTAAAGATAAATTAGCTTTGAGACATTATCGCGTTTGTAGTATTGTACGATCAGCACACACACACATAAATAAATAAACTAGTACTTTTTATAGGCAGGTACTTAATATGAATTAAATAATATTAAATTAATATACATAATCTTTGATACTAAATTTCAAGTTTAAAAGTCCTGTAAATATACAAATACTACTAGTACAAACGCAAAAACGTGCCGAAGCTAAAATTCAAATTATCTGTAATTATGATTACCAAACATATTTAAATTCTAATTTATGAATAAAATTTTCTGGCTTAATTGAGCAGTATTTGATTATGTTCCTGAATTAGTAATTTATATGAGGACCTATGATTCGCTACTTCGTCCACGTTTTATGAGTAGCATAGATCACAGTTACAGAGAATTTGAATCAGTAAAAATATTGCACCGCAATCACGCGGGATTCCTGAGATCGAAAGTACCGAAGATTTTAATTACGGGAATATTCTGTCGGCCAACGAAAATGGCCTTGTAATTAGTCCGACAGTTTTAGCGTAAATCCTGAACAAACAGACAAACACAAAAAATCTAAAAAACAAAAGGGGTAGTGTTTCGTGCTAAGATTTTATATAATAAAGTAAGTAGTCTTTGGTTTTTTATATTTTACAATTTTATAATATTACAGATTTCTTGAATTTGGCCAAAAAATTAATTTGTGTTTTTTAAACTTTCTCTTTACCTTCAAAGTCGTCAAGAATTTTTCGCCCGAGAAAATAAAGACTACTTTTGGTATCATTTACATAACGAGATTGACGACTTTCCTGTGAAATTTTAGCTATATAGACGTAATTATTTGTATAAATAATGGGTCTAACTTACGAAAACACCCATGAAAAAAATGGAACATTAAAAAACTGGCAGGCAGCCCTTCGTACATGACCAGCGTACAATTCAGAATGACCTTATCACAACCCAACGGTCATTGGTTTGTGAACAAGACGCTTCTAAAAAGTGCTAAAAGATATTTTAGAATGACTAAGATATCCCAGGTTCGTTTGAGAATGTACTACAATCGAACCAACTGAATTATGACCCACTTTGTTAATAATTCTTTTAAAACCGTCTAAATAGTAAGGTTTATCGTGTGTGTTGCACTTAGGACGTTTTAAACATTGATAAACGCGCCTACAGACTCTACCTCATAGGTGGCGGGGAAAACGGAGGACCTTTTCTACCTGCTTAACATTCGATAAGTTAAATTTGGTAAGTTCTATGGTAAAGAAAAGAGTTAGGAATGAATAAAAAAAATCTCACTTTTTTGCATATAACTTCTTAAATTTTTATTTTGGGGAAAAAGTTAAATAAACATATTTGTAGGCAAAACAATTTGCTACAAATTATGACTTTACAAATTTTTTGTAAGACTCATAGTTTCTGAGATATCGCGAAAAGTGTTTTCACCACTTTTTCCAAGATGGCGGCCGGGGGACAAGGGTGGCGACCCCACAAACTTGAAGTTAAGCTTCTTTTGACCCCCCACACATGTCCCAAAAATAAAATTGCGTCCTCTAACAAATGCAATACTCGACCCTTAAATTGTAAGATTTCAATGGAGTATCTCCGATCTGTTTAATACAAGGTACTCAGTAAATGCCAATGTATAATAAAATGATAACATGTTCGTTACCAAGGCAATGTATGTTCAGGCGAATTTCAACCTAACTGAATTCTCAACTGTAGGAAAATGACCTTATGGTGGGTCATGGTTCAGTTGGTTCGATTGTACTATAGGTAATTAATTTCATCATTGCATCAATTTTCTAGGGGTAAGTTTCCGTTTAGGGCGTTGTTTAGGTGCTGAATCAGGATCCAACCAACTTACTGAACGCTTACAATTGTCAAACAGTAACAATGCTATTCAATATTCCTCAGTTTGCATGACTGCTGAGCAGTGCAAGTCACGTCTATACGCGTACCTTGCGCTGGCGATTAAGAGTTCGTAGGGCACCCACTTGTCAAGCTTATTTACATTGCCAATTTAACGAAAATGGACCAATATTGTTTCGACGCTACGTTGAAAGCTAGTACAGTATCATCAGCTTCCACAATCAACCTTAATACCGTTATTGTCGACCAAAGTTTTCGGACGACCACGAGGTTTATTTTTCAGGTCGAAATTTCCAGAACGGAAGTGGGCAAACCAATAACAGGTAGTGCATTCGTTTGTAGTGTTCACTCCGTAAACTTTTTTGATGTTGCGTTCCGCTTGTACCGCGTTGCTGTCACGACATTTTATGAAAACATATCGCTAATCAATAAAAAAATTATTCAAATAAAATTCTTTTATTTTTTAACCAATCGTAATTTTAATTAAAATAAACAAATACATCCTATTCTAAAAATATATATACAACTTAATTTATAAAAAAATTCAAACTACAAATAGTAAATAGGTCCCAAATCACCGTCAGTTGGGAACGTTCCCAAAACGCTGGCCGCATTACCACGTTGTATGGCAATGCTTATGCGTTGCCCAAAATACAGGCCAGCGTTTTGGTTTCGTGAGACATCTATCAGCCGTTTTGATAGGTCTCGATAAAGGCGATGGGCTTCTGGACCCCATGGCCCGAGAGTTTCGACACCAAAAGCCGCAAATATGTATCCACTGCCAATGGATGCATATTTACGGCGTTTTAGGTCCTCTTGTCGGGCGGCAGAATTAATTTAAAATTAGAATTCATAGCCAAACAAAATTATTGGTTTATTTTAAAATTTGTCTGGAAGAGAACTCTTTTTAGCGATAAGACCGCCCTTTGTACATAACTAGATATGATTTTAGTCTTTAAGTTCATTTTTGTATTGCTATATAATAAGTGTTTATCTATCTATCATTTTGATTTGAAATGGCCAGTACTGTAGAACGGCAATTCATAGATAAAGACGTATTATATAATGAATTTATTATACATTCAATATGTATAATAAATTCATTATATTTTCAATGCATCTATGATGGAAACACGTTTAAATTGTTAATGCAACTATAATTGAAAACAAATATAAACATTTTACAACAAACAAGCAGGCGTTTATTAACAACGCTTCAAAACAAAAGAATAACACTTGTTCTGGTTAGATAGAGGTTGGCATTAAATAAAACGGTGGTGTAAAATTCCAATGGGTATTAATATGGATCTCTTTGGTTAATTCGTCCAAATTGAAAAAACAGAATTGAACAGTATAATATATTGTTACGAGTTACGCAGAACTCGAATTAAAATGCCGTTGGAATTAATATAGAGTTTATTAGAACTGTAAAAACACGTACAAAACAGGTACAAATATTACTGGATACAATCAGTACACACTGTACGATTCAATAACACGCGCAAAGTCTGTCACTATATCGCTCATCGAATTTACGTCTTGCTCGTATCGTAATCCTCGCTTGAATGCCCCACCCGTCCGTTCGAGCATTGTTTTATACTAACTATACAATACAAAAAAATCGACCGCGTGCACTGCGGTTTCCGAGAAACAGTAATTTGCACACCTGGTTAATTATTCCTGCGAACGGCCAACAAAGTCGAAAACAATAAAAATAGGCTATTGTCTAATTGCAAATTTTAAATATGTACGAAGTAAACAAAAGAACTCCGAATACGGAAGGGGCAATAAAGCAGGTGCGCGTTTCTTTGTCGGTATGAAACAATATCTAATATCTGTCTAATACCAAAAAAACAAAATTGGGTCTATAGAATGTCATAACTTTTTCATTTTATACTAATATAATTATAATTTTTCAGAGATGCTATTTTAAAATTAATTCATCAACAACAGACAATTGTATTTTCTTAAGTTTTCGCGATTTGTATAATAAAAATATGTTTTAACGATTTTAAGCACGGTAATTTATTTGATTTTTGTTCGTTTCGTCCACTAATCAGTGGCCGTGATCACGGAAGACAAAGATGTCAAGTATCAACGAGTATTGTTAAAGTTTTATTTAGCCTACCGCCAACTTGTTCATTTTTGTTTATGGTTATTATTTACTCTATGGGAGCCTAATTTACCACCGCTTCACAACATGTTGTGGCTTGAAGAGAAAAAGCGGCGCAAGAAACTCTTCAGCAAACATATCTAGTTCTAAAAATTTTATATAATAAAATGGGTGGAAGGAAAAAAAAAAATTATCAGTCAAGTTGGTTTGTGTTCCGTTGCACGCAGAAAGAGCTCACAGACACTTCTTGAGGTCTGGCAGTGGGATTTTGTTCTTAATAACAAAAATTAAATAAATCACCGTGCTTAAAACGTAGTTTTATTATATTATACAAACAATTGAATAAATCTCTATCGTTGTATCTTAATAGTTTAATAGATGATGTTATTTAGTAAATAGCTTTTTAAAAATATTAAAAACACTTAAAATAACACGAGGTTATACTCATTTATCGCATGAATATTGCCAGTGATCCATACTCGTAATTTACCCTTAATTACGAAATTTGTAAGTGACCCTTATTTTATTTTGACTAGATACATTACATATTGTTACGAGTCGCGAGACTCGAATTAAAATGCCGTTAGAATTACTATAGAATTTATTAGAACTATACAAACACGTATAACACAGGTACAAATATAACCGAACACAACAAGTCCAAACGTAATGCAGAAGGTCGTAATTCAATGAAACGCGCAAAGTCTGTCACTTATTTGATTCCCGATTGTAGTACACACGTCTCGCTTTGCTCGTGCTAATCGCTCGACTGACTCCCCCCTCCATCAGGTCATCGTTTTATACTGCGCAATTGCAATGTCCCCGTATCTACGTCGACTTAATTCGACATACCTGGCTAATGACTGCCATAAAAGTTTACAATACAACAAATAGCTGTTTTCTAATCACAAATTTTAAACACAAAGTAAACAAAAGAAGACGACCATAAAATAATTTAAATGTTATTAGTTCAAATGCCGACGGGTAATAAATGTGCTTTGTTTCAGATATTTTGATGGATTTTGTTTTTGTCGGGCCCAGAGTTGTAACAATATTTCCATCTATATTTTCCTAGCAACATTAACTACGACAGACAAATAGGCTAACACAGCGATTTAATAATGATTCCGTATTTACCAAAGATGGAACTCCATAAGGTATTGTAACATTTTGAAAACAGGAAATTTCCGGTTGAATAAACTAGTTAGTGCACAAAGTGAATTCTTATTTTGAGTTTCCATTTAGGTTGCATCGTGAAACGGTTCAGTGAGTTTATTTTACAATGAAACGCTTGCAGCGATAGCCCACTGCTTGTTTACAGGCACAGCACATGTTGTGCAGGACATAATAGCTACATATAAGAAATATATAGCTTATATGTAGCTATGGGCATTTTCAATAGGAAAGATACGGTAGACTGGCTTTAAGCGAGACATTTTATTAGATTTATATTCCGATGTTTCTGGCACTTTCCAGTAGCCGTGAGCATGAAAGACAAAGATGTCAAGTGGCAATAAGTTATGGTATTTAGCCTACTCTTAAATTGTTTATGTTTATTATTTTTTAATCGTTTTTATTTACTCTGTGAGGGCCTCGCAAAATAATCTCGTTGCATACCTAGAATGATGCGCAAGACTTGAAATAAAAAAACCCCCAAATTTTATTAGAGAAGATGTATGGCAAGTACCCACCCACTTGTTTAGTATCCGATCATCAAAACTAACAATAAGAAATCAAAAATAAGAAATAAAATACAAGTTTAAATAATAACTCATTGACTCTTCACGTCTTCGTCTTACCGATCCCGTAATATTGGCTTCTAAAAAGTTGCCTTAGCATCGAAATAAAAATGCTGCGCTTAATTATGTGTACTAGTCGTGAAGAGTTAAGAAAATACTGTACACCATTCTGTTAAAATTCGCTTACATACAGCCAATATCTTTTTCGGAATAAATGAGTGTGACTTACATAGATAGAAATTTATCTAAAAAATTTAATGAAACTTCATTAATAATGCTTAAGGCAAACAGCTAGACGATGACAAGAATTATATACCAGGCTAGAACACACACAATTAACCATTGCTCTAGGCAATCCCTCTAGGGAAATGGAACACAGGATAGGAGCTTAAATCCGCTGTTTGTGCATACAATGCATGTAATATGGTGTAGAGTTTAAATTGAACTACGAACGTACTTAAACCGTAGTCAGGACCGCATCCCTTTGATAGCGCTTACAAAAGCCAACCGGCTATCAACATGGTTCTACATATTAGCACAAAGTACAAAGCGACGCTACCTTTATTAAATTATTTGTCACGAAATGACAAACACATATAAGCAAATAATTTGAAGCATACAAATGCATGGTAACATACTAACATTTAATATATTTATAATTGTACCAATAATTATATTCACGATTTGCAAAGCACATTTAGGCATTTGGCAATTAATTATATCATAATTTAATCAATGTGGAATGCATGAAACAATTACTAGACTAGTAAACAAGTGCCTTTTGGACCAACTTTTTTCAGCAGTCTCCGAAAATTATAAATGAGGTGTCATTCGATTCGGAATGGCATCTAGATGATTTTTGAAAAAAATGAAGTTCCGCTTGCAAAAATTGTAAAAGTTATTAACAATTAACTAAAAAAAAGAAGGGGGTTTAGTTTTTTGCAAATATCTCAAAAAGTAATAAAGATTTTTCAAATTTGAAACAACAACAACGAAAATTATTAATAAAAAAATGAATAATAAACATTTTCTAATTTTCCAACGGGGTTCTATTCTAAAGCCTTTCAAGAATTGCTCCAAAAAGGAAAAAAATCTTAAATTTATAGTTTAACAATTATCATACTTGCAATGTTCATGCTCAAGCAAAAAAAATATTAATTAACTATTGAATAACTAAATGAAAAATTGGTATAAAAAAAATTTTCATGCAGATTATTGTTCATTCATCTATTCAGTTAGTGTCTAAAATTTTTCAATTTTTTATTTTCATATTTAGTATGTTTAAATAATATTTATTCATTAAAGGGCCGATGTGGGTGTGGCTTGCGTAAGCCAGAGTACCCGTTTTCGGCCGTATTTTCATCACTCTGGGAAAATGATAAATATTAATCTTACAGTTTCGGGAGTCGTGACTTTTTTAGTAAATTTCCTCCTCTTTCCGAAACTTTTTTCAAATTTCAAAAATCTTTATTACTTTTTGAGATATTTGCAAATAACTAAACCGCCCCCTCTTTTTTTTAGTTAATTGTTAATAACTTTTACAATTTTTGCAAGCGGAGCTTCATTTTTTTCAAAAATTATCTAGATGCCATTCCGAATCGAATGACACCTCATTTATAATTTTCGGAGACTGTTGAAAAAAGTTGGTCCAAAAGGCACTTGTTTACTAGTCTATACCTATTTATCTTTTTTCTGTTAATTAATTATTAGGGCGATCAGTACGTTATTTTGCAAACAACAGTTAAACGTGAAGCATTTTGTTGGAAATAATCGTACAAAGTGCTTCATAAAAGATAAGAGCAAAATTTGTCTTTTACAAACTATACCTATTTAATTGCTATTTATTACGATTTATATTTGAAATAATTTTAAGGTTTCTATCCATTCGTCTATATATCATAGTTATCTTTGTTAAAGATAATTGTATCTGTAAAAGTGAAATTTGGACTGAAGTCCTCTTCTATTCTAACATACTCTGGTATGCCATTGTTGCGGTGGCGCTGGGTTTAGTGATAAGCAGACTGTTTCAAAATGAAAAAATAAATGGGTCAATTTCGAAGGGTAGTGGGAAGAAAGACGCATGTATCTGATTAATGGGCATAAAATGTAGCGGCTCCTCTGCTCCTCAGTGCACTTCACTTTCACCTTTGTTAATTTATATTATTATAGTTTATTAAGTATTTAATAGGCAGCGAAGATGCGCGGTTTAAATTATTTATAGTACTTATATATTTGTATGTAGGTTTAAGCTGTACAAGTTATTATATAGTTATTTTATGCAATCATGTTTGGAGCGACTTTAATTTATGATGACATTAGATGAATGAATTATTGATGTGCGTGCGAAAAAGAGGACAAGCCGTCAAATTTAAAGAAAGAATTTAAGTTAATAAAAGAAAAGTTTATATAAGCCTATAATCAAAAATAATTATATAATCAAAATCACGATAAACCTAAGTATTATCCTCGGATGCGAACTAAAGTGAAGCGGTATAAAATAATCAATTAAACGTTAATGTTTTGCAACTTAGTAATAGAGCACTTTGATTTGATACCTTATACGAATATTCATACTACAACTTTTTCCTTTGAGCTTCGAATCGCAATTTATAAAATATTTTGCATCTTTGAGAATACATTTTTAAAGACTAATGAGAGTCCACATCTGTAACAAGATTAATATCTGTAGCCTTTACCATTCCTGAATAATTAGACGTTACACAGATATCCAACTGAGACCATTGGAATTCCTTTTTGCCTTTAGACATCGAGACAATAAAAGGAATTAAACCAAGCGTGAGCATAGCTCGCAACGCAAGAACGTGTTAAAAAGAAATATAAATACTTCTTTCATTTTGAAATAAATGTTTTCTCATCTCCAATAACAGTAGCGGAAAGAAAACTGAATACACAATAATTAAAATGCATTATTTTCCGGCAACTTTGAATATAGATTATAAACATATTTTTTTTCTAGATTGACGAAACCGTTTCACAGCTTAACACTATATTCGCATGATAAAATCGTATTCCTTTTGAGATCGTCTTCAACGAATGTAACATATTTATTTTACATGCTCTGAGCACCACTTACTTACACTCACTATGTTGTTTTAATTACTTTACTTTTCACTTATATTTTTTTAGCTACGACGATGAACGTAACATATTACTAATATGTATTGTAGTTTATTATATTATAAATATACTTATATTTTAAAATTACAATGTAAGCTTTTCTGTAAGTAGTAAAATATGTAAAAAATCCACTTTGGACAAGAAATCTACACTATAATAAATATGTAAATGGTTCGAGTTTGTACAATGCGTTTAAAAATATTGTTACGTGCGAGCGGGGGTACGCACTTTTGGATTGGAAGAAAACACCAGTTTTTAATTTAAAAGCTTTTATTGACTTACACAGCCGCACGTAGTACCTCCCTGCAGGGTTTCTCCTATACGCACGACCAACGATGCACAGTCCCGACGATAAGTTGTCACACCCTCAATGCCGTCGCCGATATTACGTAGACCACCTCCGATATTGTCGCGGGTAGCTCGCTTCTGGTTCCTCTCTCGAACTACGCTACACACCTTCTTCGCGTATCTGTCCACCAGACTTACTAAATTTCACCACTTAATTCGTCTCTGTCCTCTATAAACCTTCTCTAATAACTCTTTAGTATCGCACTTGTCACTTCACCGTCTTGGACTGAACTCAACTTTAAACTGCCCGGTAGGCGCGCCTTACGCTGTTTATATACCCGGAAGAATTTTCTCGAACCTCTCTATCATCTCTGTCTCTTCCTTGCCGAACCTTCTGTTCGGGAACTTTCGTTTATACATCTATCCCTTTCTAACATCTATCTATCTCTTTCTTTCGTTTATTGTCTATCTCTTTCTAAACATATCCGTCCTTGTCTTTACCTACCAGAAATTTCTAGTTCTTTCTAAAAGTTCTAAAACTGATTTACGCTGCTGGGCAGTTCCACCCTCGGTCGCCACAATATGAAAACAATCAGAAGGGATAATTAGTAACGAGAAATTCCGAAAATGCAATTTTTAGAATTTTTGGCTGTGTGTTAGAGCATGACGTGGACACTACTGAACGGATTTAAATAAACTGAAACTCAAGTTTTTATTCTAAACAAGTTCCACTGGAGAACACTTTTTGAAGGTCATACATGTAAGTCAAAATTTAAATCTACTTCCTATTCTGTGTACATCGCTTTGCAATTTGTTATCGCTGTTCAAAAGAGAAGAAGCATCAAGAAACACCCGACCAACACGTCTGGCTCAAACAAAAATTCATCATAATTAGTTATATAAATATTACGAGTAATTCAGACTCTTTTTTTACATTGATATAGAAGTGGTATTACAATTACTTTTCAAAGAATGAATGAAGTTGTAAGAAACAAAAAATATTGTTACTGTCGCAATAATGACATACTAAGAATACTGCGACAAACCTCCGTAGATTCCTTACATGTTATGCAAAATATAAATGTTACACAGAAGATAGTATAAAAGGCTAGAGCGAACAGCTATGTAAATGCAGATTTGTCATTTAAATATTCTTCCATAGTACAGCATCCCGTTTTAAGCAAGGTACTTTTCAATTTAGCTTTAAACTTTATGCAGGGCAGATCTAACTTCATTCGGAATTTCATTTAAGCGCGTATACCAACCCTTAAGAAAGAAGACAGTACTTTTTGTAATCTGAAAGCTGGCAGTATCAGTTTATTATTAGGCCTGGTGTTGAAATTGTGAACATCCTTATATTGTTTGCACTCATATTATTTTAAATGTTAATTGTATTATTAAAAATATTTCGGCAGGCGACCGTAATAATTCCGATTTCCTTAAAGCGTTCTCTGAGAGACTCCCGAGGGCCAAGGTTGTAAATGGACCTTATAGGTCTTTTATGTAGAACAAATATTACCTATACGTCAACAGAGTTGCCCCAAAGTAAAATACCATTAGGACATGATACTATTAAAGTAGTAACTAAAATAAACTAATCTAGCGGTCTCTTCATCAGTTTACTGCCGAACTTTTCTGACTTCGTACGCAGCAGAACTAAGTTTACCTGAAAGACTAGATATACGAGTACCCCAAGGGAGCTTCTGATCTAGGTTAATGCCAAGGAATACAGTTGAATCTGCAAGGTTAAGCCATGTTTCGTTAAGAATAATATTAACAACGTATTCTTTTACATTGGGCATAACAAACTTAACACATTTCGTTTGGTTAAGTAATAAATTATTTGCAGTAAACAATTTAGATATTTGAGTCAGGGTGTTGTTCACATCATCAGTCTTTCTTAAATTTCTGCCAATTTTAAATATAAGTGACGTGTACATCATTAAGTCGCTACTTTTTATACCGATAAATGACGTGGTTTCCGCGGGATAGAGGAAAATAGATAAAATAATGGCGTCTTTCTGGAAACTACTGAACATATATGAATGAAACTCCACATAATACTGGCTTATAACCCAAGTTTTAACACTCAAAATACATTTTGTCCCGATTAATGATGCAGTTTCCATGTAATAGACAGATTAGCAATATAGATAGCCCTGCAGTCGTTTTTGTCAATTCAATATTTGGAGGGTAGAGGTAAGGAGAACGAACCATCTCAGTATATTAAAAAGTGTGCACTGACGGGCAGCAAATTAAGATGGCGCCATAATAGCAAGTGGAAAATATTTAAAAATAGCGCCACAAATAATTAGAGTCGGATATTAGATTAAAGAAGGAATGAAAGACTTCCTCTTTGTCACCGCGCATTTTAGGAAAATGTAACTATTGCATGTCTCCTCATGGTGAAATTTTCAGATAATTTAGTTAGTTATTTTAATTAGTGAAATAGGTTTCAAATATTCAATTGGACAAAAATTTATATACATACATCTCAATACGAGAAAGTCTCAATACTTTTCCAAATTATAATTTTTAAATTTTTCAACCCAGTACACTTCACTTCGTTTATAAATGCTAAATTCACATAATTTCCTTTTCCTACACTAGCGCTATTTTGACGAGTTTTGGAACCATAATTTGCTGTTTACAGGTGGACACTTTTTCAACTGATCCCCCATACTAGATGGTCCTCCTTACCTCTACCCTCCATAATTCAATAACAAATACGTTGTCATAGCAAACAAGTCATTCATTGTGTTACTTCAAATCAGAATGACTTCGACTCATCTTTATTATTTGATAGGCAGCTGTTTCGTCTATATGGACTTAGCTGCTTTGTTATTGTAGAGAATTGAACAAGTAAATTGTATAGAACAACAGTAAAGTATTAGGTCTAATATACATTAAAAATCTAACTTAGTTTTTATGTAAGTAACCTAGTTTCTTTAACACAACTACTATCTAGGGTTTTTTACGCGGCCTAGCCGCGGGGAAAGCTCTAGCATACTTATAAATGTTTATCGTGATATCGGGTTAGCTCGTACACCGTTTGATCGTGTATAATTATTAATTGTTTAATATCAGTAGATAAGAATGGATAATGTATATATACCATTGTTGGCACCCAAAAAATCTTAATAATTTTTATTTTGTACCCATACTATGATATTGTATGTCTTTGAAGGCCACGGACCATAAAAATGACCTGAACTTTTGGAGGGCCTGTGAGGGACCATAGGAAGGCCAACACATAGAGGCCCCTTGACAAATTTAATGTAAAGTGGCGTGACACTGACTGGCGATTATCCCTGTCTACACCATATAATAATGCACCAAAGGACATGTAGTAGCCAGTGTAGGAATATTGTGGGAAATGAGAGCAAAAAGTACCGGCCTATTGGGGTGAACTGCTTATGGGACTAGGGGTCTGAGAATATGGGGACTATGGCGTCTCCCCGTCACAATGTTCAAGGAACATGGAAATATGGGCAGACGGTGACTCGCCATTCCTGCATGGACCCCAAAAAATGCCATTGAAGAATTTCAACATAGGTGTGAGTGGCTAAGGGGTGTCGAGGGCTGGGCTGCAGGTTTATTGAAGCTATTTCCGACATTAGGGCATTTATCACTTCCATTCCTGGAGCTTGAGTCTTAGCTCTAGCGATCTTCACTCCGTGGCGGCCTGGCTAAGGCAGGCACGGAGGTAGGACTTGCCTTGGCCTCCGGATTATGGTCCGAGGTGTCGCTACTCACTTAAGTCTTCGCCACAGAGACCCCTGTGGATTATATTATTATTATCATTATATGGCTACAAAATAGAATAAAAGTATTTAAAAAATTCATAAACTAATGTTTTGAATGAAATATAGGGTGCCAATTTATTGGAACGCGAACAATCGTACAGTTAGTTGTTCGTACTTCCGAGCCGGATTTCAACTCATGTCTTTTGAATGAGATAGAAAGCTTACTACCATTTATAAGAAGTCCGTGAACAATACTTGTACATAGCTCAGTATGTGTAAGATTTTTAAGCATTTTTTTTGCATAGAAACATTCTTCAACAGGTAAACCTCCGGACTTCTTGGCTTTCGGAATCACCCTGATGATGATGTGTGTTCTGATTGCCGGAGTGAAGAAATCGCTGTTCTTCAATAACCTGCTCAATGCCATTAACCTTAGCGTTTGGGTGTTCATCATGACAGCTGGTTTATTCTACGTCGACATCTCGAATTGGACCGACCATAAAGGATTCTTGCCGTATGGATGGAGTGGGGTAAGTCTGAAACAGCGGCGTAGCGTGGGTGATGGCCGCCTGCGGCTGAAGACAATTATGCCGCCCTTTTATTTAGGTATTTCAATTTATTGCATACTATATCTGTACTAATACTATAAAAAGGTATAGTTTGTGTATTTGTGACGTTGCAGGGGGTAATCTCTGGATCTACTGAACCGATTTTGAAAATTCTTTTACTTTTGTGTTGCCAGCAGTCGCTACAAAATATCATTCAAAGGAAGAGGATTCCCCGAATCCGTCATAGAATAAGTAATGATAAATTCCGTGCTCTTTTCAATCGGTCCGAATTTACAGTTGCAATAAAAATATAAAATGGTTCAAATATTTATATCATTTATTGTGAAATTTTGCCGCCCTCCTAATAAGTACCGCTCGGGGCCGGCTGCCCCTGCCACCCCCACTACGCTACGCCACTGGCCTGAAAAAATAATTCTTAGAATCATAATTGCCTATTCAATTAAATTAAATTCGTTTACCTTATTTGCCAGTATTCAATTTCATACAGATGTTATTGAACTTTATAGCAAAATACCATAATTCTACCATATAGTTATGGTGTGCAAAAATACAATCATCATTTCAAATACTAACTTTTTTTTAATCTAATAATAATTTAAGGACAATGTTGATTAAGCTCAATGAATTAAAATATGTGAGATCTATTTCAAAAGAGATACTTAAAATAAAATAATAATTTACAAAGCTTTTCCTTATTGGTGACATTACAATGATAATGACAAGAACGTATTTTAAGAAATTACTGTGCGGTATAGAAGCGTTCTTTGGTCAGCCACTTTTTTGAGACTACAGCAAACTTTCGTGTAGGTACTTCATAGGACAGAGGGTTATAAATTAGAGGAACCGTATAAAAATTTAACCTAGTGAAAATGTAACTGGGACTAAGCCCCTAACTAAATCAATATTTCTTCTAATGGACGCTAAAGCTCCCATGTGGGCGTCAAAAACCTTCAAACGTAAGGTAAAGTAATTAAGTAATTTGTACTTTTAATATTTTAAATTAAGGTTAAAACCTACCTACTTAAAGCATAACCTAAGTAGAAATAAATTATATCATAATAATAATTAATTAAACCGCAGGGGGGCTTTGTGGTGAAGCGTTAGGTGAGTAGCGACACCTCGGACCTGACCCCCCAAGGCAAGGCCCCCGCCTCCGTGCTTGCCTTAGCCAGCCGGCACGGAGTAGGGATCGCTAGAGCTAAGATTCAAGCTTTAGGGGTGAAAGAGATAAATGGCCTAACATCGGAAGTAGCTTCAGTTCACTGAACCAGCCCACCACTTGACACCCCTTAGCCACTCACACCCATGTTGCCCTTGTCTTCTATAGCATTTCTTGGGGCCCATGCAGGAAGTGGCAAGTCACCGTCTGCCCATTTTTCCATGTTCCCCGAACATTGCAACGGGCAGACGCCATGGTCTCGATATTCTCAGATCCCTAGTAACACTAGCAGCTCACCCCAATAGCCCGGTTCTTTTTGTCCTCATTTCCCAAAATAGTCCTACACTGGCCGGGGCTTGTCCTTGAATGCATTAGTATATAGTGCAGACAGGGATAATCACCGGCCAGTGTCACGCCACTTTTACATTAAATTTGTCAAGGGGCCTCTACGTGTTGGCCTTCCCATGGCCTCACGCAAGCCCTCCAAATATCCGGGCCATTTCTATGACCCGTGGTCTTCAAAGACATACATTATAAATTATTACAGTAATAGATTAAGTAGCAAAACAGAGCAAGTGGAACCTATGTTCAGAAAATTATCTAAAGAAAACCGTAATGAACATGTCAAAAGAACGAGTTTGTAACATATTAAATCAACATTTAGACAGGAGAAAGCTGTCCGCGCGTTGGGTGCCGCGTTTGCTCACGTTAGACCAAAAACGGGTTCGAATGAACATTTCCTGGCGCAGTTTAGGCGCAATAACTCCGAGTTTTGGCGCCGATTAATAACTGTAGATGAAATTTGGATACACCGTTATAAGCCCGAAACAAAAATATAGTCTAAACAGTGGACTGCGAAGGAGGAACCGGTTCCAAAAAAAGCTAAAACTGTTTTTTCCTGCTGGGAAAGTGACGGCGACTTTTTTTTGGGATAGTCATGGAATTATTTTAATCGATTATCTTCAAAAAGGAAAAACCATTACAAGAGTATATTACGCATCATTAATTGATAAGCTGAAGGCAGAACTTGTGGAAAAACGGCCACATTTGCAGAAAAAGAAAATCCTGTTTCACCAAGACAACGCACGTCTCACACCTCAACGGTTGCCATGCCGAAAATCCACGAATTACGGTTTGAACTGCTTGACCATCCGCCTTACTCGGTAGATCTAGCCCCAAGCGACTTCTTTTTGTTCCCTCATCTAAAAATTGCACTCGGATGAGAGAGATTTTCGTCAAATGAAGAGGCAATTGTGTTGCAGAGAAAAACGCCGAGTACTATTTGTACAGGTTACAGAGATGGTAGCATCGCTGGGAGAAGTGTGTAGAGTTACAAGGAGACTATGTTGAAAAATAAAAAATAAAAATCACAAAATGTCTTATATCTTTGTTAGGTCGGAAACTTTTCAGACCACCGACTTAAGTGAGTTATTGAATATTGAAATAAAAAGTCAAAATGTTAGTCAATAAAAGACAATATATGATACATCAATTTTGATAGCGGAAAATAAATGTTTGTGTAATTGTAATTTCTATGTTGGGTAACAAAAAGTTCTACTAATTGACAATAATAACATAATAATACTATTTCAATATTAATAAAAAAACTGCGATGAATAACAAATAATCTATTTATGAGCAAGTCGTTTCATGTAATCTTTTTACATGTGGGAACTAATCAGCGAGTTGTGTTTAATAATATATGTATATGCTTATATAAGGCATCCGGCTCACTGTTCAAGTTGAAATTATCAAGCTTCAACCTAATCCTATCTGGGATGGCATATCGATGAACGGGCGAACGGAACTTGTGTTCATCGACATGGTTCGTCATAGCGGTAATAGGAGGGGGGATTCTAGATATATCGCTATATCAGCGATTTTAGAAGCTCACGTGGTACCTTATATGGGATTTATATTTGAAAATTGTGCTTTAAAGCACGATAATGTCCCGCTGCACGCCGCTGCACAATTTTGACAATACTTTTTTATTACAGGAGTTCAGCAGACAGGCAGATGGCCCACTTGATGAAAAGCGGTTACCATCGCGTATGGACATTTGCAACACCAAAGGTGCTATAAATGCGCTGCTGCTCTCTTAAGGGAGACTGGAACCTGGCCACTAATGCTGGAACACAACTCAAGGTTGTTATGGCGACATACTTTAGACCAGGGGTGGTATCCAGTCGGGCAAATGCCCTACCACCTGGCTGTGGGTTGTTTTGTCGCCTCTTACGACAAGCCGCCTAGCCGCAGGAAATTGTATTCTTTCTCCGTTCCTGCACGGATAAAAATAAAAAATATTGCGAAGATGTTGAGATACGTACCATGATGTACGCCCGGATGTAAATCCTATTGAGCAATTTTGGGATAGTTTAAAAAGAGCTATGTATGCGAGAAATCATGTGCCCGCAACAGAGGCAGCACTCAAGAATTACAATTTCACAAGAAGGGGACAATATTCCGCAAGTACTGTTTAACAATCCTAATCAGGTCTACGCGGAACCGACTACAATCAATCATAACGGCATGTGGAGGTAACACACCTTATCTTTAAAAAAAACCTATCCTTAAACCTTTTTCAATTCTTAAAATCAACTTTTCAATTAAACCAATTTTTGTTCCATTTATCGTTTATGTTTAGTATTATTTTATTTTAAATAGTAACAGAAGAATTTAAAGAAAACCAATTATGTTTACGTATCGTAAAAATAAACTAAGTTATAAGTAGTACAAGCTATTATAGACTATGTAACAAATGGTTGCCAGATGGGAACGTGCCCAAAAGGCCGGCTCGTTTATGTAAAAAAATTTATTAAATGGTCGTTTCTAGTAACAAACGTAAGGATATGATACTACGCCGTTTTAAAGTTATCGAATCAATATATCGTTTTCAGTTGTAGTTTATATGAAAAGTCTGCGTAGGTACTTAGTTAAAATATTTATTTTGAAGTCGTCTTGTACTTTGATGGAATTTATGTACCTGGACGGAGATGAGGAGATTCGCTTTTCAAAATAGGAATATAATAGAAACTTTGTACGAGTTTCTTTTATTATCAACACATATTACATAACACCAATAATACATTTGTTTTCGTGCTCTCATATGTAGGTTTAATTTATCCTGTTTTCTTTCGACTTCCGGCGGAAACTAACCCAATTATATTGATTGGGACCATTCAGGATGTAACCTCGTAAAATATCTTTCTCATATCGAGATTTTATATTATAATCTTAGCGTTTACCCATTAATGACGGCATTTCTGAAGAAACCAAAGAAATAATAATAATGTTTTTTCGCCGAATTATTAAATCCCTGATTAACTAAATCCACTGCTGAACATAATATATAGGTGGAGACCTACGATCAGTATTGGATCTACCTAAATTTACGTCACTTAGGTACTTCTGCTTTAAGCTTTATTCAACCAACCTTCCACCATGGAATTTAAAGATTCGTTCGGCTAGAAGCTGTCCTACATTACTGACACTCCAAGGCTAATATTTCATCGACTATTTGTCATACAAAATATTTGATCGACAACTTCAGCTTACTACTAAATTGACTTTAAAGTCATGGACCAGTCTGACTTTCAGTTCTCACTCGTTGCAAGCTATGGTTATGGCAGATGGAACTCATTCCTGCCAGGGCTTGCGAAATGATATGCTGTCTACTGTGGCACTGGCATAAAGGTGAAGGATGGAACACGGAGGGGTTTTAGTGAGTTATCCCCGACTCGGATGACAATAGTAATTTCCTCAGGGGTGCTAGTGCAGCCCTCACGTGGCGAATCCCACACGCAGCTACCGCATCAACCCCGCAGAGGTTTGCTCTCAACAAGATTTCACCTCGTTAACGAAATGTTTGGACGTATGGTTCAAAAAATTGTTTCTAAACAGTGTAGAATGATCACCAAGAAGACTTAACAAAGATTATAGAAAGTTTCCATGCCTTAATGAAACCTTCTTTTAATGTAGCATAAATCATCTACCCCAAAGCATGCCACTGAATTTGCAAACAATATTAAACTTGTTACAGTCTTTAGTTTGGGCCACGGTAAAATGAAATATAAATTCCCCGAGTAGAGGGTTAGAGCTTCTGTTTCTTCGCTCTACGTTGCACTTATAATAATATAATACATATGCAAACACACACATATTAAATTTAATTAGGAGTCATGAGTGTGAGTGATGAATGGGATGAATTATGAGGAGAAAACAGTTCCGTAAATAGCATTTAAATGTATACGTATACAATATTGTGTCCGAAAAACTTTATACAAAAATGGCAAGTAACTGACTTAAAAATTGAACATGATGAAAATCAATAAAGTTTGTTTCTTTGACTTAGGTATTCAGTGGTGCTGCGACCTGCTTTTATGCCTTCATCGGATTTGATATCATTGCAACTACTGGAGAGGAGGCAAACAACCCGAAACGATCCATTCCTCTTGCCATCGTGCTGAGCCTCGCCATAATCCTCCTAGCGTACGTCAGCAGCTCCATGATATTGACATTGATAGGTAAGCACCCATTGTTCCTTATAGGAGGTTAAATGTTCCACTTTTAGAGAATATAACATTCATACTAACGCTTTTCATGTAATCATCAAAATATACCATTTAAAAAAAAGACTTCAAAGACGACATTTGAATTATGTTGAAACAAATGATAATAATCTGTATCGCCAACCTATAATTCCTTAAGTTAGAGAAAGAAAGAACAGAGGATGTGAATAATCTAGTTATTATTAATATTGTTACGAGCTACATAAGACTCGAATTAAAATGCCGTTGGAATTACTATAGAATTTATTAGAACTATACAAATACGTACAAAACGGGTACAAATATAACTAGACACTACTAGTACAAACTGCACGATTCAATAACACGCGCAAAGTCCATCACTATGTCGCTCATAGAATCTACGTCTTGCACGTATCGTAATCCTCGCTTGACTGCCTCACCCCTCCGTTCGGGCATTGTTTTATAATAAACTGTATAATATAATACTCGACTGCGTGGACTAAGGTTTCCGAGAAACCGTAATCTGCACACCTGGTTAATTATTCCTGCGAACGGCCAACAAAGTCGAAAAAAATAACAATAGGCTATTGTCTAATTGCAAATTTTAAACACGAAATAAACAAAAGAACTGCGTACGGAAGGGTAATAAACCAGGTGCGCGTTTCTTTATCGGTATGTAACAATATATTATACTATAGCAATATTCATATATGTGTCCTGCGCGTACGATGTCGTAAACACAGATAGTTTTATAATACGAGTAATGAAACTGAGTGTCTCGAGAGGTATTTATTATCAATAGATGTTTTATATAATTAACCTAAAATAGATCAAAAGATCAATCCCATCTCTTCAATCCAATCCCTTCTTTATAGATATACAACACTTGGTTGCACACTAAGATATACAATTGCAAAATATATATATTTACCATACTTTCTAGGCAAAACAATAGGCGGCCTTGTCGCTTAGTGTGATCTTTTTCAGGCACCCTAAATTAAAGGGAATTCTTAGATAATCTAGTGATGTAAAAAGGGGCAATAGATACATAAATATTTAAGCTAATTTAAAAATTGTGGTTGTTTATACTCTAATAAATTCTGTCACATAATAATAGTAGGAAAATTCTTATGTGTTCATTCGATCAGTTTTACTCATTTATCCGTCAGTCTATTTACACGTAACCAGCTCGCCGCGGATATGGAATGTTTTCGTACAAAAGTATTCGGTCGGTAAAGTTTCATAAACTTGACGTCGTTAATCTTGTTTCGTTGCTGGAAGTTAACACTCATCACACACACGGTTTACCACGCGAACGGGGTTGACTCGCTTCATGTTAAGACTTAACTACATACCACATTCAACCTCAGCTGGATTTAATGAATGAAAGAACTAGACAACAACAACAACAACAAGAAAGAAAGAAGAAAGAACCAAAAACTGCATTTTTATATCATACTAGCGGCCCCGGCAGACGTTGTCCTGCTCTGAAAAAATAAAAATCTAGGTACGCGATACCAACGCCACCTACAGGTTGCAATTGTGGATTTAAACGATCCGGGGACCCACTCAAACACACAAAAACAAAATCACCAAAATCAGTCCAGGTGATTAGGAGGATTCTAAAATCCTATCCCAGCGCCACCTACCGGTTCCAATGGAATATTATAATAAAAAGTATTATATGTGCGTCTCCTGGTTCTAAGCTACCTCTCCACCAATTTTTAGCCAAATCAGTACAGCCGTTCTTGAGTTATAAATAGTGTAACTAACACGTCATTCTTTTATATATATAGATATGTATTTACATTGAAAATTTAAATGTTAACTCAGATCTATTTAGTCATTCTTCTTTTATTGAAAAACTAGATTTCCGCACCGAAATGAAAGGCAGCTGTACCAATCTAACAACAACAAAAAAACACAAAATTGAATTGGGAACCAAAAACAAATAATCCATTCCCGATACATTTTTGTCAGAATGTATATATAACTTTTTCAGGATCAGTTAAATTAAAGAGTGTCAATCACACAATATTTATGCCAATTGTCACTTGGTTTTAACAGTTCGTTCGCACGTAATTAATTGTTTTGTACAACGAGTTGCTAGAAACACACAATTATTGGGTGCCACGAATGTTAACCGACAAAAACAAAAAGCGACGTTTGGAAATTTCTAAGCGTAATCTCGAAATGTTCCAGCGTAATTCGGATAATTATTGCCGTCTCTGTGTCACCATGGATGAAACCTATTCCACTATTTCAATCCTGAACATAAGAGACTAATAATGTATTGGAAACGACCACCCTCTCCATCCATTCAGAAATCTAGTCGCTCCTACCGCTGGCAAAGTTATGGCCTCAGTTTTTGAGGTAGTGGAGAAATCCTTTTTATTTATTACATGCCAAAAGGCCAGACGATTACTGAACCCTATTATGCAAATTTAATTCCAAAATTGCGTTAAGCGATTTAACAAAACGTCGTGGAAAACTGTCGTTGGGCGTGTTGTTTCTTCACGATAACGTTCCCGCTCAACAACAATAATACTCTTTATTGTACACATTGTTATATCTTCAAATTAGAAGCTCATTGATCGGAAGTTGTGCTCAACGCAATCCGCTGTGTTGGCTTCAATCCTTGTCTGCCCACCATAGTCTCCGGATTGCCCCAGCCCCATATGATTTTCACTTATTCCCAAACTTAAAAAAGGAAATAAATTCCACGATAGTGACGCTGTTATAGCTACCGTAGAGGAGTTTCTTGACTACAAGAAAATTTTCGCAAGGAATAAGGAAGTTAGACACGCGTTTTCTAAATGTATTACATTTAAGGGAGATAATGTAGCAAAATAAAATATATTTTTAAATTGTTTACATTTTTTAATATTGATTCCAAAAATTTTATGTACACAGATGTTTTCAATAAAATTTGGTTCACAATTTAAATACTATGGACTTTCATGTCTTCTCAAGAACCTCGTGTTTTACTGTAATTAGACAAGCCCTTAGCCAATTTTATAATATTGCTATTCCTATCCAAAAATATTGAAATAACCAATATTGTTTTCATAAAACTTAAAGCTTGCACAAAAACTGCAAAGCAAAATTTCATGTAACATGCAATTGCTATGTCGAATAAACCTTGCATTTTTGCAACAACGTTCGTTCGTTTATTGTTAACTGCATCAAAGGGTTCACAGAATTTTGTTAAGCGTTGTGTAAACATTTTAAGCCGATCAAAAAGGATTTTTTAAATATAATTCTATTTTCGGAGTACATAAATATATATACGAGATTAAATTTATAAAATATGAATACTACCAAAAAGAATATGTTCCCTGTAATGTATTTGTTTGAATTCAGTATTTTACGGTTCTCTTATAATGAGAAAAGTGTATTCGCTTTAAATTCGTTATGTATATCCATCTATATAGTCCACAACCACTTTATCGAAAATTATGCTACTAAGATATAGAGAATTTGTTAACAAATATTATCCCCGCAAATTGCTATTGCGCCTGGCCGCCATTTCGGTGACGTAACCGTAGCCGAACACTCAGTACTGATAGCATCACTGGCCGGCGAGTACGCGTACATATCGAGTTGCGGATGACGTCACGTGAATGTTAATTTGACAAGGTTCCAGCGCATTAGCAATTTGCGGGTATAATAATTTCAGATTCCCGCTATACCTACATGTACGTACCTAAATGAGGATTGAAAATTATAATTATTTATTTTTATTTAAGTCGATAAGTAAGCTTTCAGAGTCAATTTTTATACAGTTAGAGTAAACCATTGTTTTGTGGTTAAAACTGGACATCTTTTTTTCAAAATTGACATACGCAGACAATTATGAAAAAATGGACATGATTTTATAAGACTGCCCCTATCCTATGTTTACAACAAAAAGGCTTTATTTTTAATTCGAATATTTTAAATAGGTATAATTGTATATTAATAGTATTGTACATTTGACATTATATAATTATATATAATGTCAAATAAGGAATAAAATATTCAGAATAATACACCAATATAGAAGACGTTTATTTTATTTTATTAATTCAATATTTATTCCCTCTCCAACAGGATAACAAATTAATGAAGAATTTAATTAAATTATATTTTCTCTTATTTATACACTTTTAAGATATTCAAATTTAAAATAAAATTTTCTTATTTATAAACACCCGTTTACAAAATCATAAAAACTCTTCCAGACCAACTCTTTTAATATAGAAAACAATCAAATAAGTAGTCAGCCGGTAGTGAACGCATTTCAATGGAACTTTAACGAGAAATACGAAACCCCGTCTTGCACTCACTCGACAAGCTTGTGGTTGACGGCGATAATTTCATTTGCATCTCGTTGATTTTAATTTCCAGCATAACCGATTGTGGCATAGCTCCTTATTCAATTTACAGACACTGCTCGCGTAAATTGTTTCAATATATTCCATATAGTGATTTTAACTACATTAAACTTAATTTAAAACTAAACCTAATTTGCAAGACAAAAGTTAATCTATAAGAAAAGTAACTGAAGTTATCTAATATTTAATTAAATTATAACTGTTGGCCAACTGCGTGTTTTCCATACACAATAAGTGGTTTAGCAGAGGTGACAAGTGTCCACGTCCACGTCATTTGAATACCGATCCCTGAAAAAATATGTATCTGAAAATAGTCCATATCTTAATCATATATATCATATATATACTAATTTTATAAAGAGGAAAGATTTGTGTTTTTGTCCATTTGTATCAATTAAATTCAAAGACTACCAAACCGATTTCAAAAATTCTTTCACCGTTATAATGCTACATTATCCCAAAGTAATATAGGCTATATTTATTACCTGGATCATATAAACAAAACGGCCATAAAAGTGCACTAAGACTGGTGCACTTGCTTCCCGCGCATGTTAGAGTCGTTTTGACTTCTTTAATGTTTGGAGCTCTCGCAAAAAACAACATTATGCCGTCCTGCGCCATCAATATGTGGCGGAACTATTTTTAAAGAGATAAAGATAAGGATAAGAGCTCATTTCATCTGTAAGTTTAACATTTTTCTCATGATTTCTTTATAAAAACATGAAATTTCGATATTTCAAACGTTCTCGAATTTATCGATGTTGTCAGATGAGAAGTGGAAGTAATTTTCCAAAATATGGAGTTATTTTCAAAAGTCATAAATTTTCCAATGAATGATAGTCAAAATGATTTTGATAGAGTTATGTTCAATCACATAATTATGTGGTTTCAGGCACGAGAAATTAAAAATAATCTTATAATTGAAAACAAGAAAACTAATGTAATTTTTGTAGACCTACATTATAATTAATCAATAATTTAATGGTTATCATATTTGCCTTATAAACCTACAGGTTTAGAATAAAGCACACTTTATTCTAAATTCTACTTTGACGAAGTACGCATCATAGGTCCAACCTATATTTATAAACATATAGGTACATTTGGCTCAATACTGTGTAGATTGTCAACAAAATCAAAATATTTCATTTTTTGTCTCAATATTCACAAAATAAAACACCGGCTGTTAAATCAAATAATAGTTTTATCCGCCATTTTGTTACTTAAGTCTTGTAATTACGCCAATAACCTGACAGTTTGGGAGGAGCTTCTGTACCTACTGCTCTCTGCGCCCGAGGGTTACACGCGGGAACCGGGCAAGCGTTCATCCGCCGTCGCCCGTAGTCTTGCAAAATAAGGATATTATTTATTTCACACTGAACATTTGAAACTGCAACTACTACTGATGACAATTATTATAAACCGACTTTGAAAGAAGCGGAGGTTTTCAAATGTATAAATATGTATGTTCAGACATAACTATGTTGTTCATGCACGTATTTTGATAATTATTTTTGTGTTTAATTTCGCAAAACTTTCCCTGAAATTGTCCCATAATTTTTATCGCTATCAGACTTTGTGTTTCGAAGATATAGCAGAAAAATCCTTGAAATCAGGCAGAAATGTGAAATTATTGCGCTTTGTCAGCCATAACTTTTTTATTTCTGAATCGTGTTCTTTTTGAGTTAGACTCAGTATAGTCTCAGAATGATCCCATATAAAATCCATTGATCTTGAGTTCCGAAGATATAGCAATAAATCCTTAAAATCAAATAGAAAACTTAATGTAATCATTGAATTCTGTAAGTTTTTGTTTCTTAACCATTAGATTGCATTAGATTTATAGTTCCCATATAAAAGTTTGGCACAACTTTCATTGCTATTGAACATTGGATTTCAAAGATATAGCACAAAAACTATTTTAATTCATATTTTTTTTGTTTTTCAACCAATTTCGAGCATTCCTTATAAATGACGTTGCTATGAAGCTCTGGATTCCGAAAATATATAGCAGAAAATTTCTCAAAATCAAATAGAAAAGGTATTGATATAATGTTAGGTTTATGAAATCCAACAAGTAGGTAGGTACCTAACGAAATTAAGATCAATAACTTGCTGTAACTAGACTGGACTAGGACTACGAAGGCGTACGATGGAAATCCATAACGATAAACAACAAGACCGCGTAACAAAACTTATGAGATCCGTCGTATTTAGAAAACATCGACGATTTCAGTTGAGATTCAACCGAAAATGCTGCCTAGTGAAACCAGACGACTAGTATAATCTTTATAATATTTAAAAAAATTCGTCATGCATTTCACCAACCGGACTTTTAAAACAACGGATGAAAATGGGTTGTAGGCACGACCGAAGATCGCACAGTTCTAATGAACACAACCACATATAACAAGTCTAAATCTTAAGACAGAAGATCGTAACAACATAAAGAGCGCAATGTTTGTTAATGAGAGATTTCCATTCTGTCTGTACTATTTAATAATGTCTTGATCGTATTTGAAACGCAGCTTACTTTGATCATCAAGCTAATCTTATGTGTTAACAAAATTGACATATCCCCCACAATAAACATGAATATACTATTATATTTATAGGAATTCTTAACTTCATAAAGCTTTAATGAAAACCAACATGACTTGTAATATCTAACAACGCGAACTGTTTATATTGTCATGCTGGAAAGTTGGTTATGAATACAAAGGAATTATTGATTAGCAATAGAATATAATACTTTCAAACAAACGACAGTAAATAATTAATGCTGCCATTTCAAACGGATTTTACAGACAATTTAAACATCAAAGTTAAAATAAAACATGTGTTGCTGCAAGGGGTACAGGATTATAGGTTCTTAGAATACACTACTTGTAATAATATTTTACGATAATTTTATAACGCTGAGCTTAGAAAATCCGACATACATTCGTCTAGCAATGCTGACCACGCCGCACTTATTTTACAGCGATAGCGGGGATTCCATAGACGCAGGTGTTTTTCGAATGCATTATTATTTTATTGTGAATAAAATAAAGATTTAAAACACAATTAAACCGTCCTATTTATCTCTTTTTAAAAATTTATTTTTCTTTTCTTAAATACTCTTTACCCGTAGATGTCAGAAAAGCTAAATCACTCGTCATATTTAAAAAATCTGTCAAAAACCATTACCTTACTTTATAATAAAATATATATCTATGTATTCTTCTTTCTTAACTTAGCTGTTTACTGTCCACATTGTACTGTTCTTCCTTTTTTATTTTACTTCTTTTTAATTTAATTATACCGAGACATAAATTGTTAAAAATATCCTCTATCCATTCAAGTTACCTGGAAGAGATCGCTTTAAGCGATAAGGCCGTCTTTTGTTATGCCGTTAAATTATTGTAATTATTTATTCTGTAATTGTTTATTTGGTGAACAATAAAGTGTTTTCTATTCCGTCTTTTATAAATGATGATGATGATGATGTAAATATTTTCTTATCATATTTAGATAAAAATTGTAGGAGTAAAACGGTTTCATGTCAATGATTTGGATGTGATTTCGATAATTTTTTTCTTAACTTGAAATAACCATAGAAAAACTTATCGTGAAGATTTATGCCAATTCTCTTGATAAATTATTGATCAGTAATTACTAACGAAAAGTTGTTTGGTTTGCGCCCCATTTCCGACCGACCGGGAACCGGCCCCTTAAGAGAGTTAAATAGTTGAGTGAGGTAGTTCCTTCTGACAGCTACTTAGTTTAAATAGTATTTATGAATACCATTTTCTTTAAATAACTCTTTAAAATATTGCTTAAAAATTAGTCAATGTTTATGAATAACACTGACTGTATTTCTTTCCGTGCAGGAACGGAAAAATAATACAATTTCCTGCGGCCGGGCGGCTTAACGTAAGAGGCGACTAAACAGCCCACAACTGGGTGGTAGAATATTTGCCCGATGTTATGACTACCACCCCTGATATAAAGTATGCCGCAATAACAATTTTGACTTGTGTTCCGGTATTAGTGGCCAGGTTCCAGTCTCCCTTGAAAGAGCAGCAGGACATTGGTAGAACCGTTGGTCCTACAAATATCCATAGACGACGGTAACAGCTCTCCATCAGGTGGGCTGTCTATCTGTCTGCTGAACTCTAGCGATAAAAATAATTAAAAATCTACTCCGTCTACGTCTGCATTAACTTCGAAAAATAGGTATAAACAAAACTCGTGCATCTAAAAGTGGGAGCTGCAAATCGGTAATAAATAGGCAGAATTCAAAGATACGAAGACTCATGCTAACAATTTAAATAACGGTTTTACAGAGCTCAGTCATTTTTAAATTCTTAAATGACCTATAAATAAGAAATAGTAGAGTATAAGTACCAGATATGAGATATCATTTTCATATTTAGGTATTTCTCAGAAAATATTAAAAATAACGAGGGCGCAAATATAGAAACCTAGGAAGGGGTTACATATTTGTGCCGTTTGGAGTTGAAACTAGGTCCGTGGGGTCCATTGGCAAAGAGTTTCTTCAAAGAAATTTGTAAGAAACTCTTTGATACCACCCGTGATCAGAAGGCTGGTTCATATTTCGCGCAACGAATCAGCATTGCCATACAGCGTGGCAATGCAGCCAGCCTTCTGGGCACGCTTCCCTCTTGCAGCGATTTGTTACATTCTTTATATTAATTAATTAATTTATATTTTAGTTTATATTTAAGTATTTAGTTAAGATTTTTGTTTTCAAATATTAATGTGAATAATAATAATAACGTAATATATTTATTTAGCAATAGTGCTTTCCGTTTCTGTGTTATAAGTGATTTAACAAAATAACATGTAAACTGGAATCGAACACGAGGGTGTCCTAATTCGAGATAGAATTAAGCTACATTTCTTTTTGGTTAACTTTACTCCCGAGCTCATGTAATTGGAAAACACAACTAATTTGAATTTATTTACTTTAATCACATTCTAAAGTTACAATCAGTTTTCATTAATCATAAAAATTCCACTTAACATCTTTAAGCATAATGTTACAACCTAGGCGCCGACAAAAACAAATTCACATCTGCATATCTGTAAAACACATTTTATTACCTGTCGGCATTTGAACGAACTGTAATTCTTTTTTACTGAACGAACTGTAATTATTCTAGAAAACAGTCCATTGTTTTATTGCACTCGTTTATGGCCGTTGTGGTCGAACCATTAGCCAGGTGTTATGGATTAGGTCGAATACAATAGGGCCCGATGGAGAGGTAGGCAGTCGAGCGAGAACCACGATCGAAACGAGACGTGTGTACTACAATCGGTGATCTATTAGGGACGGACTTTGCGCGTTTTATTGAGTTTCATTGAATTACGACCTTCTGCATTACGTTTGGATTTGTTGTGTTCGGTTATATTTGTACCTGTGCTATACGTGTTTGTACAGTTCTAATAAACTCTATAATAATTCCAACGACATTTTAATTCGAGTCCCGCTAAACCCGTAACAATATTCTTTTGATCCTTTTAGATATTCTATGTAGGTATTTGTCTACTTTTGTCGGCATTTAGGCACGTATCACTTTGGCGTTTGGCAAAAATGTATAAATATATAGTAGCTACTATTATTTAGAAGAAAAGTCCAAATTAGATAGATTAGATTAGATTAGATACCCAATAGCAGATGTCTCATATTAGGAACTCAACGTAAATTCAACATAACTAATATTCATAAATTATGTATTTAATAAACATTATCAAATTAATTGAAATGTCCAAATTCTCTCTAAAACGGATATAATCAATCAACTTTAAATTTAATTTTACATACCTTGGAACTATAGAATAAAATTGTTTGTATTTGTCCTCGACATAAAACGAGATGATAGTTAGTATTTTCACCGAGTTGTCGGAACTATTTAAACATCCATTTAAATATGAACGAATAGCCACCAAACCCGCATTCAGGAAAAGGAGTCATATGTATATTGAAATAATGAATTACCTTTATTTAGGGACCAACCTCACCTAGCAACTTTTGAAATTGTTTACAACAAAAACTTCGTTTAAAAAAACCGACTTCAAAAACGACAAAACTAAAATGTATAAAATAACTTATTTCTAAAACTATTATTATTAATATATATATTACCTAAAACATCTTAAAGTCGGTGCTTAGTAATTTTCAAAATATAGTAATTTTTATGTTTTACTTTGCACCGACTTCAAGATGTTTAAGATAATATATATTAATAATAATAGCTTTAGAAATAAGTTATTTTATACATTTTAGTTTTTTCGTTTTTGAAGTCGGTTTTTTTAAACGAAGTTTTTAAATTTTATTTGTTACTTTTTAGTGTCTAGCTATGTATGGGTGGACCTACGAATGGTGACGCGCTTCTTAAAAAATATAGGTCCCAAGAACCGGGAACAAAAAAATAATCGTAAAATGAAAACTACTGGGCCAAACTATGTCAAATTTTTAAGGGACCAATTGGAAGCTATTTCGCGTCGAACAAAAAAAGAATCACGTAAATCGAATCATAAATCTCAGAGTAATCGGTGTACATATGGAACGGAGTGAAAATTATTTCCATGAAAAATGTTCATAAAATGAAAACTACTGGGCCAAACTATGTAAAATTTTTATGGGACCAATTGGAGGCTATTTCGCGTCGAACAAAAAAAGATTCACGTAATAATCGGATCATAAATCACGGAGTTATCGGCGAACATACATAAAAAAAGCAACAAAAAAAAAGATCCCGACGAATTGAGAAACTCCTCCTTTTTTCGAAGTCAGTTAAAAACTAACATCTAACTACCGTACGCATCCCGCAAATGTGGTAGCGGCGGTGGCGGCATATCGGACAGACACGGCAGAGCCGCGCCGCCGCGACCCATATTATGTCTAAATGTGTATATATATGTATATAATGAAGAACATACATCCATTCAGATGTTTTACAAACAATTTACGTGCAGTTTTTTTTTAAATTCTATGCCTTAACTTTTGCGAAGCCATTATAAAGCGCCATAGTCCCGATCTACAGGTTTCCTCAAGATTTATTTTTTGCCTTCCGCACGTAGTGGTTAAAACAGTATTCACATACGGCCTTACTTATAATAATCTCGTTAAAAAACGATTAGGCATCTCTTAAGTAAGAGAAACAGAATCAGTCCCTAATCAATTAATATCTCTTTTTTTCACTTATAAACGTGTATTACCTGTTGTGTGTGTGTTGAATGATTAACGTAGGTTATACCCAATATATTCGACTAAAGAGGAGTTTATGGGTGAGATTTTCATTAATCAGTTGCTCAGCACTTTCTTTAAGTTTAAGAAACGATTATAAGCAAGGCCCATAATGTCAGAAAAAGCACCTAAGCGCCGCCAATATTTGAATGTTGCTAATTAAACGAGTTATCCTTGCCGTATTGTGTAACTACGGCTTATTCGCTCATTAAACTATCAATAGTAAAAAATATTTGAAATCGGTAAAGCAGTTTCTGATTTTTACACCTCAAAACATTCGAGTAGATACATATTTATATATTTATGTGTTTTGTCTATATGTAGATTATTGTGGACATAAAAAAAATTAAAACAAAACTATATACACACAAATAATGCACATAAAGCAACGAAATGGAAATCATAAATTGGGCTTAGCTCTCTCGGTTTTTAGTTGAATCAACCACTGCAGACCATCCGTTAGAGCCATTACAGTAAGTCACGCACAAAGAGCTAAATATCGTATTAAGGATAAAAAGACATAAACTATCACTTTCAGCATCTTTACAATATATAGTATAAGTACTTCTTGCAACGCACGTGGTCACAGCTCCTAATACAACACTGTGTAGTCCTTGCCGTCTCGCTCTTCCATATAAACGGTGTCTTTCTTATATTCTGCCATAAAATGCACGAGGTCACAGCGCCTCTTGGGTCACGGGGTCCCCTCCGTTTCTAGGTCAAGGCATCCTTTCCATCGTAGTCAGTAACCGATTACATATAGGGCATCGTTGGCTTTGATAAATAAAATATACACAGAATATTTAAGTGAATAAAATTGAGAATGAATTATTTTTACATAATTACACTTGCATTCTCTCTGAATCAAGGATGCCTTAATATGCTACAATATGTTCTAGCATTATAAAGACACGACTTTAATTCCCAATCTTCTGTTGCATCCAATTAATGCCATAAATGTCACAGCTCGACATAGTATTTCGGTATTTATTACGAGTTATTTACACACAATTATTTTGTTTCTTAGTGTTTAAAAAAATGTAGGCAGTGGCCTATATGGGACCCATTAAAGTTCCCTCCTTTCTTATTTCCCTTAACATAACTGACAAAATAAATCGGCAAAGAAACAAAGCTTATATATGAAATTTATCAAGATATAAACTCTATTTTATATTATCTATCTTATACTAATATATAAACCTGAAGAGTTTGTTTGTTTGATTGAAGGCGCTAATATCAGGAACTACTGGTCTGATTTGAAAAATTCTTTCAGTGTTAAATAGCCCATTTATCGAAAAAGGCTATAGACTTATATCATCACGCTACAAACAATAGGAGCAGAGCACCAATAAAGAAAGTTTCAAAGTCGGGGGGTTTTGAAAACAAATTCCACGCAGAAGACGTCGCGGGCACAGCTAGTAATATTATAAAATTCTAAGCATGACGTTAGATTAAAGCTATTAAAAAAACCACTGGAATCCCTATTAATATTGTAAATGCGAAAGTGACTCTGTCTGTTTGTCTATTGCTCTTTTAGGGAAAACTACTGAACCGATTTTGCTGAAACTGAATATATATTTTCAATGCTGAGGATGAACATAGGATAAAAGTTGACTTGAGTTGACTGTTTTCTTTGACTATTTATTCCGGTACTTGGAATTCTCACCGGAAGGTAAAACGGTAAATAAAGTATATTATTTGAGCGTTATGCGGCGTTTAAGAGAGCAAATTCGCCGAAAAAGGCCAGATTTGTGGAAAGAAAATTCTTGGATATCGCACCAAGATAATGCGCCCCCGCACAAGGTTATTAATGTGAAGTTTTTGTGTGATGATTGTTGTAAAATTTTTAACCAAAAACTTAACAAATACCATCAAGCAAATACCGTATTCACCAGATTCTCCAGCCGACCTCTTTCTTTTTCTTAAGTCAAATTACCACTTCGTGGCACCCGTTTTCATTCGGTAGAAGACATAGGGGAGACTTCGCGTCAAGAACTAAACTCAATTCCGGAAAGTGTTTATTTTTTTTATTTGACTATCGTTTCTGAAGAAGCACACTTTAGAGGTGATAAAATAAATTTGAATGAATAGCTAACTTTTTGTGTATTATTCATCTTTTCCCGGTACTTTTTTGACAGAGTATTAGAATAGGAAACATTAACACTATTAATTAATGTTGGCAAGTATCCCAAAATAAATTGACAATGCAATGAAATATACTCCTATTTACTGATACTCCGATACGAGAAAATTAATTCTTATCGTCCAAATAAATGGACGATGTAATGTTAAGTGGAAATGCCATGTACATAGATAAATTGTATTGATACGTTAAGCCTCAGGACAAGCTGGAAGCGAAAGCGGAAAGATTTGAATTTATTTTATTAACCTACAGGTGTACAGGAAGGAATTAGTAATCAGATTAGTCTTACGACAGCCATCGTAGTGGTCATCTCAGTATGATTTCAAGATGTAGTATCATGAATTTGACGATATTTGGTTTGATCACAGACTCTACCAACCTATTAGACATTACTGGGTAGTAAATTCAATTCAAGCTAGCATATGGGGTGAGAATGATTATCATTCGCAGTCCAATGCTGAACGTAAGCCTCCCCCAGTTTGTGCCATATCCCGATCATCAGTTGCTGTCGTCCAATCCCAACCAGCAATTTTGGTACACATACATACATACATACATAACTTCACGCCAGGTCCCTTGCGGGGTAGGCACGAACAACAGAGCGCCATTCAGGCTTATTCTTACACACCTCACTTGCTTCTTTGACATTCATAGCTCTTGTCATGCACGCTCGTCTGTTCTTAAGCAATTTTGGTATTATAGGTTATCGGTTCACCGGACTGGAGATTGAACTGCTTCAAATTGATTAAATTAATTTTGTCCTAAAATTATTTTTTTAATTGTATGTGGTTGTCAGTTACGTGATAAGACTGTATCGATAGTACTGCGTCGCCTAGAACAATTGTGATATGTGAAAATTATTGACAAAAAATATGCAACTTGATGGGCGTGCAAAAATTATTCTTCGCTGGAAGATCTTCCTTTAAGACGGAGGAGCATTCCATGTCGCTCCTATTTAATTTATTGTTACGAGTTTCAGGACTCGAATTAAAATGCACTTAAAATTACTATACAGTTTATTAGCACTACACAAACATGTATAACACAGGTACAAATATAACCGAACACAACAAGTTCAAACGTAACAGAAGGTCGTAATTCCATAAAACGCGCAAAGTCCGTCACTAAAAGCTTCCCGATTGTAGTACACACGTCTTGCTTCGCTCGTGATTATCGCTCGACTGACTTGTCTCTCCATCGGGTCATCGGACACACCTGGCTAATGACTGCCATAAAATATTACAATAGGCTGTTTTCTAAAATAATTAGTAATCGCATGCCAATAAATAAGTAAACAAAAGAAGTCCAAATGCCGAAAGGTAATAAAATGTGTTTTTACAAGTATGCAGGTGTGAATTTGTTTTTATCGGCGTCTAGGCCGTAACAATATGGTACATATATACATATAGTAAGGAGCATAGATTAATAGTATGTTTGTAAGAAATTAATATCAGTGTCTCTTCTCCATCTCCCACTAGTACCATACGACGAAGTGGACACCGATTCAGCCCTCGTCCAGATGTTCTCTCACGTCCATGCACCAGTTTGCAAGTACATCGTGGCCATGGGAGCTCTGTCTGGTTTGACTGTCTCTATGTTCGGCTCCATGTTCCCAATGCCTCGAGTCATTTTCGCAATGGCACTTGATGGACTAGTTGTGAAGTAAGTATCTAATTTTGATATTCATGTTAGTACATTCACCCAAACTAATATGAAAATAGTCAAATGTATGTATTTATTGATACAAGAGCTTTTTTAATGACGTTATCGCAAAGTACAGGCTTCCCAAGAATGTAACATCTGAAAAGTAGACAGTCCAATGTCCAATTACTCTGAAAAATGTTTCTAGAAAGTACTTATAATAGCCATCAGAGAACATTTTGAGCAGTCTTTTGCTAGTAATACAGTCATGCATTTTTCCTTTGAAGTGCTAGCACATTGTGTGGCCGACATCTTTGTTAGCAAACTCATTAAGAGTTTGTATCATGAAGTACTAAAAGATTATTTTACCAATAATTTTATACCGTAGACTGATTTTAATAATAGAATTATTCTCTTAAAGTAACTCAGTATATTTAGTAACATTTAGGCTCGATCTCTATCGATATCCTATCAGAAGAAATTACATGTCTATCAGTAGTCAGTTTTTAGTGGCATCACTAGAGGTACTTGCGGAAGATCAGAGCTAGTTGTGAAACTGGCATTATTCTGAGCAAGAGCCTTTTTAGGACACCACAATTAATTGTAATATATATATTATCATGTAAGACTTTTTGACTATCTTGTCCTAAATAAATATTTTTTCTTTCTTTCTTCTTCAGTTTAGACTGACGGCAAACAAAACAAAAAAACTATTTTATTACTTGATTTTAATAATTTTTACTATTTGATGTATCCACACTTTTAACAATTTAAAAATGTATACAGAAATATCTTTGTCATTGACTAATGGCTAAATAAACCAATCTGTATATCGGCATAAAGAAGACGAGAAGAAATTATTTCTAATCATCTATATAGATACTTTGAGAATGCTGGTGGGAACATTCATACACAATCATATAAGAATTTCAGTTTTGTCAAAATATCTAAAGTTTTGATTCAAAATAAGTTCCACGAGATAAACATTTTTTAGAATCATACATAGAGGTTAAAAACTAACTGAGTCTACTTCATGCTCTATGTACCATCGTTCCGCAACATGCTGCTAGTCGATTTATACAGAAACTCAATTTTTTACCGACTTCGAAAAAAGGAGGAGGTTCTCAATTCGTCGGGATCTTTTTTTGTTTGTTATACCAGTAACACTATAAACTACTTTTATTAACATTCGCCGCCACACAATGTGTAGGTGTTAAACAAAATTCCCTGTTTTCTAGTTTAAGCTAACTGAAAAGGAGCTTAACAGTTGTTTAGTGATATTTTGAACTTATAAATTTATAATGGTTGTGTATTTTCAATCTAGCTATTTGGGACCAGCAGAGTTTAGAACTTTTCTGCCTGTTAGAATATCACGTGAACACTTCTCAACGGAATTAAATGAAAATCGACATAGAGCTAGCTTCTATTCCGGGATAACACTTAGGATATTTTTATGCTGATAACTGACGTCGTACCCGTGGGATAGACAAATATAGCGTAAAAAAAGATTGCGTTTTTTGGCGCCGCCGTTGCTGTTCACTAACAAACATCCATGTCGTCGCTATGGTAACGCAAACAAAGTTCCGCTAGCACGTGCTGGTAATAATAATAAAAAATATATAAATCCGTGTGGAGATCAAATAAAGAACAGTTTAGCAGCGTAATTTGGTTTCAAAGTTTTCTAAAACTTTTAAAACCAAAATGTGGAATATTCTGGAACAAAATGACAAGTACAGCGAAAAGAGCGAAACGAGCGAAAGTGGAATGTGTGAGAAAGTATCCCAGTATGGTATAGGCATATAATGAGTAGGGATTAAAGACACGTGATAAAAAGAATGTAAACTACAAGATTGGGTATAAATGTAAAGGTAGACCAAAAAAGGTGGATGGATTGTATGAAGAACGATATGATGATTTGTGGTGTGACAGAAGATGTATGTCAGAATAGAGAAGCGTAAAAGGAAAATCAATGTTGCTTGACTAGTTCGTCTTTTTCCCTGGGGTCTTAAGTATGTAAAACTGATTTCTTATCCACTTCACCAAAGAGTATACTGTGTAAATAAAGACTATGTAGCCGCAGACATCCGATCACCTCGGCGGCCGTTTGCGAATGATCGGCAAACACGCCGCTGCTAGTCGGGCCCCCCGTGTTTCCCTCCGCGCATACCTCACCTCACTCACCGCGACACGTGTAAGCGCTCGATTGCGCGTATTATTATTAATTGTTATATTTTGTTTAGCAGCTAAATGTGGGGTGTGTTGTAAAATATTAATCGGTATTTTTACCAAATAAACATGCATTCCTGAACTGCAATTCAAACACACAACGTTGTTTCATTTATACCTGAAGACCTCCAAAACTATATGTATCTAATCTGTTCATTTGAATTGCTGTGGCGTGGATCCATTGCCGTTTATGGCCGGTTCCTATATCTTACTATTCAATCACCTGACTTACCATCAGTTGAATTTTGACTTTATTTGTATGGCTTGATGCTATAGCTGGCTTATGTCAGACTTTAACAAATAGTAGGCAACAAATGAACTGTCGTTAAGATATAGAAACGGGTCAAAAGTCGGATGGTTGTGGCGGTTGCAAGTCCGCTGCAATCTGGCTAGCCGCATATCCAACCATGTACTGGACGACTGATCGGACGTATTGTATAGGTAGTTATGATTTGTATGTATATATATTTAAGAATGTGAACGATGAATGTGGTAAAGTCTCTTAGTAAAGTTTTGAATTTGTAGTATATACTTTCTTTTCTGTTTATGGGCACAAACAATTTGCGACCATCTCGGAAAAATCCGGAACTCCAGCGTTTGCTACCGTGTGCGGCGGGATTGCAGCTTCAATGTTATCTCTTTTCGTCCATCTTGAAGTCCTGGTCGAGATGATGAGCATTGGTAAGTTTTTGAAAACGCATAAATAATTTATACTTTTGACGTATATCGTAAATACCCAAACTACTCTAAATAATGGAGCTCGTTAACGAAATGTACCTTATCGAGAATCAAATTTTAGATCTTTATATTTTAGTGAACTAGGTAATCTCAAGCACAAACCTCACCAGAAAACGCAGAAACACTAACATAAACTGAAAAATTTGTTTAAAAACACAGACACTTTTTGGTCGTCATCTTCCGCTAATACATATCCAATACAGGACGTGGACCTCACAAAGCTGGCGCAACTTATTTCTCTGCTTACCTACCTAGATCCTACCAAAAACCTAGCGCAAATCTTCAGTTTAGACTGGAATGCCGTAGGCTGAGCGGACCGCGGACTCCACACCAGACCCTGCCTGGTCGATCGGTTGTAAGTCTCGTTTTACTGCCAATGCTATTGGTAAGTTAAATCCATCCTTTATTCGGTCACCGATATGCTTTAAAAATGGAGTAAAAACGTTTATCTTAGGGAACCCATATTCCGTGACTCATTTTTTCAAAAAAAATATTCCCACTCCCCCTCGCGGTGACCACCCGTAGTATATGCCAAGACCTCCCAAGAGCTCTCCCTTCCCCTTCTACTTTTCACGTGATAATCTCTACTATAACAAATCTTTAAATGATTCGAAATTGTAAAATGCGTTTAAAAATGTGAAAAATTTGGGAACTAATTCGGACCAGCAGATTGCAAAAATAGAATATTTAGGATTTTTGTCTGTCCGTCTGTCTGCTGCCCTAACAAACAGTCAAACATACCACGTGAAAACTACTGAATGGATTTATATAAAACTCGACACAGAGCAAGCTCATATCCTAAGGCATAACTTAGGATACTTTTTATGCCGATAAATGGATGTCGTTTCTATAGAATAGACGGATTAACTAAGTAGATGGCGGTGAGATCGCGTTTTCACAATTTGCTAACAAATACCTACATTGTTGTTATAAACAACATGTCACTGTATTACTTCAAATCAGGTTAGCGGCTCGCCTTTATGTTTTTCTGGGCAGTTGTCTAGACGTTATGGACTTAGTGTCTTCCTTTGTATGTCTTTGGAGACCACGGGCCAATGAAGACCAACACGTAGAGGCCCCTTGGCATTTAATGGAAATGTGACGTGACACCGACCGGCGATTATTCCTGTCTACACCATATAATAATGCACCCAAGGAAAAGCCCCCCCCCCCCCCCCCCCCAGTGTAGGACTATTGTGGAAAATGAGAACAAAAGTACCGGGCTATTGAGGTGAACTTCTAGTGTTACTAAGGGTCTGGGAATATACGGATTATGGCGTCTGCCCGTTGCAATGTCAGTGTCTTTATTATAATAAGTAAAAAACCGAATCAAGTTTTTGTGTAAGTAAATTAAAGCTACTGCCTAGGAATTAAAGCCGCGGGGCAAACTTTAGTTTATAAATATGGTTTTTAATCATTTTTGCAAAGAGAATTTGGCTCATTAGCAGGCGCTATACGCTGCGCGCCATATTTGAATATAACTCGTAAAAGGGCGATTTTTTTTAAATATGGAATTATAGGTTTGCATTTGACTACTGTCTCACCTGATGTTGAGTGATGACGCAGTCTAGGATGGAGCACGCTTACCTAGAAGATACCTACCTATTCACTCGTGACTTGAAGACTTCATGATTGTATTTGTCAGGAAAAACAGACTCCGGAAAATTATTCCACTCTTCAGCAGTGCGCAGCAGAAAAGATGAAGCGAAACGCTTGGTTCTGACTGGTGGTGTTTCCACCATGTAACGGTGGCGCAAACCGGTCCGTCTGGTTGTCCGATGGTAAAAAGGGGATGGAGGAATCAGCTCGTGCAATTCTAAAGAACACTCTCCGAAATGTATCCGATAGAAGACAGTCAGCCCCGCGACCTTGCGTCTATGCTCAAGACTCTGAAGTCGAGCATCAAAAAGACGATCATCGCCGACCAGCTTCCTGGCTCTTAATTTACCTAGATAAGAGAATGTTGGCTATGTGTCGAAAACTTCCCCCCCCCCCCTCTGTGACCAAGCGTGGTATTTTTAAGACCTCACTCTCCCCCACAATGGGTCACATAGTATTGGTACGTTCCCTTACATGTGAAATTGTTTGTAGAAAAATAATCTAATTTACTAAAAGAGTAAACTACTTAAGATTGTAATTAACTACCACTTTGCATATTTAATGTTTATAACGTTTAAGACTCAGCGTCATAATTACCGAGCTACTAAGCTGTTATAACTAAAACCAATGCTAATAATAACTCTAGGCAATTTAACTAATTTGTTTCCCTTCTACTTTCGTAATTATGGCTTCAGATGGTTTGTGGATATATGACAAGTGGCTATTTAACTTCAAGAATAATTTTTAAGCAAATAGTCCAGAAATAATAGACAGACGCAACACCCTTTTTTTTCTTTTCTTAAGGCGGGGGAAATGCTATTTACGCATATACTGGGTCCTTTGCAAGGAATTAGACCGTTATCAATTATGGATGCATTCCATTAAAGGCAATCCAAACAGTAATTAATCAGCTTGTATGGAGACTCGAACCATTGGACGTACAATGGCTAATACCCACTAAAACCACCCTCCTCCGATGCCCCGCGCTTAAAGCAGGAAAGGTATGAGAGTTAGAACGTAGTTACGCCCACACCGATCCTAGCGCAAAAGTGCTTGAGAAAGCCCCTGGAAGAGCTAACTCACTTCGACGACAGGGGTGAAGACTCTCTGCTCCCTTGATGCTAGAGGGCCCCTGAAGCGGTATTATTCAGGGAGGGAAATCATGCGCATATCTGCGCCTCCGAGCTCCCGGCTGACGCCGGAATGGATACGCGCAATTCTATTTCTCTCCCTATCTCGTTCATAAAATTGTCTTGAGTTCAAATCTCTGTGGTGCCCAGGCTGCGCACTCGACTAACGTATGAAACGCCGTGTTAAGCACGCCACACTGGTGGCATTGGGGTGAAGGCTGACAGCCTGCAATCTGAATGTCAGAGTCTCGCGTTTCTGCGAGAGCCATCGCAACAGCTGCGGTCGAGTCACTTCCACCGTATCAACCCCGGCCACGGGGTTATCCAACTATACCAAGAATATTGCCCTCTCCTCGAGGGCCAGCGGAGCAGAGCTCGACGCTGGCGGTCGTGTCGGAAGGGAGGGGCGTTTGGGGAGGAGGTTTGGGTGGAAGGGGAAGGAATACAAGGATTTGGAGTGGATGGAGGTGGGACACCACTGTCACGGAGTGAAGGGGGGAATGTGGCAGTGGCCGCTCGGGGCCCCGGGGACGCATCCCCTTGTAACCGCTTCCTGGAGGGAGACAAGTCCAGGGCGGCACCCCCTGGGGGAAGACGCAACACTCTACACTAACCGTTGCCGAATTGTAGGTTAGTTGTAGGTCGGTGTAGGTAGGTTGTTGACTGAAGTAAAATACTGGTTACTCAAAAAATTACATTTCACCAACAATTGAAAATTTATAAAAAAAATAGCTGTCCCGACAGACGTCGTCCTGCCCGGAAAAGCTTCAATTGATATGCCGACAGCAACGCCACCTACCGGGTCCAATTGTGAACCAACTCAGAAACCTTCTTTGGCTCATGCACAACAACTTTGCTAAAGGTCATCACATGATCAAATGTATAGTTTACGACTCTATAAAGAATATACAGACAAACATTCATTTATATATATATATATATATATATATATATATATATATATATATATATATATATATATATATATATATATATATAAGATAATGATTTTTAAACATGTCTTAACATTTTGCACACCATAACAATAACAACATCGATAACAGAAGGTATACAAAATTCGCACTAATTAGGTGTATAAATGTTCGTTCATAATCTTAATTAGTACATTATTATCTGAAGTTGCTTCTTAGAAACGCTTTTAATTGGTTTGATTAGAAGTACTAAATAATGAACAGCCTCTTTCATGAAAGTATGATTGTTTTGACTTTGACTTGTTGTTTAATTTTTTACTTGTTTAGTCTTATAATATCTTTTAAAGGTAATAAAACAAGCTACCTACGCGTTACGGTGCCAAGGGTAATGTAGCATTTAGGTGGGTTTTCAGAGTAACGATTTTTACTAAACGATTCCCATTTGTATCTTCGCTATAATTGACATAAAAAATGTTCAATCTATCTCTTTTGTAATTTTATATATTTTTTTCCTTTCTTCTTAAACTAATATTATCTTCTAAAACTATGTTTCTGAATTTCGTATGAAGCTCAAGTGGCTTCCTATTCGTTTTCGCCGGAATACTCAAATTCTAACTCTCCTTTATAATATACTCTTTAATCCTAATAGCCCTCCTTATCTTAAGGAACGTTTTGAGTTCCTTCGCCTCTCCCTCTCCACTTCACACAACTTGCGCTCAGATACATATCGTACATTCCTGACACCTGCACTCACTTCATCCTTTTATGACAACTCTTTTACAGTGCAGGCTATCATTTTCTGGAATGCGTTGCCTCTTACTATGAGAGAGGTCAAAACATTACCTACATTTCGGAACTCCCTTAAAAAGTACTATCTGTCTTTAAATGAATATCTAATTTATTAAATATTTACTTATTTATCTATTGTAATATATGCAAATATAAAAGCTTGCCACATGTAATGTATATGTAAAACTTAAAAGATTTGTTTTCTTCTACAGGCTTTCAGTAGTACCATTTTACTCGATAAAAGTCTTATATTTATTTCCAATCTCTATTGTGTCAGGCTTCAAGTCAGTTAGATATATCATACTTCTGAGCCTAGTTTCCGGCCCATGTGATATATCTGTCCATAATGCTAGAATTAATCTCGAACTTATCTTCGCTTCGATAAATACTGAAGCGAAAATTAAAGAGCGACTTAGCGGTAGGGAGCTAGAGACCTTATTCTATACTTAATGATGTAGCAACCAATTACGGCTTAGTATTATTTTAGGATCATACACTTAATGGGTTTCGATCAAAACTTCTCAGTCCAATATTTTGCCTTCATTGAGATCTTGGAAATGGACCGCTTATCATTCATTTTAAGGAAAAACATGAGATACGAATCCAACAAAATGGAATATTGTTTCCCTGGGATTAAGACAAGAAATTTACGCGAGTCATATTAAAATGGTTTAGTTCAAGGGCGAGGATATATGTGTCCTTTCTTCTTTCAAATATGTACCATTATTATACGCATATACGAAAATCTTATTTAGGCTCACTAACCACTTTGAAATATATAACATTTTAATGTTGTTTGAAAACACACAACTTGTATATTTAGATAAATATGTATGTTTATATTATAATTTTGGTACAATTTTCCTTTATATTTACGTATATATTAGTATATTATATCTATTGCATACCTACCCCTATCCATACCGAGTTTCTGTCCATCCAAAGGTGATGGAAGGATGATATCGCTCTCAGCAATAAGACCGCCCATTGTACTTATCATTACGATTGTATGTATGAATTTATTTTGTAACATTGTGTGTAATAAAGTATATTCTATTCTATTAAAGTTACATCGATTATAATATACATATATATATACATATATTTATGTGTATGTAGATATATATGTATACACAGAATAAAGTTTTGAAGTGGACGTTCAGAGTCAAATCCTAATACCATACGACATAGTAAAAAATTCTTAAAATTTTCTCGGCGATTGTGACGAAGCAGTGTCATTAGATTTTTTTTAAATCCGTTGCCTTAGTCAGGAATCGAATCGGCTGATTTTGGAAATAAAAACACATACTTTATTAAGCCACCATTCTAGTGTAGCTAGTAAGGATCAATTTCTGTGAAGGAATGTCAAACAGCAATTGATTTTAAAAAAAATCTAAAGATACTGTTTTAGTTTTCATCAAAATCGGCCCGGACTTTCCTTTGAATATTTTTTTTATTTTTCGTATTAGGCTCTGAAGGCCAACTTTAAAAATTCACCTTATATTCTGCCTATATCTATTCAACATCTCTACATAAAATCAGCGCACGTGCCAGTTCCTACCACAGAAATTCTTTCTATTTTTTCCAAATCCAATTTATTGCAGCGAAAATGGGTAGATTCATTTATAAAGATATCATACAATACATGTGGCAAAATAATCAATCAGGATCAAAATAATAAATAAATAAATGATTACTGATTATGAGAGATCCAAAATAGCGATTTCTCTATCAAGTAATAATGTACAATTGAACTAAAAACAACAATATAAATTTAAATATACCTGTAATATCTGTGGTTCGTTTGTAAACATCGTCGAGGTTCGAAAATACTTCGTCCTTCATATTCCACAAGATATCAACTGTAAACTTATACATTATTTTTCTTCTGGAAATTAGAACAGTTTTATAACTTTTTTATACTTTTTACGTATTTCAATGACTATTAATATGAAACAAAAGAAATATTACGAGCACCTGTACTTTTGTTTATATCCTCTGTCAAAACAGAATCACAGACCAGTTAGAGATGTTGCCAGTCAAAAAGAAAATATATAATTAGTTCCGTTTCAAGATAATTATGCCAGACAATACAGTTTACCATAATCGGACTGTTGGCATGCATAGATTAAATTCCATAATTATAGGTGTATCAGTTCATTTGATTATTACATCTTAACATTATGCATGTTAACAATAAGAAGATAAATGTATGCCATTCTTTATATAATATTTATATTTCATAAAAAAAACTATTAAGTAACTATTGGTCAGTGTAAAATAACAATAATAAAAATATACAATACAATACAATACAATACTCTTTATTGTACACCAACATTACATGGAAAAAAATACAAATACACAAAAAACTTACTTACTAAAAGGTAGTACAATGGGCGGCCTTATTTTTAAAAGCAATATCTTCCAGGCAACCTTTGGATGGGCAAGACCTTATTAAGTAGATAGCGTTGGCGTACAGTTGAAATAGATATTAATAATAAAATAATTATAATACATATAATACATATATTATACATAGTACTTTAAAATCTGTCAATAAAATAATCTGTACCATTATAACATCATAATGTCACACATTATGTATGTATGTGAAACAATAAATAATATATTGCCATCTAATATTTTATTTACCGTGTGTATGATCAAATAATTTTATTTTAAAAATGAAAATACTAGGAAACAGAGTATAAACCCACATAAGCATTATGTTTAAAAAAATAAGCTAGCGTAGATTTTAACATCAAAGTCAATACACCCCGAAACTAAGTTTGCCAATGCTCGATTATCTGTATACAAGTTCAAGGATATGTCTTGTAATGTATATTTCGGTTCGTGAGGGCTTATTGTTTGTTTATGGTTGTCACACGGTTTTTATTTGGGTAGTTAAGTACTATTTTATATTTAAACCCGAAGATCGGGTAAAATCTCTGTATTTTCACCATATAGATGGTTGGCATACGTTATTAGTATTCCGTAGCGATTTAAATTTTTCAACAAAATTAGTTCAGTTTGGTTGATCAGCCGAATATCAGCATTACCAGAGGATGGATATGACGAAATTACTTATGAAACGTATGATAAATGCGTGCGCAAGTATGTATACTTATGGTTCGAGGAGTTTCTTCGCTTGTGACAGTTCGTGTACTTACTGCCACAGACATGCAAAAGGGTCTCCGAACTGTAGGAATATCTAACACCACCTTAAAGGATTTCTTATATACCTACATAGCTAAGACCGTCATTTCGTTTAGGCCCAATTTGAACATCTTTTCAATCCTGCAAGATATTGAAATGATAAATTCTGTTTTAACCGCTAAAATCTATAATATTATAAAATTCTAAACATGCCGCATCTGTACATTAAAGCTATTAAGAAAACAACTGGAATAGACTATATAAACAATGGAGAACACGTTGCATTTTTATTAGATTTCTTGTCTGTTTTTCGGCATTCACGTAAAAGCTACTGGGCCGATTTTGGTGCGCTTTTCGCTGATAAACAGCTAATTCTTAGACTTAAACTAACAAAAAACTTTTTTCCCTGAAAATCTGGGGGGAACAATTCTGGAATTTATTTAAAGTAGCCGGATTAAAAAGAATCTAATTCCAATGTGATTTTTTTACTAATCGATAGCAAATTTAATTTAATAAATATATTGTGATATTTTTTATCCCGGGAATCATACGGAATTTTTCCCGGAAGCTGTTTGAAGTTGTTCGGCTGTATAAAAATTAGCTTACTCCGATACAGTTTTTGCCAAAACAATAGTTTATATTTTGCTTTTTTAAATGCCAGGAACTTTTATTTTATTTTATTCGGAAAACAAACAGTTTACAACTAAGTATGTACTACTAAATATCTATAACCATTTAATTGTTTCCACATATAGATAGCTATAATGCTTGCAAGTAAATATGTTAAATTCTGTAAATTTTTCCAGAAATCCCACAGGAATTTCAAGTCAAGCGTGGACGAAGTCGCGGGCATATCCTAGTATTCAATAAAATCGATCTTAGGAAACAAATTGTGTTGAATGTGTCATCTGCCAATCGACACGCTGCAACGCGGGCACGCGTTCGTACCTACTTATTCATGCAACGCGCTACTATTTTGCCGAAATTTGTAATCACCGGATTACCGATATCGTACCCGGTAAATGCATATTGATGCCGGATCCGACCGATTACGGCGGTCTGGTTTTCCGGATTACAATCCCTAGTAGTAAGTAGGTACGTATCTGTATTCCATATATACATAAATATTTGTATACACTTATTTTTAAATTGTTTTTATTAACGTAATAAATAATTATAATTAGAACTTCTCATTCAGACAACCTTATCAGGGTCGCCGCATGGTTATTAAGTTCTCAATTCTGTATTATATAACGGTTAAGTGGAACACCTAAGTAATTTAGTTGGTTAGTCCCAACTTATTACCGGGATTCCAACATGTATCTATACGTATAATACGTATTAGTAGCCCATACACTTTACTCTGTAGGGCCTCCACATTTCAAAGAAATGGTAAACTGAGCTACTACAACAATACAATACATGCACTACTCTTCTTTTCCATCTCCTTTTCACAACTTTCTCCTTGTGAACCGGTTGTCCTATCTTATTCTTAACGCTCTAAACCACTGACTGATAAAAGGCGTGTAAGAGGAAACTAGGATGTTTTATTTGTTTGTAATTGGTACACCCGTGTATTCTATAAAGATTCCAGTAATACCGTATTAATGTAATAATGATATGATGATAATGTCACATGCAATGTCTATAAAAATCCAATTAAATTTTAACTGCACTCGTCGGAGACTGTCGATAACGTACCGATAAGGTTATAATATAAGGCAATCTATTAAACAATTCCCTGAAAAATATATCCTTAAAATGGTAATCTTATCAAACTTTTAAGATATATACTTGCTTACTAGAGATTTCCCCCCGTCTGAGCCGCGGATCACACCCTGGTATATGCCTCTTGTTTAAAGAGCAAGCACTAATACCAGTTACATTGTTTTCAATTTTTATGTTAGTGCTATTTACCCCCGGAAGATACACTTAATTTTATATCGCAATTTATCCCATCTCCTACGATGAAAAATATTTATGTCCATTTTCGGTACTAAAACTATATATGTACAAAATTACAGCAAAATCGATCCAGTACTCCAGTAGATTTCCGTGGAATTATAACAGATAGACAGACCAAGTTACTGTCGGGTTTTTTTGTGGATGTTACATTTTTATATCTATAAACTTGAGAAATTGGTCTCCCATACGGACTTTCATCCCGTATTTTCAACCTGTTCTAGTTTTACTGTTACGATAAAAAGTAGTGGCATGTGTCAAAACTCGTCTATCATACACAACTACAACTACAAAAATGACGAAAGTGACGAGAATGATGAAAATATCTATCTATCCCAAAACCAATTCCTTTTCGGGAATGAAAAGTATCCAATCTCCATCCTAGAATTGAACTTATATATACACCGAGTTTCCGCCAAATCGGCTCAATATTTTTTCCTTGTAAGCGTTACAGGCAAACAGAAAAATATACAATATTTTCTTAAGTTTTCGCGACTTGTATACATAATGAAATGTGAACGTTTTAATGGTTTTAAGCGCGGAACGTCGTTTAAACGACGGAATAACAAAACTAAATAAATAACCGCGCTAAAAACCGTTAAAACGTAGTTTTATTACAGAAAAATATACTTTTATACTACCCAGAAATTATCCCATTTTTCGTGATAAAAGTATCCTATGTTCATCTTCGGCATCGAAACTACATATATATAGAGTTTTAGCCAAATCGGTCCAATCGTTTTTCCATGAAAGCGTAACAGACAGACAGATTAATAGAGGTATTGATTAAACTATTCTAAATAAAAGTACTTATTATAAGAACTTTATACTATACCTGCATTCAATAAAACAAGTAATTGATTAAACAAACTTCACGTCATGTAAAAAAGTACTATTTCTCCATATCACACGCAAAAAACTTGGTACTAAAATATTATTAGAAAGGAAGTTGTTCTGTGTTGAAGTTGATCATTTCCCGTTCTCACCGCCCGGCGCCAAATGTAAATGAAGTATCGATTTCATGAGGGATGAAATATTGCAATATTAAGTCATAAAGTGAAAAGTTGTCGACACAATGATATTATACTTCCAAGCTTTTATGTCAGCAAAACAAAAAGTTACAGCGAACCAACTTCCTAACAAAACGAATAAGCAACTTTCAATTAGGAGGGTAAATTAGAATTAATTAATAAGTACACACAATCTGTAAAAAAAAGATTAATAAAATTAAATTTGGAGCACCGCTTTTTTATTTTTGTGAGGCGTAAGCAATGACTTAATGGGATCGAGAAGGGTTGGAGGCATTTGAATTGTAATGTTTCAGTCGTATATGGATGAAATAATAATTATGAAAATACATGAATAACATTGCAGAGATATTAGATTTAATAAAAGATAAAATAACCAGCTTTAAAACTATCTAGGAAAGAAAAGGTTCCCTCTGTTTGAACATTAACATAGACATAGACATAGACAACACTTTATTGTTCACCCTAACAAAAATTACGAAAAATGCACAAGACAATAGTTACTTGGTAAAACAAAAGGCGGCCTTATCGCTAAAAGCGATCTCTTCCAGGCAACCTGACTTAAAAAGAAATCTTAAATTATCTATAATTATAATTTAATACAATAAAAGATTTTTTTTAAATAAAAACTTGAGAGGTGTCAAGGGAGACCCGGATGGAACGAAGTTCTTACAATAGCTTACTATAGCAAAAAGTGTCGTGACAACTTTTCGTAAGAATTTTTTCCGTCTAGCCCCCTTTCACAACGCGCGATAAGGAACTTCGTTCCAAAATGACATACATGGACAACAGATTACAGTCAAAAGTATAATAAACTATAGCACATACATTATTGTGTAAGACTTACATAATGATTTCAAAGTAAAACTAACTTGACACATGTAACTATGTAACGTAATCGAAGGTGACAATCCGCACATTGTATGGAGATTTCTCTCACCAGTTCTCATTTAAAGCGAAAAAACAATTTTGTCGCTATTGAGACTATTCAACTAAGGCCTAAGGCGTCCTAAAGCCATGAGTCTCTGTAAGGAGCTTTCAAAGCAGCTGATTAATCCCCAACTGACCAGGCTAATAGCGACTATGGTCAACGGATTACAATGGAGATCTAACGAGATAGCATTGCCAGCGTTGTGAGCCCTTGTCGGTTTAAATAATATAGTCCACGTTCTATTATTCCATTACATAAATTTCTTGTATGTATCATAGATTAAATTTTCTTCATGTATTAGTTAGGCATTGTTTCTAGATTATAAAAGTTATTCAATTAGTGCGCTCGTGAGTTCATTCGTGTGCACTTTACTCGGCTATCCCCCGAGAACTTTTTCATTATCCGAGATACATTTAATCTTATGCCTTAGACTAGGCGACCTAAATGTTATATTATCTCGATTATTGAAGTGAAATTTCTTTAGAATCGTTGTGATTTGAAACTTGATGAAACGAAAAAGCGACACTAAAAAGAGATAAACACATAAATCTTCAGGACTAAGCCTGCGAGGGAATGAGATAAAATACATTATATTAAATAATTTAAACACTATGAAAATACAGATCGAGTTGGAAATGTTGTGATGTGTTTCGTTAATACTTCAAATTTCGTGTTTCAAAGCTTGAATGTATTATAAAGATGTAATATGAAATGTGACATCACGAAATTTAGAATTCAACCTACCCCAGATCATACTTTGTTTAACTTCAGCTGCGTGTGAACTGCACACACACACATAAAAAATATATATCGACCCTTTTTAATGTTAATTCTATTTTTTAAGAGACAAATTTTATAAGGCATAACTACAACTGAATGTCAAAATAAATACAGTTGTTTGTTATATATCTTAATATTATACATATTAGGTGAGTACACTATAATCATATATCAATTTAGAAATAATAATTATTAATATTTGGATCAATTAGAGATTTATCCAGTTAGTTAACTAGAAAGTTAATAAATAATTGAGCACGACGTAAGTGACACTATAAGTAATAAACGAAATTACAAACACTTATCTAAATTAAACGTATTCTATGTTGGTTTCCGGTCTGTAAATTATCTATATACCAAATTTTATTAATATTTATTAATATCCATAAACGTAAAAGAACATATAAAAACTAATATCTTTCACATTTATAGTATTATTATAAATTTGTGCTACTAGGACCTGTCATCACATGCAAAGTTTCCTATCTTCAAAGTGTTCAACCCACTCAATTGACTCTCATGTCTCACTTTACGACATCCAAGTACTACTCTCTTGGGCGACCGCGACCTTTTTCCACGTAAACATCTATTACATATTGTATATGTATGATTCGGGAAAATAATATAAATCAGTGAATTGGTTCTTTTTTTAACTAGAATTTATTTATATTTAAAGGGCTATTTATATGGAGAGAGTTTCTCGCCTCCATGATACGATTATCGAAAGTAAGAACAAAATATTATCATGTAAACTAAAGACACGATATCGTACGTGGAAGGGCGAATCGCGTAGTCATTAAATATTGGCGTCTCTTTGTGAACAAAATACCGTGCTCATCACCGAGTTCAAAAGGCAAGTCTCGCATTTAAATCGGTTCAAACTGATTTGTATGATACAAGCATGAACCTAAAAAAAAACCTACGAGTTCCAGTTTAGACAAGTAGAGAGATCATGGGCAAATATCAATCAATGCGATTTGTGTCGTAAATAAAACTCGTGGTCATAATTTATATATATTTTATATTATATGTCGGCGCAAATATAACAATTAACGTATTACAAAAACAATAATCATTTATTTAATTACTGTGACTTTATTGTAATGTGAAATTAATGTAAAACAACAAGATTTTATTGTAACTTCAATACTTAACCTAAAAGTTTGTGATCACGTGCACGTGCGACGAGACGTGCACCGAGCTCTATAAATACGGCCACACTGTCGACACTCAATCAAAGCCGTGAAGGCCATCGCAGCCGCGGGTTGGCCCGCGCGAGCCGCCGACACCACGGCGGCTCTCCTACAAAGTTACCGGAGGGTAGTAGCCCTCCGAGCTGCAGCCGGGGTAAAGAGCCTCCCGCTCGAAGCCCCCTCACCGACACGCCACCACTACAAGTGGCGTAGTCGAAGATAACTGATAACACTCAATCATTATTGTTCGAGCCGCCGAACGGGACGGACCTCTCTAGGAAGTCGTAACGCTCTTGAAACAAACTATACCGAGTACTCTTGAAATTCTATTTCGAGGACTCAAATATGGGTCGTCACCAAGAAGCCAACAATCGTGACGTCGGCATTGCTGGCGTCACACATTTTATAAACATTACGGAGGTTCGTCCTCCGTCATATATTATAAATAAAACACCTTACGATTATCGTATGGCATAATCGTAGGCGAGTTTTTGTTTTTTGGTTGAATGTAAACATGTCAATACATGACAATAATCTACGTTTTCCCGCCCAAAACGTGCGATTAACTCTCTCCATGTAAATGGCCCTTTAGACACTTAAAGATTTCAATACAAACCTTTATACTAGATTTTGTATCGAGTCTATTTTCGAGACCATGATATAGATTTTTTTAACATTATGTCATTGCCCGCTTCCCAATCAGCAGATACAACTTTAAGCTATTAGCTTTAAGCTATTAGCTATTTATACTGTTATTACTCACACTACCTATTATATTCAACGCTTTCCATATATTATAAAAAGGATAATTAGCTATAATTTTTTTTCAACAACATATTACTATAAACTCACATTTATTTGATTATTTAATAAAATACGATTTATTATAATAGTGAATTACTTTTTCTAAAACTTCGTTTTCATTTAGATTACTTAAGTAGATAGCTAACTTACGAATAAATCCTTAGCATCGTTTGGACAGACATCTACTTAATCGACAACAAATTACATAACTGAAAAAAGTCTATCCATGATGATAAAAATTTAACTTGCGAACTTAGCAAGTTAACTGACTACTTAACTATTAGAAATATAAAACAGTATTAACTTTTCAGAACGGTTAAAAACACTGGCCTTATTCACCAATTTTTTTTCGGAACGGATTAACAAATCTCAAAGAAAATTTTAGGGATTATACAGCATCCTTATTGAATTTTACGATTTTGATATCTTACAGGGTTCAAAAGATATATAAACTAAGCTAACTTGATACGTACTACATAAAATAAGTAGATATACATTATACAACATAAAAAACGAACCAAAAAATTATACCCTCATAAAACCGTAGTTCCCGGTATAAATTCTTGTTTTCAGGCGGTGTTGAGTATTTTAAGCTGCTTACTGAAATTTCATGAGGTCACGGACTTAGAAAAAGGTACTATAAAGTAGGCTAAATATAACTGAATAAAATGAAAAAATCAGTACCAATAAAATTTAAGTGCAAGTCGGTAGTTTCAATATAAACATAAACATAAAATGAAAATTGCTATTTGTGCGTAATCATAAATAACCGTTTTTATAACGTTTCTCTGTGTGTTTGTTACTTTGTCTTTTATTCAATGAAGCACGATGTATGAACCAGCGGACCATCCTTTTCGCGATTGGGCCCGACTCTTGATAGATATATATCTTCTTCTTTATATCTGACCAATTTAGCAGACACAATATACTAATTCAAATATTTGTACGTAGAACAATAGGGCGGCCTTATCGCTTACAGCGATCTCTTCCAGGCAACCGACTCTGGCGAAGTGGTGCGCAAATTCTGATATTCCTAGAATTTTGAAATACATATACTCATTATTTCTCTCTTCTTTCGTGATCTAAAATGCAACCGGTATTCTTACAATCAAATGTATATTCGACTGAAGATCGAAATTCCTATAAATATTACAAACTCGAAAGTTTGTAAGAATGGATGTGTAGACGTATGGATGTATGTTTGTTACTCTTTCACGCAACAACTACTGAATGGATTTTGATGAATCCTAACAATAATATAGCTTACACATCTGATTAACACATGGACTATAGTTTTTAAAGATATAGTGTGAATTATCAAAAATATAACGATTTTTTATCACCACGCAGGTGAATCCGCGGGCGCAGCTAATTATTCACAACTAGATAAAATGACCTTATTTTTAAGCACATACATTCAACATGACAGAATCAAATTGAGATTAAACAGGCAACTGAAATAATTTCGTAATATTATTAGATTTAACCTATGTGATATAATTAAGTAATTTTTTTCAGGCACCTTGCTAGCCTACACCTTGGTTTCTACTTGTGTACTGGTCCTCCGTTATCAACCACATTCCACCAACTTGATCGAACTGCTGCCACAAAGCTTAAGGACCCCTGTCGATCCCGAAGGAACTGCAAACGCTAATCGAGAAACCACTTTCACGGTATGAATTCTAAATTTTGGTTTACATTTGCATTAGTTACTGGTGAGTTAAGCACTTAAGATCATAGGGACAGAAACTTATCAGTTAAGTAATAAGTTGCTAATTAATGGCCAGTTCCTATATCTAACCGACTGTTCATTTACCTTGCTATCGCTTAAAATCTGACGTAACCTCCATCTAATGTCAAAATCCAACTGATGGTAGGGCAAGTGAATGAATAGTAAACACCTATATCTTATTGTTCACTTCTTATTCTTGCTTACTCCTTATTCTTATTTAGCCATCCACTTCAGGTTTAGGAACCGGACATAAGTGCATAGCTATGCAATACCGATAACAGCTTCGTCTCATCTGTTTCGCAAGTTAACTGACTCTTCAAGGCTTATTTGAACTGATTTCGCACAACTTAATATTACCCAATAAGTAAGTATTGTCATCTTTCAATATACATGTAAAGAGATATTTTAAAGAAAATTAAGTCGCTACTAATTAACTTTATACAATTATACTGTTACGAGTTTAGCGGGACTCGAATTAAAAATGCCGTTAGAATTACTATATAGTTTATTAGAACTATACAAACACGTATAACACAGGTACAAAATTAAATATAATCGAACACAACAAGTCCAAACATAATGCAGAAGGTCGTAATTTAATAACTCGCGCAAAGTCCGTCACTTATTAGATTGACGATTGTAGTACACACGTCTTGCTTCGCTCGTGATTCTCACTCGACTGCCTCCCTCCTCCGTCAGGTCATCTTTGTATACTGCACAAATACAACGTCCCCGTATCTAAGTCGACTTAATCCGTCACACCTGGCTAATGACTCGGTCGCAAACTGCCATAAAAGATTACAATAAAACAATGGGCTGTTTTCTAATCACAAACTTTAAACACAAAGTAAACAAAAGAAGACGCACCATAAAATAATTTAAATTTTATAAGTTCAAATGCCGACGGGTAATAAATGTGCTTTGTTTCAGATATGCAGGTGGATTTTGTTTTTGTCGGGACCTAAGTTGTAACAATACTTAGTACGCCGAAAACTTCTTAGTTCTTATTCAATAAATCACATACTTTCCAGCACCTGATTGTTTACAGCCACCTGACGAAATAGCTTTCTAGCGTGGTTGCTTTTAAGACACACTTTAAGATTACATCATTGTATGTATGTTAAGATAAATAAATCTTTTATTCTTACAATTCAATTACGTAAATTCTCTAAAGAATAACTGGAAAATCTATGCTCACAACCTAATGTCTGCTTTAGACAAACAATAATTTAATTTATATTGCATCTGACAGCTGAAAGGAGCGAGTATGTAAATTCTGTTTTCATAACATAATCGAGCAACCGTTATAAAAAAAATTGTGGCTTCGCTTGATATATGTTTTTAGAGAATCAGTAGAAGTTATTATTATTAACGATTTCTTATATGTACAATATAGTCTTAAGTTTTCGCACCGCGAAGCGGTGGTGAATTACATTAGGCTCCCATAGAGTAAATAATAGCCATAAACAAAAATAAATATTTAAAATGAACAAGTTGGCGGTAGGCTAAATAAAACTTTAACAATACTCGTTGACACTTGACATCTTTCGTCCGTCCGTCCGTGTCGAAACGTCGGAATACCAAAAATCAAATAAATTACCGTGCTTAAAACGGTTAAAACGTAGTTTTATGTCTTATATGTACTTAAAAATTCTATAAGTTACATATTGCTTAAAATGGATGATTACAACAAGCTAGCTTAGCCTGACCTACATTTGTAGGTTTTGCTCGCGTAAGTCTCTCAGGCTAAACGCACGCTACGATTTATAAAAATTTAAAAACTTCGTTTAAAAAAACCGACTTCAAAAACTAAAAAACTAAAATGTATAAAATAACTTATTTCTAAAGCTATTATTATTAATATATATTATCTAAAACATCTTAAAGTCGGTGCTTAGTAATTTTCAAAATATAGTAATTTTTATGTTTTGCTTTGCACCGACTTCAAGATGTTTTAGATAATATATATTAATAATAATAGTTTTAGAAATAAGTTATTTTATACATTTTAGTTTTTTAGTTTTTGAAGTCGGTTTTTTTAAACGAAGTTTTTAAATTTTATTTGTTACTTTTTAGTGTAGTGTAGTGGGTGGACCTACGAATGGTGCCGCGCTTCTTAAAAAATATAGGTCCCAAGAACCGGGAACAAAAAAATGTTCGTAAAATGGGACTACTGGGACAAACTATGTCAAATTTTAAGGGGACCACATGGCAGCTATTCCGCGTCGAACAAAAAAAGAATCACGTAAATCGAATCATAAATCTCAGAGTAATCGGTGTACATATGGAACGGAGTGAAAATTATTTTCATGAAAAATGTTCATAAAATGAAAACTACTGGGCCAAACTATGTCAAATTTTTAGGGGACCACATGGCAGCTATTTTGCGTCGAACAAAAAAAGAATCACGTAAATCGGATCATAAATGACGGAGTAATCGGCGAACATATGGAACGGAGTGAAAATTATTTCCATGAAAAATGTCCATAAAATGAAAACTACAGGGCCAAACTATGTAAAAATTTTTAGGGGACCAATTGGAAGCTATTCCGCGTCGAACAAAAAAAGAATCACGTAAATCGGATCATAAATGACGGAGTAATCGGCGAACATTCATTAAAAAAAAAAAGATCCCGACGAATTGAGAACCTCCTCCTTTTTTCGAAGTCGGTTAAAAACCGAATTCAAGTACGTAAATATAAGTCCATTATAGACAATCGCAGTGCTTGCTCAGCTTTAAAGGCGTATGAGAGCAAATTTTAGTTACGAAATTCTTAATAACTATTTTTAAATTTCCTGGTAACTATGTTACTACGTTTTTATTCTAAGTAGGTACATACTTATTGTCTTCATTTATCCCCCTTTCCAATTCGTTTATATGGAAATTGCAAAGGTTACAAATAACATATTTTATTCAAACCGATTTTACGCAATCATTATTTCGTATCATAATATTTGATTGATATTGATTTTTACTTAATTCTATAATTGCGTAGCTTACGAACAATTTTGAATAATAATATAATGAACGTAAGGCTTCCGGAGACGGGCTTATTAAAATGAATAAAGAATTTTTTACGAAATATTTTACTCTCTCATTTATTTTCATTTCTGTATAATGTTTGGAATGGAATATTATTTTCATATCTATGTAATTTTTTATTTATTCCTAAATCTTCGGGCTAACATGCAGTAAAACTGACGCGATTGTAGCGTAATTTAAATTTACATTTATTTAAAACCCTAGTAAATGTTAATCTTACATCCATCTTAACATAATAAGGCTAGTGCATAGACATTTAAGCGACGGTTAAAATAAAATAATCGCTGTTTAGCTATATATTTTTAGCAATTATTTCATTTTAACCATTAGTTAAATGTCTATGCACACCAAACTAAGTCTTTAGAGGAGTCACGTTTATACTACGAATTTAAAAACGAAAAAACAGGTGGTCTTATTTGGGCCTGCAGGTTTCGAAAATGCAACATAGAATTTTTGTCTATCTGTCTATTAAAGTAACATATAAATACTACTCAACAGGTTTAAATGAAACTCGAAATTGACTTAGATTTTATCCCAGATCAATACTAAGGATACTCTTATCCAGATTAATGACATCGCTTCCATATGATAGCCGAATGTAGCTAAAAAAAGCGGCGCTGCGGTTACCCTCACTTATACTACCATTGTAATTCTCTAACAAATACCTACGTCGCCATCATAGTAACGCAAACGAAGTTTCGCCGGTACATACTACTCAATTATGAAACAACTGTCACCAGGACAATTATTTGTCAAAAAATAATCGCTAATCTACTCTAGACGATCCTTTTCAAATTTATTAACATATTAAATTTATTCTAGGACCGCACGACCCACATCATGCAAGCCAGCCAACGAGTAATGGTCCGTCGTGTAACACGAAGGTAACATAACAACCTGCGTTCTTGCATTGCGAATTTATGCATAGCTGGCATTCATTACTTAGCCCTTGCGAAAGGCCGGCCGAAATCGTATTTAATTATATACATTTTCCTATGTCTAAGTGAAGTCTGTCAACAGCTCACCAGATTCTGACGATACCCTACCCGGCGATGAAAGCGAGGAGTATGGAAGAGACGATACCTTTTTGATGAATTCTCACGCTGAGAACAAATTCTACGGTGAGGTTATATTTACTGTCAGTGTTTCAAAATTGATTTGGATTATTTATTTATGGCAGTTATGTATAGAACTGTAAAAAAGATTACGTTGTACTTTAAGAACTAATATTGTCTGAATCGGTTTTGTTACAGTGAGTACTATGTATTTTGGATGTTGGTGCTCAAACTGATTACATGCTCATATGTAGCTATGGCTATTTATTCTATTGAAGGAAGTATATTTTGAGAAATTTTAGAGGGAAAACTTAACAAAAATGAAATCCTTACAATCGTTATGTCCGTCCGTCTGTCTATTTATATATGACACAGCTATTGTTTTTCAAAAACTACTAAGTGTATATAATAATATTTTTATATACACCTAGTAGCAGGAATATACATTTAGCAGAAAGTTATACCATCACATATAATAACAAAAAAGTGACAGTATATGTAGGTAACAGGCATATAGTTACAGGCAGATAGACGAAATTATGAGTTTCAAGATAACGATCTTTCTTACTGAATTTTGTTTAATCCAATTCGTGGCAAGGTTATGCTTCCCAACGTCATTGAAATTATCATTCCCACTGTTAATTGCTCCCTTCTTCTAGACTTTGAATCATGTAGTAGAAAAGAGTGAACATATTCGTCACTCCTACGAAACCCTTCACTGTGCCTGATACAACTTAAATGTAGTGTTTTTTAGATAACGAAGTTTAAGGTTTTTAAGTTAAAGAGAAATTACTATGTATATTATTTGTCTTTATTATTTGCGTCTTTTGAAGTTATTATAGAGTTATCATGCAATGTTATTTTAGAATAAACGTACACTTTATACCTTGAATATACATATTCATATAATGCACAAAATTAAAGTCAACAAACTAAAACTAATATAAATGAAGCCTATTCTCACTACGTGCTTGTGTTAGACTGATAACTAGAACATGAATTTGCTTTAGTTTTAATTACTTTTAGAAATGTTATATTAAAATACTTTTTACTACCAGTCACAAGGTTTACTCCTAATGTTTACCTACACTCTATTTGATAAAACGGTGATATTATAATAATCATCAACAATTATCTCTCGTTGGCACAATAAATAAATTTCAAATATTACTAAATAACCAAATAGTCATCCTTATTCTTATGAATGTATAGGAATATTTCAGTTTCTTCGCAAGTAATAATAATTACATGGTCAGCAATACATTTTTTCATACCTCTCAGGCACTGACTTTTGTTTTTAATGCAAAACTGGCAAACAGGCAGACCACAGAGTATATTAATATAATTGGAGACAGACGGCCCATTTAATGTAAAGTGGTTACCGTCGCCTAGAAACGTTTACAACTCCAGCGGCGAAGTCATCGCTTTGCCAGATTTTAGGATGGTATAGAAGGAGCGATGGGATAGGATAAAGAAAATGAGGTAAAAAGATCAGACAGTATGGATGGGATAGAATGGAATGGAATAGGAAAATAGGATAGACAGGATCGGATGGAGATGGGGCAGTTGGCCGTCGGAACTCTTACTCGTCGTCCGAAATATTCGATTCGATTAACTCAAGCTAATTGTTTCCCGTCGTTCTATTAAACAAATTTTCTTTGTTTGACTTTGGACTTCATTAAAAAAGGTCAGGAACAAACTTAACATTTTACAACTTGACTATTACATACAGCAACAGCGTGACATAATTATTACGTGAGTTTCTGTTTTTGCCAGAATGACTACGGAACCGTAAAAACAACTGTTGACTCTATTTTTTTTTTACAAAAAAAAAAGTCGGCTCCACACTCAGAACCAAAAAATAAATCAACTTCTTTATACAACATCCAGAAGTCGGTGCCAAGTACCTATACATAAAAAATCAACAACAATTTTACAAAATATAGTAATTTTTGGTTTACTTGCTACCGACTTCTATATGTTGCAGAAATAAGTTGGTTAAATATTTATTTATTGGTTTTTAGTGTGAAGTCGTTTTTTAATAAGGGTTATGCTCGATAGCCCTGGTATCCGATCCACTCACCACATCCTTTGGTTTACAAATGACGGAAATATGGTGTTATGAAGAAGTTGGCTAACAATGTTCGTGAGTTTCTCTACCTAGAAATCCATTCATCAGACCCCGACATAGTGACGACGGGACCAATTCGGGTGTATAACCATTCGATTGAATGAAAAGTTTAGAAAATCGGTCCACAATTCGCGGAGAAAAAGAGTATATGTATGTGTTATTATTTTGTGTGTTCGTTACACAAAAAAAACATACAGACGAATCGAGAACCTCCTCGGATGGTCTGGAAAAGATCGCTTCTTAGCGATAAGACCGCCCATTGTGCACATATAGAATATTTTTAGGCTATAAGTTCATCTGTGTTTTCTGTAATGGTGTACAATAAAGAGTTATCTATCTATCTATCTATCTCCTCCTTAGTTATAGTACAACTTCATCTGCGGTAATGTTGAACATTTAGATCATAGATAATACTATATATATATATATATATATATATACCTAGTCCTAGATGAAACCGCGCCATTAGAGACATATAATAATATAATAATAATAGGTAATATTTGGTAGAACTCATATAATTTAAACGTACAACACGCACAGCAATGGGTAAAAAAATACAAGCCGCTTTAGCCGTTAAGTCCGTATCAATTAATTAATATAAAAGCATTTCATTTAATTAATCGAATGAATTTAATGTACAGACTTTCAAAAAATATAATAATAGCAGTCCATACCGTTTTATGAAGCTTATGACAGTCATATGCAAGAAATAGAACCTACCGCATTATTGCAGAATAAAATGGTATAAACCTAAAATATCTTCAATATTCTTATGAGGTACTTTCAAGCGAATTTCCGTGTATATTAAAATTTTGAATAGGATAAAAATTGCATACTTGAAAGTCTTGAAAACTTTCACAATGGTTTGCTGGTTATTGCATCCTCTATAGAGTATGAACCATATTGCCTAAGGCAATAGAGTACTCAGATACTTTGCCTTTTATTCTAGAGCTTGTTTATTAGAGTTTAGAGTCAAATACTTCTTTTTGCACTGCTATACTCTAGTCGTACATCATTTATATATAAATCGCTAAAATTCATAATAAGCAGTGGCCGTCAAAAATGTAATTAAAAAATAATAAATAATAAATGTGTGTTAGGATTAGTTAGACACACCTTAACGCATAACGATGTAGGGTTTTTGAAGTGATAACTTCCTTAGGCACGTTTGGGCACTTTTAGGATGAGGAAAAGCACTGAACTCGCGTAACTGTCATACTCAGATACAAAGTTTTCACTGTAGCCTTGCTAGACTTTAGAATTTTATTTTAGGTGTTAGTTTTAAGTTCATAACAAACATTTAAATGATACTAATGTTAACCAAAATTGTTTAACAAGAAATAAGATTAAATAAGACACGTCTACTAGCTTTTACAACACAATTTTTTTTCTACAAAAAAAATACAACGTTAATCGCCAGTTCGGAATCATTTATTACGTGGATCCACATGCACTTGACCGATTACTTTTTTTTTTACTCAATTTCTAAATTTATGTATACCTATATATGTATTCAAAATAAGTTCAGCTGGAGAACACTTTTTAAAGGTCGTACATATTTAAAATTTAAATTTACTTCCCATACTATGTACACCGCTTCGCAACGTGTTATGGCTGTTAAGGAGAAGAAGCGGCAAGAAAATGCTTTTCCTTTATATTTCTTATTCAATTTATAAGCAATATACGTACCTGCAAAAGCCGTCCGTCTGTCTATGTATTCTGGCATTTCTAGTATTACTAAATCAACCGGAATATTATTGACTTACATCAGAAAAGTGCTATCACAAAACAAATGTCATTATTCTTCAGTACAGGGACCAACAAATTTTTATTAATATTTTAATATCGTTTAATTATTAGTTTCATATTAAGTACCAGCCTATAAAAATATATAAAACTATTAGATTATTTATTTTTGTGCCGAACGTACACTACTACAAACACACACGTCTGGAACTTTATTTATCTGTAACATATTATAAATAATTACACATTACTTACATATAAATGTAAGTAAATTTAAGATGATAAAATTAAAATCATTATGGAAATTGGTTGGTATCTAAGAATTGGAATGTCTCAGGAGCAGTTCCCGGCGGCTCCAGCGGAAGCAACACGGCATGTGGACGGTTCTTCGACGCCCTATATCGCCAACTCCATGCCATGTCGTACCTTTGCCCTGGACTGTTTCCATGGATTGACCTCGGACCAGCTACGGAACAAAGCGGTGAATATTCATTAGTTCTTTGTTCCATTTCAGCTTACAATACACACATAACTTTTTTTGCCTTGAAATCGAGGAGTCAAGTTTAGCCAAGTGCACGTGTGAGTTTCGACATTTCCCTCTTTTCAAATCTTCACTATGCTTCGAATGACACGCGTTTTTAGTCATAAGTTTAGATAAGATGCAAAATATAATGAAACACAACTAAGATGGTAGTCTTTAAATATTTTCTTTATATTCTAGGCATGTACGTGATCAAGTCAGTTGGTGTCATGTACATTTTGATCGTACTATTCGACATCCTGGCAGCTTATGGTAGCCCCGGCTCATCGACTTTCACCGCAGTTGTTATGGCTTTGCTACTTATTGGAATCATCGTCATTCTGCTCATGATCTCGAGGAAGCCACAGAATCGGTATATAGCTTATTTTTTCTTTATTGGTTAAAAATATTTATTAGGACTATATAAGCACTATTGTCAATTTAATAAATTTGTTATAGGTTATAAATGGTTAGCGTCTAAAATTCTTCAACTCTAATTGCAATACGTTCTAATATGTAGTGATATAGATAAAATGAATTCTTATATGTTTAAAATTGTAATATCTATCAATCCATACATTCTATTTTTGCCATGCTAGAATTTCTTGCAACCGAATGTTATTGATGATGCAAGGTATTTATAATATTTGTTCATGTTTTATTATCTACAGTGTTTATAGTCAAATAAATATATTTTGTAAATTGCAAAAGAAAACCAAGATAATTGGAAGAATTTACGGCTCTTTTTTTGCTAAATGGCTATTTCATTAGCTTTAAGTAGGTTGTTTTGGTAATAAAGGGACTTGCCTATCTATCTGTCTTTCCATGTTTTTTTTTAAACTACAAGTTCTACGTGGATGGAATCAGACAAGAAAATGTTATTTTAACGATGATAAAAAGTTATGTGCCTAGTGAAGTCGCGAAAATAAAGATTATAAAGAGATGGCTACCATACATGTAACTAAGGGTTGAAATTAGAAAAAAATATTTAAATGATCATAATACCTACTAGCGATTCGTTACATCTTTAAAAAAATAACAAGTTTCCTTAAATACATTTTAATGAAATCTATGTATAAGTCGTAACATTATGTGTGTCCAAAGAAAAAGTAAAATGTGAGATGAAAAATTCTTTACAAAACTAGCCAAGATTGTTAAGCTTCAAAAACATTTCCTAAGAACATGGTTTAAACGATATCTGTCGAGATGATTGTCACCTCTACAGAACGCTGCATCAAGTACTTCCCCAATTTATTTTATGATTTCAGAGTTGCTCTGTTGTACACTACCCCTGGTCTGCCCTTCGTTCCGGCTATTGCGATCACTGTGAACATCTATCTCATTCTTAACCTGTCCATCTTGACTCTTGTTCGTTTTACTGTCTGGATGACTATTGGTAAGTTTACAAGTAAATAATTTTAGCTGGACGTATTACTAGGGACTTGTTGCCGCTTTTTCGCTATAAAATTGCGATATCACGAGTGAAGTTGTAGAATAGCCTTATACCTCCAATAGAACTTTGTTTGAATAACAACTTTTTAATTTGTATATCAGTATTGAGGAATTACTTTACTACCGATTCATTATTGCATATCTTGTACTAATATATAAAGCTAAAGAGTTTGTTTGTTTTAATGTTAGTGTTAGATAGCCCATTTATCGAGGAAGGCTATAGGCTATATATCATCACGCTAAGACCAATAGGAGCGGGGCACCAATGAAGAATGTTTCAAAATCGGGGGGTTTTGAAAACAAATTCCACGTGGACGACGTCGCGGGCACAGCTAGTTACTAATAAATGTGAAACTTGACTTTGCGTGTTTGTATGTTGAGTATGATTGATTAACTTCAAATCTTCATTCTTTTATAGTCTAGGGCTGTTTTTCATTTTGTATTAGAAAAATGTAATGCTTTTGTAAGCCATATCTCAACTTATTGCAAATCCCCGCTTCCTTTTAGCGAAAACTGCTACTTATACGATATCTGATCATAAAATATGACTGTCTTCAAAAGTTTCTCATGTCTGCCTGGAAGTTTGTCCGAAAAAGTCCGTCGGTTCAACGAATTTCAATGAAAACTAGCGCAAAAGGATTTCTTATATTTTCGTATGTTCCATATCATGCGGAGTTCAGATGATATTATTATAAATATTTGTAACGAATATCAATTTTGGTAACTATAACTGCCACCTAGCGGATATTTAGACTATTATTGCCGAGAATACCGGCAATCGTGGCCAACGCTAGTAACTAACTGAAGTAGAAAACTCTCAGATATAAAACAGATGGATTTCTTACTCGCTGTAGGCGTAGGTATTTTAAAATTTTACGTGAAAGAAGTCATCGGGTGGCTACATTCAATAAATATATTATGGAAATTTTCTTTACATGTTTTTTTAATTTTTAGAACAAAATAAAGAATGCTATTTGTCCAAATGCCGAACAAACAACATTGCAGGTAGAGATAATAATAATTATAAAGTTAAAGCATGGAAAAAAAATATAGTATTCTTCTTGTATGGTTAAGGCTCCTGTTAGCTCAAAAGGTCGAAAGTGGGGTGCAAATGAAACAAGTTATCGTTGTTCATTATTAAACAAAAAATATATCATAATCTTCACAATATGAGACATAACGTGATTTTTTATTAATTTTCCTATAATTATTTTAAGTTAAGAAAAAAATACCAAACCACCTTCAAATTATTGACACGAAATAATGTAGTACTCTTTCAATTATTATCAAAACAGGATTTAAAAAATAACCTATTAAGGGTTGACTATATGCCTATGGACGCTAACAAACTTAAAAACTGATACCCTAACTGTTTGCATTAGTAATATTATAGGACAACATTGATAATTTTGAATTACTGAAATTAGAAATTAATTAAGTACATTAGTATTTTAGACTTTATATTTTTATTATTATCCAATTTTTTCCTATATATAAATTAGAGAACAGCGATTAATTGCCGCAGAAATCTTAGGACTCCGATAGTGCTAAAGCCGAAACTGGAGTGACTCACACTATATATTATGTGTTTTGTCCAGTACTTACCTACTATTTCATTAATTGGATTCACGCTATTGTTATAGAAATTAAAGAAACAAATGATAGAGAAATAAACAAAATGCCGTAAACGATATCTATTTCAGGCCTGATCATGTATTTCAAATACGGCATCAAGAACTCTACTCTGGAGACGAACCCCCCAACCGCACCCGTACCGACACCCCCGGAACCAAACCCACTGGACCGCACCATGCTCCCCCCATCTTCACCAAACCAATCGCACACTACTGGAGACCGCAACATCTTTGAGGGAGACGGAACTAATGGACTTTATGGCAATATGGAGTGAGTAGTTACGTCCATTTGTATGCACGTACTGTTCGGTAACAACCGAAAAATACAAATGCTGGTACCACTTTTTTTTTCTTTATCTTCACTATACACGGTCTTCGGCATAGTTGTGGTCTTTACTTTTGGTCAGACCCATCTTTTCTTTTATAATATTTCAATGCGCTGAATCCGAATCTGGGGCCAGTTTGGTCCATCAAAATTTTGACCGAATCGCCAATGCTTCAAAATACTAAAAATAGATGAATCTGGTCAAATGTAAAGACCACTTTTTGTGTGGGAGGTTTTTTTAAAGCCGTAAACAGTGACCTCTCCAATTTCAAGACGAGGAAAAATTTGAAATACGAGAAAGAAAAGTTTGTAGAAATTCAAGGTAGAACTTAAGTTAACTAATGAAAATTAGTAAAACAATGTTATGTAGTTTCTTTCAGTTTCATTGATATTATAGGTATAGGTAATTTTCAAAAGTACGTAGTAGGTACGTAACACAAAATAAACACATATTAGAAAGAATATTTTTCGTTATTAAAAAAAATGACAGACAAAAAATGTATTAAGTACAATTTTATTTGGAACGTGTTGCTTATTTGATTGAAAGGCACTTGACCAGTTTTTTTTAAAATATAGCCTTGTTTACTGGCATTAATGTTTTTTACGTAACTAAATATCTTTATTATCGGGTTTCTTAAAAGTTATTTGTACATTATATTGTCATGTAATTTTTAGATACTCTGATCCCCTGTTCACTTGGCACGTAACTGAGCTGGAACCCGTGCAGTCGACCAGCCGCGGTGCTCTGGCTAATACCCCTTACAAGCAAGTCGAATCTCGGTAAATACCCATAAAATAGTTATTTATGCAAAAATTTATTGCTGTTCATCTCACTAACGAGAAACACAAGATGTGACTAACAACAGTCGTGGGTTTTTTATCTTTATATTATAGTGGGTTTTTTTCGTTACATAAATGATTTCCATTTACTTATTTAAAGAGAAAACTGGTCATTGAAATACATATAGTAAAAACTAGTTTAGGGTCTAGTGAATAAATTCTATTATATAGGTACAGCGTAAATGTATTTTTTTTTACTTTCTTTAACGGATTTATCGATTTGGAAGTGAAGCATTTCATAGTAGAGTAAATATTTTTATTTCAGCTATAACGCTAGGACTAACAGTACTACATCGCATACCTCAAGCCGTCCACCATGGGCCTATCCGGACTCTACGTACGACAACTGGGATGACTAAGCGTCATCTTAGACGACGTACGTGAACCAACATATTGTAGTGTTGTATTTAACCACGCTGCGGCGAATTTGAGCGAATCAGCTCTATTGTTAACTACCGACTGTCTATTTTAAAGGGTTTTAGATATTAGTATTAATTTAAACATTTAATATTCTTATTCTTTCTGAAGCTATACTCAAACTTAGAATATAATCGATTGAGATTTACAACAAGGCTAATTTAGCTGATAACTATACAGCTAAATTAGCCTTGCTGATAACTATACAGTTAAATTAGCCCAGCTGTCCAGAACACTAACGTTCAAAAGAAAAAATATATTTAGTTTACATTAAGGGGTTACCCCTATGAATTACCCCCATGTTTAACCAAAAAAGTGATTTTTGAAAAATTTTGAGCGCAACGACTTTAAATATTTTTCATTTCATTTTTGGTATGATTATTTGGGAGTTTTTTTATGTAACCAAGTTCTTATGCTAATCAGCACCCTAACATTCACATAAGTTACAAAAATTGTATTTGTGAATAAGAAAAATAATGTCAAGCGAATCACACAGTTTGTAAAGAAACTTTGAAACTATGAAGTGACTTGTTTAATTTTTCATTTAATATTGAATATTCGAGTGAATTTGAGTCTGATTCGCTTGAAATAATTTTCTTCACTTTCAAGTACAATTTTTGTAACTTATGTTAAAATGGGGGTGCTGAATATTTTACGTGTAAAAGCACATTTCATAAGGAGTTAATTTCATAAAAAAAACTCCCAAATAATCATACCAAAAATAAAATAAAAATATTTATTGTCGTAAAAATTAATAACTGGAAATCTAAAAATATTGGTAAAACATATATGGGGCTAATTTGGGTACCCTTTTATGTAAACTAACTAAATTTAGTTTTTGAACGTCACTGTTCTGGCCACCCTGTATAATATGCCTGATTTCTGTATCTTATTACGGAAGAATATTAAGAATGACAATGGCAGTAGTATGATTGAAGTGAAGTATCATTCGGAAATCCCATTCCCTAAATAAGACTAATATTTATTAATCATAATTTTAAGCACTGGCCGGCTCATATGTCGTCCAACGAATAAGCATTGTCATACAGCACGACAATGCAGCCAGTTTTCTGGGCACGCTCCCATCTGGCAGCGATTTGTTACCCAGTCTATAATCACTTGTACTAATTATAACTTAGTTTATTTTTAGTTATTAATTGTAGTTTTAAGTTAGTTTTATTATTATTATATTTATTGTTATTTTAAACATATGAAACTCGTTCATTAAGTTCAGATATTCCGTATACACAAAACAAAGTTAAACAACTTTTGATGCACTTGGTCTAATAAATTTTGGTCTAATAAACTTCGTCTAATAAATTTTGATATTCTTTGAAAATAATAATGATGATTTAGTGATATTTTTCCTTTATGTAAAAGTGAGACAAGAAGAATTAGTGTCGGTCCTCAAATTGTAAAATTTAAGGACCTTTTGAGGGTTGTTTTATTAGGAGATCGTCGTTCCTGGTATTCTTCTTAAACCATTGTTTCTCTTTGCCACTGGTTAAATAATGGCGTATAATTAGTTATATGTCAAATTTTATCCAATAGTAAGTAAAATGATTGGAAAATAAGAAAACCTGCTTCTATATACTTGCATTTATTTCGTAGGTGACTGATATTTGACTGAAGTTCTGCAAATGTTCTTGATCAAAATCAAATCAAAATAGTTTTGTTTTATATTTACTATCTATTCAATTAGCACAAATATTAGACATTTTCCTTCTACCTATATTATTGTTATATAACACTTACGCATTGGCATTTCACGAATAGGTGTTTACATTTTTTTTTTTTTTTTATCTATATTTGAATTGGAATTTTAATTAAATTAGTCTAATATCATACTAAGAATTCTAGTATAAATAATGGATCGGTGCTAGAAAGTCATCACTAACCCTATATTCAGATACGTAAGCCTGTATTAGTGAACAATGCCCATACGCAAACCGCTTTCAGGTAAGCTGTCCAAGTTAAATAGTGTTTTATAATGGATAGCACGTTTCAGATTAGATAAACTTCTTAGTTTTGAGGGAATATCATTATACCTACGATAAGTTCACGTATTAGTTATTGTTCTAAAATACACGTCAGAGAATAGAACACCGGGTAAATTGTATTATTATATTTCTATTAAAATTTTAAACATGATAAAAACATATCATAAATGAATTTCTACATATTTAAACCTACGTCTAGATTATTTTATTCTTGTTATATACATTCCACCTGTTGAAGCGAAATTGATAGTTTGGATATACTGTAATAGTAAATTATAAATATTTTTTTAAACTGTTGTTCTTATGTTGGTAGAATTAAGAATAATTTATTTTTATATAAGTTTTCTTTTCATAGTTATTTGATGAAAATTTGCTATATGTAAGTTTTAGTTGTTTATTAACACAAGGAGAAATATTTAACGTTTGGTACTTTGTCAGTTGTATGTTGAAACTGGAAAACAATTTACGTTTTTTTGTAATGACAATCACTATGAAGAGGTCTTCCTTTTTGTTACTCACTCCCATATAATTATATTATAGTTAATTTCACTTTAATTTTATGTTCTTAATAATGTCTCCTTATGACCATTCGAATTATTTTTATTTAACGTTACGTAGTTATAGATTTGTAATTCCTCTTTATAAGGTCTCACAAATGTGATATTTTAAGTAAACAAAATACAAGTAATCTAAAATTATTATTATATTTTAGCAAAACTGTGCTGATTGAATAATTCTGCATATGTTACTTAATCAGTCTGAGATGACTTTTGTACTACGACGCTTTCGTCTCGGATTGTACACTTTACATCTCTTCAATACAAAAGTCATACGGATTTAACATCTTTTTGACGTACATAACTATGTAATCGTATATATCATATTGAAAAGAAAGGCTAAACTTGGTAATTTTAAGGTAGGTTAAATAATTATTCATGTTCATGTTAGCCTGTGTATTCATTATTCAACACTGAACTGTCACTGTGAATAAATGAATATTCAGCCTAATATATATTAATAACTTTTAAACGTATATTTATGAATATCACTACTTCGCTTTTTAAGCTGTTCTATCCTTTTCCAAAGAATAAATTTCGTTATTTAATTTATGTGTTATTCTTTTCTCAATCTTGAATTTTGACTTTATAGTGAATTCTACTTTTAAATAGAGAAGCAGTACATGGTAATTGCTGGCTTACATGCACTTTTCATAATATGCCAATGATTTTGCTACAACAAATTATATGGGAACGCAATTTGGGGTAAAAATATTATAATGAATAATTGGATTAGGCCTTATCATAAAAAGTTGTTGTTGTTTAATAAATAATGAGTAGTTGTTGGCTTTTCTGGGTGCGAGGCTCGGTTCCGTGTTGAAAAGCGAGATATGATATTGTATTTCAAATTGTTAAAAGCATGAAGTGCTAGCAAAGTTCATTCAATGAAAACTTCATAAATCTAAATTAACACTTTTGTATATCTTTGTATTAGGAAAATTTATATTAAATATTACTTCAAAAGTAACTAATTTTCGAAGCGTTAGCGAACAAATCTAAGCTATGATTTGCTGATTATATTTTCACTGCAAATAATTGTATGTTTTGGACACCCAACACCCATTTCCGTGGTTCCAGATCTCATTATTGTCTATCTAGTTTTAGATAAGAAATAAATGTGTGATACATAATCTGATGTTTAGATTTAAAATGCATGTAATCGATCTGGTGTTTACGTATTTAATTAAACACTGATTGAAATAGTGTAATAAGCACACTATATGTGCGTCCGATGTCATTTTAACATGTTCTAGTTACATTGGTTGTATTCCATAAATCTGCAACAAATAAAATATCCAACCATTGTGTGTATTTAATCATTTTTCATGCTTATTTTAGTGTATTTAAGTACCTTTACACATATCATTCTAAAAACATTACATAAAAAATGCATATTTGGGTGCAGAAATTTTGATTACAGACCTTAATTGACTGGGATACATAGAGGCTATCTTTATTATCGAAAAGTAACTGTTCCATGCTTTCATTAATAAATCCAATGTGGATTTAATTTAAGTGTTTGATAATAAAAAACACGATTCTACTAAGGATAATAAATTGAGTTTTTTAATTTATTCATCAAAACTATTGGTTGTACACATTTGAAAAAAAAATTAGAACCATCTCGTAAATATTTGTTGTACTTGCCTTGTTGCCAATGGTCTGATATTACTGGTAGGTACCAAAAGACTATGAGATGGCGCTATATGCCAGTATATATTATAGTGGCCAGTGTGTGATTCTTATTTAAATATATTTTCGGAAAAAAACAATTTCCAAAAAAAGAAATAATCCCTCCAATACTTGGGTGGCGTTTCCCAACGCACCAATAGCAATCAGTTCAGGGAAAGTATAAACGTCAGTCAGAGAGATGGTTAATACGCAATTCGCGTATTTCATACTCCGGCATCGGCAAATCAGTGCTATCTGGCCACAATGCGTGGCCATCAACTTAAAAAAAAACTTCAACGGACAAGTTGAAAAACGAATCGCAACGTACAAGTGGAAAAACGAATGGCAACGGATAAGTGGAAAAATGAATCGCAACGGACAAGTGGAAAACGAATCGCAACGTACAAATGGAAAAACTTCAACTGACAAGTGACAAAATGAATCGCAACAAAATTTTAACTTGAAGTTTTACGGGCAGGCCATTGGACAAGTACATTAACAATCTACCCGTTTTCCATTTGTACGATGCGATTCGTTTTTCCACTTGTCCGTTGCGATTCATTTTTCCACTTATCCGTTGCCATTCGTTTTTCTACTTGTCCGTTGCGATTCGTTTTTCAACTTGTCCGTTGAAGTTTCACTTCTAATATGTGTCCCAACACACATTTCGATTTTTCGCAGGTTTACTGCAAATTATGATTTGGTTAAGTTAGGTACATTTTAATGAATGCATTTTTTATTTAAACATTTTATTTTATCAAACAAAAAACTGAATTCGATCCGGAACCAAAATAACATTCATGGTCTACTCTAAAATTACACACATACAACGGAACATTAACAAATGCGTATCTTTAGTCATCAACTTCATTCGGAGATCAAATTATGTTAACAGAAAAATATTTCCAAAAAAAAAATTACTCAATAAAATTTCGTTTGCTCATGTTTTGATGAAGAGACTCCGAAACTACTGAACCGATTTAAAAAATTCGTTCACTGTTGGCAAGCTACTCCCTACTATTCCCGGGTGACATAGGGTATATTATATTTACAAATAAATTAGGGGTCCTTACTAAAACTGCAATAATGTAACCCAAGGTGTAAAAAAATACCTAAAATCGCGTGCGCTGCGAAAACTATTGATGACAGAATAAAATAATGCACTACGACTTTGCAGAACACATCATTATTTACAAAAAGTGTGGCGACACTATATATCTAACTATTATAGTTATGCCACAATAAGCGATTTTTTTATTTTACTAATTTCAATTTGGACATTCCATTCGAAAGATATCACGAGTTTAAAAATGTAAGCATTAGACCACGTGACCGTGACGCTTTTTCGTGAGCAAAAAATCGTAAGACACCCCCCGTCTATATAGAAGTTTCACTTCAAAAAGTTCGCGAATTTACAACGCCATAGGCGTTGATTAGCATATTTGTTATTTATTATAATGTATGTCTTTCGAGACCACGGGCCATAAGAATGGCCCGGACATTTGGAGGTGGGGCCATGGGAAGGCCGACACGTACTAGAGGCCCGTTGACAAATGAGGAAAATGAGGCGTAACACTGACCGACGATTATCCCTGTCTACACCACATAATAATGCACCCAAGGACAAGCCCCGGCCAGTGTAGGACTATTGTGGGAAATGAGGACAAAAGTACCGGGCTATTGGGGTGAACTGCTAGTGGTACTAAGAGTCTGAGAATATGGGGACTATGGGGAACATGGAAAAATGGGCAGACGGTGACTCGCCACTCCCTGCATGGGCCCCAAAAAATGCCATAGAAGACAGGGGCTACATGGGTGTGAGTGGCTAAGGGGTGTAGAGAGATGGGCTGCAGGTTCACCGAAGCTATTTCTGACGTGAGGCCATTTATCATTTTCACCCCTGGAGCTTGAGTCTTAGCTCTCGCTCTCGCGATCTCCACTCCGTGCCGGCTGGCTAAGGTAAGCACGGAGGAGGGGGGGCTCGCCTTGGCCCCCGGAGTCGGGTACGAGGTGTCGCTACTCACCCAAGGCTTCGCCACATAGCCCCACTACGAGTATATTAGTTATATTATTAACATTAATGTAGAATAAGTCAAGTATTAATAGATTGTAGTGCTAAGTATCTTATTTGGTTTCTACCAAAAGATACAGCCAGTTTTGGACGGCTTGATCCTGAGACCAACTCACAAGGTACACTCGTCATATATTGAAAAGGGTTTCGTACATATACCGAAGACTCCCTTTACCCGTTTCAATATACGACATATAATCTTCTAATCTAAAACATAATCTTCATAAATATAATCATATACAGCATCGTCTCTATCACCACCATTTTTTAAATACCGTAAAAATGGTTCAATATACAGTTTTAAAATTATCTCTAGTTATGTTGAACCATAGTTATTATATTGGTTTTAGTATGAAAACTTGAGACGCATCGAGTACATTTCTAGAAACCATCCTTTAAACAACTCCCAGTTTTATATATTTCTTCCATATATTGGTTTGAATATGAAATTGGGTTATTAGGGACGATGATTGGGATTTTCGGGAAAAACCGGTAGGGTTGTCGCAATTTAGTTATTTTTTTTATATTGAATAGTTTCGCGTTTGACTGACATTTCGCCTGATAACAGATGGAAATGCAGTCTAAGATGGAGCACACAGAAAATACCTGTTCACGCGAGACTTGAAGACACCTAGATTGTACTTTTCAGGAAAAACAGACGACGGTAGGTAAAGAGTTCCACTCTTCAGTGGTACGTATGATAAAAGTGGAAGCATAACGTTTTGTCCGGTTTGTTAGTATTTCCACCATATAGGAATCGGTGGTGCGAGCTCCTACGTCTGCTTGACCGGTGGTAATATCGTGAGGGAGGAATTAATTCATACAATGGCGTGGCACACTCGCCGAAGTATATCCTATAGAATACCGACAAAGTAGCGACTTTATGTCGATGATTTAGGCTCTGAAGCCTCTCGTTGAAGAGTCGGTTATAGCCTATCAGTTTCTTAGTTTTTTTTCTATGACACGAGTGTCTCGAGTTGTTCTTATTAGATGAAGATCTTATTAAATTAGATGTTATTATTAGATAAATGGTGTTAGCTAATGTTTAAATATCCTACTACCAGTGGCGGATTTGCAGCCCCAGGCCATGTAGTAAGTACCAGCCACCCTTTTCTCAGCACCCAACATATTGAGTTCATAATGAATTTACTTTTTTGACAACTTTTATCGAAATCGATTCAGAAATTTAGTTAACTATAATACCTGCTAGTTGTACGAAATCACTTATACGTACATTTTATATGAACGAAATAATTACTTCACATTACATTATCTATATTTTATTTACAAAAAGTACAAAAGTTATTTAAGATTATGTTATACGATGCGGTGCAGTGCGGCCCACCATAATGGGCGCGAGCCTTTAGAATATTTACGTAGGTACTTTGAGTTATTTCTTACTATCAACAGTGATTTTTTTGTCACGATTGGCCGCCCCTAATATCTGGCCGCCCTACGCCCGGGCCTCCTGGGCCTTAGGGCAAATCCGCCACTAGCTACTACCTACATATTCTTGCTATTTTACAAGATATGGCTGGCAGCTTATAAGATTTATTGTTAGGAATATCTCAATCCCGATTTTATCCCTATTCACCTCACAATTCATATTCATCCCATCTGACGGTAAACATACCTTTTGGAGTTTTTTGTGATGTTTTTTTTTAATTGTTAATGTCTTCTGTTTCTCATATATTATCTTTAACTTAATTACTAATAAGCATATTAAAATAAAGGATACAAATTTGGGGTTCTTTTATTTATCAAAAATTACCTCTTAGAATTATGCTGCTGTGCACCGACATTTAACCAATGGTTAAAATAATATATCACTGTTTATCCATACATTTTTAACGATTATTTTATTTTAATCATCGGTTAAAAGTCGGTGCACACCAGTCTTACTCTTTTACAGCATTTTTTTATCTATCTATATCTCACGTACAAAAAATTGAAGTGGTTACTTAGGCTGCCTACCGCTGCTATATGCGCGAGAAAGGAAGGGAGACAGACTGACGCCATAACGCGTTACGTAACGAAGCGGTTTACCCTTCCGTAAGAAGTTATTACTTCAAAAATTAAGGGGCCTATAATTCTATATGGCAGCAGAACGCTGCGTAACGCAGAACTGTGAGTTTTGCAGTTTAGCAAAAAACCTCGAATGCTACAAACGCCACCCATTGTAGGACAGCACTAAAAGTGAATGGGTCTCTTTAAACACGTTGGTCAAAGATAATGAATTATTTATTCTTAGGCGTAGGTATTTTCCATAAAATAATGAAAATCAAATGAATTTTGTATTACCAATTTGGTATAATATTTTTCGATTGGTCACTTTTTGGGTAAATAATTAATAACTTGGAGATTTTCGGGACGTAAACTGGTGAAATTTGTGTGACAAAAATTGTAAATATTTTTTTAATAATTTGCATGATAATAATTACAATATTAAATTCTGCGTAGCCTTATTATTAATACCATAAAATATTAAACATAGCTCTAAATTACTATCAAACATGAAGTGCGACATTCATCATGAAATACTTATTAATCAAACCAATGGGTAGCGAAAAATTTAGCTCTACAAATAATTTGTGTAGCTTGCTAACTATAACATACTTTTTTAAATCTTGTAAGAGTTTACGAAATACTCAAAAAAAATTGTTCAAACAAAACCCGGTGTTATAATTTTAATCAATGACATATTATTGATCAGTGTCATAACAGTCAGTACAATTATTTTTTCTTAGAGATTTTTTGCGTTCTATTAGTCAGTACGTATTGCAGTAGATGTCACTGTTCTCAAATTAAACACCAAATGAAAGAAAATAATATGTTTCGTTATACGCAGTTTTTTTAATACTTGTTTAAGAAATATTTGATATGTTATTATGTTTTTGCAAGCCATATCAGCTAATAAATATATTTTAAAGTATGTAAATTCTATTCCTCACCTTTTTCAAATTATAAAGCTTTTTTTAACTTTACTTACTGGATTTTTGATGAATTGTCGATTTACCAAAAGCTTATTTCAAAGATGTCGATTATGTCAAAACCAAAACGACATTCCGATCGATACGAGTCACACTCGTGAACGTATGTACTTTGTTTGTGTTTTGATTATTTTTCGACAACTTTGTTTGATTCCTGGACTCCTAAGACTTCGCTTATCACGTTTACTAGTGTTCTGTGATCACGTTGAACTTACGTATGTACCCTGAACACCGATTTGCCTAAAGATTTGTTCTCTGGTGACTTGGATCATGGCTTCTTCTGAAAGAGGTTCTTGTGTGCCCAGATGCGGTAAAACTTGTGAGTAAATCATCCTAACGGCACCATATTAGATGTGGATACAAATGATGTTATGAAAATGAATGCCTTTGAATATTTAAATAAAAGGAAACATAATAAATCACGCTACCGCTAAATTGTTGTTTTATTTACTAACAAATAAACATTTTTGAAAAGGCTTTTGGGAATTGCAGGAGTTAAATTATTAACTCCCGCAATTTCCAAAAGTCTGATATAAAAATCAAAATAATACTAGACGCCCTGGACGGTTTTCGCCGTTGAATAGTGTCGTATACCGATAGAGTGCGTTAGTATATATATTATGACTGTTGACTCTATACCAGTATATATAAAGTACTCTGTGTTATTGATTTGAAGCTTTTTGAATATCAACCAATAAATGTTAAAAACAATCGACGTTCTTTTCGGAACCTTCAAGGTGCGTCGTTCAACACGCACCTGTACAATCTACTTGTTTAGACTACCTTTTATTTATACTACGTTATCTGTCAATATTTAACATCATTTACAATGTCGCTTCTCAAATAACGGATTATGCCCATTGCCACATCCACATGAGACGGCCTATACCTTTATCCCAGATGAAGCCGTACAATTTAAAAAATATAATATCGGTTTTGATGGCACGGGAAAGAGAGAAATTTCAATTCACTATGGAGACGTTCATTAATGCAGTCACCTCTGTTCTTAGTTATAATAAATCATTTTATCAATGGGCGCAATTTCATGTTTCATTAACATAAAGAAAAAAATAGAACGTTTGGGTAAAAATTAATGCTGTGCTAGTTTGAGGAATAACATTCATTTATATAAATTGATCGTTACAAGCTATGGCACTATGAACTTTAAGAATATTTCTTAATTCAAAATCAGCTGATTCGATTTCTAACTAGGGAAATCGAACTTCCAAAAATCGAATCCTTTAATTTTCGTAAATAATATCCCTGAGATTCGTTTTAGTCTTTTAGTATGTTCATTATATCTTATACCTCCGAATTTCACCGTAGGGGCTCACTAAATTAATTATTTTGGGTTAAATTTTCGGTGTATTTGGGGATTTTGTAAACTCAATCTGGTTACCCTAAATAAACACTGGTAATCACTGGTTAAAGCAAACGAATTTTACTACTTGCACATTAATATAACTAATAGAATATTATTCAGTATAGAATCGTCTCATATATGGCTAGTCTTTGAGTTTGAGAAAATCAATGATTCAATGCCGAAACTGTCCGAACCCGGCCAAGCTGGCGAACTGCATTGAGCTGCAACTGCATTCGACGCTTTGCTTTACAACGCAGCGGTACGCGCTTTCGCGGTGCTATAAATTAAACATACAGGTATTTGTGATATCGAAATCCCACAATCGGAGATACAGCAATTAGTAGGTATTTCTTTTTTATTAGTAGGTAATAATTATTCGGTTTTGTTATCATGTTGCTATATGACAGAGCCGTAAAATTAAATAAACTAAACTCGGGTCAAGACTTCAAGTGTCACACTATCTGTAGTATCTACTAAAAATAGGTCACGCTGCTTGTCTGCTCGGTGATCCAGTCGAAACAAAACACTAAATTCCAAAAAATTGTACCTACCAGCCACTGAATTTTTTTTAATAAAGTAATATTCCATTTTTACAGCTTATTTACTAATAATATTGACTTTTGGTGCTTTTTAATAACTTTTTGTTAAAATGAGTGAAGAAAGAGAAATGAATGAAGCACTAAATGTAAATGATGGAATAGTAGAACTAAGCCAAGCACTGTCTTTACGATGTCAAGAAAATATAACAATTCTTGATTTAACTGGCAATTTCTTAGAAAGTATGGAAAGCACTTTCAACTTCCCATTGACTTTAACAGAATTAAACATATCTCATAATAATTTAAAGAAAGTACCGACATCGGTGTTACAGTTAAAACATTTAAAAGATCTAGATCTATCTTTTAACAAGATAGAGGTGTTTGATGCTAGACCAAACTTCTGCGAGTCTATAGAACGAATAAACTTGTCCAACAATGCTTTGGTTAGACCACCTTACTGGGTTTGGTCACACGCACCAAGGAATTTATACTATTTAAAATTGTCTGACAATACAAATTTGTCAAAAACACTAAAGAAACGACATCTAAACCAGTTACTTGTACACAGAGTAATGATAACTGAAATAGACCTAAGCAATTGTCACCTCAAAGATGATACTCTAAAATTGTTATCAACTTTACCAAGAGTGAAGAAAGTAACACTGGGGATAAAACCATTCTACTATATTAACAGAAATCACTTGTACAATGTTCCCTGCAAAGGGCTGGATACACTTTGGGATTTAGAAAGACTTATTGTCTGCAATACAGACCTCAGTACAATTAACCCAAATATAAACATGTATGAAAGTTTAATTGAAATAAACTTATCTATTAACCATATCACAGACTTGCCAGATGAATTTTGCATGTTGGAAAACTTAGAAATGTGTATACTGTCAGAAAATAATATTTTATGTTTACCTAACAACATGAACAGATTGAGGAAATTGAAATCATTATATCTTGATCAAAATGAGTTGTGCATGATACCAGAAAGTCTGTGTGAAATAGAAAGCTTAAGCGTCCTGGATTTGTATTATAATAACTTAAGTGAAATTCCCGAAAGTTTACTTGGGAAACTGTCCGAACTTGATTTAGCTCAAAATAGTTTGGAGGAACCTGTGGCGGTCGAGTATCAAAATAAGAAAGCAAAACTAAGATTGATGAAACCGGACAGGAGTGATGGGAGGTATGTACACTTCTATATTCATGCAATAATTTGCCTCTGGTATGTGACTCCTTTTACATTTTCTTGTATTTATTGTTTTCTTTCAATATATGTAAGACTAAGAATAATTTGTTGTGAAAATGTGTTGTGCTCTTTGGTAGTAAATGATCAAATTTTATAATTGAATCAGGATAATAAAATATGGGTTATAAAAAAATAGTATTACAAGCCCTGTTAAATTATAGAACATGAGATTTTATTCTCATGTTCTTTTCATTTAAGCATTCCTGTATCTATATATAAAATTCTAAAGTTGTTTCTTTGTCACTGAACTCCTCCCAAACCCCTGGACCGAGCTTGACAAAAAAAATGGGTATCGTTGAGTCTCCGGATAGTTTAGATTCACAATAGGACCTGGTAGATAGGGCTATTGAAGTCCAATTAAATAAAACACAGTTGAATAGAGTCTAAAAACATTTAATCAATTATTTGAGTTTTGAATAAATGAAAGCACAATAGCAATCACGATCGAAGCACAAGCAATAAACTTAACTGTCAAATATTTGAATTTGGAATTTAAATATGATGGAAAGTATTAGTACTAATACAATTCACCAGTAAGGCAGCCAAAGGATTACAGTATTGAAATGTTTGAATATGTATATACAGCTTGCCCTGTACTAAGCAGAGAAAATGTATAAGTACATACAATTCTGAACAACTTATGTTCTTACAGTTTTCTAAAAAGACCCAATATTACTTGAGATATGGAGGTTCAAACATTTCATTAAAAAATTGCTCATGCAACCATGGCAAACAGCTGTGAGGATATTTGAGGTCCTAAAACCAGTAGGTGTGTTAAGGTGGTTATACACTACATCATTCTATTGAGTCCTTTCATATAATCATAACAATCAATAAAGTATTAAATCAATCAGATCTGATCCACACCAATTGGGAAGGCTGATTGAGTGTAAATGTTTATCAATATGGATTGTCATTCAGTAAGTAACAATCAAAATTGGCGATACAACATTCGATTGATATCTATAATCTGCTGACCATAGCAATCAAATATTTAGAGCCCTTTGATAGCTACTGCTATTCTAAATTTTCAAAGCCAAAAAGTCGTAATAAAGCAGAGCGAGAAAGTCTACCACTTCCTAGTTGGTTATGGACACACACAATATTCGGCACTGGCATATACGTAAAGCATACGGGTACATGTGTACGAGCTTGTTCTAGTGGTGTACGTTCCAAGAATGGATAATTAAAATTTGATTTTGTATGGACATCAAAAAAAAATTAAATTAAATTTTCAGTGTAGATTGGTCATTATTCATACATTCATATGGTAGTTTTAGCTTAGTACAAGACAAAACTGTATATATAAAATTCTTTTGTTTGTGCATATTTCACTGAATTCCTCCTAAACCCATAGACCAATTTTGATGACATCTTTTGTGTGTGTTTGAGTGGGTTGTTTAGATGGCTTGGAATCACAATTGGAACCAGTAGGTGGCGCTGGCATTGCGTTCCAGGATTTGATGATATTTTTATTTGTTTTTGCATAGAAACCGGAATGGTTTAGATTCACAATTAGACCTAGTAGGTGGCTCAGGAATCGGGTTTATTTTTTCAGGGCAGGACAACGTCTGCCGGGGCTGCTAGTGTACTCAACAACACAACTCAGAAGATATAAATACTCATACTCCTACACAAACATTTATCAACACATTTATCTGTAAAATGTTATAACTTTATCTAACTTTGTAGGAAAATCACATTTATTCAGGAAAGTGAGGATGAATCAAGCTCCACATATGAGGAACCATCTCCGCCATTGCCATTGGAACAACCTGAAGCTGGTAAGTAACAATTTTACAATTGATATGTACAATGGTTAATAATAAGCTACCCTTTTATTGCTTTAATTTTATACTTTATCATTAAATTGCACGAATAAATTTTTCAAACCTATTGTTTTATTAAAGTTCTAAACTCGAATGTTGCAGGTTTGAATCCTGGCTAAAAAAGCATGCATTCACATCTTAGGCAGTTTTTATGACCTAGTGTGCATATTGTTACAATTACTATAATATGCTAATGGTGAAGGAAAACATCCTGATAGCAGGGGAGCCCAAGATGCTAAATGTGGATTTACTCGAGCGTCGCGGGGACCTGTTGGATTGTGAAGATTAGATGCTAAAAAGAAAAAAATGTTATATGATGTATGCCCTTTCGCTGGTGGGGGGAGCGTGTACAGGTTTTTTTTTAAGAAATACTCATGCGCGTCAGATATTCAAATGGGATGTTAAGTAAACCCTAAAGGAACTCCTATTCAAAAGACTGACGATTTGGACGCGACCAAAAGCCATGGCCGATTTTTGAAACTGCAAAAAAAGTTACATTAAAGTACTCGAGCGCGTCAGATTAATGTACAGACAGACGGTTCAGCTTGTTGTCCTTGTCGTGTTGACCCATAATCTGACAACTATGTGGAGGAATTTCCTTAATCTGACGGTTTGAAAAATAATTTGAAGCATAAAAAATACCCCCACCCTGTATGAAGGGTTAATATATGGTGGGGCTACATAATAGGGTGCAAGGATTCTCCCCTTATGTTATTCTGCCACGCTCGAGTAAATCCCAAAATCCCCGCTTGGCCTCCTCTACTATGATGAAACAGACAGACAGACCTGGAGCTACAAAATAATAAAGACACTGTTTTAATTGTGAGAATGAAACTGTGCTGTGAGAATCACTTAGTGGGACTGACATGTGAATAGATATATTGATAGTTGAAACACGTGGCATTATGTTCCATTTATGACACTTGTCATATTCATAAGATAAATCTACATAGTGGCTATGTTAAGCCCCAAGCCTTCTATTATTAAGAATAAGTTGGATCATCATAAGATCTTTTAAATTACAGCTATAGCTAGGCCTGACAGTGGTCCAGAGGAAAATTGGGATACTGATGACGATAATTGGTCCCCTAGCCCTACTTGGCTCTCCAGATACAGGCATAGAAACAATTATAGAAATAATCATGCAAACAATTATCCCCTTCAAAATAGATGTTGCGTTGTCCATAACTTGTGTCTAAACAGTTTTCACGAGATGTTAGCTGTGGATCGTGAGCCTTATCAGGAGGCTGAAGGGCAGTTCGACGACTACTCTTCCGAGTCTGAGTAAAGAATTACATCATTCATTCATCATTCAGTGAAATAGTAAGCAAATAAATTGAGCATTCTAATTGGAGATCAGTCTGTGCTAGTACAAACTGTATATGGTTTTTACTCTTAATGCCCACATATTTTTCTTATTACTGGTTAAAGTTTGACTCAATTTTTTTAGTAAGGTAAAGGAGTGTATTGTAAGATATAGGAAACAGGCATTAGTCAATCGGGCAAGTATACGCCTTGTCCCCTACTAAAGAGATTTAAAAAATCAATTACAGCACATGTACTTTATTTGCTTGCTTGCTATTATCATGGAAAAGGACTTTAGAATTAATAATAATTCTTTCTGTATAAGATATAACTCCTAAGCTCTATATACTACATGGCGTCACAGGTCCACTTTTCATTATGTATATTTTATATTCTAACCTCAAATCTGTTAGAAAATGTGAAGAAACTTATTAAGACCTGATTTACTTGCACTAAAATTATATTGTTTTTTTTTATAACAAAATAGGATATATATGGCCTCAACTTTGTCTACGCTTGACTTAAAATTCCCGGGACACAAATGATCGTAGCATTTAAAAAAGATTATAAGCTAGTGGAAACTATCAGGATAAGCAAATTTTTATGCATCCGAACAATTTCAAACCACTCCCAGGACAAAAAGTATCACAAACTTTATTAGGTAGGTATATAAAATATATTATCGATCAGTGAAAAAATAGTAATGGAATTAGATGTTTTTTTTTCAATCTGGCCATTTTGTACTATTCACAGAAAATTTCCCGCAGGATTCCTGAGATAAAAAGTAGCGCAGATTTTAAGTGTAAAATGTAGCTGTTGCAAACCGCATTAAAATCGCCCCAGTAGATTTTACATGAAGCCCGAACAAAGAGATCTGAAAAAAAATCATCATGTTCTCCATTGTTTATATAGTCTGTTCTAGTTATTGTTCTTTTTAAATAGCATTACACACGACATGTTTAGAATTTTATAATATAATAGATTTATAAAGTAAAGATAAGAAGGACAATATACGTTAAAAATGCCTGTCCAAGTGTTGAATTTGGGCTATCACTAGCTTAGACGTTAAAGAACTCGACGTGTTTTAATCCATCTCCACAATCTTTAGTGGTTATAAATAAGGTGAAGTTAGCTGCATCAGCTTATTATATAGGCAGACAGCCTTATAGTAGGTATACAACATTGTGGTTGATTTTTTTAACTATTACCTAGGCTCACTACTGGACACATACAGTTTTAGCCAGATTCATAATATGATTGTTCTCTTCATCAATAAATCATTAAAACGCAAGACAAGAGAGTATTTGGCGGGACTGCAGGATGGTGTTCTTCTGTGCAATTTTCTAAAAATATGTAATACTTGAAAATAAACAATAGTTATTGGATATTGATAGTTTTTGAGTAAAAATTGTGTTTTGTGAGAAAAGTGAACTCCATTGATTGGTGTCAGTCATATATTTACAATGTGGCTGAGCTATACTGAAGACTTAATACATCACCAACGCTGTATAGATAATTGTTTTGTCTGTCATTTTGACGAATAAGAACTATAAAAGCAAGCAAAGTGACCTTTGGCACCATCTAGTTCCCCAGGGCTTAGGACCTTTTCAGAGTTGATTTTTTATGGAGCAATTATACTTGTCATTCCTAGTTACAGATATATGTATGTGATCTCTGTTCGGTGTTTTTTTGTTGTATTTTATTAAAAATTATTATGTACAACATTATAAACATGTAATAGCTCAGTGTCTATATAAACTATATGATTGATGTAGTAGATGTACAACAGTCTAAGAATTTTACTCTTGTGTGTTTATTTGGGATTCACATTAAGAGTATTGCAATTTTCGATGATGGATAGCAAAAAGTTTTGTGACTTACAATCCAATATTTTATATCCCAAAAGAACGTGTAGGAATTTTCTTCCGAACCATTTAAAGTTATGTATATAAGAAGATAAAGTTTGAAAAAACATGAGTACCTACAGTAAAAAAAAAACTCTAGTTTTTCTTAAAATATAATTCATTTTTAATGTAATCTTCGGCAATAGTTAGCTAAATCTAAACGCTCCTTTCACTTTATGAACTTGGAATATTTGATGGAAATTTATTGATGTATGATTCAAAACAACAACAAAAAAATCTATAAAAATATTTATTTTCTATACTAGTTTGTTCCGGGATTTTGTGGAGTAGCTTAAAAAATTGTTATTATATAAATTGGATTGGATGTGGATCTCAAATTGTTAGAATATTTAATCCAGAAAGATAAAGATACAGTAGTTTATCCTGGAATATAATTATGAAATACTATATAATATACGGATACTTTGAAAAAATATTACACTTTCAGAATTTTTTAGAAGAATAAGATTCAATGTCAGTTCTAGATTTTAAGCAAATTTCCGTCTAAATTATGTATATAATGTTAAAAAGCCTACGGCCATTCAAGGTATGCCTTCTGATTTTGACTATTGCCATCACGGCTCATCTTCGCCAAGTGTCCAACATAGATGATGTCACTGAAAATACTAGTCTTTACTGTTTAATAAAATGTAAGTGCCAAAGTTAGTGTTATGATAATTTTCTAGGATTAACAGTTTTAGTTCTTTTTTTAATTATTTGTATATGAGGAACTTTATTCAATACCTAAGTAGTTTTCACAGGTGGCCTATGTTCAAGCGCTGGTCTCAAGAATCATTGGTTCTGGCCCAGTTTCCTTTTTGATAGATTTGGTCAATTTATATTTTAGTAGTATATTCATACATAGGTTTAACGGGTTTATACATAGAACAACGCTAATACAAGTTTCAAACTTTCGTTAGCAAAAAAAATTTAATCCTATGAAGAATGAAAGAGTTAGTACCAATAGGCAATTACGAATAGTCTTTTGATTCATTCTAAATACCTTATAACTAAATTAAACAAACTTATCTTAAAGTTCAATTGCGTTTTAATGAAATATGTGTTTATAAGTAAAAAATTTATTTTAAAGAAGCCTACAACCATCGTATATATTTAACTCAATATGAATAAGACCGATAGGTAAATCAGTGATGGGTAGGAGCGAGACCAGTGCTTATATTTTTATGTCATCAACTGATCTTTAGATGTAATGTGCATGCAAGTTATATACTTGCATTTTGAGTAGACCTTAGTGACATTTAAGGCTCTAATGTATCAGAATTGGTGGAAATAAATGTTGGATGTACGATTTTGTATTTTATTTAATTAAACCTGAACATCTATTACATATTATCGAATACAGTAGTTCTGCGGTTGTGTACGAAATCTTAATAGTGCAATGAAATGTTACTTTTAAAATTTCCACGAAAGACTCGTAAAAAACAAAGTATTTTTATCGTATTAGTTGAAGATGATTCTTTGGTGGCTTTCTATAGCTTACTATCCATCTTTCCCTTTACCGTTAGTAGAAAATTAAAATTACTTTTATGTTTATAAATGAATAAGATATATATAAATAACTGCATATCCTCTGCATACGTTTTTCTGTTTTCTGTAATGGTGTACAATAAACCGTTGTCTATTTATACAAATATGAATAAATAGCAAGATAGGAGGGGGGGTCACGGCATAGGGATCTAGGACTCAAAACACTAAAGATTTATTGCATACAATAATACACAATAAATTTTCGTGGTTTTGTTCGAACAATACACCTTCAAGTCTTCCTTTGCGGGGATTTTCTCGGGAGCGATTAGAAGTTGTTCGGTGCATAAAAATTTGCTTATTCCGACGGTTTTCACTAAAACTAAGTTACATTCTTTTCTAATGCTCCGGCACTTCGTGTCCCGGGAATTTCAAGTCCAGCGTGGACGAACTCGCTTACCTCATCTCCATCTTAGTTTAATATATTACTGTGGGGTCCTCTTTATCAGCTAGGCTGTGTGCCTCTTTACAAAGAGGCACACAGCCTAGCAGATGGAAACTGGTTGCCGTCGCCTATAAACGTATGTAACAGGGCCAAGCCAACGCGTTGTCAGCCTTTATTTAGGATAGGATGGAAATACAGATGTCAGAAGGTTTAATAATGCTATGTCTTTAACAGATAAATTTTATTGTTACACGTTATGCTATTCATAAATTAATAACACATTTTATAATACTTACGGAAAGCGCGGACATTTAACAAGACAGTGCATTTATTTTTATATTTTTTTTTTAATTTTCTCACCATGAGTACAAGTTTTTGTATACGGTACATGGAATTTTTTAGATGCGTTTCCTTGGCCAAATCAAAAAATAGCTAATAACAAAACTTACTGCGTCCTGGAGTTTAGGGTAATGTCTATAGTAGCAAAGTTCGGAAAACCACGGTAAATTTATAAATAATTGTCTAATACAGAACATTTATGAACGGTTAAAAAATTAAAATAATTCAATTATACTTTTACTATTTTAAAAAGAAGATACGACTATCCTGTCTTGGTATATTAGTCACCCATTCAGGTGAATTCGATCCTCAGTAATGTGCAGAACTATCGAATGTTGAAATAGTATATATATAGTATTAATGATGAAATTTAGGTTTTCATCGCGTTGAGTAATTGTGGTTAGTACTTTTAGATTTGGCCCTGACTTTAAATAGGAGTACATTAATAACTCAGTTGTAAAGTACCTAATAAATGAATAAATGCTTAAATTATTTGGCATAGTTAATTTTAAGTTTCAGAATAAAACAGTTAAGAGTTTATTACGCCTTTTCTGTTTAACTAATAACATTACATAGGGTAAAAACTACCATCGTTGGCATCCAGTGAATCTATTTAATAAACAAAAGTACAAATTTTAAAATTTTCAAAAATATTTTTTTATATTTTTACTTGGAAGTACATTAGAGACTCGACTGTCCGGACCTCAGTTATACGGATTCGCGATTATGCGGATTGGCAGTAATTACATGATTAAGATAAGAAAATATATACGCACACACTAAAATGTGTGTCTAATCTCTTAAAAAAGAAAGAGGTTGGTTGATAAGTTTTTTAGTGTTAACCATATGTACAAAAATCGCTTTGTTCATATATTCTATTACCCGGATTTTTCCTGATTCCAAACGCCTTACGACAACCATCAGACCGATTAAGCGAGAATCTTACTAACTGATTCATAAATTTCTTGCTGATGGCTATTTATAGTATAATTGTAATAAATTCGTTTATTTTAAAATTTATGAATTGTTCTTTTAAACTGATATGATTGACTCTCATTCTAATCAATAAATCATCAGCAACTGTCATAAAGTGAATTCTATACGGTTGATAGTTAACATTGTAGGTTAATTTTATATTTTTTGCAATAAATATACCTACATTTAAATTATACATTTAATATATTGTTTCTTTACCATCTTTAAATTGTTAAATTATTATAATGCTTAGAGTCGAATCTTCAATTACCAGACAAAAGCAATTACTTGGATAAAATAGAGCATGGAAATTTTAAAAACTACAATTACATGAATAACAACCAGTCCATTGTTTGAGTTTTATATATATATATATAATTTTAGTCAGATTAGTATTATAATCGATGCATAATTTTTATACGACGATTGAAAAATTAGCAGCAAAGGCCGATTTTTCAAACGTCAAAATTTATCAGTCAAATCAATTATAACCTGTGTGAATTCAAAAGTAGAACCATTCAACTACATATTTTATTAATGCAGCTGAGATTTTTAATTTCTCCCTGTTATACTTCATTCTCCATAACTTCTACCCTTGCCCTTACTTAAACACTTATGCTGGTGTGCACCAACATTTAACCGGCGGTTAAAATAAAATAATCACTGTTTTTGCATACATTTTCAGCGATTATTTTATTTTAACCATTGGTTAAAAGTCGGTGCACACCAGCCTTAGTATGGTAAATTATAACATTTTAATTAAATATTAATAACTATTTTTTTTGTACCCATATCATGATAATAATCGTATTATTGTATGGCTACATTTTTTATTATTAAGATTTGTTCATATCTTGAATAAAATCGTATGGTACAATCAATGGTATAAACCTTTTATGTTTCCTATTTTCTCCCATGAATATAGACTAAGTTTATATATTTCGTTTATTAACGTTGATATTATATCGAAAAAAACTTTAAATTTTTTATAGAATTTCATTGATGGTAGGTACTTAGACAACTGTATGTATACCCGCGCTCCGTACGAATCAACAGTAACACAAATTAAAGTATGTTATTGGCCAAACAATTAGTCATACATACCACTGTCATAACACCCAACTATATACACAGTATAATATGAAAGATATCTAAAGTTCCTTATAGTACAAAAAAAAATCGCTCACTTTTAGAAAGGGTACAATAATTGGGGGTAGACCTTAAATATTACACTAAAAAAAGGTGAAGGAACATTATACACGCTGTGTGTGTCGCAAGTTTTGAATAGTTTTTATATATATATATTAGAAATGCCACAAATAGAGAATTGGCCGAATACTATATATTCGGCCGCAGCGTCGAACATTCAGTACATACGTGCAATTCGCGTTAGGTTAGTATTGAAGGAATAATTTGTTAAGTATTCAGTTAAGTTCTCGCGAATGATAGGTGCACATAATTAAAACTACGTTTTCACGGTTAGCGCATTTTTTCATTTATTTAATTCTGACGTTTTAAAACTGGCCGGAACGTTATATCTTTCTTTTAAAATCGCATTTAAAACTGTTAAAGCGTAGTTTAACTATCAATTTTATAGCTGGAGTACAGCAAACACGCAGGCAGCCTACCTGATAGAAAGCAGTTACTGTCGCCTATTGACGTTTGCAACACCAGAGATCACCAACGCGCTGCCGGCCTCGAAGAAATTTTGATGGAAAATATATATACAATTTTGAGCAACATGCGAGATTTTTTAAGGATTTGGTATTTGGCCGAATAAAAGTCGTGGTAGCGTAATGGCTAGCGCTCACGTCCCAGACCCAAAGGGTAAAACCTTTTTATAAATGTCATAGACAAAATATGATATTATATAGAATACTAATTTGAACTCTTCAACAAAAAAATGTCAGACGCAGAGCACAATCTTTTCCAACACTAGGTATCGCAAAATTGCTGTCCTGGATACAACCGGGATTTGAGGTGATTTTCAAGCATATTACATAAATAAAAGCGACCAACGCAGCGCGTGTAGGTGAGCCTTCACTTGAAATCGGTAAAGAAACTGTATACATCAATGTACAAATGGCTTATCCATTTGCACCGTTGTCAACAAAAATATCTTACTTTTTAATGTATAATTCTAGAGAAAATATAAAATGACGTAACTAACGTCTTGGAAATAATTAAAGCGGGTGATTTATGTTCGAGCAAGTGTATATATTTAGTCTTTATGTCTGAAATCTTACGTACTTACGCGCACGTCTATTACCGCCATAAGGTGATGAATAAAGCTATTTTTTTATAAAGTTATAAGAACCCTTGAACATTATATAAATATTGGTCAATAATATATACATAGTAATTAAACTTTAGTATGGGTAACTATAGGTTTGTTACACGAAATAAAACCAATTATCATTACTTTGAATATTCTAATAAGCCCAGCTTTGTTTCATTATGGTTCAGTCTGATATTAGTGGGGAAGTAGATCCATCCACTGCTTTTCGAGTTTTGCGGATATAAACATTAACAACGGCTGAATTTTAATATACAAAAATAACAGATGGAGTTTGTATTTCCAATTTGTCTATTCACAGACAAACGTTTAGATATTTAATGCTAGAAAAATTATCTACTTAGCACATTTGTCCAATTGTGTATTCAGTTTCGATACTGATCACACACTTATCCTAACTTAGGTTACTATTCATAGTCTGTTTTGAAAGGTCCACCATTTGGCAGATCATCTCTATGAATATTTGCTCGAGAGCACATTAATCTAACATCCATTTACATGCTCAGGAACTAAACAAATGACACGTTTGGAATAAATATAAATTCTACGAATAATACAACTCAGTCGCAAAATAACTTATCACTCTAAATAAGATCGTCCGAAGTTTCTACGTATAATTGCCAATAGACGTGTAACACTCAGTTTTTAACAGCTTTTATACAATTTTGTTAAGGGGCTACCTAAATTCGCTATTTCACTCACGTATTACAAGTTTTTAAGATACGAGTTGACATTTACTTGAGACAAATCCGTATTGAATGAATTTTAACAATGAAATTATGCACGTAGTGGCGAGTCACCGTCTGCCGATTGGATCCATGTTCAACAGTTCATTCCAATAGCACGGTACCTTTTGTTCTTCTTTCCTACATTGACCGGAACTTGTCCTTGGGTGTATTTTTATATGGTGTGAACAGGGATAATCTTCGGCGAGAGTCACGCCACATTTAAATTTTTTTCCAAGGCGCCTCCACGTGTTGGCCTTCCCATGGCCCCACGTAAACCCTCCTAAATTCAGGGCCATTATTAAGGCCCATGGTCTTTAGGGACATACATAAAATTACACACGTTTCCTAGAAACTTGATTTTAATTTTAGATAAATAGTTAGACATTTAATGAAACACATCGAATGTGACGCAGGTAATACATATATTAGACGACATGTACATTTCTATATTCAAGAATTAATTATTCTGTTTTTTTCAAACGAGTAGACGAATATAAGCCCGAAACAAAGTAGAGAGCTTACCATAGTTAAGAGTTTGTAAAAACCAACAACCGCACATGTGTCATTTAGCGTTATTCAACACATTTGTGAGAAAACACTACAATATGTAATGAGCGTGGTGAAAATTAGAAGTACACCTTTCATCTCATTTTGTCTATAGTATTAAAGTGAAACAAATGTATTGCTCAAAAGCGGTACCAAGGAGGTTCGATTATTCAGCTTATTCATTTTCGTAATATGAAACAACTTGGTGGAAGTTTTAAATATTTTTTTCACCAGAGTACCTATTTCACAGCATGTTCCGTCGTATGGTGCATAATTTTGTAATTTTTAAATAATGCATTTTACACATTATGAAAACTTCTGAGACAAAGTAATTTCTTTGTGAAACATTCGTAATATTATCGTTAAAATTCGTAGAATACAGATTTGTCCTAAGGAAATTCTGTCAATTTATATCTTCAAAAATGTGGTAATGCGCGAGTGAATTCCATTGACATAGCTTAGTTCCTTAATATTAAAAAAATAATATTTTTAATTATCGTTATTTATAATATACACCTACAATAATTCTTCATTAATTTCCTTGAGTGTAAGTATATTTTTTATATATATTGTTATAAAGTGATTTTGCGACCATTCTGTATTTTCAATTAATTTATTATACTTTTTGCTTGTTTTTTTTTAGCTTCAACGCTTTTGGTGTACCCATATTTTCTTTTAAACGTATCAAATGTTTAATGAAGGAAGTATATTACACATTATTTGGTTCATATTACAATCATCAATCTCAGTAGATATTGAGAAAATGGAATATGTATATTCTAAATAAACAAATGGAATAAAAAATAGATTATATTATGATACATTAATCACCTGTTTTGTTGTTATTATGCTGAAATAATGATTTTATTGCACAAGTTTTTAATTGAACGATTTGACGATTGATAGTTTTCATTGTAGTCACAACCAGTTATTGTAAACTGCTTAGAATATTATCGTTTTACACAAATATAATTATATAAAATATAGTATATGCTAAAAAAGGTTAAATACAATAATAATAATCATTTCATTCATATAATTATATCAAAAAATGTACAGTGATTCATTGAAAATTATTAAGGGGCCAAATTGCACCCCATGATTTAGAAGGACCAAATGAGATGTTGTAGTCAATAAAGCCACATACCTATAGAGTCAATTAAAAAATAATTTGTAATAGAAAACATTAACAAAATTCTCAATAATTTTTGTTTTGATAAAGGCATAATTTTTTATTTCGAAAAATGTATGCTCAAAGAAATATCATGTATTAAAATTTCAAGCAAAATTGACCACTAATAGGCGTTTTATTCTTCAAATTAACATTGTTCGTATCAAAAGTGCAACGAAATACTACAATTGTACAAAAAAAATAAATCTGATTTTTCTTCCACATAACCTAACTAAATGTTATTTGGAGGAAATCTTTAATAGCACAAGACGACCAATGTACGTTTTTCTTTACACTTTTAATATGCAATTTTATTTTTATTGTCCGCAATAACCAAATAAATATGAACATAATGATTACAACACCTCTCATTCGTTGTGTTGCTATCCAACTAATCATAATTTTCATAACGTCGAGATACATATATTTAAGATTATATTTCTATGATATTAATTTCGATTATTCGATGATAGATGACGACACATCCACATTTGTTTACGACGTTTACATTCACACCTGTGCTGTGATGGACTGATGCAAGTCAACAGTTGTCTTATAAAGGAAATATTATTTACCCTTGATGAATTACAGCATGATTTTTCGGCTACTTTTGAACGCTGCAATTGCTGTTAAGGCTCCTCGGGCTCGGTATCAATATTTGGTGTAATCTCGGGTGTGATTTCTGTTTCTTCGGCTGCTTCGACGCTTGAGGATTCGTCCTTTTCTTCAATAGGGCCGTGCTCGTTTCTGAGACTAGCGCCACCACATTCTCCGGTTGGGCGTAAAACTAAATACATCAGAAGATCGGATAGTGATATGATTCCAATCACTTTATCCTCTTCATCGACTACTACTAGACGGTGCACCTTGAAATACATGAGTAAAATATTAGGTTCCATGTATGAAATTGAATGAATAATAATAAAAAATCTTCACCCTAAATTTACAACGTAGATATAGTACGTAACGTAGTGTGTATGTTCACTAGAGTGGTGCAAAAAATAGACTATTTCATTTTTTTTGAGTCTCGAGTGAAAAAAAAATAGTTTCTGATGATTTAAGAACTCCCTCCAAAGGACAGCTCAAAAAATTTTAACATAGCCAGAAACAGTTTTTTTTTATTCATTTTTTTCTCGTTAATTATTAATTATGTGCCTGTATTTTTTTTTATTAATATTTAATATTTTGAATAAATTGACAGTGTGCCAATCAGTAAGTCCCAACAATGGTATAGTTTATAATAAATAATGTATGTACCTCAGCGCGGACTATCCTCTCCATAACGTCAAAAAGCGTTTCATCGAGAGTACATTTCTGAACGCCCTCGAACCACTCGTTCCGGTGTTCATTCGCTCTTTTCAACGTCACATCCAAATTATTGTACGTCTTTTCAGCAGCTAGATTCTGTAACGTTATAAAACATAATTTAAACACCAAGTACGAACATTTACGCATTATAACCTTAAAAAATAAAATTGAAATGTATATTTGTGATAAAAAAAGCCTAAATTATAATCTGAATTATCAGCTTTTTAAAACTTTTGTCTTTTAAGCTATTTGATAGTTACACTTGAATAGACTAAAATGTCTCAACGGATTTGTATGACAATTTTAGATATTTGAAGATTTTATTTCTATTAATAATAGAAATGTGAAAGTCACTCTGTCTGTCTGTTACACTTTTAAGAAAAAACTACTGAACCGATTTGGCTGAAACTCAATACATTATATTTTCGATGCCGAGGATGGATATAGGATACTTTTTATCCCGAAAAATGGGATAGTTTCCGGAATAATAGTATATTTTTCTGTTTATCTGTTATGCTTTCACGAAAAACCTATTGGACCAATTTGGCTGATATTCGCTATATATGTAAGTTCAATATCTAGGATGGCTATATGATACTTTTCATCCCGTAAATTTTGGGATAGACGTATGTAAAGCCTGATGGATATACAAACTTATTGTATATGTTAAATTTCTATTTAATACTGGAATGAGTAGCTGACTTTTATAAGTTATTTCAGCCACCGATGAAGTTACACTTGAAAATATATCTTGTAACAACGAACACGTCTAAGCCTACCTCGGTTTTGCATTTTTTGTAATTTTTGTGGGGATGGACCGAATGTGGTTTGAACGAAAATGAACTTCGGCCGAACATTCGGTAAAGAAAATCGAGCGAACTTCTTAATTTAGCCGCGCTTTCTTGAGAGTGACACGTCGTCAGTTCATAATGCTGAATCTTTAGCATTTTTACACCATGACCTGCCTTTAATTAATTTTCAAATACGAGTGGATAAAAGAATAGATTTTCAAACCTTTGATTGAAAAAATCGTAATATATATATATATATATATATAACCCGTTTTTCATATGAAAGTAATTTTAAAAATTATTGTAACATGTCATGTCTATCCAATTATAATTTCTTAATTATGTCCCTACCACATTACACAGAGGTGTTGAGGCCAAGGGTTTAAATCGTTATTTGTGATGCTACATTGTTAATGATGTAAATCATTGAGAGACAAGATATGTACTTTAATGTAGTTAATCCTTAACGAGTAATTTTCTTAACGCTATAAGTCGCATTTGGTCACAGTCACCAACACTAGCATTGTTCCAGGTGTAGCAGGGACATAACTACTTACAATAACGTCGAATTTGGCATATATATCCTTGAGCCGGCCATCGGCGTCGATAAGGGGCAACGCAGACACACGCCGGTTGACGAACTTGCGAAGCGCTTCTATTATGGACGTGTCTTCTGTCGCTGTTTCAATGTCGCTTAATGTTCCTATACGGAGATCTCGCAATTTGCATTGGAGGTATGAAGGCTTTGGCAACTCGTTTATCTGTTAAACACATAAAAGAAAATTTAAATAAATACATAGATAACACTTTATTGTACACCTTAATAGATAGATAGATAACACTGTATTGTACACCATTACAGGAAAACTTAATGATTACAACAATCCATATTTACAATCCTTTCTAATAGGCGGCCTTATTGCTTAAAGCGATCTCTTCCAGGCGACCCATATTAATTATTTTTTTAACTAATCTAGTGATGCAGGTGCTGCAGAAAAAATATATTCCTCATATTCCTATACCATTTAAACAGATTCGACCTTAAAAATAAACAAATTGATTATAATTTATGTACATTTTAACTGTAATAAAGTAGCATAGCATAGCATACAAAATAATGTAACAACAGTTTCAAACATCAATAATCTCGATATGCAACATATGTCACGATGTTTTCTTCCGTCATTCATCATCATCGAGCGCTACATTCCGACTCGGAACGTCTGTTTCGAACTAGAAGTCCACTTTTTTGCTTTTTCTAATATGTACATTGGGTCAGAAAAACTCATTGAATCGAGGACCACTAATTAGCCATTGAACTTTGAAGACGCGATTCACAAAAAAGAATTTAAGTATAATTACTAATAATTCCTTCAAATATAAAAACGCAACGTCGGTTGAGATACAAAGTACAAGGTTAACAAATTTTTTCAAAGACTAAAACATTAAATAACTTCCGGGTCAAGTTCTTATCAGTATGATAGTAGTTAAGGGTTCCGTAATGCCGACTAAAGTCTATTATTTTTCCTATTTAGCTACGGAACCCTAAAACAGCTTGTAACTGAAAGCAATGCCTTTCGTTCCTCTAAGTTTTTAAGTGTAAGATGATGTTTCTGTAAATACTCATGGAGAAAGAAATTGCAATCAGTAACAACCAATAATTGTTTAAACAACATACACTAAGAAGTTTTTGAGACTTATCGATTCGTTTTAACCTTTCAACGTGTGCAGATTACGTTTTCTTGGAAAAAGTCAGTCCACGCTGTCGATTGTTGTATTGTACAGTTTACAATAAAACATTGCCGGAACGGAGGGGTGAAGCAGTCAAGCGAGGATTACGATCGAGCAAGACGTGCATTCGATGAGCGATATAGTGACGGACTTTGTGCGTGTTATTGAATCTTGCAGTTTGTACTAGTAGTGTCTAGTTATATTTGTACCTATGTTATACGTGTTTGTATAGTTCTAATAAATTCTATAGTAATTCCAACGGCATTTTAATTCGAGTCCTGTGTAGCTCGTATCAGTATGAAAGAATAATTATCAAGGTGGCGAGACTGCGCCGGGTCTGCGACTTCACTGATATGTGTGAATCAGCCTTATTTGTTTCACGCCGATATTCTACGAGACCGGGTGTGACATCGACCGAGTCGGCCATACGAGCAATTTATATATAATCAAACGATAATGATTCCAGCATAACTCTATCACGTGAAATTTCATTCCGGAAAGCACGCCAGTATAGGCACTGACTGGCACTGAGACTTAACTACTGATGCCTTAAGATGGCTAACATAAGTAGAGCGAACTCCTTAAGCGACGATGTGCAGTGGAAACGGTAAGTGACTCGGCTACTTGTATGCCCATCTTTCCCACACACAAAAAAAGAATTCTACAAAAATATCAACAAGTATGCAAAATACAGTAACATTTATGATTGAAGTAGGTTTTGTTTTTGTTTCAAAAAATATTTTATACTTTTTAGCTTTGCAAATACTTGGATCACTTTAGAAAAAAATGTGTGAAACGCTTTGTAACGATACTATAATATTCGAGGGTTACTCATTAGAACCTGACTTGCTTACAATGAGGCTACCTCAGGGGTCTTGACAATGCCGTGGAAATCGCATAACAAACTCCTTTCTGATGTCGTTTGAAGAGAGCAAATACTCACATATAAGAAAAGGAAGCGTAGTATTCTTTTGTGCGTAAGTATGTACAGCACGTTGCCGGTCTCCGAGTCTATAACCGGCAGCCTGTGTATGCGGTTGGTGATCAACATCCGTATGGCCTCGTATAGCGACGAGTCCGGTCCGATGGACACCAGCGGCATCACGGAACCTTTCAGCACCTCTGAAATGTTTCATATAAAGAAATAAAATATATGAAACTAAAGTGAAACTCTAGTGCGTGCCTCTAGTTTAAAGAGAGAATATTAATAAAACAGGTTACATTGATCGTGTATTAGCAGAAGGTGATGTCAGGAGCCTTAAGAACAGACGAGCGTGCATGACAAGAGCTATGAATGTCAAAGAAGCAAGTGAGGTGTGTAAGAATAAGCCTGTATGGCGCTCTGTTGTTCGTGCCTACCCCGCAAGGGACCTGGCGTGAAGTTATGTATGTATTTATGTATGTATGAACATTGTATCAAATTCTTATGTGTTATTTGTCCCCGGAAAAATGACTTTATTTTATATCGCAAATTATCTGGATGTCTATTTTGGGTATTAAAACTACATATGTACACAATTGCAGCAAAACCTGTGAAAGCTTAACAGATAGACAGACCGAGTTACTATCACATTTTTTATAGAGATGAATTTTTATATTTGTATTTTTGAGAAATGATGTGTCTCTCATACATACATTCATAGCCTATTTCAACCCGTTCTAGTTTTATTTTTGCGATAAAAAGTATTAGCCTCTGTCAAGTCTCCTCTGTTATCTGTAAACTACAAAAATAACTAAAATAACACTCTAAAAAAGAACAAAACCTATCCTACTTTCTGAGATAACCTTTACATAATTCTAGCTTTTCCGAGATGAAAAGTATGCTATGTTTATCCTAGATATTGGACTCATATATACACACACCTAGTTTTAGCCAAAGCGATCCAATAGTTTTTCCTTGAAAGCGTAACAGACAGACAGACTGAGTTACTTTCGCATTTATAATATTTATAGAGATAGGGATTATTATTTTATTTATAGACTTCATACATACGTGTTATATATGAAGAGATTAATGAAATTAGACAATTCAAAAAATTTATGCCAAATTGTGGCAAGTGAAGTTCCACCGTTTATGCTTACCCCTGTCGGAAATGGACAGGATAATATGTATGTATGGTAAGGTACAAGGACGGAAAGTAAGATATAGAAACAAAGATTGAACATAAATTAGTACTTACGACGCCAAGTCTCGAGCCTGTGCTCTTCTAATTCTTCCATAGCAACATCAGGACTCGTGTAATACATTTGGAGAATCTTGATGAAGTCCGTGATTGTCAGCATACCTACGAAGCGTTGCCGCTGCGAATCCCACAGGGGAGCAGCGCGGACGCCTGAAATTCGACCAATCACGATCATAAAACTTACAGTCGCCGTTACCCAATTTAAAAAAGTTATAACTTCAAAATAAGTATCAAAATATTTTATTTTTGTGCCTTAATAATTAATTAATTAAATTAATGTGTAATTCCCCATAATAACATGACTTAATGTAACCATGCAGGGCCGTCTTTACCCGGAGGTGCAAGGGTTGCATAGCAACATATGTAGGGAACTACGGAGCGCAAGCCGATTGTCTTTAAAAATATTAAAGTACGCCATGATTTTTTAATGCAACTACTGACACTTATATATACTAGACTAATGTGTAACATCATGTAACCTCCTTCTTCTTGTTTTTATTTTTTATTTTTTTTTCCCAAAAACCCATTATTCATTATTGTTAAGATTTGTTGTAAGTAAATTCTGTCAATTTACATCTTGAAATATGTGGTAATAATTCGCAAGCGTGACAACAAACTCCATTCAATTAGCCCCTAAAAAATCAAATATAAAAGAGAGACTGGCGAGTTTCTTAGCAGCCGGCCTGGTCACTTACACGCATAATTTCAATGTGTTTAGGTAGCTTATTTCATTAGAAACACATGTGTTTGTCATTTTCTCCAAGAAATTAGCTGATAATAATTTTTTGGCTATAAATGTTTGACATTGACATAATCTCCATTACTTTAATATTAGAGTTTTTGGCGGGAACTTGAAATATAATGTTTTACTGTGCAATATTATTTTCAATAATTGTTTAGTTCTATCTATAAGTGACACAGTGTAAACAGTATTTGTACGCTATTTATTGTTTTCAACTAATAATATATGCATTGCGTTTTATTCGCCACAATGTCAGGCAAAGGAACTGAGTCCATACAGCTTTATATGACGTATGTATGTATGACAGTAACATATCTTACATATCTGACGCTTACATATCTTGTATTGCCATTTAAAATATATATAATAACAGATATCGATAACGAATAAATAATCGATTAGGTAACCAAATAACCGAATAAAAAGTGTTAAGCAATAAAATATATCGCAGGTATATCGATATTCTGACACGTAATATATCTAGATTATTATTAATATAATGGTTTAAAGAATCAGTCAACAATGCTTTTGAATTTAGTTATATGCTAAGCGAGTAAACATTCACCATAATTTTTCTTTGTCTATTCTATTCGGTTGGCGCTAATGCCACTTCTCTACAGGGCAAGTTTTATTCTGTTCTATAGGATACTTGTTGATGAGTAGGAATACTACATCAGCGCTAGTAAAGGCGATAGGATAGTAATGGTTTAAATTAGGGATTCCCAAAGTTGTCGATATCGAACCCCTGGGGTCGCAATTGGTTTTCCAGGGGTCGACATAAACGAAAACTGATTTTTGTGGGTCAACGAGATCTAAAAATCGACCCCTATTAATTAACTTAAAAAAAACTTAAATCTATCCATGCAGGAACGGAGAATAAATATAATATCCGCCCGAATAAATATAATATATGTCTCACTGCCGAGCTCGGATCTCCCATTATAGTGGGAAAGGACAGTATCGCCACACTTGTCCAAGGCTTGGCACGTTTGACACATCGGTTATCTCGATGTGCAGGTTGCAATCACGATGTTTTCCATCACCGTTGTTAACACGTGGTAATTGTAACAATATGCACATTAGATCAGAAAACTGACTAATTGGTGCATGCGTTCCGGCCAGGATCGAACCCGCGCCCTTTGAGTTTGGGACGCGTTCGCTAGCCATTACACTACCACGACGTAAGAGGAAAAATACTGTAAGTATTTTTACGTAATTTTATTACGATATTCACTGAACTTTATGTCTATTTATTTTGTTTAATTTTGATGTGAAAATGGTGTCAATTTAGTCACTTAACCGGCCGCAAAGTTTTTAAATTAGTAAGTATTATTTTCGTTTTGCATCAGTATGAAAAAAAGGGATATGATTTTGAAAGTAATTTGGACGAAGGTCTGAGGTATCAGCTCATTTTGGAAACAGGGTCTCTTGGCCAAAATAGTTTAAGAATCGCTGGTCTAAATCAAATACCTACTAACTAAAAAACTAAGCCGGTATACATAGAAAGGGAAGCATACCTAATTGTTAACTTAATTGTAAAACTTTATTTTTTTTAGTGATTATTTTGCTTGAGCACCTTGAATTTGAAGCTAAGGAGCGCCATAAACAGGACAACGTATTAGAAGGGACAAACGAGAAATATATACATCTAGCGACAAACAAAATATCGTATTATTGTCTACCCGCATAAATAGATAATGTAGAAAGTGGAAAACGACGGCCATATATGGATAAGAGTAGCATATAAATTGCTATACAATTAGTAGATATATCAAGTATATTTATGATAAAATTCTTATACTGGAACACAGAATAATATTCTCGAAATAATCGACTAAAGATCGCACAAAAGTCTCAGGTATTAAGAACAAAACGTAGTGTGTAACGACAAAGAACATTTGCTCGGAATTTTTATAAACGACGCATTTCAAAAGAGTCATTTGGCATCAGATCTTATGCTGGAGTTTAATCTATTTACTCTTAACGAGAATTTATTTTATTAAAAGAATGAGGACCGAGAGCAATTTTGCAAAAATATAGGTAGATGTGAAAGTGAGTTTCAGTTGTTTCTCTATTCTCTATTTAGAGCTGAGACCCTAGCATGTAAAGTTCACGTTCCGTAGTCAATTATAAGTATATGGATATTTATGTTACGACCGACAAAGAACAATTCACACCTGCAGTTTATTGCCTTTCGGCATTTGACCTTCTTTTGTTTGTTTTGTGTTTAAAATTTGTAATTATAAAAACATCCTATTGTGTATTATAATCGTTTATAGTAGTCGTTAGCCAGGTGTGATTCTTTAAAATAATTGTTATGCGGACGAGTATTGTGTCGAGACATATTGTATTGGTGCAGTATAAAACAATGCCCCAAGTGAGAGATGAGCCAGTCTAGCAATAGGCACAAGCGAAGCAAGACGTGTGTACATTCGATCGCTAAGTCCGTCACTATATAGCTTATAGTGACGGACTTAGCGCGTGTTATTGAATCGTGTATTATGTTTGTACTGGTTGTGTCCAGTTATATTTGTACCTGTGTTATACGTGTTTGTATAGTTCTAATAAATTCTATAGTCATTCCAACGGCATTTTAATTCGAGTCCCGTAACTCGTAACAAGAATTTGCTTCACTGATAATTTGGAAGCACGGCCAAATCATTTTTGTTCGTAAAGATTATACTCTTCAATATTTAATTTGTTACATAAATTTAGTTATATTAATTTAGTTAATTCACTGGAAGTAACACCTAAAAGACAGGTTTGGCCTAGTCTAGGAGTTATATCCAGTCTAAATTTGTAACGTAATTGTGGAACCTATTAAAAAAAAAATTTAATATATATCAGTCGATTTATATTTCATAAATTTATATGCCACGCATATTATTACATAAAATTTGCTATCGATCAGTGAATAAATCGCATTGGAATATTTTTCAATCTGACAATTTTAAATCTATCTCAGAAAAAAACCCAGAGGATTCTCGAGATCAAAAGTAGCGCTTATTTTAAGTCCAAAAATTAGCTGTCGTTCAGTGAAAATTGCATCAAAATCGGCTCCGGGCTTCCCGAACAAACATACAAGAATTCTTAAAAAAAATCATCGTGTTCACCGTCGTTTATATACTCGTAGTCTATTCCATTTTCTTTTAAATAGCTTCATGTATAGTAGGGACACAGCATGTCTAGAAATGTATAATATTATAGATTACATGATAAACTTTATGATAGATATTTGTTTTTTTTTTTTAAATAAATGTGTTTTGTTATGTAACACACCTTTTTTCGGAAAATGATAGATTTAAAGGGATTTAGCTCCGAAGTAAGGAAAGTAACAAAATATGGTGAAAGCCCGTCTACAAAAGCCAGGTGGCCCGGAAGGTGCTAACGATCCCATCCAGTATATGCATATGTAGTATATACTAATATGAACAGTTAAAAAAATACACACAATTATAAATACTTTTGTACGGATTTATGCGAGTGAATATAAACAAATTTTATAAAAGTTTCGTAGTTTCGTAGTTATAAAATACTGTACAATAAAAATAACATTTGCTTATTTTAAGAGTCTATGAACCAGCGGGTAGTGACGATAATATGGTACATGACTGAAAGCGATTTTGAATATTTATATATTCCTTTTTCACATACGTTTAGAAATAAACAAAAACGCTGGTCATGAACATTGGTATATTACATACGTTTTCGATTACAGAAATAAATGTAGGATAGATTTTATATCAGAAAAAATTGGCGGGATACGGGTTCAAAACATACGCAAGCGGAACCGTGTGCAAAAAATAGTTTACTTATACACTATATTCTTGTGACTTCAAAAAAAGTGAAAAATTTATACTATGTCTAAATATGACCGATTTATAATTTTTGTTTGTTTGTTTGAAGTTGGTCTCGATTACGCTTCAACGACTTAGTTTAAAGCAATTCAATGAAAAAATTTGTATTAATTTTTCGCGTGTTTATTTCACTTCGATATGTTCCAGGGCTCAGTTTTATGAATATAAAGCGCCAAAGAAGTGGCGGGCAAAGCTAGTAATAAATATACAAATTAAGATTCGCTATTGATTTTCTTTGTTACTGACATTAAATTCTCACAGCATAAATAGATTAAAATAAAAAATATCACTCGCAGTCGTTCCAAGCAAATAGAAGTTATACAAACATAATTCGAATTAGCAAGCAAACGATAAAGTCGCATTTGTAGTACACAATAGGTTTTCGCTTAGCATGTTCAAATTGCCAGAAATGTAATTATGTACAAGCATATGTACATAAATGTTTAATAGTTACGATTTGTACACTAAATTATTACCAGCAGAGTTTTAATGATATCCATTTACATTATCTGAGCGATATCTGTGTATTGCAACAAGACGAGATTATAGTCCTAAATCAAAATGACTATGTTTATTAATTGTAATTTTAATTGTTGTATAATAGACATTAAGGCCGGCCGCAGACCGATGCTGTAAGCCACAAGTACGCCATAAATTAATCTCTACAATAACAAAAAAAACGAACACGCGGTTCAGACCTATTCACTCTACATAATATTAGGCTTACAATAATTAAAAGTAAAAAGAAACCCTAGGGTATATGTGTCAAATCTGAATATCTCAATTTCCGTAGTCTCATCCGGTGAGATATCAAATAATAAGGCCTTTTAGCACAAACTAAAATTGTTCTTCCCTTTTTATTTATGAGTTCTAATAGAAAAGCGAATTGACAGGGTTTTTTCCATTCTCTTTTTATCTTAGAAGTTTACCAGCCGATGATAAATTACTTAATTAAAACGCTAGTTTTCAAATATTTATATTTTTAGACAATTATATTCATGATGAAACAATTGTCGTGGTACATATAATAAATAATATGGTCGGTGTGCGGCTTGCCTTCTTGTAGGTATATATAGTCACAATTTCAATTTTTCCTTCCTAGACACCTAACACAACCTAATGAATAGGCAACCAGGTTTTGCCAATACCTGCACTAGATTTCAATAAGTGTTCTTCGTCGTGAGTACACATGACAACTCAGTTTATATTGTAACAGAAACGATGCCTGTCACTAGAGGATTGTTAATTAGTGTGCAGAATAGATATGATGACACAAAACTTTTCCGAAATGATGATAGAAAAATAACACCATCTGTAGAAGCTTAATACTCTGTTTGAGATCAAAATTATGATACCTTTATCAAATTAATCCAGTGGCATGTTAATAAGACACTGACCGTTGTATACGAGCGCGAAGAATGCCTTCTTGACGAGAAGTTGTGTGTCGAACACCACCAACTTCGCAGAAGTCGGGATCAGGTCGTAGCACTTGTGGAACTTGAAGAACTTAACGAATATCTGGGACTCATCTTCCTCTGAAATGGAAAAAAACCAAACATTAATTGCAATTCGAAAATACCATATTACTGGACTATGACGTACATAATTTTAGGGCAATTTATGGTATATCTGCTACTAGTATACATTTGATGTCAAAATTGTCTATAGAAGAGACTACTTTCCACCAATATATTGCTGGAGTTCAGCAGACAGGCTGACGGCCTAACTGTGATGGAAAGTGGTTACCGTCCGTACATTATTACTAATGTGTGGCCGTACTAGTAAATGAGACTGGAACCTGGCCACTAATGCCGGACACATCTCAAGATTGTTATGGTGGCATACTCTACATCATGGGTGGTAGACATGCACACGGGCAAATACCCTATTACCTGACAAAATTGTGTATTCCAGCTGTAAATAAACCTATCACTTTTGTGCAAGGCATATTACACACTTCGTTATTCCCAATTAGCAGGTCTATCTGCTGTATTCGGATAATAAAAAACATCTACCACTCTTGTGTAACGCATATTTCAAACTTTGTTATTCTCGAGTAGTAGTATAATCATCACGATGTCTACCATGGAACAATTCCAGGTCCCATGGAAGTTTTTGATCAGTATGAGAAACACTTTGTTCATGTGTTCTTTATTAATAGCTAGCACATTACACTACACTTTTGTTTTGTGTATAGCACTTCAAGTTCAAATGGTTTTGTCCTTTTGAGCCACCATGAACAAAGTGTCTTCGCCTTAATAGAGACTAAGAAAAGTGTTAATCGATACTTTCTTAGTAAGAATACTTTAGTTAATTTAGGTTATATTTAAATTACTTATTAATCTATTTAGATTAGATGGTAATATTAATAAGGTATTTCTTTCTAAATACATTATTTATAAAAAAAGTATTAGAAACAGGTTCAATTGGCACCGGATGTTTTTTGTGTAAACTGGCCATTTTCTTGTTAACTATAAATTTTTTGAAAATCTGTGTATGGGCGTCAAAATACGAAAAATTGTGGATAGTCTGCTAAGATCATTTTCGTGTAGCTGCAACGGTTACGGTACTTCCCCTTACTGCCCCGCTGAAAGTTTCCACCCCATATATGCATTTGGTATTAAGTATTTTACAGATGGAAAGTATGATACATTAAAAAATGAACTTGATAAGCTTGAATAAAAATTGGAACAAAAGCTATAAAACCTGTAGAAACTGAAGACTCAAGTAATTTTACCGTTTTAATTGTGGCCTTTGTTTGTTATAACATTGTTTTATTTCAAATGTAAGTATAAATGGATAGAGTTGAATATATTTGAATGTTTATTGTACTATAACTGTCTAACCTTCTGCATTGATCATTTGTTCCGTGAATATGTTGTATTTTTTGAATTACTCGATCCAAGGTAAACAACAACTACGCATACAAACAACGTGTGTGTTAATTCGACGTAGTTTTAAAAGCATAGCTTCTAAAATAGAATTTTATTCGAAAAGGAAACTTTTCCATTGTACGGGGCAACAAACAGATGCACCATGATGAGTTCATTCCTTGTATTTAATTATGCAAAATTAATACTTTATTTTCACGTGTGTAAATAATTCTCATTATATTTGTTACTTTATTAATTAATAAACAGCTGGTTTAATAAATATCGCTGACATTCTTATTTTAGTGCTGTTTCTAACAACATCTACAAAAATATAAATATAAAGTAATACATTATTTTAGTATTAATTTTGATATGAAAGCGATATTTGTTTCAGGTGCACTTCAATAATATTTGCTTATAGATCGATGCTAATATTAACCGTGACTCAATGTAGCAGCAAGCACGAACATAACCAACCTAAACCGAACACATGCCTTGATATCAAATGGAATGCAGAGTAATTCAAGCAATGCATAATACCGTCTGACGGGTATCAAATGTACAACATGCCATTATAATGCATAGCAGCCTAAGTTATGCATTAAACTGCCGTATTGCATTTAAAATATTTTTCTGAAGAAAAATAGTGACATAAAATTAAATAGCAAGCAAGTATAATGTCCGCATTCGTCAATAAAGACTGAATTTAAGATGTAAATATCTTTAACGCTCGATACAATAGTGCCTTTTACAACTTTAAATGCACTTGTCATGATTAGGCGAGTATTGTCATAGTGATTACGTCTTGCGAATAGACGCCTTTGTTTATTATATCACAGTATTAGTACTCTCCGAGTAAAAATACTGCCACATCCAGACAAATTGACAAATGGATGAGCAAACAAGATGCGGCTATAAAGTACTAAGCAAGCGTGTTTAATATTATTAAACTTCAGATTCACTTGAGAAGCAACAGGAGTGATACAAAATTTCTCAGAACTAACACGGAAGTCATGATAATTGAAGAGACTTTCGCAGAAGACTTTTGCCAGGTGGTAGGGTATTTGCTCGACTGGATGGCGACCACCCCTGGTCTCGAGTATGTCGTCATAACAACATTATGTTTTGTTCCGGCATTAGTGTCCAGGTTCCAATCCCCTTTAAGAGAGCAGCAGCGCATTTGTAGTACCTATGATGTTGCAAATGTCCATAGGCGATGGTAACCGCTTTCCATCAAGTGGGCCGTCTGCCTGTCTGCTGAACTCCTGCAATAAAAAATAAATAAATAAAAGAATATATATGCAGTTTGTTCGCTGCCGAAATAGGAGTTTGCAAGATATAACGCGTATAGATAAGCCGTTAAATATTAGTTACAACGTTGGGTGAAATTTTACTGTATCACGGAGATAGTGTTGCTCGTTAAATGTATTTAATGTATTTATAAATAAGTTTTTTTTTGTTTATTTCTATTGCATGAGTTTAGCTGACAGGCAGTCGGCCCACTGGCGGAAGGCGATTACCATCGCCTATGGACATTCGCAACACTGATGAAGATGCTGTCAATGTGCTGATGCTCTCTAAAAGACGACCAACCTGGCCACACATGCTAGAACACAAATCAAGGTTTTTATGGCGGCATACTCTAGATCAGGGGTGGTAACCATCCAGACGGGCAAATGCCCTAACATCTAGCTGCGAGTTGTTTGGCCGCCTCTTACGGCAGGCCGCCCGGCCGTAGGAAATTGTATTTTTTCTCCGTTCCTGCACAGATATGCAATATATGTAGTTTATAAATTAGTACTCCAGCGTATTACAAAGCTTTCGCAGCTAAGAGGCGCAGCCTTTTAGAATGGTCCTCCCACTTAAATTCGTTTTTAGTAGCGAAAGAAGTCACTAATATATTAAACAGAACTTTTCAATCAATAAGGATCGAACAATTGTTTGCAATATACCTCATAATAGTAGTGACAAGTCAGGAGAATTGGTCCTATTATGGCGAAGTAGGTCCACTTATGTCACCTACGAAATCAATACCTGTGCTATTAGCCCTTTTTGGGCTGCATTGCCGGCATTACTACAACTTTACAGAAAGTCGAGGAAAAATGGCGTAGAAACAAAATATTTTTCATTTTGATTGAAAGTACAGCCGACGCTTTTTACATCTATTTCTTCTCTTACAAGTGACAAACTACTAATGAAGTTGTCTATCTTTTCAATTTATAAAAGGTCATGGGCGGGAACAGTAGATGGAGCAGCTGTTCAGTTACCAAACTTATTTCCATAAAAATTCTGCCATATCGACTTGATGGTATTAATCGAAGCGGCCGCACGGAGATACCTATTTGTTTATTTAAGTTCTCCACCGAAGCCGGTGCGTTGCGCAAGCGGCGTAAGGCCACGACGTCACGACCAAATTCGAAAGACGTCAGCACAGAGGTGGGTTTGAAACTTATTGATATTGAAACGCGGTAATAGAATTTCAACCTTCAATTTACTGGAAGTCAATATCCGTAAAATATATTGCTTAAACAGAAATTTAACGTGTTATGACTTTTATATTTTATGATTATCAATCGAGAGGGCTTGTAATATAAAATATAAAGGTTGTAACACAAACTACAAACATTCAAATATTAAGAAAGACTGATTTTAGTTACAATGTACTTATCAGCTTATTAATCATCGTACTATTTGATACGGAATTAATGTATATTTAACTGCGTAACTAATGGGAAACTCAATAGCATAAATCAAATTATTTTACATCAATGCACTTTTTGCCTAAGAAATGAAAGAATCAATATCACACAACGAGACAAACAAGACAACAAAACGAAAACATCGACCGATGGCGGGGAGCGCGGGCGCAGCGTGGGTGACATAAACAAGCCGGCACCTTTCAGAAGCCAGTCAGCGAGGAACGCCTTCCAAGCGCGGCCGACGGCCTCGAACTCCTTGATGAGTTCTATGGAATAGACGGTGTCTTCGTCGTCGCCTACGGCGAGCGCGGGATTGTCCGAGAAGTAATGTAAGCGCAACATGCGCGGGGCCCGGGCGGCGCATCGCCCACCGCCACTCGGTGCGGCCCGCTGCGCCTCCCACGGCTCACTGCTAATTATACACGCCGCGCCCGCCGAAGCCGGCACCCGTCCGATACGTCGGGAAGCGAAACGGACGACGAACTTGACACCTCGCACTACACCCGCACCACTGCCGTGCCGCTTGGCTGTCTGCCCCGTGCCGGCCCACGCCTCTGACCAACCAGCGCAACGCGAACACATCACAAAACTTCTATACAGCTGATTAAAACATTTGCAAGTGGCAACACTAGACACTTGTCAGGATGATTGCAGCATTAATAATAATTATTGTAAATAATTGTGAAATAAAATGTAAACAACATTTTTTTAAATTTAAACATTGATTTCTAACTGACAGTGATCTAGTTACATAATAAAAAAGGTCTAGTTACCTACCAAAACTAAACATTCCAAATGCACGTTGGTTACAAAATATTAATTGTAGTTAATTAATTAACCGTATATAATATTAACATAACTCGTTATTACGCATTTAAAGAGGCTAAATAATACATACGAGTACATTACATACTAATAATCTCGTATTTATATACAACTTAGAAAAAATGACTATCCAAACACAATAGTTGGAATCTCTATCGCTATTAATATTATAAATGCAGAAATAACTCTGTCTGTCTGTTACGCTTTTATGAAAAAACTACTGGGCCGATTTGTCTGAAACTCAGTATATATATTTGATGCCGAGGATGAACATAGAAGTTTGTAGATTTTTAAAAGGCTTATGATATTATAGATAGAAGCGCCCTATATACCATCCTGAAAGATTTCCTGATCTCTAAACAGCTCGTGGATATGATTATGGTCGCCACTAGCGTGAGCACTATGCGGGCGAACTCTCCGACGAATTCTAGGTGGAATTCTACTGGACTCAAACAAGGCAATGCCCTGTCACCTATGATTTTAAATCTACTACTAGAACACGTACTTAGACGACTTTTAGTTTGCGAATATAGATTACAACTGAATGGAAAGCATAAGGTGATAGGAGACGCGGATGATCTAGCGCTGTTAGGAGAAAGTCGTGAACAAGTTGCAGAAGCAGCTAGGATGCTGGAGGAGGACGCAAAGAAGGTTGGTCTCCAAATCAACCACGATAACACCGAGTATAAGTATAAGGGGGTAGCCAAATTTAAATATCTGGGCTGCACAGTTACCGATACGAACACTCGAGAGGATGAAATACACGTACGTGTTCAAAACGCCCTCAGCTGCTGTGCAGCTTTACATAAGTTAACGGTGCCGGCTTCTAAGTAGGAAAACCAAAATCAGGATTTATAAAACCGTCATACGGCCCATCGTGATGTACGGTTGCGAAGACTGAACGCTTACCTTAAAGGAACAGAACCAGCTGTTAGTGACAAGGAGAGACGATGGCAGCTGGAGGGTTCTAACCAACGTCGAAATTGAGAACCTCGTGGCTGAGCCTAACATTATAGGACAGATAAAATCTCACCGCTTCCGTTGGCTCGGTCACGTGGAACGGATGGGAGAAGGTCGAAGTGTGAAGAGGCCTTTTTGGGACGATCGAATGTGCGACGGCCCGTCTGTCGCCCCAAGTACCGGTGGAAGGACAGAGTGCAGGCTAACCTGTGTGATCTTTAACCCCACAACTGGCAAGAAATCGCACAGGTCTGAAACAGGTGGCGTGATCTCGTCTTGGAGGCTAAGACACATTTTGGGTCGCTGAGCCAACGGAGTTAGTTAGTTCTGTATTAATGCTTGCTCTTTAAACAAGAGGCACGCACTTGGGTTTAACCCGCGGCGCAGCAGCGGGGAAAACTAATGAATTATATTGAATAAATCATCCTATTATAGATATAAAAATGATTTTAATTATTTATGATGTATGATTCAAAGGATAATTTAAAATAAATAAATAAATAATAATAATAACCCACTTAAAATATTTATATGCACTGTTCATTGTGAAGTTTACGTATATTATTTAATCTTAAAAACTATTATTTTGGTAGATTAAAACAAGAAGACAAAGGAATGTTAAGGTGATTTGGGCATCTAGAGAGAACAGATAAAAGTAGAACCACAAAACAAGTATATTGCAGCAGACTGAATGATAGTGTTGGTGTTGGTAGACCGCGATGTACACGCCATGTTCAAAAAGCAGAGGTGTTAAAAAAGGCCAAGTAAAAAGTATTTCAGATAAACGTGCACATATGAAGAGATTAATGAAAGTCGACGAAGTAAAAGGTGTTTTTCAGGATCGTCGCAAATGGAGTCGTCATGTCTGTCTGCTGCCATGAAAAAACAGGCGCGATAATAAGTATGTACTGTATTTTTATCTTAATTTTACGGTTACCATTTGACTACGTCCCTGCATAATCTATGTTTAGACGTCTGGCTGTCATTACACTGAAGGCATCTAATTTAAGCGCATCATGCAAATCCTTCACAGTGACGGAGTTCCGTCTGGTTGTCAACCATAGAAACGTATCAAAGATCAAAGGTATTTGTGAAACATCTTATAAAATATTCAAAATATTAAAGCAGACAGATGTGACTGATGGATACATAATTTAGGATCAAGGTCAATATGAATGAAAATTTGCGTTTGGAATAATCTGTTAAAGACATCTGAAATTAGTCTTTACAATATTGTATTCCAAGTAGTAAGTACTACAAATATTACTGTGTAGACTTGGTTGCCACTAGAGCTTTACACGTGGTTTCACACGTCTAAATCTTGAAGGCGTTACTATTAATTCTCCTGGATAATATCTATCTTTTATATCTTCTCGATAATACAATCAAATTATTCCCATGGCCATGGAGATAGAGTATACATATACGAAGCACTTTCAAATCTTTGTATTTAAATATATTTACCCTAAAGTTCCCATTTTATTTAATTTGCACCATCGTATAGAATAGAATAGAAAACACTTTCACCAAAATAAACAATTACAGAATAAATAATTACAATAATTAAAGGCAAAACGAAAGGCGGCCTTATCGCTTAAGGCGATTTCTTCCAGGCAACCTGACTGAGAGGACACTTTTAACAACTTATGTCTAGGTATAATTAAAATAAAAACAAGTAAAATAAAAAATGGAAGAACAGTACAAAATTATATACATTTCATTATAAACTAATGTAATAGTTTTTGACAGATTTTTTAAATATGGCAAGTGATTTAGCTTTTCTGACATCTACGGGTAAAGAGTTCCAAAGGCAGACAACCTGCACAGCGAAGGATTTGGAGTAAAAAGTTGAAGAATGTGCAGGTGTCTTTAACAGGAGATTATTAGAGGAGCGCAAATCGAAGGTGTGTGATGTATGAGGGAAGTTGAAACATTCCTTAAAGTAAGGAGGAGTATAGGGTATAAATAGTGTACGATATAATAAATGTAGAAGATGAGCATTCCGGCGAAGTGAGATTGGCAGCCACTTGAGTTTTTTTCGGTATTCAGAAATGTGATCATATTTTTTTAATCCAAATATGAATCTAATACAAACATTTTGAAGACGCTCAAGTTTGATAAGTTGCTATTGGGTGACATTAAGATAACAGGCATTCGCATAGTCAAGGATAGGTAGTAAAATTGCTTGAACAAGCGAAATCTTAGTGGCGGTTGGAAGGAATTTTTTTAGTCTTCTGAGTGAGGCATAGGATGAAAAGATCTTGCGACCTAACTCGGTATGTGGGGTCGCCAACACAGTTCCTTGTCGATGATTACGCCGAGATTCTTGACTTGGTCACTAATGGGAATATGCGAATTATGAATCATCTCATCAAGGAGTAATTCAAAATCTATTTGGGACATTGTTGTAGAGCTACCGATAATAATAGCTTGAGTCTTACCAGGATTAACGGTAAGTCCGAGAGCAATACTCCAGTTGTGTATACGATTCAAGTCATCATTAAAACCTTAATAACATCATCCTTTGGAGCCTGCATCGTAGCATCGTTTACCGATTCTTTAACCCTCGTTTATATAAACACGTTAACAAAAAGGTACTAAGTTTATCTGAACTGTTTTAATAATATTTTCAGGTGTACTACAGAACGAATACATGAGGCCCTTTTCCGAGACGAATGCATTCAAGGAGGCGTCCTGTGTGTATATGTCGAAATTATTGTTTATAATTCAAAATATGGAAATGTTTATTATGATTCATAAATAACAAACGGCCGTCGGCTGGTAAACTTCGGAAATAGAATATGGTTAATTTTTGCACATTTAACTCGAAAATTAAGTTGTTAAAACAAATATAAAATATATTTAAAACTTGTTTGCATTTTTCCTTGCATTTGCACTTTTAAATTTTAACTTTCTCTTTCAAGCCCCGTTTCAAAATTAACTGACCCCTAAAACTTGAAGCCACGCCAACGGACTTTGCGAAACTAACTTTGTTTGCAATAGTATTTATCTATTACAAACCGCTGGAGTTAATTTTTTTATTGCAGGAGTTCAGCATACAGACAGGCGGCCCATTTGATGAGAAGCGGTTGCCATCGCCTATGGACATTTGCAACACCAAAGGTGCTACAAATGAGCTGTATATTTATACATATTAGATTTTAAACCAGGCGATCACCCTGCTTGACTGGATGGCTATCAAGCCATCCAGTCAGGCAAATGCCCTACCACCTGGCTGTGGGTTGTTTTGCCGCGTCTTACGACAGGCCGCCCGGCCGCAGTAAATTGTATTCTTTCTCCGTTCCTGCAAGGATTAAGTGAGTGTCTACAATGCAACCAGAATAGAATGCAATGAGATAAATTAAAAAGGTCAACAAGCACAAGTTTGAAAAACCAACCAAGAAAGATTATCTTCATCAAATAGTTGTTTCGGCATTATCAGGGCTCTACGTTTGCTTGACATTTTGCCAGATAAACGTGTATACAGGTATCTGTATGTATGAAAAGATAGTGAATAAAAAAATCATTTGAGGGGTGTAATTTAAAAACCCCCTAAATGAATGAAAGGTTCAGAAACTACCCCCCGAATTTATTCATAAACACAGTACTTAAGAATAGATAACGATTTCTTTGTGCAGTCCGTCAGGTGCCAAAGTTAACCTGTAATTTTCAGATAACTGTAATTACCGCGAAAGTTGTGGTAGTAGGCGAAACGAAGGGTGTGTGACAAGATTGTAACATGCTGAGGTACGTCTTTGCCTACCCCTACAGAAAACAGACGTGACAATATGTATCTATTTAAAATACTATACGAGTATAAAATGATAAGGAAATTCAATCACAAGCCTTAATTTCATACCACAAATATCCCAATTCAGGTCTCGAGTTTCCTCAGGTATAATCTACATACATACATACATAACTTCACGCCAGGTCCCTTGCGGGGTAGGCACGAACAACAGAGCGCCATTTAGGCTTATTCTTACACACCTCACTTGCTTCTTTGACATTCATAGCTCTTGTCATGCACGCTCGTCTGTTTTTAAGGCTCCTGAGATCGCCTTCTGCTAGTATACGATCAATTTGATCATGGAAGGTGTGTCGTGCCCTTCCGCGACCTCTGCATCCATCCATCCACTTTTGCATTGTATATCTGTTTAGCCATTCTTCCATCATTCATTCTTTCCACATGCCCGAACCACCGGAGCATTCATTTCCTTACCTTCACCCCGACACTCTCTTTCAGACCAACTCTCTTACTTCGGTATTACAGTATAATCTATTTTTTCATATTTTTAGGAAATAGTGTGTCTAATTATTTCTATCTACTTAACGAGACAAAATACTTATTACACAACTTTTTTGCAACATATATGTGAAATTTGAATTTGGGAAACTTGTAAAATATAAAAGGACTAAATACCGGTTATGAACTTCAATGCATTTGATGATAGTTTAATCGGCATTCTTAACACCAGACCGACATATCGTACACTAAGCGCACTATGAATGAATATGAATTATTTTTATTGTGTGACAAATATTGCATTCACGAAAGTACTGATTATTAAAACGGCTGTTCTAAACACAGTTAACAATAGGAAAAGAAACATTTACATTGATAAAATTTTATTTTATCGCTATCGCAACTATCATAAAGTTGTGTTTAAGCAAATTTTACAGATAATGTGTGCATGTTTAGGGTTTCGATACGAAAAGGTCAGGTAATTTAACTTTTATGTGTTTACTGTCGTATACATCTGTTCGTAAATAACAGCTCAGCCAGTCACATGTCTATCAGAAATCATTTATTCATAACAAAGTTACACGTCAATTAAATCCACAGGTCATTAATAAAATTAAAATTACGTCATATTATGGGATATAAACTTCTCATAATTATAGAAGGTGTGCTAGACTAACCATTTCCTGAACCGTGTTTTAAATAAACCGACGGATGGAGACTCCGTTATCCTAATCGGTAGTTTATTGTATATTGGCGGTCTCATGACATGTGTCAATCTCCCCGATTTCTCAAGTTTATGTTTTATATTACTCATGTCATTCCTATGCCGAGTGAATTGCGTATGCACGTCACTACGCTTGGCGTAGGTATGAACGTTAAGCCGCACATACACCGCAACTTGATATATTAGTATAATATCCACAGCGATTCTTATCAATTGCTGTAAACGAACACATAGAACTTACAATTAGTACACTGTTTTAAAAATGCATTTTTTAATATTTTAAGGGGGTCCGAAAGCACAAGTTGAAATTTAAAACTTAAGTAATGTTGTTAACGGGTGAAGTGGAAGATACCTGGTTTTTTACAAATATTTTTTGTATAGGTATCTATAATATTATAAAATTCTAAACATGTCGTGTCTGTACATTAAAATTATTAACGACTGGAATAAACGATGGAGAACACAATGCAATTTTTAGATTTCTTGTCTGTTATCTGTCTGTTGGTTTCGTGAAAACTGCTGAGCCGATTTCGATGCGGTTTTCGCAGATAGTCAGAAAGTTTTTAGACTTAAAATATGCGCTACTTTTTATGCCGGGAATCACGCGGGATTTTTATGGGCATGATTTTAAAAGAGCAAAATTGTAAAAAGAATCGAATTCCAATGCGGTTTTTTCACGGATCGACAGCAATCTTAATGTAATAAATGTGTGATTTTTTATACCGAGAATCCCGCGGGAGTTATCCGGGAGCGTTCTGAAGTTATTCGGGTGCATTAAGTTAGCTTATTCCGACACAGTTTTTATTTAAACGATATCTTACATGTTTTTGAATGCTCTGGTACTTTGTGTCCCAGAAATCCCGTGGGAATTCAAAGTCAAGGGTGGACAAAGCCCCGGGCATATCCTAGTGTTATATTTAAATAGAAGTAGAAAAGATCGCTTTTTGTTTATATAGGTGTCAATATTTCTGATAAATTAAATCTTTCGGCTGGTAAAACACATACACATACACAAGCACAAACACCGGGCTCCTGCTTAAATTAGATAACGAAACTGGCCACAACCTGCTAGGGGCAAGCAAACAGGTTGACGGCCCAAAGTGGTTACCGCCGCCTATGGCTATTAGCAAATTTTCGGAGGAGAATGTGGAACCTGGCCACTGATGCCGGAACTCAATTCAAAGTTTTTATGGCGGCACACTCTAGAGTACGGGTGGTAGCCATCCAGTCGGGTTAATGCCCTGCTACCTCGCTGTGGATTGTTTTGTTGCTTCTTACGACAGGCCATCCGGCCGCAAGAATTATTAGTATTATTTTTCGGTTACTGCACGGAGAAAATTTGGATCAAGTACATTGGATCAAGGCCTTTTTTGTAAAGTATTCAACGCTATACAATAACGATCTGAAGTTATTTGTTTGTCAGTTTAGAATTTCAGATAATTAAATTATATATCAGCCAAAAAAGGCAAACTTGGGAATAGAGAGAGAGAGAGCTACAGTGATAAATTACAAAAGTTCAAGTTACCTTATATAGAGTTTGTATGTACTTAATCTTTTCAGATTATATAACTCTATACACTTATCTTCTCTCATTATGAAGATATACTAAGAATATGTTATTTTGTTGGCTTTAATTTCATGGACAACAAAATGGCACGAACGTGCTCTATCTTCGCGGATAAACTTTACTCCTAATCAACATATTTATAAATTATTATCCTGACAATAATATTATTGTTAAGATATGAGATAGTATGTCTGCAATTTGTATGTGACTTACATATCATGAAAGGGGTAAACAGGGCGGGGGGGTACTTGTAGTTTAATAAATTGTGTTTGGAAAACTCACTTAGTATACGATTGATGCCAGAGTTGGTTGTATGGTATTTATTGTTAGTGGTATATTTGCATCAAGGTCAAAAAATAAACATACTATTTTTGTTGTGTCACTTTTGTTTTCTCATATGTCGTTTGGGGGAATTTGAAGTAAATGCATTTAAATGTAATACTCAGCCTTAGCTTAAGGATGAAGTCGTCACAGCGTCGCTTTGGTTTTACACAGTTATGAGTCGACAATGTATGCATAACTAATTTAACTAAAAAAATTATATAACTTCCCCAATATATGAAGATTGCTTCTGGTAATTGGATAGAGACCACATTGAAATATTCAGGTTTTCATTATTATATAATCCTGGATTTCTTGCGGTTGTAAGCCGCAGACAAACCGATGCACTTAGGAGACCGTTAATAGCACATTAGTCTCCAGCAGAAGTCTATATCATGCGTCAGTCACATATAGAAGATGAAGATTTGGAACTAATTTTTTAATAACAGCCTACACATATAATTGTGGAAAGCCTCCATGTTTTCAATACCATTTTAATCTAATTAGTCAAGCCCACTGAGTGAAGGTATTGTGGCGAACGATGGTGGAACCATCTAGTTAGTTTTAGAACTTTTAGAAAATCTAGAAAAATCTAAAACAAAAAGACAAGGATATATTTAGAAAAGGATAGACGATAAATGAAAGAAAGAGATAGATAGATGTTAGACAGAGATAGACGACGAAAGAAGGAAAGAGATAGATAGATGTTAGAAAGGGATAGATGTATAAACGAAAGTTCCCGAACAGAATGTTCGGGAAAGAAAAGACAGAGATAGATAGATGGGTTCTAGAAAATTCTTCCAGGTATATAAACAGCGTAAGGCGCGCCTACCGGGCAGTTTTAAAGTTGAGTTCAGTTCAAGACGGTGAAACGACAAGTGCGATACTAAAGGGTTATCAGAGAAGGTTAATAGAGTACAGAGACGGATTAAGTGGTGAATTTAGTGACAAGTTTGGTGGACAGATACGCGAAGGAGGTGTTTAGCGTAGTTCGAAGGAGGAACCAGAAGCGAGCTACCCGCGATAATATTGGAGGTGGTCCGCGCAATATCGGCGACGGTATTGAGGGTGTGACAACTTATCGTCGGAACTGTGCATCGTTGGTCGTGCGTATAGGGGCAACCCTACAGAGAGGTACTACGTGCGGCTGTGTAAGTCAATAAACGCTTTTAAATTAAAAACTGGTGTTTTCTTCCAATCCATAAATGCGTAACCCCGCTCGCACGTAACATTTGGTGTCAGAAGTGGGATTGGAAGATAAAATGCCAGTAATGCCAAGAAACGGCATCAACACCCGTGCTAGGGCCGCCGCCCAGCAACAAGAGAATTTGGTACCAGAGAGCTCCGTTGAAGAAAACCCTGGGGAGTTAAACGATCCTGTTGAGGGGACTTCAACCTATTCATCGAGTACGCAGCCCCCTAAATCGGATTTCTGGACATTGTTAGAGCAGATGCGAGCAATGCAAGAAGAACAGGCCCGTCGTCAGGAGGAACAGCTACGAGCAATTCAAGACGAACAAGCCCGCCGTCAGGAGGAACAAGCTCGCCGCCAAGAGGAACAGCTGCGAGCGATGCAGGACGAGCAAGCTCGCCGTCAGGAGGAGCAAGCTCGCCGTCAGGAGGAGCAAGCTCGCCGTCAGGAGGATCAGCTGCGCGCCGTGGAAGAACAACTGCGTGCTCTGGGGGAAGAGCAGAGAACCAGTGAAGGCAGTATTCTAGAGGCTATTAAAGATAGTGCACAGGCAGTTGAGGAGGTAAGAAATAAGCTTCAGGTACATGAAGAGTGTCTATCTGGGCATGAGGAACGAATTTCAGCCATGGAAGAAGATTTGCATAGAATAAAGGTTAGGGGTGTGCCAATCTCAACGGTGACAACTCCATATGCCATGAATTTTAAGGCACCTCCTTATGATGGAGCTTCTTCATGGGCAGCTTACAGGCGGCAGTTCGAAGCGGTGGTACAGATAAATGGATGGGATAGTGAACAAGCTAGGACTGCGCTTGTTTTGGGACTCCGGGATAAAGCGACGAATGTGTTGGAGGCAGTCTGCAAGGATGCCTCTTATGAGCAACTAATGGAAGCTCTGGAATCACGGTTTGGTGACTCTCATTTAAAGCACGTGTTTCGAGCCCAACTTCGAGAGCGTTATCAGAGACCTAATGAATCGCTGCAGCAGTGGTCACTGGAGGTAGAGAAGCTGGTGCGAAAGGCATATCAGAGTTCGCCTTCGACACTTGTTAACAGCATACTCCTGCAAACGTTTGTGGACGGCATATCTGACGTTGAGATAAGAGCAGCTGTCCGGTTAGGCCATCATGATAACATGAAGGATGCCTTAGCACACGCTTTAGAGGTAGAAGCTGTTCGCCGAGATTCGAGGAGCGGACGCATACGTGAGATCACGTCAAGCGATGATTCCACGGCAGGTGGAAGGACTTTTGCATTCAGATGTTATGCCTGTGGAGAGCGAGGACATTTCCGAAGCAGGTGCCCAAATCGACCCTATGGAAGACAAAGAACTGACGCTAGTGCACAGGCGTCAGAAAATCAGGAAAACTAGATAAAGTCAGAGCTGCGGGGTGGGCGCTGGCTGGTAGACGAATAACCCCAAGAATAAGGATTTATCAAAGCTCAGATGGGAACAGTCTAACTGTTGATGGAATAGTTAATGGAGTTGCTTGTTTACTGACCATAGACACTGGAGCTTCACGTACCGTAATTGGACCGCAATTAATGAGGAGAAATGGTAAAGTAACTAATGAAAGTCGGACGGTCCAGCTCACGACGGCTACCGGCCAGCGTGTACCAGTAAAAGGAGAGCAGAAAGTAGCTATCAAGGTTGGTGACAAGCTTTATTGGCACCGAGCGATAATAGCCGACATTATGGATGATTGCATAATTGGACTGGATTTCCTCAGAAATCATCAGTGTAACCTTGACATACAGAAGGGCATTCTTAAGTGTGGAGCCATGGAACTCCCAATGAAAGGTGGCAGCGGAGGTAGAGTGTATACCTTCCGGGAAAATGATGGAATAGATCTCAGTAAGATTATGGAAGGATGCAAAGAGGATTTAACAGCCATGCAGATGGCAAAGGCTGAAAGTCTATTACAACGATACTCTGAAATGTTTTCGAAAGACGACAAGGATATTGGCAGAACCGGATTAGTTCGGCACCGAATTAATATTGGGTATGAACATCCGATCCGACAACGACCACGTCGAGTTCCATTTTCTAAAGAAAAGGAAGTTGATGACATGATCAAGGAAATGGAACAAAATGGGGTAATAGAACCATCTATTAGCCCGTGGTGCTCTCCTGTGGTCTTAGTAAAGAAAAAGGATGGAACTACTAGGTTCTGCGTAGACTACCGTCGATTGAATGATCTCACGAAAAAGGACAGTTATCCCTTACCAAGGATAGATGACACTCTCGACACTTTGAATGGTATGACGTGGTTTTCTACCCTAGATTTGAAGAGTGGATACTGGCAGGTAGAGATGGACTCAAAGGATAAGGAGAAAACTGCGTTCTCTACTGGTAAAGGATTATGGCAATTTAAGGTGATGCCATTTGGACTATGTAATGCTCCAGCTACATTTGAACGTTTAATGGAAAGAGTCCTAGAGGGCTTACTAGGAGAAACTTGTTTGGTTTATCTCGATGACATCATTATTGTAGGTCGAAATTTTGATGATCATTTGAAGAAGTTGGAGATGGTGTTCGAGAAACTGAGAAGCGCAAATCTCAAGCTAAGTTTGAAGAAATGTTCCTTCTTCAGACGACGAGTACTTGGGTCATGTTATTTCTGCAAACGGCATTGAAACTGATCCAACAAAAGTTTGTGCAGTCAAGGAATGGCCTATACCGACGGATAAAACAAAAGTTCGCGCATTTTTAGGACTCTGCTCTTATTACCGACGGTTCGTTAAGAATTTCTCACAAGTGGCAACCCCTTTACATAAATTGACCGAGAAGAAACGGACATTTGTTTGGGATCAGGAATGTCAAATGGCGTTTGAGGAACTGAAGCAGCGCTTATGTAATACACCAATACTTGGCTATCCAGACAGGGTCAACGATTTCATAGGTGACTGTGACGCAAGTAATACAGGTATTGGCGGAGTACTTTCTCAGAAGAAAGGAGATCAGGAAGTTGTCATAGCGAATTTCAGTAAGTCTTTGTCAAATTCAGAAAAAACTACTGTGTTACCCGGAGAGAATTGCTAGCAATAGTCAAAATTTTACAGCATTTTAAGAAGTACTTATTAGGACGAAGGTTTCTGGTCAGAACGGATCATGCGGCATTAAAGTGGCTGCTGCAATTTAGGAATCCGGAAGGTCAAGTTGCGCGTTGGATTGAACAACTGCAGGAATACGATTTTGAGGTGGAACACCGAAGTGGAAGAAGTCATGGAAATGCTGATGCTTTATCCAGGCGACCGTGTTCAGAGGATTGCAATAATTGTATTAGACAAGAGGAGAAAGATGGTGCTATTTACATTAAAGCAATAAGAACGGACGCTCTTAATGATAAGTGGAGTCAAGATGTTCTACGGAAGTCACAAGAGGAAGATGAAGATCTGAAACCCATCTTGCTTTGGAAAAAGGCTAATAGATCTCGACCTGATTGGAGTGATATTGCTGGTTTTAGCGCAACAACTAAGGCCTATTGGGCGCAATGGAATAGTCTGGTGCTTAATGACGAACTATTATGTCGAAAATGGGAGAATCCATCTGGTAATGAAAGTCATTTGCAAATAGTAGCGCCCAAGTCTAAAATCCCGGAAATTTTACGGGTGTATCATGACGGCACTTCAGGAGGACATCTTGGTGTGAAAAGGACTTTGATGAAAGTGCGTCAACAATTTTACTGGCTTCATTGCAGGGAAGATGTTGAGGAATGGTGTAGGAATTGCATAAGGTGCGCCTCTGTGAAAGGACCCCAAACACGAAGTCGAGGTAGATTAAAATAATACAACGTGGGTGGGAACGAATTGCAATTGACGTGGCGGGACCATTTCCTTCGACAGATAAAGGGAATCGTTACATTTTGGTGGTTATGGATTATTTTACTAAGTGGCCAGAAGCTTTTGCAATTCCAAACCAGGAAGCGGCTACGGTAGCGGATAAATTAACGAAAGAAGTTTTCTGCCGATTTGGTTTACCCCTGGAGATTCACAGTGATCAGGGTCGCAATTTTGAGTCTCAAGTCTTCCAAGAGACCTGCAAGATACTTGGAATACACAAGACTCGAACTACCCCGTATCACCCACAATCTGATGGAATGGTAGAGCGGTTTAACCAAACTTTAGAACGGCATCTGGCGAAGGTTGTGGATTCTCTTCAACGAGACTGGGATGAGTACATTCCCCTCTTTCTCCTAGCATATCGAACGGCTGTTCATGAGAGCACTTCCACAACGCCAGCTCGTGCTAATTTTGGAAGGGAACTTCGACTTCCAGTGCAACTTCTTTCAGGATGTCCGCCTAATACTCCAAGTTGTGTTTCGGACTATGTACAAGACTTAAGAAGGAGGATAGAAGAAATTCATGACCATATGAGAATAGAAAATCTACAAGCCAGTGAACGGATGAAAACCCGTTACGATAGACGTGCTAACTTTGATGAAGGCTCATTGGTCTGGCTTCATAATCCTGTTCGACGTAAAGGAAAATCTCCAAAATTGCAATCAAGTTGGGAAGGACCTTACACAGTAGTCACTAGGATTAATGATGTTACCTATCGAATTCGGAAATCGTCAAGGAGCCCTGCAAAAATAGTGCATATAGATCGACTAGCGAAATTTCATGGTTCTAACGATGCTCGGGACGCGCACGTTTTAGGAGGGGGTAGTGTGGCGAACGATGGTGGAACCATCTAGTTAGTTTTAGAACTTTTGGAAAATCTAGAAAAATCTAGAACAAAAAGACAAGGACGGATATATTTAGAAAAGGATAGACGATAAATGAAAGAAAGAGATAGATAGATGTTAGAAAGGGATAGATGTATAAACGAAAGTTCCCGAACAGAATGTTCGGGAAAGAAAAGACAGAGATAGATAGATGGAATCTAGAAAATTCTTCCAGGTATATAAACAGCGTAAGGCGCGCCTACCAGGCAGTTTTAAAGTTGAGTTCAGTTCAAGACGGTGAAACGACAAGTGCGATACTAAAGGGTTATCAGAGAAGGTTAATAGAGTACAGAGACGGATTAAGTGGTGAATTTAGTGACAAGTTTGGTGGACAGATACGCGAAGGAGGTGTTTAGCGTAGTTCGAAGGAGGAACCAGAAGCGAGCTACCCGCGATAATATTGGAGGTGGTCCGCGCAATATCGGCGACGGTATTGAGGGTGTGACAACTTATCGTCGGGACTGTGCATCGTTGGTCGTGCGTATAGGGGCAACCCTACAGAGAGGTACTACGTGCGGCTGTGTAAGTCAATAAAAGCTTTTAAATTAAAAACTGGTGTTTTCTTCCAATCCATAAGTGCGTAACCCCGCTCGCACGTAACAGTATTATAGCCCACTGGCCAAGACATTCGTCTCATACCGATGAGTTATGTTCAAACCCCGGTAGAGACCATTGCATTAGGTAGGGTAGCCAATTTTTTGGAGTAATATGCATTGCTATATTTGCGACATGCTGACAATGATGAAAACAATCGTAAGTTAAATCTTCTTATTGAGACCACTGATGTGAGAAACCCGACTATCTGTCTGTGACAAGCTAAAATTCGATTTTCCTCAAACTAGAAGACACCAGCACAGCAGTAAGAAGTTAGTATTTATATTTTACTACTAGTGCACCCATAGCTTGTTTATAACAATATAAATACGAACATAGTATTATAAAAATACTTAAATTCTAGTATTCAGACTATTGTAAAAATCTATTCAAAAACTCACGATGCACAATAACTTCCAAGCGGATCTTGTATTTTTTGCCACACAATGTATTTTGGCGTTAGAATAGTTATTTACATAGATACAAAGCATTAATTAGTACCCAAATGTATGTTAAAAATGATAATATCAATAAAATTATTTCACTATGTCATCGCGGTTGGTATTACATGTACCGATGGTTTTGATAACTCTTTAAACCGAAGAACGTTGGAAGACAACGAACATTTCAGGTTATCAATTGTATAATATAAATATATGTATATAACTTACCCAAGTCAGACAGGCTAACTTTCTCCAGGAACGGATCTGCCACAGGCAACTGTAAAGGAAACGTGTTTCTTATTTAGCTAATCTTCAAAAGTTACACATAATTACTATTAACGATGTTGTGAGAAAAAAGGAGATCATAATCGCTTAGTCTTTTGTTGTATGGTGTATTGCGATAAGTATAAATAAGGTCATTGACAGTCTACGAAAACATAAATAAAAATATTCAAATGGCGGGGAATTTAACAGCACATTGACTATATACAGGTTACAATACAAACAAACTGCATTATTGTCTTCTTTTATAAAATAGATTATCTAGCTATAAATTACATTAACCCTGGACATGCATATCACCTAAGCCATGAGGTCAAGGTAGCGTAATAGCTAGCACACGCGTCCCAAACAAAAAGGGCGCGGCTTGGAATCCTGGCCGGAACGCTTGCTCCACTTAGGCAGTTACTGACTGTGTGTATTGTTACAAATACAACGTGTTAACAAAGATGAAGTAAACATCATGATGAAATCTGTACATCGAGATAACCGACGTCTCATACCTGCCAAGCCGCCATGGACAAGCGTGGCGGGTATACTGTCCGATCCCCTATAGTGGGAGGCCCGAGCCCAGCAGTGGGATATTTATGGGCTGTTATTACGCATATCATTGGTCTTATTTAAATTATCTTACAGTAAAAGTCAGCAGATGTGTTATAAAAGTTTTATACGACTTTGTATTCGTAAAAAATGGTTGGGTGCGCTCTGGGAACTAGCATTTTCAGAGATAAAAGGTATCCCCTGTTATTGCTGTCCTTTAGCATATATATGTGTACTAAAGTACGTGAATATTGGCGGACATTCAAGGCTGTAATACAAGCATTGACAAAAATATAGATATTTATTTAATTTTAGGAAGACTTAGGCCTAGAACGCACTAGCGGCTGGCCGCACATCAATTTTTACATGAAACCGCATGATAACAGCGCACTGATTTGCGGCCAGTCGTCAACCGCTCCGATTGTGGGTACTGGGGCTGCGATCAGCCGCACCGGTTGAATGATGCGGCGCGCCGGATCCCCTCCACGCACGGCGCGGTTAGCCGCAAACGCCTCGTTCGTCGCTACGACTTTATACAAATTAGATGAACATAAACTTATATATTTCACTAGTTTGCCAGGTGGCCTTCGGACGCGAATTCGTATCTCGCGGAAACAATCTTATTTTACTGGATTTAAATATTCTTTGCTGATGCCGTTATCGATAGTCCATAGATGTACAAAATGCTATGATACAAAGTTCATTTCTAATATAACAACCTTTTCTTTACATAAAGATAGAAAAATGCATATTCAAACAAAGCCATTCTCACATTTTGTTTATTGTTATTGTTTGTTATTCGTATTTATTATTGTTATTTACACAGTAAGATTGATTTATAATCGTGATTAAAATATATTCCGACATTTAACTCAATACGAGCAATAAACACAATAACAAATTTGAGCGTAATATTCGAAATAATATTTCCAATGAAAAGGATGAAAAACCAATGTATATTTAAGCTAAACTGAATCCACATTTATCAAACTTTTTCAGCTGAAACGATCGACTTATTTCTAGAGTAGTTTACCAGCTCGAAACTTTTCCAACTTCAAACGGATACCGGCTTATCTTTTCAGAGCACTGCATCGTGAGTTTTTGAATGGATTCTTACAATAGTCTGAATACTAGAATTTCAAAATTTAATAATACTAAAGTTCGTATTATACTGTTATATACAGGTGGGAATGTTACTCTATAATAGTCGTATTTTGCACATTTTTGACCATAACGTGAGTTGTTTTTAATTCTTAATGAAAAATAACAGTCACCAAATTTAGTACCCGGTTTGACAGTATAATAATGATAGTTAGACAGGCAACAGTTTATTGTTCACCGAGTACACAATTATAAAAAACAAAAAATGTACAATTAGATTGTCATGGCAAAAACAATAGGCGGCCTTATCGCTTCAAGCAATCTCTGTCAGGCAAGCTAACTTAAGGAATATTATTTTCAAATATAATGTTTAAGTTCTAATTTTCTCGTAGTCCACCCATTAAGTATTAAAAATAAACATATCCGTAAATTTTATACCTACTACATTATTGTAGAGATAGGAAGGTCCATGTGTTCCAAATATCATATCTGTAACCTTAATATAGTAGAATTATTTTCTCCGTGCAGTTTGGGTTATAAATAATCAGAGCGGCGAAGCGAGTATTTCGCTCTCTCTTCCACTCACGGGCCTTATGGGCAGGCATAGTGATACGCATTATTGTTGTCGATAAGCGTTATTGATAGTGGATTTAGTTTTGTCATTTTGTGGGTTAGTGATATAAATGAAAGAAAAAAAATAGATTAAACCACGTATTTATTAAAATAAGAATTAATTAGGTATCTATGTATTAAAAAACTATAAGTACAAAAGTTTAGAATGTAACAGTTATATTAAAATAAATATAAATACTTCTATCTAAGTATTAACAGCAAAAAAGATAATAATGATTTTTATAAGAATGATAATCTTTCTTTGATAAGAATGAGTTTTTATCGATAATGGCGTTGCGCCCGCGCATCATGCTCACCGCCCTAGCCGGGCTGAGGCCGAGTTTGATTTATGACCTAAACTGCACGGAGAAAATAATTCTACTATACCTTCAAGATAATCAGCTATGCCACAGGCGGATACCATAGAAAGACCGACCCTAAGGCAGTTTCTAGATACAGTTTATTTTTTGCAGTAGTTATTACAACGGCTGATTTGCCGCCTGAAGTTACGTTGTTCAGTGTGGTATGGGAGTCTGTCGACGACACCCGATGTTTTACGGTAGTATGTATGTATTTCCGTAACAGCGACGAAAGCTGCAAATGTTTTAAAATGGACACAAATCATTGTATTGTCCGGTAGTTTGCCGTATCAGGCTCATTGAATTATTCTACGCCGCGGATATCACACCTTACCGTTAAGAAATCGTGCCGTGAGCAAGAGGCCTGAGGCTTTACTTATACCTATAGGCATCAGAAAATAGCTTTGCCAAATTGTCGAAAGAGTTCGGGTTGCACTATTTTTATTATTAGAAAATTTACAATACCGTTTCATTGCCTTTTTAATTTGATAGCTTCTTTAGATTAGTCGCAGAAGGTAACGTAATACCATATTTTGTTCCGAAAGTAACAACTGTGTTGTTTCCTTTAAATTGTTAACGCAACCTTAGTTTGGAGTGGACTATAAAATATAGTAAAAATATAAGAAATAATAATTTTTAAATCTACTATTACCGTCCTCTTATAATCACAAACTTACCCACAGTTTCTCCTCTAATTACTATAATTTTTCACAGCATAGGCTGTCGAACTTCAGAATGTATATTTACATACACACAATAACAATTAAATTAGGTTGCCCGGAAGAAATCTTTTCTTTAACCATTGTAATTATTATTTTGGTTAGCATTAAAGCGTTATGCATCTAACTAATAAAGAAAACAATGCACACCTGGTTTATTACCTTTCCCGCATTTGGACTTCTTTTGTTGTTGTTTTGTTGTCGTGTTGTTTTGTTGTTGTTGTTGTTTTTGTTGTTTAAAATTTGTAATTAAGAAAACATTCTATTGTTATTGTACTTGTTTTATGGCAGTCATTAGACAGGTGTGTCGAACTAATTCTTGGAAATGATTGTTTTGTGTCTCGACATATTGTATTTGTACAGTATAAAAGGAATGCCCGAGCGGAGGGGTGAGTCAGTCAAGCGAGAACTACGATACGAGCAAGACGTACATTCGATAAGCGATATAGTGACGGATTTTGCGCGTGTTATTGTATCGTGCAGTTTGTACCGGTTGCGTCCAGTTATATTTGTACCTGTGTTATACGTGTTTGAATAATTCTAATAAACTCTATAGTAATTTCAATGGCATTTTAATTCGAGTTCCACGCTCTTAACAATAATAAAGGGCTGATGCCAATCCACGATCACCATCTCAGTCCAGAATCAAAACGGGCTAAAGATATATAATAAAGAATATAATTACAACATGTATACTGACCCCTCTTGAATCTCTAAACAATATAGCCGCATGATGTGGGTCCAATAAAGCGTCAGAAGCACGATGACGAAAGGTGGGCACGTTGCCGAGCGATGATCGACGTTTTTCCGCTTCTTGCGACGCTGCACGGCGCAGATGGGCTCCTGGGAACAAGCAAATATAAAACATAAATACAAAAAACTAAAAGGTATACCAACATTTTTATGTATTATCTATTCTGTGATACATGTTATGTGCATAGCGGCCCATGAACTATAATGATTCCATAGAGGTGACAAACATTCACTGTTTTCGTCATTTACAGTTTATGTCTTAATCAATACCTCAGAAACGATTTCAACGTATATTGTTCAAACTAATTTGACTTAACTAATTTTGAAAAAAAGAATTGTAACTCTGCAACCTTATTGTTTCTTTTTTGAGAGTTTTAAAGAAAGTTATAAAGGGGCTACACAAATTTTGTTTACTTTGAAATCTAATACCTCTCGACCTATTGGTTTAAATAAAAAAGTCATCAAAATATCACCATGACTTTTCAAGACTTGACTAATGGCTATGCAATCCTAAAAATAACTCAGACAACGCCGCTTTAGCCCAAGCCCTAATATAATTTTATTCATTAATTATTCCAGCTTCATTCAAAGTATAACAACTATCTTTTCAAGTTTTATATCTACAACCCATCTCAATGCATATTAACGTTTCATTATAAGCATTACGTTATTAGCTACTAGCTGTTGCCAGCGGTTTCGCTCGCGTATGTTAAAAATAGTCATAGTTTGAGTAGTCAAAAAAAGTTAAAAAGTACCCTTTTTCACCCTATTAGGAGTTAAATTTCTAAAGTATAACTTTGAAAAACAAATTGAAGTGACTTTTTTTTTACAATCGTTGTGATTTGAAACTCGATGAATCGAAAAAACGAACGAAACGAAACGACACTAAAAAAAAAAACTAAAAAAAAACACGCTTTTATAAAAAATCCAACTAAAAAAACAAAAAATAAAATTTAATATAATATAAAAAAGCGTGGGGTGTATTCAAAGCGCTTTTTAAGATATTATATTATTAATTGAATACACCCCACGCTTTTTTATATTATATTAAATTTTATTTTTTGTTTTTTTAGTTGGATTTTTTATAAAAGCGTGTTTTTTTTAGTTTTTTTAAACTATTATTTATTTTTCATTTTTTAGTTGATTTTTGTTTAAATGTTTTTAAATACAAGCTTTTGAGATCCTGCATATCATGTAGCAGCAGAGTGCTAGCCAAGACAAGTAAAACGAGCCCAAACACGACGGGTCTATCTTGTTTAGTACAGGAGTTCCTATGGCCACCTTCCGACTCCATCATCAGATCAGCTCCATGGTACCATATTATTGCATTGTCACGCGATATAAACATACGAGCCCAAACACGAAGGGTCTATCTTGTTTAGTACAGGAGTTCCTATGGCCACCTTCCGACTCCATCATCAGATCAGCTCCATGGTACCATATTATTGCATTGTCACGCGATATAAACATACGGGCCCAAACACGAAGGGTCTATCTTGTTTAGTACAGGAGTTCCTATGGCCACCTTCCGTCTCCATCATCAGATCAGCTCCATGGTACCATATTATTGCATTGTCACGCGATATAAACATACGGGCCCAAACACGAAGGGTCTATCTTGTTTAGTACAGGAGTTCCTATGGCCACCTTCCGACTCCATCATCAGATCAGCTCCATGGTACCATATTATTGCATTGTCACGCGATATACACATACGTGCAAAATTTCAGCTCAATCGGAAAACGGGAAGTCGGTCAAATTTAGGGGTCGGTTACAGACATACTGACTGACATACAAGTGAAGCTAATATAAAGCGTGTAATAAACACATAAATCTATAGGACTAAGCCTGAGAGAGAATGAGATAGAGTACATTGTATTTAATCATTTACACACTATGCTCATACAGATAGATTGAACATAGATACAAAATGATGCAAGTTTATGTTTATATACATCACTTTGGTTGATTCATCCAAAATTGAAAGACATAAATAAACTGTACAATGTTGACTTATGAGTTCACAACAAAATCATACTAAACTTGTCAATTAAAGCAGCAAATAATATATATATATATATATATATATATATATATATATATATATATAAACTTTACCTAGAATAAGGTTATTATAATTTATTGATTAAAGTAGCTCGTTTAAAAGGTACATACAATTGACACCTGACTAATTTCTGACGACACTTAATTTAATTAAGTGGGCCAATTTCATTAAGACAATGGTATTTTATTAGTCACACCAACGCCTTTGTTATGTTTGCATGCGTCTGACAGAATTATTTACATTTTTATAATTTTTTTTGGTCAGCATTTTGTGCTTCTTATTGTAGCGATACTTTTTCTTTCCTACCACATCACTAGTCTATGGAAATACTTCTAAAATAAAAAAGACTATGTAAGGGACAGTATAGGAATTCGTGGAAGGCGAAATAGTACGAGAGAAAGCCACTTTGGAAATGATTTACTGCAGTTTTGTCACATATATATATTATTATATAGATTCAAGTGTTGCCTTCCTCATAGTTCCTTCAAATAACTACACATTCGTTAAAATGTATGTTATGCTTTAAACATATTCCAAAACGGTAGGTATATATTTTTGAGTTTCTAAGTTAATCTAGGTATCAAAATAGTCTTGATATAATTATATTCAATTGTGCCCGAGACGTCCGCTTTAGAGCCTAGAATCCGTTTACTTTTTTATTTTACTTCTTTTTATTAATTTCGCAGTTTTCGGCACGCATATCACGTTTCACGATGTCAAGCTAACATCTTCTGCCCATTCTTTTTATGGGTGACCTGACGGTGGCGGTATGGCTGGACATTGAGCCCTATTAAATTTAATTTCAATACTTCGTTCGACATAATTATTTCTTCTGCGTATATGTATGTTGGTAGAAATATTTATTAAAGAGTTTCAATACATAAACGATTTATAATGCGAGATAAACCTTACTTCATGGCCAATTAATGGTGAATGTATATTGTATACTATTTTGTTATTAAATCCGATATGCGAAGCCATTTGTCTGAGATTTAGAAATCGATATTAATTATCAGATTAAAATACCAGTTCGTGTTAAAATACCAGTGTGAAATACAATATAAAACTGTTCATTTGAGACAAGAATACGTTTCTGTTTTCAATAGCCATTAAATTCTGTCTTTATTTAGGAAGTAGTTTCATTTAAAACAATGAAATGATTATGCTCACATCGGCCTCCTCGTCAATGACAGTGCTTTAATCAGGACTTGTTTTTTAATTTATAGCTCGCCACACCTTCGGCTTTGATTTTGCCAATTTCAGGGTTACAAAACACAGGTGCTCAGTTCTACGTAAATTTAGCAGATTAGGGTAATAGTACAATCATTTGGTAGTTTTGCATAAGTACTACAAATTTTTTGCGGGAGATTGTAAAATGGGTAGTTTTCTAGATTTCGATGTGCTCTTTCCGAATTTTAACTTTTCCACATCGTATATTTGCCGCACGCGTCGCGATATTACAAATAATGCACCAACTTGCAGTTTTTTAGAAAATATCTCCTTTCCGAGTCATTTTTAACTGACTTCCAAAAGAAGGAGGTTCTCAATTCGACTGAGTGTTTATTTTTATGTTTGTTACGCGATTGCTCTATCAACTACATTTAAACAAAACTACAGCAAAAGGGATCCAGTACTACTAATATTTTTTCCGTGAAGGTTTAACAGACAGATCAAGTTACATCGCATTTTTATAGCTGATAATTTTAATATCTATAAACTTGAGAAATGATTGGTCTCCCATAAAAACTTTCATCCTCATTTCAACCCGTTCTAGTTTTATTTATCTATCCCCCGTTTATCTAGATGTAAACTACATAAATGATAAAAATAACCAAAATGCCAAAAATGACCAAATTGACCAAAATTACCTGGTAACCACCAAGTAACCTTCTTGCGGTCTATATACAATTTTCTTTAATTAATTTAAATTCTTCCTTCAAAACTGACGGCGCGCGTTCTCCTTTCGCACGCATGTCCTTCATACATTGTCATGTCATCAATAAATTAAATTACGTCGCCTAACAACTTGTACATATTTAATAAAATAACATAACATAAAATATACCACGACCGCAACACATAAATGTGTATATTATGTAAATAACCCGCTCCGTACCGCAATTATAAAATATAATAAACATATATAATATAAAATGCAATAAATACATCATACACGTCAAATAATATACTATAAATATAAAAATACAACAACTGAAGTGAAGTGTACTGAGGAGCAGAGGAGCAGCTGCATTTCATGCCCATTAACCTACCTGGTTACGTGTGTGCTTAATCTCATATTCCATCTAAAATGGGCATAGTTCATTATTATTAAAAAAACCCAGCGCAGCCGCAATATGACCAAAATGACTAAAATTACCAAAATATCCACAATTACCAAATTGACCAAATTGATAAAAATGACCAAAATGAACAATATGCCCAAAATGACCCCATTGACCAAAATGGTAAATCACAAAAAACCTGTCCTAGTTTCTGGGATAACGTTTACATAAATCTATTCCATTACCGGGATAAAAAGTATCCCTTGTGCACCCTCGATATTAAAGTTACATATGTACCAAATTTCAGCCAAATCGGTCCAGTAGTTTTTTTGTAAAATCATAACAAAGAGACAAATATATTTTTATCTCGATAACTATCCCATTTTTCGGGCAAAAAAGTACCCTATTTTCATCCTTACCACCAAAAAAAATATATACTAGGTTTCAGCCAAATCGATCCAGTAGTATTTTCCGTGAAAACGAACAGACAGAGTTACTTTCGCATCTGTAATATTAATAAGGATACATTTGAGTTTTGATTTAGTATGAAATCATCCTGATATGATTCTAAACGTATTTAGAATAGAGTTCATTTTTCGAAAGTGTCAACGTTGTTCGTGTTCCGATATATTCAGGTAAGAAGGGTGATTCTACTTCTTAAACTATTAGACGACCTTGTTTGTATCGATATTAATGATCATTTTGGATGTTCTTAACTGTATACTGTTCAGTATTTGATTATTTTGATTGTTCCTTTCTATGTGACGCTGACTGTCAAACCCCAGGACCCCATAAATAAGTGTTTATACGTACACGAAATTTAACAGGAAGGTGTAGTATATAGTGAAATTGCAAGAAAAAAATAAGATTACGGATGGTTTCGCAATGTACGAGTATAATAGCGTCTTTACAAAACGACAATTTTCCTTTATGACTTTTTAGTAGTCAACAAGTAAACAAATACGATCCATACATACAATGCTCTTAATTTTCAATTCATTAATAACAAAGCTTTATAATCATCATTACAAAACATATGTATGACAGCAGTGTGGGTAGTAGAAGTCGAAGCAAGTAGACCGCGCGTACTCACCATGATCGAATCGTATATATTTTGAAGAATGGTTAAAGTTAAAAGCACCTCGAAAGACACACGTATGAAGAGATTAACGAAAGAAGACGAAGCGAAAATGTTTATCGGGATAGCAGCAGGCAGATATCCATCGTATACCTACCCCTACGGGGCAACAAGCGTCACAATATGTATGTATGTATATCTGTAGCACAATTTGTGCAATTCTGTCAATCAAAAACCATTACTTTCACATATACTTCATAAGATCATAAGTGTTCGACAGCTCGTATTTTGACAATGTGTCAACGTCTGTTTTTCCGTTTTATTTTACCTAACACAGTCAAATAGACTCGTCGCAAAACTAATTCAAGTACGTGGCATAATTGGATCGGTACGCCGGTTCTTAAACTATATATATATATATATATATATATATATATATAAACTAGCTGACTCGGCGAACTTCGTACCGCCTTATTCAAATAAATTAATAAACAAACAAATCGAGAAAACATGGCAAAGGGCTCATAGAATTTGAAAAATATATATAGCCTATAACCATCTACGATTAATTCCACGTCGAATGGTTGTGGTTTCATGCTGATCGGTCCAGTAGTTTTCGAGTTTACCTCGGACAAAGAAAACAAACTTTGCTTATATATATATATATATATATATAGATAGATAGATAGCCATAAACCATCTAGGAAAAATTTCGCATCGAATGGTGGTAGTTTCATGTCGATACGATCAGTGGTTTAAGCGTGATTGAGCCTCAAACGAACACCATTTTCATTATATATATATATATATATATACTAGCTGACTCGGCGAACTTCGTACCGCCTTATTCAAATAAATTAATAAACAAACAAATTGAGAAAACATGGGAAAGGGCTCTACGAATCTCGAAACCATCTACGATTAATTCCGCGTCGACTGGTTGTGGTTTCATGATGATCGGTCCAGTAGTTTTCGAGTATATAGATATATATAGATAAATAGCCATAAACCATCTAGGAAAAATTTCGCATCGAATGGTGGTAGTTTCATGTCGATACGATCACTGGTTTAAGCGTGATTGAGCCTCAAACGAACACCATTTTCATTATATATATATATAGACTAGCTGACTCGGCGAACTTCGTACCGCCTTATTCAAATAAATTAATAAACAAACAAATTGAGAAAACATGGGAAAGGGCTCATAGAATTTGAAAAATATATAGCCTATAACCATCTACGATTAATTCCGCGTCGACTGGCTGTGGTTTCATGATGATCGGTCCAGTAGTTTTCGAGTATATAGATAAATAGCCATAAACCATCTAGGAAAAATTTCGCATCGAATGGTGGTAGTTTCATGTCGATACGATCAGTGGTTTAAGCGTGATTGAGCCTCAAACGAACACCATTTTCATTATTATATATATATATAGATATATATATATATAGATAAATAGCCATAAACCATCTAGGAAAAATTTCGCATCGAATGGTGGTAGTTTCATGTCGATACGATCAGTGGTTTAAGCGTGATTGAGCCTCAAACGAACACCATTTTCATTATATATATATAGATAGATAGATAGATAGACTAGCTGACCCGGCGAACTTCGTACCGCCTTATTCAAATAAATTAATAAACAAACAAATTGAGAAAACATGGGTATATATATATATAGATATATATAGATAAATAGCCATAAACCATCTAGGAAAAATTTCGCATCGAATGGTGGTAGTTTCATGTCGATACGATCAGTGGTTTAAGTGTGATTGAGCCTCAAACGAACACCATTTTCATTATATATATATATATATATATATATATATATATATATATATATATATAGATATATATAGATAAATAGCCATAAACCATCTAGGAAAAATTTCGCATCGAATGGTGGTAGTTTCATGTCGATACGATCAGTGGTTTAAGCGTGATTGAGCCTCAAACGAACACCATTTTCATTATATATATATAGATTATATATATATATATATATATATATATATATAGATATATATAGATAAATAGCCATAAACCATCTAGGAAAAATTTCGCATCGAATGGTGGTAGTTTCATGTCGGTACGATCAGTGGTTTAAGCGTGATTGAGCCTCAAACGAACACCATTTTCATTATATATATATATAGAAGATAGATATAGATAAATAAATGCCACTTTTCGTTGTAATTTTATAATTTGAGAACTACTTTACCGATTTTGATGAAATTTTGTGTGTGTGTTTGAGTGGGTCCCGGGATGGTTTAAATCGACATTTGGAACCGGTAGGTGGCACTGAGATCGGGTTCAAGAATCCTCCTAATCACCTGGACCGATTATGGTGATTTTAATACTAACAGAGAAATAGTATAAATTAGAGATGTATTCTATGGATACCTAAAGTAATACAGCGATTATATTAATTTACCGATATACTATAATTATATTCATGGAGTTGCGTAACAAAAATACCTACAACCGCGCGGGTAAGTAACTGTCACGGCGAACTGAACGTAGCTTGATTTGTATACTCCTATGGCTTTGTGGATATTGTATTTTCTGAACTAAAATTCTATTAATGGGTAAATCTCTTGAGCTGCATCATTGCCCGCACTACGTTTTTTTAAAACTCGCGCTGTAACATTCAATTTTGGTTACAATATAATTGATTAATGTTTATTGTCCTTCCCACAAGGCATTAGATTTAAAAAAAATCTTGGTTGCGGCCAATGATGTGCAAGAATGGTAACGGGAGAACCACCATTATTTCAATTTATCTTTAACTAACATTTAAATATTACATACTTTATATATGACATATCGGTCTCCTATATACTTTTAGGTCCTTTCAATTTAATATAAAGTCGACGTAACGGGTTCTGTTGATATTCATATCTATAATTTTTAGTAATTATATCGGTATCGTTTTTGTATTGGTATCGTATCGTCAAAATCCCGTATAGAGGCATCCCTAGTATAAACCTTTGTGTCAATATGAAAGAGGCAGAATATAGTATCTTCAAATTTGATAATACCACACAGTTTCTACAATATAACAGTAGATAAAAAAAAACAAACGTCGAGTTATTTAGAGTCAATAAAAAACCTTTTACTTGGTTCCTTTTGTAGTAGTAGCAATTACTCAGAAGCATAGTTACGACCAGCAAAAGAAAGATGTAAGATTACACAGGCCCCGAGTAACTTAGTTTTCATCATATTTCAGACTGCTTTTATAATAAAATACACCCATTGGGTGTATTTAACTATACAAACGGCCTCATGAAATGAATTTTTATAAATGGATAATCCAGGGCATTTTTATGACTTTTATTCATTAGTACATAAATAAATATACATTTTATAGGTATATATTATATATGTGTGTAATTGTTAGAATTATGTATTCTAAAAACTACAAGCTAAATCATGATCTAAAAGTGAAATCGAGTCCCTTACAAATACTGTAAGTTTTGTTATTTTTGTAACATAGGGGTACTAGGTTTTTCGCCGCGGCTTCGTCCGGTTATATCATTTGTATAAATATAACTGGTGTGAATGGTTGTGAAAACTATCCAACTTTCTAAGTAGCCTTTAGCCCCCCCCCCCCCCCTAAAACGCAGATTCCTGGCATTATCAATGTGGAACTTTCCGTTATGGTCTATCACGCACGCAATCATCATCAACGTGTTTGCTGATGATTTTTTTTTCTCAATAAAGCAGAGATCTTAACAATCATCTTTTTTCAGATTTATTCTATCAAATGAAACTTTATTCTCAAGCTACTTCAAATAACAACGAGAAGAAGAATTATGTCCTTGTTATCACATATCTAAAATAATAGTTTTCGGGAATGCTAACATAATTCATATCACTTGTTCTCTAGGCAATGTCTGAATATTGCTTTGTTGGGTAATGTTCTATGATAGGAGCAGGCGGAGCGAGAGCTTGAGCGTACAGCTTGTTCGCCACGCCAGAGGATGTCTATTGTCCTCCAGCTAACGCGAGCGAGCCACTATAAATTACCCCTGGGAAAAGGTTCTCGCCTGCCGTTAGTGCAGTTCAAACGAAAACGTGCCAAAAATCCGCGCGTGCTGAAGATTAAAAGATGTCGAGGGTTTGGTTCCCCCGGCAGTGAAAGAGGCCCTCGGGGCCGGGGCACACGAAGTTGGTGAGGCCTTTTTCCGTAGCTATGGTATAAGGCGAAGAAAGGATCACCGACGGGTTTTAGTGGATATCCCCAGGACTTGGGTTGGGTGGGGTTGGGTTGGGTTGGGTTGGGTTGGGTTCCTTACCCCCAGGGGGTGCCGCCCTGGACTCCCCCCCCCGTCCAGGTAGCGGTACAAGGGGATGCGTCCCCGGGGCCCCGAGCCGCCACTGTCCCATTCCCCCTTCACTCCGTGACAGTGGTGTCCCACCTATCCGCCTCCTCATCCTAAAAGGCCTTCCCTTCCTTCCAAACCTCCTCCCCAAACACCCATCCCTTCCGTTGCGACCGCCAGCGTCGAGATTTTCTCCGCTGGCCGTCAAGGATGGCGGTGGTGATGTCCACCCCACCACCGCCCGCCTGACCGGCGACCTACCCTCCCCTAGCTGTGTGCGCCCGCCGCTGACGCTGCTTTGTGCGCGAGGCGGCGCGGAAAAGGGGAGGAAGGAGAGGGGGGAGGGGTGTTGGCGCAGGAGCAATCCTTCGCAGCCTCACCCTCCCCCCATCGCGAAGCCCCCCCCCGCCGCTGACGCTGCTGTGTGCGCGAGGCGGCGGAGGGGGAGAAAGGAGAGGGAGGGGTGATGGCGCAGGAGCAATCCTTGCAGCCTCCCCCTCCCCCACTATCTCGAGGCCCCCCCTGCCGCTGACGCTGCTGTGTGCGCGAGGCGGTGGGGGGGGCGGGGTGGAAGGAGAGGGGGGAGGGGTGTTGGCGCAGGAGCAATCCTTCGCAGCCTCCCCCTCCCCCCATCGCGAAGCCTCCCCCCGCCGCTGACGCTGCCGAGAGCGCGAGGCGGCGGAGGGGGAGAAAGGAGAGGGAGGGGTGATGGCGCAGCCTCCCCCTCCCCCCCCCCATCGCGAAAGCCCCCCCCGCTGCTGACGCTGCTGTGTGCGCGAGGCGGCGGGGGGGAGGAGGAAGGAGAGGGAGGGGTGATGGCGCAGGAGCAATCCTCGCAGCCTCCCCCTCCCGGCGGCAGCGGGCGTCGAGGTCTGAGGGATCATTTGAGACCTCCGCCCGCACTAATGCCGCGAGAGGGCGCGAGAGGTAGCCGCGCGTTCCTCTCAGGGCCGGGGAAAGTTCACTCCCCGGCCCGAACACAGGAGAGGCCGCCTCTGCTTACGAGGCGGCCAGCCGCTGCCGGGGTTGCGGGTTAAGCTCGCGCGTGTACCGTGACCCCGGCGCTAGGCGGAAGAAGGCTCCCATGGGGTTTTAGTGGGTATACCGGCGCCGGTCGTATTGATTAATCGGCGTCGGGGAGCCCCACACACCGGCCGCGCTGATCCCTCGCGCGGCTGACGGTGCGGCAACGCATTTCCCCATGTAAAAAAAAAAAAAAAAAAAAAAAAAAGGGTTGGGTTCCTTTCATAGACCCAAAAATCTGGTGTACTGGTGGAACGACGAGATCGCCCGCAAGAGGAAAGCTTGCGTCGCGGCGAGCCGCCGGTACACCAGATACAGGAGAAGGCGTCGCCGCACCGACGAGACAGCGACCGTAGAAGCCGGCCTGTACGAGGGATACAGGAGCGCCAAAAAGGAGTTACAGATCGCCATCAGGGAAGCCAAATCGGCGGCGTGGGAGGAACTCTTGGGGACGTTGGATAACGATCCCTGGGGGCGCCCATACCACCTGGTCCGGAACAAGCTCCGGCCATGGGCCCCCCCGTTGACCCAGAGTCTCCCCCCACCCCTGGTGGACGACATCGTTGGCGCTCTATTCCCCTCGAGGGCCGAGCATCCGCCTCCCGCGATGGCACCGCCATCGCCGGAGCCCAGCGTGGAGCAAGACCAAGTGCCCGCAGTGACCCGGGATGAACTGGAGGCGGCGGTGTTAAGGCTGAAGGCCAAGAACACCGCCCCCGGTCTCGACGGCATACCGGGGCGTGCGTGGGTTCTGTCCCACGGCGCCCTGGAGTCCCGATTGACGTGGCTCTTCACGGCGTGCCTGCAGCAGGGCCGGTTTCCCACCCGGTGGAAGACCGGCAAGCTGGTCCTGCTCAGGAAGGAGGGGCGCCCGGCGGACTCTCCATCCGCCTACCGGCCCATAGTGCTGCTGGACGAGGTGGCCAAGCTGCTGGAGCGAGTGCTCGCAAACCGCCTCGTCCGGCACCTCGGAGAACAGGGGCCGGATCTGGCGGAGAATCAGTTCGGTTTCCGCCAGGGGCGCTCCACCGTGGACGCCATACGTCGCGTGAAGAGTCAGGCGGAGGATGCGATCTCCCAGGGCGGGGTGCTGTTGGCGGTGTCTCTCGATATCGCCAACGCCTTCAACTCCCTGCCCTGGAGCTGCATAAAGGAGGCACTCCGCTATCACGGGGTGCCGACCTACCTCCGCAGAGTCATCAGGGACTACCTCTCGGTGAGGGCCGTGGTGTTCCCGGGTCAGCTAGCCAGCTGGGGTCGGCGAGCGATGTCGTGCGGTGTTCCACAGGGGTCGGTGCTGGGCCCGCTCCTGTGGAACATCGCGTATGACTGGACCATACGCGGTGCGGTCCTCCACGGTGTCAGCGTCACGTGTTATGCTGATGACACGTTAGTCGCGGCCCGTGGACGGACCCACCGGCAGGCGGGCCTACTGGCCACTGCTGGGGTTGCGCATGTTGTCGATAGGATCCGGCGTCTCGGTCTGGAGGTGGCTTTGCACAAATCCGAGGCCATGGTGTTCCACGGGCCTCGGAACAGGCCGCCTCCGGGCCTGAGTATCACAGTGGGAGGCACCACCATCGCTGTCGGGGCGACGATGAAATACCTCGGACTCGTCCTCGACAGCCGATGGGAGTTTTCGGCACATTTCGAGCGGCTGGCCCCCAGACTCATGGGAGCAGCCGGCGCCCTTTCACGGCTCGTGCCCAATCTGGGGGGGCCGGGCGCTCCGTGCCGAAAACTCTACGAGGGGGTCGTACGATCCATGGCCCTATACGGGGCCCCAATATGGGCGGAGACCCTGACGGCCAAAAACGCCGCGTTGCTGCGACGCCCGCAGCGCGCCCTGGCCGTCAGGGCTATCAGGGGGTATCGTACGATCTCCTTCGTAGCGGCCTCCCTCCTAGCCGGATCCCCACCATGGGACCTAGAGGCGCGCGTCCTTGCCGCCGTGTACGATTGGCGGAAGGACGCCCTCAGCCGGGACTTCCGTCCCGCGCCTCGGGAAATTGAGTGTAAACGGGCGGAGTTCCGGCAGGAACTCATGGTGGAATGGAGAGACCGACTTGCGCACCCCAGCGCCGGTCACAGGACCGTAGAGGCAGTAAGGCCCGTCCTGCCACAATGGATAGACCGGAGGCACGGCACCTTGACGTTCCGCCAGACGCAGGTACTGACCGGGCACGGCTGATTCGGCCGGTACCTGTGTCAAATAGCGCGTGAGTCGTCGTCAGGGTGCCACCACTGTAGTGCCAACGTCGAGGACACGGTGCTGCATACTCTGCAGGAGTGTCCGGCCTGGGACGAGGAGCGCCGTGTCCTCGGGGCATCAATCGGACAAGACCTATCGCTCCCGGCCGTGGTTCAAGCCATGGTCGGGGGCCAAACCGAATGGGACGCCGTCGCCTCCTTTTGCGAGGCCGTCATGTCCGCAAAGGAGGCGGCGGAGCGGGAGAGAGAGCGAGCAGCCGTGCTCCTCTCCCGCCGTAGTAACCGGTCTCGGCGCCGGAGAGACGCAAACCTCCGGCCGTCGTGAACACGTGGCGCGGGTGACGTCCAGGGGAGGCTATAAGACCGTCACCCGCACTAAAAGCCGCCGAGGAGGGGGCGCGTGGGTGCCCGCGCGCGCCCCACTCAATTGAGAACGGAGAGGCCTGCCCAACAACAGGGGTAGGCCCACGCCAGCCGGGGTTGCGGAAGTAAAGCTCGCGCATATCCCGTGACCCCGGCACATGGCGTCAGGTGGCACCAAGGGGTTTTAGTGGGTATTCCGGCAAACCTAGCCGGCGAGTCCCACACTCCCCCGCCGAAGTCTCCCCCGGCGGGGGGTCCGCAAATGGATTTCCCCTTGTAAAAAAAAAAAAAAAAAAAAGGGTTGGGTTCCTTCAACGATGCTAATGTCACTCGAACGACCACACGCCACCACCGCGTTTCCCCCGAAGTGGGCATGCTTATTAGGATTTCCCCTCGTCAAAAAAAGGTTATATAACCCTGGCCACTAAAGTGGCTGAAACTTACAGTTTAAGGTGATAAATAAAATTGTAAGTGTAATAAAATGTACTATATAATATTAATATAGCATAGCATAATAATATAACAGTTAGTATATGTATGGTTATATGAATCCCAAAATATTCATTACGACGTAGAACATGGACATATCAGCTGTTACGAGCCAACTGTTACTATATTTGTAGATAAGGCAGGTGCAGTTGGATCTATAAAATGCTGTCATTGTACGTAAAAATGTTTTATATATTGTGATCACAACCATTCTCCTTCCTAAAAACACTATCCTTATAAATTACTCATGTCCTTTCTGTCTACATTTATAATAAAAGGCACAGTTACATTTCTTAGAAACTTTACACAGGTCATTAGGTATGAAGATACTTGCTACTATGTAAAGTCGCCCTTTTCTAACTCTTGGGCTAAATTATGGAAAATTTTAGAAAAATTCAAGGTTTAAAAAATGTATTCAGCTAAAAGTAGTATGTGTAAGATAAGACGGTATTTTTTAAGATATAGACTATTTACTATTTTAGGGTTCTGTAACCAAATGACAAATTGAGTGGACGTTGGTCATTGCCACGGAACCGTGTATTGTGCGTTGACTTACACACACGACACAGATTTTATTGCCATTTCTAATTGTTATGTTAAAAAAATCTATGAAAGAATACTACTGGAGATGTAAATGTTACGGTAATCAGAGCAAGACGCAAAATAAAACAGCGACCGTTTATTGGTTTTCTCGAGCGAAATATTATCAGATATGACCTCAAATGTAGAATGTAAATGGTGTTATTCATTTCCGGCACTTCAACGGACAAACAAGAGACGTAGTATGAATGGATGTAAATTAACTCTAAATATTAATTCAATACACAACCTTATAATATGATCAACATATATATTGTTTTAAAATGTTTCTATCAAGCAATAAAACAGCAACTTAATCTATAATTTAATCATCAATTTACCTTCTTTAAGAATAGCGTCGAATATTTGGTAGGTAGCACCACAATCTTCTAAATATGGCCTCCTTGAAACTTTGTGCATGTGGTCTCCGTCTAGTGATTTCGATCTTGAACGAAACTCCTCAGACTCTGTTGTGCGACGTTGTTCAGTTATTGTAGTTGTAATTGCACAGGAGCCTCTTCGGCCATCGGATGACTCGTGCCTCCATTGTCCCACTTTCTTTCCAAATGTTCGAATCAACTCTTGTATCGAGTGGTGCTTGTGCTTATTACCACTCCCACTCGATCCTGAGCCTCGTCTCTCATTCAAATCATCTTTATCTTTGGCACTGGTAACACTTTCAGTCAATTTTTGAGCAAAACTTTTATTATCGAAACGGTTCTTATACTGGCTGTGACTCATATTAATGTTGGATATTTCTCCGTAACGTTCACATTTACTGTATTCGTTTTCTTGAATATCGTCCATTGCCTCATTGTATAGAGGGGAGACATAATTTCGGTAATCATTGCGCGGTGCTTGATATGTATTAAATCCAATTTGATGTCTCTCGGCGTCTCGTCGTCTATAGTCTGCATGGTGGGTGTGATAATGTGGATGGCCAGGTGAACCTCGCCCTTCCATAACATCGCGAAAGTAACTGGCAAAATTCGGGTAGCGATCCCTTGGACTAGAAGCATATTCAAACGGACTGCCGGATGGCACTCTTAGACTTCGATGAGCGTACGTACCTCTAGGATTTATTGGAATTCCTCCTTCGTGAGTTTCAGAGTGAACATGTCCACGAGAATCTGAAGAACTCAAGGATGAATACCAGCTTTCTGAACCATCTGTATCTTTTTCTAGTGGTGGTGTGGATTCCCGTGAATTGTGCTTATGTAGAAAATGTGTCAAACCGTGCATATTGATTTGATATTTTACAGACTCAGTCTTTATACTATTGTTATTTTATTCCTTCTACATTTTTATATTAATTATATTAATAAAGCCTGAAAGTATATTACAAAAATTACGATAATCTAACAGCGCAGCAAAACCAATGAACCTACAATACCGAACCGTTCTCAAATATTTTCTTTAAAATCAGGTCAAAAATTGCATTGTTGTTTTTAAAAGATTTGCATTTATGTTAAAATACATACTTTACCATTTTAAGCATTAAAACCAGTTTTTATGCAACTCAAGGTCATGGTGCCCTATTTATGTGAATTTGAAACGTAACCCAAGGGGAACCGCGCAAGCCATAGGGGACTGCCGACACAAAAACATTTGGCACACAACGCATGCGTGGAAGCATGGGGGTCACCTTTAAATTCCTCGCTTAAAATACAGTTGTGCAATCTCAAAACACCATTGCATTCTGATTTATTTAATTAGTTATTATTATTAAAATACTTTAGGTGGAAATAATTACTTGTCTGTACCTGGTTCTCAAATACAAGTCTACTGCTTATGTAGATTGACAGGCTTCCTGGATTATTTGATTAAACAAAACGGGTCAATTTATGACGTATTTTAAATAATCTCAATTACAACTATCACTTGCTTAGGCGGTAGACGCTATTAATATAAAATCACATTTTGACTCTAGCATCTTAGGTTAGGGTCTTGGCAATGTTTGTATGATTGAGATAAGCATGACGAATTAATATGGATTAATAAGGTATATAAAAACTAGTTTATCTTTATATGTGCAATTGTGCATTGCAATTACAGCGTAGCCAGCGCCATATCCTAATCAGTAATTAACACACGAGACAAAAACAAGGAAAATCTCGTGTCGCTAATTGCTTGTTTATCGACCGCACATTTCCGATCAATACTATTTTTACCTAGTTTTATCAAATAACAACGCCAAGGAGTATTTCCTATGTTTATCTTAACGATTTATAATTAATCGATGTAATCCTTTTTAGGATTCCGTAGCCAAGTGACTAAATCAGAACCCAAGTAATTTCATTATGTCCGCTTTACTACGTCTATACATGTGCCTTTATAATATCTCAATCCTATTTCTCACGGTTGACTCTATATAGAACTAATTTGAAACAAAGGTGTCTCGTTTATAGTTCTATAGGTATAGTCAAATTAGACAAATGAAAAAATAGGGATGACCATCAATACTTGTTACTAAAATATTAGTTATAGTCGGAGTACTATCAAGCAAATTTTCCGTAAATAGCTTCATTTTGATGAGACACCCAACTTTTTCTATTACAAACATTTTCGATTGTGGTAGCTAGCAGGGGTAGCAGCAACGAAAGCAGCAAAGTCGATTTGACTTTTGAGCGTAGGACCGGGATAGCGTACCACGCAATTTGTAGGACAATGTCGCTGTTAAATTATATAAATATGTATTAAGCAACAGAAAAAAAACCGATGATTAGTGATCATTTTTGATGACGACGTTATCAATACACGTTGGCCCCACCCAACACCCAACTCTGATCAAACCATACATTTTGTAGGATAAATATGTTTTCGAATAAGTCATATAATTATCTTGAGATAAAAAAAGACACAATTAGTAATATATTTTTGAGAATCATCAAATCGACTTATTTTATCCCTGCTACCCCTGTTATAATAGCTACCACAATCGAAAATGTTTGTAATAGAAAATGTTGGGCGTCCCATCAAAATGAAGCTACAAAGGGAAAAAAATAAAAAACTAATATGTATAAAATAACTATTGCTAAAGCTATTATTATTAATATATATTATCTAAAACATCTTAAAGTCGTTGCTTAGTAATTTTTATGTTTTACTTTGTACCGACTTCAAGATGTTTTAGATAATATATATTAATAATAATAGCTTTAGAAATAGTTAATTTATACATTTTAGTTTTTTAGTTTTTGAAGTCGGTTTTTTAAACGAAGTTTTTTTTTATTTGTTAGTTTTTAGTGTCTAACTATGTATGGGTGGACTGACGAATGGTGCACTGCTTCTTAAAAAATATAGGTCCCAAGAAACGAGAACAAAAAAATGTTCGTAAAATGAAAACTACTGGGCCAAACTATGTCAAATTTTTAGGGGACCACATGGCAGCTATTCCGCGTCGAACAAAAAGGAATCACGTAAATCGGATCATAAATCACGGAGTAATCGGTGAACATACATAAAAAAAAGAAAAAAAAAGATCCGACGAATGGGGATTGTTCACTTTTTTTCAATTTGGTTATTTGAAAAACCATTTCGAGGAATAGTGTCCCTAATCATTTCTGTCTAGTTAAAATTCCAAAAAACGTACGATCTTCTTGTATTTTGTAAGAAATGCGTTTGACCTTTATTTGACCTTACTAAATCCAATCAGGTGGGCTGTCATCGGAGAAATAACTTTAAAATCGAATTATAAAAACTAACGCTTAAAATACAAAAATATTCAAATAAGTATCTTAAAATACCCTATTTTACGTAATAAAAATATAAAATCAGAGAGTATTTTTTTGTGAACAATCCCCATTGAGAACCTCCTCCTTTTTTCGAAGTCGGTTAAAAATTAGCTTGATAGTAATCAGTAGCAAAAATGGACGGTGTATCCCCGACTATTATACAAAAGCATATGGAAATATCGTTTGGACATGTCTTGAAAAATGATACCGATATTTCGAAGTAAATTTTTAATAAAGTTAATAGTTAGGGAGCTATGTAAGTCTAGTCAGAAAAGTTTACCCACATTTCTATATGAACTCAATATCAGACAAGTTAAAAGCCACTTTCAACTTAAATTGGTCTGAACAAGAGATTTCAAGAAGTTTTTAAGATGCTGGCGGAGGCATCTTCGATTACGCTTATAATTTTTAAGGTTCCGTACGGCAAATTATGGACATTCATCGCCAACACGCATCCCTTCACCCTGCATGTATCGACAAGTCGTTTTACTCGTGTTCTATAACAAATCGAAATAGACCTTAATCTAATAAAGATAAACAATTGTTGTGTAATAAATAGAAACACTTGTTGCATTGTACAGTGTGCTGTTACATTACTTTGATAACGCATTTTGGGCGAATAACTGATGATCTAGATAAGTCATATATGTGTTTCAGGGACAACGCAATCCTGAAACATTTATTTTTATTACGTAATAAGTAACAGATGGCGAGGTTATATTACGCCATTCAATGGGATAATCTTGTGTGATCATTATAACTGGAGCCCTATGAACCAAAACAGAGAAAGGGAAAACGTAACATATTACTGGTCTTTGAATATACCATATATATTATTATTATATGTATGTCTCTCAAGAGATGATACCGTACATATTATTATGTACAGAAAAGCCTTACAACCAACAAAATATCATTAAAAATTCAGCACACGGAGCTTTACTTTCAAGTTAGTTGCAAGAATTAATGCAACAAAGTAAATTACCATTTATGAGCAATAATGACTTGTGGGTTTTTCTTGTGACTTACAAACATTACCTCTCAAGAACTATTTCGTCAAATTAAAAAGGGTATTCCTGTATTTAGTTGTCAATTTAACAACATTTTAAATCAGTTTAAATATGAAAGTTTTTAATGTATGCTTATAATTATATTCCTTAAACTTGCCATTTATTCGTGTAACCGCTGTCTCATCATAACTTATCAAATTTATTTAACTACACAAATATAACTTACGAGCAAGTAACGTAGATGTAATAGATGACAAACATAATGCTAGATAATTCATAAGTAATTTGCATGACATATCTAAAAGTTTATATTTTTACCAAACTATACTTATCTAGAACATTTTGGTTGGTTGTTTACAATAAAACCTGTTGCAATTTCGATACATAATCTGTTCTAGATAATAACAGGACAGTGCCAAATGAGTGTGTGAACTGAAAGAGTTCTGAGTTCTGAGCATAGGTTCGGTATTGTATCCTGGTAGATGGTCATTGATACAATTTGTTTACTACGGATGTCGCAATGCGCCAGAACAGATCGTACGTGCACTGTACACCATGTGCCATTCATTACAACACAACGTAAACACCGGCCCACAGGACACTGTTAAGGCCGAAATTATATCCGAAGCAATAAAGCGGACCGCACCACAAGTTTCTGAATATTTCAACTCAAAATTAAACTTTTGGGCATCATAAACAAATATTCACAGTTCATTGCTATTTGATTACTAACGTGTATATATTCGTAACGTACGACACGTCGCTCACTCACAACAGGCGTCGGAGTACTAATAACTTAGTGAAATAAGCAAAGAGAGCGGGAACGAGAGGGCATTAGAGAAGAGACGCGGTGACGGACCGACATCGGCGGTTTCCGCGCGACTAGAGCCGACTCTTCGTTGCCATCGTCGCCCTGCCCTAGAAACGGCTGCAGCCTACATCCCGTCCGACACATCTTATGGTCGTCAATCATCAACGCAGCTGTCAGTTGCAAACTCAGTGGGCAGTGAAAGATGACCTTGAATACACCTTCGCTTGGCTTAACAACCTTTACAACTCATGCAATCAATCTTACTACATTAATCGCTTAACAATTTATATCAATAACTTATTGAATGAAATAGAATATTTTAAATTCTCTATCTTTATATAAGCAGGGACATAAGACTATAAGAAAACAACAGAGATTACAGTATGTATAATCACTGAATAACAACGAACAACAACTTTTATAAACATATTTATAACAATAATTCTAGACAAATATTATTGCTTTTACCGGATATTTGACGATCGCCTTGAACAAACAGATAAGATTAAATTGATAAATCATTGGTAGTTTTAAATTCTCTTTAAATTCAATATAAAGGCTAAATCTAGCAGTAAACTTTACAGTTCTTGGTTTTATGTTTTACAGGTCATCGCTAGATCCCAAGAACTTACATATAATATACCAGACCTTAAAAGGTTTCCATTTAGTTTAATATTAAATCTTCCTATTTGCTTGTAGTCAATTCATATTACATATATCTATGAATAAAATATGTAGATTAGTTACTATCAAAAATCAGGTAAATGCGGCCATGCACATTAAAAGATTCTCTAGGGACGAGCATGGTTTTTTGTAATTTGACTACGGAATCCGAGGTAAAGTAATAAATTGAAAAAAAATTAAATCTCAAAGAGTAACCAACGAATGTTGTTCAAGCCGAATTTCGTTGAAAGGATTTTTGTTGCTTTACACATATGGATTTATTCATAATTCTCCATTTGATAGATCAAAAGGCAAAGGGGGTAAGGGGACAAAATGTTTACGGCTTTGAGAGCAAATCTCAAGCCGCAGACTACATAAAGAGTTACTAAAAATTAGGATGATTCATATAGAACTACATAGAAGCATACAAATTACACCTTAACAAATTATTTGCATTCATTATAGCCATTAGATTTAGAGAAAAAGGCTATGACGTACACAAAAGATGGAAAGACAAACCTGACGGTTTAAGCAGGTTCCATTTTGGGCATGACTACGGGACCCTAAGTGATTAACTTTCTCCATTATCTATACATATAATAAAATTGTAGAGGTCGAATTTCTGTACAATGAAAAAAAAAATCGAGTCAGGGGGATGTAAAAAGTGAAATATAATTTAGATTTGTCTTTAATTTTTTGTTTCTCTGTCTGTTTGTACCGGCTAATCTCCGAAACGACTGGACCCATTTAAACGAAATTTTGTATGGTGGCAGCTTATATCCGTGGTCAACATATAGGATACTTTTGATCCCGAAAAATTAAAGAGTTCCCGTGCGATAGTTAAAAAACTTTCCACGCGGACGAAGTCGCGGGCAGAAAGCTAGTAATAAATATGTTATAATATTTAATACTTATTTTATTAATATACTTATTTTATTATTATACAGGTAATATGCTATCGAGAGTACCATTTCGGAAATTTAAACGATGTTGACTTGTCTTAACGTCCTTACTAACATACTATTACATTATTTATGGTATTGGAGGTTTGCCGAGAAAACGGTTAACAGTAATTGTTGTGTGCGTTTACGATTTTATAAACGCGTCTGCGCGCATGGGTCAAATAAAAATGTCATTCTTTGTTACTTTCAATGGTGTTACAAATGTATTATGCATTTATGCTTGAGCTTCACCTGCGGTAATGTTGTAGTTATTGACTTTGGCCAAATGCGTCTTATTTATAGCGTCAAAAATAACATTGTTAACTAATGGCTACTTTAGTGTGTTTGAATGCGTTACCTGTCAATATTTAACGTCAGTTACAAATAATATCGCATCACTAATAACGCTCAAAGCCATCTCTACATCTGCTTGACACGGTTTATAATAATCCCAGATGAAGTAGTAGCATAAAACAAATGTTAGATGCTTATTGTAATCCTTTTTTATGTTTATGGCTTAGCAACTGCCCCTTTAAACCAGGTGCAGTTGTATTGTAGGCTGCAATCGACGCCAATCAACGGAGTATTTGTGAAAACTCGAAAAGCTACATTTGACTATACAGTTCACATTTCTCACAAAAACACATAATTACAAATCAATATCCTACAACTATTGTTCATATTAGAGTAATTTTACACAATTTTAGAAAATAATAAACTGCACAGCACAACGTCCTACATTTTAGTTCCCGCCAAAAACTCCGGTCAGAATGCCGAGACAGTTATTGAGTCGGATGTTGTATCAGGTCTATTGAATCCACTCTTGTCTATTGAAGTATTTTCAGCGAGCACCAGAGGATGAACGAACCTAGACGACTGTTAAGATCTGTCTAAATATGATATGAATTATTTGGGATGCGATATTGTTATTAGTTGTAATGACGTTAAATATTGACAGATGTCGTACGTATATGTCGCAGGGTAATGAGGAAAACCGCATATGATGAAATCCCTAAGGGAGACGATTAATTCACGCGAGATGTTATAATTACAACTCTGTGGGTAATTTCCCTGAAGAAAGTTAGTGATTTGATAGAATCCCTGAAGTTTTTTAGTAAAATAATGAAACAATATTTTTCCATAACAACGTGGGGCGATTTCCCTAAAGAAAGTAAGTGATTTGACACAATTCCTTTATTAAGTTTATCATGCATTATTAAAAATGGAGTAGGTACCGCAATGACGAGTTAGTCCGTATTGATATTGCTGAATAACAGGCCGGGAATGTCACAACGAACTAGTAACCATCGTTGAACTAGTTATCAATGAATAAATGGTAACTCGCCGGCTGCTTCCGCGGCATGATGGCTTCAATAGCTCGGTTCGTGCACTTTGTTCTGAGGCTAACCTAACTTACCCACTATTCTGGTCACTAGTCGCGACCTTCGACCGAACCTCACAATTTCTGCGTCTCGTTAGAAGTGCGACGCTGGTCAACACGGTCGCCACTGTAGGACGGTGAGGTAAAGGGAAATGTAAACAAGTGAAATATGGAGGTGTGCGCGAGTCCTAACTTCTTCATTTCAGCATTTCACTAAAACAACAGGAGTTTGATTGAATGTCTAACCTTATCTTTTCCGAAATCACCTACAGAGTTGTGATTGTTACATCCCGCGTGAATCGACCAGCTCCCTTAGGGGTTTGATCAAATCACGTTTTTTGTCATTTCACTGCAGCATGTATAAATATTTTATAATAATAATATAATAACAGCCCATAAATGTCCCTGCTGGTCTCGGGCCTCCCATTATGGGGGGGGGGGGGGAACGGACAGTATACCCGACACGCTTATCCAAGGCGGCTCGGCAGGTTTGACATCGGTTATCTCGATGTGAATTGATGTTTTCCTTCACCGTCGTTAGCACGTGATAATTGTAACAATATGCTCATTAGGTCAGAAAACTGACTGATGATTGATTGATAATTAATGAGTTTGGGATATATATTATTACAATTTTATTTGTTAAGGGCGTTATTGTTAGCGGTATAAATAAGACGTATTTAGCCACAGTTAATAATTTTAACATTATCCCAGATGAAGCCCGAACGAGCATTGCAAATATTCGAAAAAATCATAGAGATTTATATGATGACCTCGATATATCGTTTTTATCTACATGTCACGATTACACATGATTCATTTAATTACCAACTCAATCGCCCTATTAACCGAATTAATGTTTAAAAAATTAGAATATTATGCACTAAGCGATTAAAATTTGAAAAAATCAGGGGGGTAATTCGGACCAGCATATTCCGTAAATGTAATTTTTAGAACTTTTGTCTGTCTGGTAGAACATCGCGTAAAAACTACTGAACTATCCAAATGAAATTCGAAACGAAGACCTACAGCACGGGTCGTAACATAAGATACATTTTATCTAATAGACATAAATATGATAGACAAAAATAGTTTTCATCACAATTTGATCAATGGTTTAGGAGTGCATGGAGGACAAACAGAAACATTGATTTTTATTTATAAGATAAGTTTCGTTATAATTAGTAGTTTTCACTTAAATTATGGCGTTTATTTTGATAACATAGACACCTACTTTAATTCTATTCATTGGTTAAAACTGTAGGAGAATTTTGCTATAGTTCCATTATAATAAAAAAATCATTCTAATCTGCTTCATATTAATAGGCATTCACAAGACTGCCTATTCAACTTATCTGACACACAATATGTGCATTCAAGACTGAATTACTCTCAAGCGGTTGCATCGCAATGTGCCAGGCCAAGGACTAATGAAATTTCATTTACAATGTATTCATTTTAATCTTGCTATTATTCATTCTCAGACACGATGATATACGGTAATGTCACAGTGATAATAATAATGATGCTTGTATTAACCTATTTCGTTTACAAAGAACACTGTAGTATGTACCGGAGCTGTTTTTAAAGCCGCTCGTGTGCCCATAAGAGAGCTATGCTTCGCGAGTTTAATGAATGAATGAAAACACTTTATTGTTCACCTAAATTAAAACTACGTTCTTAAAAACTAGGTACAATAAATGTTGAACAAAGGGCGGCCTTATCGCTTAAAGCGATCTCTTCCAGGCAACCCTTAAACTAAGGAAAATAATAAAACATGACAGTGGCGGTGTAGACAATACTATATTATATAAAACAATATAAAATATTCAAAATACAATAATATAAAATATTCAAAATATATAAAATAAATAAATAAAAATCTTAATTATATACTATATAAACACAGTAAATATCATAATACATACAGAAAAGCCGCACTATTATACCTGAGAGGACCAAAAATAATTAAAAACTATGATTTTAAAAGAGGGTACTGACTTAGCTTGTCTGATGTTGAGTGGCAGTGAGTTCCATAAACGGACAGCCTGTACTGTGAAAGAGTTGTCAACGAAGTAAGAAGTGTGTACAGGTGTCATTAAGGAGAGATTATTACTAGAGCGCAAATAACGGGAATGAGAAAGATGTAGGAAGTCAAAACGTTCCTTTAAATAAGGAGGAGTAAAAGGATGTTGTACCAAAGAGAGAGCAAGTGAACCTTCCGGCGAAGGCGAATAGGTAACCATTTAAGCTTCTTGTGAGTTTAATCATCGGCATAAAAGTGTCCCACTTTCATCCCTGTTATCTAGTCTACATGAACGAAATTTCATGATAATTGGTTTATTCACCATTAAACGTTTAAGCTTCGAACCCGTAACGCGCATAAATATACTTATTTCATATTAGTATTGTTAAATTAGTGTTATCATTTTTATTATGTTCAATGAATCTGTATAAAAATATATTTCAGTTTTTCGACTAATTTGGTCTAAAAGTATTTTTTGAATCTTAAATCGTTGATAAGCTAGAAAATCTAAACACTGTCATCTAAGATTTAGGTGCCTTACTAACTCGTATTTTACTGAATAATGATTATTACCAGTATTAATAAATTTGAACAAGTAATTTATACTGTGTGTAGTATAGCTGTATATTAAGCCAAGTGTAAGCTTTCCACCTCTTCACATACTATGGCCTAAATTGATTTCATATTGCAGAAGGGCCAATTACTGGCAGGGTTCCAATATTTATAGAGTTATTAGAGGCTGTACGCTTTATCGCGTAAGTGCACAAGGGAAATGTCATTATTTATTTTAATAATAAGATGTAACATCGTAAAACGGAAGTCAACATTATCGTAGTACACAGCTCAATTACGAAAGCACTTAGACGAATAACACAATTTGACTATACAGAGAGAAATAATAAAAATAACAGGACTAGAAGTACCTTAGTACGGGTGAATTTTTTTAAAGCCTATAAATATTTTTCAACGAAGATTGGTTAGTATATTCAATTCATAAGTATTCAGTATTCAGTTGAATTTCAATACGCATTCAGATAGACTGACGGACGGACGTGACTTACTTATAGGGGTATTCCGTTTTTATCTTAACGCTAAGGAACCCTAAAAGGAAAACTTATTAGTTCTGAGACTGATTTTGATGTCATGGAAACTGTCATTATCACGAATAAAACAATCCCCCACCCGTCAAACAGAAAACCACGAAGCCACCCTTGTGACAATACACAAATATTAACTTACACTAAACAGTAGTATAAAACAAAGTTGCTTTCCGCGTCTGTCTGCCTGCATATCTGCTACCTCCTAAACGACCCAACGGAGTTTTAAGCGGTTTTCACCGTCAGTTAGGTAATAATACCTTAAGAAAGGTTTGTATTCGAGAGTTTGACTCGCGGCGTGACCGCGGGGAAACCTCTAGTAATTTTTAATTTAATTTTATATAATTTTACTATCCAGTTAATTAATATTCATAACAAAATGTAATTAATTACAGATAAATTAGCTTCGAGACGTTATCGCGGTTGTAGTAGTGTACGGTTAGCAAATAAATTAAGAAACTAATACTTCTTATATATTTTTATAGGCAGGTACAGCAGGTAATATGAAACTAATAACATCATTTTAATGATATTAAAATAATAAATATTAAACATAATTTTTAATACTAAATGTCTTCAACTCCAGACATTTCGTAAGTATCCTCATCCTCACTTTCATGAGATGAATAATTTGTGGTAATTCAAATTCGTTTTGATGTTGTTACGTGCGATCAATAGCATGTAGACAAATAAATAATAGTTTAAAAAAACTAAAAAAAACACGCTTTTATAAAAAATCCAACTAAAAAAACAAAAAATAAAATTTAATATAATATAAAAAAGCGTGGGGTGTATTCAATTAATAATATAATATCTTAAAAAGCGCTTTGAATACACCCCACGCTTTTTTATATTATATTAAATTTTATTTTTTGTTTTTTTAGTTGGATTTTTTATAAAAGCGTGTTTTTTTTAGTTTTTTTAAACTATTATTTATTTTTCATTTTTTAGTTGATTTTTGTTTAAATGTTTTTAAATACAAGCTTTTGAGATCCTGCATATCATGTAGCAGCAGAGTGCTAGCCAAGACAAGTAAAACGAGCCCAAACACGACGGGTCTATCTTGTTTAGTACAGGAGTTCCTATGGCCACCTTCCGACTCCATCATCAGATCAGGTCCATGGTACCATATTATTGCATTGTCACGCGATATAAACATACGGGCCCAAACACGAAGGGTCTATCTTGTTTAGTACAGGAGTTCCTATGGCCACCTTCCGACTCCATCATCAGATCAGCTCCATGGTACCATATTATTGCATTGTCACGCGATATAAACATACGGGCCCAAACACGAAGGGTCTATCTTGTTTAGTACAGGAGTTCCTATGGCCACCTTCCGACTCCATCATCAGATCAGCTCCATGGTACCATATTATTGCATTGTCACGCGATATAAACATACGGGCCCAAACACGAAGGGTCTATCTTGTTTAGTACAGGAGTTCCTATGGCCACCTTCCGACTCCATCATCAGATCAGCTCCATGGTACCATATTATTGCATTGTCACGCGATATAAACATACGGGCCCAAACACGAAGGGTCTATCTTGTTTAGTACAGGAGTTCCTATGGCCACCTTCCGTCTCCATCATCAGATCAGCTCCATGGTACCATATTATTGCATTGTCACGCGATATAAACATACGGGCCCAAACACGAAGGGTCTATCTTGTTTAGTACAGGAGTTCCTATGGCCACCTTCCCACTCCATCATCAGATCAGCTCCATGATACTATATTATTGCATTGTCATCGACCTTTGACAGGTGTGCAAAGTATGAATTAAATCTGATCGTTCAAAGTAGGACAAAATCGAGCTCAAAGGGGTCGGTTACAGACATACTGACATACAAGTGAAGCTAATATAAAGCGTGTAAAAATACATTCATGGTGTACGAGAAGCAGAGGACGGCCCAGCTGAGTGGAAAGGGAGCCTCGGTGGCACATACCGGTCTACGCGCTGTGGCTGCAGTAGGTCGTCGGTGGTTCGACGGGCAGATGAAGAGGACCCTGGTACGAATTTCGGAAGTGAGTGCCGGTGAGTGCGCTGAATCTGCGTCAGGGCCGGTGGAGGCGGCGCTGTGCGGATTAAGGCGTAGGGTTGCTGACGGGCGTTGTGGGCAATCCGGGAGCGTCGTAATGAGAGGCACTGGAAGTGTCACGCGTGTGGGTAGAGTTACGCGGAAGGAAGGACGGGCGGACCCTGGGACGAGTGTTGAAGCAGAGCAGCATGGTTGCGCCAAAACTGCGCATGGGGTCATCGCGAGCGGTGCAGCAGGGTACCTCATTGGAGAGCATCGTGCATCCTATGATTGTCGCATTGGTGAGGAAGCGCTGGAATGGCCACGCGCAAGGTGGAGTCGCGCATGCCAAGGAAGATTTGTCGTCGTGGAAGCATAATAGGGGTCATTCGTTTAAGTTAAGCAACGTACACCGGATAAGGATAAAGAAGTCTATGAGCTGGTTGGTGTTATATATAGATTAATGGACTAAAGATTTTATGGTATATTTTAAATACGATGCTATAAGTAATTAACATTTACCACTATTTAGCTTAGTAACTAAGTAAGTATCACGAGCATATCATTACAATAACAATGATTTGAATCCTAGCAAAGGGCATACATAATTTAGGTTTTTTCGGCCTAATGTTTGTAACATTACGTATAAACACGTGCAACGGTAAAGAAAAACATCACAAGGAAGCCTGCCCAGCAAGATCAGCCATGTGTGTAATCCAACTCAACAATGCGCGATGGACAAGCGTGTCGGGTATACTATCTGCTCGTCTCAAATTAAGACAGGGACCAGTAGTGAATGGGGTTTTTATGGGTCGATATTCTATATCTCGTCTTACCTAATGTCGTTATAAGATGAAACATTTTCAAACACTAATGTTAAGATCGAGATGTACTACAACGTTTATGAGGAAACAGATGAAAATTATTTTTCATTTCATTCTGACATTATTTCTTTCTCTATTTTAACATGTTCGGATTATTTGAGGTCGACACCATGTCTTTTCGTTCCATACCTAATCCTCTATTCTGACATACGTCCTCTGCGACACCCCAAACCATCATGTTATCTATCCTTCACACAATCCATCTATCTCTGTTATCTCTTTTATTCTACCTTTACATTTGTACCCGTCATTCTTTCAGTTAAAAATTATTTTCGTCACGTGACTTTCATCCCTCACTATTCTCAGAATTTGTTAATTTCATACTTAAAATGCGTATTCCATTTGAAGCACTAATTTGATAGAAAATGACCGTTAAAGAATATTATGCAATTATCTAGAAGTAATAAACTCTTAAATAAGTAATACTTATATTGAATGAGGTTAAAATAATAATTTATTAAAGCATTTCTTAAAAACTAGGCTTTTTTATCCCAATATTTTATGTAAAAAGTTATCACGAACGAGATGCAAATAGCATAGGAATTTCGTATAATCAATTCAAAATTTCTTATTAATTTAAGAAAATTCTTTTACGAACCTGTTTTATCTGTTTATATGACCTTGGTTCTTAAATTAGACAAATAAACAGACATTTTGTTTAAATCTGTAAACATCAATATTATACGTTCGATACTATATAATATCACGATAGAAATAATTATAATTAGTTTTCATACAATTAGAGGCTCCGGGTTCGATTCCTGGTATTGTAAAGTTCAAAAACGTATTTTCTCCGTTATTTACTATGTATGGTCTGTGTGTCTAGGATCGGCCCCAGAGTAGTCCGTTGTATATTACCCATAACACAAGCATAACTCGCTTAATTTGGGGATATACAATATGTGTGTTTGTCTGACGATTATTGGAACGAAGTTCTTTATCGCGCGTTGCGAAAGGGGGCTGACAGAAAAAATTGAGACCAAAAGTTGTAACGACTCTTTTTGCTATAGTTGTAACTAACTTTAAAAAAATATTACTATTCCTTCACTAATTAATCGAAAGGAACTTCGTTCCATCCGGGTGTCCCTTGACACCTCTCAAGTTTTTTTATTATCTAGTTAGTGGTCGCCCGTGGTCGAAATTCAACCATAATAAATTGTTGTCAAAGACTATACTTCTATAATCACAGATTTCGCCAAGGCAACAATAAACAAAAGAGTATATATATGTGTGTGTGTGTCAAATACATGGTAGTGTGTGTAATGTTTTACTCTTTATGACGTCATGAGTAGTAAAAGGAAAATTATAGGTAAAATCTACGAGACCAGGACGTTCTATGGGTTTGCTAAATCTCAGTAGATTTGACTGTCCGCTTTCCTATTGTAACTCTGAAGCTCTCAAACAGCGCAAATATGGAACCTTATGAAGGGGTTCCATATTTCTGCCGTTTGGAGTTGAAACATTAGGTCCGTGGGGTCCACCGGCAAAGATTTTCATAAAGCAATTTGCAAGAAACTCATGGTTGCCACCCGTGATCAGAAGGCTGGCTCATATTTCGCCCAACGCATAAGCATCGCTATAGAGCGCGACAAGGCAGCCAGCTTTCTGGGCCTGCTTCCATCTGGCAGCGATTTGTTACACAGTTTGTAAAACAAGCTGCATGTTGTGTTGGAGGAAGCGATGATATTCTGTTTTGTGGTGGGGAAAAGGGTCGATAATAAATTAATAATAACATAGGAATGTTAATAAAATGATAAATAATATGAATAAAAAAATATATAACAGAAAGTTAAGCCTAATGGTTCGTTTTCATCGTATTCTTATAAGTATTCAAGAGAAGCCGGTCAATTTCGTTCGGAGCGCTGTAAAAACCAAATAAATTAATGAAATTATACATATTTATAGTGAAAATTATTTGTTAAAACCCTCTATAAGATTTCTCTAATATCAGTTTATAGTAAAATGACCAGAAAAAAGTTATAATGCCAAAAGAAAATTTGTTAAAAACTATCATTTATTTTTCTTTATAACTTTTTTATTTTCCATTTAACGATAGAAAGTAATAAGAATATAGTTGTAGACATTTTTTTTACTACAAATAATATCTTATGAAATTTTCTGTAGAGTTGATAATTTACGAGATAAGTTCAAAAACCCTTTGCACCCTTTTTTCCAAGATGGCGGCCGGGGGCAAAGGCGGCAATCATACAAACTTGAACTTAAGCTAACCCCCCTACACATAAAAAAAATGCGTCCTCTGAGAAACGCAACCCTAAATATAACTGGCCTAATATTAAAATGTTAATGCAATTTTTATAACTCAGAGTTTAAATATAATCTGCCAAATGCGTGTCAGTCCATACATACGTCACGACTTTAATAATAATAATAATCAGTTGACAAAGACTTACATTGCATATCCCCAAACTGAACAAGTTATAATTTACAGCGGACCACTTTGGACCTAAGGCCAATCCCAATATGCCCATTGTAGCCTTGGTATAAACTATACAGAAAAACATTTTTCATTTGTTTATTATTACATCTGTTCCACGCAGAAAAATTAAAATCAACAAATAGTCATGCTCTTGATTACTAAACAAAAATATCGGGATTAATTTATAACGCTGACAATCTGTTTACATTTACGTCATTTAAATAAGGTCAATTATCAGATTCGTACGATTGTGTGTGTGACTCAAACTAAATGATTCTGTTGGCTGTGATTCAAGAACATACCTACGTGGGCATGCATTAATAATACTGCACAGCGAGTCATCCCGTCACATATTCAAATAAAAACAAGATATTCATATAGCACTAGCGGCCCGGCACGGTTTCACCCGCGCTCTGTCCCGCTCCAGTGGTATATAGCGCCATGTTATATAGCCTATGACACTTCCTGTTAACGTAGCTTTCCAATAGTAAAATATTTAAAAAAACAGTTTGGTAGATCCAGAGATTACCCCCTACAACGTCACAAACTTTACCTCTTTATAATATTAGTATAGATTCATAGTAGTATCCACGTAACTAATATTAGACTAGTAAACAAGTGCCTTTTGGACCTACTTTTTTCAGCAGTCTCCGAAAATTATAAATGAGATGTCATTCGATTTGGAACGGCATCTAGATGATTTTTGAAAAAAATGTAGTTCCGCTTGCAAAAATTGTAAAAGTTATTAACAATTAACTAAAAAAAGGGGGTTTAGTTTTTTGCAAATATCTCAAAAAGTAATAAAGATTTTTCAAATTTGAAAAAAGATTCGAATAGAGAAGGAAACTTCCTAAAAAAAAGTCTCGACTCCCGAAACTGTAAGATCAATATTTATAATTTTCCCAGAGGGTAGAAAATACGGCCGAAAACGGGTACTCTGTGGCTTACGCAAGCCACACTCACATCGGCCCTTTAATGAATAAATATTATTTAAACATACTAAATATGAAAATAAAAAATTGAAAAAATTCAGGCACTAACTGAATAGATGAATGAACAATAATCTGCTTGAAAATTTTTTTTATAACAATTTTTCATTTAGTTATTCAATAGTTAATTAATTAATTTTTTTTTGCTTGAACATGAACATTGCATGTGTGATAATTGTTAAACTATAAATTTAAGATTTTTTTCCTTTCTTGGAGCAATTCTTGAAAGGCTTTAGAATAGAAGCCCGTTGGAAAAATTAGAAAATGTTTATTTTTCATTTTTTTATTAATATATTTCGTTGTTAAAAAATAACAGTTTAAATAATATTTATTCATTAAAGGGCCGATGTCGGTGTGGCTTGCGTAAGCCAGAGTACCCTTTTCTGCCGTATTTTCATCCCTCTGGGAAAATGATAAATATTGATCTTACAGTTTCGGGAGTCGAGACTTTTTTTTAGGAAATTTCCTCCTCTATTCGAATCTTTTTTCAAATTTGAAAAATCTTTATTACTTTTTGAGATATTTGCAAAAAACTAAACCCCCTTTTTTTAGTTAATTGTTAATAACTTTTACAATTTTTGCAAGCGGAACTTCATTTTTTTCAAAAATCATCTAGATGCCATTCCGAATCGAATGACACCTCATTTATAATTTTCGGAGACTGCTGAAAAAATTTGGTCCAAAAGGCACTTGTTTACTAGTCTATATCCATCAGTACGACAATCAGCACTGAATATAAGCATAGAAAATTTCAATATCTCGCTTTCCTCTCAGCCATGTCATGCATTAAAAGTTACTTTTCATTTCGGTCGAATATTGTTAAGATTTCGATGCCACACTTTCCCTTCTGCCAACCTATCCTCTACCCCATATACCTATCCCATCCCCTCGTATTCCAATAATTCTGTCTGATTACTCAATCATATCCTCTTTATTCTATCCTTCCTAACCCATCCTAAAGGCTGGCAAAGCGTCCACCCCTGGTGTTGCAAACGTCTTTAGGTGACGGTAACCACCTTTTAGTTGGGTCGAATGCTTGTTTGCCAGCTTCGCAATTAAAAAGGAAAAACGATTGGTGGATATGTTAAAACGGTAAGGTTCTCTGATTATAAATGTAGTGACCAGCTGCTGATCTTTTGTTACCATAAACCCTTCTGAGTTGTTGCAAGTATTACATTTACACTTATGATTCTTTGAAAACGAATAAAAATAATACAGTTAGTTTTGTAATGTTGCCTTATTCTTCCTTTATAAGGTTTTGGAAAACCTTATAAAGAAATAATAAAATAAGTAATAATACGAATATGTAATGCCGATACACAAACATATAGTGAAGTCGCAAAAAATTAATTACTTTTATTTCGAAATATAGCATAAGTCAGTCAGAATTCTCCTCACTGATATTTTTCTCTTTTTAAATTCACATACAAACTTGGTCATCCTCAATATTATTATTATATTATGTCTTATAGATAGATAATTAAAACAAACTATTTTTGTTAAATAATCAGATTCTTCCAATATAAAAAATACAAGATCAATTTAGCCAGCAGAAGTTATCTTTGTTAGATAAAAATTCCTATAGAGATCAAAGCGTCTTACCTGGCGAATGGTGTTGTTGTTGAGCGATCGCCCTCTGTAAAGACACAAATTAACTAAATTAAACAAAAAGAAGACAAAACGAAATATAAAAAAAAACAATTGAAATAATCTTTATTAGTTTGTAATAGAAGCATGGATCTCATTCATTAAAAATGATATTACGTAATAAACAAAAGTATACAGAAATCATACCAAGATACAGAATAAATAATAATAGAGATAACCAGAAAAGCAAAAATTGGCCAATTGCTTGGCACTCCACGTATTGTCACAGAGTGTTTTTACAGACACCACGAACGTTATTGTCAAGGGGCTCTGTCGTAGAGTGACAATGGCTACGCACACCAGCCTTAGCCTTGCAAAGAGACGGACAATATGATGATTATGAGTACGTTTTAACGAAATTACTGCAGAATACTTAATAGCAGATGTTACACGACAGGTGAATGTGACCTATTTATGTATAAGATGATTTGGCGCACGAAAATACCGAGGACCCTAATAGTTGGAGTGCCTAAATAGGTCGTGCACCCGAGGTTAACACTCTGCATTTCATTACATATATATAAACATGATATCATTCAATAGCATTTCTCAGGTTTTCTCGTAGCCCAACTGTCTAGTCTGATTAAAGTAAAAAAACAAATTGAAATCATATTTAATAATCGTTGAACCTAAATTTAAATAGAATGAAATCGTAACTAGCGCTTAAATTAAAAAAAAATATTTAATAATTTAAGGCAGTTCGAACAGACTATTTCAAAACATTGTCTGTTCAACGAATCACAAATTGGGCGGGCTTATATTCACCAAGGCTCCCAAATGAAATTGTAAGGCCTTTGATAAAAATATCTCAAAAGTAGTGTCGTCAGCCGTAGGCGGCGGCACAATTATATTACTTACATCAAACGAGTCTTATTCCTAAAATAACTCTTAAAATTATATACTTAAAAGTCGTTTTACGATTGTACCTGGACTGTCACTGTCATTTCAATTGTGCGACATAAACTCCAGTTTATTCTACAGGGTGCGCCAGAGAAACTTACTTATTTGAAAAAATTCCCACGCGGTGAGTTGGGCGGGTAGAGGGGCAAGAGGGGGCGCATCTGGAGGGGGAAGTTCCCAAGTTTGTTTCTCCCTCCAGTCAGTTGCCATCATGCTCTGGTCTAGAGAGCAGCGGGCCTTCGCAGTTGAGAGCTTCTTTTCTAACGGTCGCTCACTTGTTGCTACGCAACGTGCCTTCCGCGCTCGCTTTGAAATTCCTCCTCACAGACTCGTTCCTGGCCGTAATTCGATTCTGTCGTGGGTTAACTCATTTCGGGAGTGTGGAAGTGTCGCTAAACCCAGAAATGGACTTCAACGGACCATCTTGTGCGTTCTCCCCGGCGTTCGGCTCGCAAACACGCAGCTGCTATGGGAATTTCTGATACCACTGTTCGACGAATTCTCCATGAAGACCTTCAATTTCATCCCTATAAATTGGCTGTTGTGCAAGAATTAACTGAACGCGATTTTGTTGCCTGTCAAAATGCATGTGAAATGCTGATTGACAACCTGCCTGAAGACGCGGTCGTTTTTTTCAGTGACGAGGCTCACTTCCACATTTCCGGCTGCGTCAACAAGCAAAACATGCGTTATTGGTGTGATGTAAATCCGCGTGAGCTTCACCAGAAGCCACTTAATTGTGAGCGAGTTACTGTCTGGTGTGCGGTGTCGGTAATGGGAATAATTGGTCCTTATTTTTTTGAAGAAAACGAACGCGCAGTTACCGTGAATGGAGCTCGTTACAGGAACATGATCGAGGAATTTTTTCTTCCAAGACTCGAAGAAATGAACGTTAGGAACGTGTGGTTTCAGCAAGATGGAGCCACAGCACACACAGCACGAGACTCAATGAATTTGTTGCGACAACATTTCCCCGACCGCCTCATCTCTCTCAGAGGCGATCTCCAATGGCCGGCACGCTCTCCAGATTTGACTCCATGCGATTTCTTTTTATGGGGTTATTTGAAATCCTTGGTTTATGTCGATCGACCACGGACCATAGCACACCTCAAGAACAACATTCGCGACGCCATTGCCAACATACCGATTGATATGCTGCGAAGAGTGGATACGAATTTCAAAAATCGACTTCATCAGTGTATGCGCAATGGGGGTCGCCATTTATCCGATGTCATTTTTAAGACTGCATAAAAAAAAATTGGGATATTGTATTCTCAAATAAAAAAAAAATTAAAACAATAACTGAAGTACTTTTTTTTTATTGACCTTTCAAATAAGTAAGTTTCTCTGGCGCACCCGTTAGAAGGATACAGAGTCTAATGGCAATAAAATTGCTTTTATTGTCAAGTGCTATTTATCTCAGTAGACAGGTAACTTTAATGTGTGTTCTTTGGGTATGAAGGTAGAGGACAGCCTAATAATTCACTATAAATTTTGCCTTTGCTAGAGAAAAACAAGCAAATCAACAGCCCATACGACGGCATTATGCATTATGTACAATAAGATATAAATATTTGTAAAAGTACTATATTTCAGTTAAAATATCTCATATATCAACTTTTCAATTCTTTTTAATTTTAAATTCGATTCCTTTTAATTTATAAATTCAATTTTCTGCTTGTTACCTTTCAGAGATTGGGGGTTCTTACACATTTCTATTTGAAAATTAGAAGTATCAAAATAATCAATAAAAAATTAATTAAGGTGGTTTAGAACTAAAATAACAACTAATAAATAAAATAACAAACAACTTTTTTTGATGATAAGAGCAATGCCATTTATGCATTGAATCGCATAAGAAAAAATATAAAAAAAATCATTTAAAAAGGCAGACACAAACTTCATATAATTTCAATTCAGTTTTTCCAAATATAAACAGCTGTGACGCACACACAGGCAAACACCGGTCTAAGACCATAAGGGTTCGGAAGTATAAATGCCCATTAAAAATTTAAGAATCGCATAATAATGAGTTGATATTAATTTTCATAACTATAGTGTAATCCACTCTTTATATTATTGGTCTAAGTGTCCTCACACACAGCTTTGCCGAGATGGTGGGAAGCTGATCCCGGATGCAACAACACGCCTGAGCCCTCTTAACTTAACTAATCTGTATTGTTGAAATACCTCCTTTGATTATTTTTCGCAATTTCGTGTATTCTAGGATTTGGCCTAAAGGCCCGCATGAAAAATTTACCCTGTGTGTGTATATATAAATATATATATATATATATATATATATATATATATATATATATATATATATATATATAAAATATATAAAACCGGTTAAAAATCCGTTGCGCGTGGTTTCGGAGTTAGCGGATATTATATGTATAGATTTATAGCTCTATGGGAAGATTTGTCAAAAGTGAGTATACTATATGTCAGTATACAGCCCATAATTTATGTAGGTATACATAGAGCGTGCCGTATTTTTTTATGACACATTTTATGGCTGGTCGACAACCTGCTATCAGATCATTGACAATCTCTTAAAAATAAACAAGCGATGAAAATAATCTTTATGTAGCGATAAAAAAGAATAATGAAGATGTTCGAACTCTCTTGACATCGTTCTCATTACAATACAGCACAATAATAATAATATGTAAGTACCACAAATAAACCTTCGTATGTTTATAAAATGTTATACGAGAGATACTCTAAAAGAGATAACATATACGATTATATCTAAAAGATCTCCGTCTGACTGGTTACTTAAACCTAAGTACCATTTACTATAGTTTAAAATAGCAGCCAAGTAAAAACTTCGCACACAATGATGGGTTCCATGGAGGTGACGAACGCAATTTTTTTGCACTTTACTACGGAACCATAAAATTGCATTTAATCGAAAATCAATAGTTAATAGGATTAACATTATAAATCCGAAAGTAACTCTGTCTGTTTGTTACGCTTTCAGGGAAAACTGGAGCGATTTAGCTGAAAGTCAATATACATACACATATATGTATTAATCCCGGATAATGAAAGACATTTATATAAAGGTAATCCCAAAAAGCAGGATAAGTTATGTTATTTTATGTACATTTTACATTTAATATTACCATCTTCGTCATTTCGGTCATTTCAGCCCTTTTACCCATTTCGGTTATTTGGGTTATTTCAGTCCGTTCGGTCATTTCGGCCATTTCACCTATTTCTGCCAATTCAGTAATTTCGGCTATTTCAGTAATTTCGGCTATTTCGGTAATTTCGGTCATTATTGTCATTTCAGCAATTTCGGCTATTTCAGTAATTTCGATCATTATTGTCATTTCAGCCATTTCCGTCATTTTTTTTTTTTTTTGTCATTGTTGTCATTTATGTAGTTTACAGATAGAGACTAGAGACTGGAGATAGATAAATAAAACTAGAACTGGTTGAAATAGAGAATGAAAGTTTGTATGGTAGATCAATAATTTCTAATGTTTATAGATATAAAAAATTATCCTGTATAAAAAAATGCAATAGTCAATCGATCTGCGTGCCTGTTAAGCTTTCATGAAAAAACTACTAGGACTACTGAATCCGTTTTGCTGTAATTTTGTTTAAATGTAGTTTTAATATCGAAAAGAGACCTTAATACTTTTCAAGGCGGGTGATGGGATAGTTGCGATATAAAATCTTGAATCCTTCGCGGACAAATATAATTTACATAAAATTTTAACAATGTAACCTGTATTAGCGCCTGCTCTTTAAACATGAGATAAGTTTGACCCGCGATGCAGCCTCGGGGTAAACTCTAGTAATATTATAAAATTCTAAGAATGCCGTGTCTATACATTGGAGCTATTTAAAAAAACAACTAGAATAGACTATATAACCGATAGAGAACACGATGCAATGTTTTTTAGATATCATGTGTGGTTGTCTGTTTGTTCGCGATTTACATAAACACTACTGGGCCGATTTCGATGCGGTTTTCGCAGATTGACAGCAAATTCGTAACTCAAGATCTGCGCTACTTTTTATGCGGGAGCGGTTTGTAGTAGTTCGGTTGCATAAAAATTAGTTTATTCCGGGACAGTTTTCACTAAAACGATGGTTTACATTATTTTTTAAATGCTGCGGTACTTTGTATCTCGGGAATCTCATGGAAATTTTCTTGGGAATGTTATAAATTAGTTAAATTGCATAAATATTTGCCGATTTAAATCCGATATCATTAGAACAGTGGTTCGAGTAGTTTTTCAACTGATAAGTTACTTTACATCCCGCGATTTTTTTTTAATTTAAATTTTTCCGGCCGTGTTTTAAAGTGGGTAGTCGGTATACATTAAAGTTAGCTGATTCGGATCCAATTGATACTAGAACAATATAATCCGGGACTATTTATACTTCGTAGGATTTCATAACTTCGAAACAACGTGACATTTGGACTTGCTCAAGGTGATAGTTTCTTTCGAATCTTCGGAAATAATTATTCATTCAGTATTTTTAAACTAAAAAATCAGTTACCCTGTTCAAAATACTGTAGATTACTTTACCTAGCAAACGTGGAAGAAATCGTGGGCAAATCCTAGTTCATATATACAATCGCGAACACATAGACATCACAATTTTATAAGGATTCCGTTAGATGCCAAAATGGCTATAGAGCGCTAAAATTTGAATGATTTAAAGCATTGAAGAGCTACCCTTAGCATGAATCCCAATATTGAAGCCAGGTCAGATCGATACCTAAGACCGCAATACTTCATGGAAATTCAGCACAAAATTATAAAAATAATGATATAAAGAATATATTATACAGGTATTAATATTGTGTTAGACATATCACATCATCATACGAGTATTAAATCTCGGTTGTGTTCGGAGCATTCACTCCGACGCCCAAGGCTCGCTTTCCTAATTTTTCTTCTCCACTTCGTGCGATGTACCACTTAGATATACATCGACTTCAACTATATTATGTCAAAATCGACTAACCCACCGATGATCGAAAATTCTTGAAAACAAGCACGAATATGATTATTATTCAGCAAAAACAGCTCAAGATTGATTCACATTTGACATAAATAAAAGTATGTATGAACCACCTCACATACATATGTATATGGAATAAATAATTTAGGTGCAGTATCTTGATGAATTATTTATTATGGACGCGTAAATATCATAATAGGCAAATAAGTGCGTTTATTTTCGATGATTACAAAATCCTAAGCAAACAGAAAATATATGATTTAATTATTGTCATAATTATATAGTGTCTTTGCTTTTGAAAGATTAATTGAAAACGGTTTAAAAATATATCCATAATCAAGCTGGCAAAATTTTTGAAAAGCAGCGCTTGACACAAACAGATAGGTATAGCTGTCTGACAGCGTTGCCTGTATTACAAATTGTCCATCAATCATGATAAACAGGCCAAACGGATGACTCTACTCTATGAACTACAAGCCGTTTTATTGTTTCTTAAATATGACGTCACACTAAAGAATCTCTTTTACTACTTGAAAGAGATTAAGCTCATAGTATTGTTTAATACAATGAATGGTCTGGAGTATTATTATACAGTATGAAAAGGTCTTTTTTCTGTTTTCATAGCACAAAATAACAAAAACGCATATCTCACTTTGTCGTGCGTCGGTCAGTCCCTTTATGTGTCAAAGCTGTTTTTTTCCAAGGCTATTTGCTGAACATGAACAAAAATTAGAAATATATCTGTCTTTAAAATGTAATCGTAGCCGTACGTATTGAAATCATAACGGTGTTTACTGCTTTTTGTATTTAAGTCTATTGACGACAGAAGCGAGTTTTTGAACGAAGTTCGTTAACGAGTTAGACAAAAAAAAGCATTAATGAAATGAAAAATGCTGACTTCTGTATCTTATATATAAAATACTCGTGTCACAGTGTTAGTTACCAAAATCCTCCGAAATGGCTTGACCGATTCTCATGAAATTTTGTATTCATATTGGGTAGGTCTGAGAATCGGCCACCACCTATTTTTCATCCCCGTAAATGTTAAGGGTAGTCCACCCCTAAATATTTTTTTTTAATTTTTTGATAATTTTTTTCATTTTTATTTTGTTATGATACAGAATTAAAAAATACATACAACCCTAAAGTTTTAACCCTCTACGATCAACCCCTATTTTTTAATAGTGATATAGTATTTTTATAATTTTCTACTGGGATGATTTAGATTTTAATTTGAAAGATTCTCATGAAATTTTGTGTGCATATTGGGTAGGTCTGAGAATCGGCCAACATCTATTTTTCATCCCCCTAAATGTTAAGGGTCGTCCACCTCTAAATATATTTTTTAATTTTTTGATAAAAAAATTTTTTTATTTTTTATGATACAGAATTAAATTTTCAACCCTCTACGATCAACCCCTATTTTTTAATAGCGTTATTAGTATTTCTATAATTTTCTACTGGGATGATTTAGATTTTAATTTAAACCAGGTAGATCTGCAATCGGGTACCAGAATTTAGGTGTTCTTTTTGTTGTTGTATGTGTTGAAGTTTGTCCCGGAATGGTTTAAATAAACGATTGTACCCAGTAGGTAGCGCCGCGATACTCCTCCTAAACGCTGGACCTGATTTTGATGAAATTTTTTGATTGTTCAAGTGGATTTGCGAATAGTTTAGATTAACATTTGGTCCCGGTAGATGACGCTGGGATCGGGTTCTAGATTTTTATCTTTTAAAGGCAGGACAACGTCTGCCGGGTACAGCTAGTATTATTATACAATTTCGAACTTTAGTACAGTGAAATAAGATCTAAAATAATATCCATCGGTGTTGATGTACGGAGTTTTGAAATTAGAAGGTCTTGTAATTGCCTATATTTCTATATAATTTCGAAATTTAACGCAACGAGATAGGATCTAAAATGTTAATTTAATTTCGTGTTTTAACTATTTTTTAATACAATTTTAACTATATTTTGATCAAATTTGTTTTTTAATGTATTTCTATACATACAGTTACTTAATGAAATTTGTTTGAATTATTCGATGGCTTTCGAAAGTTTTTTATACTTCTACTTTATTTTATAGTACTTTTTGGGAATTTTAAGAACTTTTAAGATTTTTAGAAGAACTTCGTTTCCAACCCGGTGTCCCAAAGACACCTCATTAATTTCTTTATAACGTATTGATCGGCGGCATCACATCGCAATAAGTAACTATGTCTAACTTTTGAACTAAAAAAGGAAAAATTCTGAAAAACAATACAAAGCGATAGAATTTGAAAAAAACTTCAAGGAAAAGTGCTTGGAATAAGATACATTGAGAAATTTATAATAAAATGAGGTAAATTGTGTATTTAGGATTCTGGACCCAAATGGCGAAAACATTACACATTCTTTACCACTAGGGACCCCTTTACCGAGGGGGTGAACAACACGCATTAGGCCTTTTTTGGAATATTTGTCTGGTAAAGTACATTTTAACCTTAGTAAGAAATGTAAGATACGAAAACAAAACAAGACTCCTCCGTTCTATTAAAAAATATATCAATAAAACTGAAATTTAGTGTATTGTTACGAGTTGCAGGACTCGAATAAAAATGCCGTTAGAACTACTATAGAACTTATTAGAACTATACAAACACGTATAACACAGGTACAAATACAATAACACGCGCAAAGTCCGTCACAAAATAGATTACCGAATGTAGTACATACGTCTTGCTTCGCTTGTGCTTCTCGCTCGACTGCCTCATCGCTCAGTTGAGGCATTGATTTATACTGATGCAATATGTCTGCCCGGCAGCGTGGGGAATTTCTTAGAATCAGCTTGTATTTTAAATACGGGACACCTGGCAGTGATCTCAATACAACAATAGGCCCTAAAAGATTACAATACACAATGGGCTGTTTTGAAAAATATTAAACACAAAGTAAACAAAAGAAGTCCAAATGCCGGAAGGTAATAAACTGCAGGTGTGAATTGATCTTTGTCGGTCCTAACACTATGATTTCAAAATAAATATTAAATTTAAAGGAGAACTGGCACGCACGATAAGATGTCATAAAATAAAGTTTTTAGAATATATGTCAGTCAGTTCGCTTTAAATACATTAATACATTAAATATGGCTCAACGGCTTCTACTTAATATTTTAAGAATGAAAATCACAAATATTATTTATAAAAAAAAAATATACCACGCACCACGTATTATTTCGATATCTTGTAGAGTTGAGAAGTATGAATTTAAAGTGTAAGTGCTACAAGAAGTGAGGGTACCACCCACCCCACCCACCCGCCACTAGCTGTAGGTACCATGTATAGCTAGTACAGAATAGGCCCTTCTATCACGGAACGTAGCTCTTTTCCGCTCCAGTAAACGTGCACTTGATCTAGATACCAATATTCCATATTCATATGTTTTTAATAAAGATCCAATATAAATATAGCAGTTCGATTACGTTGCGAAAGTTAGATAGCAGAAAACTCTTTTATTGAAAATTAAAATTTCTTTCAAACAAAGGATTTAATCTCAAAGCTGTTTATAAATAACACTAATAACTAATCTGGCCAAGCGGGACTTGTCTTTAGGAATTAATAATACCTAATCTAAAATATATTGAAGATAAATTATAAAGAGAAACCTAATAGCAAGATATTTAATTCACATTAGTTAAAATACCAACGAATTCTTCACATACATTTATCCCGGTTTAATGTCATGTTGTTTTTTATAAAGAAAGAACATGTCATCGGTTCTACAGAAGCTACTTTGAATATACTAAAAACTAATCGTCTAAGAGCTGGCAACGTTTTCGAGAGAGAATTCCAAGAAGGCCAGTTTTTAGATATGCTATTCCTCTCACTCTCCCGGACGTCATACGGGCCGTCTGGCTGCCGGTAGTGGTTGCGTTCATTAGTGCGCATCGTATCTGTACAGGGAAAATATCAATTTTTCAAAGCATTTTAAGAAGGTTTCTTTTTTGCTTATTATTATTATTGCCAGACATTTTTATTGTTGTTTAAACCGTGCCAGACGCCAATTCAGAATTGATTTTTTTTTAAACTATTTTAGTATGGCTGAAATTTTTATATGCCGTTATTTAACTAGCTACAAACCCAAAATCAATTTGCCAAACAGTAATTCAATTGTTAACCTTCAGCCAGACCGATCTAAAAGTGAAAAGTGATTGGGTATGTTGGAAGAGTACAGACAGTCACACGCTAGTTGCGCAAGCGAGATAGACAATATCTTCTTTATGGAAAGCTCTACCGTTCTTTCACGCACTCACAGGATGCGACCACACACCAGCTTTTTCCGGAAAGGAAAACTCCGACCTTTTAAACTGTTAGAGCAATCAGAACAGTATCAGTCAGCCTGTCAAAATATTATGACAGATGATGAAGAATTGCTGGATGAGACATTTGATATCTTAGAAATATTAATATGTCGTATTTACGGAGCTCGTGATTTTTGCAACGTCAATGACGTTCGGTTCCATCAGTTTTCAAACACTTATCGGTCTAAAAATTAGACAATAATTTTAAGAAAAAAAATCGAAATGGGTCAAAATAAAATAATTTTGACCCATGAAGCCTACCACCATGCAAGGCTGAATTATATCAACATTTACTACGAGTTCGTTACGTCACAAAGTTTTGGAGAAATTCTCATTTAAAACACCGCAACATATCTATCATTTTTTACAGATAATAACTTATTACAAAACCTATATCACTTCAAAAGACGATGATGACAATGTCAAAAATGACAGCAGTGATGAAGATGATGATGATGATTATCAAGATAGCCTACCACCATGCAAGGCTGAATTGTATCAACATTTACTACGAGTTCGTTACGTCACAAAGTTTTGGAGAAATTCTCATTTAAAACACCCAACATATCTATCATCTATTACAGATAATAACTTATTACAAAACCTATATCACTTCAAAAGACGATGATGACCATGACAAAAATGACAGCAGTGATGAAGATGTTTCTTGTGATACAATTATGGATTAAAAAATCTACCCTTGATTTTCATGTAACCATCCGAATTTTTGTTTATTGTCATACTTGAGGTTGATAATTATCTTCATTTTGTACAACAATAAATGATTATTTTGATACCGCATTAATCCACTAATTAATTCAATGGTTTTAAGTCCTTTCTCTGAAATGTATTTTATAAGAATTTCTAGACCAAGCAAAATTATACCACATCACTTTATACTTTTAGATCGGTATAATTGAATTACTGTTTGGCAAATTAGTTTTGGGTTTGTAGCTAGTTAAATAACGTCATATTTTTTTTAAATCAATTCTGAATTGGCGTCTGGCACGGTTTAAACAACAATAAAAATGTCTGGCAATAATAGATTCATGTGTCAAAAATTCCAATTAAAATAATAAGCAAAAAAGAAACCTTAAAATGCTTTGAAAAATTGATATATTCCCTGTACAGATACGATGCGCACTAATGAACGCAACCACTACCGCCAGCGAGACTGCCCGTATTACGTCCGGGAGAGTGAGAGCAATAGCATATCTAAAAACTGGCCTTCTTGGAATTCTTGTTTTTCCGACGTTGCTCGCTCTCGTACCATAAGTACAGTTGGAAGTTATACGACCTTCATAAACTTGACCATACTTATAAATTGTATTTAATCTTATGGAAATTAGTGCGCGATTTATATCTTACTAATATACAAGCCTGTTCAGATATTTGTTCAAGACCGGGCCAAAATGTATGACCCTCTTTTTAAACAAAATTAAGTCTTACGTAGGCTTTCGACGTATTTATAGAGGTCATAAAGTATGACATTGATTATATGATTCTCTTTTACCTTTTCACGGCACTGGACGCAAAACGAAATTCGCGAAATTTGAGTATCAAAATAAATTATAATGTTTGTGTGAAACGAAGTCATTATCACTATGTCTGAAAATTGTTTCGAATAAGCTCCGAAAAGGCTCAGTGTGTTTTAAGAATAGAACAGGAATAATTTGGTTTATCATATATTTTTGAACTGATAACTTCTTATGGGAGGGGAAAACCGCTTCGTTACGTAACGTGTTACGGCGCCAGTCTGTCTAGCTTCCCTTTCCCTCACGAAGTTATCACTTCTGTCGGGCGTCTCGAGACGCACACGTTTGTTTTATATATCTTGCAGGGTTCAAAAGACACGAAAATAAAGTTGAAATCTCGAACGTAATGGCATACACAGATAATATTATAATAATCTTAAATCTATGTAAACTTATCTTTAGACAAAATTACACGACTATAACACGATGTAAATTCGTTAGACTGTCAATAATTAAACAGTTTCCATTCACGTGGAACGGATTCAATGGATAATAGTTTACAAGCCTTAGGATACCCATCCATCCATAGACTACAAATCTCGCGTCTCATTTGGCTTCATACAGTCTTATAATTTTAGCAAATGATAACGCCGTAAAGCCTTGGATCTCGCAAGTATTTAACAATAACGACCTCTGTGGTTGAAAGTTCTAGGCCTCATCTACGGAACACTTCATAGAGCATAGTAAGCCACGTACTTGGCCGGTTTTATTGTGATTAAAGTCGATAATTACTTACTAATCACTGCATCTAAAAGAATCCCTTTGAAATATCGTAATTTTTTCCAAGATTCAACCTTTCTTTTAGTTATCAGTATGGAGGACCAAACATATTTTTTCGATTTTACGCTTTTTTACTGCATCGGTATGTAGCGTTACCTAAAAGATATTTTTCTTCTAAATTTAATTTATATATTGCCTATAATTTTCGAGTAAAAAAGTTGGAACAGACACAGGGAGATGGAAAATGTGACGAAGTTTATAAGGTTTCCCTTTTGGCCTCAAAGCCACGGAACCTTAGATATATTACTGCTAACTGAACGGTTATTGGAATTTACTTTACTGAGCTCTTTAAAATAGTCATACTTTGCCATTGATAAAAAATATTTGTAAATTTATTATATATACATATTTATATATTTACAATTATTTATATATATATATATATATATATATATATATATATATGTGTACATGTACCAGTCTAAAAGTTATATTCCAAGCAATAATTTTCTTCGTTCCAGTTATTTATTACTATAACTTAAATTCGAAAGCTTATATAGCCAGTTCCTCTATTTCAAGGACCTCTCGATTAAGTTGGAAAAAGTATATCGTCTAAAAATTTATAACACAACATATATTACTAGAATTGCTTTTGGTATATAATGAAGTATGAAATCATACTAAAGACATTATTTTTATCAAATAACTTGGTTATTATCTTAGTTTGATTATTGATAGCTGCGCTGATTTTGTACGTTATGTAGTATAGTATTTAATTATCGCTGGTAAAATTCAATACAGATTTCGTGTATCCTAATGTTATATATCAAAGCAGTATTCTAAAATTTTGCGTGTTGTTTTAAGACAACTTATGGTATTATCAGATGTTAACAAACGATGACGATAACGGAGGCACAGGGCGTTGGGTTGTTTACAACATGATTTTCCGCCTGATACTAATACTTGTAATCTTTAAGTAATCAATGACCCATTACATCTACTTGATTTAAATGAAGTGCAGTCTCATTCGCTTCCTAGGGGGTTATTTCACAAACAGATTCGCCCGTCGAAATAAAATTCATTTCTGACTCGGAGTAAACACATTTATTTTAGGTCTTCAATTTAGATCATGTGAAACTTTATGACTTGTCTAGATTTGCAAGAGATGGCATACAACAGTACCCGTTTTTGTATAAACAAAGTTTCAATTGCGCATGTTTAATAATCCAGAGCGGCGAAAAGGGTAGGATAGATTACATTTTAGTTACGTTCAAATACTTTCAGTATATTGAAACTGTTAGCACACTGAGACGCATGTAGAGAGACGTTTGAGAACGGAAAAAATATACTGCGCGTATATCTGTTTTCTAACATTTATTTTAAATATTGCATTGATCGTCTTTCGAGACATTTGCCGATTTATGTTATTTATTTTTGTCAAACCTGTTACCCCTAGAAAATTAAATAATTAGTATTGAAGTGGCATCTCGTTAAAGTTCGTAATATAAGTTTTACCCAGATATCAAATATCTTGCGAACCGCTTGCTAAATTTTGAGTTTTCAAAGACATTTTATACAATCACATTTTAATAATTTACGCAGTTTTATAATCGCAATTGTTAATTATTATAATATATCTATATGTAATAGACTTTCAAGAAATATAAAAATAAATGAGACAACAACTGCTGAACTTGATAATATTACATATTATATATATATATATATAATCGTTTTAATTTGGTCTTGTTTTTCTGAAATTAAAACTGAATTTCTAAAATTATTGTATTCTGCTTACAGAGATTTTTTCCGCGTATAAAATAGTAAATTCGAAGGAAACGTTATAGAGATATTTTTAATGGAAGTCACGTTACATGATATACGCCAATGCACCGATAAAACGTACGTAGTTCAGTTTCTAGGTATTACGTCGTAGCGCTGGCCAGTGGCCACTGTGTCGCAGCTTCTATAAAATCTGCATCTACATGGGTACATAAGCAATAACAGTAATGTCAAAATCTGCATCTACATGGGCACATAAGCAATAACAGTAATGTCAACATAAAATATAGCTAATTCAATTATTTCAATCTTTTATCACCTTACAAACCCAATCTGAGCGAACAGAAGATCGCTCCGCATTTACATTGGCCATTTCATTAACTTTGTTGTAAATTAACTTGAACTTCATTATTTTTTGACATATTATTTAACTCTAGAACCTCGGTAAAGACAATTATAAACAATTGCAGTTCATATGAAATTTAACAATACTTTTTGAACGTTTGCGTTTATTGGATGTGTCGTGACATCCACGTATATCAATATGTTAATCACAATTGCCGGTAACAATTAACACATAGCATCGTACCATTCGCAGCAGGTTGTTTATGAGAATATCAATAATAAAATCACAAAGTAAATAAAGTAAGTACGTTAGTCACCGGTACCTGTATTTGGTGTTGGTGATATTGAGCAACTAATCTTATACCACTCAGCTCCAAAGAACGAGGATCCAACGACCTGCTGCGCGGCTTTTCTGAATAAAATAAATCTTCGTCTCTTTTTCCTTTTTTCCATCTAAAATAATTAGCCATGTTGGCTTTAATTATTTTAACACTTGCACTGTACACATTTTATAGTTTTTCATTTAGTATCAGAATCTGCTGGGATCACACACCCTAACAAACATCGTTAGGTTTGTCCCCGGAGGCATCTCTATAAGAACTGAGAGATAACAAGGCTGTCACGAGATATCGTCGATGTTATACAACGCAAGTGTGTATTAGCAGTCAATATCCGACAATATCGGGTAAGTTCCGTTACGGAATAGGGACGTAAACTCAGAATGTGCGCACGCGCTATTAGATCCGTGTACGGCGCAGTTCTAGATACCACAAGGTGACCACTTAACACATCCGACTTTTTATTTTATAAATTCGTACATCATCAATTCACTCTATCAAATATTTATATTTCAAGAATACACGACTTAAAAAATCTATTGTGCATATAATATACATTCAGCCTCGGTTGTAATGTGTTGATAGTCGCGCAATACATGCATGCGGAGTTTATTTCTCAGCGCTCGACACAGTGTGCTCATCGCGAACGCATTTTATGATCACATTATTGTCGGTTTTTGATTGGGCATTTACAGTATGCTCACACGCCTGTGCCACAACTGTTCGACTACTCGCCGAGTGCATGCATGCCGGAATTCTCGCTTCCTCACCGAAATTGTCATCCTAATTTAACAGTGTCTAGACGTGTTTTCAAAATAAAAGTTGTAGATGTTTAATGTTATGAAATAATAAAAATGATTTAATTCGGTTGTATCTATAAGGAAAATACATTATAACGATAACAAAGAAGCGCCCTAAAAAAGACACCTTGAACCTATTGTTCAATTGGTACTATATGGGCGGAAACTTTTTTCATATCAACCATTGTTTTACATTCAATGTAGTAGCATTCAGTAAAAACTCTTGGAAGTATCGAAATGTAAACAGTGATGTTTCGAACAAAGCCTTGAATTTAATGTTCGTCGTATACATACATACGTGGACAATACGTGAACAATTAAGAGTGTAATTTTATGATCAGTCACATTGTTCTACGGAGTGGCAAACAATGTCTACCTAGTCTATCTATCTATTATATAAAATTCTCGTGTCGCGGTGTTTGTTACCAAACTACTCCGAAACGGCTGAACCGATTTGTATGAAATTTTGTGTGCATATCGGGTAGGTCTGAGAATCTGCCAACATTTATTTTTCATACCCCTAAATAATGGTGACCCACCACTAATTATTAATTTTTTTGTCATTTTTTTATGATTCGGCATTAAAAAATACATACGACCCAAAATATTTACCCTTCTACCGCTAACCACAATTTTTAATAGCGATATTAGTATTTTAATAATTTTCTACTAGGATGATTAAGGTTCAAATTTGATCCAGGTAGATCGCGCTGCAATCGGGTACCAGAATTAAGGTGTTTTTTGTTGTTGTATGTGTTCAAGTTTGTCCCGGAATGGTTTCATTAACGATTGGACCCAGTAGGTTGTACCGCGATACTCCTCCTAACGGTGGGCCTGGTTTTGATGAAATTTTTTGTTTGTTCAAGTGGATTTGAGAGTTTGTGGATTGTTGAGTTTTGTTTAGATTAACATTTGGTCCCGGTAGATGTTGCTGGAATCGGGTTCTAGATTTAAATTTTTTAAAGGCAGGACAACGTCTGCCGGGTACAGCTAGCTGTACATACATGCATAATATCACGCCTGTTTCCCATGGGGGTAGGCAGAGACTATGGATCTCCACTTGTGACGATCCTGACAAACAACTTTCGCTTTACCTTCTTTCATTAACCTCTTCATGCACGTTTATTTGAAATGCTTTTTACCTGACCTCTCTTTAACGATGCTGATATTTGGTCATGGTATGATCGTCTCGGTCTACCGGCAACAACTCTACCATTCACAATACTTTCATACACCTGATTAGTGATTCTACTTTTATCCATTCTCTCTACATGTCCAAACCACCTTAACATTCCTTTTTCAACTCTTATTATTACATCTTCTTTCAAACCACAGCGATCCCTCATCACACTGTTTCTTATCATATCACTCAAGCTAACCGCACATATACTTCTCGAAGCTCTCATTTCAACTGAGTTTATCCTACTTTCATGTTTCTTCTGCCATACCCAACTTTCACTACCATACATCAGGGTCAGCACCAACACTCCTTTATGGACAGCCAAGCGTGCCTTTACAGACAATTTCTGGCTATTCATAAAAGAATTTAGCGCTCCATTCACCCTATCACCTGCCATAACTCTCCTTTCAATATCCCTTTCATGCTTTCCGTCTCTGGTAAACATGCAGCCTAAGTAAACAAATTCACTAACTTGCTCTAACTTTTGATTTCCTATCTGTATATTACAACTTGTCATTCTTTCATCTCTTTCAAACACCATAAAAAGTTATGGTGGTTGTGGGTATGAAAGTTAACTTGTTAATGTGAACAAGACGAAAGCGTCTTGTTCACATTAATTTTCATGCCCTTTCTCTCAAAACACTCATTCATAATTGTTACCATCTCCTATAACTCCGATTCCGATGACGCAAGTGTAACTTGATCATCGGCGTAGAGTAGAAATTTGATAAGTAACTTATTCATTCTTAAACCACTGTCGCTTTCTTTCAAATCGTCCAAGCAACTGTCCAAGAATAGGTTGAACAACCACGGTGACGCTACACAACCATTCAGTGTAGGCGCCGTTAACCCTAACACAAGCACTGGAATCACTATAGTGATCGTATCATATACAGTGGTGGTCATCTAATTAGAAACACTTCTTATGAATAAAGAAAGTATAACTTCAACGTACAAATGTTCGTAAAAATATACACATTCAATAATTAATAATCATGCAATAATAAAGCCACTCAAATAAAAAACTCATTAAATGCATACAAAATAAAACATATCTTACTTTAAATTACAAAATGAGTTTTACACATGTAAGAGTTTATTTTCTGTTACTGGCCGCTTGGACGCCTAATTAGAAACATTTTAAAAAAGCATCCATAGCTCGTTCTTTTTTTGAAATTTGAGAATTTTCTTTCAGAGACATTTCTTTCTTGGCTTTTTCTATTATTTTGGCGGCAATAAAAAATTTAGTCTAAATTTTATTTTGTTCAAAATGGGCAAAAATAAAAGTTGTGACGCGTCAACTAGGCAAATAATTGTTAATTTACATATGGATCATAAGTGGGCATACAGAAGAATAACTGAGCATTTAAATTGTTCTCTTAAGAAAGTTTTTAATGCAATTGATCATTATAACACATTATAACACATGGAACTGTTGAAAATGTTTTTAGAAAGGCTCGGCCAAGAAAAAGTTCTCCCAGAGAAGATACGCTAATCGTTCGTGTTGCTAAAAAAGACCCACCAAGTAAAGGCTCCAACCAGAATAAAAATGAAGTTTTTTCATCTGATGACCCGAGAAACATCTCGTCAAGACTGATACGCCGAAGATTAGTAGAAGCTAAATTGTTTGGAAGAATCTCTCGAAAGATACCGCTTCTTACCAAGCAACACCGAAAGAAGCGATTATTATTCGCTAAAAAATATGTTAATTGGACGGTACAAGAATGGAAAAAAGTGTTATTTAAAGATGAAACAAAAATAAATATGGTAAATTCCGATGGAACGCGCTATGTTAGACGTCCTGTAAACAGTGCTTTTAATTATAAATACACAAGGTGTATAGTCAAGCACGGTGGCGGTAACATTAAAGTTTGGGGGTGTTTTTCCGAATGTGGAGTTGGACCCGTTCGGAAGATTGAAGGTACAATGG